>OX090896.1:7120000-8400000 GCA_944319695.1 Tiphia femorata | reverse complement strand
AGTATCACTTTTAATAACAATCGTATTAAAGGGCGTTACAAAGAACCTATCTTTCCTTCTGCATGGCTTTTATCATTTTCATTTTTATTTTCAAATAAAAATTTTTTGTTATTGTTCCATGGAAGGGCTGATAAGAGAAATCAGGTGAGAATTAAATTTTCTTTTTTTCTTCTCTTAGAGAGAGAGAGAGAGAATTTTTTTTACGATTGAGCGATCCACCGGAAGTTCACCATTGGAGGGTCAGTAAAGGGAAAGGTAAAGGGCAATTTCTGCCCAACGCCGCCGGTCATTTTTCCATTTATATGGCTCCACGTATACGCGGAGAAATGCGAGCAAGATTGCGTCGTCAGGTGGCACCGTCGACCTCGCGCGCTTCCTCCTACGGGCAAGGGCACCCTCATTTCCTTTTACGACACTTCCGTTATTACGTAGATTAGGCGCGAATGCTCGTGCTTGTCACCGCGGACCAGGGACGAGGCTGGTCTGCTCCAGAACGAGACGCAAGAAAGTAATATCGAGAGTCCTTCGTGGAGTTTGCCGGCTCGCACCCTCCTTCCTCACTTGGCACGGTGAACGAGAGAATTCTGTGGTTCATTTGGAAATAAAATGATATGTGGACGATGTGCCGATGGGAGGAGACGGAGATAGAGAAAAGTGGAAAGAGCAAAATGAAGGACCCGGGATAAAAAGGTAAAGGAGAAAATTGGAAAGGTAAAACTGTGTGGTTATTTTCCATTCGGGGTATTCCGACCAATATTCGTTGTTTACAACGAATAATTTCGTTACGAAGGATCTGTGATAAAGGATAAAGAGAAAATTGAAAGGATAAAATCATGTGATCATTTTCGAGATATTCGAATATTCCGTGGAAAACGTACTTATTTTCCATTATTTTTCACAACGAATAATTTACACGTTCTAATGTGAGTAGAAAGAAAAAGGTGGAGAGTAGAGAAGAAATTCGCAGCCTCGTGATAAAAGATAGAGAGAACCTTGATTGAATTTTTCATAATTTCTTTCTATCTATCGACTACCTCGACAAAGAAATATATCATAAACAATTCCACGTACAATTCTCACGGATGAATCCATGCTTAACATTCTCTACCAACAAGCAAATCAATATACTTTCGTCTTATTGTTAGTTTCCGCTTTCCGTCCGGTAAAACCAGATGCTGCGAGAGAGAGAAGCAAGAGGAAGAATCGTGCCACTGCATTAGCAAGAAACGAACGCCATAAGGAAGATGACGCAAGCGTCTCACTGAGAGGAGATTAGCTGTTAGACATTAACCGCGAGTGAATTAAGGCACGAGATAAAACGATTAAACAAATTTTGCCCCGTTAATTCTAACGGACGCGCGTGCACGCGTTAGACAAACCACGTGGAAGGAACAATCCAAGAGAGAATCGGAAAATTGACGAAGCACGAACATCCAAACCGAATAAACAGTTTACCTTGCGGTTATCTCGACGATTAATGAAAATTAAGCGAAATTTGAGCACGGTTGCGAGAGCAAACACGCGTCATGAGAAATTTCTCTGCGTGCCATGGTGAATTTACGAGGATCTTGAGGGAGAGGTGGTGGTACCTCGGCATGAATAACGACGAGGATCGGCGACGCGTAAGTCAACGAAGTTTCGCCAAATTTACAGGCGCGACGCTTTTGGCCCACCCCTGCGACAAAGCCACCGCCACGCTACGAATATGGAAATCTCCGTCGAATCGACCCTTAAGCCGCAATTCCAGGGGTGTAAATCCTCCCCGGACGTCATACAATACGCACACTAATGCCACAATTATAATCTCCACCATACCATTTTCGCGAGCAAAAGCTTCGGCAACGGAGCTTCGGCCAACGCTTATCTCAATTTCCACCCGATGCAGCATTCGGGATTTATTTACTACTCGCTTTAATCGTACCCCTCGCATTTTTATTCGTCACGGTGTCCTGCACACTTCTGCAGATGAATATCGAGTGCTTTGTTCGCGCGAAGAATGAAAGGCTTAACAGAAAAATTCTCGAGGCTGACGACGATCCGATTTGAATTTTCTCGTTTAAAGTTTCGGCACCTTTAAATTCTTCCAAGCTTCTTCGCGAGAAGTTGCGGAAAATCGTGAAAACGGCGGAAGTCACGGTCGCGGAATTTCAACTCCGAAGAAGGATTTACAAGAGAGAGAGAATGTTTCTTTCTCACGTTCCAAATGGTAGTTTCCCTCGAGCTATCGTGGAAAAGTCTAAGCCTCGTTCAAGCTGCCGGAAATGTAGGGGAGGAAGGTAAAGGAAGATGAAAAGTACGGTGAGGAAGACTCGAAAATTCTCGAACGTGACCGTATCAAATGCACGACGTTTTTTGAAGTTTCCGTTTTAAAGGATTTGTCGTTGCAATGTGTTGGTAAGAAGCAAAATTTCTTATTCGAATTAAATAAAAGAGCCTAGCCTCGATCAATTATTCGATCATCCTCTTTCATTCTTACGAGAAATGCACGGGAAGAAGGAAAACAAAATAGAAAGCACGGAGAAAAACTGAAAATTTTTAAAATGGTTGTATCAAATGCGCGATATTTTTTAAAGTATCCATTTAAAAAAAAAAATTCGTCACTCTGTGCACTCATTTGAATTGGATAAGGAGTCTTTCTTGCCTTTTAAAGCGATCCTCACTCGAGTCACAAAGTAACTTCTAATCAAAGCACACCTCGGTCAATTATCCGATCACCCTCCTTCATTCTTACCTACAATTATCGCGCACTTAAGGCGCTTATTAGAGTGCTCGATTTTCCCCACTGCGAAGAAATATTAATAAACGTCGGCGGTGGACTCATTTTCGACTGCGCGCAAGGTTCACGGTGTTCCACTCCACGGAGAGCAAACTCAATTTATTACTGTATCTCAATTACGGAAGATGAAAGCCGGCGTCGCGACGGAGGGACCGACGGCGTCGCGTCGAGCCGATCGGCTTTTCTCTCGAGCGTGAAAATAGGAGGGTGAGTTGAAAAAGCGCGGACTCTCGGAGCTTTTCGAAAGCTTTAAAAGCGCATCAGGGACCCTCGAGGATGAGGCGACGGGTCCTCGTGATCAACTGAGGGTCGGCTCGACTAGTCGCAGAATTTCTAAATTGAATTAAATTTCTGATTAGTTTATCGGAGAGAGGAGAGAGGACGTTCTAACAATTTTCGTGCTCACGAATTAAATTGGACGTAACTTCTGATTCGCTAGGAACAGGTACGGCTAGTGAATAGATCCTAAGGAAAAGCAATATTTTCAGATACACAACGTAAGTCCATTTACTTTTTTAATTTACTTCTGCTTGCAATATTGAATTCTATCGATCTATAAAAAATAAATAGTTCTATAAGAAGATTGTCTTATTTTGCATAAGAATTATGGGATGCTGTATATTTTAAAAGCTTTTGCATTCGTGCGAACAACCAGCTGCCACCGGACGGAATTGGAAATTTTTTTTTCTCGCGTGAATTTTAAATCGAAAATTGAAGATTGCTCTTACTGACGATAAGAGGGTGCGATCTCGCGATTCGCGCATGCGCGCACTCCTCGTCGTTCGGCTACTTTTCGGTACGAGCAATTAAGGGATTTGCAATTAGCTCCGTGGGGCGTTCAGCACGCGTGGCACGTCCACGTTTAATCCCTTTAGTCCGAAATGCCATTGTGCGTCAGTCTGCATTTCAAATTAAATTACACTCGAAACGTCCACCTCTTCCTTTTGGCATTCGCGTGCCACCCTCTCTCGTCCCCTCCGTCGTTTCTCATTCGTCATTGGGTTTGAACGCAACCCTCGTTGCGGCCTTGGAAAAGGGTGGACCACGCGAAGAAGCAAAACGCAACTGGCCGAGTTCTTTCAAAGCCGTCCGGCCAATCGAGGACGGTGGTCGAGTGACTTTTGCCTGCGCTGCACCATCCTCGGGATAATTTCCAGACCGCACTGGAGGATTTTTCTTATCGAGGTAAAAATGATAAATAAAATGTCGCGACGAAGCTGACCGATGAAATTGAGAAATTGCTTCTAAAAATATTTGCACCGAGCTAATGAATAAAAAAATTCATATTTGTTGAATCCGTTTGAGCAATTGTGTAATTAGGAGAATCGTTTAGAAAAGATACTTAGAAGTCGATAAAATAATTTCTAGTACGTACCCAGTAATAATTATGAGAGTGTACTAATTAAAAAATCTAGGAAAATTAATTTCTCTATTTGGACCGTGTTATCTGCATAATTGAGATACGAAGGCATTTTTTTAACAACAAGAGTTTCATCAGATCGTGTTCGTAATCACAAGAACGTATCTGCTTCCATCGTTTCGATAAGATACCGATCAGCTACGGAATTGTAAGAGTTTTGGAAAAGCACGTGGCGATCGATCGGCGCGCGTGGCACAAGCTTGACCCCACGCGATCGGAAACAAGTGACCAACGCGGACGTTTGATTGGCCCATTACGTTGGGCAATACGTCGTCGTACTGTCCGTTTAACGTTGGTACGTTCATGGGGTGCATTCAAACACGGCGCAATTTAATGGCATTTAAACCGCGCGCACCTACCACTCCAGAGAGTCGATTCCCATTGATAGCGCGCCGCTTATACACGGTGACGTCGATAAAACCAACAGCTGATGCCATTAGCAATTACCTTCGTCTCGTGTAACGATAGATTTTACGAGCACTCTGAGTTTATCGACAAACTAGACTTTATCGGGTATCGTGAAATGATTATTTTTCTTTCGATCAAGGAGAAACTCGTTCTCCATTACACGTCTTAGGGTCTTGTCCAAACATACTTAAGTCACTCGCTGTTTCATAAAAATGTCCGAAGAAAATTTCTGGTAATTAAATTGTAATAAAACAGAGTGGACAAAAATGTTTCTTAAAGACCCTCCAGCACACGTTACGTAAACTACGTTCTTTATTTTTATTTTTTACTAAATCCACGTCGTTTCTAATTAAACATGCAATTCGCAAACGGAATTTACCCAAGGGAAGACACACACGGGCTCCGAATAAATTTTAGTTGCACATTGTGGAACATCGCGTGGAATATCGAGCGAAAAATTATTTTTCATTCAGCCAAAGAGAAATTCGTTTTCCATTACACGTGATAGGGTTTTGTCCAAACACATTTAGCCATTCGTTGTTTTATGAAAATGTCGGAAGAAAATGTGTGGTAATTAAATTCTAATAAAACAGCGTGTAGAAAAATGGTTTTCAAATATCCATCCGTACAAATTACGTAAACCGTGCTTTTTTATTTTAATTTTTTGCTAAAACCACGTCGTTCTTAATTAACCATGCAATTCGCAAATGCCACGGCGAACAAATAATTTACCCGAGGGAACAATTTACGCGCAGGCTCCGAATAAACTTTAGCTGCACACTGTGGAACACCGCGTGGAATATCAAGCGAAATAATCGAGTCTCCAGCTAAACCGATTACAATTTACATTCCCACGCTCACCTGCACATGATGTAATTGCGTGAGCTGATGATGCTGGAGCGGATTCGGCGGCGGTGTGCTCGGCGAGCTGACGACCTGCACGGTCCCGTGCTGCTGCAAGTACGGCTCCAGGAAGACATCGCTCCTGCAAAATTACAAGAAGCAGACGTTAATTGCGTTTCGGCCCGTTGCCTTCTACCGGAAATCTTTACGGACATCTGGTATAACGTCTCAAGTTGACGTTTCGACGCGTGAGCAAGATTCGTTAATACGACTCGTGATATCGAGGTGAATCCAAGAAGTGAATCATCCTTGCGATTCATATTCAGAGAACAGATAAGTAATAATCGATAACAGTCAATTTCTACACGATGAAATGCTCGAGTTTTATACTTGCAGTGCTGAAATCAAGTGAAATTCTAGAAATCAAGGAGCGTTCAAGCTTCTCGAGAACAGAACGTCGCGTTGCGTTACCAGGTAAGAAAATTACGAGGGTCCCGGCCGGCGTTGCGAGACCTTATGAGGAATTGCGATTGTCCACGTAGCGGTGGACGAGATCATTAAGCGCGGAAGAGGAAGCGTGTCCAGGAAGTGGAACGTCTTTGTGATTGTGTCGCAGAGAGGCTCGCTCGCAAAAGTTCCGCAAGAGAAGCGGACAATTCTGCCTTTGGATTATTACGAATGGACGATGACTCGTATTAATCTCCCGTTACGAATTTATTTTCGTCTTCGTGCCTAGATACTGCGGCGTAACATTGCTCGATGACGATCGAATGGAATTTATGTTGGCTCGAAAGTAAACGGCATTCGGAATATATACAATCTCGTTACACGGTGATTCATTACGCAATGTTGCATTGTAAAAAAAAGATTTCGATCAAGTGCAATTTGTTGCAGCGATTACTTGAAAGTAATCGGCATTCGGAATATATGTAAAACCTTGTTACACCGTGATTCGTTGCACGATGTTGCATTACAAAAGAGTATTTCGATGAAGTGCAATTTTCTGCAGCGATCACTGGAAAGTAAACAGCATTTGGAATATATGTAAAACCTCGTTACACAGTGATTTGTTACGCGATGTTGCATTACAAAAGAAGATTCCAATCGACTGCAATTTTTTGCAGCGATCACTCGAAAGTAAACGGCATTCGAAATATATGTAAAATCTCGTTACACGGTGATTTTTTATGCGATGTTGCATTACAAAAGAAGATTCCAATCGACTGCAATTTTTTGCAGCGATCGCTTGAAAGTAAACGGCATTCGGAATACATACAACCTCGTTACGCGATGATTTCTTATACGATGCTGCGTTACAAAGGAAGACTGAAATTATTCGCAAAATTGAAGAGTACGCGAAGATCGACAATATTGCGTGCGCCTAAGAAGGCAAGACTCGGCACGCGACAGCAGGCCGACGACTTCCAAGCAGAGTTGAGTTTCGCAATCGACGCGCCGCGCAATTTGTGTCAGGCGAACAACGCCGGATGTCGTCGACGAAGCAATTATTAACAACAATTGGAACAAGTCGTGACTGCCCTCCTCCGAGGCGTTCCTTTATTCCCATTGCGACAAAGTGTTACGCGAAATGCGGTAAGGGACGAAATTCTCGCATTCACCGTGGTAAGTATAAGCTTAGCGTGCCCTCGAGAGGCAAAACCCCAAGTATTCTCTAAATCTGAGAAAACGATCTCCGCAAACATTCCCTCGAAAGCCCCCAGAAACAGCATTCGCGAATTTTCAAAAGCTCCGATACGGATTCTAACGACTGCTTACGAACCCTCATAGAATTTCCTCCACATCGCACGCAGGCCTCGTTACCCTCTCCTTACGTAATTCTCCGAATCCTCTCACACACCCTACGCAGCATCCCCCGTATTTGCCCTCTTCGCTTTCACGAAGGTACACGCAAACTTTTTGGCACGAAATCGTCTAGAAGAGCAAGAAAAGTATCCAAAGTATCCCGGAGAAAAGGAGAACGCATAGAAAGAAATTATTCAGTAATTATTTTAACATTGCAAAATAATTCAATGCTTATTCGAGAGTCACCCGGTGCATCGTTTCGTGGAGTCTCGAGGTTCTCTCTCGTAGGTACAGGTAATCGCTTAGAAACTCCTAGATAAATTCTCGGAGGCACGTAACTGCGCGAATGCGTGGAGACAATGGCTTGGAATTCGCGTGTGCGTGCCTGCACGTTCACGTACAAACTGAAACAGTATGCAGCTCTGCAGCTCCATCGAAGTTTCCACTATGTTTCGGAGCAGGAAGTTTCGTAATTGATTTTACAACCGGTCTCATATCTCACGAGGGCTCGCGAGACGGGTAGTACGAAAGAAACGAGGAGGAGGAGTAATGGGAAAAAATGATGGAGTTGATAAAGGAGGGCGATTGAATTTGCTCGAAGATTCGGAGAGAAAAAAGAAACCCGTACGGAAGTTGCCTTACGTTTGGTAATTTTCGATCGTCTCGCACACGGGCGGTCTAAGACCTCGAAACAGCCAAGACTCGGAGAACGAAACAAAGAGAAAGAGGCCAAGGATCAACAGGAGGGAGAGCAGAAATTTCCGGGACGTTGAGTTCTCGCGGTGGTAAATAATAGAGAGCAGGGGTGAGTTGTAGGTTTAATTTGGCTCGGGCCCGTTTCGGATAATTAAAGTTAATAAACATGGGTCTGTTAATGAAGTGTATCCGCGTCCCTCTCGGAAACTAAACGACGTGTCCTGCCGTGTTCAGCCGGTCGAATAAATTCGAAGATCCATTATTCAGAGGGACGCGGAGTGTCGCGCCGTCGGACAATAACAATATAATAACAATACTCCACCCTATTATCCTCCCCTATTATCATCCCTTATCGGTCGCTCTAACCCACTGGTCCATTCACCTGTCCATTCGCGAATCGATTTCCATCTCGACTCGCCTATTCCTCGATTTATCGCACCGATCGGCGCGCACACTCGCGCATTATCCGTCCTTCTGTCCGCGGGCACACGTTCGCCTATTCATCCTTCGTTTATCTCGACGATACGCGCTCGCATATTGTCCATCTATCCGTACGGTTCGCCCCTATTCATTCGCAGGTTCGTCACGGAGACTAGGCTCGACAAAAGTCAGGCGGAAAATTCTCGTCGACGGAGCCAACGACCAATGAGAGTCGTGGGCTTCTCGTACCTAATCGAATGGTCGAATAATCGCGAGCTCTCGCTTTAAAACGCGCCACCCTTCCGCCACCCTCGTTTCCATCCCTCCAGTGGCGGGTTGCTCGCTGACGAAGTCCCCAATGGCGTGTTATTTCCGACGAAGTTTCGTGTACTCGACGTTTGAATGCCTCCCCATCGTTGACGCGTGTTAAGCCTGGGGCAGGTACTCGCTCTCTCGGCCCATGATGGTTGAGAGAGACTGGTGGCTGGACCGTGCGCGACACAAGCTAGTACAATGTATTATTCTCTGGGTTTGACAGTTGGACACACTCGCGCGTTTTCTCTCTCTCTCTCTCTCTCTATTTTGCTTACACCCTCACTCCTTCACT
Source organism: Tiphia femorata (assembly GCA_944319695.1). Classification (NCBI taxonomy): domain Eukaryota; kingdom Metazoa; phylum Arthropoda; class Insecta; order Hymenoptera; family Tiphiidae; genus Tiphia; species Tiphia femorata. Next base: position 8,391,027 of record OX090896.1, on the reverse strand, counting down.
CTCTCTCTCTCTCTCTCTCTCTCTCTCTCTCTCTTGCTTCATTTTGGCCACCTCACGCGCGTATGGCACTGCGCGCGTGTCACCAGCAGACATTCAGGAACGTACAAAGTTGGTTAGAATTTTAGTAACGAGGAGAGAGAACGTTCCAAGGGGAGTGAAGGAAAAATATTTGAAGATCGTGTTGTCAGAGAAAACCATCTTCCTTCACGATGTTTTGTCAGAAGAAGTAAGGTGGAGTGGGGAAGGCTGACGCGAAAGATACGAGAACGGCGCATCGATTACTTCCACTACCGAGGGAAGTCTCTCCGAGAGAATCTTTTTTGCCTCGTAGTTCGTTTTCAGATGAAATTATGCGTGCCGCGTGTGTCCCGTGAATCTTCAATATTGCGAAAACAATTAAACGCGAGAGAGGTACGCGGAAAATTAATATCCAACGACTCACCGGTGGAATTGCAATTAGAATCGAGCTGAAGTAATTCGGAATGCGGCGCGTCAATTTTAACGAGCGACGATTCGTAATTTGCAAGAGCAACGTGACCGTGGCCGATGCAATTAAATTAATTTCACGATATTAACAACGATTCCACCCACTGGCGCGTGTCCTGACGGACTGGCAGGGTCGCCCAAACGCAGATAAACCACAGCAAATCGATAAGCACAGACCTACCCCAACCTGTCGTAATTTCGAGGTAGAACCACCTCAATCCTCGGAGGAGCCCCAGAAAACGTCCCGTTTCGCGATAACGTCCGTTTCTCCGAGCTACCACCACTTTCCACCCTCAGCATGACAATTCATCGCGACACCTGCCCACCGTGCCTCAGACACCCTCTAGAAACAACCCCTTAAACAGGAGAATTGAGAGAAACATTCTTGAACGAAGCAACCCCTGGAGAAGACGATTTAACCCGCGATAAAACGTTTACGGTGGCTTCAAACTTCTGTCGGTGACTCCACGCCACGAGAAGTCCGTAAGCAGATACGAACTGCATGAAGAAGCTGGAGAATCCATCGAGTGTGGTGGTATCGAGAGGAAACGTGTACGTCCCTGGAATGCTCGACGTGAGCGACGGTGGCAGTGGCGTCGAACGGAGGTGGTGGTGCCCGTCTGGTTCGTGAGATCAGATGGGGGTTGCCATGGCGACTGGAGGTTCTCAACACGTGGTCCGTAACGTCGAGGAAGGATTCTTTTTTTCCGTAGGTATTAACAAGCCCTGCCGCCAGCAGTCTAGTGCATCCGTGTGCAGTGGAGAGAGAGAGAGAGTGGGGTGGATGCGGGTGCTTCGCACGAAGGGATGAGAAGGGAGGGGTTGAAAAGGGTGGGTTGCAGCGTGGAGTCTGTACGCCCCTGGCGCCTCAAAACGGCTCGACCCTCTGGTGGAACAAGGGACCTTCAAAGAGAGCCTTCTGGTGGTGGTCGTGGTGATGATGATGATGGTGGTGGTCGTGGACAAGCACTTTCCTTTTTACCCTTCTTTCCATTCGCATTACTTTATTTCACTTTGATTTACTTTATACTTTTGCCCTCACCACTCTCTCTCTCTCTCTCTCTTTCTTTGCCTTTACCTTGCGCGCCCGTACTCTTCGACGCTTTTGTGGTACCTCGTTGACGCCCTGGGAGGTAGCTCCCCTACGATCTTTCACTCTTTTGCTTTTGATTCTTTCTCATTCCCGATGAATGGAGAAGCGAGCAAAGGGCAATGGATAATTTCTTTCGGGCGGCTCCGTCAGTTCTGATCGTTCGAGTTCGATTGTCGTTTTGTCGTTTGACGACTCGAGGAGGTTGAAGCTTAATGTCGTTTTGTCGTTTGACGATTCGAGGAGGTTTGATTTTATGCTCGTGCAATTTACGCTTATGAGGGTTTGAAAGGGTTCTTTAGTTTTGTTTAGATGAGAGGAGAGTGCAGATTGTTTTAAACGTCAAAATTTTCTACGAGATCATATTTGCTCGTTCGGTTTTGCGAACCACGCGCGCGTTTGCTTCCACTAGTCAAATCAGAAACGTGATCCCTTTCGAATTCAGAGCGCGCGCTCTCTTACCCCGGGAGCAATTCCAGACGTCGGGGGTAGCGGGTGTCTCTCGTTGCAATTGGAATTCCGCCAATCTTAGTCGCGCGTAAAATTTACGGTTGCAACGCCGTGGAACGGCGGCCCTTCGCCAGACAGTGGCGTGACAGGATCGTGCCCTCGGGCTGTGATAGCACACCAGGTGCAGGTCGATGGTTCTACCAGTGAAAGGTCGCGAGAGAAGGCACAAGAAATATTTCGGCCGTCGAAATTTCGACAGAAAAATATTCCTTAAAATTCGGGACTTCGAAATTGTCGGACGAGGTTGCGCGAGGAAGTGAAAATAAGAAGAAACCACAAATTGGATGGTAATTATATCTGGCCGAGAGGCATTTGGAACATTCGAGATATTTAAGCGGTCGGCCACGAAGAAGACGCGTCGAGTTTAAAAGCGACGCGTCGCGCATCGATGCCAAGATGAACAGACCGCGTACATCGTTCCTAAAGCAAACACACCCACCGTCTCAAGCCGTCGTTACTTACGAAACCGAAGACGAGAGAAACTCAAGAGAGAGAGAAAGAGAGGAGTGAGAGAGAGCGAGCAAAAGCGTCGCCGTGAAATTGCGTTATCACCGCGACGGTAACGGCACGTGCGTGCACCGTAATGGCGTTAATGACGTTACTCGCGACGTTAATAACGTCTGGCTCGAGGCTCCGTCATTGGAAGATGCCGAAAGGGCTGAGAGTGCGGAGGTATCCAATGTGAATTTTGATTTAAAGCTCTTCGAACATCGTCGTCAAAGGTATACACTTGAAATGCATTGGGCATCGATGCGAGTGTTCCAGAAAAAAAAGAGAAATTTAAATCAAGGAAAATGTAAACGAATCAATGTGAATCAATGTGAATTTTGATTTGAACCTCTCGGAGAGAATTTTTATCGTCGTCGAAGGTGTACATTCAAAATGCACTGTGCGCCGATGCGAGTATTCCAGAAGAAAAAGAGAAATTCAAATCACGGAAGATGGTGAATTTAAATTTTCACGAATCAATATGAATTTTGATTTGAACCTCTCGGAGAGAATTTTTATCTTCGTCGAAGGTGTACATTCAAAATGCACTGTGCGTCGATGCGAGTATTCCAGAAGAAAAAGAGAAATTCAAATCACGGAAGATGGTGAATTTAAATTTTCACGAATCAATGTGAATTTTGATTTAAACCTCTCGGAGAGAATTTTTATCGTCGTCGAAGATCTACACTCAAATGCACTGTGCGTCAATGCAGCTATTCCAGAAAAAAGAAAGATTTAAACAAAGGAGAAGACGCGCTTTGTGCCAAAACCTCGGCCAAAACTATAATATATATGAAAAAGATCCACGTGAAAGGAAAAATACCGGCTGCATAAATTCTCGAAAAAAGGTGCAGATGAAAGGAAAAATTCCTCTTTGCGGGAAGACCCGTGCGAATATTACCAGGACCTTTTGCCACGAGCGCGGAGTTTCAGCAAGAGCACGAGACAGAAGCGGACGACGACGACGCGCAAAGCCAAAGGCACAAGCGAAGCCAAAGGCAAAAGCGAAGCCGAAGGTAAAGGCAAACGTGGCGTGGTACAAAGTATGATTCGCAGGTGAGGATCGCTTTTGCTTTGGAGCATAGAAAAGCAGCGGTGCTCGCTTTACTCGTGCCAGACCGCAGAGAGCATTAGGCCAGTCTCGTAACCGTGCTCCGCTAATGATACCCCCGTGACAATAATAATTTAGACGTGCAGCGACTTTCCAACCGGCAGAATGTCGATACCGACGTGCTGCCTAGAGTGAAAGTCGAATAAAAGAGAGCGAGAGTTGTACTTATCGCAAGAAGAAATTGCGTAGTTTCGCATCGAAGAAAAGAAGTGAAACGATTCTATCTTAATTACCGCGTTGCATAATTATAGTATTCACCACGTGTACCGATCACTGGTGAAAAAGAGAGGATTCTTACGCAATTTCTCTTTCAATTTCTAAATCTCGAAAATCTCGCAAAATTTCGTAATACGTAATATCACGTTGTACCCTCGGCTCGGACCATACTTCTCTAAAACATCGAAGGATCATTACTCGACGTCAACTTCGAATAATAATTGAAACGTACCCGTTACGAAATTTCTCCTCTCGCCATGGGATCGCACGAACCTCGAATTAACCTATCGATATTGGCAACCGATCGTCCGTCAATATCGTAGCTCTTCCTTCGTCTCAATTAGCGGGGAGAAAGTCGGTGGAAAATCAGAAGAAGCATCTAACAGCGCCGCGCCGTCACGTTAGGAACACGACGAAGAACCGATCCTGCTCGACACGTACCTTGAGAAATTTTCCAGTCACGGATCATCGCGATCGACAACTTCTCCGATCGTTTCTCGGCTCGTCAAACGAGAAAAGAAGACTCTCCACTTCGCTTCTTCAAACGAAAAATCTCGTTTTCCTCCTCATCGACGAGCCGAGGCCAAGTAAATCCGTAAAGAAGCGTGCTCGATGCGTAATCTTCGTCTTGCCATCACCGTACGCGCGAATCCAACGAAAATTAATTATCCTTCTGACCGTGGACCATTTCCGCTGATCTCTCACAATCCCCTTGACAATTCTCTCGCAGATACTTCCGGCCGATTTAATCCCGGTGAACACCCTCGCCCCGATTCCGAGACGAAACTGGCGATAATTCGATTAAGCGAGTCGCGAGGTATCGTGGGATAATTCCTCGTGGAAAAGTTCTCGTCGAGTCAAAGCGAGGAAGAGATGCGAGGGGTGAGAAAATGTCTGAACATGATAGAATAAGCCTAAGAGAGAGAGCACGAGGGTGAAAAGTTTCGTCGAGCTCGTACGTTACGGAAAATTTCTCTCGTCGCTTGGTCCCGCACTTTTCCGATGACCGATCGCGCCCCCGAGCTAATATTTTCTTCCGGATCATCCCTCCTGTGGATTTAAGGGATGCCGAGCCCGGACGAATCTACGATGGTCGATCCAGTGGATGTTTCTATCGAGAAGAAGTTTCGAGTTACGAAGGAGCAGGGTGGTCCATCCTGTACTCCACTTTAGTTTTTCCATGGAAAACTTAGCGAGCGCGCGACAGGGGGTTGAGAAAAAGGTCGCGGGAGCATATTTCAAATTCAGTTTGCGTTCTTTCGGGGGTAGCTCTTCGTATGCAGACGAAGTTCCTCTGCTTTCTCGTTTCAAGCTCTCCTCGCGATTTTACTTCATCGCTCTCCTCTTCTCTTCACCGTGCCGGAGCGATGGGTTCGGGTAGCAAGGATATTAAAATTTTTCCAACGCACTCTTCCCTCTCTCTCTCTCTCTCTCTCTCTCTCTCTCTCTCTCCGCGTGGCATCTTATTTTTCTTATCGCGGAAATCGAGAAAGACCCGCCATAAATCTTGCCCCGTGGAACAAAACGCAGCTGCACTCTTGCGCCTGTATTTTTCACGACGCTCTCCGTTATCCTCTTTCTCATACGCTCGACTACTACCTCATCTTTTTTCTTTGGTCTCTGCTTCTAGTCACCCACCTCCAACCACCCTTAGCTCACGTGTAATCCTCGACTGCAGGGGCCACGCATAAGCAGCCACGTGAATAAGACATGCCACGCTCGCGCGCCTCCTCCTCCACCACCACCTCGTGTCACTTTGAAACATCGTCCACCCTCCTCCCTCCACCGAAGATTTTTCTTTACAACACGACGTCTGACATGCCACTGGGATCTTTTCTGCTCCGCGAGCTCGCCCTCCTTCCTCTCTCCGTTCGCTTCGAGACGCGAGGGCGCACGAGTACGCGAAAATCTCCGACGTGTGAAATTGGGCGGCCTTCTCGCGAAAGGGTGCCTTTGAAGGAGCGAGGTTCCTCGCGAAGAAGCCTCTGTGAAGGAGAGCGCGCGTAGGAGAGAAGAGGGTGGAAACGGAAGAACAGAGAAAGAAGAAGGTGAAGAGGAAAAAGGGACAAAGGTTTCGAGGAAGTGTAAAAGACAGACTGTGAGCAGTCGAAGGGAACGGAGACGTAAGGAACTCTGTCGGGTTTGTGCGTCGGGTGGTGCAGAGATGAAGCGTTGCGGAAGGAACGAGAGAATGTGAGGCGGAAGGAGATGAGAATTTCTGAGTTCCGGGGAACGTGAATGAGCGAAAGAAGAGTGATAAGAAGTGACAGAAGTCGGAAGAATAAAAGGAAACGAAGCGAGAAACGCTCTCTTGACTTCTTCTTCTCTGCACTTCCGTCTTCTTCTTCTTCTCCTTCGAGAAATTCGGTTTCTCGACTCTGTTACGACATTAACAAACACTGTGGGGGGTTGGTAATGCAATCAGGAGGCGGACGACGTCGCAACTCGAGAGACAGAGAGAGAGAGAGAAAGAGAGAGAGCACAGGATCCAAAGTTCACAGCCACTACATCCTCCTTCCGTGGCACTTTCCCACTGTTTTGTGGTACACAAAGCATCTTCCTTCTCGGCGACGTCGAGGTTTAAAAGTTCGCCGACGGAAGTGACGTCTGGTGCGCGTCGTTGGATGAAAGCTCGACTGGGCGAAACTTCTGAGCATTTTTGGCTACGAATTCGGGACGACTGATATACATATACATGTGGCGGAAGTTAGGCGAAAGTGGTCCAAGTAAGAAATGTTGCTTTCTAAAATCACTTTGCACTTCGATCAAAGATAACATCGTGCAAGTGGAGAGATCACAGTTATCGAAACCTAGAGAAATTAATAGCAAACATAAGCTCATATGTTGTAACATAATAATTTTTAAGGTTAATACTCTTAAAGATCGTAGAACTATGACGGATTTAGTCTTTTTGAGCGGTTTGATTAACTGATTTATTTCCTGTCCGAACCTTCTCAGGCAAATTAACTTCTATGCGCCATTGAGGTCCACTCGGATGCCTGCGCTTCTTATACCTAATCTTTACCGCACACTTAGACCATATAGCCAATAATTGGGCGGTTGGCTCTGACTTCAATTTGTTCAACGTTAGCCGCTCGACTGTACGAGCTAAGGCTTTATCCGATGTGCTGATGCATGTTTAATGTTCGTCCGTACGCGGTAATTTCATCTTCTACATCTTCTTTTTTTGTGTATTTTTCTTTTTGATTTCTTATCTATCTTTGTTATACTACAAGGCTTAAATATACTACAAGGCTAAAATATACGATCAGCCGTAGAAAATTCTCCGTGGAATTTTAGTCCACGAAATTTGGACCCTGGCTATTATCTTGTCTCGAGAAGGGCGAATGAATTTCTCGTAGAGACACAAAGTGCGGGGTTCTCGAAGCAAGAAAGACGGATTAACGTCTAATGTATCCGACGCCGCGGAGGATTCAGACGCGTTCCACGGATGTGTTCAATTTCTCCTGTTGGCAATTAGCATAATCGTGAGCGTCGTAAAAAGGAGGGGCGTACAAGGCGCTGCTCTCTCGCCTCTCGGACTAACTCGCGCGGCGCATCTCCAAAGGAACCCTTCGACCACCCCTCCGTCGGTGAAGAAATGAAGTTCTCCGGGGAAGATTACGGCGCGGGGAGGGCATTAAAAGGCAAGAGGCATTAACAGCGAAGGAGTGTAGAACGAGGCAGGAAGGAAGGAATCAAGGAAGCAAGAAAGTCACCGGAGAGAAGATGTCGCGAGGAGGAAATGCAATTCACCCGGAAGAGCGAGTTTGCAAAGTTTAAGGTGCATTCTCGAGCGAGCAAAGACAAGAGGAGAATTAACGGAGTGATGAAAAAATTACGGGACTCCCGACTCGAGGAAGAAGAGCTCAAGAGAAAAGGAGGAGAGGCAAGAGAGATGAAAGCAGGAGTTCCCAAAGAAAGATCCCCAGTCTCTAAGAAAGACAATGGTAAAATTATATTCCACGACGCAAGAAGAAAGTGTGCTCGCCGACGAGGAAGCGAGAGGAAACGGAGAAAGGACTACTCCGCTTCCTAAAAAAAAGAAAACATCCCTTTGCAGACGGAAACCCCCGCGATCAAAGGTAAAGAGGAAAGCGACGAAGGTCCTTGAGGAGAAAAAAAAATATCCCAGTGGTCCTTCTCTGAAACAAGAGTATTCTTTTTTTTTTTACCGAGGAAAGGCAACGATCGAAGGTGAAGGAAGATAGGGAAACGAGCGCGGAAGGTAGAGGACTCCTGGCAAAAAATGTAATAAAAAAAAAGTGTATCCACCCGTGTCCTCTCTCCTCCGTGCCTACTCCTCGTCCTAAGGAAAGGTGCTTAAAGTCCGTCGGTGACTCCCGTGCATTGGCGGCGGCCTATCCGGTTTCTCGGCGAGTGAAACCGAAGCCAAAGAGCGCCTCTTGGGTTTCACGCTGGGAGCCGCGGAGTGAAGTGAGGTTGGGTTACCTCGGAGGTAACACGCGACACTTCACGCACTAAGTACCTCCACGCTCTGTTTCGGTGGCCCACCAGAACCCTCCCTTCCTTCTCTCGGTGCACCTTCTGCCTTCTTGATGCGAACCGCGCATCACTTTGCCGACGTCATCCGTTAATATTGGACTCTTCGTTTGCACCCCCTCGTTAAGACGACCCTGGACGTTGGACGCGGTAGAATGAATACAGGAGCCGATGACTTTACCGACCAATTCTCCACCTCTCTTTGATTTGGAGCAGCAAAGAGAGAACTCTTCGGTCTCCTTTCCTTCGCTAGCTTTCCGCTCGCGTCACTTTTAATAGCCACGGGCGATTCCCGTCTGGACGCCGACGTCAAGAGAGGGGTTGGTTCTTTGAAGGCGACGTCTTTCTTCGCTTCATCTTTTTAAGACACGGTTTTTCTGCCGTTAAAAGGAAGAGACTTTTCGAGAGAAGAGTCGTTTCAATGGATGAAACGTTCTTCTAGGAGATACTTTGTAATTTTCTTTTTGTATGAGAGAGAGAGAGAGAGAGAGAGAGAGAGAGAGAGAGTGAGAGGGGATGAAAATTAATTTCGGTAAAGTGCCTCGCGTAAAGGGCTCGTACGGCGAATTACATCTTGACCGCGACTGGAATTTATTCCTCATCCCATCGAGTATCTTGCTGTCCCACGCCAAAGAGAGACTTCTTCTTTCCACTGCCTCTTCTACCTCCTCCTCCTCTTCCTTTCCGCGTTTCTTTTTTCGCAGTGAACGCGGAATGCGATTCTGCCTCACGCGACACCCGACGGTCAATCGTCAGAAGCGAAACCGGCCGGTCCCTTCCTGTCCGGATGACGTCATCTCATACATCGGGGGGGCTTCGTCGTGAAACATTTCAAGGAGAATCCAGTCGAGGAGGGTCTCGACTCGAACTGGGCGCCGCTTCTTCGTTCAATTTCCTGTGCTCGAGAAGTCGAGGAACTTCCGTGGCCTCGCGGTGATCGAGATCGAGAGCAGCTCGAATGACGTGTCTCGATTTTTTTTTTAAAGTAGAGTACCTTTAATCTTCCTTTCTCGAGGATAGAAGATTGTTGGAAACGTTTTTTCTTTTTTTGAAAGGGTCGAGGAATTACATAGAATTCTTCTTCCACTTTCCATCGAGTGAAATAAATTCTTTAGAAGCGTTGGGTTTGCTAAATCGCGTAGACTTCGCGAGCGATCGCTTTTGACCCTTACGAGAATAAAATCCTTTCTTGAATCCTTCTCGAGAACTCCATCCTCTCGTTCCAATGACCGATCGTGATCGACGAGCGGTGCTCGAGAACCCTTGGAAACGATGAAAGGGTGATCTGCGCGACAAAGGCTCATCGAAAGAAAACGTAATCGAAGTTTTCGCAATGTTAAAATTCTCTTTTACTTCTTCTCACTTCTTCCATCCACATTTTTCCACTCTTCCACCACTCTCGAAATCTCGCTAGGCGGAAAATGCGATTCGCCATTTCCAAGTGGAGAAATTCGATTTCCATCGCGCCGATGGCTGTCTCGTGCTGGTGAAGGGCCAGGAGTAAAGGATTACATCGACGTCGTTATCCTTTCATCGTCGGACAGGGTAAGCAGAGTTTAATGGCGCGACGGGGCAACAGCGCCCCCTTCGTCTTGATCGATCGAAGAGCCCTTTTCCACTTTCCTCGCTTCTCCACCTTCTATTCGTCACTGACAGCATCCTGGACCATCCCACCACTCTTCTCCAAAGTGGTGGAAACTTCGTCGAGAGGTCATTACTGACCTTGAACCGCCCTCTGGCGACTTTTGGTCCCCCAATCGTCGAAGAAAGAGAAGGTACCTTGTCTCTCTGCTTCACGACACCCTTCGACAGTCGAGGTTAGACGAGATTTAATTCAAAGAGAATCACGCGAGACTTTGCCAAAGATTCTACCGAATGATATTCGATCTCCTTGATCCTCGTGTCCTTTTCTTCCGAGGAGCCTGACAATGTAACCCCATATCCATATAAATGGTGACCAATGGTAATCAAGAGGACTCGAGGATGTACGTGTGCATCGTGGTCCTATGGCGTGACGAGAGAAGCGTCGTATTGAATTTTCACGGGGCTATCTTGAGGGTTGCGTGTCGTCGAGGGGGTCCGTTTTGCCCTGAGAAAATTCAAGAGACGCGTGGAGGTGGAGAAAGTCGAGGAGAGAAAGCAGGGAGAAAGGAGGAAAGGGGCTGTCTCACCGGAGTTTGGAAGGCTCTCGATGGATTTTCAGATGCGGTTTTCAAAGCTACCGGAGTCAGTCGATGTATCCAGGAGAGAGAATATCACGAGGAAGGTAGTTTCTCTTGGTCTTCCTCGCTCTCCCTTTTCCTTTCAACCCTCCAGAGGATTTCGTCGTCTGCGGAACTCGAGTACACCACATGAGTCAGACTCAATTTCCACGGTGGAAATGGATTCCTGTGCGAATGCTACGAGGATGGGTGAACGAGAGGGAGAGAGGATTTGTCGAACCAAGGGTTGCATCGATATGATTATCCCACGAAGAAAGATCCATTGTGTTGTCCCAACCCCCTGATACATCGGAGCCTAATATTATCCAGGACCAATCCAAATAGCGAGTTAATTTCGACGATCGATCTCCTAGGGATTGTTTCGTTGGCAAAATTAATAACCAACTTTGGGCTATTACTTACGCGACGACTCTCGGAATTCGACGGAAGGACTAATCTGAGAGACGTGCCGGCGAGTAATAACGAACACGGTGTCTGCTTCGTCTCGAACAAATCCGAGGATACTTTGGATCCTTCCTTTTCCTCTCTCTCTCTCTCTCTCTCTCTCTCTCTCTCTCTTTCTTTCTTTAAGTGCGCCTCGAGCTTGACGCCTGGGGAATTCCGGACTCAGTTAAAGGAGGAGAATCGGGAGGAGTGAAAGGAGAAATGGTCGCATCCTCTATTCATCATCCACGCTAAGATTAAACGATCTGCGTCCAGTACCCGCTTGGCGGGCATTAGCCCCGTGAGTGGAGTATCGTGTTTCCTATGCTTTTCCCGATTTCCTTGTAATTTATCTCAGACTGCTTTCGACCTCCGAGCGAGACTCTCTGGACCCGCCCATGAAATCTCACCCCACAATGTTCGCTCGAGAGTGCGTTCGCCAGTCAATGCGACACGCTCGTGAGATTGTGTGAAATGTTGGGAGCCTGTGTGTTTGTTTGTTTGTTTACGCGTGTGTGCGCGTGTAAAGAGAGGACCTCGAGCGTCCAAACACAAGACTTCTCCTCCCTACCTTCACTCAGGCTTTTATTGGCCGCCTAACGACGTTCGATCGAGCGTAAAATAACGAAGAAGTAACAAATGCTACGCGCTTAAGAAACATATCGATCCTGTGACAGAGTCGATGTCTCGACTCGATAACAAATTTGTCCAAACGATTTGTTTTCCAGTGGAATTAATGGACGAAGGTTTTTAGTCTCGAGTAAAAATGCTGGGCTTTTCCTACATCGATTATCTTCTTAGTTCTTCTCTTTCTACTCGAAGTTCCTTTCAACTGCACCCTGCCGATGCTCCGAGAGGTTTTCCTCGTCTCCCTTTTTCCCATTCGTCTCAATTCATCCGCCAAACCGAATTCACCGTCGACAAAGGGCGAAAAGCGGAGCACGTGCGAGCACTCGCGCGATTGTGAGCGAATTTAGCGCGCGCGTGTTCGATCGGGGAATTACCGCGAGGGTAAGCGACGCGTCGTCTCTCTCGTCGCCCTGCTCGCGTGCGGATCGATTCACGCGTGATGCACGAGCGTCGAGAAATTTTGCCAAGTGCTTTACAAGGCCTCGAGATTCTGGAGGCTGAGACCCAGGAACGCTCGAATGTTCTCGCGTCACTAAGGGGGGTCGTGAGTGGCGCGCGAGTCTTTAGGGGCCGCTAAAAGGCTCTTTGATCGAGGAAAGGCTTTTCGCCTACTCGACTGCGCGCTCGATTTAATTAATTAGTCGATTAAACGATTTAATTGAAGTAAGACTCGGTGAACATCGTGCAGAAAATTCACGGAACCTCCGTGAACCTGGCACTCGACTTTAAGATATCGAATTTTTTTTTTGCAATCGAAAGAGCATCGTTTGTACCCGTTTGAACCTCTGTTATTTTCGTTTGTACTTCAAAGCGTTCGGAGATAGACAATTTTGAAAAATTTACGAGAGTAACTCTTTTGTTTTTTGAGATATCTCAAATCGGCCAACGCCATTCGAAAGAGCGTCGTTTGTACCCATTTGTACCACTTTTCTTTTCGTTTGTATTTTAAAGGGTTCGGAGATAGAGATACTTCGAAATTTGAGAAGAGGCTCAGTCTCTCTATGGAGATTGATCTGTCTAGAAAGCCTCACCACGCTCACACATTTAGATTATTAGTTTATTTGCTTCGTAAACAAAATAGACCAATAATCGAAACTTGAGGGCGTATTGAGGCTTTCTGGATAGATCGATCTCTACGTATAAACTGAATCACTTGTAAATTTTTGAAGTATCTTTATTTCCGAACCCTTTAAGGTATAAATGAAAATAACAGAGGTACAAACAGGTACAAACGATGCAGTTTCGACTGCAAAAAAAAAATTTGGATATCTTAAAATCAGGTGCCAGGTTCACACAGGTATTCATGGAAGAAACGAGAAATGTGGAGACTCTTCTTAATTCCATCGATTTTCTGGACTTTCGTTGCACCATTGTTTGCCTTGTAAATAGTTTCCAGAGCCTCGCCCACGAGTGACGTAATTATTTCGCGCTTCGTTAACGTGGCCCCTCCTTGTTTGACTTTTCGATATAATTGGCGAATGCAATAATACGCGCTCGTGTTACCACGCTCGGCCGTCTGCCGAACAGCTGAAATATTAATATCGGACTACCAGGTGGGCCAATGGACGAAAATTAGCACGGTCGAGTACAACGTTTCATCGCGAAGGATTAAACCGGGCTAACACGAACTCGAGAAAGTTTCTCTAGTTGTAGTTCTGTCTGAGCGAAACTGCCGACTCCAACGTACTTCGAGCGCCAGTTGATTAATTAATTAATTAATTAATTAACGAAGGCACCTCGTCGCTCGTCAAGGCCTCGCTCGTTTCGTCACGCACCTTCGACCACTTCTCCACCTACTCGAGCTTTTCTACCCGCGCCACTCGAATTCTCGATTAAAAATTCAAGTGGAAAGTTCATTAGGGTTAGGGGCCCATAATTATGCGGAGTCTAGTTAGTCTTCGTCGTCCAGAAAATGGAAACGGAAATAAAGGATAAAAAAAAAAAATATCGAGGTGATGCATAACACGCTAGTTTGTATTAAATTGTGTCTGTCGAATTTTCCGAATTGTCGAGATATTAACGAAAAATAAATTGGAATCGTTTCGTGGCCTTTCTTCTCGCGCGGATGCGAGATTCGCTAATTAGCTGCCGTTCCGTCGAGTCCCAAGAGTCACCTCACCATCAAAAGTCACCCCACTATCCTCACTAAGCCTCTTCTCGAGAGAGCACAGGGGCGTGTGCTCCCTTCCAAAAATGAGAGAGAGTAAGAGACCGGTCGTAGAAGGTAAAAAGAAGAAGAAATAACGAATCTCATCCCCAGTCTATTCGCAGGGCCGTAAGCGGATTACGCGGTAAGCGGCTTACATAAGAATAAACCGAAGGGCTTCGCGCGGCCGGCCACTTTGCTATCATATTTCATATTAACCGCTGATTAAAATCGATTTTCTTATGCAGGACACGCGTGTGTCCCCGTTCGGCGGGCCGTTCCGCGCCTACTAACAAGGCCGAATCGAGTCGTAAATTTGGATTTGTCAAAACAGAAGGGTGGCCCACTCTCGTTCTCGAAGCGGCATTTAGTCAATCGATACGTCACCGTCCAGTGAATGAACCAAAGGGTGCGTATATTCGAAATTAGCGCGCTTCGAAACGAAGCTCGCATTATTTAACACTAGATTGCCCGAAACCAGTCAATTTGACTGTTTCAAATGGGAAATCGTGTTTATAAAAAAAGTTCGGGCAATCTAGTGTTAACGAACGAGAAAGAACGGCATGCAGATTATTACGGCGCGTGTAGACACGAAAGATGGCGTTCCACGGTGGAAAGGAATTTTCTTTTTAATGGTATGCGCTCGATGAATGAGTAACGAGCCAATTACAAGTGACACGGCACCGTTCCACGCGCCTCGTAATCCCGACGATTTTTCCGCACGCAAGAAATTCTCAACGGTGACAAAGCAAGAATCACAATTGACGGGGGAACTGTGTCGAGGAATCGAGAAACGACCTCGTTTCATCCGACGTTTTTCTCTCCCTTCGTCGTGGGGAAAGTTCGCGTTCCCATCCACGCGAGCATTCTAATTCCGCGACACTTCTGACTTCCGGTAAAAGCTGGGCGGCACGCGCGACAATTTTCCATCGTTAATAGAAATCCGCGAGAAATCGATTTCCAATCTGATATGCAATCGTAACGGTTCGCACGTACCTCGCGCGCCATCGAAAACTTTTCACGCGCCTTAATTCTTTTTCTCTTCTGCCTGCAATTTTAGATAGTTCGAAGGAGATTCCAGTGATCCTCGGACGCATGCACGCGAGTTTTCTATCTTCTTGCTGAACTCTCTCGTTTCACGAGATCGTCCCTGCGGGCGGGAAAAAAAGGTTTACCTCTTAACGCCGATCTCCGCGTAGCGGCCCCTGGCTGCGCGGCTCGTCACGTTCCTGCCGTTGCTCGGGCTGGTGTACAACGTCAGTATGTCGCCGTTGATGTTGTTTATGATCGGCGGCAGCATTATTTTCGCAAGTGAAAACAAAATATTCCGGGGTGCGCGATCGAGGACGCCTCGACTCGGATTCTCAGGCTCCTCGATACTTCAACATTGGCGCACAACACACTTCACTCAGGACGTTCGGTTCGATCGACGAGAATCCACGGGTCGACGATGTGATCTGGGAAAATGATTTCTCTTTTTTTTTCTTGCCTGTGGTGATCGACGGTGTTTCGTCCTAATTTTTGGGTTCTTATAATTCGCGTCTCGTTCGAGGGAAGGTCCTTCGGTTTACTCTTTAACACTAGATTGCCCGAAACCAGTCAATTTGACTGTTTCAAATGGGAAATCGTGTTTATAAAAAAAGTTCGGGCAATCTAGTGTTAAAATTGTACACGTACCGCTAACGTAAAATTGCAAAATGGCATGGAGTGTTCCTCGTATTTCGAGCATTTCGAATGCCACGCGGAAGATATTTGCGAATTGTGCGCGAGGGAGGGATAAGAGCGAGGGGAAAGTTGAAAATTCACGAGAATGTCCGAGGTAGGAAGGTAGAGATCGGAGAAAATCGCGTTATCCTTCCGCGAAACTGCCTATCAATTGGCTTCTTTATGAAAGCATCGAAAGAATTTCGCTCGACGACGGAGTCGAGATGAGATCTCGAGGTGGATTATTTTTCGACCCCTGGAATTCTGGCCACGCTCGATTCTCTCGTCGCGCAAACACGACGATTCGAAAAACTTTCCAAGGGAGTCTTCCCAGCGTGGATAAATTTATGCGACCATCCGAGAAAATTGAGTGTTCGACCGTCTCCGCTCGTGCCTTAAAATTTACAGTGAAACTTCTTTCCGGTAAGAGGAGTCGGCACGAGAGGGGGTGAAAAAAAAGAGGAAATTCGACTGAACGTTCAACAGTAGCACGATGACGCAATAAAATGGAAATTGCGTCAAATTCGATATTCCTCTTATTCCTTTCGCTCGAGCGCGCCTTCTCACGCGAGACGTCCACCGATACTCTCCAACACACTAAATTCGAGTGCTGCCGTCTTCCATCCACGCGTCTCCAATTTTACCATATTCCCAAGCCTCCATTAGTGCTCGTCGTTTCGCGTGGGTCACCATTTGGGCTCCGTTTCCTTATGGCCGAAGGATGCCGAGGACACGTCGGACGGGCATGTAAAAAAGACGAGAACGACACAACCGGAAGGGACCACCGAGAGATGATCGAAACTCGCGTGTTATTATCCGCCCGATGAAATTGTGCAGGGACCGAGTTGGCTTTGCAGAACGAGAAAGAGAGAGAGAGAGAGAGAATGTGAGAGGCAGAGGAAACGACGGTTTGGAGAATCGAGCGCGAGAAATCGAGAAGGAAAAAGGGCTGGTCACCCACCACTGTGAAAAAAAAGAGAGATTGTAACCCGAGGTAATGTTTGCCATGATTCCAGAGATTTCCGCTCGGTTGACCGACCGTTTCTCTTCTCCTTCTCACTTTATCCCATCCTACGCGAACCTTGTGCCGTGGCCCCTGATCATTTCGGGGAAACGACCCGTACGACACGATCAATGGATCACGATGGTTCGACCTTTTCGATACTTCGTGCGACCTTCGTCTCCAATCGCGAGAGGGCGACGAAGTTATTATCTGGTAGGTAAAATCAAATTGGAGATCGAGAATTACGTGATGGATTCAGCAAAATCCAAAATAACTCGGACTTGAATGGAGAAATTCTGGAAGAATTGTAAAGGACCAATGACAATTTTTAGCCCTTTGAGTGCTGAATACTCGTGGCCTATGCGGTCCATACGGACGGTGACGATCGCTGTGGGCGGAGTACTTTTTCGCTAGACTGAACTTTATTGATTAATTATTCAAGAAGAAGATTAAATAATTAAAGAGCGTTATTACTGTGCTGTTACTAAGGAATGCACCTGTATTCATTTCAGACAAAAGTAACTGTAATACTTCTATGTAGGTGGCCGAAAAAATCGACAGACGCATATATGCGTGCATAAGGCTCAAAGGGTTAAATGTAAATTGTAAATTAAGGCGTGATTGTTTGTACGGTTTACAAAGCAACGTGTCGAAGCTGGAGAAAAAATTCTCACCCCCAAAAAAAATTCATTTCCGCGTGCTCGACGTCGTATCGGACGTGGGCGTCGCGAAATAATCGAAGCGTCGGCGTGCATCGGCGAGGGTGGCGCGCAACGCGGTCGCCCTTTTAATCGCTGCGGTTTACGGCGCACCGCCCACGAAATAACGGATCAACGTCGACGGTTCAATTACAATCGAACGTTGAAATTAATTGGACCGCGAGGACTCGCGCGCGCACTCTTTGCAAATAAAGCCACGCGACTTTTACAACACACGAGGAGTCTAAACTGAATTTCGATAATCCTCAAAGACGTTCCGTGTATTCGAGAGAATTAATTTGGTTGATTCGACCGGTCTCGTTGACAGTATTCCTACCGACCGGTCAAATGACCGTTTTTAAAATTTCCATTAAAATTTCCTATACATAACGTAATTGCATCGTCTTTAAATCTCACGACTTTTCCTAAAATATTGGAAAATGTATTATACGTATATTTTAGGAAAACTGGTGAAATTTAAAAGCGATGCAATTCCGTTGTATATAGAAAATTCTAATCGAAATTTTAAGAACGGTCATTTGACCGGTCGTGGTGGGAATAGTGTTAATTTCTTGGGTGGATTATTCGCGTGGAATTCGAGAAACGAGATAAGCGGAGAAGACGCGTGCTGGTTTAATTTCGACGACCCAAATGCGGTGGGGATAATTTGAGAACTCGTACTCTCCGACTGTCTGCGTCCTTCTCTTCGCTACACCTACGCCAATTTCGTGAATTTTTCAAGCGTTTGGTCCGGACTCGAAGAGGAAGGAGTCTCATTGGCGAAGGTCGTCCGATCGCGAGATATCGACGAGAACGAGATTGAACTGGACACATCGTCGGCTCGTAAACGCCCACGGGCCACGACACGCGTCGTCACGTCTTTAGAGCACGTAGGCTTCTTTCGCGAGAGAAGATTTCACTTCGCGCGACATCCGACGAAAACGCCAGATTTCGTCTCAACCGTTGACATCGAAGTCAGGATAAAAATTTGTGGTCCAAGACGCGTGGATTATTTTTCCAGAAGGTGAGAAAAGACGTGATGAGAACAATTTTAGCCAAGGGAAATTTCTGAAAAGTAAAATACGCTCCGTGGATTTTATATAAATTGCACGTGAGAGAGAGTTTTAGGTGCATCCTAAAGGCTAAGTGTCTTTGGAAATTAAATTGTCCTCTTTCGATGACCGTGGCACGCGAGAAAAGCTTTTCGTTATATCGTGGAGAGAAGTTGTACATAAATGTCATCGACGGAAATGAAATTATCTTCTTTCTGTACCTTGCTCCGTCAAATGTCGTCCTCGACAATGAAATTATCCTCACGCCCTTCGATTGTCTTCTCGCGATAAAGTCGATCGAGCACCGTTCTATCTCTCTCCTTCAGGGCTCCAAATTGGAATCTTTCGTCACGGCGCGCGCTAAGAGGAAAAGAAGGAGGTGAGAGAGGTGGAGGAGTAGGAGGATCCTCCGGATTCTACGAATGGTCGCTTCTATCGAGGATCCGATAATAGTCGCGCTCTCAGTGCCACTTGGCGGTGTCCCGCGCACCCTGGCGTGGGCTATCGACCTTCACGAGGCCGCAATTTCCTGTCGGCCGGCGCGATTGGCCGTCCCGATAATTCGATCAGCTCTAACGAATCGGCCAGACGACAGGATCGAACTCGGAGTGGTGGAACGATGGATTTTATATTTAAAATTCGTCGACTCGCCTCACCGTTTGACGTTTGACGCTCGTGGGAGGAAAGAGTTGTTGATTGAAATGTGAATAGTGGTTTTGTTAAGAGGGTCGAGTTTTGGGAAGGTTGTAAAGGATGTCGAAGATTTTTTGGCTCCGATTGAATGGTGTTAATGAAGATGGAAGTGGAATCGAGAATTTTATATTTAAAATTTGTGGACTCGCCTCACCGTTTGACGTTTGACGCTCGTGGGAGGAAAGAGTCGTCGATTGAAATGTGAATACTGGTTTTGTTAAGAGGGTCGAGTTTTGGGAAGGTTGTAAAGGATGTCGAAGATTTTTTGACTCCGATTGTATGGTGTTAATGAAGATGGAAGTGGAATCGAGGATTTTATATTTAAAATTCGACTTGCCCCATCATCTGACGTTCGATACTCTCGTACAATGAGAATGGATCGTTGACTCGAATACGAATTTCATTTTTACCAGCATGAATTTTTTCTAAAAGATCTCTAGAATCGGGATTCATTCAATTAAAAGTTATATTAGGTATTACCGAATACGATGGATTTATATTTAAGATTCGCGGCCTCAGCCCTCATCTAACCTTCATCACTAATACCAGATTTATCGAAACCAGTCAATTTGACTGGTTCAAATGGGAAATCGTGGTTATAAAAAAATATTTGGTAAATCTATTGCTAAAGCTTTGAAAAAAAATCTTGGATTCAAATGTGAATATTTTCTTGAGAAACACGTACTCACGCTTTAGTTGAACATTAGCAATGAAGACTTTTGATTAATCGACTCTACTCTAACTGATAAATTTCGACGATTAATTTCTCACAACCCTTTCGTTAATTCACAAGCACGGGAGATGACGTTGTGAAAAGCTTGCCGCTTCCTCGAGCGGATTTTCCGGTAAGTGTTACGGGACCAGAAATAGATGAAGCGGGAACGAAGCGACGGGTAGAAAGATATTAGTCAGTGTCTCCGAGTCGCTTCGTTTGACGCGCGTCGGGACCAAAAAGTTAGAAAACATTCTTTTACATCCTAACGAGTCGACCTTTGAAACTTCGTGCGGACCACGTGAATTTGATAATTCGCGAACACGAGCACGCGTGTCTCATTTAACACTCGCGGAAACCACGTGCAAGGAAATAAAATATCGTGGGAAGATATTTTTGCGATTGAAGAAATTTCTCCACAGTTCCATTCGAGCACGAGTCAACGAATGCACATTTAATTACTTAAGAATGTCTCAAATGTCGATGAATCTACGTTTATTAGAATATTGTGACCAGTTGAGACAACACGAACGTTTGTCCGTGCATTTTTTTTGATTTCATCCTCTTCGACTGCCCGATGACACCTGCTAATCTTGCGAAAAGTACGGTCTACGAAAAGCAGAAGAAGAGAGGGACCATCCGAATTTCAAGAATCAACAACACTGAACGAGAACGAACTCTGCTATTATTTTTAGACTCAAGATTTACAGTACCAATCATATCATTTCTATTAATTAAATTAATTTGTGTAAGATTTAAAACAAGTAACTCTTTGAGCTTCTTCGTAAGAGAGATCCTAACGAAATAGTTTACAAGTCTGCGCGTGTAGAAACTGCTAAATGATTGTTTATTGAAATCGAGAAAAATCCTCGAGCACTAACGAGTAACTCTCGTTACTGGGGCGCGCAAGCGTAAAATCACCAGCTCGAATTACTCGCTCGCGCGTTCCTTGTCCTCTCTATACAGTTCACGTTTCCTAGCGAGAAGCTTGAGGTCCGCTGCTCTCGTAAACAGGTCTGTCGTCGAACGCTCGTGCGTTTCCCTGTTACGAGGCGATTGACGCCTCGACCACATTTGTCCTTGAACCTAGTGGAGTGCCTTGGAAGGAGAACGAGGCGGTTTCTCGCCACGATTATTTTGATCGATTGGCTTCGATCGCCACTCGACACGCTTCCATCTTTGTTTTTCCTTCTTCACGACTCTCCGCGAGATCTTTCGTACCGTGGACATTGGTCGTTACGATATAAAGCAGAGGAACTTCTAAGAAAATTCATTCACCCCTAACTACGACTATTCGAATGCTACGGATAATTTAATTTGTCTAAGAGCTATTAACGAAGGTTACATCTCAAATTTGCGGAGTAGGGAAAAAATTAAATTCCACGCTGTTACAATGTAATCGGAATTAATGAGAATTTAATTTTCCAAAGAATTATTAACGAAGATTAATTTAAATTCATGGTACCACTGAATAAATTAAATTCTATCTTTTTACGATATAAGCGGAAGAAAGGAAACTTCGTTTACCCTCTAAGTACGACCTATTGAGACGATAAGGAAAATTTAATTTTTGTAAGAATTATCATCGAAAGTTACTCTGAATTTTGTAGAATCCTAAGCTCACGAGATTCTATCGGCCTACGACGGTTTCCTTCACTCCGTTACCCAATCTACTCCTACGCGCCACCGCACCGTTCTCCAGCTCGCTACGAAATAAAAAGAAACCATCTGTTCCCAGGAAGGACGAATCTAGAAAAATCTTCTAATCCGCAAGAAACAAACCGCACGCGGTTTCTCATTCGTCCCTGTCCCCGATGGACCTTCCCTCCTCCAACCTTCGAAACGCTCACGGCCGGAATTCGAAGAACCGTTTCTCGTCACGGACGCTTTTTGCTCGTGCGAAGGGAACCTTCGCGATCGATGTCGATGGCGATCGTGGTCTGGCCGATCTCGACTCGATCCTTTTGCCACACGAGAAGTCGAGAGACGGAAACGGACGAGGGTCCACGAAATTGTCGGACCGGCACGAACAGGCCCAACGCACCAGCGTGCCATCTCTCTATTTCTTCTCGTTCCTTTGTACATCGTCCAAAAAAAACCACAAAACAACAAACAAAATATCTCCCAAGTCAACGAAACGGACGATCGACGATCCTTGAACGTATTCGTCGAAGGTGCTAATGGAACAATGACGTTCTCCGATCGCGGCAGGAATAATTAAACGAACAAAGGTTCGTCATTCGATAAACAAATCTACGAAATAATAAATAGATCGAACAATCTCGCTCCGAGATATCTGAAAAATTCTCAGTACCAACCCTGTACCAAATTAACGAAACATAAAGGACAAAGCGCGAAGCAAGCATACAGAGACAATACAAAAAATCTCATCAATGAAATTAACCCCGATTACCAAAGGTAAACAAACGCAGTTCCCGTAACACCGGAAATCGGCATGACTCAACCGCTCACCCTCGACGCGCATTAAAAACGTTTGAACGAAGCTCTCAAGACAACATAAAAAAAAAAAAAAACAGAAAGAAAGTAAGAGAAATACGTCCTTCCGGCGAAACACCGTAAATCACCGACAACTCTTCTCAACCCGTCGCTCTTCCCGAGAGACCGACGAGGAAAGAGAAGGAGAGCATCGTCACCTTATCATCAACGACGCGCTCTTATCAATCGGCCGGCTGGTAGCACGCGGTAACGTCACATACGAGATTCCGTCGAAGCAAGTGTCCCGATTTAACTTTCCTCCTCAATAATTTGCTGTACCTTTCGCGCGCTCCGGAACGAAATCGTCGAAGGAAATTCCTCGCGAAGCTCCTGCCTCCTGGCGTCGTGCGGTCGATTCTCATGAAAAAAAACTTCGTGTCGACGATCTTCTCTCTCTCTCTCAATAATCGCAATTAATATTCTGCTTCACTGTGTCCGTTGGCAAAGATTAAATTTCACTCGTCGCGTAGACTCTCGCGCGTCGACTTTTGCACCTGCACACGTTCTCGTTGGCACGTAAGCGACGACGCTTGGCAACGAGTGACACGCGACCGACGTCGAGACGCGTCGTGACGCCCGTCGGCGACGCACTGCGGGCGGCGTCGCGACGGCACGTAAACGCGTACGGAGACGCGACTGAGGCGGCAGGAGGCAGGAGGCGCGCGACGAGCCTCCCCGACGTGGCTTCTCTATTGTGAAAAGTGGGCGGTGGGGTCCGAAAGGGAGGCGGTGGGGGACGAAGCGGAGTGGAGCGCGCAGGCGCAAAACACGCGCCGCCACCGCCACTATTTCATTCTGGATTCTCGATCGAGCCGCCGCCGTCGAGTCTCCGACGCCGCTCTCTCTAATACCGCGTACCCCTCACCCCGTGTGTGGCTGGAAATTTGTGTGTAAGTGAGTGTGGAACGGCGATAGCGCGGCCATAGTCCTACGCGTGTGCGCTAGTAGTTCCTAGGCACCATCACCATTACCGTTTCTCGTCATCGGTGTTACAGGCCGCCGCGAGGAACTACGGAAACCGGTCCCTTCGCCTAGACCAGGGGTAGACGCATTGGCCGAGGGATTGGCTTGGTAATTTTGGTCCTGGCCTCTCCGGCGCCTCTTTTAATATCGACGAGTTTTCGGAAGAGTCTTCGATGTGGAATGAATATTGTTGTTTTAGGTTTTTGTTTGTGGAGTTGAGTAGAGGAGGTGGGGTATTTTGAATTTTTAAAATGATTTTTCTGTATGGTGGGATTTAGATCAGAGGATGAGGTAATGGTAGTTTTAATGAGGGATGGTTTCGATGATATTTAATTGGATACGCGTGACGAACGATGTTAGTTTGTTCGATTAATGTGTGATCGGTACTTTGGATTGGTATTCTGGGATTGATATTAATTTAGAAGGAGAGTAATTGCTCGTTGTATTACTGGATGGATTCGATGACATTTAATTGTACACGCGTGACGAATAAAGTTAGGTCGTCTGATTAATGTGTTTCAGTACCTCGGATCTGTATTCTAGAATTTATATTAATTTAGCAGATGAGTTATTTTTTATTGTAACGTTGGATGGCTTCGATGAAATTTAATTGTACACGTGTTATTAAACTAAATAAAGTTAGTTTGTTCGATTGATTTATTTCGATACCTCGGACCAGTGGTTCCTCTCACGCTTCTCATCCACTTTACGAGTACCATCGGACTAAGGCACGAGTAACGAAATAATCCATTTCACCGTCCGCCACCCACGCGTCTCAACGAGCATCCACTTACATTCTCCGCTGTCGTTGCTGGCTATCAGCTTAATTGAAGCGTGTACCACGTTCGCGTCCGCACGAGGAGGCGCGCGAAGGGCTTAAGTGTGGTTCAATGCCAATGCTCGACATAACCGCGAACCTGCAATTGTCTCGTGCCAGATCTTAGCGATGTTCCGCGAGGATTACGTTCACTTTGGTCCATGACGCGGAGGAAACCTTTGAAACGCTCTCAAAGAGCGTGGCGCATCAATGGAATAAATCAATTACTCCTCTACTAGTTTTCTTTGGAGCTAATGATAAATCGACGAATCTCCGAATCCTGAAGCATCGAGGTATCTCGATGAATCTCGTTTCACGAGAGAAATGCACGATGATTTACACACTATCTGAAAACAGTGGCGAATAAATTGATTTGCCAATTTCCACTGGGTCACGGTAAATGGGCGAGTATAGAAATTCTGAGACACTCATGAGAGATTTTCCCTCTTGGATAATGCCAAATCGACATATCCGTAAATTCGGAAGCACTCTCGATAAGAGGCTACCTCAATGAATCTGGATAATCCAAAGAGTGGCAACACGATTTACCAAATATCCAGTAAGGGCGGAGAATAAATTCGTTAGATAACAATTGCTCGAATAAAGATAAATCGTTAAATCGACGAATCTAGAAAATCCGAAACGCTCTCTAGAAATCAAACTTGAAGGAGGATGATCTAAAAAAAATTTAGTGGAAATCCATTGGAATTGTACCGAGCATCGAAAAACAGTCGTGCTCGTCGATTCACCTCACCCGTAATCGGATGGATGGCCCGCGGTAACGAGTGTTTGCAAAACGAGAGACAGGAGGAGGAGGAGGAAGGGACAGAAAGAGAGGATGGAAGGAGGGGGAGATAGCAAGGAAAAAAAATTGGAGTGCGCATCGTGGTAGATCCCGCGGAGCTCAGCGAAGCGTGATTCGTTCGAATTCGTCTCCGCTCGCCGCATGGAAATCCGAGGAGCCCGCTCTTGCTCGTTCTCTTCTCCCCAGCGATTTTAATTCGGTGAGCGAGCATGAGGGTCGAGGCACGAGGGAAAACGCGGAGTGAGAAAGAAGCGAGAACGCGACGGAAAGAATATTTTCCGTTTCGTTCTCTCTTCTCTCTCTCTTTTTATTTCCTTCTTTTCTCCGTTTCTTTCATCGTGCCACCGAAGCAAATGACAGTCCTTCCGCACGTTTCTTTTTTCTCCCATTAACAAGAGAGACTTGTTACTGTTGTTAAGGAGGAGCTTTCGAATTTTCATTCGCTCCGATATTTTCCAGCTGGAAGTCTCGCGTACACTTTCAGCCAGGAAGTGCACCGTCTACATTTCGCTCTACCTGTCGCTCGAGCTCGTGTACAGTTTACGCTTACTCCGGTAAAACATCTTCTCGAGCTATTGAAATCCTACACGGGGCGACCTGCGCCACTGTCTCTCAACTTTCATGGCGATACGTTTGAGCAAGGACTCTCCGGTGTGCTCGTGGATTCTTTGAATGGAGAAAGGAATTTGAGTTTTGTGCAGCTCGTGATTTTGTAGAAGAGGGGTTTTTGATTTTTGTTTTTTTCGTGGAGTGAATAGAAAAAGTTTTGAGGATTTAGAAATTGCACGGAGAAGATGGTTGAGAGACTCTGCCACGGAGCGGAGGATCCTCTTGTCCAATGTACCATGCCATTGAGAACTCAAGTCGGTGCAATTCCACGAGGTACTCTCGCGATGCACCTCGATGCGCCTTACCGTCTTTCAAATTCGCCAGGGCAAACAATTTTCGAGAGAATCGGGTCAATGCGACTGGGATCCGTGTCGGTCCTTGAGAGCCACCGAAAGAGACGCGTATCCGAGGATTCCATTGAAGGAGGTACGAAAAGAAGCCCGTTTGAAAATGTAATCTTGCAGTTTCCAAAGCCTGGCGAACACTCGACTCGGTATTCTTATCATTATCGTTTTAATAGAATCCTCGCGATTCTAAACGTTCACGCGCAATTTGTTCACCTTTCCCTCCAACGAGGAAGAACCTTTGCTTTTTATGTACAACACGAGTACACGTCTCCGGGGTGTCCTCCATGCGCGATAATTAATATCGACAAAGTGCATTAAACGGAAAAATACTCAGTCTCGACACGACGTTATCACGAGGAGATCACGCGAGCTGCGCATCTTTTCTCCTTTTTTTCCGTTCCCAGTTCTTTCATCTCACCTGAATAATTACCAACGTACCAAACGAGGAAGAATTATCGTCGAAGTGAATCTATAATCTTTAACATATTGCAAAAAATCGGGAGAAATTGTTTCCCCTAAAAATCTTTCACCAGCCTGCTCTCTTTCACTCAACCGATAAAAATCCCGAAAGTGCGGTTGCCCGTGTGCGAGTGTGCGAGACGACGAATAAAACTCCAGACGCGATTTTGTCGCGAGATCTCGTGAGAGGAAGACGCAATCAGACGTCTTGCGTAAAATAAGTCCACCACCCCATTTCACTCCCCTCCATCCCTCCACCGAGTGTCTTGTTTTATACGCGCACCCATACGAGCGTGCACCTTGCAATCCGTGCGGCAATAAAGCTTTTTCTTCTGGAAACGATCGAAGTTTCTTTTCCTGTCTCGAGAAGACGTCGAGCGTCGTGGCGCCCTCCCACCCTTCTTCTCTTTCTTTCTCTCGACGACGCAGCGGGTCGTCGATACGACGACGCCGAGGACGACGCCTGGCGTCGTATTTGCACGGTGCAATGAGCGAGGGTACGTGACGCGTCTCGACCTTTCTTTTTTCGTCTTTGCTCCCTCTCTTTATCTTCTGCGCCTTATCTACGTGACCTTCAGGGTTATTAATAAAGTCGAGCGCCACCAGCGATTATTTCTCCGATTAATTAACCACGCGAGGTCACGAAAGCTGCCCCGATAGTGGGCGAACAAGAGCGTCCAGCTAATTTTCTAATACTCTCATTTTCGATCTTTTTCATCGGACGTGGTAATAGGCGTCTTTCACGCTCGCGATTATTCCTGTTCTCCTTCTTTGCCTAAATTTGCATTTCTCGGTGCAAGGTACCGTTAAGTTACGCCTTCGGCTAATTTTCTGATAGTATAATTTTCACTCTATCGGCCGCGTTAATAATCGTCTAGACTTTCAGTCTCGTGATTATTCCTGTTCACCTTTTTTACTTAAATTTGCATTTCTCGCCGATGTAACGTGTTCTTCGTTATTTAAGGGAGAGAGAAAATAAAAATGTACGAGAGAGAGAGAGAGAGAGGAATACGTGTCTGTTCAATTAACATCACAATGACGCAGAATACCGTTCAGTCACGCCTACAGCTAATTTTCTAATAGTTTTATTGTCATTCTTTTTTTATCGCGTCTCATCTTTCACGTTCGCGATTATTTTTCTCCTCCTTCTTTAGCCTAATTTGCATCTCTCTACGATGAAACATGTTCTTCATTATTTAAAGGAGAGAGAAAAACAAAATGTGTGTGTGAGAGAGAGAGAGAGAAAGAGAGAGCGAGAGAGGGAGAGAGAATGGAACACGCGTCCGTTCAATTAACATGACAACGACGCACGATGCCATTACGTCACGCCTTCCGCATTTTCCCCATGCCCGTAGACAACAATGGACCCCTTTCTCCCCTTCTGTCGTTCTTCCGATCGCTTTTCCCTCACCTTCTGGCTCAGGAGCGAGGAAAATCCAACGTCCTCCACCTTCTACACGCGTCGTCGTAAGAAGTAAAAGAGCGGAACCCAAGAGAATCGGCGGTGGGCCCCCACCGGCAGTAAAATCCTTGCAGCTCGCCACAAATCTCTTCCACCACCTTCTCCACCACACGCCATTTCCTTCTTCCCTTGAGTTTTTATTTTTTTCCTTACTCTCTCTTCGTCTCTCTCTCTCTCTCTCTCTTTCTTTCTTTCTTTCTTCCTACTATAGATTGTCGAACTTCAGATCCACTCGTCCTTTTGCAACGATACTTCTAATCCAGCGCGAGGCATCTTACGTTTCTCTCATTCTCTCTCACATCCTCCTTCCTTTCGCGACTCAAGAATATCCCTCTTCCCACTCTCGCTTTATTATCTTCTCTCTGACTCTCTAAGCTCTCTTCCCTGATCTCTCGAGGGTCGAGAGAGCCACGGCACGGTGATGCATCGCCTCGCGGCACCACCACCACCGCGGCGAGTAAATCGTGCAGTGAAGTGAAAGTGCTCTCTCTTTCTTCGCTCCAAGACTGTTCCTCGCCTTTTCTCTCTCTCTCTCTTTCTCTCTCGGTGCTCGTGTGCGCGAGACGGTAGTTCGCGTAGTAGTTTCACTGCCGCACTTCGTCCTAGCGTAGTCGCGTGGGACGATCTTGAAGAAGATTACACGAGGGACGTGTGTAAGGGCGAACGAAGCTGAAGAACGAGAGAATTATTTAATCGAATACCCTGGGGGAATAAATCTCTCTGCGTTTCTTATTCTTGCTAAATAAATCTACACGCGATTCTAAATTCTTCCGTTGCCAAAGCACTACCCGACGAGATAGGTACGGGATGTGAAAATTAATAGTAACCGCATGACCGATCGCGAACCTCAGCTTTCACTCAGCCCGCCCACGCGCGCGTCAGATTCGAGCGGATCGCTGACACGCTCGACGACGTTGTACCTCACCATTCGACAAATCCTCGAATACATTTCGCTGGGACGAATGCGATTTTCCGTGAACAATCGGCTCATAAAGTTCCTCTGTGTCTGGCCTACTTGGAGCATGAACGGTAAAAGGAAAAAAATGATACAAATTGAGAGGAATTTTATGCACGAAGTTTTAAATCAGGTGGTTAAGAATAATAATGGATTTGGAGATACTTTTTAACCAAGTGACACGTTCGATGTCGTTGGATCATACCATTTGACAAATCCTCGAATACATTTCGCTGGGACGAATGCGATTTTCCGTGAACAATCGACTCATAAAGTTCCTCTGTGTCTGACCTACTTGGAGCATGAACGGTAAAAGGCAAAAAATGATACAAATTGAGAGGAATTTTATGTACGAAGTTTTAAATCAGGTGGTTCAGAATAATAATGGATTTGGAGATACTTTTTAACCAAGTGACACGTTCGATGTCGTTGGATCATACCATTTGACAAATCCTCGAATACATTTCGCTGGGACGAATGCGATTTTCCGTGAACAATCGACTCATAAAGTTCCTCTGTGTCGGGCCTACTTGGAGCATGAACGGTAAAAGGAAAAAAATTATACAAATTGAGAGGAATTTTATGCACGAAGTTTTAAATCGGGTGGTTAAGAATAGTGGATTTGGAGATACTTTTTAAACAAGTGGCACGCTCGATGTCGTTGGACCTTACCATTCGACAAATCGTCGACTACATTTCGCTGGGACGAATGCGATTTTCCGTGAACAATCGACTCATAAAGTTCCTCTGTGACTCGCCTACTTGGAGCATGAACGGTAAAAGGAAACAATGTGAGTAAAATTTTATGCACTCAGGTGGTTAAGAATAGTGGATTTGTACGAGATCATTTTCAACCAAGTGACATGGTCCGTGACGTTGTATCTCACCTTGTCTTTTCTCTGTACCTTGTCTCGGAGATGGTCGGTAAAAAGAAAAAAAAAATGATAAAAATGAAGAGAAATTTTTTGTACGAATTTTTTTAATGCAAATCTCAAAATGGATTTTCAGATACTGTCAACCGAGTATCATGCTCAATATCACTGGATCTTACCATTCGACAAATTCTCAAATACATTTTCTCTATGCCTTACTTGTATCATCGACGAAAAGAAAAAACAAATGACGAAAACGAAGAGGAGTTTTCTGCACGAATGTTCCAATTAGTTAAGAATTGTAAACTTAGAAATATCTATCTCTCAGGCAGATAGGACGCGTGCTGAACGTCATAATTCGAGGTGAGCGTCGACGCGACAAAGTATCGAACGATATTTACAATGCCGCTAAACGGCCCGTTCCCGACACGTTGGCCACTCGTAACTTCGCGCTCCAGGACGTAAAGATAACGCTAATGGTGTTGCTAATCCGGACAATAACGCGTGCTGGAAAGCGAGACGAGTCCAACGGCCCCACGGCTCGCTCCTCGTGCAAATGGATCTTACCGAGAAAGTACAGGGCGTCGCACAATCGTAGCAAAATGCATTCATAAAATGTAGACGATAAAAAACTTATCAGCACGCAAACCATTCTAGGTACGTACCTGAGAACCGAATGCAAACTGAAGTAGATAAAGAGAAGAAATTTGTTGAAGTATATTCGACTGTCCTTATTTTTCCATGAAACAAACCACGGTTATTAATACAATTGTTACGAAATTAATATAAAAGAAATTTTCTACTGTGACGTTGCATTGTTGGCACGTCACAAAAGACTATAAAATCAGATACTCGACGCGACTTGAACGGACGACTTAGGTCGGGTAATCCGCTATACATAAATCAATTAAAATCTAATTAATCCGCAATTAATCTTATTCTCCTTCGCTGCGTCTCTGTCTTTACCCAAGTCGTCCGTTCAAGTCACGTCGAGTATCTGATATTATACTCTTTTGTGACGTGCCAAAAATGCAACGTCACACTACACACGAACAAAATTTGTACCTGCGAAACAACGACAAAATTAACCAAATATTCGAGGACCTCTGATAATCTCAACTGCTCTCATTCCTCTCTGAAATAAATTCCACAAATTTGTATACACCCTGTAGATCGAACTGCAAAGGGAGTGGAGCGTGTACGCCTACGCGGTCTCAGGTGTGCGCGCGAGGAAAAATGTTTTCACGGCAACTTTCTTGCGCGGAGAGTTTCTTCCTCCGCGCGATAAAGAAAGAAGGAAACGTTCTTCTTCCGTGAAAATTCTTCGTTCACCGAGACAGCGTGGGGTACTGGAGAAGCCTATAAATTTCGAGGATTACCCTCAGGGCCGGAAGTTTGATCGAGTCTCGACTTCCTCCCTCTATTTTATTCTCCAGTATTCCTCGCTCTTGAAATAGGAGAGCGTCCTAAGCGAGAGAATCTACGAGCGCACGATCATCCACAAAATTCTCTCTCGTGTACGAGCTAAGAGACGTCTCTCTTGGTGACTTCATCGTATTTTATCTCCCTCGTACTGAAGAAAGAAAAACGTAAAAACACGGAGAGAAGATAAAATGGAAAGAGTCAACGTCTATCGCGATCGTCCTACGTTGTCGGTGGTGGTCCGGCCACGACAAAAACCCTTTTCACCCTTCCTCCATAGGGGTAGCTTTTTCCGCGTCCTGCTTTCATCCCCTTCTCTTCTGCCTTTTTCTCGCTCCGTGAACCGCGTTGACGGGCCTGGTCGAGGGACGAAAGGGTTTCGCGGAGGATTACGGGGGACGGAGGATACGCGAGAGTTAAGTAATCATTCCTGAGGGATTGTGTAAGTGTTATACGGTCCTTCAGCGGGATGCGCGTCACGTAATTCTCACAGTAAAATTAACTGCCTTTCGCCCTTCTTCTCTCCTCGCGGTAGGAGCGAGGGGTGTCCCAATCGTGGCGCATGTCTCGCATTGTTAATTAATAATCTATGCACGGGTTCAGAGAAAATTTCTCACTCTCGTTGCCTGGCGTAGGAGGAGCCGCTCATTGTCTACCGCGTGAGTTTCTAACGGGAAGATTCAGTGGGTCGCGGATAGTGGAAGATTACGAAAGAGTAAGAGAAGGACGACGAGGTCCGATAAATTCGACGAGGGAGGAGAAAGACTGTCGTAAGTGTAATAGAAAAAACTCGCCGCGTCTAATTAACCTCGTACGGTACTCCTAAAAGCCGTCATGCAAATTGGACTATAGTAAGATATTTTTCGACGTTACGAGTGCCGATATCGTAACGGTACTCGCGCAATGCTTATCTCTCTTGGCCGACTTGCTTTTACCGAATGCATTAAGGCCACTGGTTCGGCCAATTTCATTACAGAACTGGCACGCGCCGTAATTATCGATTCGCACGCAGCTTGTTTGAATAACGCGTTCCGCTCTAGTACGAAGAAGATTGGAAAAAGGCTACGGCATAGTTCGCGAGAGGTGCTGTTTTCACGATTTTTCCAAAGGAAACTCTTCTGGTCGGACAATCGAGCGTGTCGGCGAAGGAGATTCGCTTGGCGACTAATAGGCCGCGAGAAAGTGCTCGTGAGCGCGTGAATCCCGCGCGATTAGAGAACAGAAAGAAACTAAACGCGAGGATTCAACTTGCAATTCAAATCAAATGCTTTCGCTCTTAATTGTGCGCGGGGGAGGACGTCGAGTCGCGAAGATTCACGAGCCGCGACGAGCCAACTACCATTTTCCATCTCGACAAGCGCGTAGATAATGGATCGCGCGATCCTTCCCGTAAAATCCACGGCGCACAATTAATTTACTTTCCTTCGCGGAACAAAGTGGAGGAACATCGAGATATCCTCGACGTTTCACTTTTCTACCACGGAAGACGATCCGTCGTTCCACACCGGCCACCGTAAAATTCTCCTACCACCCTCCACTGCGGTCGTCCTACGTTCCACCTTCTTTTATCGGCCATTAATTCGCGGATCGTTGCGCGTTAGTTCCGGACGAGTTGACCGCCGGCTTCTCCTCGGACAGTGAAATAAATGTCCCGCCAGGACCACTGGTGCTCTTCGAGGAGCGTGACCCGAGGAGAGGAAGAAAGAAAGATCTTTATCCAGCCTTGCTCGTCGACGTTCTCTCTGCGGCCTAATTGCGACGACGCTTGGCTGTGTATCGGTAAGAAAAGATGGGCGACTCGTCGAGAGAATAGAAAAGCACGAGGAGAGTAAGAAGAGGGAAGAGAAAAAGAAATCAGATAACTTCTCTCTTTCTATTTTCACCTCGCTTATATCGGCTCCGAGAGCGGCGAGCCAATTTGTTGCCTGCCAGACGAGCCATTTTCTTTACCACCCCACTCTTCTTCCACCGCCACCACCGAATCTTATCCGTCATATCTGCGACGGCTTCGTCTCTGTCGAAGGGGTTTGGTGACCGAGTGAGAAGAGAGAAAGATGCTGGAAACGTCACGGAGGGTTGGCAGAGAAGACGCGTGGAAAAAAATGCGCCTACGCGAAAATCACGTCACGTACGTTCCTCTTCCACCCTTCCTTTCTCGCGATGGCAACGTGTCTGGGGGGTGGGTTGGCGGTGATTGCTTTCCGAAGCGAGGATCTCTCTGCGTGGACTTTCGATTGGAAGGTGGTGAAGCTCGATGTGTTCTCTGGTATTCCGCGAAAGGGAAATGTGGAATTAATTGTGACGAGCTCGTGAACGACAGGGGGTGGATTCGAGAATTAATCGATTTTACTCGACTCGTCTTAGGATAGAATCGGTGGAGCATTCTCGTTGAATAATTTTACGCGACGAAGGTTACCAAGGGCTTTCTCAAGTTCGAGGGATGGATTTTGGGAAACTCCTGACACGATTTTCCTCTTCCGCCGGCAAAGTGCTCGAGTCTCGCGCACGCGTCTCGGTCCCACAAGCTTTCGTTCTCCTTCACACGGTGTTGTACGTGTGTGTGTGTGTGTGTGTGCGTGACGCGCGCGTAAGCAAAGCTCGCGTAGGTCGTGGGGTACGTTTCGGAATAATTTAATTAGCGAGCGTACCGAGTGAAGTGCGAGGTCTTATCCCGTGGGCTTAATAGCGGGAGCTCTCTTGCCCGTGTATAACTCGCGCGAGCCCCAGGGACGTATCTTTCGTGGGGAATGCTCGTTGCTTCGTCCTCGTCCTTCTGCGCTTCCTTCTCTCTGTCTCGTTCTCGTCCTGGTTCACGAGCTTCTTGTTTTCGTGGGACGAAAGCGAAAGGCGAGACGATTGTGTGCGTGTATGTGTGTGAAAGAGAAAGGGAGAGAGAGAGAGAGAGAAAGAGAGAGAGAGAGGATCGAATTCGTCATGAATAAGATCGGTCGGCTCGTTAATTAGAAATCAGATGAGATTCGACGAGTGGCTCGAAGGGATGGTTCTTCCCTTGAGAATTCGCTGAATTTCCATGCGATTCTTATTTCTCCGATCCGAAGAAGCGAAAGTAAGGAAAGTTCGCGGAGGACGATCTTACGCCGAAGGCAGACTTAAAATTAGACGCTTAAAATCTCGTCGTTAAAAAATAACACCGGTGGCTCTTAAAAAAAGCGTGTGCTCGGGCACAAAACCGGCTGGGAGTACTCTCGAGGCATTTCACTACTCCTGTTGGTGCTAGGGTTAAATAAAAAAAAATTACTCTAGCACCAACAGTCACCAGATAGCGCTCCCTTTCTTGACAATTCGTCGAATTTTCACATTTACTTCTTATTTCTCCGAGAATACACGAGAGAAGAGAGAGGTAAGGGAGGTTCGCAGAAGCAATCCTCCCCAAATTTGACTTAAAAATTAGGATCAGCCTCTTTGGAACACAGTTGGGGCACGTGTTGCACGAGTGCGTCGATGACCTTCGGCGAGGCTCGAGCAAATAAAGGAGGTCGTAAAAAATCTGCGAACCAGAAGCCGGAGTGAAAGTCATTGAGAGTCATATGGTACGCTCCTGTTCGAGTACCCGAGGGACAATAAAAGCGTCGGTCATGGAACGGCGCAAATTCGCTTAACGCTCGCCACGTGTTCTCACCTTTGTCACACGTGTGACGGCGAGGAGTGCGGTAAATTTTTCGTTTCAGAATCGCCATGAGTCTCGTGAGAGGCAAAAATGCGTTACGTCGAAAAATTCTAATCTCTCATAGAGAAAGAAAAGAGAGAACGGAGAGAAGAAGTCAAATTAATTCGACCATTTGTTTTGTCCACTCGCGAGCGTCTGCAAAGTTTATTTTTTAATCCCCCAAAAAGCAAGAGTCCCCTCCAACGCAAACGAGCATATTGAAATACCTTCCTCATCCCACTCGACTTCTCCTCCTTCTCTCCGGTCCGGAAATTTTTTCTCATTTCCGACGGGGACCAGCGCGAGTTACCGCGACACAATGCGAGCCTACGAATATTCGCTCACCCTCGCGCGTGCGCACGCGATTCGTCGTCCTCGCGGAAACACGCTCGCGCGAGCTCAACTGAGGAGTGTGCCCTTGGCCGTGCCCCGTTCCAAAGGCGAAACTTTTAATTAAAAAGTAACCATCGAGCTGCATCGAGAGAAAGAGAGAGAAAGAGAGAGAGAGAAGCGGAGCGCGACCGGCCTCGAGCAATTTGCGGCAATATAAAAAGTTCCTTCCCACGTGCCTCTTTCCCTCTCTCGATGCTCGCAGGTCGTTCCAGAATCGGTGAAAGGCAGCCCTTCGTCTTTCTCTTGCTGACTCCTTAGGGTGGCCCTTTCACATATTTTTTATTTTGTTTTTAGGCACGACCGTAAAGGGAGTGACTTATTTATTTTCCAATGCTATTGCCATCTGTTGCTAATCATGGAAGGTTCGATAATATTTGTGTCACCAATAAGGTATCTCGTCACGAAAGGTATACAAGCACCGTAATATCTTTATATCTATATAAATTCGTATTACGTGATACGCTGTTATAGAGTATAGGATATCTTGTGATTATTTATTTTGTCATTTTAGCAAATCCGTCGCTATTCTTGTTTGAAGTCTTCGCGCTATTCTTCTCTCGTGCACAAGTTTGACGAAAAGTTTGTTGGGATGCTTCTCCAGTCTATTGCGTTATTTTACGCAATATTCCTCGATTGTGTCTTTGACAGTTCGTATCTTTAGGTCTCTATGAAGCGTGTAATTAGTAACGTGGGCCGTTAATTATTATAAAAGTTATAGAAAAACTTCCTTGCCTCGTGCCTTTTCCTTTCTCTCGATGTTCACAGTTCGTTCCAGAATGGGTGAACAGACAGTCCTTCGTGTTTCTCTTGTCGACTCCTTAGAGTGACCTCTTCGCATCTAACATTCGTTTGTCTCCATCTCCGAGAGCGTCAGGGTTTCTTTCTTAATTTTGCTTCTACCCTTTGTTCCGAAAAAAGGAGAGTACGTGGAATATTTACGCCGTCGAGTCGACGAGCGACAAGGACGAAGGAGTCCTCTTTAAAGAAAGCGGCCTCGCGCGGTCCACAGGCTCTCCCGCGCCCGATCGGCAACCTGTTCTCAGGAGGACGAAAAAGAAAGGCGATGCAGCGCAGCGAAGGGTTGCATTTTTCCCGATGCAACCACGTACAAGAAAGGATCTCTCTCCTTTTACGATCCTACGAGGTCCTCGACTGGCGCGCGAGCGAAAAGAACTCGAGGCCGAGGAAAAATGGCGCCATGCCGTTTAAGGCTTCGCTTCTTTCTTCCTTTACCTCGAGTCGTGCGTTCACTTTCGATTTTCGACGGTAGAGAATCGTTGCATTTGAAATTGCAGCTGAAGGATGAAATCGTGAAACCGCGTGACCCTAATCCAGACTGAGAGGTGTTACAAAGAGGAAGAGGAGGAGAGTGGGAGGGTGGAGGACAGATCCGGACGAACCAGTTCCTCACTGAAATAGATCCGGATCCAGGCAAACGAGGAGCACACGGGCTCTCGCTTTAACAGGTGTTAACGCACCGATAAAAGTGGACGCGCTGGTGACTCGTTCGTCAGGTGCGAGTGACCGCAGGATCGTCGAGGTGACGTTGCAGCGACCGCGAGGAGGAAGGTGAAAGGGAAAGGGGAGAGTGAAATTTTTTTTCTCTGGAGACTGTGACGCGAGGTAAGACATTTGCCAGCGTACTATCGACCATTGTAAATGATAAAAGCCACAAACTGAATTGTCTTTTAACAGCAAGTGTTCTAAAGTAGAATGTTTCCATTAACCCTTCGACTGCTAAAGGCGTATATGTATATAGGCATTCGCAAGTCCATCGATATATACGAAAAGCGTATATGTACGCCCTCACAAATCCATCAAAATATACGCCCTCTGTATTTTTTTACTATAACACCTTTATTACTGTTTTACCGATTGATTCAACATGGAATTTATCGTCTTTTATATTTAATTACCGATTATTATTGAAGGAATGCACAAATTAAGTTAAGTAAATTAAAGTAGCTTAAAAAGTTACTTAAGATAAATAAAAAAAATTGATATTTTTAATTGATTTGCCATTATTATTTTTTAAACCCTAAGAATAGTATCAAATTTCCGGGTACTGTTTTGGTCACTAGTCAGTGGATTAGTCGCAGCGACTTACATGCGAAAAACATGTTAATGGATTCGTTCGAGAGCGCGCCGCAGTCAAAGGGTTAAAGCTGGAAAATAAAGTCTAAGTGTGTTAAACAGGTGCGACATTATGAAATCTTAGAAGGAAGATGTACGATTGAAATTAAAACCGTTCGCGCGTGGTTTTTGTTTTTAAGGATCTTGAATTACGCGCAGCTTCATTTCTTCTTACCATTTGACACCACTTATTCGCACACTTTCCAGCATCCTGCCACCATGCTCGTCTCAGGCCCGACATTAAGGCGAAAATTACCAGCGGCGCCGAGAGACGGTATAAAGAAAAATTAACGACGATCCGTCGAAACAGGTTCGAAACCTGCGAGCCGAAGAGGAGAAGGAGCAACACCTTCGTAGGGTCAACGAGCCGCTCGTTATGCGGCCCTCGCCAATGGATATGGACGTCTCTCGGATACGAGCGGTGGCTCATTATCATGATTACACACTTATTAGACTCTAAGCACGAGTATTAGAAAGGATAGGTGGCCGCAAGGCGACTGCACCGTGCCGTGGCACTAATGCGTGCTATCAGGAATATAAATAGCGCGAGCGCGACGAAACTCGGGGCAAGCTCCGCGCGTTATAATCTCCACTATCTAAGCACGGAGTCTAATTTTAGGGGATAATATCTGGGGCTTGATAAAGAAATAAGTTCGTCGGTGCGATGTACGGTACTCAAATATTGGGTCGGTGCATAATTATTGCGCCCTTTTTGAAACACATTCATATGCAGAATCATCCGGAATAATCATTTAAAGATACTTTTGTTACGTGTTCTTATCGTTTTCGTCGAATAAAATGCATTTAAAAAAGGGCGCAATAATTATGCATCGATCCGATAAAATATAAATATATCTTCAACGAATAATCGCGTTCTAATTTATATTGATATTTAATTCCACGAGTCATTCGCAGGTATCGCGCTTGGCACACGAAGATAAGAATAAATCGTTGTTATTGACGAATGTGTGAAAGCCAATCGGAGACTAGGAATACAAAGAGAACGATTTAAGCGAGCGACGAACGATATTGTCGGGCCGTCGGTCGGTGTGTAGCCGATACGATGCAACGGATAAAATTGTCATCGAGATTAGGATCTAGATAGCGGTTAGAATCCACGAGATAAGGAAAGCAGGTACGCGCCTGTGGGCGCAGGTGCCCTGCGGTTTAGTCCGCGATTGTTAAGCCTGCGAGCAGGTGCGCAGGTGGGGTGAATATCGTGGTGCTCATAATAGAGCCATAAATATTTGCACTCGCACAAATGATCGTCTCTCTCTTACCTCTGTTTACCAAGCCTTTTCTCTTCGCCGTGCCTCGCACGCGGCTTTCCGTGTTTGCCTTATAAATATGGTGATCGTCGGTGCGCACCACCGGAGAACACCGGTGGTTCTTAAAAAAAAGCGCGTGCTCGGGCACAAAACCGGCTGAGAGTACTCTCGAGGCATTTCACTGCTCCGACGAAAAGTTCCAGCGAAGGGATTCGTCGACGAATAAAATCGAACCCTCTTGAAATTTCGCGAATCCGCCCTGCTCGTTCATTTTTTCAATCCTCTCCGTTCTATACCTCATCGCCCTTCGAAACGAGAAACGGGTGGAACACACGCGTGCCGAAATCGCGACCACGAAACTTTCGCGGGTAATTCTCTCGTGGGTTGGTCCACCAGGAGAAGAGAGAGAGAGAGAGAGAAAGAGAGAGAGAGAAAGAGAGAGAGGAGGTGGGTGCTCGTTTGTCAGGGCCGTACCAAATAGAACGTCCGATCTCTTCGAGGGTCTAACGAGGCCTCGTTATGGCACGAGAGCAAATATACACGCATCGACGCGCTCTCTCGCCACGCGAGCACACCCTCACGCGAGTGTGGGATCGTGAGTGTCTGCGCTCGCGTGTGCCTACGCTCGAGCGTCCAGCTCTACTTGTGTACGTACACGATGGCCCATCACGTTCATTGCCCGCAGGCACTTCTGATCCTGGATAGCTCGGTGCCTAATTAAACCAGAGTATCGAGTTCCCTCCTGCCCATGAGAAGGTGGAGAACGAGGGTGGAGGAGGAGAATCGCGGTTCCACGAGCGAGCGAGTCGAAGGAGGGGTGGAGGGACGGAAGGAAAACCAATAAAGGGCACGATTCAGTTTTTTACCCTCCTTTCTCTTCTTCTTCTCTTCTTTTTTCATCCCTCGTTCTACAAGCTCCTCCTCGTCGATTCTTATTCCTCCTTCCTTCTTCTTTATCCTTTTTCCACCCTTACTTCGACCTTTTCCTTCCTCTCTCCTTTCATTTTCAGATCTTCTCTACCCAGAGTGTCTTTTTCTTTCTCTCTCTTTTTTTTACTCTGCCTTTTCTCAGGGAACGACGCGCCAAGGAAATATCGAGCGACATATCCAACGATGTCTTCGACGTCGCGACTGGAAAAGAATCGAGTCTAGGGGACGCGAGCGCGCGCGCGCCCGCGCGCCCGGATGTCCGCGCGGAAGGGACAATTTATATCGCCGATAAATTCCTTTTCGCTTTCATTAGTGGCCTTGTCCGGCCTATACCTGTGCCCGAGGGGACCTCCGGCGGACAGGAAAGGGACGAGAAGGGAGAAAAGTGGAGGAGGTGGAGGTGGAGAGGAAAAAAAAAGATTTACAACGGCGCTCTCCTCCACGCGTACGCGCTTTCTCCACTCAGGAGAAATATATCTCTCGCTTCTCGTTCTCTCTTTTTCTCTCTCCGTCTCCACCTCTCCCTGCTGTTGGTCGCCAGGCACGCGCGTTAATTGCGTACGTGCGCGTTCCTCGTTCACCACGTTTCGTTGATGTGCTCGGAAAGTGGCAGGAGGAGCGGAGCAATCGAAGGAATTCGAAGGTGTCCAATCTATCGGTTCCGTGTCGAGGGTGACGAGAGAAGGAGAGGGTGGAGTTTGATTCGGGGGTTGTCGCGCGACCGAGAGGGAGTTTCGTTCTTGGCTTGCATTGTCTCCGTTCTATGGGTTTTAATTAAGATCCTGGCCAGGGGGTGGGAGGATTTTCAATGAAAGTCTATCAGGGAGTTTAGGCAAAAATGTTGAAGAGAGGGTGAGTGGAGAGGTGAAATTGTTGGATGGATAAGATCGATGGCAAATATTCTTTGTTTTGGATTTATTAAGAAACTGTCGAAGTGAGAGGGTAAAGAGGGATGAAATTGTTGGATGGATAAGTTTGATGGAAAATATTTTTTGTTTTGAATTTATTAAGAAACTGTCGAAGAGAGTGGGTGAGGAGGGATGAAATTGTTGGATGGATAAGATCGATTGAAAATATTCTTCCTTTTGAATTTATTAAGAAAATTTCAGGGAAAATATCGAAGAGAGAGGGTGAGGAGAGGTGAAATTATTGGATTGGATAAGTTCAATGGAAAATATTCGTTCTTTTCGATTTACATGGTAAATGCAAATTTTGCCTCGCGAGACCACTGCATCGTCAGCGACGCGATTCTTCGAAATCTCGGAAGCTTCGATGTCGAATTTATTCGAAATCACGCGGATCCACCTTCCTCTCGGGAGGTCTCTAAGAATTATTCCTTCCTCTCAGGACCCACCCACTCCAATCCTCCTTGCAAAGAGCGGGATTTTCCTTCGTCGAATTTAATAATCCTGTAAATGGGGCCCTCCCGTCTTCGTCGCAGGTTCCACTAGACTTTAAATATGCGCCGAACGATTTCTGAATACCAAGTCCACGATAAATTCGGAGCGAAATCCGCGGCTGCCCTTCTTTGTCGAGGAATCAGGCCGCCATTCACCGTATTTTCCAACAGACGGAAAGTTCATCCCTGTTCATCCTTCTTCATCCCTTATTACTCTCGACCACCCCGTCATCCTCTATTATAATGTTCCCGAAAAATTAATCGACAAAATTAAAGCTGGGAGCTTGCCAATTAACGGCAGACGGTATAATTAAAAGTTCCTATTAATTGCGGCACCGGTAATTGTCAGTTGACACGATGACGCGCGGAGTTTTTTTTACAGAGGGTGACTTTGATTCCATTCTACCCCTTTGCCGTTCTCTCGGATCACGGTTGATCCGGACGCGTTGCACGCGCGAGCAGAGAAATACGAGAGAAAGGCAGCTTGACAATGAATTTATATCTCCGTCAGGACGTATCGAGACAGATCGCGAGAGAAATCCTTTCTCTCAGCCACCGATCATCATCGTCCTGCGAGAGAAACGAGGTCGGAGTCTCTTTTCCTAGGGGCTGCGATCGTTAGTTCGTTAGTTGAAAATTTATTGCGAGCACTTATTCACGTCGTATGACCTCGAAGATCCTTCCTCCTTTTCTTCTTCGTTTAGACATTTTTCCGATTCTAATTTTGTATCCGTCTATTGTGTAAACGGAAGGTCTGACCTGTGTATTCGGTTGAAAGGGGGATGCTTATTAGAGCAGAGAGAATTTTATAATTGCTATAATAATATGGCACGCGATATTTATAGCATTACGATGACGAAACGACGCCTTTGTGCCAGAGAATACAGAATTATCTCGCAGCTCCTATCGTTTCCACAGTGACAGAGGAACGGAGCATTCGTGAGAACGATTATGAGGATTTTCACAAGACTCATTTATCTCGGTGAAGTTACCATGAGGTGTGAACGAGGCTGAGTGCTAAATTACGAGAGGTGCCTAATTGCGAGAGGTGTTCGTTAAGCTAATCGGTTGGTGTCAATGTAAAATGTTCTTCATAATTTCCATCGTACAATTAATTAATCGATCAATTCGCTTTAATTTTAACGACTCTCGTTCTCCGATAAAATCGCCAAAAAAAGAACAATACTTTAAACCCTTCATTCTATCGTGAAATAACAATTCCACCATCCCGTTAAATGCGAAACGTGTTTCTTAGGCTAATCAGTCGGTATTAATGTCAAATTCATAAATCCTTTCATAATCAATTAATAAATCAATTCGCTTTAATTTCACCTTCTCTCAATCCTCCAATAAAATCCTCAAACCAATAGCTTCCACACAAAAATAAACAATTCCACCATCCCACTAATTTCACCTCTCACCTGAGAATGTGCTGATTGGTCGACTGTAGCAGGATCGTGGTGTACTTGGTGATCAGCATCTTCTCTCGTTCTGCGGCCGGTGGCCGGCGCACTCGAGTCCGCCACTTATCGACGCACTTCGAACACACGATAGAGAGAAATAGAGAACTGAAGAAAGAAACAGAGAGAGAGAGAAGGATAGGCTTGAAGCACGCGCGCACTCGCGCGAATCCTCTCAGGCGCGTGAATCAGCGCGCGTTCGGTTTGTAACGTGAGCCTGTAGCGCGAGAGTCGCGAAGGAAGAGAGGGACGAGAGGAGAAACGAGAAGAAGAAGAATAAAGGCGAGTGGTGGAAAGGACGAACGAAGAGGAGGAGGAGAAAAGGAAGCGGAAGAGTCGTGACGATCGGTGCACTCGGAGGCAGAAACCTGAGGGTGTTAGGGGGTGGAAAGATGGTGAGGGTGAAGAGGACGTGAGCGAGGGTCTCTCTCTCTACTTCACACTCGTTTCGCATAAATCGGCGCGGCGCGTGGCGCGAAAATCGAGCAAATCCGCGCGAAACCGTCGCGTCGTCGGCGAGCGGCTGCGGCGGTTGCGAGCGAGCGGACGCCCAACGACGACGAGGGAACGGCCGGGCGAATGCCGCGAAAATTCTTCCGGCTATATTTAGAGTTCATATTTCTAACGCGGTATAAAGCCTTCGACCTGCCCACACGACTACCAGTTCGGTTCAGGACGATGGTGCCTTTATCGCTCGTCGGTCAGAGTCCTGAGAATTTGGTGTCTCGACGGAGAGAGTTGTCGTTTACGATGTTCCTTGTTGAGAGCCGACGACGTGAATGACGAGTTATTCCACGATTTGATTAAATTTG
Source organism: Tiphia femorata (assembly GCA_944319695.1). Classification (NCBI taxonomy): domain Eukaryota; kingdom Metazoa; phylum Arthropoda; class Insecta; order Hymenoptera; family Tiphiidae; genus Tiphia; species Tiphia femorata. The sequence continues at coordinate 8,348,070 of OX090896.1, read as the reverse complement.
GAGTTGATGTTTTTCTAACGCGGTATAAAGCATTGTGATCAGGTTGTTTGAAGATTTGGTAGGTAATGATCTTCTGATAGAGGTCCTTTGATTGTTTTGACACTTTCTGGAGTACTCGAAAGATGTCCGATTATTCTATCACCTGGGTAAATTTGAAATTTATTCATTCAATGAGTGAGTATCGGTATTCTGGTATATGATGTGTGAGCGTTTAGGTTCTTTTCCACTTGAGAATTCTTCGAAGATCTCTCGAATGACGTGCACCAAGTTCGACGACACTTTCCGGATGATCGCAAGAACGCCGAGAGAATTATTCCATGATCGATGGAAGCTGGAATTCTTGAGTCTTCTTGGTAGATCCGAAGGTACGCTCGTAGTGGAACGATAAATAATCGGAAAGATCGTTGTCTCGGATAATCCGCGATACTCCGTTGACGATCGACAATTAGGATGTCACTTGACGTCGAAGGAGATTCGAAACGTCCTTCGTGAGTCACTCCTGATGGGGTGTTTCAAGTATGACGAGATTGTTTGCCCCGTGAGGAACGTCAAGGATACCATCAAGACGTTTCCCAATGATCGTTCTCATAATATTAACCTTGCAAACGATCCTGCGACGTTCGCTGGAATTTTCTGTCTTAAAGAAAAAAAAAAGCAATTACGAGTCGTCACCGGTACCACGAGTACCTCTTGGTCCTTTTTACAATCCTCAAATGCAACCGGTCACTCGAATATCTTCCTCGACGCAGCCAGACGGCCGATTTCGTTGGTAGACATGGGACAAGCTCCAAGTTGGCGTCGTTACGGAATTATTTGCGGTCCACGACCGTGAGAGGCTCCGAATGTTGTGATCCTCGGTGTCGTTGACGTCTGGCCCGAACCGAGAACGCTTTTTCACCGGCGAAAATAGATTCTCGGCTCGCACAAGCGAGGCGTTACGCTCAGCGAGCGTTGCCGTATCAAGGATGATCCTTGATCGAGACTTCGTTGAATAATCTTGCCACGAGGTACATTCGATCGACCAGCAACGAAAACAATCCAAAGTCTCGGCCGGTGGTCTAAGAACTGAGAGAAAATTTTACGATGCACCGTGGTGAAGTGTCGATAAGTACGAAATTGGAGACGGTGTCGTTGACTCCGGGTTAGGGTGAGAAATTTGAGAGTGTTACGAGAAATCTGGTTGGTCCAGACTATACTATCCAGTTACAGTTCGAGTGAAACGAATAGGCGTACGTTCCAGTATCACCGTGTCTAATGAAAATGTTTGGATAACGTTTCCACCAAGATATTTTCCCTTTCGAGTCACTGCTCGTCGACCCTTCTGAATTTTACACGAGATCCTTAACGATGCACTTTCGAGGTGACGTGGACGACCTCGTGAAGGTGATCCTGGTTTACAGCTCGGGCCAGCACCGATCCTCCCTGGACCCAGACGAATATTTCTCTCGACCACGAGAGCCTGCTCGTGAAATCACGATCGCGATCTGGATTTGTCGGAGGATCACGAGTAAACGTGGCGATCACAAAGAGAAAGAGAAGGACAGAGATGAAAAGGAAGCGGAAGTGGAAGGGGCAGGAGGCGTGGCCACTTCCTGTTTCTTCTGAATTCCTCTCTCCACCATCGAATCTCGCGATCTCGCGATCTTCAGGATCGATTACCACTCTTTTCTTATTCTTCCGCCTCGAAGTTAGACCCGACGCTCTCCACCACTTACTCTTTTTCCTTCTTCTCCTTCTTCCTCCGGGAGGAATCGACAGGCGCGCGCCGACCGGCTTCGCTTTACGTGTTTCTGTCTCGAATTGATTTCATGCTCGATCGCCTCCGAGTCTGGGTCATCCGCGGTAACTTTCGAACAGTTTCGAGCACCCTAGAAGTGGCTGCCACGGTTGCTGGTGTATCGATGCTACCGAGAGATCTCAAGGACCCGTTGGAATTATCCTATTCCATCTTCACTTCCACTGGAATCTTCTTACCTTCGAAGAGCCTCGTACCTTCGCCTTCTCACCCTCCTCGAGTCTTCGTCTCCTCTTCGTGCTCCATCTCTGCGCGCCGGTGTCCTCGAAAAGAACGATGACCTTGAGCGAGGTCGAGGATCTTGTTCCCACGTAGAGAGAAGATTTTCTCGAAACAATCCAAGTGTGGTGAAAATGCGGAGACTTCGTCGTCGTCTGGTTCCTTCGGTCCGTTGGTCCCACGAAGGGCCACCACCACCAGCACCAACCACCAGACACCACCACTAGCGCGCGCACCCGTACCGATCGAGCGAAAATTATTTATAGATAGCGCGCGCTCGCGCGCGCGCGGAATCGCGACGAGGGCAGTGGACGAAGTGGAGGTGGAAGAGGAGGTGGTGAACGTGGTGTGCGCCGGCAGACAAAGGAGAGATTCGAGTGTGTCTTGCCTGGCTGGCGGTCGCGAATGGACTGGCACCACGTTGCTTTAAACACTATAGTCCTGCTGGTAGTGTGGACTTTAGCGGTGGCATGGGGCACCTTATGCGCCGCCTATAGTCCGCACGTTGAATATCTCGTTCTCTCTCTCTCTCTCTCTCTCTTTCTCTCTCTTCTTCTCCCACTCTCGTTCCATCTCACTCACTCTCTTTCCACCGTGTACCAGTGAGTTTCGAGATAGAGTGTCCTTTGGTGTGTTGCCCACACCAAGGAGAGGACGTGTCGCGTCCTGTCGATGAGTCCGCTGGAAAGGTGATTCTCTATGTTTCCTTTTCTTTCTCTTTCACCAGAGTCCTTTTTCTCTCCCCTCTACCCTCACCTCCTCGATCCTTTTGCCTCACGGTCGTAGTCCTCTTCCCACTCCATCAGCCGTGCTTCGAGAACTTTGTTTTGTCCTCGTTGCTTGCACGTGCGATTGCAATTGTTGGTCGGAGTGTGCGTGAGTGTTTAGAGTGTGTGTGTGTGAGTGGCTTGCTGCACGTATGAAACGCACGTCTACTTTACCGCGAGGGCTTCTACTATGGTGCCTGGCTCGTGGTATCGGTGCTGGCGATTGTCGTTGTCCGCTTTAGAGGACGATGATGAGAGTGAAGGAGAAGAGGGAGAGAAGAGTAATTTGTCATACTTTAAGTCGAAGCAGTCACTCCGCCCTGGAAGCGCTCCATTCGCACGTGGATAATAAACAATATATGTGGGTTTGTGCAAGCGTCACCTTCCTCGCGTCGTGCCTTTCACGAGAAGAGGCGCGAGCACTTTGCATGATTTAACGAATAATGCAATTATCCTTGAATCTTTCGAAGCCAACTGTGGGGTCTTCCTGGACGACACGGACGTTCGAGGATCCTGATTATTTTTTACGCGCGTACTCGGATCAAAACAATCGTAATCCAGGTGTTCTTTATGCGACTATCGGGATTTAAACAATCAGTTTTATCGACGCTTACGATGAAAATCTATTCGCGGGATTTTCGCCCGCCATGCGGCTGGAAGAAGAACGCGGAACGAGAATAGACGTCCTTCGTGGCTCGTGAGATTTTTTTTCCGCATATTTATTTTTCCATCTATTTTTCCATCCCGTCTGCGTGCCAGCAGCCCGTGGTCTTTCGAGTTTATGGAATATAGGCGCCGATCCTTCTCGTCGTGTTCAACGCGCGAGCGCGTCACGTGAATTTTCAGATCTTGTGGAAACAAACGGAAACGGATCTCGTGCGAGGCGAAACGTCCGGGGACGAGGTGGACGAGAATATCGAGGGCTTTCGAGGATCACGATCGTCCGCCGCGCAGCTAATAATTTATTTTCTCAATTTGTTTACGCGATGCGCGTGTGGTAAGGATAAACCGACGAGGATACGCGCGCGTATGGCAACCGCGAGATTTCGCGGAGGAATATTAGTGGGACGAGCGCACAGGAACAGGTTACTTTGTACTCGATTCTCCGTGGTGTGCGAGGTCTCTTCATCTTCTTCTCTTCCACCTTCACCTCCTCCACCCATCCTCCCCTCGTATTTATTTCTTCTTCTCCTTTTGGGCGTCGTTCCACCACCAAGAGAACTCACGTCCGTGTGCTTACGTTTACTGGTGAGCACACACGGTGTAAACGTCAAGCCGGAGCACGTACGCATGGAAACGTGCACGCCTACTTAAATGCGTTTCTATCGAGGGTGACAACGTCGGTGGGGACGGGCCAAATTGCCGTCTCGTCGTGGCGCGCGGAATTAAAGGGCCTGTTAAAAATCGTCGTTCGTTGACATCGCCCTTGAACGAGGAGGGACACCCGTGCTATCCTCGAGGTGGTCGTAAAATTCGTCTGCTCGCACGATAAAGTACGAGTGCAACTTTGAATGTTGATAAACGAATTTTTGAAATTGAAACTTTGAGATTGAAAAACAAAAGTTGAAAATCGTCGTTCGTTGATGTCGCCCTTGAACGAGGAGGGACATCCGTGCAATCCTCGCGGTGGTTTTAAAATTCGTCTGCTCGCATGATAAACTACAAGAGAAACTTCGAAAGTTGAAAAACAAAATTTGAATTTGGCGCCCTTTTGGATAATTTGAAAATATTGCGCGGCGCGAAAGAGGGTCCGCAGAAACTGCCCGTATTTCCGCCCTCGATTTTAAAATCGACTTATATGTCAAACGGTACCTTATGATGAGACATTGTTAAAAAAAAAAAGTTTCATGTGGAGCATACGTCTGGTTTTTGAGATATACCGCGTGTTTCAGTCCACCCAGGTCACTCGATTCTTTCGTACACGGGACATTTCAGACAAAAGTTGTAAGGTTTAAAAGACGTAGTCAACGAGAGTAGTTATTTGACCTAGGATGGCATTGTCAAGGACACGTGAAGGTCAAATTAATTTTTTTAAATGGAATTGTATAATTTTTCTTCGATTATATAATTCCTCTGACTATTCTGCATATAAAAATATTAAGGTAGAATTCTCGAAAATTCAATAGTTTGCGAGATATTTTTCACTTTATTATTGAACATTTCGATATAAAGTACAAAGTATCTCATAAATTATTCATTGTTCGCCACCAAGATCCAGCCAGCGAAGATAAGATGTGACCAAGAGAAATTATATAATTCTATTTAAAAAAATTAAGTTGACCTTCACGTGTCCTTGACAACGCTATACTAGCTCAAATGACTACTCTTGTTGAATACGCCTTTGTAAACCTTACAACTTTTGTCTGAAACATTTTTCTCTGAAACGTCCCGTTTACGAAAGAATCGAGTGACTCGGGTGGTCTGAAACACCCGGTATATCTCAGAAACCAGATGTATGCTCAACGTGAAACTTTTTTTTTAATAATGTCTCATCATAAGCTATTAATTGACATATGAGTCAATTTTAATATCGAGGGCGGAAAAACGGGCAAAAAACGGGGTGTTTTTGCGGACCCTCTTTAAATTTCTACGACAATCCAGAGAACAATTGCCCAGCAACACGACGCACGGTGTACCTCGTGATGGTCGTAAAATTCGACTGCTTCCACGATAAACTACAAGAGAAATTTCGAAAGTTGAAAAACAAAATTTGAATTTGGCGCCCTCTCGAACAATTCGAAAATCTCACACGGCGCGAAATTCAAATTTCCGGCTACGTGAACCGAGAGAACAATTGCGCAGCAGCGGTGCGAAGCGCGGTGTCCTCGCGTCTTTAACGCCTCGCATCTGCCCTCGACGAAGAAGAATGCAGTCATTGGAATCAATTGGCAGTGCACGCCAGGGCCGTGCCGTCGCCCATGCGATCGGGTGGATCACGAGGAATTTATATAACAACGTGCGTGCGGATCCGCGCGCTCGTGAGATAAGAACACGAGAATCCTCGTAACGTAAAGCATCGATTTTACGGAAATTCCAATACTTAATACGATCGTAGACCGCGGGTCTCGAAATTTTTTCGTGACCACCGGAGGCGGGGTGGCTCGCGTGGCACGCCGGAGCGGCGAAGGGCGAGAAGAGAAAGAGGAAAATGAAAAAGAAAAAACGAAAAAAAAGAAGATAGAAAGAAGAGGGGGGAAAAAAAATTCGCATACCGGGCACGCATCCCACGGAACTTATTACGCGATCGGGACGTTACGTGTACCAACCTTCAATTTCACGGTTGGAGACGCGCCGGAGGAATGAATACTTCGGGGCGTATTTAACGGAGTAATAGGATAGAAAAGGTCCGGTGGAATTTCGTTCCTTTAAGGAGACGAGACGGTGCGCTCTTCTACGGAGAAATATTCTCGAGGAACGAAGGAGAAACAAAGAAAGTGGGAAAGAGAAGCAGAGAGTAAGGGAAACGAGCACCGAGAAGGAATCGCAGGCGCGTGACGCGAGAGGGAATGCGAATAAACTCGTGGGCGGAAGAGCCGCGAGTGAATGGTCGCAACGTCAAAACTCTCGCTTCTTCGCCGATTTCGTTCCTCGTATTGGAAGGAAGGTCGTACGAGAAGACCTCGCGCAACGAGCTCGTTTTAACCTTTTTACTCTCTTTCGCTTAACCTCCCGGTGTGAAAATTTACGGAGACTGGGGAACGATCGAGTGGCTCGTTCGAGGAGATTTTCGCGGACGGTGCTTCGATATGGCATTCTAAATAAATTGAATGGAACACTGTGGGTGACCGGGGCCCCGACCCTTTACCGGCTATGGAGAATCTTGATGCGAGGGTCGACTGGACGTTTAGCTCGGGCGATCGGCACGCGGTGGACGTGGGTACATCTCGGTATACACGTGGGCAATCGTGTGAGCAAGTTGTCAACCGACTCGAGCACCACCGGCAACGTCTTGTACCATCCATGGTACACCAGCTCGGTCCAACGGCTGTGAAATGCCTAAGCCGATTGTGTCGACACACACCGGACCTACCGTTCACCGCACGCTCTGGGTGTCCATGTACGGGGAGACCGAGACGAGGCCTCTCTCGCGAAAATGGGCTTGTAAACTAATGGACTAATGGATGGGATCGCGTGCTCGTGCCGCCTGGGATCGATTGGCTCGCTGAATTTTAATTAAGGGCCACTCGTCGATTTTCGAGGATCGAATTAAGCGCGTGGTTAGGTAGTCGTCCGTTAAGTGACACGGTGAAGAATCAAGCTAAAATTCAGAGTGTCTTCAATCATGGAGTGTAAACATGGATCCGAGTGTTTGGAACTTTTTTAAACCGCAGAGTAAATAGAACCATCGAATTAACGAAGAAATAAAGTCGTCCTTTATCAAGAACAGCCGAGAAAAATTCGGTAGAATAGTCGATTCGATAACTCCACAGAAATTTTCATTAACATTCGAAATACCTCAAGTGGTCTCCCTTCCCTCTTGTGCTGGCAAATCCGGCCAATAAATTCCACGAAATTAACGAAAGCGCTCGACCAACCCACGGTTCACCGAATAAATAAAATTCCAGGCTTGCTTCCGTGCTGTGGTGGGAACGCTTCCTCTCTCTCTCTCTCTCCTCTCTCTTCACCTGGACGCAATCGATACGCGGACCAGGCTGGTCCAACCGTCGCGACGCCGCCGTCCTCCGATGCAGATGCACGCTGCACCCGAGCAACACCGTGCGGAGAAAAAGCAAAGCAGGAAGTGACGGTCGTGGCCCGTTACCTCGTCGATTTAAAGACTGTCCGACAAAGAATCGTCGAAGAAATTTACGCGCCGCAGGTTTCTCGTAAAAGGCGGTGAAGCAGCCGAGAAAATCATCGTACGCTCCTGCGCTCACTCACGTACGCGCGCGCTAATCTCCCGCGAAATTTCCATAATGCGACATTAACGTTTAAGCTCCGACGCATTAACGAACAATCCGTGCGCCCGGAATATTCCGATAATGGCGGTACGAATATTCGTAAGAGTCCAGGGCTCGTACGTCACGCTTTAATCCCACGGCGTGGGCACGATTTGCGGCGCGTTTGCGTTTCCATGATTCTCGTGCTTCGCCGTGAGACCGGTGTCGGAGCAATCGCGATGGAAATATCGCGAATTTTCGTCGAACCCCGAGAGAAATTAATTTACGGAGTAACGACGAAAAAAACGGAAAGAGGAAAATATTTTCCGCGCTCGGAGATATCTCGAATCTCTTATAAGAAAGAACATTTTAGGGAGTCACGATCTCTCCCTCGAGGGACGAGCAACAATAAAACGACGAAAGGGGCCAATTTCCTTGAATCATTCCGTTGATCCTCGCCGGCTTAATATCGCGAGAAAAAGGGGGCCAATTAAAATGTTTCCGCCTTTTAATATGGCCATTAATAAAGGCCGAGGCGGAATTCGTTCCAGGGCGCTCGATGCGCTTGCTCCGTGGAATTTTTATTGGACTGAATTCGTCGGCTTGTCCGCACCAATTGTTACCACTTCCTCCACTTCGTATTATTCTAACGAGAAAATCGCTCGGCTTCTCTCGCGTTCGTTACGCGCCAGCCGGTCACGAAGATTTCTCAGCGAAAAAATCAATCTCAAATCTCAAATTCAAATCGTCCAGGAAGCGCGCCGAGTGTGCTTGGAGAATCTTGGACGAGTGTCTTGAGCGTGGTTGGACAAAAATTTCCATTTTCAGTGGCGCGCGGCGGAATTCAGGAGCCACGGATACTCCGTGGAAACGACCTCTCCTCCCTACTATCTGGCCGCGGGAGGCGCGGTAAAAAGAAAGAAGCGCTATCGTGAGATCTCGACGGAAAACTATTTCGCTCGTCGAGTAACTCAGGATTAACGTCTTCTTGCAAACAGGTCCATGCGGGTCGTTACGGTTCGGCTGTCGCGCCTTACCCACGCAGCTGTGTGCGCCTGTCGAGACAGCAGCGCGAGAGTAACGCTTGCCGCTGGTGAGTACTGCCAACTGGATACGCCACGAATTCACGTAGGGTAACGCGTTACATCCCACCCTTCTCGATTGTCCGCGTGCGCACGCACGATAATCGAAATCTGTCATGCGCGAGAATAAAATCGAGATTAATGCACTCGTGGCTCTCGTACACTCGAGTACTTTCATTCTGCGCTCGCGTTCTCTCTCTCTTTCTCTCTGATGACTTTTTTGTTTCCTCTCTCGATACGTTGTCCTCCGCCCACGTTGCAGATCCGTAAGACCGATGAATTTCTTTCTCGCGTTGCTCGATCGCGGCTTACTCCTTGTATATTCTTAAGGCGATTTTTATTCTTGCAACTTTGTCCGCTTGATACTTTACTCACCGGTCGATTAATCGACTTTTTATCTGTAATGCTTACGGTAGCTGATTAATCGAATGCGATGATAAGCAAGGATTTATTATTTGGTATTGAGGTACCAGGTGGTCTGTTCTGTAAGGTTTTATATTTTTGTATCATTGTGGAAAAGTTAATCAGTTCACCTGATCGTCCTGCATGATAGTTAGCAGAAACAGAGTCGGTGTGCGGGCAGATCTGCGGCCAAGGAGCCAGTGAGAAGCGCATGGAATGTTGAATTTTTACCGGTCGGTAAAGTGTTAACTTTTATCGTCATCTAAAACGCAAACTTCCTTCTCGTCGAATTCCGACGCGCGTGGATGCTCGAATAATTACCATCGCGATTCGCAGAATGTCGTTGCGTAGGGGGTGAGTAAATCTGGACACCACGTCGGCCTCGTTATTTCGAAGAACGACGAATTCTCTGGAAAATTCTATTTTCAATCTGCCTCGGACCGAGCCGTGTGGAATCGCGTGTCCGGATTTTGTTTTCTGTCGTTTCGCGATGTCCGAAAGAATTGCGACACGTTGCTGCAGAGAACGCTTGCTTACGAAGCGATAATTTCTAAGTGTGGAAGATTTCGAGGAAAAATATTCGCGAGCTTTTCAGGCGAAGAGATCGCCACGAGGAGAATTCGTTTAAAATTATTTCGGGACAGATCAAAGCTTCTGACTATTGGATTCCAGGAATATTGAGTCACGTTATATTAGCGGAGGCTCTTCTAGACACTTAAGTGTCCACTCGCGAGCTTCCGTCATTAGCGCGCTTAGAGAATTCTCTGCTGGGAGCATCATTTTATAAAATTTATCATCGATTACCTCGAAGAGGGGAAGAATCAATCGCCTTCCTTCGGACTGCTCCATTTGCATGGGCTTCATTAATTTCAACCCTCCGAAACACCTTCTCCGAGATCCTTCCAAACGGAAAATGGAATAAAACTCGCGGAAACGAAACAGATCGTTAAATCGGATCCACTCGCGGGAACTCGGCCGAGAAAAGGAGGAGCTACGGCATCGTAGGATTTCACTAACGACTACCTACCCCTCCTCAACCCATCGCGATTATATTTTATTCAAGAGGGACGCAAGTTTCGTCCCGCCTGCGGTCGTCGAAAGCGGAAGGAAGCCGCGCGCCATTTTATTCAGAACGGAGGTTTCCCTCCTAATTGGGTTTCCCTTCGGCCGCGAGCAGATAGTTGCCGAGGAGGAGGTCGAGAGAAGCTTCAGGAGGATTCGATTCGATTGAATGCGAGGAGGGACTTTGAGAAGCTTCGACGAAGTTCGCGGAGTATCGTGGAAATTCGCGGTTGCCAGACGGTTCACTTTGGTCGCACGGAAACTCGTGAGAAGATGCGCGGTTCGAGGATTCAAATAGAGGGCGAATGAGGAGACCCTAAGATAAAGATAATTTAAGTCAATGTTAATCAAATTCTTCCGGAACTAAGAAAAATATTTTCCTACCGTAAGAATGATTGTAACGCGAAGTAACTGGGATCGAGTTTAAGTTTCACGATCCCAGACGCAGATACATCGACGATGCAGGTTTCGAGCAAAGGCAACAGGTTCCGTGTGGAAAATGTTTCGATTTACATTCAGTTCGCGAGAAAATAGCCGTCGACAAAAGCTTTGACGAAGATCGTGGAAATTCGCGAAAGCCAGACGGTTCACTTTGGTCACACGGAAACTCGTGAGAAGATGCGCGGTCCGAAGATTCAAAAGAAGGATAAAAAAAACAAGAAACCTTAAAAGAAAGACAGTCGAGCTAAACGTGAACTAAATTCTTTTCGAAACCAAGAAGAATACTTTCCACCGCAAGAATGACTCTAACGCGAAGTGACTGGGATCGAGTTCAAGTTCCACGACAGGAGACGCAATTACATCGACGATGCAGGTTCTTGGAGCCAAGGCAACAGGCGCCACGTGGAAAAATCTCCAGGAGGCAGAAGAACAAGAAGAACCTGCGGGAGGGAAGGAGTAGGAGGAAGAAGAAGAGGACGACAATCGACGAGCGAAGAGAGGAGAGCAGGCGTTGCTGGACGAGATAGGAGGGCAGAGAAGGAAGGAAGGAAACTGGCAGCAACCTTCGGCAAGAAACCAGGAGCCGTTCTCCGACTTTTGCCGCGCGCTGCTGCCGAGAGAGTGAAGGTCGAGCGTAACCTCTCGGCCAGTTGGTCGGCTTCCACAAATAGCCCGTCCCACTGTACCCTTCTTTGTTCGCTAATCGTCCCGAGAAAGCAATTAGACGGGCCGCCGAATCGACGGGTCTTCCTGCAAACTGACATCTTCGAATTTCTAACGGATGAAGAATCGACTTGCGAATAAAAAATATTTTTGCGAGAAAAATTTCTTTCTTTATTCGAAAAATACTCTTTTCGAAAAGTCCGAAGAACGAACCTCCTTCTTCGGTTCCTTTCATCCTCAACATTTATGTTAATCACGCGGCAGAGCAGATGAGAGGAAGAGAAGAGGAAAAGAGTCAACTTACGAATAAAAAAAATCTTCAGAAGGAAAATTTCTTTTGTGTATTTCAACAAATACTGGTTTCGAAGAGTCCGAAGAACGAGCCTTCTTCTTTCGTTCCTTTCTCCCTCAACGTTCGCGTTAATCACGCGGCAGAAGGGGCGAGAGGAAGGAAAGGGAAAAGGAGAACCGGCGATACAAGCCGGTAATGACACGGTGTAGAATTTCGTGGACGGTTGAGGTCGAATTTATAACTGGTAGATCGGACGCCATAATGCTTATGGCGTAGGAGACGTAATCACGGGGTTTTAGTCGCGTTTACAAATAGGGGGGTCTCATCGTTTCACGATCCTTCCATCATTCTCATCATACCAGATCAACGGAACCACTAGTGGTCGACCAACACAAAAATGACTTCCCAAGATTTTTCAAGTGAAATTTAAAAAAACCTCCATTCTAAACTTCTCCACGTTTCCACCAAGAGACCGTGAGCCAATTAATTCATCCAAACGCCCTTGCTCCCGCTTGTAAATACAGCGTAAAAAAATTAATTTTTTTTCATTAAACCATCAGACTCCACGGTGGTTAATTAGCTCAACTGATCTAACAACTGCAAACAACAAAATTACTCTCGGGGCGTAAACCGAGGCGAAGGTGGAGGAGTGGAAAAGCGCGCTCTAAGGCGGGTAAGAAAATCAGCTCGCGTTCATTAGTCATTAATGAGATAATATGAGTGGGCTCTTTGAGGCTTGGAAGTACGAGGAGAGCGCCGAGATCGAAATCAAAGCGGAACCGTGGAGAAGAAGAGAGAGCTCGCGGATAATTAAATAAGCCGGGAGAGGATCTTCGATCGCGGGCCGCGCAGTAAATCCTCGCGACTAATTTATCGCTCAGCGAGGTCCTTCTTCCCGTTCGACGTTGTACAAGAGACCAGAGATTATTGGCGAGTTTAATTCGAAAGGACTTTGTTCCTCGTACGAGGGATTATCGCGAGCTGGATTGGCCAGGAGTGGGACGAGCGTTTTCTTCGACAAACTTCTCCTTCCTTTTTCTCACGGCGTACTTAATCCGTATAATTCGTAGTTAATAAAGGAGCTTAAGATCGATGGGCCAACGAGCACGAGATCATTTCTTTACACGGTTATTAGTGAATTAATTATTGCAAGACCATCGTCGAATGGGAAATCATCGCGAGAATATCTCTAGACGCTGATCTCCCTTATCAGAGGATCTTTAATTAGAAATTTATTACGGGCGTAATATCTTCGCTTTCATCTCTCTCTCTCTCTCTATCTCCTTTTCTCCTTCTGATTTTTTCTCGCGAGTATCTTAACCCTCCCGCGAGTAGGCCTTTTAATTGCAATAATTAATTAATGCCTCGGGCCAATCAACTGTGCCCGCGAATTATCCGTGAATTAGCGAAAGCCCAGAAAGAACTCTTCGCGCTTACCATCAATCATTTTGGATTTCCATTACCTCTTCATTAGCGAAGATCAAGCGTCGCTAAGGAAACTTTTAATATCGCCCTACCTTCCCTCTTCCACCCTCCTCTTTGCACTTAATCAACGAAAGGTACGGAAGAAAGGAGTTCGTGCTTCTGAGATTTCTTCTTTCGTGTCGAGGGATCGGCGAACAAAGACGGACTCCTAAAAACAGTGATTTTCCCTCGTGGACAATTAAATAAATAAATACCGGATTTCTCTCGACTTCTGTCGCGCTATTTAAAAGGTCCTTGCAAGCTTCAGTACCATCGATAAAAAAAGAGAACATGATAATGGTCGCAAAGTCATTTAATCTTTTAGGAACAACCACGCTTACAAATCATCCCCTTTTCCAAGGAGTCTGCACAATTTTCCCTCGTGGACAATTAAATAAACAAGTACCAGTTCTCTCGACTTCTGTCGTTCTTCTTAAAAGATCCTTGCAAGCTTCGGTACCATCGATAAAAGAAAACAACAATGATACTGCTCGCAAAGTCATTTTATCTCTTAGAGACCACCGCGCTCACAAATCATCCCCTTTCCCAAGAAGTCCGTGCAATAAAGAACTGCGATCGCGAGATACGAGGAAAAAGCTCGCCACGAAAGATTCCATCGACTGATCTCGAGACAAGTACAGTTACGTGGAAGTGGAAGGGAAACGCGTCATTTTTATAACGCTCGCCGGAAGCCACGCTCGTCTTATCCCAGCAATATTCCCCTTCCGTTCATCCTCCTGGGAAAGTCTCGTGTGCGAGTCTCTGGAAATGAGCAAGAGGAGGTGGAAAGTGGCGTGGCGGGCAAGCGAGCAAGTGGAAAAGGAGAGAAAGAAAGCCGAGAAAGAAAAGAAAGGGAGAACAAAGTGGAGAGAAACTACGCCCGCTTACCACTCATCGCGCGCTCGCGAACACAACGGATTATCCGATCCAACGGCATGATATACAATCTCCATAAATCGGCGAGTAAGAACACGCGTCTACACCTACTTCACCTCCTCGCGAAAATTCAAATAACCTCAGCTGCCGTCTTCCGCGCATTTCCCGCGACTACCAGAGAGAACGGAGCAGCGAGAGCTTCCTCGACCTCACGAATTCGCGAGCCGACGATTTTTCGGGACGTGGCTCGACCGCATTAATGCGCAAGAGGGAGAGCAAAAAAATGTCGCTCCTTCGCAAATTTATGGGCGAGAGTCTCTGGGAGATTTGGAGAATGAGACGAAAGCAGCGAGACGATCTCGAGAAGGGTGAGAGGATCAAGGGTGAAGATATTAAGGGACGGTGGACGAGAACGTCGAGGCCTTGCGAAGCTCCGAGAAAGGGATGAATTAGAATTTATAGAGAGTGATAGGGTTGAAAGGAGAAGACGGAGAGAGAGAGAGAGATGGGGAGCAAAGGAAATTGCAGATATCGATATCCTTCATTTTTCACTTCCCAAATGCTTTGGAAATGACAAGCACTCCCGGTTCCATTGTGGTCGTTGCGTTCGGTGACGGCTGTTGGGCGGAACTCTTCTCTTTTTTTTCACGTTGGCGCTTGCGGAGAAAGAAAACGAAAGGAGACAGAGAAAAAAAAGGAGAGAAAGAGAAGAAGGCGAAGAGATTGTTCGTCCCCTTTCGAAACGGCACGATGCGCCATTTCCTCCTCCGCGTGCCAAGCCCTGATTAAAACATCGCCGCGAGATGAAAATCCCCGTGGAACGGTAATGGTCGAAAAGCGTCTCCTCCGTATCTCCTTTTTCTCCTTTTTTAATATTACCGAAGCGAGACGCGGTGCAGTCGTTTGGGCGGGCGCCACCTCATTGTGTACCATTTGTTGCAAACGGCGGGTGATATTTTTAATCGAGGGGTTGCCGCTTCGGAAGAGCGAAGATATTCACGAGCACGTCTGATCCTTTCTCCTTGAACTACCGAATATATCGCGACTATTAAATCCACTTGGAATGATCTAAATTGCAGCCAGTCGCGAGTAAAGCGAAATAAAAAAAAAAAAGAGTAAACGACAAAGTGTTCCAATTCTCATCTCACCCCGCGAAATTCCCTCGTCCACCATTATCCTCGTGAATTCACCATTATTGGTCCACCCACGCGAAACGTAATGAACGTTAATCACCACCGTCGTCGATCTGCACATCGACCATCCCTTCTCCTCCTTTTTCCACCCTCCCGAAAGTCGTGAAAGGGGTGTAACGCCGAGGGCGTGCAGGGGCTATTGTGAACGGTGACAAAGACACGGGGTGCTTCGTGCCGCGAGCTCGAAGGCGCCGGGGGTTGGTGGTTAGAGGAAAAAAGGGCGACGTGAGAGGCGGAATGTAAAAGAAAGGAGAGAAGATGGAAAGAGGAATAAGGAAGGAGAATACGGTGGAGTGAAAGGAAAGAGAGAAAGGAGAGAGAGTAGGAAGAGCCCTCCTGTTGAGTGCATTGGGACGAGAACAACCCTCTTCGCGTTGTAAAACGTAAAATCGTTTCTCTCTCGTTCTCTCTTCCTTCGCTCTCTTCTCTCTTTCGCCTTCTCTACCAGAGAATGCTTTTGTAAATGGCGTAAATTGACGAGAGAGAGAGAGAGAGAGAGAGAGAGAGAGAGAGAGAGAGAGAGACGGCAGAAAAAAATTGGGCCGTCGACCGAAATCCAAGCGACCTTACCCCGAAGAACCACGAGGAAAATGCTACGACGTCGTTGATTCCGGGAGAACGTTCACGGGGGTTGAAAGGTGAGGATTTTCTCGGGATGAGAAAAGTGGCCGCTTTTGTGTGCCACGTGGAATTGTTCGAGGACGATAATGGTGAGTGGATGATGATCATGGAAGGGAGGTCGCGTGCTCGAGCGGCGTGAAAGAAAATTCGACAATGGCTTCCGTTGCGTCACGAGGCAGGCCAGGTGCCTGTCGCTTGACGGCGCACCGCGTCGATCAACATAATTCGCGAGAGCAATTCTCACCGATCGCGCATTCGCCGCTGACAAACGACCGCTCGGAGCTGGGGCAGCCGTGAAAGGGGATAATTTTCCAGAATGACGCGCAGAGTCGAAGGAAGAGGAGAATAAAACGGTATAAGAGAAACGGAGTGGTCCGCGTAATTTCAACGGCGCACGAAAGTGGCAACTGCGGATCCCAGGAAACGATGATTTTCCAGGGACACAAAAAAAGGGAGAAGAATCTTGCAAAAATCTTGAATTGAAGGCTCCTTTAACCTTCACCTTGGAATGAAAGAAACATTCTCGAAAGATCCTGCCATTTCTCGCGTTCGTCTTTAATTTCCTCGCGAATGATCGGCAATTGGCTTCGTCCAATGGCCGAAGAAAAAAGCATTCGAGGAAGATCCTACGATTTCCATAGCCGGTGATTTTCTCACCTACCCGATTCCGTGTGCTACGGCCGCAACTCGATTCGAGTCCCGCGAGCGGAGTCGATACCCGCGAATTACACGCGCGGAATTCGTTGCGCAATGAGACCACCGCTCGCAATTAGCCGATAAATCATCGGCGCTTTATTGCACCTGCCTCTTGCCCGCTGCTCAGGCACGCTCGATACTTTATATCGCTCTATAAATCCGCGTTCCTGTTCTCTCCCTTCTCGTTCGATCCTTCGCCGTCTCCTCTACCCTCTTTGGCCTCTGCCGATTCGGATAGTCGCCACGGCGCGCAAGAGGCAAGAGGCCACGGCCCAATAATTGTAAATTACGCTTTTAAAGCGCGTCCAGCTCGTTCCGCCTTTAAAAAAATGCTCGAGTGTGTGTGTGTGTTGCGAGCGCATTCTTCGCGAAAGGATTCCTCTTCGCCCCGCGAGCGTAACGGGAACTCTCGACCGCGAGTGATTTTAATGGCCGACGATTATTCCCGCACTCGAGACTCTTCGAGAATTTCCTCGCGGAGGAGACACAAGGAGGATGCCGAGTGGCTCGCATTCGTCCCAAAGATCTCTTTCTTTTTTCTTCTCCACGATGATTCTTTAATGACGAATTTCTCGTCGTCCATCTGTCCCTGGTGATCGTTGCTAATTTCCAGTGATTAAAGAAGAAGGTCAAAAATCGAGTGCTCGAATTTCCGTTTCGACGAAGTACGAAGGATAGAGAGGTTAGGTCAGTCGATTCCTTATATTTCTTCTCGTTATTTCTTTAACCTCTTAGGCACGATGCGCCACTATAGTGGCTTTTGCGCATATCATCGTATATCACGACGCGTCACTATAGTAGCTTTTCGTGGATACCATCAATTTGAACGGTGCGACACTACAGTGGCTTTCCGCGGACACCGACAATTAGAACGGTGCCCTACTATAGTGTCTTTCGTGCATATCATGATTTTGAGATGCAACGTCGTAGTGGAAATTGTCACGAACGGTTTTTGTGCCATCCGCGGCCAAGCGCGCCGCTTCCGAGAGACAGACTTGCGGACAAGCATGCCGTGCCTAAGAGGTTAAAAATGAAAATCTCCAGAAGAATTATAACGTTAAAAGTGAACAAAAATTGCGGACGAAAATGAAAAAAATTGCACGCAGCAGAAGATATTCAATTTCGCAAGAAATCATCGCGTCGAGAGAAGAGTACAAGAAAAAAATAGAATCACCTTTTTCTTCGGGCGTCGACCAATCCAATGACCACGTCGCACAGGACCAGCATGATATCCTTCGTGGGCAAGGACCTCCCGCAGGATCCTTTGACCGTCTCGATCTCACTGTCCGATTTCTCCCGCACGCCCGGGCAAACGAGGGTCTCGAGTGACGAGTGCATTCGTCTCTCGTTCGTCGAATAAAGAAAAGGAAAGAGAAGAACGAAGGATCCCGGCACAACCGGAGGCCCACGAGCTCGAATTACTCTTCCTTAATTAACGAGGACACTTTGACGAATTGAAATCTTCCGGTGTCGATCCTCTAGGCAATCCACGAGAGCAGCACACGCGATCGGCGCGCACGCGCTCGGACAATGCGCCGCCGAGTGCGGTGCACTCGACTGCTCGAGAGAGCCACTCGCGGTCTAACATTAGACAAAAACAGAAATAGACTATAATTTGCAAATCGCGGTGGTGAGCGTGCTAGTGGAGAAGGTAGGGAGTAACATGTGCTCTGGAAGAGCCCGCGGAAAACGACGATGTCCGTTGGAGCGGAGCCAAGAAAGGAAGAGGAGTCAGCTCGAGAAGGAAAGAACGAGCGTTGGCCGACGAGAGAAGGGAGGAAACGAATGGTCGAGGACGAGGGGACAAAGGAGAGGAGAAAACGGAAGAGTAGAAGACGAGTGGACATTTGTAAGCGCGCGAGACGAGGGAGAAGAGAAATGGAGAAATTTTTGCGCTGCACGGCGCGCTTCATCGGCGAGGAACTCACTTTTAATCAGCGCGCCGAAACTCTTGTCGATCCTCTTAGGGTCAACGGAGGTCAACTTCAATGAACGTTCCCTTTCGTCTCGACGTCGGGGGTGCGCCGACTACGTGACTCGGTCCCTCGGACGAATAAGAGAAGCGTAACGAGAGCGCAACAGTCCGCCTCAATTTTCCGCCACGCGGAAAATTTCGTCAGGGTTGGGCTTGCGCGTGCGAAAGGGAGGAAGAAGGAAGGTGGAGAGATCCATCTGCCAGACGATTCACTAGTGATGCTTTCCTTTGTTCGAGGCGAGAGAGCTCAAAGGGAGAAGAATGTGCGCCGGTGAAAAGATCGCAGCTCCGGTATTCTTTCTCGGCCTAGTCCAAGACAAATGTTTACGGAATGAGGCACGGAGCATCGCGCCTCGTGCTTCCAGCCTTTCCATTCTTCTTTCACTCCTCTCGTGAGATAATAAACATCGTGGAATCCTCGTCGCGACGTTTTTAATCGTCATTCGAATCGCGCGCAGGCGTCGCTTAATTCTTTCCTCGAGGTAATCTGCGATTTTCTTTCCTCTCCTTTGCTCTGGCCCTCCACCATTTATTCCCTTCGCTCTAGCGAACTTTTATTATTCCGCCTTTCGGCCCGACTTTCTTCTCGCTTTCTGTCGCCGCTCGTTCGCGAGCTTCCGAAAATAAGGGGGTGGTAAGAGGACCGACAGGGGGATGAAAGATAAAAAGCTTCGAGTCGGTAGGAGTCTCGGTAAGTGAATTCCTTCCAGACCGCGGCTCATATCGTGCTCGCAGACACCACGCGATACTCTTTCTTTCTTACTTCAACCTTCTCCACCTCTTCTCAGCATCATTCGACCCTCCACATTTTTTTTCCACCCCTGTCCTCGTCCCAAGCCTCGACCCACCCTCCGTGCTCGCTCTTGCAGACCACCGATTTCTCGCTTTAACCCGATATTCCATTCTGATTTACAGTGAAAATCCACGGAGAGTTTTTCCACGTCCCCAGGAGCCATCGTTTCCTTCGAGAAGAAATTCTCGGGAGAGTTGGATGGTCTCCTCTATCAACGGAATGTCACAAGGTTCGAGAGAGAAGCTTTCCGGACGGTTCGAAGAGTTTCGCGTACGCGGAAGGTTAAGTGAAAATCTTCGGATTTTTGGAATTTTAAAGGATAGTTTTGCGAATTTAATTTCCACGGTCCAGTCAACGTATTCTGCTCACGAAATTCGCAACGATTTCATCCCTCTTTCTCTTCTCGACGGTTTCGGGAGACCGCAGAATTCACGAGGTCCGCGAAATTCGGGAAATCGAGCGACCGACTATTTCCAGACGAATTCTCCGGGGGCGGCAGGCAACCCGGAGGCGCAAATCCAGTGCGTTTCACGGAAAACAAGGAGAGACCCTCATCGAGTCTCGTGCGCTTGTCCGTATGCACGTACCGTCGACCGGTTTATCGTCGGCTGTTACGCGAATTAGTATTCGTTTGCTGCGAGCGCACGAACCTAACCCTCCACCCGCCACTGCTCCCTCCCGTCAAACGCGCGTGCGAACGCACGAGCGAGCGCATTTGCGCACGGCTGCGTTACATCGACGATCGGTAGGGGGTCATGTGTCGGTTCGGGGGTGGAGGTGGACTCGAGAATCGCAGGAATTTCGCGTTTTGCATCTGTCCCTGCTTGGTAATCGCTGCTAGTTTCACAGCTCGAAGCTCGAAAAGAAAGTAAAAGTCGAGTGTCCGATTTTTTGATTCGATGGGTTATACGAAAGGGAGAAGGTTTGATGGGTTTCAAATATTTCCGCCAGGTTTGGTTAACCACGAGGATTTCGCGTTTTGCATTTGACCCTGGTTCGTAGTCGCTTTTGGTTTTGTAGAGCGAAACCCAAAAGGAAAGTAAAAGTCGAGTGCCCGATTTTTTGATTCGATGGGCTATGCGAAAGGGAGAAGGTTTGATGGGTTTCGAATATTTCCGTCAGGTTTGGTCGATTACAGAAATTTCGCGTTTTGCATTTGACCCTGGTTCGTAATCGCTGTTGGTTTTGTGGAGTGAATCCTACAAGAAAAGTGAAAGTCAAGTGCTCGATTTTTTTATTCGATAAAATATACAAAAGGGAGAATGATTGATGGGTTTCAAATATTTCCGTCAGGTTTGGTTAACCACGGGAATTTCGCGTTTTGCATTTGACCCTGGTTCGTAATTGCTGTTGATTTTGTGGAGTGAATCCTACAAGAAAAGTGAAAGTCAAGTGCCCGATTTTTTTATTCGATAAAATATACGAAAGGGAGAAGGTTTGATGGGTTTCAAATATTTCCGCCAGGTTTGGTTAACCACGAGGATTTCGCGTTTTGCATTTGACCCTGGTTCGTAGTCGCTTTTGGTTTTGTAGAGCGAAACCCAAAAGGAAAGTAAAAGTCGAGTGCCCGATTTTTTGATTCGATGAGCTATGCGAAAGGGAGAAGGTTTGATGGGTTTCAAATATTTCCGTCAGGTTTGGTCAGTTACAGAAATTTCGCGTTTTGCATTTGACCCTGGTTCGTAATCGCTGTTGGTTTTGTGGAGTGAATCCTACAAGAAAAGTGAAAGTCAAGTGCTCGATTTTTTTATTCGATAAAATATACAAAAAGGAGAATGATTGATGGGTTTCAAATATTTCCGTCAGGTTTGGTTAACCACGGGAATTTCGCGTTTTGCATTTGACCCTGGTTCGTAATTGCTGTTGATTTTGTGGAGTGAATCCTACAAGAAAAGTGAAAGTCAAGTGCCCGATTTTTTTATTCGATAAAATATACGAAAGGGAGAAGGTTTGATGGGTTTCAAATATTTCCGTCAGGTTTGGTTAACCACGAGGATTTCGCGTTTTGCATTTGACCCTGGTTCGTAATCACTTTTGGTTTTGTAGAGCGAAACCCAAAAGGAAAGTAAAAGTCGAGTGCCCGATTTTTTGATTCGATGGGCTATGCGAAAGGGAGAAGGTTTGATGGGTTTCGAATATTTCCGTCAGGTTTGGTCGATTACAGAAATTTCGCGTTTTGCATTTGACCCTGGTTCGTAATCGCTGTTGGTTTTGTGGAGTGAATCCTACAAGAAAAGTGAAAGTCAAGTGCCCGATTTTTTTATTCGATAAAATATACAAAAGGGAGAATGATTGATGGGTTTCAAATATTTCCGTCAGGTTTGGTTAACCACGGGAATTTCGCGTTTTGCATTTGACCCTGATTCGTAATTGCTGTTGGTTTTGTAGAGCAAAACCCAAAAGGAAAGTAAAAATCGAGTGCCAGATTTTTTGATTCGATTATATATATAAAGGGAGAATATAAAGGGAAGATCACAGGCATTTCGCGTATTGCATTTGATCCTGGTTGGTTATCGCTGCTAGTTTCACTGTGCAGAACCCCTTCCAAAAATGCAAAAATTGCCTGAATTTCTGATTCGATCAACTCGGAAATGGAGAGAACATTCAGTGGATATGAAATATTTTCCAGTAGATATTTGTTCTCTCTTAAAAATCTCCAGAGGGGCCATGATATCGGGCGCAAGCGGAGATTTTCAATAGAGATTGCAGACTGATTTTGTTTATGGTAAATTGATTGGAGGAGGGATGGGACGAGGGTAGATTCGATATGCGCTTTTCGTTTCGAGGGGTGTTACCGGAGTTGAACGATACAATTTACCGTGTCGTTCGCGTTTTATACAAGCACATGAACACCAATGGCAAATTTGCCTCGCATCGAACTATCGGACAATAAAATGCTCCTAAATCCTTTCAACGACACGCACGACGCGACAATGACATTTCATTGAATCCTGGAAACTCTTCTAATCCTTCTACCCACGCATTCGGCTTCTACAAATCTCCCAGTAACCACTCGAGACCTGTAAAATTCGTCTCAACGCCCCACCGCAAACCGGCACGTCTCTAATCGGCCTAATTTCACGCGCTGTGCACCGATGCACGTGTCGTTGACGTAACGGCACCGTGCAATTAGTAGCTCGCGGTCGTGAAATCCGCTGCAAACGAGATCCAGACGATTAGTTTTGAACGGGCGTTCGCACGGGCACAGATGGGGACGACAGCTCACGCGCGGTGGAATACGAGGTGGGTACGGGCTAGGGTGTCATTATTATTATTATTATTATTACTGATTTCATGCGCACGGCTGTGCTACACGGTTACCAGTGAAGGGACGAATTTATCGTCGAATTGTGCTGGGGGAGAAGGTAAAACGCCAGGCTGGATCTCGGTGTAATGAAGTGACGAGAATTTCGTGGGTATTTACAACCCTACGAAACAATTTTGAACACGTTGAAATATTTTGACGTAATGCCTGACGTTAAAATACCAAACTGCGAGTTACGAAAGCATCGAAAAATTTGTCTTCATATTCCACCACTCTGTAAAAAATTGTAAAAAAATTCGAGCTGCTCGATACACCTCGAAATGTTCCATCTGATCACTCTCAGGATAAGGTTCCTTCTCCAAATTACATCCTAACACCTTTTAGACGGAGACGATTCGAACACGAGCTCGTTTTCGAAACAAATGTCCTCTAATTCGCGGGGTCCAGCAGAGACCCCCTTGTTCCACGATCCTAATTCGCAATTGGGTAATCCTCGTCGAAATCGCTCCGGGGTGGCCGCGCCACCTGATGCCTTCCATCGAAAATTCGCCCTAGGCCCTGCGTTTGTGGAGAAAAAAAATCGTTCTCTTTCAAAGCGACGCCCTTCTTTTTTCCACCGGCTGGAAGGAACAAGGGGTGCAACTGCGAGCAGAAGGTGAACGCGGGGGTGGGTCGCGAGTTTCGAGCGTAGTGCGAGAGAAAATAAATTGGTGAATTTGTCAGCTTCCGTTCTGATCTCTGGACGAAGGGGAGAACTAAGCGAGGGAAGATTATTCGTCATAAGAAATCGATCCTAATGGTCGATCGACGAGGGACCGATGCGAGGCGAGAAATAAAAGTGCTCGAGACTGAGTTTAAATTAGACGTCGGCTTACCTACCGGGGGAGAGATTGGAAAATTCTAGAGGGTGGAACACTCGGAGGGGATGAAGAAAATATTTCTCACTCGAAGAAACCACATTCGCGAATTAACACAACGCGGGACAGATAACGAGGCTAATTTATATCCCGCTCTTGATAAATTTCCAAGCATCAATTCACCTTGCATCTCTTCCTTATTCTTCTTTCTTCTTTCTATCCGAAGGATCCACGTTTCTCAGAATTTTCTCGAGAGTCTCGCATCACGAGGATCAGGGCCCTTCACGACGAATACGCGCGCGCGGCAACGTGATTTTTTGGTTCGTTAGGCCCTTTGGTCCCGGGGCTCGAGTAAATTCGATTTACTTTCGGTGAATTTAATTTCTCGCCTGCCAGAAGGCCTTCTACCTCTCTTATCGAGTGTACCAAGATACGCCACTTTGCCTTAACCCTCCTCTCGCGCAAAAGAGCCTCTTCATTCGAAAGCCCTAAAGCGATTGCGCGAGAAATGAATCGATAAAGATTCACGATCGAATTACCGTCTCGTTTCGCTTTACGCTTGTCCAGTGAAATGTAATATGAAATTTCGCGATTCGTAAAGAAAATTCGTGGCACGCGCGTCGTATCATCCATATTCGTGGTTTTTATCTGTCTAAACAAGCTCGACGTACCGCAGACGCGTCTCGTTCTCTTGAATCGGCACATTCGTCCGAGATATTCTCGATTGGGCTTTGTCGCGCCCGCAGTCGTCTGCACCTGTCGCGAGCGAGACAATCGGAGGGTACGAGAACGAACGAGAGGGGTTGATAAAAAAAGCGGAAGGGTGAGTAGAGGGGGTGAGCTTGCGCGGAAACAACGCCTGGCAACGACGCGTGACGGCCGAACGAATAATCGCGCGCTCCTCTTTCTGTCTCGCCACTTTGCTGCCCGCTCGAAAACAGATAAACAATATTCACCTTCGATTCCGTCGACGGAGTTTCCCTTGCGCTTGACGAGCGAGCTCATGCCCGGAGGGTTGGAATGAGAAAATGGACGCGGATATTCATTATCCGGTCTGTCGTCTACGAAGTTTTCACGAGGGGTGAGGAAGAGAATGCGAATCGACGGGCAACGTGGTTTTGAAAGGAAAGATACGAGACGAGGTGTTTCGAGTAGTTTAAATTTGTACGATGCACCGAGTGATGATAAATTGATTTAAAATTTGTGAATTGGATTTGAACGGAGTTACTCGGATTCTGGGTTTTGAGAAGAATTTGGAGGAATTTTGAGAAACTGGAGGTTCGAACGGAATTTCCGTGTGGATGAAGCTTAAACGTGGAAGGTCCGTCGACGTGCATAATTCAGGGGTGGACCGGTATCGATTGAGTCGCCAAGCTCAACGAGACCGTTTCGTTTCAGTTTTCCACCTCGTGCTGTAAGTCGAGTGAGGGGAGAAATGTGAGAAAGAATGGGGAGAGGAAATCCGCGAGAAAGACACAGGAAGGAGAAGATGAAGAAAGGAGAAGGACGAGGAAGTCTGCTTCTGAAATATGCACGTTGTTCTGCTAGACACGATGGATTTAAAGTTTCTCTCGGCTGGGATGGCACTTCCTGGAACATTCGGCTAATTTAAATCTAAAGGGATCGTGGAAGGAACTGGAATATGAAAGGAGTAATCCAGGGGAGTTTAAAAAGAAAATTAAGAAATTTCTACTGAATTATAATAAATATTTTTATCTATCTTTCGCACGAAACCGACAAATCATAAGCACCCTCTTCTCTTATCTGAGATGACGTTTCATTAAATGTTCAACTGTATAATATTATTCTAAAAGTATCTTGAAAAAATCTCGAATACGAAAGGAGTAAACCGAAAGGACAGTTGAAGCAAGACAAATTAAGCAAAATTAATCAGAAGTCTGTATATCAATCGGTATATCTTCACCTGTTCCTTGCACGATCTCGATAAATCACAAACACTCCTGCGTCTGCAACTTCTCACTTCACCGCGAGACTATTAGTTCCTTGAGCTCGTAGATAAAAAAAGAATCAATGGACCCTCTTTATGTTACCGCGAAACGATCTGTCCCACGCGAGGCAGAAACAATTTCCATGGTGGCACCACGTGACAGGCCAGGCTCTCGCGAGAAGAAAAAAAAACCATTTTACACCCCAAAATCACGTCGAGGATCCAGTCGGAGGGTGGGAAGGGGTCGAAGAAAGGAGAGTTCGGCTTCTTATATTTACCCAGCGTCATCGGCATCGGTCCGTTTACGACCTCTCGCGCGTCTTCGAAAGGGATCCAGCAGCGGAGAAGGGCCGAGAGGGACTGGCAGTTCGAGCGGAACGATAACGCCGATAACTCATCTTTTACGCCCAGCAATCGCGACCTTCCGCCTAAGCCACCCCCATCATCCCCTTCTGCGAGCTCCTCTTCACCCCTTCGAATCTCCCGTCGCAGCATCCCTCGACTCTTCCGTGCCGTTAAAGGAGAAGAAAGGCGAAGAGGTTCTCACGGCCAGTTTTCCGGGGGAGACGAGAGAGAAGAAGCGGAAGGAGTCGAGCGGAATTTTCGCGCACGCGAGCATTTTATTTTCGCGGACGTGCGTGCCGACGTCCCGTAAAGGACCACGAGACACCGCTGGGTTCAAATTGGAGATTCCGAAATCGAGGAAGATGGGAGAGAGGGTGCATGAGGACGAAGAGAGAGGAGGAAAAAGGAAAATTGACGGCATGGGTCTCGCGGAGTCACGAGATAAGGGAAGGAAAAGAAGAAGCGCGAGGGGATGAGATCGACGTGCGGGATTAGCTTAGACAACCTGCCAACTAATCGGCTCGTCGGGTAAATCGATTTTGGGAAGGGTGCAGGAGAGCCTCTCGCGGAGAAAAGTAAATCGCGGAGAGAGAAAATGTGCATTAGTGAGAATGTTTGAGACCATTCTATTGGACGTATTAAATGTCCCGATTAGACTGTCCTAATGAGAAGATCGTGGAATTAATTTGGAGGACCTGTCGACCAATCATCAGAGAGAAAAAGCGATTTTCCAAAGAGTACAGAATTCTCCAGAAGTCAAATAATAATCGCACTAATAAGAGAATCCTATAATAAATTCAGAAACCCTACTAAAACACGGTCAGTGAAGAAATAGAATTTTTTCCAACTGGCATAGAGACCTCGTGGAAGAAAAAAATTGTAGGATGAGAAAACATGCTCTTGTCGAAAATTGCACGGACCAAAAAGCAGGTGGTATCATTGCATCGTGCCGATTAACTCTCCAACGTTCGTCGATACCGTATCACTAATTTCCCGAAAATACCAACGCTTTGATGTGCACGGTGCGAATGAAGCAAGCTCGGAGTAGAGAATCGCAGGAAGGGAAAATATACAGAAGCGAGAATATTTAATATAATTCTATTGTGCGAATTAAATGTTCAGGTTAATCTGCGCTAACGAGACGATCGCGGAATTAATTTGGAAAACCTATCGACCAACCATCAGAGAAGAAAAGCGATTCTCTAAAGGGCACATAATTCTCCTACAGAAGCAAATAAACTTCGAAGCACACAACCCTGCCAAATAATAGTTGTACTAATAAGAGAATCCTATAATAATAAATTCAGAAACCCTACTAAAACACGGTCAACGAAGAAATAGAATTTTTCCAACTAGCATAGAGGCCTCCTGGAAGAAAAAAAATTGTAAGAAGAGAAAATATGCTCTTGTCGAAAACTACACGGACCAAAAAGCAGGTGGTACCATTGCATCGTGCCGATTAACTCTCCAACGTTCGTCGATACCGTATCACTCATTTCCCGAAAATACCAACGCTTTGATGTGCACGGCGCGAATGAGGCAAGCTCGGAGTAGAGAATTGCAGGGTGAGAGTGAGGAGCGTGGGGACGCTCCGACTGCAGGCTGAACGGTCAATAATCGTCAAAATTTCGGCGTCGTTTCGCGTCCCTCGCTCGACGGTATCCACCAGAGACGCTCCATTAATCTTCGCGCACGGTTGCACTCTCGTTACTACGAGCGAAGAGGAAGAAGAAGGAAAGTAATTCAGCTCGAATCCCGCCGAGCGTCGATACTTCATTGACTTCGTTTAAGATCGACGTTCGGCCAATTTACGATACTCTCGTGCCGAGAATCTTCTCGACGAAGGAAGATCAGACCGGGCGCCTGAGGCACGCGGAAACGATAAAGCGAATTAAAAATGCCACTTCGTATCGCGGACCGACACCAAAGGCATTCGGAATTATATGGGTGAGTGGTTAAGGAATATGTCGTGTCTTTTAGGATCATCTATGGACACCCTTTCTTCATCCTCGGTTCCGTGGAGAGTACACTACGAAGTTTGTCTCGCGTCGTAAAGTTCACGATAGTTACGAGACGGGTTACGAGCAAAGGCAGCATCGCGAGCCACGCCTAAAAGCATTCATCCGGCGAAATCTTCTAGCATGAGTCCACGAAGGATTTATGGAGGAACCATGCCTTTACTGTCGCTGACAGTTCGAGAAGGTTGGCCAAGGAGAAGAAGCCCTTCCACGTGTAGGAGGTAGTACTTGCGTGGGGCGCCCTTTTGAATTATTGCGGCACCATATTTGCAAACTGTTTTATTCCCACGCACGCGTCTTCATCCGGCACGATGGAAGATGTGCGTTACGAATATTCCGTCAAATTTGTGAGGAGAACGTAATAATTCTAGTGCGGACAATTGTTAATTTTTCCGGTAAAAAAAAATCACAGGTAGGATGGGAACACCTGTAAAAATTGGTCAACTTACGAATAGTTCCTAGTAATTTATGAAAAAAATAAGTTCAGTGTTACTATTATTATTTCTAACAATTGACTCCACGTCTCTCCTTTCCTCGATCCTAAAATTAATAATACATCACGCTCGAGGGACACCCACAATTAATTCATCATAAACAACAACAACTCCTAGTCGGTCGCGGAGAAAACTGGCAATTGGAATAATTCACCTTCTACCCAACGATAAATCCACATCATCCTAAACCACCGTCGCACTTATCATCACGCGACCGACTCACCCAACCAACTGAGCTTCTTCATTCGAACTCGGAATTATCTTCGTGCTATCCGCCGGCATCAGGAGCACCCGAAGCTCTCGTTCTCGCATCTGAAAGGGGTGCAGGCTTCATCAATCACGTTACGTGATACGGCGCGGCATAATATCGGGGCTGAAAAAATCCTGAGGTGCTCGCTCGAGATTAACTGCAGTTTGCCGTGCGCGAAAGGAGCAGCGGCTTCGCTTTCTCAGCCAACTTCCTCGAGCATACTTCACCTTAATAGTTCGACTTCTCGATGCATCATCGTACTCACGGGCCGTACCGACGTCTTATTCAACGACGGAAAGAAAAAGAATAGAGAGAGAAAGTCGTGCGCGGTTCGCATAAATTCGCTTGGCCTTCATTGTCGGGGTGGATAAATTGCGAAGACCGAATCGGATTCGAATACCAAGGACACGCGGTTGTAGCGATGATATCGCGAGACTCGTGATGGAGGAGAATGGAGGAGAAGTTACACGCGAAGATCGCGTGGGTGGAGAAGTCGGGGAATTCGCATTAGCTTAGCAGACTTTCCGCTATATCCACGCGGTTGAAGCGACTGGAAGTCGAGAGAATAGTCTGTTGTATACTACTGTGGGATGCTGCGAGGGAAATGATACAGGAGATCTGCCGGTGACGGTTCTCGAAGACCGGTTAATTGTCGGCACCCCCGTAGAGCCGCGTGGGGTTGTTTAACGAACGGGCGCCACTCGGGGTTAAAGCAAGGATTCCCTGCTGGCGCGCGCTTCCGGTTGTAAATTGTCGAGAGAAGTTGCCATTCGAATGGTAGACACCTCGTTATGGGGTGTGGCGTGAATCGGAGTTGTTCGGGGCCGACGCGTTCGTTGACAGAGGGTGTGATGGGACTTTGCTTCTTAATGCAAACCTCGATTGTAATTTGGAGGATTTTAATGGTAGGAACAAGGTGCTCTTGTTTTCGCGATTTTTCCAAGGTTAAGGAGCTTGCGTCGAGGGCATCTCTTCATGGGTTCACTGCCAATCCGGGATTTAAGGATGTTTAAAGATTCTCTTAATAGTTTTTGATATTGTCAGAAAACATCGCAAGCTCACGTTCAAAAATTCGCCATTCTTCACTCTACCATTCTACTTACACCAAAAAAAAAATCTTACAAAGCATCGATCCAAGAATTTCGACCACTAATCGAGACACAATTTTCCTGCTCACGTTTCTCATAATATCAAGAATGATTCCAAGCTCGAACCCAAAAATCCCTGTTCCCTGCCATCTCATCTAAACCAAAAAAGAAAAATCCCATAAAGCACCGATCCAAGGATCTGCACCACCAATCGGCAGAAAATCTTTCTCCGCACGTTTCTCGTGATATCAAGAACGACCCTGAGCTCATGTCCAAAATCTGTCCACCCTCCTCCCAGGCATTCCGCCCAAACCAAACCAAACCAAACCAAATCCAAAAAAAAAAATCCCATAAAACACCGATCCAAGGATCTGCACTACCAATCGGCAGAAAATCTTTCTGCGCACGTTTCTCGTGATATCAAACACGACTCTGAGCTCATGTCCAAAATCTGTCCACCCTCCTCCCAGGCATTCCACCCAACCAACCCAAACCAAACCCAAAAAAAAAATCCCATAAAGCACCGATCCGACACTCCCGAAAGGGGCGACCGCGACACGTACGCAGCAAACTCACCCCCTTGTGGATGATCATCCCTCGGCCACGTATTCGAAAATCTATCATCGACGGAATTAGCGGTGCCTCGGGGCCAGCGCGTAACACCGTCCGAAGGCGGGTGGGGTGGTTCGCGCGCGCACCCTTTGTCTACGGCTAACGATATGGGGCAGGCTACACCGCCGAGGGGGTGGAACGTGGAATAAGGGACGGCAGAGCAGTATCACGGACCACCTCTCGTGTAGGGCCACCCCTCGGCAAACATCAGACTCGCGTTAGTCGTCAGAAATCAGAGGGGATATCCGGTGGCAGCCGGAGAAACCAAGCCCCACGAGGGAATCCCTCGGCTACGGGGGTGGTTCGCCGCTTCCACCCTCTCAGCACCACCGACAACCCCCTCGCACCACGGAGCAGCCACGCTATATCGAGTTTCCTGATAATTCGATCGTCTCCTCTCCTCTCGGCTCCGCTCCGCTCCGAAGGAGTCGCAAAACTGACGCGCACGGACGAACGGCAAAGTTCGCGAATTACGGGGGAAGAGGACTCGAGAGGATCCTCGTGGGAGGACGAGCCAAGTTCGCGAGAGTACACGAGTCTCGATTTGACTGAGGACTATTCCAAAGTTTTTTCGATTTCTCTCTCTCTCTTTCTCTCTCCTTCGTAGGAGGATGCTTTAACGCGACCCGCGTCGTTCGAGGATGTTCCAGGACATTTTCTCCGAGTCTGCTTGATTTCGAGTTGGTCTTCAAGAGAGAGTTCGCGCGAATTGAAGAAAGTTCGCGATCGTGGAAGGGGTCGACGAACTCGGCGATGAGCTGTCGCGAGAAATGAAGCCTCTCGGTAATTGGTCGGACCGATTCGAAGACTTCGTAGACGCGTTTGCGTCGCGCGATGAGAAGAGGAGAAGTTGAAGTCACAAGTGTCGAGTGCTAATGGAGACCGGATCGATTCGAGTGAAAACGAGTGGAAGCTTCTTTGGCGCCCGCTGGGGCGGGAGATGTTCTTGTATGGTGATTATGGAGATCGAGATAGGGTCGTTATCGATCGCTAGGGAGAAAGACAGTCGTTCCACGGGGAGGCGGTCGAGGCGAAGTTGGAGACGTGGTGAAAGGGAGAGGACAGGAGGGTTACGTTAATGGCACACCTGGGTAATGGATGATCTGAGAAATGGTGCGTGCTAATAGTCACGTGAATGGAAATAGAACGATGAAACGATAGAAGAAAAATCTATCGCACTTCCTTCGATACACTCCGCTCGAGTAAAAGAAACCTGAAGATGGAAGAATGTGGACGCACTTCGTATGACATTTTTAAACCAGCCAAAGAAGAAAATCGAAACGAAGAAACGAACTAATGGCGGACTCGGAACAAGCGTCGAGCGAGCATCGTCGTATTTATTATCCACGCCGATTGCGATACCCTCGAGCACGGTGGCGTTCGGTGCCGGACGATTATCTTAATGATTATGTGGACAAGTGCCGGTGAGAAACGCCGAATTAACGAGTGTAGAGAAATCGCGGCGGGGTAAAAATGTGGAAAGGAGCAGGAAGAGGAAGAGCGGAGAAGAAGGACGAAGGAGAGGCACGAAAGGGCCGACAATAAAGTACCGTGGCGCGTCGAATACGGAGGTTACCAAGGATCGCCCGCGGTAGAATCTGGCCGATTGTAATTATCGCCGTGGGCGCGTCCCACGTGCGATTATAAGGCGAGAAATGACGCGCGATATATCGCCATCGAACTGGTCTTAATTTATCTCGCTGCCTCACACGTCGAATCGCTCGGCGCTGGAATTGCACGGCCTGCATGCAACTCGCGGTCACACGGCTCGTGCTTTTAAGGGCAAGCCGCGCGCTTTATAAGCGTCCGAGTATTCTTACTTCCGGACCTTTTGCGCTCGTTTCTTTGCAAATTGAATTAACACTTTACCGACCGGTAGCCGATTAATCGGCCTTTTGCCCCAATCACTAACCGACCGGTAGTCGATTAATCGGCTTTTTGTCGCCGATGCTCATTGACCGGTAGTTTACTAATTGTTTGCCATGGAAATCGATACTTCGTTATCAATTAGGGAGATAGAATTGTTAGACTGTACTGTAAGCTCCACATTGATATATAATTTATTTTATTTATTTATTCATTGACGGGACAAACCCTGTAGTATAACAAAGATAGATAATAAATCAAAAAGTAAACTACACAAAAACAAAAATGAAGATATATAATAATATTGAAAACGGTACATGGTTGGCGAATGAATCAATAATCTTCGAAATTACCTGTATCTGCGGCCGACCAGCTGGTGAGTAGCGCATATAGAATATTGAATCGTTACCGGCCGGTAAAGGGTTAAAATGCGCGAGCTAAGAAAGTTGGATAAATATCGAGCAAGGTATTTATTCTAATATGATAGATTGATGTTGATTTCCCAGGTTACCCAAGCTACTTCCATTGTTTCTTACCTTCGTCTAGAAGGATATCTTTACTCGTGCGAGGATTTCGAGAACCTGGTAAACGTGAGTTTAATACGCGCCCTCGTCGTACGTCGCGAGAGAGAAGAGAAAGAGAAAGAGAGAGAGAGAGAGAGAGAAAACGAAAGAAAGAATCTTTCTCCGCGTGATGTTTTCACGTACCTGCGGTGCTCGCTCCACGCTCGACATTAGATTCGCGTTAGACAGGACGAGATCGTTGCGTGGCTCAGGAAAAAGGTGGAATTTTCCCAGCGGTATAAAAACCCGTGTTTACCGCCTCTCGTCCTCTCGTCCCTGGTCGCCCTTCTGCCCTTCACCCTCGCTTTATGCCGGTCTCCGCGGAAATGGAATTCGTCTGGCCGGCCACGTTGGACAAAAAGAGAATGAGGAAAAATGGTGGAGACAAAATCAGAGCTACAATGCTCGCCACGGTGCGCTTGCTCTCAAGACGAGAGAAATTTAGTTTGTCGCAGTTGAGTCCGTCGAAATCTCCATAACTCCGAAAGACTCGACAGTTTAAAAGTAGAATTGGAAAAACCGATTTGCCCAGGGACAAAGATAAATAATCGGATTTGGCCGATGCAATGAGTGAAATCGGAAAATTGTCCAATCGCTTTATTAAGTTTTCCAAGGGACGAGCATCGGGCGCCTGATGAGAATCCTTTCATTTCATCCGGCTGAGCGATCAAAGGGGTTGACTGTCCGTTCACTGGCGGCCAACTTCGAACGGTGGTCATCCACAGATAACTACCCCCTTTGTCGGGTATCCTGCACCCTATTGTATTTGCCTAGCAATTCTCAGCAGAACCGAGGGCTGAACGCGTCTGTCCTCGATTCCAGTTATTAAACTAACCGAATCGCTTGGACGCACATTTTCTCGCTCACCACCATCGTCTTCTTTCCAACCGCACAATTTACGAGGAAAAAGTCTCTCTCCTTCGTGCAAAAACTTTAATTATTTTACGATCTCCATTAAAGTTCCAGCGAGATAGTTGAAACGGAAGGGAAAATAGGAATTTCTTCTCGGCTTCTCTCTCATTTTTCCTCTCGCGAATTTTCCAACCGGAAGAGTGGAAACGAACAGAGAGAGAGAGAGAGAGAGAGAGAGAGAGAGAGAGAAAGAAAGAAGCACGAAAAGAATGGCGATATTTCAAGGAAGGCGAACTTTTTAGCGAGATTACCGACCGATAATAATTCAACCACGGGGTTGCGGCCTCCGGCGAAGGGATGCCGCGAGGAACGAGGCCTGTGGCCGGCGGCAGTGGGGGCGGCAGGACGGAATTTCATTTCAATTCTGAGCTCCTACCCCCAGCCCCTGCGGGAGAGCCTCGAAGGCCGCGTTAGGGGCTGTAAGTGACAGTGGCGTGGAACTCGAGAGAAAATCTCACGCTCCTAACCCAACGTCGTCGAATTTCATCGACGAATAATCCGCACGCGCGACGATCACTCGTGAAAACATTTCCACCATCGCCTCGACCAAATCGAATCGCTCCCTCTC
The DNA here is from genome assembly GCA_944319695.1 of Tiphia femorata. NCBI lineage: Eukaryota > Metazoa > Arthropoda > Insecta > Hymenoptera > Tiphiidae > Tiphia > Tiphia femorata. Next base: position 8,314,063 of record OX090896.1, on the reverse strand, counting down.
CTGGACTCTACGAATTAAAAAATCGACTCGCTCGTATTAATCTCTATCCTCGCGCGCTCTCCGCTGTTCTCCGACGAACGAAGAGGCACGAGGAGAACCGCGAAACAGAGAGCTCCACTCTCTCTCGCGCGCGCGCGCGCGCGGAGAATAAAAAAGACGAGTTGGAACGGTAGAACGAGGCATAACGCGCGTTTCGCTCGCGCGTCACGATCTATTTTAACTCGCGCCCCCTCACCGTGAAAAACGAGGGAACGTAAAAAGCCGGACGCGGAGGGGTGGGCCACGGTCCTCGAATGCAGGAAAACTCGTTCTCCGGTAACAACGCGCGAGCGGGGGCGTCGAGTTACACTCGTCGGGCGCGTCCGCGCTCAGACGCACTCATACATCGTTCGACGTCGGCGTCGCGACGCTGCCACGTCGCGCTACTCGTCGCCGGTGGCGCGAATGAAATTTCCATTTTTTCCCATCCTCGCCCGAGGTATCAAACCTACCCTCCTCTCGTGCTTCCACCCCTCTCGTGCGAGCACCAGAAGCGAGAGGGATGAAGCGGATTCCGGAAACGTTGTCCTTCAGCTCGCGTCGTTCGCTCGTCCTCTCACGCCTCGTTCTCCTTCCACTTTTCATTTTTTCTACTCTCTCTCTCTCCTTCTCTCTCTTCTTAGTCTACCCTCTCGACAACCCTTCGACCCCACGCTCACTGTTTTGCTTTCACCTTCATTTGCACCCTCTCTCCGATTTTTTTCCTCTCGCGGCAACTCTCGTCCGACGACATTTTAGTTTATGAAATTCGTCGTGCCCTGTCTGCATCCCTTTCACCTCCTCGTTTTCCGTCCCCGCTGGAGCGTCCACCCTTGTTTTGTCGGAACACCCTGCTGACGACGGTGCCCTTCGCACTCGGCGCCCCCATTGTTCCCAAGAACTTGGAGGGGGACGGACGTTAAACGTCTTTCGTCATTTCGCGACGAGAGCGTCCTGGGACCGATACTTTCGGCATCGATTATGCTCCGCTCGCGAGAGAAGGTTAGTTTCTCTAGCTCTTCTATTAGTTCTCCTATTTTCGTGTTCGGTACTCCAGGGGGTTGTTCAACCCCATTTATCGGCGCGGTTAATGATCGTCGAGTCATAGTCTTGCTGGTAGTAAACTCGAAGTGTTTACGTCGGATTATTCGATTGATAAGCGAGAACAGCCTTCTTTTAATCTATTTTTTCCTTCTGGACGATTCTCGTAAATCAATCTCGCACTCTCCTCGGATTATCATAATAAAAGTAGGAAGGCTCGATACATAAATTCGAGAAGTACAAAGATAAGTGATTCTTATTACTTTTCTCTGTTTTTATCTCTCTCTTTGGTCTTGAAATTATTTGCTTGGCGGACGAGTCTGAACGATTTATCGCAAGCGCGCCTACAATTTGGGGAACTGGCCGAGAGAAAGAGAAAGAGAAAAAGAAAGAGAGAGAGAGAGAGAGAGAGGGCCGAGAGGATAAGGTGGAAGGTAGGCGGTAGATCCGTATCTTGATAGATTATGAAAGTTCCTCATGAAGCACCCTCATTCGACTTCGCGAATCGAGATGAGAATGCGAAATTAAGAGAGGAACTCTCGGTTAGAGTGGGAGGAAGGGTAAGTGCCGGGGGAGAGGCGAAATGGAGGGCAGGAGAAAATGCAGCGAAGGGCTAAAAACTCGCCAGGGACGCCTCTCTCGTTGATTCTTCCGGTGCCCTCCGGCAGATATGCCCCGTGACGTTAATCTCTTCTTTATGATAATGAAAACACGCCCGTTCGCCATTCGGAACGACGAGGGAGACGTCGCGTTATTTCAATGTTTGAATTTTTCTCAGCTCCGATCTTGTTTACAGTTGGTAGCAAAGTTAGAAGCGTAAAGAGAAATTTTTCCCACGAAGGGAAGACTTGCAAAAAATAAAAGTGCGCGACGCACTTTTTTTCCATGATTTGCCTATCGATCTAGTTTCGAAGAATAAACCACTTGCTCTCTCTTTAAGAATGACGCAGTTTACCATATGTCATCCGCTTATTCGATAAATAACAATTTACTTAATCATAATTGCATAGTGTACACATATTCTACCTTATAGTAGAATCCTTTGTTTACTCGCTTACGTCGAAATTTCTCATCCCTCGTCTTTAATAGGCTACATCTTTGAAAGCAATTTTTATCGTGGAAACAAACTTTCTCTGCGAGTTCAAAAAAGCCCTTTTCAATTGGCATCGCCAAAAACATGGGATGATCTTTCGGTTCTATTTTCGGCTTACGAAGCATCGACGCGTTCCCTCATTACCGAAATTTCACGGAGAACGACAGGGTCGATCCATCGTAGCTCGATCGGCCGTGACGAAGTCACGGGATGGTGGGCGGTGCGTTTCGTTTGATCTAACGAGCACGTGCCAAAACGCGCGGGGCATAGCCGCGAGGAAGCTCAACGACGCGTCCCAAAACAATAAATACGTGCGAAATTAGCATTCCGGCGGACAAACGAGCCAATTCCGAACATGTGGCATGGATTAGCCTCGTAATATTATGCGTAATCGCCCGGGGCGACAGCTGCGCGCAGTTTCCGTCCTCTCACGGTCTGAGGAAGCGCGAAGATGCGCTCCACCTCAAGGAGCTTTGATTTCTCAGGAAGACCGGGCCGGTGATTTTGATTTTTAGGTGTGCACCGAGTGAAGGGTACGAGTCGATGCGAAACAAACAAAATTCTATGAGACTGTCACGTGATCTGAATTTTTACGAGCTTCTCGATTATTTATCTTCGTTATTAACGGATGAACTATCGAGGAGGATGATTTGTTGGAGTAACAAGTGACGATTAAATTTGCTCGTTCACACGATCCTCTCGAGTACGTCGCTTCGCGCGACCAACCAACGCGCGAATTTCGCGGATCCCCTAAGACATTCCCGATTTTCCTTTGAAACTCGGCACCCTTTCAGGTGCAGCTCGTCCATCTTACCGGCGTGAATGCAGCAACCGCTTGGATGTTAAATCTTAAGGTTTAACCCTACCGGTGGAGACGCTTCTATACATATCTGCTTCTTAATAGAAGCAGACACGGTGTTCCCTCGGAGTCTTAGGCACAAAGTATTGTAATCGAATATTGCGACTTTCCTCAAAATAACATATCAATCTCAAGAAACAAACATGAAATTCTATCGTTATTCTTAAAACTAAATCGTGCTTATAAAAAAAGTGTTGTAAACATAGTGTTAATAAATGGAAATTGGTCATGCGTGCGATTGAATTTCACTTTTGAAATTAAACTTACACTTTCCAAAACCTGCCTACGAAAAGTTCACCCATTTACGTCATCTCATATAGCAGGATCAATATTGTCGGCAAAGTTTGCCACAGACCACGGAAGAAGCCTGGCGAAACGAAAAATACTCTAACATTCCTAAAAATAACGTAACAATCTTAAGAAAAAAAAAAAAAATTCTATCGTCATCCTTAATAAACCGACCTTGACTTGGCATGCTGCTTTAACTTTATCGTTGAAAATCAACCCCTAAACTTTCCAAAATCCGCGTACGAAACGTTCACCCGTTATACGTCGTGCCATATAGCAGGACCAATATTGTAGGCGAAGTCTGCCATAGATCACGGAGGAGGCCTTACGATATGGAAATTATTCCCCGTGTACGCGCCCACGAGACGTCGCGGGAAGATTTCCACCGTAAATTACAGGAATTAATGATTTAAACGCGGCGAGGGGTGGCCTCCGCTCGCGCCATTTAAACGACGATGCCCGGCGTCGCTATTAAATCGTCCACCGGTCTTTGTTCCAGACGCGTCGAAGGAAGGTTTCGCGGGGCGTCGCGACGCCCGGCAGACGCTCACGCGTCTTTAACACCGTGACGCAACGGGACGATCAAAAGGGAAGTGATTCACCGGAGACTGTCGAGAAGGGGATGAAAATTTTGGCCAGAAGGTGAACGATGATCATAGATGGTCCATACATACCGAATGAATTATTCGGATAACTGGCTAATTACCGAGGACGAGATTATCGATAATATTTTTAGATCCTCCTCCAAAGTATTTTGTGGAACAGTTGTTCAACGATGAATCAAAAATTCTCAGTGTTGGAGTGTACTTGCAAATCGAACGTTCTAATGGAAACGAGTTCGTCCATCGAGAGAGTCGCACTTGACCTCGGAACGATGACGAACGATCAAACGAGAAGTAGGAAGAAAAAGAAGATGTTCGTAGTGACGTAACTCACCGTTCGTAGGAATCCGGGGTCGTGCAGAGCTCGCTCAGCATGCAGTCCAAATCGGTCGCCAGGGAATTAAGCAGCTGAAAGAGAGAAGCGAAAGGGGTTAGGGTCAGCGTGAATCGTACGCCCCTGTGAGCTACGTGGCAATAGGTCAATATCCTGCGAGACCGTGGCGAACACTGTTTCTCATTCGAGTTGAGTGAGGAACAAATTGCTCGAGAGACAATCGACGGTAAATTTTTAACTAAGAGAAATCGCTGGACACACTTTAACACGCGATACGAGTGATTCCGTACCTTTTTAAACGAGTCTTCCGATTAAATCCTTGGGATATAACAATAACAGGGCACGGTTAATCTGAACTTGTTAATGTTTACTGCGCGAGATGCAAGGAGTAACTGAACTAAATGATACCGAAGGGTGGTTTCTTTATGTGGGGTGACCGTTACGGTAGAAGAGAGAGAGAGAATGTACTTAGGTACTAATAGGAGGTGGCAGCTATTGTATTGCAACATTCGAGATGGTGTAAAAATTTTGAATAGAAATTTTCTGTTTTATAAGAGTGATTTTATTTTGCTCGCAAGAATGCTTCTATGGCAGTTCACAAATATTACCACTCGTTGGCTAAAATTTTCAATGAAACTAGTCGAGGCTTAGTGCTAGGAGTTGGTAATTATTCTAAGGAATTTTATGTCATACTTAAGACAAAGAAAGCGAGACCTAGAAAGGGTTGTTCTTTTAATTTTCCTTTCTCTTCTTTCTTACAGAAACACGAGATACTGTCAGTAAATCTTGTCACTTTAAATATACATCGGAGAAAATTCCACGAGTCCCTTAATAAATGCCCGTCTACATTATTTGGCCAGAGTAAATTTAGAGTTCACCAATTCCGTGTTTCGTTAACCAACTCCGTTCTTCCATCTCACATATCTTCCCTCTCTCCTTGTCTGTGTCTCTTTCTCCTCTCTTCCTCTCGTTACACCGCAATATCCGCGTCGGTGTCACTTCCACGTCCCTAGACATTCAATTCGCCATGCAGCGGGTGCGGGCGTGCGTCCCTGCAGCACGGATATTACGTCGATTACCGAACCGAAAAACGGACGGTACCACGGGAGCTGAGGGGAGAGTCACGAGGAGATTACGCAATAATTAATATTTACGCATATCGCGCGTTCCGCCGTAAGGCTCGATGGAATCCTCATCTCTCTCTCATTCACTTTTTACCTCTCTCGTTCTCACCTCTCTTTCACTCCAGTGTCAAACAAGCAACTATTTCCCTCTTTCGCGTCGTCCGTCGAACGTACACGAGGCGTCACCAGTATTTACTTTGCATCGCAGAACCGGATCCCGGAAAATTAGAAGGTTTCCGTCCGCAGCCACTTTCGCAGAGTCAATATTAAACGTGCAGAGGGAGGACGGATGAGAAGAGAAAGAGAAAATTCTGCTAAAGTTTCCAGGCCACTCGCGAGACTCCTCGCGCGTATGCGTGACCCGCACGCGTGCGATAGTACCACTGGGAAATCGAGGAGAAGAGAAAAAAAACCTGTGGTCCTAAGAAAATAACAAAATTATTCTGGACCCAACGAGATAAAGAATGTCCACGAGCAGATCGAATTATTGTCTCGGAGATTGCCCATGCAGGGTGAAAATCAGGCAACGATTAGAACGTGTCGTTGGAAAGAACACTCCATCTAACCCTAAATCACTCGAGTTCCTTTCTTCTCTTCAGGAACAAATGCACGCGTTATGCACCCCGTGAATTCATTCACCCCCTGTAGCGTGCACTCGTGCATTTCCGACGTAGTTTAAATGCGACTTGGGGTCCGACAATTTTTTCTCTCGCCTCTCTCGACCTTTTTCCTCCTTCCACGGAGATCGGAGGGCGCTTCGACCTTGAAGGGTCATCGTGAAAATGTAATTGCAATCCACTTTTCCCTCCCGAGTCTTGCGATACCTCGGCTGCCCACCGAACCGCGATCTGTCAATTCGAGTATCGAGAATGGAACGTGACGTGGGTACCGGTGGGGGCTACCCATGGGCGTCCATGACGGACGTCAAATCGTCACTGAAATTTTCATGCGCCCTTTGTGATTGGCCAGTGGATCTCGTTGCCTCGACGCCCTGGCTGGCCAACGGTTCGTGCCACGGTGAGTTTTCAGAGCCGAGGGTCAGTTGTTTGTTGCTCATTTATAATGGATCTCGGTGATTCTGTTTCGCGGGTGTACGATTTTCGCAGCTGTCCGTACGATGTGTTTCGGCTACCTTTACCTTTGTCCGGACCCCATTGCACGTGCGAAGTTTGTTCGTCGAAAAAATGCAATAAATCGAACCTTTGCGCTCGGTGACTTTTTTCGGTCCGTCTACCAGTCTGGGATGTAATATTAGGGGATTTTCTCCTAGATTTTTTCTTTATTTCTTCACTTCGCAATCGCGGAGTCGTCCAAAATAACAATCGGGTTTACATACGTTACGTATGCGTTATATACGTACTTTGCACGATTTTTCAGACTGAGGAGTGAAGAAATAAAGACAAGATCTATGGGAAAATTTCCTAATATAACATCACTGTCAGTAGTGACTAGATGTTTATTTGGAAAGTAGTCAGCGGTTTTATCGTCTCTAGTACAATACCATACAAGTGGAAAGATTTAATCTTATTAACATTTTGATTTTAAGGTCCTTCTTCTTTACATTTTTGTGTTTTTTTTGTTAATATATGATTTTTCAAGCGCTGTAAATTACGATTAATATAATAATTTTTTATAATGATCTTTCTGGAGGACACCGATGACCATTATGGCACCACAGGATAAACAAGTTACATCCACATATAACCATCAAGGCAGTCAGTGTTAAATGAAATTAGAAGAGAAACTCTTTGGACGCGTATGAAATTAAAACAAGAACATAGCTCCCAGTCACGATATCCTTTCGGAGCGAGCCAGTCGAGTCGAAAGGATTAAAATGTCCCCTTTGAAAAATCCCTCGTAGCGATAACCTCGCGCTCCGGGACATGAATAAAATATTTCAAGAAAAACTGCGATATCGGAGTGAGAATCGGAAAAGGTAAGAAAGCGAGTAAGCAATGCACGCCGCATATTCAACAGTACATAAACCTCACGATCGCATACAAAACCTCCATTTGCCCCATACGGCGCGCGCCGTAGGCACTCCTCGGCCGTCTCGCTTCTTGCCGGGCCGTTCGCGTTTATTCGTCCATTCTGCCGCGAATCGCATGCAATTCGCGAAAAAGCCGTAAGTTCCGCTCGTACGTCCCTGAATACTCGATCGAAACGACGACGGGCCCGGGGAGCGTAAAAACGCGAGAGAGCCCAAGCCGACTTTAGAATGCGCTTGGGACACGTTGTGTGTGTATGTGTGTGCAGTAGAGTGAGAAGACGATAGGTGTGAGTCACGTGAGCGCCCATGCATGCCACCCTTAAAGGTACGCCCCTGTTGGTCGATCGAACATTCCGAGCTGCGCCAGGCGGAGCGCGTCGCGAGTGATCGATAGGTCCGTGAAACGAGCGGAAAAAGGCGAGCGGATTTCGCGGTCGGAGAACCCTTTGCGAGGACGAGAGCGAGCAGAAAATTGCGACTGGGGAAAACCGCGATGAAAAGCCCAATGGAATTGACGTGGACTCGCGTGCTGTACTTAATCGGAAACAAATAAAGCTGCTTTCGTCGAAGGATCTGGTAGAAAAATTGTAGTGGGTAGAAGTGAATGGAAATAAATGGAGCTCTAAAGAAGACGCGAAATGCCATTACGCTTGGCCTCTTCTTTTCCACGATTCTCAAAATTTCGCGTATAAGTTTCTAGAGATTCTGATCCGTTCTCTCGTGGCTCCGTCGTCAAGCGATATACGAAAGCTTGGACCAGAGGGGGTCGGTATTCGAATTGGAACTTAAAGTTTCGTCGAAAAATGAATGGAGCTCTAAAGGAGACGCGAAATGCTGTTACGCTCGGTCTCTTCTTTTCCCTCCATTCTCAAGAGTTCGCGTACAAATTTCTAGAGATTCTGTCCCCTTTTCTCGCGACTTCGTCGTCAACTGACAAGCGAAAGCTCGAATTAGAATTTAAAGTTTCGTCCAAGGATCTGGCAGAAAAATCGCCGTGGGTAGAAGCAAATGGAAACAAATGGAGCTCTAAAAGAAACACGCATGCAATTACGCTCGGTCTCTTCCTGTCCACGATTCTCAAAATCTCGCGTATAAGTTTCTACAAATTCTGACCCCTTCTCTCGTGGTTCCGTCGTGAAGCGACATGCGAAAGCTCGAATTAGAATTTAAAGTTTCGTCCAAGGATCTGGCAGAAAAATCGCAGTGAGTAGAAGCAAATGGAAACAAATGGAGCTCTAAAAGAAACACGCATGCAATTACGCTCGGTCTCTTCCTGTCCACGATTCTCAAAATCTCGCGTACAAGTTTCTAAAAATCCTGACCCCTTCTCTCGTGACTCCGTCGTCAAGCGACATGCGAAAGCTTGGACCGAAGGGAGTCGGTACTCGAATTGGAACTTAAAGAAGAGAGTGGTAGGAGGAAACGGCCGACAGCACGGCGCGCTCGAATTAAAATGGTCCACTGAAACTCATTCCCCGAATTAAACGGATTAGATCCAATCAGCACTCGTATAGTCGGCGGTGGTGGCGGGTCGCTGGTGGTGCGCGAGCGAGCAAAAGCGCGCGCGCCGCATTTAATTTAATTCCTCCCTTTGTTTAACCAAATCTATCTTTATTCGCGGACGGGGCAAAAACGTGTACACGGCTAGTCGTTGGGAAATATCCTGGGAGAACGGGGAGGTGGGGTCGAATTTAATTTTGCACGAGCTTTGTCTCTCTCTCTCTCTCGAGCTTTCTCTCGCTCTTTCTCTGACCGCTACTACTTCAAACCTCTCGCTGCTAGCCTTCGTGCCTTTTATCGGAACCGGCGCGAAATTCAATTTCCCTCGGATACGCTCGAGTCTAGGAGAGCAACCACGTTTCTGCGGTAGTTTCAGCATCGTGGCGAGTAGATGAGAACGAGCTACGGACAATCTTGGAGAACCGAGGAAGATTTGTTTGCTGGCAGTATTCGTGAGATTAAAACACTTCGAGATGAAATTCGATAATGACGAAAGCACGTGGTGTCACTGTGCGGAGGATGTGAATTCTGTCGTTCTCCCCTGTGCTTCGTTCACTCTGCTTCGACAATTTTACGAGCGTGCTTCGCGCGATGCCAGAAACAAGCCACATCGCGGAAACGACGTTACACTTGTATCCGGATATTACGAGGACGAGGCGAGTTAGTCCCTCCGGATGGTGGCAGGGAGGGCCACCCGGAGGCAAAAGAGAACAGAGCCATCGAGATTTCTGTCTTAGATAGCGTACAATGTGTGCCTTACCCTCTCCGACGATCCACCGCTACAGGACGGGCTGCATAATGCATGCTTACACCCTCTTTCATATTTTACTACGTCGGTAGGATGCACACAGACACACACGGCCAAGTGAGGGTCGTCCAAGTGGAGGCAAAGGGTGTCTCGAAATTCTCCTCGTCGATATTACTATCGTTTATTCGAAAACGAATTTTTTTTCTCTTCATTCTCACGCGAGAATATAAAAACGAATTTTAAGTTGAATTTTACGCGATGCTGGAAAGGAATTTCGAGAAAAGAAATTTCGAGAGATCAGTAGACCCAGGTACGTTTCTTTTCGTCGTTCTTCCACGAGGAGATAACAAAAATTTTAATTCCAACTTTTTTCCCCGCTCTGGAAAGGAATTTGCTCGAAGAGACAAATTTGCTTGGAGAGAGAAAAAAAATTGCAAGAGACTAATGGCACGGTTAATCTGAAAAATTAGAAGCGCCAGAATGATTGAAAGGAACTCCAGTCACTAGACATCCCCATCGATCAATGCTCTCGAGCGGAGGAGGCCACGCTTAAATATTTAATGCCGATTAAATCTCGCTCTTCACCCTCGTGGAAAAATTTCACCCCGGTAATTTTTTTCCTCGCTTGATCGACGCGTCGATCGAGTCCGGTAAATTCGCTCTTAGCCAATGGCTTATAACTACGGAGGTTCATTAAATTTCTGCGGAGTGGTACGCGCAGAATTTTCCAACCACGTTCCACCGCAGTATTAGTCGATAATTTTAGAACGGGCTATACGCGCTTGTACTTCTCCACACGCGCGCATTTATCTACTCGGTGTCGAATAGACAACTACCCAACGATCGTCCCTCCACCTCCTTTTCTCTACGTCTCCGAGCACGAATGTCCCTTCGGAACGGACTCGAGGGACAACGCGAGAAAGAGGGTCCTCGTAGGGTACAAGCACATACGGAAAATCGTGTCCAATTAATTCCGTATTCGAGGACAAGAGTCCCAATTAATATTTGACGTCGGTGTTTTGTCCGCTCGGAGACTGCGGAGGCGGCAGGGACCACCGTGTTTTCAACGAGAGGATGAAAATTTAAGTGGCATCCTCCAGTGTGTCGACGATGAGAAGCTCCGAGATGACCCTTGGAATATTTATTATTTAATCTTGTAAGGTGATTTCGATTGAGAGTAAAAAGCGAAGGTGATCCACGTGGTGCGAATTTCTTCTCTTTGAGAAGATTCTTTTCGTTTAACGAGGAATCTTGCGTGTAAATTCGTTGAATTTCTTCGAGTCTCTCAGCATACTCGTCGACAAACTCTCCCGAGAAATTTCCACTTTCCACTTTATCGGCTCGGACGTTGCTACACTCGCCGCCTTTGTCTCGCTCGGTCACTTTTATCTCGCCACATCCGAAGCTCTTGTAAAACGAGTCTCGCGCTTCGAGGAATAAATTATTCCAACGGATAGCCTCTCCTTTCGAACTTCCACTTTCAATCGAGGGCCCTTTCTATTTACGTCCTTCCACTCTCGTCCCCTTTTTTTTATCTTAATCCAATTTTCTCACCTCGACACCCTCCTTCTCGTACCCTTTTAATAATTCTCATCGATGACCATTACTTCTTCTTCTCTTCGACACAAGTTTACAAGTACGGCACCGTGGAAGCGAGAAGTATTCCATTAGAAGAAATCGAAGTCCACTGGCACCGTAAACTCGACACCACTATAGGAAGCGAAAACTTTCTCAAGAAGTAATAATGTGTACGTTTACAACGTGCGTAAGAAAATTTTCACGAGCGACCTCAACTCTCGCCACATTCACTTCGCGGAAAATTGCAGAAAAATTTTAAATTGCGTGAAACTGCTACGGTAAAGAAAAAAAGAGAATAATAAAAATTGGATGAAAAATTCCATGCCAACCCCGGTGCTCCCGGAAGCACCCCGAAACCTTGCGAGGAACCGTTAGCAGCCAAGAACCTCAGAAGTTCGCTTTTACGAGGGCGTAATTACTCGACGCGTGGCTCGTGCGAGCCCGACGTTGGCTCGTTGCCGACATTGTTTTTCACAGTTTAACGTTTAATGTCGCTTACGCGGCCAGCGAGGAAACAACGGCGATTAGACCCCACCGACGACAATTAAACTGGCCCCAGCGACGGCTCGGCTCGTTATCGTAATGGCCGATGCCGCGCGCATTATGCACAACCGTTTCGGAACGGATAGGAAGAAGGCGATAGAGTGGCGCATTGGCGCGGCAACCTACGAATTGACAAGGAAGGAAGAGAGAGAGAAAGAGAAAGAAAGAAAGAGAGAGAGAGACAAGCGTCGAACGCGGCTGGTTAGTGACATGTGTCTCTCGCAAAACTAGCCTGTCCGATGCCGCTATGCTTAAGAATACGTTTAATACCAGATGAAGGAAGTGACGTAGCTACAGGGTGTCTCGATAATAATTGGAAATCCAAGATTTCGAAAGAAACTTTCGAAAGAAGACCCAAAGACGAAATAAAATCTTGAGGAAAAACTAGAATTTTCCATTGACAAATTCGCAGGACATAATTACAGGATACCTGTGTCTGTAGCAAAGAATCAGTCGGGCCTTCAAACTTCAATTTTACTCCATGAAAATTAAATTTCACGGTGGATCTTCTTCGTGCACGAGGATCTGGGAGATTTAAATCGCGCAAAAAAATTTGTTTCACGTCACTGTACACTTTCGCGTGGGCCCGAGGATGTACGGCGTGTGCGCGTCGAAATCCTCGAGGCACCCTGTATAAAACGACAGCTGCACTCGATCGAGCATGTTACGTGTTCCGTGTCCAACACTCTCTCGCCGTCTCGTTCGTATTTCACGCATACCGGTCGAAGCGTGCGATAAGGAGAAGAGGAGTCACTCGCCTGTGTGCACCGACCTGCGTGTACTCGCGTGAATTTATAAACAAACTCGCGATAACCGAAAGGGAAGGAAGGAGGCCGCGAAGATACGGCGTGACCGATCTCGAACGATACCGTGGAATTGACAATCGTGAATCTTCTTCGCGCTCAGAGAGAGAAACTTCGTTCACTCTTCTCACCGAGGAGAGGATTTTTCAATTCGTCCTTGCTTTCGTTACTGATTCCTTTCGTGAAACAATTATCCACGTCGTAAACATCGTCGACATGCGATCCACGCTTCGGTCGTCGTTACTCTCTAAAACGCAGTCGGACGCGCGTTATAAATTTTCATGGGCTTCGATTCGCGCGAGTAAAATCATCTCGGTGGAGGATACGACGAGGGAGGAGAGAGATCGCATCCGGAATCAATTGCGATCATACCCGAGAATAATATGCACGTTGCAATTATCCAGCACATTCGATTACCTCTGCTGTTACCTCGTGCCGCGTCCTGCTCGCGGAGCACGTGGATTCTCGCATGAATTATGCAGGACCCCTTCGACGTCGTGGAGAAATGATTCCGGATATTTCAGTGGAAAGTTTAATCTCCCGTGGAAAATAATTCAGGCTACTGCCGACGGCCGAGGCATTCCCAGTGGAATGAATTTTTTTCTCTCGAAATTCAACTGGCCACGCCGCTTGAAAACTGTCCTCCTGTCGCTTTTTACTCGCTCAGAATGCTTCTCGGAGAAGAATGCTTTTTACTCGCGAGGATAACTTCGAGGAAGAATGCAGCGCGCGCGCGTCGTGCGGGAGCAGTTGTCGATACAAAGGACGTCGTTGAATTTAAAATCCACCTTTGTCGTAAATGCGACAGGTGCATCCGCCACGGGGTCTTATTTCATTTCTCGAAAATACGTGAAACATACAGAGCGTACACGCGCGTCGGTCTGTCCGAAGAGAATTAACACTAGAAGTACCGACCAGTAAAAATGACCGAGTGCGTGAATTTTTCACAAGAATTTCTCTTTAACATTAGAACTACCAATTTTCGCTTTCGTATGGAAACTTCTTTCGTTGACCACTTATTTTAACAGAGAGAGCGTTTATTTTATCACTGAGCTGCCATTTACTTTTGTTTTTATATGGAAACTTTTTTTGTTGACAAGTCATTTTGACCTCCTTGGTAGTTCTAGTGTTAAAAATGCGACATCGTTCGGTCGTGAGGGTAATGAGGAAGTGTTCGAGCGAACGGAGAGAGAAAGATGTTCGGAAAAATTCGTTAATCTTCTCTCCGAGAGTAATTCTCGCGATAATCGCGCTCCAATCGCAGTTATTCCCTTCTCGGAGCCTTGGAGAGAAAAGCATTCGCGCTTTCGAAGGTTCTCACGTTCCTACGGGAGGGACGATCGATTCGTATCTTTCGAGATGCTGGCCTCTGCCATCTCGAAGGATTCGACGCGGTCGTTGTGTGCCACGGCCGTGCCATTTCGTGCGTGCCCGACACGCGTGATCGAACTGAACTTTAACTCTTGGGGGGCGCGGAGACACGATGTGGACGCCCCTGAGAGGAATTCGACGAACGCGGTTATTAAAATTGCTTTCCTCTACTCTGCCTTTTTGCTTGGTGCTTGCTTATAGTCGAGTGAGAGGTCGAGAGAGCCAGTTGTGGTCGAATAGAAGCCGCGAGATCGTTCGAGAATATTAGTTCCATATAAAAGAATGTTCTGGAAAATTTAAAGTGGTCCATCGAACACCCCTACAAAATTCGAAATTTGCAAAATAAAAAATTTTCTGAAATTTAAACAAGTCAAAAACATCTTTAACCATCTACGATTTTTGTTTTCGTCCAAAAGCAAACCTTCGTTAAAATAGTTCACGATGACGAGGGAAAGAGATTGTAAAATGCATAGAGACGAACTTTCGGTTTGTAATTTAAAAGCTACACGGGCTGATATTAAATTCTCCAACGAATTGTATCACCGGCACGCTCCAAATTGAAAGGCCTCTCCTTCAATAACAATCGAGAAATGATCAGGCACGTACGAAGCACCCCAGGGGCCGGTGACTTATTTGCATTTTAATCTCACGCCTCGGAACCGCACTTTAATCGTGCAACTACCTTTCTCACGACGCTTTCTGTCTCTCTCTTTCTCCTTCTCTATCTCTCTCACGATTTCGTCACGTACAATCCACACGTTCGAGGGTACCAGACACGCTAGAGACGATCGTCTCGGTAACGCGGCGCGATCGCTCGCATTTTACTACGAGCACCGTCGGGTGACTGAACTGAACTTTAACACGACGAGTGCAGCCTATAGACGAAGGAGCCTACTAGTCGTGTGCCACTCTCGTGCACGCTCGAGAATCGATAACCGGCAGCAGCTAGTAGGTGGCTGGCTGGCCTGCGAGCCGTCGGCTTGGCCCATTGCTATAGCAACATCCGATCAAAACACCATAACGCTCCACCTAATGCTCGTTTCGTGAGCGCAATAACGCGGTCCCAAATTCCCCATTAATTGCGTGTAATTTGTTTGCACGACCCTCAGCACCCGAAGGACGCTTCTCGCATCGGTGATTTTCGATAATTTCATCTTTGTTACGAATTATTACACAAGGTTATTAAAAGGATATTGATTTTTTTTAACCCTTTGAGCCGTATGAACGCATATATGCATGTGGCGAAAGCCATCGGTGTGGACTAAGGACGCATATATGCGTTTAGTCTAACAATAAGTTGCCGGCATGAACTGAAGACGCGTATATGCGTTTGCGCGATTTTTTCGATCACCTACATAGAAGTATTACAATTACTTTTATGTGAGATGAATTCAAGTGTGCTCCTTTTAAATCTAGTTTACTGTAAGTTTTAATGTTTGTGATAAATAATTAATACTCAAAAATAACGCTCTTTAATTATTTAATCTCGCGCAAAAGGATTACTAGAACTTATTGCTATTTGCACCTTGAATAATTAATCAACAGAGTTCAGTCTAGCGAAAAAGTATTCCGTCTACAGCGATCGTAACCGCAGAGGCCGCGAGTATTTAGCACTCAAAAGGTTAAATAGTAGATGATGATTTATAAGACATTGATATAAGATGCATCGTAAACCGGTGAATTAATAAGATCCGCTCGTGCGATAGTCTTTTATTCTCTACGATAAGCGAGGTGGATAATCGTCATAGTAACACCCAATCGAAACACATCAACGACTCGATACTTTCTCGCGGTTAGTCGAACGTTTAGCGCGCGCCTAAAATTTCGAGGCGCGATAAAAAGCGGTAGAAAGCGGGCGTATCCTTCGATTCGATTCTCTTAATCTCTCGGAGTTGTTAAGCATCCTTAGGAGAAAGTTTACGATCTCGTGGAGGACGCGGGGTCGTCAACCTCCGAAGAGCGACACGTAAAATTTACCGCCTCGCGGGAGACTCCATTTCTCTCCTCAACGAGGAATGCCCGCGGTGTTTTATTTTACGCTCGTGTTCCTACTCCGCGAAAAATTCTCCTCCGACCCATCGTCGTAATTTATTTACGATTCGACACTTTTCGAAAAAGGGAAATTCTCTCGGCTTATCTCTCGGCTTATCTCGCGCCTCGGCCAACGACGAACAATCGTCGTGCTTTAACTCGTCGACTTAAAGTCGCACCTTCGAGGCCGAGAAGTGGATAGGCGCGAGTTACACGAAGTAGTTCGTTCGTAGAAAATATAATCCCGTAAACGAAGTCGAGGGAGAGTTAAGGAGAAGTGAGGGAAGAGGCGTAGAAATCGCCGTCGTAGATTCTCGCGGGTTTCGACTTTTAGCGCGGGCCCAGAGGTACCCGAGAGGAGCGCACCGAATAATTCAGCATCGTTTTAAGTTGATTGGAACCGAGGATTTATTATTATCGGTGGCCGACTTCTCAGCCCTACTACTCGTCACGCGGGAGGAGAAACTTTTGGGGTGAGCAAGGGTGCTTAAGAATTTTTAGCGCTTGGAAAAAGGAGGAACGAGAGAGACATTTAAGCGCCCTCGACGAAACTCACGGGAGAACTCGGCGTGAACGAACGAAAGATTGTGAAATAAAAAATAAGAAAATAAAAAAAAATCAGACTTCTCGGATTCTCGAAAACATAATTTACTTCTTGAGCTTCGAAACTATGGAAAAAAAATCGCAATGCTCGCGAAGCTACGATCTCCCGCGCGAAGCTACTCCTCACGCGAGAGGAGAAACTTTTGGGGTGAACAAAGGTGCTTAAGAATTTTTAGCGCTTGGAAAAAGGAGGAACGAGAGAGACATTCGAGCGCCCTTGACGAAACCCACAGGAGAACTCGGCGTGAACGAACGAAAGATTGTGAAATAAAAAATAAGAAAATAAAAAAAGATCAGACTTCTCGGATTCTCGAAAACATAATTTATCTCTTGAGCTTCGAAACTATCGAAAAAAAAAAAACGCAATGCTCGCGAAACTCCGATCTCCCGCGCGAAGCTACTTCTCACGCGAGAGGAGAAACTTTTGGGGTGAGCAAGGGTGCTTAAGAATTTTTAGCGCTTGGAAAAAGAAGGAACGAGAGAGACATTTGAGCGTTCTCGACGAAACCCACGGAAGAATTCGGCGTGAACGAACGAAAGACTGTGAAATAAAAAATAAGAAAATAAAAAATCAAACTTCTCGAATTCTCAAAAACATAATTTACCTCTTGAGCTTCGAAACTATCGAAGAAAAAAATCGCAATGCTCGCGAAACTCCGATCTCCCGCGCGAAGCTGTTCAAATAAAATAGGGGAGGCTGGTGTTTGCCCTCGCATGAATGGCGGATGATATATTGTGAAATATTTGCATGCACCTCTAGACGCGCGAGCAAATACACGGGGAGAAGAAAGGGCGCGGTGAGTAAAGCGGCCGAGCTTCTCTCGAAGGATCTTACATATATATATCTTTTATTTAATACCGCGTAGCCCTCCTGACGAGACGAGGCAGCTACTACAAAGCGGAGGCCACACGTCGAAAGTGCCTAAGCGTCCCGATGAAGAGGACGAGGATTACTTGCGCGCGCCCTCCTACGAAAAAAAAAAAAAGAATAAATGACGAGAACCCACTTCGAAGGGTTGGAAAAAGTTTTCAAGGGACGATAAGGGACTTCTCCTTTTCTTCCCGTCAGATTATGACGGGGTTCTCTCTCCTTTCTCTTCTCTCGTTTTTCCAGACTTATTACGAGAGACATCGTGAGAGACGAGAATCTCAGGTGCGTAGACCGCAGGTTTTCTTTTTTTAGAGAAGAGGGAGAGCGCCTGACGAAATACGGGGTAATATCTGGGCCCGAGCGAAACAATGAAAATGTCGCGGAGCGTATCAAAGCCAAGCGACGGTGGTGGTCCTCTAATAGACGCCCCCTGCAGACCTTAAATGTCCTCCGACAAAGTAAAGCCACGGTCAGGATCGAGGATATATCGACACTTCGCCCAAGGTAAAGTTTCGAGACGACGACGACGACGACGACGAGGACACGGGCCGCGGATGACCGCTCTCCTTGGCCTTTGTCTAAATTGCAATACACCGGGTGTGCCGAATCGTCTTAGAATTTGGAGATAGTCGTGAAATTGCTTCTCCTCCATCCTCGATAATGTCCTTCCTATCGTTTCCGTTCGTTCTCTATGGACAGATTTTTTATTGCAGACAAATAAAAACCTCGGAATTGTTCGCAGTGGCAAGGAAGAGCGCATTATAGGGCGAGAAAGCAAAATTCCGGTATGTAACTTCCGGAAAGTTTAATAGAGCCAGTGAAATTGAGAACAGGCTTCGAAGGGTTTTCTCTGAAAATTTCGAAATCGATGAATCTTTGTTTATAATGGAATTTAAGTTGTTTATTTGTCACGATGAAATTAATTAACTCCCTTGAAATGTTAGTAGCCAATATACGCCCTGTGTCCAGTGTCCGTTTTTAGAGGGGCCACAAGCTAATATTTAAATGGAATTGGAAATTCTTTAAAGAAATTTTTCTAAAAATTTCGTATCAAAGTATCTTTGTTTATAATCGAAATTTAAGTCTAATCGATGATTTTACTTATCACGATGAAATTAATTCATCCGTCCGTCTTTGGAGGGGCCACGAGCTAATATTTAGATGGAAAATCTTCGAAGAACTTTTTCTAAAAATTACGTATCAAAGAATTTTTGTTTATAATCGAAATTTAAGTCTAATCGATGGTTTCACTTATCACGATGAAATTAATGAACTCCCTTGAAATGTTAGCAGTCACTGTGGGCGCTGCCTCAAGTGTCCCTCTCCGGAGGGAGCCAATATTCAAATGGAACTTGAAATTCATCGGTGACGCGAAACTGGATCGATCGGTCGGCGAAGATTTAAAAGAGCCGTGGCCCGTTGTCGCTTAATTAATTCCGTTTCGGTCGAGCGTCAGGCCAAGTGATTAATTGCCGCGACGAATGGGCTGTCAGTGGACGACAGTCGATACGAAAAAAGTTTCATTTTCGTGTCTCGCGCGTCGTGCATCGTCCTCCACGAGTAGGAAGTTCCAGTGCCTCGACGGAATATTCACCCGGGGACGGTAATTCGGTTCTTGTAATTAAAGCGAGCTGCGGTGGCTCGCACGAAACGACCGACGCCTCGTCCAGAAGATAAAGCGCGTTTCGAATTAAAAATTTCACTATCCCGGTCACGATTGGGCCATTCTCTCTTTATATAATCATCCGAAAAGCCCCTTTTTCGTCCATCGGCAGAGCTTTCAATAATAACTCAATCGGCCTCGCTCGCAATTTGCGCGCGACTGATGAAAGTGAAATTAAATTCGACAACATATTGCATCGCGGTTGATCGGTGAAAATTGTTTTGAAAATTCACCGTGGGGCCAACTGCGAGCATAGCAGCCTCTTCTTGTGAGCAACATGCGGGGGCTCGCCGATCCGTAATTATCATTGAAGCACCATTCAAGCACATTAGAGCTCCGCTTCCAGAAGAGTTGAACGCCCTAATCGAATTAGTGTACTCGAGACCCTAATGAGTAAATGATTTAGTGGCCGTCGTCTTGGGCGCCGCTTAATTGGTGGTAATTAAAATCGATTCGCGGACGAGAAACATCGGGTCGAATCGCTTCTGCTGCTGTTTCAAATTATCCCTCTTCTTCACGTTAAAAAATAAAACAACGAGAAAAAAAAAATCGAGAAAGATCATTAATCTCCCTGCAGCATCCCTTCGTAGAAATATTTTGCCGCGAGATTTCGCATGGGTCTCGTGGAAAAAAGAAGGAGGGGAGGTAGAGAGAAAAAAAAGAAAAAAGTGAAAATTCCGAGTGAGCCGTCCATGCGATTATGCGCGAGCACGAAGTTCATCCCCTACGCTCTCTTCATCCCTGTTAGGAGCCTCCCCGTGGCTTAAAAACGCTTTAAGCCTGGCACGTGGATAAGAACGGATGGTCCTCCGTGCCCAAGGAGACGCACGAGAGCAGAGCGCGCGGGCTAAACGCTCGTCTGAATATTCAAAAGTATTCGGCTCGCGTGAACTCGCCCTTAGGGTGGCCCTTAAGCGTCCTTCCTTCATTACTCGTAATTCGTATTTGTATGCGCGGTTGAATATGGAGAAAGAAAAAATGGGGAGCGACTGTAAAAAGCGAGGGACAAATTTTTCACTCTGCAAAATTGTCCCTGTAATTATCGGTGAATTGAAAAGCGAACGGATTGAACGTTCGATTCGTTTTGTCTCCATCGTGGATTTCTTTTTCCCTTTTTTTCCCTTAGAAAGCCGTAAATAATAAATCACGATTTTTTCCGTACGCCGAGCAGAAATTCGTCTCGCGTATTCCCGTCCCTCCAGCGAAATTCGCACGATCCATCACGTTTTGAAAATCACACCCACAGCTACCGACAGTGCCGGGGGATTCAGGCTGCACAGGCCGCCGGAAATGAAAAGGAAACATCGAGGACATTAATTCTAGCGGACGGAGATATCGCGGGAGCTCCTGCATGACGAAATTTGCATTAAACGGGACTCGTCGCGACTTCGTATTTCTCCGGTGTCGACCCTCCCGACGACGATGCCTCCGACATTTCGCGCCCTCTTCGCGAGTCCTCCGCGCCCTTCGAGCTCCTTAAAATTCGCAGCGCGACGCGCGAAGTACCAAGTGCGTAATGCCGACCGGAAAGATTAGGTGCTCGTATTTATTTCTACGACTGGCACAATTAGGAAGTGAAATTCGACACTCGCAGAGGTATTTTCAAAGCATCGAGAGGTCCATTTCGTTCGTTAGATCGTCGATAACACCGTGTATTATTTAGAAATAATTATTAAACAAATTGAGAATTATTACGCAAGTACGCAAAAGTTCGAGTATTTTCCTAGCGACCCATTCGATATTGTCCACCCTCTTCACGAACGACGGTGGTTCGTGGTGACGAATCGTGCGCGTTGCTACGTCGCGCGAAATTTAAATTCCACGCTCGCAAAGACGGGGAGAGCGAGATATGGAGGACGAGAGGCGGCGAGATAAAAAATCGAAATAAGAAGCAGGCGAGGCACGCTCGGATAATCAAAGTGGCGAGGAGGACGATAATAGACGGTGGTGAGTGGAGCGACAGGGAAGGTGGAGGGACGCAGGCGACCGTAGGAAGAGGAAAAAGTGCGTAGGCCAAGGGTGAGAGAAGGAGTTTTCGCGAGGGTGCACCACACCGTGAAGAATACTTTCGTTAAATCTTCCTCTCGCCGAGCCTCTTCGTCGTGCCGCCTGTCATAATTCGTTCGCCACTTACGATATCCTTCCAATTTAATTTTGTTCACCCTTCCCCATCGACCTTATACCGTGGAATCCGCGAATAAGAACGCTTCTCGTTTTTCCGTCCACGAAAAGGCTGACCCAGGCGCGTGGACCTTTCGCGTCGGGCGAATTTACGAACGAATAAATTCCCTCCTCGCTTTCTCTTTATCTCCCCGTAGTAAGAATCGGGAAAGAAGAAAGGAGGAAGCGAGGGACGGAAGAAAGTTCGTTTATCCTTTGAGATACGCTGCTTCCGAGAGTTCCGAGGGACAGCTGCGAATTTCAAACTTAATGCTGCGTTACGTGCACGGTTAATGCGCGCGTGCGACGCGACGATATTCTCCGTGAGGCTATTCGCGTGGAAAAGTTACAAGCCGATCGGCGAACTTTACGATTTAATCTGCAAATTGATCTTGGCGTCGTTATTGCGCGATATTTTCTACGGGAAGAAAGTTTGTTCGGTTGAAATTCGTACGAACGAAAATCCAGCTCGGTTCCACACGTGGATTAAATATCGGAGAGAATTAATTGATTTAAAGATCCTCGTAAAATTCTGCACTCACGATCAAGTAACTGGACGCATTGCTCCCCGTGGACTCCCTCTTCCTCTGGGACCCGAAGTCCCTCGGGATAAGTGACGTCATCTTCTTCTCATATTAATCGTCGTTTCTGGATATCGCGGAAGCGACGATTAATTCGCTCGCATCTCCGTCCTCTTCTCAAACTTGTCACGGCGCGCGTCAACGCGACGCGTGTCGTCCACGGTTAGAAGAACTTGTCACCCAGCTTGCCAAGCGCGCGAACCATCGACGTATCTGAAACGGAAACGAAGGGGGAGATGTGAGTCATGCTTTTGACATATGTGCGCCACGGCACCTCGTGAAAATACTGCTTGGAAAACTTCGTGGGATAGGGTGGATATTAAAAGACACTTCTTTTAATGAATAGGTTCCGTGTTTTTTTTTTCTAATCATTTCCGTAGAGGCTCTACCAGCTTGGTACGAAGATATTTCACCGGACTAGAGAAATATTAAAAAATTCAATATAGTAACATCGAGGTGTACTGTGATAATTGTAATTGCTAAGAAAAACATGCCAAAATGCTGGAGACCAAAAATTATCGAGTTCCTCAAAATAATTAAGGAGAAGACTTTTTTGCTTGTGTAATAAACCGATTGATGATAATCGTGATTAATAAAAGGTGTGACAAAATGCTGAGAAATAAAAATGATTGCAGTCTTCCTCGAAGTTCCTAAAGAAATGATTTTTTCACTCCGACATTTTCTCATGCGGGAAATTTAATAAACCGATTGATGTTCGCGTGGCGAGACTCTCCAAGCTCCAGTGCGACGAGATTTCCGTCAGAATTTGCGTGCTCTCGGCAATTCATCGATCGCAGAGTCGAGAGCTCGCCGCCATAGGGGGATTTAATTCGAAAGCTCTAAAGCGCGCCTGGCTTTACCCGCACGCGGCGGCGGGCCTTCGCCGTTAAATCGCTCGGACATCGAAACGCGTTTTGGAATCTTCGAATTTACGAGCCTGGATTACTTACTCTTGAGAGAAGGCGGCGGAGAACAGCGGGGCAGAAATTATTTAGTGGAGGCAAAACGAGAAGGAGAATGTCTCGAGACAATAATTTCACCCACACAGGGTGGCAGGAGAAATTCTGCACGGATGATGGCCGGAGCGAAGAAAAATCGAACGAGGTTCGCTTAATTTCTTTCAGATCCGCTCGAGTGGAAAATTGATTTCTTTGGTTTTTTTTTTTGCAAAGAAGAGTAAGGAAGCTGGGAGATTTCTCAGCTAAGTGCAATTTCCGGAAATGTCCTGACGAACGGTGAACAGAGCGGAGCGATTTTCATTTAATTTTCTCTAACCTGCTGGTGGATTGGAAAATTCTTTTCTCATTTTGTTTTTTTTCTATGGAAAAAGGATTCTGGCTAGTCTATAGGATTTCTCGACCAAGTGCAATCCTTCGACGAGTCGTGAAACTTTGGCAACGACCTTCGTTTAATTTCTAGTAGATGGAAAAATTGTTTTCTCATTTTTCTTTTTTCTTAATATAAGGGCAAGTTGGGTCGCCTATGGGATTCCACGGGCAAACGGAATTCAAAGAAACGTCATTGGAATTCTCGCGATAGGTGCACATGGCGTAACGAGATTATCGGTGCGAACTCGCTATCGGCGTGGAGATTAAAATGAGTCACCGAGAGGAGGTCCTCTTTTTGCCGACGAGCGTAATCTTCGGTGACACTGACGGCCCGTCGTCAGCCTCGCTATTTATCTTCCACGAGTGACGACGGAACGCGTCCTTCGTCGGCTTCCTCGCTCGCGCTAACCCAATTTCAATTTCATTATGCGAAGAAATCTTTTTTTCTTCTCTCCTCCTTCGATTACTACGCGCAAGATGGCAGGATGATTTATTCCTGGGACAGTAGGAGAGACAACCACGACGAAGTTTCTCCTCTAACGAAACAAGATCTGCCTACGAGCAGTTTCGCTCATATCTAAGCCCGAAGTTTCAACTTTATCTGCCCACGCGATACGAAACTGTCTGCGTGGCCAGGCGGAAGAACAAATCGTCCTTATCTCCTGTGGCAGCTCGACTTCGGCAAAATTTTCCAAATTACTGCTGCGTCCGGTGCCGGTTTACTTTTTCTCTATTCGAGAGAGATTGAAACCGAGCGAACGGAAGTAGCGATTCGACGAAACTACGAGAGAGACCGGAAAGACATTGTTAAGAAAAATCTCGATGCTAGAATTCTGTGAAATTCGTAAGAATCATTCGTGAGATAATTTCTGTTATAATATTAGAAACACGTTAGAACCTCGTGCGAATTGATTTCTCTCCGATGTATTTTTAATATCCTCTTCGAAATTATTCTATAAACGATTTTCACGAATAAAAATTCCTACGAATCTCGCACAATTTTCGACCCGAGATATTCTACTCCTCCGTAATAAGACTTCAGCACTCCTACGCGCCTCTCAAGCCTCCGCACTCCTTGGCATCGTAAATTAAAGGCGAAAGTAGGCATCGAGCGTGTAAGCGCGACTTAAAGCCGCCAATATCGAGGGCCGTTTATGTACCAGCATCCACGCTATTGCCTTTTGTCAGATTATTAGAGAAACAAGGGATAAATAAATCTCGTTTCTACCTTACCGATCCTTCCTCCCACGTTCTTCTCGTGCGCATCGTTCCTCCACATTTACAAATCACGTTCTCGATTCGTACCGAAGGAAATTGAACTTATAATTATTCCATCGAAGTGAACGTTTCTCTCCTTCTTTCAATTCTTCGGTCAAGAAGAATTGAACGGCACTGAAGTGTGCGCAGAAATCGAGTGCACTGAAATTCCATTCGATTCAAGTAGGACCGATACACGCAGGATCTCTAACCGGCTGGCTGACGTCACCGTCAAAGAGCGTTCAAACGATTTCGCAAGTCGATTTTAATCGAGAGCAATCAGCGCGATGGCCGCTACTTCTCGCGTCCGCCGCCGACTGGCTGCGAAGTTAACGCGCTTCATGGGAACTCACGTGACGAGTACAGCTCACTGCAGAAGTCACGCTCAAATGCACTCCGACAGTGCACTCACTGTTTCGCGAAGCAGTTAATGATCCGGACTAAATTGTTGCTTAGGTACACGGAGAAGGAACAGTGGTTGATTCGATAACACGTTTAGTCTACTTCATTCTAGTACAACACACGAATAATATAATTCAAATGCTCTTGCATTTGTCGATCGATTCCATTTGAAATAACTTCGCAGAGATAATAAAAAAAACACACAATAAAAAAAAAGCACGCGTTATTCAACCATGTTTTCGATTCATTTAACTACCGTCCGTTTCAGTTAATCAACTGGGATAAACGAGAACAAGATTTAATCGAGATAAATAAATTTTATATCCTTCGAATGTTTCTCTCTTTTTTTTCTCCGTGCACTCGTTTGTTCAATTTGATTCTTGGCCCCAAGAAGAATTAGCATAAAAGATTATCCTTCTTTTTTCCTCCTGGTTAAATTAAATAAACAAATGTACAAGGGTGTACGAACGAGATTTTTACTTATCCACGCAAGCGCCTCTTTCTCGAATCACAAATTCAATCCGCGTTCACGGGACCGTCGAATCGACGATAAAAATTCAAAAACGCTCACCCTCGCGCGCTCTACGTGCTTCCATGCGCTTCTCCTCCCCGTGCTACTGAAAGCGAGGCCAACGAGCGGCCAGTAAAATGCCGTAAACGCGGAGGCCAGTAGCGCGGAGTCGGGATGGCAAATTGGTAAATTTTGCAGTTTATATCACAGTTGTGGCGCGCCAGTTGAGCCGTCCACCCCGGAGAGGACGAGAGGCCCGCCATGAATGTCGATGGCTTGATTAAAACCTCGAAACTTTGTCGACTGGTGCTCACGCGCTTCGCTCGCGTCTCCAACGAGAGGCATTATGAATTTTCGATGTGACGTACGTCGTAAATTCACCCACCGTGCATATCGCCCCAAGGGGTTGTTGTTAGTAGGGGATGAATGAAAAATAATGCTCGATTGATATTATGATACGGATAGAAAATTGCCCGAGGGATTTGGAGCTTCGAAATTTTCTTTATCTCGAATGCACGCGTGGTCTCGCGTTTCTTCAGATATTTATTACTATCTATTATTTACGTTATACCTGGACCTCCGTACCAAAGTCTATATCAATTATATTAAATTATAATTGAATAAAGTGTCTATCTTATCGAAGCACTTCTATCCAAATAATAAAAATAACAAAAATCATGATAAACGATATTTTCTCAGTGTACGCGATAACTTGCGTTACTTGGAAAATTTATTACTACTATTTTTATGTACGTTACCGGGACCCTCGTGCAGAAATCTAGATCACTTACATTAAATTATAATCCAATAAAGTCTCCGTCCTATCGCTTTCATCCTATAAA
The DNA here is from genome assembly GCA_944319695.1 of Tiphia femorata. Lineage (NCBI taxonomy): Eukaryota > Metazoa > Arthropoda > Insecta > Hymenoptera > Tiphiidae > Tiphia > Tiphia femorata. Next base: position 8,287,922 of record OX090896.1, on the reverse strand, counting down.
AAAAAAGAAGAAGAAAAAAGAAACCGTCGCGAGTACCTTAAAGATTCAAGGATCGTCAAATTTTAAAGTGCTCTGTAAAAGTGGCTGGGGTAGAGCGAGGACGAACCGCTTTTGTTTCTCCAAGTCTACTCACTCAGGGAAGTGAACAAAACTGCCGTAGGAAGTTCGTCGTTCGAAGCATTTAATATGCTCTTGATTATACCTTCTCCTCTCACCACCTCGTCTGCCTTCTTCCCGCGAGTTATGAATATGTATGCCTACCCGCTCGTACACACAATAAACCCACACGGACGATCCCACACCCACGAAATCCTACCATCGAGTATATGGTACGCATAGTTCAACGGATTGTTGGAGGATCTTGGCGCAAGAATGCCGGAGTAAAGTTCCACCCTAATATCCGATCGAGTACGAGTGGTGGAGGGATTAAATTTGTCGGAAGGTGGAACCTAACCGCAAGAAGAAAGAAGAAGGATGGACGCTCCTTGAGAGAAGTTCGAGACGGTCTTCTCGAGTATCGTGAACGAGCAGTTAAACGCACGCTGACCCGTGGACGGAGAATTTCTCCGTGGCACAGTCTCGTGAAAAATCACCCTTCGTCCAGAACATCGTGACCCTCCAGTAGCACGCTTGCTTCTAACGAGCCAAAAATGTCGAGATTACACAAGGGATCGCGTAGCGAGAAGCGATTGATCGACGGTCCCGAGGAGTACTGAGAAGCTTTTACGAGCGAGAGAGCGAGTAAAGGTGAGCACGTGGGTTGCTCGAAGGGGTGAGAGACGTTAAGGGTAAGATGACAGTTTCACCCTCCGTTTAGCGCCAATTTGCTCGCCACGACAAGACGTAGGCACGACCAGATATCGGATTTCAATCGTGCGGAAAATAAGACGGTGAGCCCTGGTGCTTGCCGGCCTCTGTAATTTGCACGAGAGAATTGTTCCGTCGAAGGTGTTTATAGAGAAACGTGGGATTAAATTCGACGTCGTAAAGAATGTCAATCGATCCTCCGTGGTACGACGCGCCGCGAAGGATGTTGCACACGGGTGGAAAGTGCGCGCGTTAATTTTGCTTTGGCGGTACGGATAAAAATCTCGAAAATCAATTTGTTTGGGCGAGATCGATCGGCAATATTAATCGATACATTGAATATCCTCGATGCGATTAATTATCCGCGAGTATGGATCCTCGGGTAATTTCCTTTATCGTCTTCTCGGTGCGCTAATTGCATCGGGCCTCAACAGGTGGCAACACCTGCGGGCTTCTCTCTCAAGGTGCACGGCGCGCTGTACGCTTCGTGCGCGCGCGCGAGCGCATGTTTGCAAATGCAATTGCAAAGATGCGGCGTAATACTAGATTCGAGGAAGTATTCTACACGCGCGCATGAAAGATGCATGTGAGATCTTCGTATTATCCGTGGACGAGGTAAGGAGGAATCTGAAATTCTGGTCGTGGTACACCGTGTCGTGGGAAATTCGACAGGTGAAGATTTCTCCGAATCGATTTGAGATTAATTGAGAGGAGTGAATTAATTTGAAATTGCCTACGAGTCAATTGGACGGAATGTCGATCGAGGCCGATCGTACGAAGCGTCCTTCGACCCCAATCTTTCGTTCGAGATGCGATCCTCGTCATTGGATCGAGCAGAGGAAGAAGGCGGCAGTGGTGAGACAGTCGGTCACGAATAAATTATCCTAAATTGGCTGAACGGTTGGGCCCGCATGCCCCTATGCCGTGCTGCTTCGTTGGAAACGAGAACCTTGACGATACGAGCTTCCTTCGTAGTTGGTCGACTGTGCCTTCGCACAATTCTTATTTTTCGTTGTACTCTTAACGACCTGCAGACACGTTCGAAAACTTTGATTTAATATTGATACCTACCCGCACGATTCTGCTAATTAATTTTTATGAATTCTCTGTTCTCTCCGTTGAGAGAAAGAAATGTCGGATTCACGATTTTTAAAATACACCGAACTATAAAATAAATATAATATACGTAAAACGAGTTATAATTTTGTAGATTAAATTATATTGACTTAATCGACGTGAAAAAATGGACGCTTTCGTTAACACTCAAAAACCACAAATCAGACAATTATTTGTGGACCGAAGGCGTATTCAATTGAAACAATTTGTAATTACTCTCTGCTCCTCGAAAAAGTAAACAAAATTAATTTCCTGTCGACATCTTGCGATAATATAAACACAATCTACCTCCAACGTGTTTTAATTTTATAAATTGATTTACATTGCAGTCAAATCCACTTCCAAAAAGGGATACTTCGTCGACCCTCAAAAACCACAAATAAATCAATTGCGTCTAGACCGTACAGATTATTAAATCGAAACAATCTCTAGGTACTCTCTGCCGCTCGAAATAAAAGAAACCAAAATTATTCTTCTCAATTGGATTTCCTCTGGCTTAACTGCGAGCCCTCGGAAAAGCAAATCCCTCCTACGTTTCGACGCGCGTCGAGTCACTCGATTTTTCAGCTGGTAATAGGGACAGTCGGAACGGCATGCATAGGTTGTCGAACCGGTCTCTAAGCGCAGCTTGGGCAGGGCGCGTACGGGCGGGCACAGGCACGTAGGCCGACGAAATGAAGCTGGACGCGAGGCGATTAACAAAATTCAAGGCGTACGAATTCGCGTACGTGCGCCTTCCCGTGCCGCTTCTTCCGAGGAGGCTTCTCCCCACGCTGATTAATTCGTTCCGTTAATTTCCCTTGCCAAATGGGCGGATCCGCTCGAGCACGATCCAACAGTCTCAGATACCGGCTCGTCTGGCCGTTAACTACGTGAAAATTACAATTTTTCCATCATCGACACCGTGCGAATTGTAGGATCTCTCTCGCGTGAGAATTATTCTTATCTCTCGTTTCTTGAAATATTTCGCGCCTTTTGTGTGTTAAAAATGAAGAAAAAAATTAGAGATAAGTTCCACCGACTCACTCTACGTACCCACGCGAGCCAACTCGTGGTGGGATCACCGGAACGAGAGTGGAGACTCGCGCGCGAGGAAGCGTGCGAGCGTTGCGTTGTTCGGCAGGCGAAAAGAAATTCCGTCCGCCGACGAATTCCGCTTTGGAATCTTCGAGAGCTCGGCCCCCACCCTCCACTGCCACCATCGCGACGGTGTTTCGCGTTCCTAAGAAGGTGCATTCCGCAAAAGCGCCAACCGTAGTTCCTGCCCCCGTCGTCGAATCAGACGACGACGCTCGGGGTCCCCACCGCTTCGTGGTTCAAGGCGACGACGAGCCCTCGAGAGGTTGAAACTTGTGGAAGAACTCTGGGTCCGAAATTTGACATGGGTCCCACCGTGCTCGAAACATTCGAATGGAGGAAATTGTCGTGAGAGCGACACGACAATATTTTCTCATAGTTCTCGTCAAATGTATCCTGGTTTGCCAAAATGATTAAATTCTCTCGAGCGAACAGAGAAAAAGAGAGAATACCTGTGTGAAATATTCTACAGTTGCGCAAAGTTTGGCTTAATTTAAAAAAAAAGCTTATTAACCCTTTGACTACTAAAGGCGTATAGATACGTAGTCCATCAATATATACGGAAGGCGTGTATGTACACCCTCACAAATCCATCAATATACGTCCTCTGTATTTTTTACTATGACACTTATAAAAATAAAAGTATAAGTAAAAAATAAAAGTAAAAGTATAACACCTTTATATTTAATTACCGATTATTATTGAAGGAATGCATAAATTAAGTTAAGTAAATTAAAGTAGCTTAAAAAGTTACTTAAGATAAATAAGAAAAATGGATATTTTTAATTTATTTCCTATTATTATTTTTTAAACCCTAAGAATGGTATCAAATTTCCGGGTACTGTTTTGGTCACTAGTCAGTGGACAACCAGTCGCAGTGACTGACACGCAAAAAACGCGCTGTCCATATTGATGGATTCGTCCGAGAGCGCGCCGCAGTCAAAGGAGTAAAAAGAAAGATTCTTAACACTAGGTTTACGGAAACCCATCAATTTGACGGATTTAAATGGGAAATTGTGTTTACAAAAAAATGTCCATGAACCTTGTGTTAAGTTTGATGAAAGAAAAAAAAGCGTGGACACATCGTGATACGTTTACAAAATATCCACGACCACCCAGCGATACCGGAGTAATCTTCTAATTAAATCCAATAAAGAAATCTCTCCCTCCTGCTTGCACTTAGGAGAAAAAAGATGCTTTTAGAAAAATCCCCGCCCAAGACGCGCGACGCCACGTGCTCTCGTACGAAAACTCGACGACGAGGCACAACGACGCCTGCGTGATGGCTAATTAGCCATAATGAGGCGAGCACGTGTCGAAGAAAAACATCGAAGCATGCGAGTACCATTACTCACCCGTGTGCGAGGAGCTACGATGAATTATGGAATTTCTCCTAGCGACGAAATTGAAATCCTTTGGGGTGGGCCACGTGTCGTAGTGGCGACGAAAGGAAAAAAAGACGAACGGAGAAGGAGAGAGCAGTGAGTGGAAAAGGGACGAAGCTGAGTGATCCGAGGAAAACAGGAGGGACACTTTTCAAACGAGCTCCAGTTTGTTCACGTGCCGATTAATCCTTAGGGAGCACCGTGGCCGTTCACGTGCCAACACAATCCTCCGCCCACGCGGACGAAAGAAACTAAAGTATTACCGTGTCATTACATTTTTACACGACCACCATATACGTACGAGCGATAGGAAATCCACGAACGTAATCGAACGTCCGACCTCGAGCGTGGAATTTCAATGACTGAGCCGTGCCGCCCCGCGCGACGATTTTGTTTACACGCGGTCTCGTCCGACCGTTCGATAAGGCGCACGAATTTGTTTATCTTTCGTCCTCCCTGCTACACTATCTCACACGGCTAGTTTTCTCCGCAGAGCTAAAGAGAGTCCACGCAACCCTCCTGTATCTCTCGCGCGAAAATTCTAATCCCACGAAACATGGACCACGTGGTCTTTAAAAAAAAAAAAAGCAACAAGCGGTGCTCCAGTTTGTTCACGTGTCGATTAATCCTCGGAGAACCTCCGACATCTTGGAAATGTTGTCACTAATTTCTCTTCTTTTTTTTTCCTCTCTCTTCACGAGGGCACGCGAGAGAGAAATATTTTTACTCCTCGACCAGTCTCAGACTACTTCGCACGATGCACACACTCTACTCGTTCGTCGAATCTCGAGGTACACTTTTTGTATTGTGTGCCTGTGTGTGTGTATGTGTGGGTGTGAAGAAAATAAATTTCGGCGAGCGAATCCGCGTGAACCGGGCGCGCGACTTGGAAAGTTCCAAGGACGATGACCAGAGAACGAAGACTCGAGCACCACTGGTTGCGGCATTAACATCATCATCGCCATCAACCTCCACTTCGTCACCACCACCACCCGGCCCACCAAGCACGGACTACCACCGCCTTACCAGTGCCACCAACACCACCCACGAGCTGATTCGTTCTTACTGGCGGCACCGTGCAACGGTACCTTAAGGCGGGCCCTGCTTACTCGTTGAGAACGAGAGAGCGTGTGTGCGTGAGAGCGAATGTGCGGTGGGGCGTCGGTAAACGCATCAGACGAATCGCGCGATCGGTGGTGCATTTCAATAATTTATACGACGGTAAATTCTATTATACGCTTGAATTTCCTGTCTCTTTAATTAACGATCGGAGACCGTCGTAAATTTGTTGCATCGAGAATCGATAGTAGACGGAAAACGCGTAAGATTAGATTACGTACTCCGTGGCTTGACGGAATTTTCAAATGTAAAACTATCGCGAATCCTCGATGCGAAAAGAGATAAATGAATTAATGAAAAAGAAGAGGCGAAAGTGGCACGAATTTTTTGTCTTTTTAATTGACGATCGGAGACCATCGTAAATTTGTTCTGTCGAAAATTGACAGTGGACAGACAAACCAAGTGAGTTTAGAGAGCATACTCGTGGCCCGACGGAATTTTCTAGCGCGAGACTGTCGCGACTCGTCGATGCGAAGAGGAGAGAAATTAATGAATGAAAAGAAATAAAGAGAAATAAAAAAAAATAGGAGAAGAGGCGGAACCGGGCGCAGAATCGTACCGGTGTGTGAGTACGCGCGAAAGCAATGAATCACGGGACGCATCGCGACGCATCCGACGACCCTGGGGGAAAAAGGCAAAAGAGTTCAGTTGCTGTATATTAATAAACGAGCCCGTAATGGCGTCTGCCTGGAAGTTCGAGGGTGGGGAGGACGACGAGACATTTCGCTCCGGCCCTCCACGCATTCAGGAACCGTCCAGTGAGCCTCGCGATCAGTTATCGCTCTTGGGATCCTGATGTCGATGGAGGTAAACAAACTTTCGAACGACGATATTATTGTAAATGACGTCTCTCTCTTCTAAATCTGAAAAATGAATCTTGAAATAAAAAATAAAATAAAAACCTAAAATTCGAAAAATTCTAAGGATCTAATTTTTTGTACAAGTTACTCTTAGTCGAAATTGTTAAAGGTGACGAGAAAGCGAGCGTAGACTGTAAAATGACGAATTTCCAGGACGCGACGTGAAAGCTGCACGAACTTATGAATGATTCGAAGTAAATTTTGAAAAACTGCACTATAGAGATGCGCGTGGTCGGACGATTCGCGATCGACTGAGAAGGCTTTTATACGATCTGCGGAGACAATGCCAATGTTAATTGTCCCTTTTAGAAACGACGCAATTTTCGCGCCACACAATGTTTCACACGCAAGGCATGCGCACCTTCTGTGGTGGACGAGAGTTAATCGCGGATCAATTAGAGCGTTAATGAGGGAATAATTAAAAAGAAACAAATTATCGTGGTGGCTTAATGTTCTCTAATAGGGGCCAAGCAGGCTGGACGGATGTTGTTCTTGAAATTTCCGCAATTTGATTCTTACACAACGTTCACGCCCGTGGATGGATCATTGTCCAGTACATCGTTGCAAAACAACATCATGTAATCCGCGAGCGCGTTTCCACAATGAGAGATCGCGAGAGGTCGAAATTTACCGTTATCCTATCGGCTCGTCGAAATTATTTCAGCTCCTGGACGCGCCTTCTAGAGAACTATTCTCGAATTCACGCTCGCACAATCGTTACGAGATCATCCGTAACGAATATCGTCATTGAGGTCAATCGTTTATAATTACAACGTGCGCACGTACATTCGTGAGATGATACAGCAACCTCGATTCTCCCCTTCTCCATTAAGTCTCTCAATTAACAGAATTCAAGAAATACTCTTCACCGCGTTGTTGTCCTCCCACGTTCATCTTCCTTCTCGTACAAACCCACCAAGTTCATCGTACGAACTTGCGCATTCCGTGTCTCGTCCTCAACTTCGAGCAACGGTTGCCAAACTCGTAACCAACTTGGACCTTAATTTACTATACCATGTAATTGCGACAAGTATTATTCTCCTTGCCCTATCGATCGCTCGATTTCGTCCAAGCCTCGTCCGTTATCGGTGGGCCACGGTGGTCGGTAGTTAAAGTTACGCCTTGCCGGCGCACTCGAGCTCCCTCGTAATTTCGATTAAGTCACCCTATTGAATAATCGAGAGGCCGAGTTACGACGGCATTATGCACGCCACTTGGTCCGATAGCTCGCGGGGACCATCGTCCACCGGACAATTAAGTCGCGATACCTTCGAGAAGGACGTGGTGGAGATGGAAGGGGCAGACTAATTGCCGCGTGTCGCCCGCGCGTTACGGGATCACCTTTGTTGCCTCCCACGCCATTCACAGTTCCCTCACATTAAGCGTTAAGCGATATTAATTATCCCGTGATACGTAGCGTGGAGGAGCAACGAGGTTCACGAGGACATTCGCGGACGAGGAAGGTGAACTACGAATGAATGAGATATCACGATTCTGGCACTCTGGAAGGATCGATGAAACGTTTCGAGAAGGAAAGAATCGTGGATATTTACAAAATTGTTTTTTTTTATGGTTAATAAGGATCCGGAAGAAGAATCGAATTCTGTAATTACACGATTGTTTCCTTTGCCTTTCTACTTCTTATTTTTTGTCATATTTTTATGATGGCGGTGCACAAGGATAAACACGAAAAAGAAGGTTCAAAGGTAGGAGAAGAAAGATCACGATCGTGGCATTTCAGAAGAATCAATGAAATATTTCTAGAGAGAAAGGACCTGGAATTGATTTTTAATTTAACGAATTGACAAGGATGTGGAAGAAGAATGGAATACTGTAAGCTACGCGATTATTTTTTTCTTCCTTTTTTCCTCTTCCAAGTACACAATGATAAACGCGAGAAAGAAGATTCATAGGTACAAGACTCGAAGTAAGAACGTCGAGAAATTACATAACCACGTATTCTAACGACGATGCGCGCTCGATCGCCGAGGATGAATCAGTCGCGGTAACGAGCAAAATATGGAGATTTAAATCTGCGTCGTTGGCTGGGTCAACATTGGCCTAACCATCACGCGACATCCATTGAAATGGATATCCTCATTAACGATGGAAAAATCGACGAAAAATGACAGCAAGAAATTTACCCCGGCCTCTCCACAGAATAATTTCCGCGAGACGAGGAAAGAAATTCTGCATCGTGATTCGTGACGAAGCCTCGATGAATCAGAGGCTGTGAACTTTACGGGGTCCGTATCAGTCCGCGAGGCGCAAACTATTTCCAGTCGGCTCTACGCTTTTAGTTTGTTTATCGTCAAAATGAGCTCCGATGCGCAAGCGCTCCGGCAGGAAATAGATGCGCGCGCGCACACGCGAGAGCAATCACGAGAGCATCGACGAGGAAGATACACGCGTCCTTGTCAAAATGATTTTCCTCACGATTAGTCACTTCCTGCTGTAAGACTGTGAAATTTACCGGACTTTATTCACGAGCTTAGAATTCTCCTTTCTGGAGAAAGTCACTTTTAGCTTTTCGATAACACAAGTGGCACGTGCATTTTACAGGTTCAAGGGTCGATCCCCTCTCCAATTGCAACCTTCGATAATTCTTTTAATTAAGGTGCCACCCGGAATTTTCAGCGAATAAATTTTGGGGAGCTGCTAATTACTTCGAAATTTATCGAGGCTACCGAGAATTTTTCTAGGACCAATCAGGAAATTCGTGCTTCGTTTCACGAGCTGACAAAGTTGCCTGCAGTCGATTCGAATAAATTGTGGACCTCCAAAACTGTTCGACACGCGTTTCCAGCACCGTCCAGAGTACAGTTACGCGAGTGGGGTCGAGTAAAAAAAAAATTGGAAAACGGCGAGTTTACTGTTGCGAATCGAGAAACGTGCGTGCGCGCGATAAGGGCGCCAGTCTGTAAACGTCCACGTCGAACGGTCCGACTCGGCGTGCGCTCGTTTTTCACCGCTAAAACGACGCGCTTGTATCGCGAATCGGTAGATTAAGAGGCCTCCTCTTCTCGTGCTCGTCGCGCCGATAGACGAGGAGAAAACGAGTTTGTGAGTCACATCTCGCGCGGGGGCCTTCTGCCGGAAGAGGATACAAGAGAGAGGCGCATCGAGACTTCTCGATCCTTCTTCTCGCACGCTTAATCGAGAGAAAAAAAAATACGAGAAACTGTTTTCTGTCGAGTCAGCAAAAAAATGATTTTACAAAGTCTACGAAATTTAATTACCTATTCGACTTGCGATTATTAAATATCAAGAAACGAGAGTGCGTTTTTTGAACGATATTTTACCTCGATATAACTGAATTTATCGAAATTATTATATAAACGTGATGTAAGTATGATGTTAAAATGAAATTGCATTTATCTTAAGTATTCCTTAGAAGTCGAGCCCTTGTTAGAAAATTATAAATCAGAGTCTGACTTCTGGACTAAAGAAGTATGATTTGTGGACAGGCAGAAAAGATTCGGCCACAGGCACGCGAGCGCTCATCTTTAAATCCGGCAGGGAGATAAAGTTCCACGAATCGGCATTGGCTCGTCGCTAATTCATTCGACGCGGGGCGAGTCTCCGGCTTTAATTGAAAGCTAATTAGCATCACAAAGAGCTTGGGCCCGACGCCCTCTCACTCCGTGCGGAGGCGCCCGATTAATTTGCCATGCCTTTACGAGGCTTTCCCTCGTAATCGCACATTTTGACGGCGGTGGGAGCTAATCTGCAATTTTCGACTGGCCGGAAAGGGGAGGTAACGAGAGAGAAGGGACTCATTGCGGAATCGCGTAACCGCGAATCCTCTTATCGAAGTAGCTGTGCTACTCCTCCTAGTCGTTGTCCGTCTAATCAATTCTTTTTTTTTTCGCTTTCACATAGAGGTTCACGCGTTAAAAGCGAAATTAAATTGGTCCTGGAAAAAAGTAAAGCATTACCGAAACCTTGCTGCGGCTCGAGCTTTAATTAGCTCTCGATAAAAATTACGATTCAAGTACAGACTTAGGCTTAGGATTAGGATTAGGTTTAGATTTAGAATTAAATGCGTAACAGTGAATCATCTCATTGTTAGCAAAGGAGCTGTGCTGCTTCTAGTCGTTGTCCGTCTAATCAATTCTTTTTTTTCGCTTTCACGTAGAGGTTCATGCGTTGAAAGTGAAATTAAATTTGTCCTGGAAAAAAGTAAAGGATTACCAAAACCTTTCTGCGGCTCGAGCTTTAATTCGCTTTCAATAAAAATTACGATTCAAGTATAGACTTAAGCTTACGTTCAGGATTAAGTGCGCAACCACGAATCCTCTTATTATTACCAAAGGAGCTGTGCTACTTCTAGTCATTCTTCGTCTAATCAATTTTTCTTCTGCTTTCACGCAGAGGTACACGCATTAAAAAAGTAAAATTAAACCCTTGTGGAAAAAAGTAAAGGACTACAGAAACCTCGAGCTTCAATTCACTCTCGATAAAAATTACGATTTCGAGTAGAGGCTAAGAAAATCGAAAGCGGTGAAAAACCTCGTCGTACTATCGTCGATGCGGAAAAGTTCGAACGCGAAAAGGGTGGGGTATTGAGAAAAGGCTAATTATCGTCGGCGTGGGTCGCGCTCGTACAGTTCGCTTCCTATAAGAGGCGCGTACGCGGTTATTACCGCTAATTAAAGGTGTTTAATTAGGGCGGGTGCCGGTCCTCCACGGGGGTCACGTTATTCTCATGGCGCGCGTCCTTAAGTCGCCTTCGCCTCTTCATCGCGTGCGATTCCTCGGCTTCTCCATAAACCGTGCGCAATGTGTTTCTTGCGCTCCTGCTTCACCTTAATGACGAGGCGGCGCAACCATTTCTTCCATCGCTTCCGCCTCCTCCTTCTTTATCTACCTCTCTCCTTCCTTCCGCGTTTTCGCACCAAGTCGAGCCAAGCGGGGACGAAGCCACCGACGGGATTAGAAGGATCGGAATTCCGATTGGCGAAGACCTATGAGCACGAGTCAAATCGAATTCTGTACTTTTTATTTATCTACTCGAAATAGGCTTACGATTCTCCACCAGACACATCGAGGAATTATTTTCGTTTCACGTTGTTCACGAACGGTCGTAGAAAAGAACATCCACTTTACTATGGTGGGGTGGTTTTACCTAGGGGTTCAACACGATCAGGTGGAAATTAATCGTGGCCCCGCGCGAGGGTGCCTGCAACGATCGGATCGAGGGGGATGAAAAAAATGTAATTATCGACCGCTGCTTCGAGTGTGGCCCTCGTACTAATGGCGAAATACACGCGTGGGGGGTGGAAAAGGGGTTGGAAGTCGAAGGTGGTTTCTGGTCCAGATGGTCCACCAAGCTGGGACGGGGGTCTCTCGAGATACAAGGGTTCGACATTAGCAAGAGTTCTCCTTGTGCCGAAGGGCGGGTGTCCAAACCCAAGATGAAAGACGAGAGGGTGGAAAGGGGTCGGTCAAACATCTCCAATTCGAGACTCTAAAACTGAGTTGGAGTGTACAAAGGGTCCTCGAAGGGTGTGTCTTCGCACGAACGTTTTAGAAAATACGCCTTCGAGCTTTGATAATAGTTATCGCGCGAGATAAAATCAACTGATCGATTTTCCTCGTTCGAAGAACTTCGTCCTTAGAACTAGACTCGATGCACCACCGTCTTTGCATTTTTATTGTGACACGAACGAGGGGTGTGGTGCGTCGTAAAATAAGAAGCACCTCTCACGCGCAAGCAACCACGCCATTACAGGCGAAAATTGAGATGCTATGCTCGCCCCCGAGGTACGGTAATCTTCGCAAATCGCAAGGTAGCCACTTGGATCTGTAAAATCCTGTGCTTCCGCGCTATCCAGCCCTCCTCATCCTGCAGATCTTACGTACTGTGTTATTTAAAGCGCACAAGCTGTCATCGCCGTCGGCGAAAATACAGATTTACAAGGAATTGTTTGCAATTAGGGATTAACCAGACTGTCAATGTCACGGGCTAGTTTCATAAAAGGGGGACGAGGAGATTTCGTGCGCACTTGTGACGAAACGACGACAGGTGAAGCAGAAGAGTAAAATCGTGCGAGAGAGCTGTGGAAATTTTGGTGAATCTATTAATTAATTGATCGATTGATCGTTTAATAAGAGGCATCATGGAACTCCTACGATTGCTGTGCGTGGCCCTCATTGGGTATCTCTCGCTCGTGCAGGTAGATGGGGTGAGTATTTTGTAAAGAAGTCAAGGGGATCGAGAATCCGAAGTGTTTCGGTTACGATTAGATTGATTTAATATTCAGTGAGTGGAGGATAATTCGACTTCGAGGAGATACTGAATTTTGATTTTTACGATTTGCGAATCTATAGGCGATCACTCCGGAGCAGATGGAGAAGACGGCGAAGGGCCTGCGCAACGCGTGTCAAAATAAGATCAATGTGGAGACAGGTAAGAGTGAGAAAATTGAAAGTTAAGGAAGAGCGGAGAATCGATACTTCGTCGAGAGGGTATGCGAGATGAAAGAAGTACGGGAAAGAAGAATGATATTTCTCGGTTGATTTGAGCTTTGCGATAAAAATGCAAAATTATTAATTTGGAACGTCTCTTCTCCGGGAAAACAGCGCTTATCGACGGTATGAGGAAGGGCGAGTATCCGGATGATCCCAACTTAAAGTGCTACACGCATTGCGTCATGAAAACGATACGGACGGTAATATCTTCCTTGACCTAAAATTATTTACGGCACAACCGATCGTTACTCACGTTCCTTCTCTTTTCCCGAATGAAGTTCAAGAATGGCAAAGTGGACGTTGACATGACGCAGAAGCAAATTGAAATTATGATGACACCGGAAATCGGAGCGCGGATGATCAAGGCGGCGAAGACTTGCGGAGGCAGTAAGGAAACCTTCATTTTTTGTTTTTTATCATTTTTCCAGTTGGAAAAGAAAAGAGCGATTCAGAAAAGGGCTATTTTATAACCTCAAATTTGACCTGAATTTTCTGCCATCATCATTAGCAGTTAGTCAAATCACCGGGAACAATCGTTGACATTGTTGAACCGATGGAAAAAGTTTTTACGTCGAAACGAATGAGCGGACGCATCACGGAATTTTCACCTATTAAACTAGCCATATCTGAGAGGTACTTGTCGACATAAAAATGTTCTGTGATCAATGTTTTCTCATAAAGTATGCTTTGGCATAAAATTCAAGTTGAAAATCGAGGGAACAGAAAGAGGCGATTTTTTGGGTCACTCTTTATGCGAATACCGGGCATTGATCCAGCATGTCGAGGACGTTCTTTTTCGTCTTTGCTCACAGACCGGCAAAGAATTGTCGAGATGTTACGAAAATCATTATACCATTCTTGCCTTTCGAACTGGAAAATAATATAGAAACGCATACCGGAAGCCAATCGGGGATATTAATAAAAAAATATTGTCTGGTTATTCGCTCAGTCACTGGAGCTGACGATTGTGATACTGCCTACGTGTACACCAAGTGCGTTTACGACGAGGACCCGGATGTCTTTTTCTTTCCGTAATTGCAATTCCACGCAATTCGGCGGCAATTCCATCGTGACCGCGCACAAACTCATCTACCAGAAACGCTCGATAACGAGAGTCATCTTTCTTACAGCACGCATTAAAATGTAGTTTAATAATTCACGGTGACTCTAATAAAGGGTACGTGCTTGTAAAACGGAAGTCGAATTTTTTTTTTTAAGTGTGTGTGTCTGTATCATTCTGCCTTCTATCGTACAAGCGGAGAGTGCTCCGGAAATTTCATAAATATTACGTGGAATTATACCAAATTACATAAAATTATGCACAGGTTGCTGCGGACGCGGTAAGGAGATCATTTTTTGTTTTTTATCATTTTTCCAGCTGGAAAAGAAAAGAGCGACTTAAACAAGGGGCCTTTTATTCCCTCAAATTTGACCTGAATTTTCTGCCATCATCATTAGCAGTCAGTCAAACCACCGGGAACAATCGTTGACATTGTTGAACCGATGGAAAAAGTTTTTACGTCAAAACGAATGAGCGGACGCATCACGGAATTTTCACTTCTTAAACTAGCCATATCTCAGAGGTACTTGTCGACTTAAAAATTTCCTGTAATCAATGTCTTCTCATAAAGTATGATTTGGCATAAAATTTACGTTGAAAATCGAGGGAACAGAAAGAGTCGGTTTTTTGGATCACTCTTTATGCGAATACCGAGCATTGATCCAGCATGTCGAAGACGTTCTTTTTCGTCTTTGCTCACAGACCGGCAAGGAATTGTCGAGATGTTACGAAAATTCTTTTACCATTATTGTCTTTCGAACTGGAAAATAATATAGAAACGCATATCGGAAAGTCAATCGGGGATATTAATAAAAAAATTGTGTCTGGTTATTCGTTCAGTCACCGGAGCTGACGATTGTGATACTGCCTACGTGTACACCAAGTGCCTTTACGACGAGGACCCGGAAGTCTTTTTCTTCCCGTAATTGCAATTCCACGCATTCGGCGACAATTCCATCGTGACCGCGCACAATCTCATCTACCAGAAACGCTCGATAACGAGAGTCATCTCTCTTACAGCTCACATTAAAATGTAGTTCAATAATTCACGGTGATTCTAATAAAGGGTACGTGCTTGTAAAACGGAAGTCGAATTTTTTGTTTTAAGTGTGTGTGTCTGTATCATTCTGCCCTCTATCGTACAAGTGGAGAGCGCTCCGGGTATTACATAAATATTACGCGGAACTACACCAAGTTACATAAAATTATGCGCAGGTTACTCCGGAGGCGGTTGACATTTGTGCTCGGAATTACAACTAGTGAGGCCTTTAATAACCAACTTTTTTTCTCTTCCGGTTCCATTCGATTCCATCGTTCTATTTTTTCTTTTCATTTTTTTTCAACAAATCGATTTCTTCTCTTTTCAATTACAATTCACAATCGATTATCGGATACCAATTCGAGCAAACTTTTATTTTATACCAACGTTTTCCGGACGTCTCTTTTAAATTTTTTTTCATCGATACCAAAAAATCGTCCGATCAAATTGAACATGCGGTCCGCGCGTCGCCCGAAACAACTTTGGTTTCATTTCAAAATTGAATTCATCGAACGAACTCTACGACGAAGAGACCGCGTGCCGGCGGGTTACCTCGAAGGAGCGGAACCACCAAAGAATCGACAAATATCTGGGATTACGCGAACACGAATACGTGGCCCACGTGCAATTATCCGACCATAATGAAATGAGCAGCGCGTCGAAATCTTTGGCATTACGTACGAAACTGTCGCCCGATCCATGCATTAAGTGCAATTAACTGACACGGTAATTTCGTCGGGGTTAGGGGTGTTTCGTCCAGGCGCCTCGAACTGGAAGCGAAAATTATGCCTTCTCCCCCGCCCAGGCGTTTACACGAGCGACGCCTTCTGCGTTTCGTATAAATACGCCGGATGTTTGCCAATAAGCGTCGTTTTCGAAAGCCACAACGCGGGTAGGACGCGAACGCATCCTCATCGGTCCATCGCCCTGTCCTCGTCCTCAAATTTTTTCCCCCCTCCAAAAAAAAGAAAGAGAAGGAAGAAAGTAGTTCGAAAGTAACGTAGTGAAGAAACAAGAGGACAAATGATGAGAGGAATAATCGAAGCGCTCTTATTGGCGGCCGTGCTCGTCGCGGTGACGAATATCGCAGGAGTGGAGAGCGTGAGTTTTTCTCCGCTTCGATCTTTCCGGCAAAAACTTTGCGCGCACGCTTTGCTCACCGGTGCCGGGAGTGACTTTCTATTTGGGATGTTTTAGAAAAGACTTGAGAATTTGGACCAGTTGAGGAAAACCGCCAAAGGATTGAGAAAGACCTGCATGCAGAAAACCGGAGCGCCGGCAGGTGAGCGTGTAATTTCGTCGGGGAAGTTGTGAATTCATTATCTTTGTTTGTTTGTTTGTTTCCTTTTTTTTTGTTTCGTTGTAACGCCATGAGCAATCATTTTTTTTTATCACCTCGACAGAGCTGTTGGATGGTGCCGCGCAGAGAGGTGAATTCCCACCGGACCCATTGCTTCAGTGTTACTTCAAGTGTCTCATGGTGTTGACGAAGGCCGTGAGTAAAACTTTTTTTATTAACTTACGGAGACGTTAACGCAAAAACGGAGAATTCTATGAATAATTCAACGCGAGAACTGCAAAAGCGACAATTTTGCCTTTTCACCGGGGAGAAATTGAACGAGTAGGGAGAAAATTGTGACGCGTGATAAACATTTGTATGATTTGCTTGGTGTAATAAGATTTCTAAAGAAAGATTCGCGCTGAGGTGAAAATTTTTAAAAATTAAAATACCACGTATTATAATTTACATTCTCGATTCGAAAACTATCGAATATACTACTGACGTTTCTCGATTAAAAAAATTTGATCGCGATAATGCGACTTCGCGGGGATCGTATAATTACCCAAGGAAACGTCACAGTTCTTGCGTAATCGATTGGGATGTATAATTGAAACGTGAATCGGCAGAATCGTTCCTTGCTCATCGCCCGTGAAATTTAGCTTCACCACGCAGGATGTGAAATTGAAGAATTTTTTTTTTTCGATCGTCGAAACAGAAATTAACAAATTTTGCAAATTTTCCAAATTTTCTTCGAAGCTTTCACTAATCACTAATCACCATTTCACTTTCCACTTCACTAATCACCACCTGACACTTGCAATTGATCTTTTAGATGAAGGGTGAAGAAATTCGAAAGGATGTCATGGAACATCAAGTGGAGATCATGATGCCCCTGGACTTAGTCGAACCAATTAAGGCAGTAATTAACGCATGTTACGGAGAAGGTGAGTTTACGCGAGCATAAAATGAAATTCAAAGTGTAATCTAATCGAAAGATCGAAAATTAATCGACTACTCGTGCAATTTTACAGTAACCAGCAAAGACGGCTGCGAAGCTTCCTGGCAATTCTTGAAATGTTCCTACCACATGGACAAAGAGGTAAAAGAAGGACGTTAAATCTAGGACGACTATGGCATTCGTGTGAAACGAAAAATCGGCCGGAAATCAAATTTTGTTCCTTACGATTATTGTGGAACAAATGTAGAATCAAGCCGCGATGGAATTTTTCGTTCTCGACGAATGCCAAAGTCGATCTATTTCTTAACGCTCTCCTTCTGAAACGAGTGCGGCTCGAATTAATTTTCGTTTGCAAACAAGTTACTCCAACTCTTCTCTCATCTTGCGTACCTTCTCTCTGCTCTACGCGACTACATAATATTGTTTACAATCGACTCTTGTAAAATTAATTGTGCTTCCTCGACACAGCTGTATTTCATTCCGTGAAGAAAACTTCTGCGGAGGACGACCGTGCGGCAGAGGGGACAGGAAGGAATCGATTATCTCGGAGCATTGATCATCGTCATCGTCATCATCATCGGGAGCAACCGCATCGGCCAAAAAGGAGAGCAGCGGTTTGCAGAAGGGGGAGGAGGAATCAAAAACACTGTACAAAGGTGTAAGGAAGAAAGTCCTTTTCTTCGAAGGATCCCCTCTTTCCTCGCAAAAATCAGAAAAGGTTTTCAAGGACGAATTTCTTTCAACGACGAATGTTTACCGGACTCTATCGCGTCGAATAATCCTATTTTTTCTGTGTTTAGAAGATAATATGATAAGTGGATTCGGCTATTATAATTGAAAATAAAGTATTTTATCGAAAAGCAAATTCCACTTTTCTCTCCTGTGCTCTGATTTTAATTCTAGAGAATGTAAGCTTTCCTTTATTTCCTTCAAACTCGTATGACGTAAAGCTCTCTAGTAATCGAAAACGAAGAATACGATTGGGAAATCAATTCTACCTTTGTCAGCATTTCTTTTTTCATTTGCTCTACTATGATTTTAATTCCATAGAGTGCAAAGTTATTTTTATCGCGTCCAAGCACGATTGACGCCAGGCTCGTTAGTCAATCCTGTTTTATCGAGATCTCAGTTCGTACAAACATGTAATTTTCCTCGACAGTTTGGAAAAATTAGATTCCAACGTACCAGCTATGTTCAAGCACAGTGCCATCTAACAGACGGTCTTCGAGTTACGTGAGGAAAATTTTCTCGTTAAAAGTGCATACGACTACCGCTGGACGGATCTGTGTCATCGGCACGTAAGAGAATCACGTCGCGTGTTTCAGCTTTCGTGTTCGCTTAACGAATTTTTTCACTCGCTCCATTTCTGCGCAAGAGCTTCACATGCAAAGCAATTAATCTTTTTCATGCGGTAGCCTGTGAAACGCGAATCCTAAAACTCATAGCTGGATAATTACTTCGAGGCGAGGAACAAAAATAAAATTGAGCGACTCGTTTGTGTCCTGCCATTCACGGCTGCCGCATCTGCGTGACCGATAGACTAATCGTATCGATAATAAAAGTTCATCGTTTATTTTTGTCACGAATAGATGATGTAGGTAGTCCTAACGAATAGTAGTCCTAACCTGGCATTAAATTTCACTACGACGGTTTGAAGCGGCAAATTCAAATTATTGAATAAGACGTGTAAAATTACTAGTATTAAAAAAAGAGATAATGTATAGTAAAGTCTACTGCTTTATCATATTTGTGTCTATGAAGTTGCCGTCTCATTTGGTGGAAACTCACAAACTATTGAGAGTTCTGGCTTCCTTTTCAATAGTTCTAGAGTTCCATATAAAGAGTTCTGCTCATTAAAGCCGAAAAATGAGCCCGGACAAAGTGAGACGCCCAGGTTCACGCTGCGTCTCACTTTGTCCTAAACGAGTTCCGACATTCGGCAAGACGAGATTTCGAAAGATTTACAGTTTTTAAACAGTTCTATGAAGAGTTCCAGGCGCTAGCAATGTTGGATTATTTTTAAATAAATAAATACTCTACAAGCGTCGTATATTCAGAGAGAAGGGTGTGAGACGCTGCTCGAAATTAGGGAGTTCCGGTGGAAAAAAAATGTTTTCCGCATAGTTTTAGACATGCTACAACATATTCCAAAGAGTTTCGGGCAATAGCAATGTTGAATTATTTTTAAATAAATGAATACTCTCCAAGCGTCGTGTATTTCGAGAGAAGGGTGTGAGACGCTGCTCGAAATTAGGGAGTTCCGGTGGAAAAAAAATGTATTAATTTATTTAAAAATAATTCAACATTGCTATTGCCTGGAACTCTTTAGAATATGTTGTAGTATGTCTAGAACTATACGGAAAACATTTTTTTCCAACGGAACTCCCTAATTTCGAGCAGCGTCTCACACCCTTCTCTCTGAATACACGACGCTTGGAGAGTATTCATTTATTTAAAAATAATCCAACATTGCTAGCGCCTGGAACTCTCCATAGAACTGTTTAAAAACTGTAAATCTTTCGAAATCTCGTCTTGCCGAATGTCGGAACTCGTTTAGGACAAAGTGAGACGCAGCGTGAACCTGGCGTCTCACTTTGTCCGGGCTCATTTTTCGGCTTTAATGAGCAGAACCTTTTATTTAACATATCAGGAACTCTAGAATTATTGAAAAGGAAGCCAGAACTCTCAATAGTTTGTGAGTTTCCACCAAATGAGACGCCAACATCACAGACACATCATATTTGTAAGATATAAAATTGTCGAGATCGTGTCCGACAATTATACTCGTGTCCGAGTTCCGTGCCCAACATTGGCTCCATCGTGAAATTCTGACACGTATGGTTACACGACTGAACTTCTGTGTGTCAGCAATAGACACTGACGCATACTACAAGTTGACTCTATTTATTATACATTTAATCTGATGCTTATTACAATCCCTTTTTTAAGTATCTTACAAGAAAACATCCCTTTATCCCTTTTCCTCTCAAATATCCCTTCCATCCTCCAACCCTGTGTCTGCTAAATGATTCAGTTCCGTGCTTCTTCGCGCAAAGCAAATTCTTTTATAAAGTAGACACGACATTTACGGTGCGTAACAAATTTTTTCTAACATCGTCGGCGCTCACCCGCGTTAACGAATGAGAAAAGAATATTGTACATCCGTGCTTTGAACGCTCGTCAAGTAAACTCTTTGCGTTAGACGCACCGACGGAGACGAATAAATTAGATGAAGAACGAAGATACGATGCGCGTTCTGAAATACATCGGAGTATTCTTTATGGGCTTTATCGCTTCCTATAAATCGCTCTAATGGTCGCTCCGATCCACGCAAGGAACCGAGAAGTAGCGAGTAGGCGCCTACTCGACCGGTTCTAACGACCAGTGCCTTAACGATCCTAACAAAATTTTCCGATTCCAGCGGAAAATTCGCACACGCTACAAAATCATTGTAAAACGATCATGTAAAAAATGAAACACTCTCGTGATCTTCGTGTCTTTCTTTTACCCTCGTATTCGCTCTATACACAAAAATACACGAAAACTGGAGACCGAGGGTGCCTAATCGAATTCAACAGAGGAAAAATCTGAAGAAAAAAAAATGATCAAAGCAGAAGTGCGATGCTTCCTGCATCATGTATGAGACTGCGCAGCCAGTCTCGGACGTCCTCCTATTTATGTAATGTCGAAGAGATAAATTTTACGCAAGAACGAAGAACCTCGAACGGAATGGAAAATAATCGGCTTCGAGTCGTCCTTGTTTCGTTGGTACCCTTCTCGAACGAGAGAAAATTAGGACCTCGAGACACACGAGCGTGTATTTTTCTTTACTTGCAACTTTTTTGCCGCCTCTTTAACGCCCAGCTGAACGTTTAATAACGCTCTTGTAACGGACAAACACAAAGTCGGGCCTACGGCGTTATAAATGCAGGTATTCCCCGTTCCTGGTATGCAATTAACGATCTTACGTAAAGCCAATAGTGGAAAGAATCATTTCCCGTCCGACGATCAACGTGTCGCATCAGGATAAAGCGTCTCGAATTGTGCTTGTAAGTGTGAAGATGTTCGATATAAATTCTCGGGAAGGAGCACGTCTCGGCATCAATCGGTCCAAGACATAGTGTAGTTCACTACGATTCTGCTATTCTCCAGATTTTTAATTTCGCGCCACGAAACAGCTGATAAGAAACATGAGGGGTCTACTCGTTGTTGTCTGCCTCTTCCTCGTGGCGGTAAGAGTGTTCGAAGAATTCTTTCTTATTTTTTTTTCGCGTATTTATACTCACTTCACACTATGTTTTATTTTGCTCGATCATTGCTGGTTAGTTGGTTGGGGATTGATTAAATCTTAATTGATTCAATCTCGTGCCGTTCGCGAATAACGCTAGTTCCTCCGTTTAAATTCTCGTGTTTTTACGATCCATCGAAATTCGACATCTTCCTGTGATCTTTTCAGGCTGTGGTACGAGCTGGAGACAAAGAAAAGTACACCAATGCGGTAAAGGAGGGTATCAAAGAGTGCGCGGCTAAGGAAGGCATAGTGGAAAGTAAGAAGCAATTTTTCTATACTATAATAAATATAATTGAATGGAGATTAAGCGAAGTCCTTTTTACGCGAGATCGTGTAGGAATAAATTTAACCTTTTGAGTGCTGAATATTCGCGGCCTATGCGGTCGGAATACTTTTTCGCTAGACTCAATTCTCTTGATTAACTATTTAAGGCGCAAATAGTAATAAGTTATAGTCATTCTTTTGGACGAGATTAAATAATTAGAGAGCGTCATTACCATGCTGTTACTAAGGAATGCACCTGTATTTATCTCACACAAAAATAACTGTAATACTTCTACGTAGGTGATCGAAAAAATCGACGGACGCATATATGCGTCTTCAGTCCATGCCGATAACATAGAGACTGTGCTCCGAAATTCACTGTCAGTACTGGAAATCTATAGTATACGTGACATAAACTATACATTTCCAGTACTGACAGTGAATATCGGAACATAGACAGAGTAAACGCATATATGCGTCCTTAGTCCACACCGATGGCTTTCGTGAGACGCATATATGCGTCCATAGCGCTCAAAGAGTTAAATTCTCGAAACGGACGAATCTATTATCTATCGGAGAATTTCACGATTGGTTTTTATTTCCCAGGCGATATCGAGAACATGTTCGACGGCTCGAACAGGAAAGTCGCGTGTGCTCAGGCCTGCGTGATGAACAAATACAAACTGGTGCGTATTTTTCTCTCGTGCGAATAAAATCGGCGAACGACGGTAATGACGAGAAAACGTCATTTCTATTTTCAGATGGAGGGTGGAAAAGTGGTGCGCGCGAAACTTCACGAGATGATCGACGGTCTTAGCGGCGATGAGCCCGCCAAAGCCATCCAGTACAAGTCTGGGTCGGACGACTGCGAAACTTCTGGTAAAATTAACAAAGATCACCTTCTACTATCTACGAATGCGGAGCTTTAAGCTGGATTTATAAACTTTTACCACCGTTCCGCCACCGTTGCTGTTCGCAGCTAACGTAGTTACCGGTGTTGATTTTCATAGGATATATGTATACAGTTACTATGAGAATCAACAACGGTAACTACGTGAGCTGCGAACGGCAACGGTGGCGAAAGTTTATAAATCGAACTTTATTTTTACGCTAATTTCTCTTATCCCTTAAAATTACAGGAAATGCCAAGAGTGACGAGTGCGACGTAGCGCAAGTGTACCTCCAGTGCATGATGAAGCTTATCTCTTGAGGATGACAATCGAAAAATCGTACAAGAATAAAAGTACGAAGTGTCGCGAGTGAGCATCGAGGATTCTCTAATTGTTCCGGCATAGTTGTAAAATTAATAAAGTATACGAACATGGCCCGAGTCGAGAGTATATTGAATTTAACCCTGTGGGAACGGCCTGAGAATTTTCCTGAAAATTTATCCTCGTTTTTTTATTCCACTGCAAACACGAAATGCAATCGTGCACGTTGTAGCTCGCGTGCGTTGTGAATTGTTCACGAGCAACATTCGCAGTACCGAGAACAAAAGAAACCGTAAAATTTGTATAACTTCTGCTTACGACACGCTCGAGCGTGTAATGCGTGCGCGCGAAAAAATGTTGAGTCGCCGTTTACGTTGCAGTTTCGAAGCAGAGCTAAAAATAGAAAGATCGATCGTTATTATGGTATCTGCAACTCTAATTTCCACGTACTCGTGTCACGGGAACGTAATAATTCTTATCGATAGGAGCATGCTAATAGGAAAAGGAATTATCAAAGGAATTTTCGTTTGTGTTTGATCAGTCGATCTATCGTCTTACTATTTTCGAATCAAAGTGATTAGAAATTACTCCACTTCACGGACGGCGGTTAAATTAATTGAAAATTTACTCTTTCTTGTATTTACCCTGAAATTACAATAATGGTGATAACAACAGTAGCTATATTGCTTGGAAAGCCAAAAGGTATGCTATAGAAACAGATTCCAGCTTATCGAGGCTTATTTTTGAGTAAGCATTTAATTCAGTTCTCGGTATAGCGAACACTTGTAATATTTATATTTTAATTTTACACAATTACTTTAAACCTTCTCTTGTCAACTGCGCGAGAGTCTGCCTTATGAACAAATTGAACAGGGTATGTAACACAGTTGGAAATTAGAATACCTACAAGTAATAATAACAAATATTCGGTCGGTAATCCGTAACTTCGAAAATCATACACGCTGCCTTCTTTTTAAATAATTAAATTTTAATTTTGCAAGAAACTGTTTTCAACCAGCTTGTACGAGAAAACGTGTTGATGTTCTCCGCGCGCTTGCAATTCTCGTCTATCGATTTACTCAAAGGAGGTTGACCCGGGCAGCTCCATAAATAAAATACTTGCTCGCACCAGTGACTTATTGGACACGCCGATCGATCAACTATTCGCCCTGCCCGAAGGTTCGTTTAACATTCAAAGGCGTAGGTCGACATTCTCAACCTATAATTAATATTTCTTTGTGAGACACACCTCGTTGCTAATAATTAAACGGAACCAGACAATTCTCAAGGTGCGTATAACTTGGTTCAATGTTTAAAATTCTCCTTCAAATTTTCACGTCTAATTAATCCCTGTTATTGTTTGAGAAGATTTCCAATCACCCTTTCATCTTGCAATGACGAAAATCATTCTTGAAATCATCTTGAATTCTTCGTTCCTTGATTACGTTAAGGTAGAAATCGAAGCAACGAATTTAAAAAAACACGTCTGGGAAGAATACACGAAGATCTCACAGATCGCTAGAAACACACGAAGCCAAAGACTGCCATCTGGTTCGGCGAAGGTAAAGCACAAGCACGGTGCATAAAGAGAACGGAACGTTATAAATCATTTTAACGTTCATTCTTTATTTCATTCGATGACGAAATCCATTTCGGAATGCAAACTTTCTGTGATTGTGTCGCGGACGAAACGAACTAATCCACGAATTCGAATAAAAACAAATGAACAACATCAAACAATTATCTAAATTAAGACGAATAACAAACTTAAGTATAGTACTAATTGTAAATAACTGAATTCAGAATAAATAAAATTTTCACATACTGTGCATAATATCGACAATTAAATTCAACGCGATAAAATGAAATTCACATCGAACGAAATCTCGATCTCAATGGAAGCTCAATTAAAGTCAAACGAGCTCGCGCGTAATCGATTCTCGAGTTCCGCGTAACACGGTGGACGAGAAAAACAGATTCGTCGGCGACTCAAAGACAGGTGGAATGCGCTTCGCCACTTTCAGCTTCTAATAGCTCTCGATATGACTCACATTAAAGGAGGAAAAGCAAGGACGACGATAAATATCGTGTCCAATGCGTACTCTACATAAGAGCATCGGATTAATAATATTTAACACTGATTCATCAGGGATACGAATCTCGTCTAAGACAATATTTCCGTTTGACCATTGTTGATTTCTTTAAACAATGCTTTCGTCGATGGAGAAGTCGATTCAATCTACGCGTTTATTTAGAAGGAGAAGAGAAGAAAAACAAATAGAGGACTAAATTCGACAGAGTTATTAACAACCAACCGCTCCTCTTGCCAAGGGACAAGAAGCGGAGGATGATCCTTACGCTGTAACGAGGATTATAAATAAGGGAAGGGACTTTAAAGCGTTATGAATGATTAAGCGGAGCCCCGAGTTACGCGCGCGAGGGTATCGTTTTAACGGCCACCCTCCTCGAGCCAACACGAACATGTTCTCTGGGCAGATGTGCACGCGTGTGCGCGTCTAGTGCATGCTGCGAGGGCTTATAATGTAGCGGAAGTAACGCTGGAAGTTGCCTTCTCGTAGCTGAAGGATGAAATAGAGTTGGAGAATGCTCGTGGTGGTGACAAAAGATGATAGAAGGGAGTAGGGGTGGCAAAGTTGAAGGGCGTTGTTACAAAAAGCGATTTTTTTGGGCTGTTGTCGATGAAAAAGTGTTTCCGAAAAAAATTGAATAAGTAGTATTTGAATTTGAATAGATAAAAATTAAGATGATCATTATATCCGAGTTAGCTTTCAAAAGATTCAACTTTGAAGAATGACTTGACCAATTAAACTCGAGCTATCGAAATAAAAAAAAAAACCTAATATCTTTGGCTGTTCTTCAATTTCACCAAATCCGGACCTGGACCATTCTTGACGGTTTCTTCTTAGTTATTTCTGCAGGGGTGGGATTATAATCACATTTTTGCATCGAAAAGCGAGAATTTGCACCTTATCTTACCATCAGTACCATTGTACCGACACACGATTGCGTTAATTGTATTTTATCTGGACAGTGAAACATGGACAAATACCCTTACAAATTGACTTCCATCACCGACGAATGTGTTTTCGATCGCTTCGGTCGATGCGAGCACTGACAAGAAAATGGTAAATATTCCAACGAATAAACAAGAGTTTTTAATTACAGATACTACTCGATGATCGGTCGCGTCCTTGATATTTTTCACGATAAAGCCTCATCTAATTCGACGGAAACTTACATCGAGCACTTAATACCCCTCAGTTATTATGTTGGTAATCGCTCAGTATTACAGATCTCGAGATACGAAAAAAAATATTGCAACTGACTCACGATCTCACGAGGATGAAACGTGTGAATTATTGCACGGAATGAAGCACTTGGAGAATATTTTCGGGATTAGCATTGGCCGCCTATAATCTTTGAACATTATGTTCGAAGATATCCTCTCGGAAATTACGATATGTGATTCGATAATTTGCAAATCGCTTCCTCAAATGACCAATAATTCGCAATGATTCTCCACTTCGATCTTCGGGACGCTGATCGCCTTTTAGTTCCGCGTCGTTCGTTTTCTTTTTACTCGCGAGTCACGCAGAGTGGTTGTTAATATTAAAAATCGACAGCAATTTTCTCGCGCATCATTCTCGGAATACGCGACGGTCCTTCGACGACGATTATTATTTTATACGTGAAAAATCTCGTCCTTCACCTTCGTCGATCGTTGCGTAAGAGAGGGAGGATCTCACGCATACACTGCCAGTTACCGAATGATTACGAACAATGTGCCACTTTTACGCGCCCATGCTCAAGCCCGGCGCAGACCCGTAAAATATTATGACTTTTGCCCGGGACAAAATTCGCTTACGTAAATCGGATATCTTTGACAATTATCTTCTTGCTTCCTGCATTTCCGCGCGAGCGTATAATTGCCGGACGGTATTGTCTATCCGCACCTCTTGCGCCACTATAAATACGTTGTCGAAAGAACGAGCTAGGATCAGTCTACGTTGTGTACTACGTGAATTCGGGACCAACGAGCAGAGAACTACCTTCAAGAAGAATTACAATGGGCTCCAAGATTTTTCTGACTCTCGTGCTGGTGGCGGTGGTGAGTGACGACTTATTTCTCGAATCCACAATTATTTGCTTCCAATTCAAGCGTTCTTTTGCCGATCCAATTTTTTTATTTCATATCAGGCACTCGACTACGCATTTACGTTCGAGTTGCCGGAAGATCAAAAGAAAGGCTTTATGGAGTGCTCCGACGAGATGAGTATACCTATAGGTAAAAATATTACGAAATTCCTTTTGCGATAAAGCCACCGTGGATTGTAAAATGCAGGAATGCTAATATTATTTCGTGTTCCACAGACGAGCTGATGCGGTTGGGTAAAGCATCACAGACCGACGCCGATGCGGCCCAGAAATTCGGCTGCTTCATGAGCTGCTTCTTCGATAAGATCGACGGGGTATGTGAAGCATTCGAGAATGGAAAATAAGAAAGTACGAGAATTATTGAACAAGGACCTATTGACTTTTTCAGTGGGACGGCGATAAGCTGAAGGTAGACCTGATAAAGGAGCACGTCAAGTCCAAGTTCCACCCAGAAGAAGAGGATAAGATAGAGGAAAACATGAACGAGTGCTACGCAGAAGGTAAGACGAGAAAGATTCCCTTATTGAAATCGGTGACGGTCGACGAAAGAAACATTGTTAATCGTTATTCGAATTCTACAGTCGAAGGAAAGACGGACAAGTGCGAAATAGCTGGGACCTTCATGCACTGCATTCGCAGAACTTTCGGCAAGCACGACTAAAAAACGACCTTCGTCACCCTGAAGAAATTCGGCGTGAACCTCTTTGCGGCAAGCGGTGAGAAATCTGCGTTATCGTTCCTGTAAAGACCAACCTGATAATACAAGCGAAATAAAATGACACAATGATTCAAGCGAAACAATAGCTTAAAAGTGTGCAATTTAATCGCCGTTCACCGTAGAAGAGCAATCTCGAAAATCCGTGGCTTCGGCTCGCGCTGAATTCGTTACCTCATCGGCTAAACTTCCGTTGTCGCGCGTTTCCGCTTGCGATCGTCGTCGAGATTAAATTGAAAAACGAGGCGCAGAAAAAAAAATTGGCACGCGCGGAAGCGAAACATTGACGCGGTGCACTCACTCGCGGGTTTCCAAAATCAGTTTACGCGTTCCCCAACGAAACTATCGGGGCACTGTTTAGCCTTCAGAGTTCTCCACGCTCCAAGTAACGGATAACTCTATTACGATAATTTAATCGACTTGTCTGGCCCCATAAAGGCTTCCACCATATATTATCGTATCGCGAGCGTGTGTCTGCGAGTGGATGAGGGGACGAAGGGCTCCACGCGAGCGTAGAGACAGTCCTGGAACGAGCAAGGGACAGGTCGCGGTTAGCCGCACCTTACGTAATCGGATTTTGATTCATCCGTGGACGTTAATGTAACTGACGATGCGAGAAGTACCACGGAGTGTGTCGAGGCCGAGTTCTCCAAATTTTTCATTTCCTCTCTCACGTGCTATTTATAGGCGAATTTTGTAAATCTACCGTCGACACACGACAATTCTGTGACCGTGAAATTCTGAATAGTGCATTGTGAATCGATTATTTTAGAATTCGTATGTCGAGCATTAGTTATCTATCGAATTCGAGCAGTAATGAAACCAACTTCCTTCCATGTTCGGTCGTCCGCTTTGTCAAATGGAACACGCGGGTTTAGAAGTCGTGAGAAAAAATTCAATTCTTATCCGAAGAATGAGAAAGAAGCACGAAGCAATTTCCAAGAGTCGAGAAACTCCGTGGCCGTGGCAATATCGATTGTCGTCAGCCACGAGAAGAGTCGTGCGCTCGCATTCCGATCGAGTAATCAAATCGAAGCCGCCCCGAAGTCGCGGTTAATATAACCCCCCGTGTACATAATGGCGTCCCGACGGGCGTTGGGGTCAGAGAGAATGGCCACCGGAAGATAGGGCTGGGAGGAGAGCCCGTCCCATTCTGAAATTCCGGAATTCTACTCGTGAAATTAGCATCGCTCGAATTCCACCCGCGATCGTTCTAAATTATGGGACGAGACCCCGTGCTTCGAAGGGGACTATCCCATATGATCCGAGGAGAAACGCGGTTCGCGGGGACAAACCTCGAAATAATTTTCAATTTGAACAGAATCAATAATTAAAACATTGCTGTAAATTCAGAAAATATTAAAACTGACATACTCTACGCTCTATAGAAATCTTACAAATTGGAAGAAAATATATTTTTTTCTTTTAGTGGCAAGGCAAATATTCTAACTCTCAAGCAAACCACGAAATAATGTCCAATTTAAACGGAATCAATGATTAAAACTAACATTGGTATAAATTCAAAACATATTAAAAATTACATATTCTACGCTCTATATAAATCTTACAAATTCGAAAAAAATAGATCTTTCCTTTAGAACGGCAATGTATTTTTCCTAAATCTAATCCAGAAAGATGAACCTTAATTTCTTCTCGCGCCCTAGCAAAGTATTAAGAAACAAATTCAAAAAAATTCCAATTGCTCTATAAATTATTCCATTATCATTGTCACATTATAGATCACTTTGTATACGGTCCTGAGTGCACATCGGTGGCGCGCATCGTCGCAAGACTCACGGTACCTTCCCAATGGGAAAGACGCGCGAGTGTACGCGCAGAACGTGATATATCGCTTGGCTAGGTACCGCAGTAGCCGTGGTATTCCAGCGTGTTCTACACACGAGCGTTATATATTATGCATTATACCCTGGTGCACCACCACGGAGCCGACCCTACCACTAACCCAAGCCCACATTGGAGAGAAGTGGTCGCATCTGTAGGGCGGATGCTTTCGTTCGAGTTGAGGCACAATGTTGCTCGCAAGTGTTGGGCGCAATACCTCTTGGGTGATGGTGCGCACACGCCTAAGCGATAACGTGGAAAATAAAGCGCGATATAAATCCAAGCGGACACCGCCACTTTCGAGATATCGCGATGAATCGCTCCGAGTCACGACACTTTATCCACGGAGTGGAGCTATCGTTGATTTTACAAGAAACTTCGTCCCGACTTTATTGATATTTACGGCGCGCGCACACCTTGATTTCATTATCCACGAGTAAAGGCAACGAGGGTAGTACGCGGAAGGGTAAATTGAAAGTATGCGAATCAACACTTTACCGACCGGTAAAAATTCGACATTCCATGCGCTTCTCATTGGCCACAGATCTGTCCGAGCACCGGCTCTGTTTTGGTAGACTATTGTGCGAGACATCTTTTTTTTATCCATGGTAAACGTTAAGTTTTCCAAAATGACATAAGAATGTGCGAGCTTATAGAACAAACCACTTAGTACCTCAATACCGAATAATAAATACTTGGTTACCATTGCAACCAATTAATTAGCTACAGTAAGCATTGGAGACAAAAAGTGGATTGATTAACACTAAAGTGTTAACAAAGAGAAAACACGGTAGAAACAAAATGTGAGAGGGCACATCGACGATATTTCAAGCTTCCTTTTATACCAACCAAAGTGCATGTCTACGTGCTAATTGAAATGTAAAAAAAGGAAGATTTCTGTGGGTACAAAAAGTGAGAGTATCAGGTTGAAAACTTTCTAAAATTGTTCGCTCGTAGTGAGAGGAGTCACACGTGCTCCAAACCTCACCGTGGAGTGCTACGTACGCGCGTGCAATAATTGCACGGCTACTTGGACACGGAGTAGGAGAGGGTGTCGGGACGTCAGGGTGTCGAGAGCACAGTTCTAAAGCAGGGGCTAATAAACCTAACTCCCATAAAGGCGCCATCTCGCGAGGCCAGAGGAAGGGAGAAGTGGACGAGAAGGGTGAGAGGTAGGCCATTTTCAAAACTATCGTCCCTTGCTTCATGACGGGAGGGAAAATTTCGCCCATAATAATTTGCCCGCGAAACGATTACGGCCGATCGTAAAATTAAGAGCGCGCTTAGAAGGGACCACCTTCCTCTCTGTCTCTCTCTCTCTCTCTCTTGCGCTTACACTCCCTCTCCTTCGTCTTCTCATCCCGTCCACTCTCATACTCACGACTTCCTGTCCTCCTCTGGGGACCACTCGCGAAATTTGCCCGCGCACTCTCTCGACACACCCACCTCCTCTCCTTCCACCTCTCGCCAAAAAGCTTTTTGTTCGTCGCGCGACCCTCCCGGTTACGTGGCGCTCTCTCGTCGAGTGTGCAAATTTTAATGCCTCCTCTCGGGACGATACCGACGGTGTCCTTTATGTACTGAGATAATGAGCGGGCGGGATTAATTTATTCGAGGCGGTGTCGAAAGGTGAGAAGGCTTCCTCGCGAGGAAAGAGCTCGCGACGAGGTGAAATCATTATTTCGTCGGAGCTCTCTCTTCGATCGTCGTACTCGTGGCGATAATTCAACGAGGAAAATTGAAGGAGTATCGTTGAATTTGGAAATTCTTCCAATTGTTTCCAGAGTTCTCGATTATTTTTTTAGAGTGGAAATCTGACGATTGTTTGTGGAGATGTGTGTAGCTTAATGGAGGATTCCAATCGTACTCTTAGCATTGTTAACCGGAAACGGTGACGGAGAGTTACGTCGAATTCACCCTAGCCATGGAGGTCCATGCCCTGTCTGTGTCTCTCTGAATCGATTTTAGGCGCGTGGACCACCATAGGCGTATACCCCATGTAGAGTGCCGTCGTCCAACGGGAAGCAAGCGCGTCTAGTGGCCCTCTTCGACGATCCGCCGCGCACGCACAAAGCATACATGCTCTGGTATACGAAATATTTTTAATAAATGATCGATGGAAGACATCGGCACGCCGATATTTTCAATAATCTACCAAAAGCGTCGACGAACAAAATCTTAATAACACATGGAGTACACCTACGAGAAAAACTATAGGTACCAAATAAAGTTCTTGCTTTTGTCAGCACGGACGAGCAATGAGAATTCGCAAGAATTTTCTCCTTTACATAACACTCTGATCGCTGAGCGCGCTACCAGGGCCTGCACATTTTTGGGCGTTCCAAAAACGCTTTATACGATGCATATATGCATTTTCTTAACACTATTTCTAGCACGACCGGTCAAATGGCCGTTTTTAAAATTTCGATTAGAATTTCCTATGTACAATGTAATTGCATCGCTTTTAAATTTCACGACTTTTCCTAAAATTATGAAAAATGTATTATACGTATATTTTAGAAAAGGTCGTGAAATTTAAAGGCAATGCAATTACGTTGTATATAAGAAATTCTAATCGAAATGTTAAAAATGGTCATTTGACCGATCGGTAGGAATAGTGTTAATTCACATTTGGTATTATATTCATATAAAGTATTCTTAAATATTACTACATATTTTTTATATTTTATCTGTTTATTATGTATGCAATCGAGATATACCCGTCCTCGATGTAGTAACATTTGCAGTAATCGATGATGGACAACCGTATAGAACATTTACAATAATCCGATCGAATCTTTATACCAAGAAGAAGCAACTAAAACGTTTCTTAGCCGCGTCCAATATAAAGCATCCGGGATCGTAAACAAACAAATGCGAAGTCACCTGCGGGAACTTAAATGAGAAGTACACGTCATCCACTCTCACCATTCCAGGTGCATTAAATTCTGAGTATTGTGATTCGCGACGGATGTAAACCTTTCGCGCCGACACAAGTGAAGCGAGTGTTACCGAAGCCTCTGTGTACGGATATCTGGTCGACGAGCGTCGATGACCCGGATTACCTTGTGGACCGTGTAAATAAACATGAGCGTAACGCGTGCCTCATTGAATCGCGATCACTCTACTTAGCGGTCGAGATTAAATATACTCGCGGTACGCCGTGAGACATCCGACCACTGACTGTCATGCTGTAGCGGAAAGAGAGAGAGAGAGAGTGTATGTGAGAGAAAAAGAAGGAAAGAGAAAGAGACAGAGAGAGAAGAAAAGAAGAAATCTGCAATGAAAACAGGAAGGGCGGAACGAAAAAGAGAGAAACGAGCGATTTGCGTCGGAACTTTGGGAGACAAAGAGCGTGGCAATAATGCGTCGAGACAGCGATAATCAACGAATTCCTCATCCGTGCGTAATTCGCCGTGATAACAGAACCGGAGAGTTTACTGATAAGAGCGGCTCCGAAGCGAGATAAAAGGAGGGGAATTGGGCACGCGACGACATTTCAATTAAACGGGCGAATGGAGAAGAATCGTTTGTACAGAAAAAAAAGGTAATTAAAAAAAAGGGAGAGAAAAGCACGGTCACTGACAAAGAGAACGATAATTCACCGGAGTGAAAGATTGAATCGGGCACGCCGAGGACTTCGGAGGGACCAGAGAGAAATATTTAGGAAACACAAAAAAAAAAAAGAAAAAAAGAAGAAACTGGAAGAAGAACGTTGAGAGAAACGTTGCACTCGCAGTGAAAATAATTCCCGACGATTTGCGTTCGTCGGCACGCACGTCGAACGTTCGCAAAGGGAGAAAACGATTTTGCCGGAAACGTTGCGCGCACCCCAACCTCGCACACGCTCGTATTTGTTCACACGCAAACTCACGCGACTGCTATCGGTCCCGAACGCTCGTCAAACGCTGATAACACCCACGCAAAGTGCAAGCCAGGGTGTTTCCCCTATTCTCGCGGGCTTGTCGCCAAAGCGACGAGAAACTCGACGGCCGCGACAAGCGTTTATCGTGCAACGGTGAAAGAAAAAATTTTTTTTGCAAAAGGATCCGTGTAAGATTCTACCGACAAAGATAATCTTTTCTTCGTTATCTGTGGTTGCACGGATGACATCGTTCATCGGCCAATTCTCTCGATCGAGTCTTCGAGCAGACACTTTCGCGCTAATCGCGAGAACTAAAAGATAAAAAAACGCCCGGTAGCAGGACCTACAAAGGGTATCTACTTTATTTGTGCATTCCACCTGTGCGCGAGTGTACTTTCCAAACACGCGGGATGATTACTCGGTAAACTGTGCTCTGGTAAAGGCGCGGAATGAAACATTTGTAACACTTTCCGTCGTGCTTCGAGTCGTTGGAAGAGTGGAGAGTTTTTTTTTTATTGTGGGTAAGATCGTTAGGCGCTCCAATTAATTGATCCACCAATTAGGTAAATCCTTTTTTTACCGATCAACCCCTCTACGTCCTACGCCCGTCATCCGGGGACTTATCGGATTAATGGTGAACGCTCGGTAGTTCATTCAACGCACAAGCAAACACTTGTCTGATTAATCAGATAATTACACGCGTATAAATCATGCCCCGTACGCGGCTAGAACTCCGCTGATGTCACGCTATTCCGTGCCAATTGCATATTGCTGTAGTCTCTCGGATCTGTTCTATTCTGAGATAAAGTAGAAAATTCGTGGACTAAAACTATTATTATACTCTCGAACGAGTTTTCGGTGATTGAGCCATGATTAAACTGAATCTCGTGCCGCGACCTGGTAAGTTCTAATCTGTCTGGGAATATTAATCGTAATCGTAATTAAGAACAATCATATTCTGATGCCACTTTATTCCGTGTCAATTGTAAATTGCTGTGGTCTCTCCGATCTGTTCTGCTTTGAGATAAAATAAAATATTCGTGGACTAAAATTATTATTACCTCCTGAACGAGTTTTCCTTTATTGAGCCATGATTAAACTGAATCTCGTGCCGCGACCTGATAAGTTCTAATCTGTCTGGGAATATTAATCGTAATCGTAATTAAGAACAATCATAATCCGATGCCACGATATTCTGTGCCAATTACAAATTGCTCTCGCTACACCGTTCTGTCCTACTCTCCGATGAAAATAACAACAAAAAGTTCCACCTATCATCTAAAGTTCTGTGTACCATCTTTCTAAAAAAGTTTTCAGTAAATAAACCACGAATAAATTGAATCTCGTATTACCAAGCGACAAATTCAAATATATCCGGACATATTAATCACAATTGAAATAATTCTATGTTCACCTCACGGTATCCGTGCCAATTACAAATTATACCCACCTCTCCGATCTACCCTGCCTCTAGAAGAAACTAAAAAAATGTCTTCGACAAAAAGTCTTACCACCTAGTAAATAAGCCCTCAACAGTAATCGAAGCACGATTAAACTTTAATCCTCGTACCGCGAAGCGACAATCTCTAATCTCTCCGAGAACATTAATCACAATTAAAACAATCCTATGCCGACGTCACGTTATTCCTGTCACTTGCAAAACTTGCTCCCGATACTCCGATCGGTCTACAATAAAATAAAAATTTCGTCCCGATCGGTTCAGCCGTTTTTCCGAAATCGAGGATACACACACACACACATCCGAACGGTTTTCAGGATGGCGATTGCATAAGTCACTCCCTTAACGGTCGTGCCTAAAAATCGCGCGGTTGGCAAATTTTACTACCACTCTAACGAGTTTTCACCCATGGAATACAGACTAAACCTAATCTCCTGCACGTACGTGATGCGACCAAATTCCGTCTACAAATTCTAATTTCTGCAAGAATACCAATCACAATTAACAACAATCCTATCGTTGTAACGAATTCGAGAGCAAAAACTCCCCACGATTTCAGGTTCACGTGATCCCACTCACGGAGTCGTCGTCGTGCACACCAGAAGGACCCAGTAACAATAAGCAAAGCGCAAGGACCTAGTATTTACGCGAGAAGCAATCCTTCGAAACGGTGTTCAAAGCCGCAATATACAGTCTACGACCACTTACTTTTATTACCTCGCTTTATCGTTTTACGATACCTCGCCATTACGTGTGCGCGCGTCCACGTGTGGGCTCGAATGCATGGACAAAAACCGTCCTACTGCTTCCACCTCTTACTCAATGCACCATTGTCCAAGAAGAGTGTGCGCGTGCGATTGGCGGAAGGGTCCACTCGATTTTTCGTCTCCTTTTTACTCCCTCGCTTCGTTATCGAAACCAACGATGCACCTAAGCGTTTGGCCGGGGAGGTGAGGCTTAACGGGACAGTTTACCAGTCGAAATTGATACGAATGTCGTTGGAAATTATCGGCCACCGTATCGTCGCCAAGAAGGAAGTATCCTGCATGGTGACGCAAAAATCTTTCCTCTCACAATCTCTCTTTCCCTTCCTACTTCAAAGAGAAAATCTCAAAGATCGTTCACGGAGACTCGTCGTCAACTGAGAGAGTAATTCTACTCCAAACAAAATAAAAATTAGTCCTTCGTCAAAAAAAAAAAAAAATGTCTGGAGATGCAATGTGAACAAAGGACAAAGAGAGAAATAATGCAGCAATTTTGGAGCACAACGATTACTCTTTCCAAGAATCCTTTTTTATTTAAAACCCACGTGATTTCATTCGAGTCCAGAGCGATTCTGGATAAGCAAAATAAACAAGGAGATTGGTTCTTTCTTCCATTCTTCTTCAGCTAAAAAAAATAAGATGAAAATCAAAATGGAAAAACCCCACAAGGATCCTCTCTCACGTGGAATGCGACCGTGAAACACATCACTGCATTCGACCACCGACTACAATGGCACCCCTGTGACGTCGAAGAATCTCTTATCAAGAGGCGAGAGACGGGTGCCGTGCTCGTACGATAAGAGAAGGACACATTTATACACGGTAGGACCCCGCAAGCAGTGTCAACGACTCGAAACCGAGTCTGGATAAAATTTATCTTATCCCAGTCGGTGTGTGCTCACCGATGTTGATCGTTCGGGGTGACTTGCCCCTTCTTCTTCGCGGTCTATGCTCGAGACGAGGGCAAAAATTGCTTTTTCGAATCACAAGAGCCCTGGAAGGACGAAGGTGACGAAAGGTGGTCGAAAGGAGAAAGGAAGCTCGCGTTATGACAAGCCGAGGAGAGAGTATTAGCAACATACGGTATTAGCATTGGTAATGCAGTCTATATGCGAGCGCAGCTATTTCTGTGGCTCGAGAGGGAGGAGGATCGCGGAACGTCGTACCGAGTTATTTCGAGAGGAATTAGAGCCTGCTGTCCAATGGAATGTAAATTATTGTTTCTGTTCTGTGAGATGGGCGAAGGAAGGTTGGGTGGACAGCGGCAGGATCAGTAAAATCGTGACTCATCGACGTGCTTGATTTGAAATTAATCTGGTTGAATCATGGGACGAAACTTTCTTACGTGTAAAAAAATCGATTCTACCGAACAGTCAATAAGTTTATATCTGCATATGAGCCAATCACTTGTCAAATGGATTAACTGTTTGAATTCTTCATAAATTTAAGCACGAAAGCGCTTGATTCAGTCCCTACTTTTTATATTTTCAACATAATTTATAACATACTTTATAGAGTTAATTGAGTTGACCTGTGACTGGTTCATATGCAGATTAACACTATTTTTACCAAAGGTGTCAAAAGACACCTTCTCAAATTGTATTTTAAATTTATTTTCAATATTGAATCATATTTCCTCAATCGCTTCTTTCATTATTCGTATATTAGTTGTTAAATTAATTTAGAGGTATCATTTTCCTGCAGCTCACCCTGGACACAAAAAGACACCTCTTGGTCGAAATAGGTATGTACAAAATCCCGGTAGAAATAGTGTTAACAAAAAAGTTAGCAGGGAAATTTTTCAAACTTGCACGACACTTACTTTGATATTTCAAGTTCATGGTGCTACCAACTGTCATCGATATTATAACTGGTCATCTCCGAAAAACATTATACAATTAACACTATATACGCTACCCTGTCAAGGGTCAAAATTATTTAGTAAAATACCGATATATTGATATGTGGCCTCAAACTTACACGGGCCCATAGAGGGTTAACTTGAAACTCAACCTCGATGATGCAGCAGAAATTATAATTTCATTTTCGACGAGGAATTTGAATTTGTCAAACAAATTCTCGTTGTCGTCGACAAGGTAATATTGCAACGTCTACCGGTACCATTGCTCCAAAATGGACGTCTGTGAAGTTAGCCCTGCATTTTGAAAATTTGAAAAAAATTTTCCTCGAGCATGAAAGCGTTAAAGTTTGAAGTAAAAAAGTTATGGCCTTTTGAAGTTACGTAATCGTGAAGTTGGCCCACCTATAACTTTCTTTCGTGTTTTGACCACTTTAACACTAGAACTACCAGGCCGGTCAAAATGACTGGTCAACAAAAGAAGTTTCCATATGAAAACAAAAGTAAATGGCAGCTCAGTGATAAAATAAACGCTGTCTCTGTTAAAATGGGTGGTCAACAAAAGAAGTTTCCATACGAAATCCAAAATTGGCAGTTCTAATGTTAAAGAGAAATTCTTGTGAAAAATTGACGCACCCGGTCATTTTGACTGGTCGGTACTTCTAGTGTTAATCAACGGAACTCTTGTTTTTTATTGATGAAGAACTGTAGAACTCTTTGGAGGGTAATCAGAACTATGGTCATTTTTTTCAAATTTTCAAAATCTTCAAAGACGTCAAAAATTGTAGTGATACGCGAATATCGAGAAATAAATTCGAGAATAATTCCAACACGCGAGAAATTCTCAAGTACCTGGTCCGAGCTCTCTTGCACGAGGTGCGTAAGTGTACTCGCGTGTGCGCGGCTGAAGCGCGCCAAATGTGTGAAACTTGCGTAGGCTCGTATTTTTCTGCAGCACCCACGCCGCCGCGCCGATAGAAACTAGTCCTTCCTCCGTTACGCCGACGCCTTCGCCCTTCCTCCGCGTCCCGACGATCCGTTCAGAACGCGCGCGCGCCAGGCCATTCACTTTTCTCAGGCGGACGTAAAAGTTCATCGATACACCGTTAATTAACAAGCGACTCCTCGCTCATTAACCCTCTAAAGCACGATTTTTTTACAACTAATACAATAAAATATACATATATAATACAGATTTCTACTGTCTTCATTGTTAAAGAATAACAAAAGCATTTTTTTCCAAATCTATCAATGTTAAAACAAATAGAAACTTATTGTTGTGATTGTGCATTGGTTATGACATTTTTTTTATTATACTTCAGGATGGAACTTTTTAGAACAGTTGTAGTTGAGAAACAAAAAAAAACGAAAAGTACGTCATGGCAATTTTAACCCTTTGCGCTATGATTGTTTTCATTGTTTGTTCTCGGTCAGATCTGATTTAATTTTTCTGATTTTGATATCATATGATAGGTACGAAGTAATTGCTTGTAGTTATTTAAAGTTTAATGTTCTATTAACAAAGTGATTGTTCGTGAAGAATGTATAATATCGAAATACGAGTATTCATTTTCCTTTCATCTAAAAAAGACATAGTGTTACTTTCAAATAGTTTATCACGCGCATGCTCGTTGGGAGAAATTCATTGGTAAAATACCACGTCACAATCTATAATACAAAACTTCTATGTACATACACATAATTTCAAAACACTTAAAATAAATAGAACTGCTTCCCACTAAAATTTGTTTTATTAACTGTACAAAGTGTCACGCCAGAGGTAACTCAAGAGTTTAAAAAAAAATAGTTTTGTCATGTCAGAGGTGACCTCATAGGACAAAGGGTTAAGAGAGAATATTTCTTAAAAGAAAGGAGAATAATTAGTCGTATCGCATCAAGCTCAACGAACGACGTGGGTTAGTGGCAGGGCACTCGTCGAAGGCCAATCGACACGCACAGTTAGCGGCCCAGAGATCAGCGACAAAGAAAATCTTTGTTCGTCGCGGCTGTTATGAGAGCGGGACGCCGAATGGTGTATTCATTGAGCGACTCCATTCGCGAAATAGCGGTAAACCCTGCAAGCCATTCGTCAAAATTGCTACTCTAATTAGTAGTTGATAAAAAAAAAAAGATACGTAAATTTTATTTTAAATTTCACGTGCTCTTCCTTTCTTCTCATTACACCCCCCTCTATGCGTGCAACTACTATTTACCTCTACGCATGTTCTCAAAATGTATCGAATTAATGTGCCACGCGCATTGCAATTACCATTAAAAACACTCTCTCGATAGTTTACGACTTTTCTGAAAATTCATAACGAACACGAAATCCATATTCGTAGTAGAATCATTCGCGGATGACTATCGTTTATCGAATCCCGAGATGAATATGCGGAATAATGCGTTCGAAGAATTCGAACGACGGCCACTCCGACTCAATTCTCGGAATATCTTCCGTATCCGTGACAAGACGCGCGGATCGATAAATGAGTCTTCGATGGGTTGATCCTGTAAAAATGTCACTTCGCTCGAAAGCTAGATACGCTTATCGTGACGAACGACGCAGTATAATCGAAAGGTCCGCCGTGTGTCGGTGGAAAGGTGCTCCGGAAAAGTTCCGGCGAAACCTCGTGGCACCTGAGCGTTCTCCACGTGCGACAGTGCATCGTGGTACCAACGGAAAACGTATAACCTAACTTTGAATTGGCTCGCTTTTCGCGCCTCTTGCAGCCGTCTCGGAAACCACGGGTACCAGGTAGCACGCAGGAGATACATCGTGAAATTGTGAGTAATGGAAAACACGTAGGCTAGTAACATAAGGAGTTGTGAAAAAGAAAAAAAAAAAATCAAAGACTCACTTTCTTTCTCGTGCGCACCGACGTTTACTCCGATGGTGAAGGCGCCTCGGGGGAGGATGCGAGAAAGGGCAGACTGAAAGTCCGCCAATGAGTTCTCCAACGGCCGGTGTCTCCTCGAACTGGCACTTGCTGAACGACGTTTTTCACGTAAATTTCACGACACTGTCAACTAACGCGCGATACACGCGTGAAAAAATAATGCGAGAACCCGTACCCTACACACCTGTTGCACGATAGGAACAAACTGATGTGGGCCGTGCGTGAAACGGGCAGTTGCGTCATTGGCGCCATCTAGCGGTAACAGGTAAAACTTGGATACCCTCCGCACGAAATAACGTTCCGGTGTACGTGATGTCCTCTATTGGTTAGAAGCTACACCAGAAGTTTTACACGGTACGTAACCTCCACCGTTGAATGGCAAGCCTGTGCAGTTTTTCATTTCGCAGGGCTGCAGCTATAGGATAAGGTACCCTAAGTAATTCACGATTAATATGCTGATTCTTTTAAAATGCACTTAAATTGAAAATTTATAAAATTTAAACCTAAGCTCTTTCGAGCTTAGAAGCTATATTCTACCATACACTACGCTGCATGATTTAATGTATATCGCAGCGTGTATAAACAAATTCAATTTGCATTGATGGCGTTGACAGTTTTCATAATCGATTTTTTTATTGACATTCGAGTCTTTAAAGTTAAGTAATTACTTGTAGGTGCAAGATGGCGGTCACTTCTTCCTTGGAAAATTCTTATTACGTATATTTCATTTACAAATTAATTACAATGTCGACTGGAGTTGTCCCTACAAAGGTTTTACTTCTGTGCAGATGAGTTTAAGGTCGATAGACAAAGCCAGGTACTTATGGGGTCGTATGAGTCTTTAAGTGTATCGTCCATTAGAGGTATGTGCCAAGTATTTTCTGCCTTCTGAGTATACGGATAATATGCGAGCGGAGGGACGAGCTTTTGTACATAATCCAAACGCACTATACGATATTGGTGCGACAACTGCCACAATTTGAAAAGTTTACCTATGCGAGGATCTTTAATTAAAAATTTATGTTGTCTCATTAAATCGGAGGACAAAAATTTTGCTTCGTTTCCACTGACTAATGTCGAATATAGTATATATATGTCATCGTGTGTTCTACAAATAGATGAAAAAACAAGTATAATAAAGTAAAGTCTAATAAATATCTGTTAGATACATGTGATATTGTACACTTACTTATTCGATATATAGTAGACTGTCGTATTAGGAAGTAAATTTGGGTCCAAACTGGAAATATAATTTTTAAGATGCCAGCGTGCAATTAATAAAACTCTCTTATATTGTTTTGACAGTTTTGACACTACTTGAGGTAATTGATACTGAAAATAATATAAAAGTTTAATAATGTTCTAATAAAACAATCTATTGTACGAAATAAAGGGTACTACCTTTGCATTCGTCTTACGTGCACAGACGATGTTAAGAGTATCTACTACGAGATCATATGGTTTGGTTTGATTAATGAACTTCATAAATTTCATTAATTCAATTGGATCAGTTCTCATGAAAACATCCGACCCAATCACAACATCTCTCAGGAGGGCTGTAGATAAGTCTTTAAAGTCTTTGTCGTTTAATTCGGTTGGTAACAATGCCTTTTTACAACTTTCGCATTTTCGACTAGAAATCGAATAATCGAATTTAATCTTATTAAAACATAAGAATTTTCCAGATTATAATCAAAACATGCTTACATGCTCACTACTCTTCCATATCTTCCTGACCAGCCAAATGACGTACACGTTTCTAAATATGCATCCGTTACGGACTTAGGGAGTGTTATGTAATTTTCCCCCCAAAATGTAAACATTTCTTCTATCTTACTTTCAAAAGTTTTTTCTCCGTGTTCGCGACAATAGTTTAAATATGCAATAAACGCATCTTCAAACAAGAAAGATCTATCTAACTGCGTTTTTGGATCCTTTAAATACTTCCACGCTAAAGTCATATCATTATTTTTAATTGCAGCTGTGATAAAACAGTTGTATGCCGCAGGTGTAACGTTACAAGTTATTTCAATGTCGTCAAATAAAGAAATGGATTCTTTCCACCTATTTGTTCTGCACAAAGCGCGTATACAACTATCAGCTGTAGTCGGATCTAAAACAGAATGTTTCT
Source organism: Tiphia femorata (assembly GCA_944319695.1). NCBI lineage: Eukaryota > Metazoa > Arthropoda > Insecta > Hymenoptera > Tiphiidae > Tiphia > Tiphia femorata. The sequence continues at coordinate 8,245,272 of OX090896.1, read as the reverse complement.
TCCTTATATTATCATATGTTTCTATTATGATCTGTTGTTCTAACTCCGTGAGTGTCTCTTGCCTGGAGAGTGCATTGAAATAAGCCCCAAGAAGAGCCAGGGTGATTTCATAATTGTTATTCTTTAAAAATTTGTAGTACTCCAATGCAGCGGTATATTCTTTAATGCTAGTGCACATGTCCATTACGATTACATCGACGTTCCTTGCCGATATATCGCCTATATTATGTGCATTACTTCTACCAAGTACATATTGGCGTAGGTCTTGCCAAGTATTGTCACTCCAACCATCCTGATTTTGAAGTTTGGGTATAAGATCTGGTTCATGGAACAATATTTCATGTATATGTCTGACACGACATACGGATGTTTGGTGGAATAGATTAATTTGCGATGCAAGTAAACATGAAAATCTTCTAAATTGGGCCATCTGAGGAAAATCTGAAAAATAAGTAAAAAAATTCATGTAATTCTGTTTGTAGTGACAGCTTCTAATCCTGAGGCGAATTTGATAAACATACGATAGAATATAATTCTGTTAACGATTGCTCCAAATAAGATTATCCGGCCTCTACATGAGAGATTTAGGCTACTTATGTGACGTATATTACACATACTTACTCAAAACTCCCATATAACAATAATATTCCGATCAATTTGATGCCACTATTTTTACTGTTATTCAACATGTAATAATAAAAAAGAATAAGATGCATAAATGACACGATACCTAAACCGCCGGTGTATCAGGTTAGGATTGAATGGGCATCGTGCACGTTTCTTGTACGTTTTATATTTTATATTTACTGAATATATTGATCAGATTTTACACATCACAGAAACCTCAAGAAAACTGTACGTCCTGTAGGATAAATTATAACATTATACATAATGGTCAACAGGAAACAGTTTGTTTATACGAACCTGTATAACTCCTTCACATAGGAATCATATCATATAAAGGTTAATTCTCAACTATCGGCCACGTGACTGCGATGCTTCATTCACAAGCATATTCTAGGGATTGATAATAGTACGTGAAATATCGAAAGGACGTCCGATGTACATTTACTTATCGACAAATGATTTGCACATTTCATTACACCTATGTCAATAATTATCAAATATTTCCAACTAATGCAACTAATTCTATAATGTCACAGCGATCTCTACTATTCTGTTCGTTCAACGATACAAATGCATAGGGACTATAATCCTTATTGTGTTACATTCAACAGTCAATTATCAATACATAAAACTAATATATTGCAAACTACATAGAACGTACATGATACAGTCATCGGTAATGTAGAACAGTTCTGAAAATGAAATATGCACAGCAGTCGCTACTATGTTATCTACACGGCAACATTTTTAATCCTTCCATCGATGAAAAAAAAAAAAAGAAACAGTCTGGCCCCCTCCACTCTTTCGAAAAAGCATTTGAATCGTCGCGTTCGAAAATCCAATAAAGGAGAGGGAATACTTGAAAACGCAACCCCGTAATTTGTCCTCGGGACAAAGCAGTGAATTTCTACATTTTTATTTCTCTCTCCTTACACGCACGCTCTCATCTCTTTTCTCCTGTTTCGAAATGTGCGTAGTCACCCGCAAGTTGCAATGGCACTGCTCACCACTGTGGTACGTGCTTGTGCGCGTCTGATAGGCACCGATGAATACTTATAAGGCGTACTGATAAAACCAGATATCGTTTAGTAGCGAATTGTGGGGTCGGACATCTCGACGAGAGGAGTGTGCGACGGTGTTCCATTCTCGTTGCTCTGCGATTACACGAAGGATACGTCGCCATTCGCGTACCCGAGGAAGGAGAGACGCGCGAGAAGAGTGAATAGGTGCGTGAGAAGAACGAGGCCGAAGGAGGCGGAAGAGCTGCCAAGGAGAACGACACGGGTGCATAATAGTCCGAAGGTAAGGTACGACGTAAGCAGATAAGAAACAAGGTACACGGATCGCGTGCTACCTCCGTCGCGCGCTGCGGCGGGAAAATTTGAATTTTCAAACGCTCTTTTACGAACGACTTACAATTTCACCGGTCTTCCGAGAAGCTCTCACATTATTATCATTTCAGAAGTACCATGGAGAATTACACGTCGGATTCCAGTGATTCGGATGCGAATTCGAGGACTCTCGATCTCTCGTATCTAACGTTGGACGCTCACGCTTTGAACGAACATTTTACGAGCGCAAAGACGCCCAATCACGTGGACACGCTTTTGCTTCATCAAAATCGTTTGTCCACCATCCCACCGAGCATCGTTCGATTCAACAATCTCCAGTCTCTGGATGTATCCAATTGCGGCTTGAACACATTGCCAGATTTCTTGGGAGATTGTCCACTGTCGTGTCTCGTAGCAAAGCACAACAATCTTACGAACGAATCACTGCCAAAGAGTTTCGATCATTTACCTGGCCTACGTGAGCTCAATCTGAGCGGCAACAGACTCACCGAATTTCCACAACAGGTTCTGGATCTGGCGGGACTCAAGTATTTGTATTTAGGTGGAAACCATATTAGCGAGATTAAGAAGGATGTTTGGAAGTTGCAGAGGTAAGCTATACATTTGAATCCTACAAAAGTTGTGGCTTGAATGTCAAATTTATCTTGTTGTTTCTCTTCTCGAAGGCTACAGGTACTGTCCATGGGTGGTAACAGATTGACGGAGGTTCCTTGCACCTTAGGCCAATTGAAATCTTTGCAAGCTCTAGTACTATGCGACAACATGCTCGAGAGTTTACCGAGTTCCATAGCCAATCTGACGAATCTTAAGTCGCTGCTCTTGCACAAGAACCGACTCAAGACCCTGCCCACCGAGATTATCACTTTGAAGTGTTTGACGGAAGTGAGTTCGGGTTAAGTGGGCTTTACCTACTGGATTACCCAACATCGGTTCAATTATTCTCTCCAATTGATCTTATCCGACGTCCTCTGACGTCTTTACCCAAAAAGTAGTCACGTTCACCTATGACACGACGTATGACACCAGAAATCTGACGTAAATACATTTCTCTCTCTCTCTCTCTCTCTTTCTCTGTCACATATAAATCCCTCACTCTCCTTCCTCATCTGGACAATCTCTTGTTTCCCTCTTAGCCGCTATCACTGACACTCCTGAAACGATATCAACTCTATGAGAACTGTTGACTCACGACGCGACAACAGCGGGAAAAAAATAAAGGGCGCCGATAATGGAACAATTTGATCTTTTCAGTTATCCCTGAGGGACAATCCGCTGGTGGTACGCTTCGTCTCGGACATGACGCACAATCCACCATCCTTGCTCGAGCTGGCCGCACGAGTGATAAAGATCAACGACATGTGCTATGATCAGGAGAGCGTACCAGGAAACTTAGTGGAGTATCTGAACAGCGGGCACCGTTGCGTGAATACCAAGTGCAAAGGTCGGTGCACGTGTCACCCCTCGGTATCAAAGTTCAGGACGTAGGAGTGGCCGCTCGATAAGGCCTCATCCCCCCACTCCTGCTTTCTTTTTCTCACTACGATACAATGAATGCTCTCTTCCCATTCTCAGGTGTCTTCTTCAACAATCGCGTGGAGCACGTAAAGTTCGTCGACTTTTGCGGCAAGTATCGTCTACCGCTGCTTCAGTATCTCTGTAGCAGCAAGTGTATCGGGCCTCGATACGGTGACGAGGAGATGGTGAGCGGCGCGATGATCAGGAAGGTCCTTCTTGGCTGACCTTGGCCACCGTACGTGCTTCATCCCCTGGAGAATGAAAAATGGACATGTAGATGGGTTCGAGACGTGGGCCCGTCGAAAAGTGCTTAGACCGCCCCGACCTGGCCTCGCTCGAAATAGAAATACGGGAAAAATGCGACGGTAGAGTCTGTTGTACTTTAGAAGATACCTCGACGTTCGTTCTTTCTTTCGTTCGACGGGACTCGAAGATTGGCGCAGACGTAACGACGATAATCGATAAAGAATGCGGCTCTAATCGTCGCGGCAACTAATCACGTCCTCCGATTGAAATTACGTCGTTAACGTTTCTTGTTAATGTTTTATTTGTTAAATAAACCACAAAATGTACAATAATAATAATAATAATTATAGCATTACGTAGAGCCTCCGTGAACGGGCGTGGTTTCGAGCCACGCAATTTCATCCTCGACACATTTCTTTATATACCTCTATCTATGAGTATCCTCTTTATTTCTTTTTCTTTTTAAAGTCGACTATGCGCGAGAAGAGGCACCGCGCGGGTCGCGCGTGATTGGAAAAAACCTTAGGAAAAAGTCTTCGGAAAAAGTAGGCGGTGCTCTTCCTCCGATCGAGCGAAAAATCATCGGCACAAAGAGAAGATGAGGAACGGAGCGAAACGAATGGTAGGTTACCCTTTATTTCATAGTCATTTATATTTATAGAACATCGGGTAATTATAATTAATTGTCGTAATTGTAAACATAGTGATCGTAATAAGAGCCTACTAATTCATTATTTTTTTTTCTTTTCATCGTTATCCTGTCCATCTTGTTCCTTGCTGTCTCATAGTGTGATCATATAATTACCTATACATACATATACATAGTCATATATGCGCGCCTCTTGTATTTATATATTACATACATATTTATGTATGTACACGCTTCGGGCTTAGTCGCTACACCCTCTGCCGCAACCCTCCCTCTCGTCATCAAGGATACACTCATTCTCTCTCTCTCTCTCTCTCTCTTTTTTGTCGATCTCGATTCCCAAATATTTCTCTACACGTGCACGCGACGCACCAACGAGATCATCCGTTCCCTCCCTCACTGTCAACGAGACACGCACACGTTCTCTCTCACACTCTCACAAACGAGAAACACATTCACACTATGTTCTTCCTTTCTCTTCACCCCTCCCTTCACCACCCTTATTCTTACCCCTTTCTCTCTCTCTCTCTCTCTCTCGTCGCGATTCGCACATTCTTAAATTAGCGGAAAAAATTATGTTATAGGCGTTTATCTCTCACCAGTGATTAACTAGCGCTACTTCTCTCTCTCTTTCTTTTCTACTCCTTGCGGAGAGCGCGTCTCTCTCTTCTTCATCTCTCTCTCTCTCTCTCTTAAAGAGTGTGTGTCGCTATTAATATTAAACAATTGGTTTGCCTTTTTTTTCACCTAGTATCGTACATTCACGAGTAACATTTAAAGGACTTGTTCTTTCTCTCTCTCTCTCACTCTCTCTCTCTGTTTTTACCCTCCCTCCCATTCTTCGCCTTATTCCGATCGTCGCTCTACTTCTCCTCTCGCGCGAAGATCCAAAATTCTCTCTACTTGCTGTCCACCGACTGCTGCTCCTGCTCCTCCTTCTCCTTCGCCTCCTTGGCGGCCTTCTCCTTCTCTAGAATACGATATTATTCATTGTGAGCATGGTGGAGAGTGTGTGCGCGCGGACACGTGTTTAAAAACGGAAAAAATGAATAGTGAGTCGCTTCTAAGCTACCACTCTCGTCGGCGAGCCTCCGAAATCGCAGGATCGAAATCGGAGGAGGGAAGCGATCGGCCGCGAGAAAGGGCCTTTTTTACTTTCATTTGGATAATTGAAAAAAAAAAAGAAGATTTTCTCGTTCCATTTTTTTAAGAGACGAGAGAGAATTCGAAAAGGAATTCTCTCGCGACTCCTCCACCGTAGGCCTTTTTTTCATCTTCTTTAATTCACGAATACTTTACTTCCGAGCAAGGATCTCATTCGACGTAGTTCGTGCGAAGAAACGTTCTCCGTGAGTACGAAGGAATGAAATAATTCTCATCCGAAAATTTCCAATGATCTTTACAAAAGATTTTGCTTCTCTTTTGCTCGAGCTTCTGAAGAGGATGTCGCATCTAATTGCTCTGACGAGAGACACATAGGGTGGCCGAAGAGAGAAAGAGAGGAAAAGGAGGCGCGACGATGGAAGAGCGTCGTCGATCGTGATGTAGAGAGAAAAAAAAGAAAAAGGAAAAGAAAATCGACGTGGAAATTGATTTGACGATTGCGTCTTCGTTCGATTCGTCCTCGACCCTCTTTCTCTCCCGACCGGCATCGAACAATCGTTTCCGAAAAAATTCAGAGAAATCGAAGAAGGATCGGCCTCGCTCCTCCTCCTCCTTCACCTCCTCGTATATCGTTCGTCGTGGACGATCTGGACGATCTTTGCGTAAGTCTTAACTTCTACGAAGGTGTCACGGCCGACGAAGCGCGCTCGATCGAAGGATTAAAGCGCCGATAGAGATCTCTCGCGCTGGATCGTGGGTGTAAAAGTGCAAATCGAGTTTTTGAATTCGATTGTAAAAAAAAAACATCGACGACCGGTGGCCACACAGTAGAATCATTTGCGCGCGAGTAGATCGAGAGAATAGGCGTTAATAATGGTCGTTAACTAACGTTATTTACAATATTTAACAGACGGGAAGATGTCGTCGGTTGTGTTCGATTTACAAATTAATATGTTTCGCTTCTTCGAGGAAACGTTGATAATTTTACGGTGAGTAACAATAGCGAACGCGAAAAGCTACAGCGTATTTTATTTATTTGTCGCGTACGTACTCGCGAGAACAGATTTCACCGTCCCTGTGAGGGAGGCACGGTACAATTGAAATGAAAGGATCTTTGCGTATTGCACGTCCCTCGTACGAGACATCGACTTTCGTGGAAAGTGGAATAATCGGCGCAAGCTTTGTCGCGAGAGTAGACGGGACTTATTACATAGTAGTTTTGTCTTTGTACATTGGCTACCGCAATACTTTTTTTTTCTTACAGGCCACCGTTCTCCCTCCGCTTTCATTCGCGAATGTTTCACATCGTATCGGACACTTACCCAGATTGGCCGTCGCGGCGTCCATTGACAATCAATAATCACAAATCGATTAGACTTTCGTCCACGCACTTTACGACTCATCGCAATTTCACTTGAAAGAGGGAGAACGCCGAGTTTACGGGTGGCTCGTAAAACAGACTTTCGACTGCGTAAAGGAAACTATAACGTTATCGTTAATAATCTTTACACTCAATTTATTACGTTTTAATTCTGCAACTAATTAGCCCTACTAATGCATTGCACATCGTATAGACAGATCGAAACTCCTTGATGGATACATATGTTTCTAAAATGTTCAAAAGGTTTTTGCGTCTCTCTTTTCCTTTACCTAACGATAATACACGGATAATTATAAATTGCGCTATCGATATTCAGAATACGCGGACAGTCTTGGTGAACTGTTTCCATACTCCGGCCATCGATTATTTCTCCCCCGGATTGCCTTGCCCAGTAATTTAAAGCTCTCGGTGACAATCGAAAGAATAAGAAGTAAGACGACCCTATGGAATAGAAGGAGAAAATGATAAAAAAGAAAGATAGAATACTCTCTGCCGGATCACACCGCTCGTAGATTCGTCCTGAGACGAGGAAAAAATGCGCTTAAGCTTTTTCTCATTTACATATTGGATCCTCTTATCTCGTATTTTTGCGATTGCCCGTTAGATTTAACGCGTCACAGGTGAAACATTATGTACTTTGAATCCTGAGTGAAGCATCGCTTAATTATATCTCTTGGTAGCAAATGGAAATGGTCCATTTCGCAGAGTATAGCCATTGCCATTCAGGCGGAAAGCGCGATCGGACGGCGAAGAAATCGACTACTGGACGAAGCGAGCGCAGACGTGCCGATTGTCGGAAAGGAATTCGTTCATTTCCTCGTATCGTGATTCCAATTTCGCCGCTGGCTCGCATTTCGGTACATAAGTTTCTTCGCGCGCCGGCATTCGCTTCTTAGTTACAAATCTCGATTCGCTAACTAACAGATAACTCTTTAAATTCCCTTAACTAGTGCGGTTGTAAATATTTCTTAATTTGACATATATACATATGCACACATACACACGCTAGTTGATTTTTTTTTTCTTTACACATACATTACATTGTATTCGCTAAGATGCCTCCTAAGAATGCAGATGAGTCGGAGTGAGGGAGGTTGGTAAGTTGAGATGGTAACGGTGATGATGCCATGCAAAAATGAGGAATATAATATTTAAGAGTCAATTTTCTCTAATCACTTCTTCTTTGTTGTCTCTTTACAACGGCAGCAATGTTATTATAATCACTATTATTAAAATTACTCTGCATATATATATGTAATTTAGTTATATATATATATATAGACTCAGTATTTTACACGGGCTCGTCTTCCACATTGATTACTATACGCTTAGGTATATATATGTACTCGTGGTCGAATAGCGTCCAAACTTTGGAAGAATATTAACACATGAAGAATGAAATGAATCCATTGTAACTAGCCTGCAGTTGATTAATTAGCCGTTGCCACGCGTATTACTCGAAGATCGAAAATTAGTGCCCGCGTTATTCGCAAATTCATTGGATTGTACAAACGCATTGGCCCGATTAAAAGCATCGTCGTGTCTTCTTTCGAAATTTACGTGCGCGCGCAGCGAGACTAGTTGCAGCCGTAAAATCCCAGAGCCAAAATTGAAAAATAAAAAGTTACATTAAAATAAGATTGATTCAATCCATAATCAAAACTAAATCGATAAATTTATTTATTAATAATAATAATTATGATAAATAACCAACAATCTATATTCAAGGCTTCAAACTTCGTATGTACTAAACTTTTTCACAGTTAGATTCGGGACCTCTTCTTTGTCTCTGTATCTAGCGATTCTGTCGGCCTGAAATTCGAAAGAAGCGCTATATAATAGGACAGGTGCTCTTTACATCTACTGTTTCTAACGTATATTTGCCATTAAAGATTTCGGTCGAACATCGATGCACGTCAAGCGAGCTGCCCTTCGTAAGAAAGTTTAAATAATTTAAATATACAGAATTATTTTCGATCACAAGTAGGACTACTTGATTCACAGTAACCTTCGCCCACGACGGACAGTTCGCTTAACATTTCTAGTTAAATCCATTATTCGACGGTGAAAAAAGTCCTATCGTAAATAACTTAGTTACGCGAAGTCGTGAAAATGCCAAACGAGAGATATCCTTCCATATAAGTCTTAGCAAATTATTTCTTTTTACAGGGTAAAAAATGTTTCTGTTTGCGTCAGAGCACATGTGTACTTAGAATGTTCCGTTGCGCACTTTGCTTTCGAACGGAGGAACGAAACAATAATTTAGATAAGAACTAAACAGAACTCATTTTTTTTTCGAAAGATTAATCGTTAAAAACTTAATTTAATTATCAACATCGATAAAACTCTAAAATGAATGCTAAGGTTTCTCACTCTTTCACTTTCTCTTCCTTCTCAATGCACACATTCGCTCTCCACTTTTCTCTCTCGTTCTCTTTCTCCCTTCCCCTTTCTCTCTCTCTCTCTCTCTTTCTCTCGCATCCGTCTCGTTATTGTTCGTCCTTTCTCCATAAAAAAAAGGAACTGAATTGGTTAGACTTCGTTTTCGGCAGCCATCCTTCTGTTTTGTTGCGACGCAATGATATGTAGATGTATGGTGGGCTGTCAAGATGACATGTCCCGAAGGTCCAGCTGCACAGGGTCATCGCGACTAATACACAGACTATCGTACACTTTAGTACACATTCTAAATTAGATTAGAGGTCCACGTTTCTCTAGCGAATAACCCGCGGCTTATGTACAAGAGAAGGCATACACAAAATACACAAATTCATCCGAGGCCCTGTATGACTGGTTCTTCGGGCATACGGTATACGTGATGCGCGAATGGGCCTTGATTACTTTTCACGGGCACGTATGAGGAGCCGCGCTCAAACATAATCGTTTGAAGCTTTTTCATTTACTCGTCGCAGCAGTGCGGCGTTCGGATATACGCTTAAAATTAAATCGCTCCGCTAAGTTAATTGGAAGTTCGTCGCGTTGGGTGAACAATTTGAGAACCCGAGTTTTAAAAAAAAAGAAATTTCCTTCTTCCCCAAACGTGTAATGATAGTAGTAATCGTAATAATAGTACTAACAGTAGCGGTAATATAAGAAGATAGTGATTCGAATTGTCGAGGCATGACTGATAGGCACGAATATGGCTGTCTTCTCGCTGTCATGTCTCGGCAATGGATAATCCACGCCGAATTATTTAATCTTAGTGCTTTGTTAGGGTCGTGGCGAATAAGCGCGACGACGTGGTCTACGTGTCGCACGGTCCACCTTGCGATTAAAATTCGACTGTGCACAAGTATACCGAGTTCTTACGAGATATCATAGATTTCATTTAAAACGTGGCATGCGCCGCTCCTTCCCACACAACTGGTCGTGGCAATAATGACAAAACATCCGTTAAACCGTGAACACAACGATACAAAATATTTCTACACGATGTTTACCACCTACATGGTTGTTCTTTCACTCGAGTCGAATCACGGACCGTTGAGGCGCGCCTCTCTTTAATACAGAACGCTTAAGAGTTAAGTTTCTCGATCTCGCAGGTAGAGTAGGGTGGCGATCCTCCGTCGACTTTCATCATCAGCACCCTTCAGGCTAGTTCCTCTTATTAAGACGCTGCGCCTTAATAATATACAGTGCAAGCGACGTTAGCGAAACTACTAACATTAGATTACACATCTTCAACTAGAGTCACTTCTTTTCTTCCCCATTATTCTTTAGCAAGTATCATTTAAAGAGGCTTCGGGTCAGTTCCTATATATACACTGAATTCAACTCGGCAGCAGTGTGGCGTTGAGCCTTTGTACGCCGTGAATGTTCGCGTGGGGCAATTCGTTAGAGAGAATCCTGTTGAGCTTACAAAGGTCAAACTCCACTCTATAACGCCACTGCATTGAGTTCAATTTACAACGGGGACATCCTCCTCAGAAGGTCATTTTCTCGGCGCCGCAAGGCTAGTACTAATTCGTGAAATTCTCAGTTTTCGTAACAATAAAAAATAAAGCAGCTTAAGCCATGTTCGGTTGATTGGGGTCTGTATTCTGTGTGGTGGAGGGTGTGTTGGTGTTGACGCTATTATCATTAGAGTTACCGCTAGCCCCCGCGGTAGCACTCGTGGATTCCGCTGCCCCTCCTGAATTGTCCGAAGTCTGCATGTACGCCGGAATTAGGATCGAATTCACGGAAGGTTGGATTCGGAGCTCGTGCTCGGTGAAGTTAAACAGCGGCGGTAGTTCACGTCCGTTTGGCAATCGGGTGCCTTGCTCTCGCAGCTCGTCGAAGAATGCATGTGCGCATGCTTGCATAGGCGTCATTCTTAACGATGGGGTGTACTCCAAGAGTCGAGCTACGAGTTCCATCGCTTCCAGCGGCGTGCGCGCTCTGAAGACCTGAAATTATCACCAAATCGTTATTCCCAATCTCTCACGGGGTCTCCCGGATCCCTCGTCCTTTCGTTAAACGATGCCAAGAGAGTTCGCAATTCTGATTACGCTTTTCCTTATTAAAGAATGTGAGGGGTGGATGTAGAAGAGAGTGATTTGTTACATGGCACCAGATTTCACTGTGCAAGATATATCGAATCAAGCGGCAAAAATGGCAAAAGTATCGTCATACGGATTATTGAAAACATTACTTGTCAAAGTTATTAGCAATCGTAGATTAGATTAGTAATGCGATTACTTCTAGTCGTAAGGATTACTCGTGATGCGCATTAACGATGTTCAAACGTATGTAGAATGAGTCTTTATTTTTTGTTTCCCTTGTGCAATTATTCGTCGTCTTCTTACGGCTAATCATCGACGGGCGACATCATCTTTGGAAAGTGAAACACAAATAGATAAAGATTCGAGGACAAGGACACATATACACTTGCGCGCGTAATATTTTTCTGCGTATGCGGCAGATACTGGTCGTTGACTTTTCATTTTTACACGATTAACTAGTAGACTGTAGATACAACCAAAACATTAGAGTAAGTGATATTTCCAAATCTTGGCGACGAGATGAAGACAATATCCATGGTAATGGAGTGACAAAGAATGATTCGAGGATAACGATTGGATGGAACGAAATGAAAAGTAATCGTCTACGTAATTTTCTCCCGCTCAAGGACTCAGTTAGTAATAATTGCACATGTCGATCAAATGTTCGGGATCTGAAAAATCGATGTTACTATTTTTGTTAGTATAAATGGGCTGAAGTAAAGGAACGTTTGCACCAGTCATATATATATGTATAGAAAACTTGTTTCGTCTACGTCCACTTACTCTAAGTTTTTGGTGCTCCGTGGAACACTTTAGTCCACTCATTCGTTGAAGCATAAACTGTAACCACGAGTAGATGTATTGATGAATGATACATTGGTATTAATAACAACGCCGTAGTTACAAGGTACATGTATAATCTCGAACGCGTTTTATGCATGCAAATGGTACCCAAAAACCAAAACTGTTTCTCTTAAAAAAAAGAAGAAGAAAAAGAAAAGGTAATAACAGTACAAGGAAGTCGGATCTTTACAACGACTGTCACTCGATCGATTCTACACTCACGTAAAGAACGATGTGATATATGCAAAATGAAATCGGGTCACAGGTGGGGCTGTGTAAGGTAGATGTAACAAATATGACATTACGTATAATACACCTGTCGTGTCTTATCAAGAAAGTATATCTAACGTAGATGACACTAGGATAATACCTTTTGCCAGGGATGCGATTTAATCTGGGGGAATTTGAACTCGGTATAGTTCGGATTCATCTCACGTATTTGGTCACGCGTCGGCGTACCAAGAACTTTAATAATTTCGACGAGTTGATCGACGCCACTGTCGCCAGGGAATATTGGTTGACTAAGCAGAAGTTCTGCCAATACGCAACCTGCACTCCACACATCTGGTAGAAAAAGAGAGGGTGAATTTATAGCATTGTTATTGCGAAAACGGAAGTAGTGGATTCTAAAATTAGACGTGAATGAGAATTCTCGTTGGTACTCACCAATTTTGGTAGTGTAGTCGATAGCACCAAAGATTAGTTCGGGGGCGCGATAGTAGCGACTGCAAATGTAAGATACATTAGGTTCTCCTTTAACTAGATGCTTAGCCGAACCAAAATCGCATAGCTTCAATACGCCGGTCTCAGGGTCCAGAAGTAAATTCTGTGGCTTGATATCCCTGTGACAAATGCCCAGGGAGTGGATGTACGCCAGCGAACGAAATAGTTGATACATGTACAGCTGAAACGCGAAGGAACATTTTAATTATACGCTTAAGCTTCACACGCAGGCAACTCACTGTACTTACTCCTAATTCGTGCTTTAGAAAAGAGTTTTGCAAGTCGATCCGACGATCGACGACAATTATTTACCCGATTACTTATTCGCAGAGGAGAATTTTCAACCGATACTTCGAGACACAGTCTAAATTCCTTACCTTGATGAAACTGGTCGGTATCGTCTGCTTGCTTTTGCTATAGTGTCGGGCGACTTTGTACACAGTTTCGGGAATATACTCCAGGACTAGATTGAGATAAACCTCGTCCTTCTAAAAGTAAGATTCAATGGAACATTTAGTAAGAGAAAACCCTCGGAATCGTTCTTAATGTGTGCTTCTCAAAGGTACGTAGTTAGAAATGTCTGTACGAATTGCACGCATTGTAAGTTCTTAATTTGTCTCGTGAAAAGAAAACACAGGGGGAAGAGAAACTCTATCGATTAAGGCAAAACTTCTTTTTTCTCTGTCTCTTGGTATTTCCACTTTTCACCTCGACGAACTCTCAGGCGTAGTAAACGTGGCAGGCCGCGAACGATTATGCAAAAGCATTAATGCTAATCGCGCGGTGGCAGTCGCGTGAAAAGTGAAAATAGAGGAAGGATCGAAAGAGTTAGCGGTGGTTCATCATTTCTTTTCTCTTCGTAGTTTGGGAGGGCGGCGTGAGATACGCGTTAGTATCTTTGAGTCGCGGGCACACACATGGTTAATGAATATTATTACGTCGTAGTTTGACTAGCGAAGCAGCGGTTATCTACTAGAATTAAAAGTTTCGCTTCAAAACACGGTGCGTCCTATGAGACAAGATTTAAAAATAAAAGGGGGGGTGGAGGTGGGATGGTGCACGCCGCGATCATTCGCCTCAACTTAAGAAAAGCAATGTCGCCTAAGATTCTTGCCAAGTTTTGGGATTCCTGAACTACTGGGTACGCTTCAAACTTACGTCCACATGAAAAACTGGATTAGTTGCGTTTAAGATGTTCTACAAAATAACATAAGAATTGTAGCATGCAGTAGTAGACTATAGAACGACGGCACACGTTTCTCGCAGACGGGATTTTAATCGAACTCAATCGAACGAAACTCAATTGGTAACGGTAAGAGAATCGAACGAAACTGATAAATTGATATTTTGGGAAAGATCAATCTCGCGGGTCAACGTAGGAGATCTTTTTTCTTTTCAAACAAATATAACGTAACTCATCTACGAATCTCCAAGTCAAGTCTTAATCGTCTGAAAGTTGAATGTTTCCGATCGAGAGAAGGAAATGCGTATAATTACCTTATCACCGCTAGAATAGAAGAAATATTTTAGTTTTACGATGTTGCAGTGCTCCAGGCGACGCATTATCTGTAGTTCCCTGTTCTGAAATCACAAGAGCAAAGAAGGCATTCTTAGTGAGAGCTCAGGCGCGCGATCCTACCGTACTTCGAAGGTGTCGAGAAAATTTCAAAGTCGACAATTTACTCTTGTATACTCCGTGGACGCACAGAAACTCTTCGCGGAAAGCCGTGTTTACGCGTGGCCTATTCTCGACACAATAATTCGTCTACGTTTACATTCGCCTATTCTCGTGCTCGAATCTCAAAACATCTAAGATTCTTCTAGGCAGGATTGTACTGAGAGAGAAAGAGATAGAGATTTCGTTCTACTGTTTCGTGCTCTAATACGTTCTATGTAGGTCTGATATTCCGCAAAAATCTTCGAATTCGATGAAGAACGAAAATATTCTACTCACCTTAAATCGCTTATCCTGAAGGACTTTCTTGATGGCGACCATCTCTCCCGTGTCGCAGAGCTTTGCCTGGTATACGACACCGAAGCTGCCATTGCCGATTACTTTCGTGTCGGTGTAGGCGACCTCCTGGGGAATGTCCGGGCCGGCGCCAGGCGTTGCCACCACGGTCGTCACTTTGCCGTCCTTGCCTACATTGTACATAGCTGTTGCCGACAGACATATTTGGTTTCTTTTTGTATGCCTTATTAAACTAATCTAATTAAAGCTACTGTCGAGCGCACATGCGACGAGCGTTTCGTTGCTGCGGTTAGTTACCTTCCTCCACCAAATGCTGAACATTTTTTTTATTAACCATGTTATTGTTATGCTGCGAGTTTGTCGAGTAAGCGTTATTCCTGGAAATATTCACCGTCTCCGAGGACGATGGGATTGAGGATGATTGTTATTAAAACCAGTGAAATGAGGGATAGAGTTGTCGATAGTCGTGAACAGAGGACGAACAACGGGGCAGACCTTCGAGGATTGAGTCGTTTCGAGACTGCAAATCGACACGTGGGGTTGGTTGGCACGTGGTTTCATTCATGATCGTGATCGACAGACTCGGAGTTCGGAGAATTCGGCGAGGAAGTTGGATTATTGGGATGCGTGATTAGTACCAAGCACGTGGCAGAGGTCTGTGAATAATGAATTCCAGCGTCGATATCGCTTTAATACCAGTCCTACTTTTTTAAATACCGACCTAAAATTCGAAACGGAAAATTCAACTGATATCCAAAATAATAGGAGACTTAATTTTTGATTTTTCCATCGATAAGAACCATGGATGGCTAATGTACATATGTGCAGTGTGCACCCTGCCTATTGCTACATCAAGATATATCAATGCAAATTACGTGATATCGATATTCACGAGGATGTATCCTGGAACGTGGAGCACAGACCATTTTCCGAATTTGCAAGGATAATTTATTACCCACATTCTTCCTATTTTGTCCGTCCCTTAGCAAGATTCTTATAACAGTTGAAAATACAGACGAGAGCGGAAGACTGAATAAAACGAGCGAGTGAAAATGCGAGTCTACGTTTAGAAGCAGAGAATACTTCTTTCTAACCGGAATTCGCAGTGGATAATTGCGACACCACCGGATCGAAGAGTGCAGGGATCATTCGAGCTCGTAAAATTTCAGCGATAGGACATATCTCTCCTTCGAAGCAACAAATTCGAAATAGCCGATGGCTATTTTCGTTTGGCGTCCGTCAAGTCGGCACGCGGCGGATGGAAATAGCTTGCGATCCTTGGTTTGTTTTTATTGCTAATCGGCCCGAGTAGAGCGAAGTCACGATTACCACGGAAACGCCTTAATGCATCGTGGGTCCAGACACTGGCTCGCGCAGCTGTTTGCCAACTGCAAGAGCCTTCGACTTCGCACTAAAGAAAAATTTCTAAATACTTTTGGAATCTCGTCTAACGACGATTCTGATCACGTGGTCACGAGGACGATGGAATCTCGTCCTCTGGCGAAACGTCTGAAACCTTGATATCTCTCGCTAGAAGCAGATATCTCGTGGGTCGCAATCTCAACGATAAGGGAGGACCCTGGTACAGTGCACCATTATTAAGAAGTGGCTACGGTGAAGAAGGCGGTGGTGGAACCCGCGTGGCGTCCACTCCAAGTTATCGAGGGACGAGTAAATTGGTGAACCATCCGGTTCACCGCGCTCGCGCGTCCGAAGAAAACGTGCGTTATCAGCTCCGAGCAAACACAAACACTCGAGTTGCGTAATTACATGACTTATCCTTCCGAGTAAAGTGCAAGAGACCCACCGCCACTTGTCGAGTATCAAAGCGACGAAGGTTCCTCGGTGTACTTACTCGGAGAACTTTGAAAAGAAATATTCAGTCGAAAACTTAAAGGAGAGAGCATCGATGGAAATCTTTCAACGAATGAAATTTCACAAAATAGAAATAGAAAATTCTTCGACCGACTAACTGTCGGTCACACGTGAAGACTGTGATACTGTGGAATTGTTAAGGGCACGGAGGTTAAAACATTTTTTTTCTTTTTTAAGATACTTCACCGTCCTTCGCCAATTTCTTAGACTCCGATCGTCGCACGAGTCGCAGGAAGAATTCACGCCACGCGTGCCTTCGGCGTGGGCCACGGCGTGTCGCGGTCGGCTGGGAGCTTCTATGGGAACTTATCGTTGCTAATATTTCGCGTCGAGCACAATCGGCAACGAGGAGGTTAGCCGAAAGTCTCTAAAGCTTGTGAAATTGGCCGCAGTCGTGAGTGGACGCTAATTGGGGAAGCTTCGAGCGGCAGTTGGCGAGGCGAGCGTGGTCGTGCGAATTGCAAAACTAATTCGTCGGTATCTTATCGCGCGATAAGGGACGCCCAACTTCAACGCCAATCCCTTTGTGCCGCTTTTGAGGATAGCATCGACAAGCGGCAAAGGTATCCGAGAGAAAAAAGAGAGAAAGGTGAAAGAAACTCTGCCCCATTTCTTTGTTAAACTTCTTATCCTCGGTAAAAGCAACTTTTTCGTAAGAACTCGCTCTTTGATTTTCAAACTTTCAAAGCGACAAGAAGTTGAACGCGAGCCTTGGAGACAGAATTGTTTAATCTTTTGTCGACGGATGGTGAAACGATCTCGCAAAAAGACGGAAGGAGCAAGGAGTCCACGAGTGGAAATTACACCGAGTGCATCTCCTCGCGGCCCGGTTACAGCATCGATTATGCAAATTCCACTCAAGATCGACCATCAGCCTTCCCCTCTCTCTCTGTATCCCTCAATTCCGCGCGTAACATCCCGGAAGCGTTCCGAAAATTCAAACGACGCCGCGCCAAAGAGAATTCAATTCCGGGGCGCTGAATTATGCATCCTCGCCCTCCCTCTCCTCCACGCGATTCCTGCACATTATCTCTCCTCTCACCACCGCTCCTTTCCTTTCCGCACCGTCACCGGTACCCGAAGGGCATCTCTCTTACCACGTCACCGGCATCGACACCGGTCGAAAGGTTAAACGTGTATGCGCGCCGATCGATATCGGAGGGGCGCTAACGCGGCCGAACTATACACTTTATTATTATTAACCTTTTGATCGAGGGGGTCTCGGGGTGAATCGAGCGACAAAGCGCGATCGGTGGATAAACGAACGAGGAATAATTATAGGAGAGAATTCGAAGAAGAGTTTACTTCGACATTTAACGCGTCTTCCTTTATTCCGGGCCCTTATTAAACGAGGAAATTTCACCGAGAGAATTCTTTCATTAAACTTCCGCTAATAACGACGGGGTGGCTCGTTGGTCGTTAAAAGTTGCCTCGATTCACTCTTTCTCCTTTTCTCTTCTCTGTTTTCCTTCTCTCCACCAGGACGATCCTCTTGTCTTTCTCGACAGAGAGAGAGAGAGGTCCTCGGAGAGCAGGGCGGGACGAAAATCACGTCCACGGTAAAAACTGGGTCAAGCAGCGGCTCCGATGCGGTCTTTGCCAAAGAGGCGCACCCACGATGTGTGGACCCCAATGTGTGCCCAGTTTATTTTGTTTCGCCCTCGCCACTTCATTCCGCTCTCTCGTCTCTTTTCAATGGAATATGCGTACGATTCTTCTGGTGTTTTCACGAGAAAGAATCTCTCTCTCTTCTCTCGTTCTTATGTTGTCTTTGAATTTTCACAATTGACCAATTCGTTAACCTCTTGACGCCCTTGCCCACATATGTGGACATTTAGTTTCTCGTTAAACTATATCTTTTCCACCGTAACACGCGTGGGTATTATTCTTACCGCAAATTTTCCATTCCTGCCGTGTTCTCCCATCATTGTTAACGTTGTCGACGAATCGCCATTGCAAGTGAATAAATTAACAATCGATGCTGACTTGATTCCAACTTAAATAAATTCGTCCCTGAAGAGGTTAATTCACCTCGATCGTACCTTCGTCAGTGTTCTCGTCCTTTTCGTCGCGAAATTTTATTCGGTTTCGATTCTCTCCTTCCACCGACGATCTCCTCTAAATATCCTTCTCTTCCTCCTTCCCTCCGCGTATTTACTCTTCTCCCGCGGAGCCAGGACGATCTCCAGGGCGAGCAGTGCAGGAGAGCACGGCTAAATTCAGCGCGCGGTGGGCATAAAAAGTGTAACAAAGCGAGAGGAATCGGAGCAGGCGGCGGCGCGTCTGGTCGCGCGCGAAAGCCTTCCTTTTACCGCGTTACGCGCGCATCAGGAGATTTCGACCTTTTCTTCGTACCTACGCCTCTGCGCGTTCAGTCGCAGAAGACCGACGCTCCTGACATTTCGCGAGCTAAATGCATGGCGCGTAAAAAGAATATAAAAAAAAGAGAGAGAGATAAAAAAAATGCAGGGTGGTATTCGTTCTCAAAAGCAGGGGAGAATTAAACAAAACGTGTACGCGCACGCTTTCTCAGTGCCGGGATTCTGTAACTCCTTATCATTATCGATATGAAAAGTTACTAGGTTTTAACCTCTAAAATCTGGCAACGCGGTACAATTACCATATTATTTCGATTTGTTCGTAACAATTTTTGCAACGATTATAAATTATTAAAGCTATATGTTAGAGAATCATCCACAGCCACGGTCATCAATCGCACAATTGACAATTGTCGGTAATTAACGATAGCGATAATTGTCGTTAAGGAGTTACAGAATCCGGGCACAGGTAAATAATATTCCCGATTACGATGAATCATCCTTCCCCACGTCATCTGTACGATTAAAGAGCTGCTCGTGAATTTGTTAGGGTGTTTTTTATTCGTCAACGTAATAATTAGATCGAACGCGGACTAAGAAGAATAATAAATGCGGGAGCAATTACAAGCTCGTGCGTGGTTTGACGAAGGTGGAATGGACAATGTCCTGTTGAATCTCTAATACGATTTTTATTAACCGAGGAGAAAATCATCCCCGTTTTTGTTTATCCGTGTGAAACGCGCGCGCGCGCTCGCACTTACGTTTCCTGTTGCCCAGCTGGCGCAAAAACTTGCAGAACTTTTTGTAGGCGCTGTTGGTCTCCTTGACGGTCAGCTGTTCGCCACCGCCGCCCTGCTGGGCCGCGGACTTCTCCTTGTCCTTCGGTCCCGAGGGACAGAATTTTGGGTAGCGCCAGTGCTGGCAGGGCTCGGACCAATCGAGGGTACTCGCGGGCGCCATGCTGTCCCGCGAATTTTGCTGAACGTCTCCGACCTTCGCCGTCACAGCGAGGGTGATCTAAACTGGAAGTGAGAAAACTTCTTTCTCTGGACCCGCCTCTCAGGTCACGAAATCTCCCTCCTTCTCTCTTCTTCGCTTCTTTCTTCTTCTCTCTTCTAGTTCTCAACAGAGAATTGGTAGCCGACGGCAGAATATCGTCGAGGAAATGAAACTACGAAAACTATGTCTGTCTCTCTCGTGTTTCACCGTCTGTCGATGAGAGCAGACTCTATTGACATGCTCGAGCGCGAACTATCGACTGCACGTCGGATGGACTTAACGAAAACTCAAAGGTGTCCCACCTTTTGTCAGACTTGCATTCTCCCTCGTAGCGGACTCTGGTGCAACGGTCCGTTGCTTCATTAAATGCCTGTCGCGCACGCGAGTGGAATTGATCGGGAAGTGTCGAAGCTTCGAGTTTTGGTGCTGGCAATAATAAGTTCGATGGATCGATAGATCGGTCCGAGCGATTAATGAAAGTTCTAGAGCACGTGAGTCGACGCGATAAAAAAATTTCCGTGCAGTTCTTTGTCTCCGGATAGATAAACCTCGAGGTCGGCCACGAGTAGTCGAAAGATTTCAAAATCTGCCCTCGTCGTAGGCTTCGGATTTTAGAGTCTGCGATTTTATCGGCGAGCTTCGCCAATCTTCTGGGCTCTATAACGAAGGCTCGCGGATCCTGTCTTCGGTTAAATAAAATTAAACAATAATGCGTATAAAAAGAGTCTGCGAGTCTCTGGAAGCCTGGAGAGATATTCTTCGAATACCAAGATCGTTTTGCGTGGAAATCGATCTCTTTGTCTCGAGGAACTTGGAAATGCTTGGAATCCTGATAAGAAAATTAATACTATGTCTCGGAACGTTGCTCTCAACGAGGTGCGATGCTCAACGAAAATTTCTTCGCAAGCTTTCCTCTCGGCCTGGAATTCAACGGCCTCCAAATTCGAACTTAATTGCGTCCAAACAAGATAGCACCACTAATCGTTACACAAACTGCCTCGGAAGCCTATCAAAGTCTCCTTCGCTGGAAACGAAGTCGTCGACACGTTAAAATTCCACTGGCCGCGCGAAAGCAACAATCCGTGCGATCGATTCTCGTGTCCGTTCGCGAGAATTTCGTCGAACTTTGGAAAAACACTTTCCTTATCCACCGATCTCGTCGGTTTCGTTCGTCACTTTGTCCACGATGGTTCTGAATACCTGCTGGCCTCCTCGTGCACGACAACGAGGGCCACCTTCGGCCACGCACACCGCGAGTTTATTTATTCCGCATATTCTCGAGAACCTGGCGAGTGTGTCGCGCGTCGCGACGCCTCGCACAGTAAACGCACCGGCCAGACTAGGCGAGTCCCTCGAAATAGAACGATAACACGGCCCCGCAGCGTTCTCGATTCTCGAGAACGTGACACACACCGCGGCACCGATGGGATCCACCGCTCGATGACTTCAATTAATTCGACAAAAAATCACAATTCCTCTCCTCTCTTCGACAACCAAGTCTCTACAACTTCCACGAAAGCTTCCCTCGATCCTCTCGACAATCACTCTCAAATCTCCATAACGGAAAGACCTTCTCGATCTTCTTATCAAAATAAATCTTCTGCCCTTGGCACGAGCGACTTCAAAATCACCGGTCACTTCTCGAGCCCTGTGGTAAACCTTCGAAACTATTCGACGAAGCTCCCAACTATCACAGAGCCTTTCACTCACGAGAGATTCCCTCGTAACTCTTCGGCCGAACGCAACGTACTAACTCGCGACAGGGTTCTCGATAGTCGTACTGGATCCTGACGTGAGACGTAGTTCCATGCTCCCTGGTACGCAGATGCAAACGAACTTGGAGGGGATTGGAGAGCGCGAGGATCACCGAGATACAACGACGACGACGACGACAGACGACGCCGACAGACGCTCCTGACTCGGGGCGCCTCCGGCACGCGACTAAGGCGCGAGGCGGCGCGCCACCTCCGCCTGCCGCCATTGTCGTGGAGGGTGGAAGGGGTTAGAACGAAGGAGAAGGGAGGTGCCCTCGTGCTCGAACGAGAGGATCCACAATTTATCTATCGATGAGTCTCCGAATCGAAATCACAGGTAGGTGGAGGTGGTGAACGAGAGTCAACGTACTCGAGGGACTTTTGGTGAGAGGAGCATTTCGGGAGCGTGAAGGTGGAAATAGTGGGAGAGTTCGTTAGCACCTTCGTGAGAGCGCGCGCGCGCGTGCTCGCGTTCGGGCACGTGTACCTAGATGAGATTCACGCATCTCTTTGGGCGTGCGCTCTCGCGTGAAAAATAACATCTACACGGAAGATTCTCCTTCTCTCTCAGACACGCATTCCTCGAACGATTATAATTCCTCCTCCTTGCGCTCGCGCTCGTGGATCGTGGGAAAGAATTTTTTTTTTTTCCATGCACCAGTAGAGAGACCCTGGAATTTCAATATTAATGAATACACCGACGCTAGGTACACGTGGCCCGAAGGCTAATTAAGTTCTCATTGATTTACATGGGTGCCCGGGGAACTCGACCTATCTACAACCTTCTCTGTCTAGCAGAGGTCCACTGAATGGATAGGCTCGCGGCTGTGAACTCTAGCATTTCCGGGACGGCTTCTAAATTCGTAAATAAATCAAAGGAATCGAGAAGCGCAGATGGGCGCGCGACAACCGGCCCGCTTTCCCATTTACCTCCACCCACCGCTAATTAATAAACGGGAAAAGTTCAGGCGAGCTTGAACCCATCGTCCTCTTCTTCTCCTCTCACCCTAGAAAACTCGCTCGTTCGAATGGTCGCGCGTCACAGCACTCTTTTTTTCTCTCTCTCTCTCCTTTTTTATTGTCCTCCAACAGCCTCCGCGGAACGGAAGGGAGGAAAAAGGAATGCTATTGCAACCGTCTCGCGACCTTCTGTCGGAAATTAGCGATGCGGAATTGGAAAAAAAGGCGGTGAAGAGGTGGAAGGATAATGCGAGGGGCGGAGGAGATGGTGGGACAGCATCGCATCGATATCGCTCGTGTTTGAGCATTGTGTTAGAGTGTCGGCTATATTTAGACGTTGTAAGGAGATAAGAGGCGAGAACCATACGCGCCACCGCCACACGCTCGCGCGCGCGCGCGCGCAAGCGAACGAAGTCACACGCCAGACTCCGCAGAGATTACATGCAGCCGGATATGCAGAAGAGAAGGAGGATGGAGAGTAACGCGCGCTGACGCAGGCCGCTCGTGAGGGAAGGGAGAAATAAGGAGGAGGAGGAAACTTGCCGGTGGATCAAAGGCCGCCGAGACGATCTCGCTGGAGTATCGAGAGTTTCTTTCTAATTAGACGAGGAAGGAGGAGAGGCGAAATGGGAGGAGGATGCCGCAGGAGGAAGAGTATCGCGAGCGAATAAATTTCGGAGCCGTGACGCCCTCTCCATCCGTTTTTTTTCCTTCCTTTTTACGAGCACCGTCTTCTTTGTCCTTTCCTTTATCCGACGTGAGACTAATTCCACGTGGGCTTCCGCGAATTAACCGAAATCCACCAGTGGCCTCGTCTCCTCTTATCAGGACGCGGAGAGTACCAGAGATTTGTCGAGTGTCGCAATTACATTATCCGCGCGCGTCGGGTACTCGCCAACCGTGGATCTCTATTTTTTTTTGAGGGATCGAGGATTCGAAGGTCGAGAACTCGTTTTACGGTGTTGTTGATCGTTGAGCAGTTTCTAGGGTGCGATCTTGCGTGGAATTTGCACGGAGCACCTGAGATGAGTGCTGTTGGTAAGATCGTAAATTTGTGTGAAATTCGGCCGATTGGCTCGAGAGCAAGCGCACTTCGGTTATGAGCTACCTGGCGTCGAGAGAATTTTGGGGGTGGTCCAGCCTGCTTCTGAATTTCGCATCTCACAATTCGTTTCGACCGGATTATCGGAGACGATCCTCTAGGTCGTTTCAGAAACGAATGACGTTCTCTCGATAATTCGTCAAATTGCTTCGATAAATAAAGGAGAATCGGTGTGATTCTGATTGTTAATCGTGATAATGACGTGCTCGTGCTGTGCTCACGGGTAGCTGGGATGATAACGGAAATACGTCTAATAAATCATCGGGTGTTTCCCGGAACCAGTTTCCTTCACGTATCGCTATGGACAAACAAGATTCCCACGATCGATTCTCGTGATCGATTCTTTCCACGTGTCCGCGCATTTGTCACCGCAGAAGGAAGACCTTAAGCAAAAAGAGAACGTTCTTCCGGGTGTTGCGGAGGATTCGAGGGGAGCTTTGCTTATCAGATCGGTCACGTTGGCTTCGCGAGAGAAGTAGGTCGCTGAGATATTTCGGTTTCTTCTTGTCGTCTGGAATAATACTGCACCGGGCAAGAGCAGTTCTTCGAGGGACAGGGAAATTCGACGAGAAGGTTTTTACGGAATAGTTAATAATAGAAGGTGGAGTTCGCGAATAGGTTATGATTATATTTGTCTTGTCGAATAATGCACCGAGCAAAGAACAATTCTTCGAGATAAAAGAATTCAGAGGATTTTTAGGAAATAATTAATAATCGAGGGTGGAGTTGGCGCGCGTAGGTTATGATTATATTTTGTCTTCTGGAATAATGCACCGGGCAGAGAACAATTCTTCGAGACAAAGAAATTCAGAGAATTTTTGGGAAATAATTAATAATTGAGGGTGGAGTTCGCGCGCGTAGATTATGATTATATTTCGTCTTGTCGAATAATGCGCCCAGCAAAGAACAATTCTTCGAGACAGAGCAATTCAGAGCATTTTTGGGAAATAATTAATAATCGAGGGTGGAGTTGGCGCGCGTAGGTTATAATTATATTTTGTTTTGTCGAATAATGCACCGAGCAAAGAACAATTCTTCGAGACAAGAAAATTCAGAGGATTTTAAGGAAATAATTAATAATTGAGGGTGGAGTTCGCGCGCGTAGATTATAATTATATTTTGTTTTGTCGAATAATGCACCGAGCAAAGAACAATTCTTCGAAACAAGAAAATTCAGAGGATTTTGAGGAAATAATTAATAATTGAGGGTGGAGTTCGCGCGCGTAGGTTATGATTATATTTCGTCTTCTGGAATTATGCACAGAGCAGAGAACAATTCATGGAGAGAAAGAAATTCAGAGAATTTTTGGGAAATAATTAATAATCGAGGGTGGAGTTGGCGCGCGTAGGTTAGGATTATATTTTGTCTTCTCGAATAATGCACCAAGCAGAGAACAATTCATGGAGACAAAGAAATTCAGAGAATTTTTGGGAAATAATTAATAATCGAGGGTGGAGTTGGCGCGCGTAGGTTATGATTATATTTTGTCTTCTCGAATAATGCACCAAGCAGAGAACAATTCATGGAGACAAAGAAATTCAGAGAATTTTTGGGAAATAATTAATAATCGAGGGTGGAGTTCGCGCGCGTACGGTGACACGCGCGAGCCAATGGAAGCTTCCCTTGATAGAAGGTTCCCTCGAGCAACACGCTCGGCCTAACGCCGAGACTCGATACCATCTGACCTTGGGGCGCAGAAGCGAAGAGGAGGGGAAACCGAGAAGACAATTTTTTTCCTCTCGCCAGATACCCTCTACCCAACGCGTCTGACCCAGACCTAACTCAAACTACTACTACGCTTTCCGTGGAGAAAGAAAAATCCCTTCAGAGCTCACGACCCACGCAACGTGTCGTCCTTCTTCTTCCGACCTTGAAAGAGAACTACGAAAAAAAGCGAGAAGACATTTTTTTCACCAAACTCTCCCCTCTCCACTCGAGTCTTCAAGCGAGAACAAAAAATTTTTTCACCTCCATCCTCCTCTAATCAATCCAGACTCCAATCTCAAAATTTAAAGAATCTTTTTCCCGCACGCAGAAATTTATTCCCTCGTCTTATTTTTCTTCTTTAGAGACATTCGCATATTTCGTTTTGTATTAATTCTCACGCATTCGCGAGGGAAGACGACGAATGAAACAGGCTCGGAATTGAGTTATGGCCAGTTCGTGCAGCTGATCGTAGATATAAATAGAAGCGCGTACATTGAACGGTTATTCTCGTTACACGCCGATACGCTTAGAGCGAGACGGCGCGTGTAAAGGAGACCGTCACGAGCAGCCAATCATCTTCATCTATGAGAGACAGTACGGGCGAGGGACAGACGCGAGTCGATGTCATCGCGAGGGTGGAAGAAGATGAGAACCTGCTTCCGACGCGATTCCACGATTCACCGAGAATCGATTTCTCGAGGCAGCAGACCCCTCGACTTCCTTCCTTCCGAGAATTTCGATCGTCCGCGGTGATGATCGCGCCTGCAGATAAAGCGGGCCATTCATTTCTTTTCTACGTTCTCCTTCTTTTTCGCGGTGAGCGGTGGGCGAGACCCACGAATTTCTTATTATTCGCGGAAGATCTCGTCGTTCGAGGATTTCGTCGACGTGGGCACGCTATAGTCCTTCTCCTTCCTTTCTCGTGCTGCCTTCTTTCTTTTCTTTCGATGGACTTTTCGTGCAAATGGTCAAATAATTGCAGAAATAACACACACACGAGGATATATATATTTGTAAATAAAAGAAAACAATAACGGCGTCAGGATGCCGATTCCGTTACGCGTGTCGATCTCTACGTTCTCTCGCACACTGTCCCTTTTCTACCGGCCGCCTTGTGGCGCTGTTCGTTAACAAACGAAAATCGCTCGCGTCCGCGTTCACTCGCTGCACTTTCGCGGGCTTTATGAAAATTGCTTACACACGCAAAGCCCACTTTCTCTCGTGAAAGAATCTCTCGTGACCAGTAAAAAGGAACGATACTCACGATCGAATGATTCTATTTAACACTAGAACTACCCTTCTATCTTCTCCATGCGAAAATTTCCGTATTCGATGGGTTTGACAGTTCTAGGGTTAAACTCACTGCGAGCCGCATTACATTTATTCCATCCAGTGCCAACCCAGAAGCAATCACGTATTCTAAAGAGAATGCCTTCCACCACGTCTCTAGCTTTTCCATCGATAAAACATCTCGGACCGCTTCAATTTAGCGAAGTTGTAGGCGAGGGTGGAAGAAAGGAAAACTTCTGAAGAGAGCGTCTTGACACGCTCGTCCGCTTCACGCGGTAGACGCGACAGTTTGAGCCTGGCCCTTATCTCGCCATTATCGAAACACGAGAAACTTTGCGTCCCCTCTCTTATCGGGGCGATCGTAAATCCATTTAGTTTTGAATGCCCGTCTGGGCCGTCGCTTCTCCTGGGAACGATAAGGAGCGTCTTGCACGAGTTTCGAGCCCGTTAAATCGAGGGGTACACGCTCTAGCTTTATCGTACCCTCGAGGATCCTTCCAATAGTTTCATTAACCCGTTCCTGCAAATTACACCTACAACCGTCAGATTATTCATTCTCGATGAGTGATTGACAAGAAAACTGTGCATCGACGAACTATGGTCCACTTGGTAGTGAATAGAACGAGACCAAGCCTCGTATATTCGAATTAGATCAATCGCTCCGAAATTAGGGAGCCTAGTTTCGGAGCACGCATGTTTACGCGGCCACGTTCAACGTGTTTACACATTAGGAAGCAATTCTACTGAAAATAGGAGCGAAATCGTAATATTGACTTAATTGGACCAATTAATTCTGTTTTTAATCCCTTTATCGCCACTTTTTCGCAATGGAATGTGTGCTCCGAGCACGTGTCTCTCTCTCTTTCGCGTTATCTACGAGATAGAACTTCCTTCTTCGATATTATTCTTTCGCGGTTCCCTTTCAAGTGTCCTTGAGGAAAGAAAAAAAAAAGAAAAAAGAAAAATAGAGAAAAAAAAAACAAGAGACCAGAGATTGCGCGTACCGTGGAAAATTTTTTTCCTTCATTTTCTTCCGTCGAACTGGCACGTACGCGAAAGTGACGATTCAATCGTTTGCCTCTCACGACGAATTAATTACCGTTTGCGAAACCGTTAGCGTTAATCTGCGCGCTCGTCTGTGTCTCCTGCGAACTTCTACTCTCTTCTACTCGTGTTCCTCCGTATCATTCGTCCGCGGTAGACGCGCACACTCGCGCGTTATCGCACACGACCACGGGCCAACCAAGTAGCGCGAAGGCAAGCTCTACGACGTCATTATCACGTCGATTAACATCGTCCCGTTACTCAGACCCCGCTACTGGGTTCCGCGTTGGGCCCTTCGAGAAAATTCGGTCCAAAAGCTCTTAAACGCGAGTCAATCGTTCTATTAACGTTCCAATCTCGTGTTCATCCCCAAATAACACATTCCTAGAAAGACCATACAACACGATTTATTAATAGACACACGGAGTTTTGCGAGAAGCCAACAGAGAGGAAAGTTACGGAATTTTTATCGGAAAGAACCTTGGAGAAGTATTCGGAAGAGAATAATTCTCTGGGATACCCTTTGACCTACGACTTCCGGATAATAAATGGACCTATCGGATAATTCTGGCGCGAGCACGTGACGCTTATATTTACCGGAGTCGAATTGAAAGGGTTGGCGCCTGCTTGGCGAAAGACAACGTGGAAGTGAAGCACAAAGGCGCGACGTGGAAGTCGACGACGTGGGCCACGACGTTGGGAGAGGCGAGTTCGTTCACACTAATCTAGATTCGGGATAATGGCGTCATCGGGCGAAGGTTTCGCTCTAGGCTGGCCTGCTTCCAGGTCTCACTCTAACACTCTCTCTCTCTCTCTCTTTTAATATCTCCTTCTCTCTTGATAGGAGAGGGCTGAGAAATGGCCGGCCTGGTGGCTGACCGGCCGCGCGCTCCGATCAACGAAATATCCTCGAGGGTAATTAATCGACACGGTGAAATTAACAAGCGCAGTTGATGCGAGAAGAGGTGCAGGTGGAGGTGCCATCGCCCTGCGGTGTAATTGGCTTGCGTTCGTTACTCCTTCTAATGGTAGTGACTCCGGAGAAAGGATCGAGATGGATGAAATCGAATGCCACGGGGGATGATTGCAATTCTATCGTGCAAGAGAATCCAAACTTCGTTCTCCTCGAAAGAAATCCTTCTGGAAGCTTGAGAACTCGAGAAATAACTCAAGAATGAAACTGTGAAAAATTGCCACCCTGTAAATCCTTTCCTTCCCAGTACCTAACCTTTTGAACGATCTTAAGAAAACTTCGTTACCGAGCAGGCCTTCCGCGTTACGTTTGCTCGCCTGTGAATTATTCATCGGAAATCGAAGTTTTGTTTTCACTAAGCGAACACCGGTAGGTGCCCTCGACGAGAAGACGCGGACAGTAATTTATGAATCGTCGTCAGGAATAAATATTTTCTTACGAGGCCTGCGCACGCGGACAGGGCACTGAAATAAATTAGTTCGCGAGACACCTCGTATCTACGTTCGAAATCGGCACGTACCCAAGTATCGTAAACAAGCGGTGGTACGAGATAATCTCGTTAACTGCACAACTCGCGCCTACCTTCGACGTAACTCGCGCGAAACGTTATCACGTCAGACGAGACTCTCGACGACGTTGCGTCGCGAGAGATCTCGAATGTTGATGATCGATCGCGGAATCGTTCTCACGGTTAGTAACAATCGTATCGTACGCTTCCCGAATCGAGGTTACTCGGCTCGTCCGCTGATTAGCGCGGCTCGTTAATGGCAGGCTACACGAACCGTGCCCCGACCGGAAAAAGAACAGTGGGACGAGCCAGGTACAAGGATGAACCGGTAAATTGCTGACTCAAGAAGAACTCGATAGCGGTGCTGCGGAAAGAAGAAAAAAAAAAGGAACCCTCGAGAATACAATTTAGATTGCTTCGTGCGAGTCACGGCTTCGAAAAGAATAAAAAAAAGGACACAAAAAAAAGAATACGCACGCCCTTGGAAATATTCAATCGTCTCTTCTACCTTAAAAACGTGCTCCAAATTGAAGAACGTTCGCTCGCTCGTTGAATTAAACCAGCAGAATTTTCGTCCCTGGGACGCTGTCTCTTCGTTTTGCGAGATTTAATGCCGAGAATTGATGAGAGAATCTATGCAAACAGGAAAACATCGGGTGAGCCTGCCAGAAGGAGAGTCACTTGCAAAAGAATGACGCCACTAATGACGATTTCCCGTTAATCTCGTCATCTCGAAATATCCCGGGGGGCCCTCGTGCGCGGTACCGCCAAATCCACCCTTCTCCACACCGTCTAGAAACCGTCGAGTCTCTTTCTCTCCTGCCACTTAGCGATGCGCGAGTTTAATAATAGCCGATTACGAGCCCGCGGGCAGTGGCGGCGGAATTGCAGCGGGACTGTTCGCGCTACAATCGATAACTCGCACGATCTCACGGTCAGGAGCAAACCGCGGGCTCTTCAACCGCAACCCTATCGCAGTTCTGAGTCAGCTCCGCACCGCCTCCCTTCCCCACGTAGTTTCTCAAACTTTCTTGCTCCTCGACGATTCCTGGCCCCTTCCTCCACTTCAGGGCCGTCGAGCCGTAAAACGCGCGTGTAGGCAAATTCATGACGTAAATCTCGTTTCCCGGAATTCGTTGGCTTTATCGGATGATTAGAGAAAGAGAGAGAGAACACAGAGAAGAATGATTCGCGAACGAGGTCGACAGAGATCGAGAGGGTGGGGTCGGTAAAGAGAAGTTTTGGTTGAGATTAGGTGGTCACTGCAAGCCAGTGTCTCGTTGAGAATTTACGAGAACACGAGAAAACAGGGAAAATTAAAGATCCGAAACTGAAAGTTCGTATGGATGCAGGAAGGCTTCCTCGTGACGATATCTTCCCTGCTACGAGTTAGCCTGACGCACGGTGCGCGTTCCGCTTCTTACTACCCCGGCGTATCGGGTAAATACATTATTTATAGTGGCATATTTTTATCTTTACCGCGCGATATCGACGCGAAGATTCCCAGCTCTATGCGCGAGTTAAATCGCGCCGATCTCGTACACTCTGTACGAGTATTGGACTCGAGATATTGCGAATGCAGAGAAAGAGAAAAGAATATTCCGAAGAATTTATGACAAAAGAAGAATTATACCCTGCTCCAAAAATGCAATGTCTCGATAATTGTATGTATTCAGGTAGCTGCTATCGTCTCTCCCTTAACTAGAGTTTCAACATTCCTCGTTCACTCTCGATCTACCTTCTCTACTAACAAAAAAAAGATTTTTTTTCTTTTTTTAAAATCGCAAATGCCCTTCGGACTCGCGATAATCGGAGTGCAGCAGTGCCCCACGTGGTAGCGTCTCACCTTGGCGCAAAAATACTTGTGGGCTGCGACAACGTAAAGGCTCGAGGGACGAGGCCCGTGGAGGAGAAGGCGCGTTGCAAAAAAACTTCTCGACCGTAGGGACGAGGACGAGGAGCGAGAAGGGGTGACACGATTGATTTTCATTGTCACGCGCCATTGTGACGTGACGCGACGCGAGGCGTCCTTTGACAGAGAAATTCGCGCGCGCGTTCGAGTCCATTGGTGCACGTAAATGCGGACACGCGTCAAAGGAAGCTCCCGGCTGGCCCGTGTGACGTAATAGGTGCACGGGACATCCTACATTCCGGGTACGTGACTGCCGTAACTTTCGCGACGCGTCGCCTCGCATTCTTCCTCGTGTTTTCTTATTTGCGCGCGAGCAAAATCGCAAAGCAGAAGCGAACGATTCGAAGCCGCAGGACACCGAAGGAGGATGTTGGAGCTTCATTGATGTTTAAAAGCTACTTTATTAATATTTCCTCGAAACGCGTCATCGAGGGACTAAAGCACGGTTAAGTATAAATCTACGTCACAGGAGAATTAATCATGGTTCACTCTTCTCGCATTTGTCCACGTCACACCCAGGGACGGTAATTGATTGTTTTTTATTTCTTTTTTCGTAACAATACCCGACACGACGTTTCTTACTTCGTGGCGAAAAAAAAGGTAGGACGAACACAATCGTGGTGGAGTCGTACACGAGACATTGCGCAATCGGAGCGCAGATGCTCGTGGCCCAATTTGCTTTTCTTTTTCGTTTCGACTCGACGCGAGCGGAAATCTTACGACACGTTCACGCAGAAATTACATAAGCCCCGTGGAATCAATGAAGCGGCGTGAACGAAGGAATTTTTACGGCGAAGCGTCATCGGTTTATTCATCGAACGAGTCTTCGACCCAATTATCCTCGTCATTCTCCCAGAAACGGCCGCGAGGCTTTTCGCGTGAACACGGTGGAACAAAGGCTTTGTTTGGCGCGAAGCTCGGTTCGAGGATGCGCTGGACAGCGGGAGGAAATGGGAGAGAAGAAAAAATTCCTTGAACTCCGCGTGACCTCAAGGATGATCGCGGAATATTCGTTCGACCTAAGAGAACCTATTTTCACGGCACGCCCACGTGCACGCGTTTTCTTAAACTGTGGAAGATTGGTGAGTTCAATATGCTTTACCTCGATTAACACGCAACAAAGAAATTTCGGATTTATTGAAAATTCGTAGCTGCTATAGCGAAGAACTCCAAGGGTACTCTTTCTCAGCTAGAAGAGAACAAGTAAACTCTTTCTCTGTTACGAGAGAACAAGTGCATTCTATTTGTGCTACGAGAGAACAAGTGGATTCTTTCTTTGCTACCAGAGGACTGACTCGAGATTTCGTTCTCGATGCAAGAAAAGAACGCATTTTCTTGACATCACAAAGGACTATCGGAAGGCGCAACTGGAGATGCTGATTTGGCGAAGTTCTTTATCGCTCACGGGCAACGGCTCGCATTTCGTGCCTTGGAAATTCCGCGTGATTCGTGGCTGCTTCCGAAACGCGCTATCATTTAACGACACCGAACGCAAGGTGGCATGATTGGGTGAGGTCGACGCAACATGGAGAATCGACTGGTGAATTTCGCAAGAGGGGCGTCGCGACGCGTCGTCGTCCTCCTCTTCGATTCTTAAAATAATGCACCCACGCGTGCCACCTGCCGAGCTCGACGTACCGAGACAAAGTCTCGCGTTCGTCGAGACTCTTCTAAAAAACAATTTGGCAAGCTCTCCTTTCTCACCCCCTTCCATTCTCTCTCTCCGCCCTCCGTGTGTTTTTAAAAACAGAAGGGTGGCAGAACGAGAGACGCTTCCGAGAAGGATGCTCGCTTCCTGGAGGAATACTCGTGCCCGAAATCTCTTTATTAAGCTCGTCGCTTGAAAAATACCATCGAAAATATAAACTGCCACGCTTTGATCCCCGTCCTGAAAAATTGGCACGATTTATGGATCGCACGGGACGAGGAGGTTTTTACGTACTGCGGCTAGAGACCGTGAGAGGATGGCGCAGCGCGACTTACGTGGGGCGGAAAATTATTGCGGTCCCGCCGCGAACGTGCCCAACCGGGAAGGATAGGCAAGGGGAGAAGGCGACGGAGAGATAAAGACGGAAGAGAGAGAAGGACGAGGATGCGCCAAGGCACGTAGGATTGTGTCTTCATCCTCCGTGAGGATTTTCCTTTGTCGGGGAGCGCCCTCGAATCTCACCGCTGCCACTGCGGAATTTCAAAGACGAATCCGCGAGTAATAGGAAGAACCTGGAATAGTAGGGCGTGGCAATTGGTATTCGAGCAATTTGCAAAAATTTCGTCGGTGATTCTCGTCGGGTGAGCATCTTTGACGCACGTCTAAAGAAAAAAACAGAAATCCGCGACTGTGCGCGACTACTGCGACGTGACGCGAGGACGAAGACGATCTCGAGAACGCGGGAGAGGGGAAAAAAAAAATTGCGTCGCCAGTCGGAGCGAATTCATTCTGCATTTTTTCACGCGCGGACGCGCACGTGCGAACCGGGCCGAGGGCGTGAGGTGGAAGGAAAATGATCGATGGAAATAGACCCGAATTGTCAAGGCTGACGCTTCCGTCGTTAGCTTTTCTGCGTCTCGGAGAGTGTCGACGCCTCTCCTCCTCGTTCCTTTTCAACTGACACGCGCGCGCGCGCGAGCGCAAAGTGCGAAAACGATCTCGCGAAAACAAGCAGCGCACAAGCGTAGAATGAAGATGAAGGTGAGACGGAGCGCGGTTCGCTGACTCGCGCGCGGCAAACTCGTACGAGCGAGACGACACTTTATTGAGAAGCTCGTGAGCGTGGATGCTCGTTGTTGGCGGCTTTTCGATAAGCCGCGGAGCAAACGGCGTCGTTTTAACGCGCCCCGCCAGGAAGGAGCGGTGACTAATAATCTACAAAGAATCACTATCGCGTTATGTAAATTGCCGCTTTCGTGTTGATTAATCATCGTCGTTCCAGTTCTCTCGAATCCATAGAAATTTGAGGCGCGCGCGCGCGCGTTCCTTGTCTCGCTTTTGCCGAGCTCAAAATCAACAGCTCGAAGATTCTCAATTGAGACGTGGGTGAGCGCGTCGTCGAAGACGGCGCTCGAGAATCGAGGGTGAGGACAATGCGAGAGGTGCGAGACGATCTGTTTACAAAATGGAGCGGAGGGAGAGTGCGTTGGTATCGGGGCTACCAGGCTGTTTTCAAAGCGTTCAAGGCTCACCTTATCGAGTCTCCTTATCGATTTCGAGGCCCGCGAGGTCTTCGTTCGACGAAAATCGCCCGCCTCGAATTCAAGAGGGGCCCGACAATCGGTTCTCTCCCGGGCTGGCGAGTGCGAGACCAACGAGAGAGGATCACGGGCCAATTTCGGGGAAGCGCGTGCACTCGGTGGTGAGAGTTATTAGTGTCCAAGGTGACGTCACCTGGCCGAGTGTCTTCGATCACGTTTCACCGCTCTAGGGCTTCTCCGATCGACTGGGTAACATTAACGCCTAACGGTCAAATATTCGTCCATTGATTTTTATCGAATGTCAGACGCGTGAGTATAATCACGGGTCGAGGTCACTCTACCGGTGATTTTGCTAATTAGCAAATTTACTGTAAACAAATTCTGTTTATAGTAAACAGTTACGATCCCAAAAGATATCGGAGCCGTTCGCAAGTCGAAGCCACTACCTCGACCTCTTAAATAATTCCACAAATTTTAGCAGTAAAGCACTCGGTTGGTGCTAAACTTTCCATATTTAGAAGTCTTTCGTATTCTTTATTCGATCTTGAGGAATCAGCAGACTCGACGAACTCGTTCGGCAAACGACAAATTCGCGTGTCTCACAATCAGTAGGTACAACACGCGCGCCGACCACAGGGCGGTGGGCCAAGATTGAAAAAACGTCGTCACACGTGGAAATTATTAGCATCGTTCGGTGGTAAGAGCGTCACCGATGACGTGATGCCAGAATTTTGATCAACGGCCAGCGGTTTCGAGAGCAGAGCGTCACAGGTGGACGCGACGTCGGCCAAGAGCAGTCGTTGAATCGGAGAAGAAACAACAACGACACTTCCAATTTATTTTTTTTCTATACTCCTCACCTGGTAGTCGAGCGCGTTGGGAGACGCATAAGTCGCGCGCGCGCGCTATCGGTCTGCACTGAACAAACAATATCGAGAATTTGTTTGCTACAATGTTCTCTCGTGGGTGGCGAGCACACGTCGAGCAGAGACGCAAATTACGGGAGCGTTGAAAAGCGGTGGACGATATTGTAAATTACTCGTTCGGTCTGCTAAAAATTAGACGATCGTGGAATTTCGACGAGGTGCGAAAGGCTTTCGTCGCTCGCGCACCCGAGCCAAAGAAAATAGTCGAACGATTACGCAATCCTCTCCCTTCTCGAAGAACAAAGGCCTTCCCTCCACGAAGAACTCCGACGCGCTTATCGACGATGGAAGCGCTTAATGATTTTAATTGCTGGAAAGATAAAAAACGGATATTCTCGTACACCAGCCGTGGGTGTCGCGAAGCGTTCGGTGGCTATTCGGGCGAAAAGTGCTTTCCGTTTCTACGATAAACTTATTTTTAAACCGAACGACTGTAATAACGATGACGGTTTTGCGCGATCCTCGATAATCACCTGTGCGCCTCTTCCTGGAATTCCCTCGCTTTTATCTCCGCCGACAATTTCGGACGGGGTGTTAAAAATATCGCGGACCTTCGCGAATCGTTAAGAGGTGAGAACGAAGGAGAGCACGATTGGGCATAGGTGGTTGAAGGGTATCTAAAACGAAGGTCACTCCAATCACGATGAGAGAATCGTCGGTGCCTTTCAACGTGTTCGTCCTCACGTCTGGCAAACGACTGGCGAAAATGGCGATAACGCCATAACTATTATTAGAACGAACCAGTTGTTTCCCCCTGCGGCAGTGAACTCAAAAATAGCGTAGGATTTTGTCCTTGTTCCTCCGTGCTCGTCGAAATCTCGTTGTCGAACGATCAAGAGCTTTTACGGAGCGAAACGTTTTCCGTCTTCCTTAATAGTCCTTCCTTCGAAATTATCCACGCGATAGATTAGACTCACAAGGACGATTTAAATTGTTTCCTTCTCGTCTTCCTGCCTTTGCAAGACATAGGATGTTCTATGATTTTTTTTAAAAATAAAATCGTGCACCGATGAAAACATATTTTTTCTCGATCTGCAGAAGGAATGAGAAACGTACGCAGTGGCTCGCACACGGAGCAACAAATAATTCATATCGGAGATACAACGAAGAACGTAAAATTAGAATCTAAACGCATTCTTGCGTAGCTCGGCGGGACGGCCAATGGAATGTGTCCTAGGTCGCGGTTCTCGCGCTTGCGAAACGCACAGGAGAGAACCGCCACGCTCAAGCGCGCGTGCCTAAGAGTAATTCGAGTGGTAGGATCTACGCAGTACAAATATTTAAACATTCTCCGTGCGTTCGCCTCCCTTTTTTTTCATAACGGACCACTCTCCGCGTCACGCGACTCCTCCAGGAATTTATGACGAATTATTTGTTCTATCTTCGATGCCTGGCGCGCGTACACGAGAGAGCGTGAATTCCACGCGCCTCTCGGTGTCTTTCTCGGAAGATGGAAAAACAAATAACGTAAATAAATAAAAAAAGCCGAGGGGCTCTGACGCTCGCTCGATCGTGGCGCGAGAAAATCACGAAAATAGAAATTCGATCGATAAATCGTCTGGATAATTCGAGACGACGAAATTCTCGATTCTCAAATTTTGCGATTCCACCTGATCGATGTACTGGCGCGAGGAAATTCGAATCGCGCGCCGAGATGAAACTTCGAGCGCGCGCATGCGCGCCGACGCGTTACTGTTTTATCGATGCGCGTGACGGTGGAGGACTTCAGTTCACGCGGAGCGTCGCAGATGACGCCACATGCTGGACGCCAATCCTTCATTAGACAATAAGAGGTGATAATGGTGATAACACGAGGAGCGCGTCACGTATTAGCACAAGTTGCGGAATCAACTAATTCCCTCGTGCCTCTTCTTCCAGGTGGAATTTAAACATAAATATCTCATTTTGGAAAATCATTTCTTTTGTATTCACAAGGAACTCCGTCCGTATCTTGGTTCCCAAGAATAACGATTCAAGAATTCTCTGTATAAACCGTGAAAACAGCTACGATGTCTGAAAAATGAATTCGAAAAGATTTCGAGTTCAATTTCCGCATGAAAAGCAATCAGAAATATTCGTTCACCCCTCGTAATTTCTTTCCTACGATCGATTTGCGCTTTCCCTATTCACCGAATCCCTAAAACATTCGGCGCGCCGAGTCCATTCGAGGTTAATCTCCGGAATAATTCTCCCACGCACAATTCGGACGCGCGAGCGTGATTTGCATTTTAATGAAGATGATCGATTTCGTAATATGGCCCGAAGTCGGCGCTTAATTCGACGCGAGTTATGCGCGCCAGTGTGGGACCGCACGGATGTTTAACCTGGCGCCTCGCTCGTGCTCCTTTACGGTTCTACGCGCTCGTCTCATCGCCCTCGCGCGCCTTTCAACGTCAGCTGGGGTAAACAAACTTCGAGAGATATCTCTTAAAATCCCTGGACGATGTTGTTAGCGGTTGTTGGCTCATCGCGTTAACGACACTTAGCCAGCACGGTCTCTAAACAATTCGGTTAGAGCGCTATCTATTTTTCTTAAATTTCCAAGTGCCTCGGCACGTGACTTCCTAAACGTCGTGATAAAGGAACGGTGACGTGAGAAGTAACGACGTGGGGTCTGACTAAATAAAAAGTGGAAGGTCTCCAAGTGCGCTTGACAATGAGACAGCAGCGCGGTTAACAATAAGAAATGCTTTAAAAATCACTTCAACATCTCTCGTTCCAAAGAAACAAATTGCCGTCGTCCTGGACGAGTCCAGGGATCGAGAGCAAAGTTTAACGCACGTCCTGCGGGTCATTTCGTCGCGTCGATGATGCAGATCTCGCAACGAACAAAGAAGTGGTCTAGACATCTCGAGAGGAGGAGCTACGTGTAGGAGCTCCCGCGAGATACGCAAGTTGATAGCGTGCGTTCGAGGATCATCGTCGTGATCTATCATCAATATTCAACGATACTCCGCCGTACACGAGGAGCCTCGAATTTTTATCCAAAGTCGATCGACAATGTCGCGCGTCCGTATTTTTATCCCAGAGATTGCGGAGGTCTTACTTGTCGGAAGAATTAACACAGCTTTGGAAATCATCTTCGATCTTCAAAATAATTCATGTCGAGAGGAAAGAAAAAATAGGCTGGGTCTCGAGAGATAGCTCGAGGACGAAGAAATTCTAGAGTCTCTATGGGACACGGTACCGGAGCCCAGGCAAATGGAAATCGCAAACCAGAAACGTGAAGCATCGCGAGCGTGCCCGAGCGAATCCACACACTTGAAATATACAAGTCCGTGGGAATCTCGGAATCCAATTGCGTCCACCAATGGGAGAAGCTTATCGACCGGTCGCACCTAACGCGTACCTACTAACCGCGTCGAAATCATCGGTCCCTTCTCTCATCCGCCCCGTTCGCCATTCTCTCTACCTTCTTCGTCTCCCTTTCTCTCTTCCTTCCTCTTTCTCTCCGTCTCTCTAAACCTCGCGCTAATTGTAAACCTATTCTCGTCCCGAAAGGTGAGTTTCCACGTTTCAGCGCGTTACATCAGAGAGTCACATGTAGGGATTCAAGCTGGAATCATCCGGAAGCACGTGGTATCGCGCGCGTTTCTCTTCTCTCGTCTTCTTCACCTCCGAACTCCTCGAACTTCGTCAATGTTCACGACGAAAAATCAAGGATGATCCGTCACCGATCGGAGCGTCACGTGCACGCGAGAAGCTCACGTGTTGCTCAGGCCTTCGTCTTTACGACGGTGTTCCAAGTGCACGCGCATCCTTCTTTCCCGCTTTTCTTTCCTCTTGGAGAAGCGCGAGGTCTTTACCACGACCCTCGCACACGAGGAGAAACCGTTTCGGTTCTCATCCCCTGTAAATATTTACTCGACCTCCGCTGAAGTTGCGAGAGAAGGAAGAGAAAGATCACGAGATGGAAGGAATGCATATTTTTCGTGTAAGCGCCTAAGCGGATTGATTATACGAAAAAGAAAAAAAATTAAACGACAAAAGCG
This sequence comes from Tiphia femorata, assembly GCA_944319695.1. Lineage (NCBI taxonomy): Eukaryota > Metazoa > Arthropoda > Insecta > Hymenoptera > Tiphiidae > Tiphia > Tiphia femorata. The sequence continues at coordinate 8,205,826 of OX090896.1, read as the reverse complement.
AGAAAGACAAATCTCCTCCAGACGAGATAAGAATCTCAGGAGCTCGATTATCAGACGAATCTGCATTTTCTCTGCAAAAGATTCTGTGAACAAGTACCACAGAATTCTGGATGAAATAAACACGGTAAGCCACTAGGAACAGTGTCCTATCGTCTCGGACTAAACTAAACGAATTTCCACGGTGCACGTGGGTAGAAGTTACGCGTGAGCATGCGTAAGAAAGAAAATACACGACTGGAGAACCCGATTAGTGATCGAGGCCTGTTAACAATAAAAGAAGGAATGAATGGATAAGAGAAGCAATGGCTCACACGTGCACGGGGCACGCACGCACGCGGTCAACGAGATATCGCGCGCGAAGGATATCGGAGAGGTAATAATCGAGCGAAACGATCGAATCGTGCGAGCTAATCGCGCGAACCTTAGTCGTCGTCGTCGTCCGTTCCATTCAGCGATAAACAACGAGAGTGCGGTGTGCCGAACGGGAGGAAAACAATGGAGGGTGTTTTCAAGGCCGCGTGCGCGCCTTAATCGAGAAGCGGAGGTGGCTTCGATTTTAACAGGGCCACTCTTCTCTTGCTCGCTCTCGCCACCTGCGCAAACAGAATTGCGGATTGGCCGTTTTATATTTCGCCTGTCGCGAAAACTATGCGAGAATCGTTGGAACGGAGCGGACGAGGAAAGTGTCTGGGCTTCGGTAGGGTCGACGAGCGACGAAGGAGATGAGGAAGGTGCGAAGGAGGAAAAAAAAAAGAAGAGGAGGGTGGAGGAGGTGGAAACGTCACTGCCGCATGCCCCCGGTGCACTCACGAGCGCGCCGGTCTATTTTCCGCCACGCTGTTTGTAATCTTTAACGACACGTGCTCGACATCTGGACACCTACACTACTGCACGCGTGTCGCAACTCCAGTAGTCGCCCTCGAAATAGAAGGAGGATCTCTTTTCCCTTTCGTCCTCCTCGGTGCCGTGGCACGAGGAGCGCCGGGAGCGTAGGAGAGATGAAGTCTCGAGGAGAGCTTCTTCTCTACACGGAAAGTAAACCTCTCCCGACTAGTTGACGTATCGAGGCGGAAGGTCGATTTGCAGCACGCCCGAGGCTCGTAGATAAAGATAAACGAAGGCCGCGCAGTGGGTGGACGAAGGCCTCTCCAACCGACCACTACTGGCCCGTACGTGCGCACGCATGGTCGCGTGAAATTGATACCGAGGCAATTTTTCCGCTCGTCTAATCTGCGATGCGAGCGTAAGCGAACCCGATGCGTAGATAATATTTTAATTCTCGCATGCTCCATATTATTCTCTCCGTGGACCGCGCCGCTCTCAGGTCAAAGCGATTAAGCATTCGCTTTCCATCCTGCATTTAAATTTCATCGTTCGAGCTCGCGGATTGATGTCGAAGTTTTCGAATCGATCGATTCTATCTCTCTTTCTATTGGAAAAATGTACCTGGCCTGCCGAGTGAGGTTAAAACTTTTCTCCAAAAAAAGAGATGAAACCGTGTTTAACTCTTTGAGCGCTGCATTGTGCGAAGTTAAGCGCGTGCTATGGCCTGCTCACTTTTTATCAAAACGCGCATGTTGGGCAGGCTAACTCTGAAATTTCATTGTAGAGCATGTTGAATGTAACTGAAAAAATTTCAGCAGTAACTGTAAAAACCTTAACAGAACCATTTATTTCATTAACCCAAAGCACACTTTTTTGTGAAACTCCCCCTCAGAAACACAATTTTTTTTTTTTTAATTTGTTTCTCACTGCAATAGGGAATTAAGCGTCAGTAATATGTTTGGAAATCGAAATGATCAAATTTTAACACAGTTTTTGCAGGATAACTCGCGGTGACATACTGTAATTAATAAAAAAAGAAACATTATTAGTACAAACTGTACTTATGCATTTATTTGCTCGTTCTTCAGTAATAAATTCAACAAAAAAGACGCAACAATCTAAATAACACGTGAGTTGGTTTTGTGTACGAATTTTCATGACCTGAACAAGTCCCATTGCCGCACATTTTGCACGGCTACAGCCATAAGAAGCATCAATGGGTTAAACAATAACACGAACATCATAAAAAACAGTAAATTGAAAATTAAATAATTTGTTCATGTGTCATAAATCTCGAAGCAGGGTTCAATACATGGACCAATGTTACACTTTCTGCATTTATTACACGATTCAGTCCCATATATGCGCTCATAGTCCAAATTGAATAGTTAAATAAATACCCATACATGTATTCGTAGCCCATAGCGAACAGTTTTACCGAACAACGCGTCTACGAATTCATGGCGCTCAAAAGATAAAAGAAAATGCTCGAATTTTGGAAGCACTCGCGCGCGTTAAAGCGGAGAGAACCTCGCGGGGTCCCGGAGCTGCACAATAACCCCAGGGCGCGTCGAATGGAGGCGTAACGGAAACGTGTACCGTCGAAGGCGCCTTTAACCTTCTGCTTCCTTTCCACGGGCGCTCGTAAAAACGCGAAGCGCGTGAAAGCGCGCTGCTATCGCATCGAGAACGGTACGCAGGCGCGCATGCATACACCACCCGTGGTCGAGTGACGACGCGCGCGCGCGCGCCTCCTCGGACGCGAAACTTCTCCTCCTTCTCTGACCCTCCCACCTTCTCTCTTATTAACGGGAATCGTCGTGCCTGATGCTCGCGGCCAGCTCGAGCAACTCTCGCGATGAGAGTCTGCTGATCCCACTTCGGGACTTACAGCTGGTGGACGCCGCGTGGCGCCACAGGGCGCGGGGTAGGTGGCGCCATCCAGTCGCCAGGGGCTAACTATTTGACAAATGAAGGCGCGAGAGGAGCGCACACGCGAGCCGAGAGCCGACGAGGTGAGGAGCACGCGCGAAATCGATTGCCTTCTCTCTGTTCTCTCTCCTCGATGCTAACTGGAAGAGCGTGGGACGAAGAGGAGAGAGAGAGAGAGAGGCGTCGAGACGCGTCGCGCATCGTCGCATTCAGGACTCCAATCGAGGAGAGAAACGCGACGAGTCTTCCACTGATGCCTAAACGCCCACCAACCTAGATCCCCAAGAACCTGGTCCGTGGCCCAAGCCTGACAAACTTTTCAGAATATCCTCGCGAGTTCTCGTCCTGGGTACCCAACTAGCTCCAGAGATCTTCTCTCCTTCTTGCTCTCCTCGCACGATGATCGCGCACGATACACTCATACTCGCTCTTTACGGCAACTTTCACTAGCCCGTCCAAGTTCCTGAATCGCGGCTCGATAGTTCGTTCAACTCCCCGCGCGGTTCGCAGTCAAGGTCATCGGCTGGTATCGGAGAAACGAGCGCGCGAGCAGGACCAGGAGGGGGAAGAGAAACGGTTCGGACAGCTGATGTGGCACTTCATCGCGGCGCGTCACCTCTCCTCGATACGTTAGCTCTTTCTCCTCTCTTATCGAATCTTCTCCCGAGCGAGGCTCGATTGCCAAAATAATCAGGGAGTTGGATACCCGAGAGAATTCTGCAGATTGTCGATTTGCCCGTACGTGATCCCTCCCACGCGCATTCTCTCTCGTTTGAAAATTCGAGAACACCGGATGCCGCAAAGGTTCAGGGTCACCGAAATGCCATCGGACACCGAGATTGGTTCTCCATGGAGAACGGAAGAGGCCAATCCTGTCGGGTCTAATGAAACAACGCGAGAAGAGCGGACGAAACCAGCTGAAACGAGAAGAAACAAAAGCTAGGACTGACGGATTAACCGATACCAGGTTCTCCGATCGATATCGGACCAGCACCGTGGGGGTGACTACGACAAAGACAAACACCGCTGATGTGTACCACGAGCAAACATCGGATTTCTGTCGTGCGGTGAGAAGTTCCTAGGGGTGAGCACAGACTATGGAGAATCGTCGTGGTACGCCTTCGAGATGATTGGAGAACGCTGGAGAGAAGATTGGAGAACATTGGAGAACAATGAGAAGAGTTCTCTCTAGGATGGATCGTGGGTCTCTTCTCTTCTCCTCTTAGTAGTCGTCTCGTGTCTGCCAAGCCCGCACGAGGAGTGGAAAGGTGGCGCAATTGGAAGCCACGATCGTTTTAATCGGTTGCTCCCCTCAGGGGTGAGGTAGAAGACGAGAGCTTAGAGGTAGGAGGAGAGAAGAGAGCGTTTATGCAACGGAGGCCGAAGGCGATACGCGCGTACGGGCAAGCAGGTCGCTATCTCGGGAATCTATTATCACGCTTTATCCTCCCTTTGTCTTCGCTTAGCCTTCCACTCCTCCTCTTCTTTCTCTCATCAACGTCGCGTTCTTCCGGGGTCAGAGACGTCCCGTTTCTCGGTAGCGACGAAGCGCGCGCAGCTTTCCACCGGGAATTCCTCGAGAGCGGTTGGGGTTCGTGGAAACGCCGGGTGACAAAGTGTGTCAGCAGGAGGAGATGAGAGGAGGAGGTGGTTGGAGATGCTGGAGAATGAGAGGTGGTAGGGCGCAGGGGCGAGTGAATGCAGTGGTAGGTGGGAGGATGGAACTGTAGAGAGATAGAGAGACACGGAGAGTGAGAATGAGAGAAGGAAAGAGAGAGACGGAAAGAATGGGGAGTTAACGAGATGTCTCTCATCGGCTCTCTCGACGCAACGCTCGACGGGCTCGACCTTGAGACGAGAAAAACAAGTCGTAGCTCGCCCGCCCTAAGGCTTGGCCTGCAACCAGCGAGAGAGGAGAGGAGAGCGCACCCGGTGCACGCGAAAATCCACGCCTCACCTGCCACGCTCGTCGACGATTACGTTTTCGGCATTGACACCGCACTTCCGGTTAAAAGAGGGCGAGCGCCGGAGAGTCGGACCAATCGATTTTCGAGGATAGGGCGGGGTTTCCCGAAGCGACTCTTTTGCGGAAACGAGAGGCGATCCATCGATGCGGAAGTAAAATTTCACCGAGGGTATGACGCTCACGAGGATCCCAAAGGGGTTGGAAAATTAGTTTCAAACGACTTTTTTTTTCCCACTTTCTTTTTTTTTTTAAACACACCCACGCAAGAATCTCTCGAGGGAAGGTTAACTTGAAATGTTGCCGGACGTGCGAGTGTCTCGCGACGAAGTGTCGCCTCTCGAGTTTTCCTTTTCGGAGTACGTGGATTTTTCTCGAGAGCAGCACGGGGCAATTTTCCAGCTACTCGCCGATGTTAATCTACGTGCAAGTCGCATCGAAACAGGTAGCGCTGCTTGCGACACGAGACTGCCAATCGGGAGATAACAGTCTCATCGCGTTTTGCAATTAAACTCGCAGCGAGGCTCTCTTGTTACGTCGGTGACGCGCGATTTTCACGCGCGCGAAATCCGGCTTCAACAGAATCTTATCACCCCTAATCAATTCCTCGAACGCGATCTCCGTCGTGGTAGCGTCGAATTCCTGAATTGGCAAATACCGTCGCGATAATTGGCCGTCGTAACGCTTCTACGCGCACTCAGCTACCGCGCGGACGATTTTTCTATGACATTCCGGAGTAGAGGAATAGGCAGGAGGAGAGGACCTCTCGATCGATCACCGGGACAACGAGGCGAATTTTCCGGACCGAGAACGGTCGAGCACGATCGAGCGAACTTTTCCGGTTCACCCACCGTGAAGGCATCCAATCGACGAGGAGAGAATTCGGCTGGACGTTAACGCGCACGTAGTAGATGAGAGAGACACCCCGCGGGTTCGCGATAAGGTTGCGAAACGTCGTTACGACGATAAACGAGGGAGGAGGGCAAAGCGGAAAGCAATGCGGCGCACGTGCGGAGCGTCGGCAGCGGGCCGGCAAGAGAAAGAGAAGTAAAGTGAAGAGGAGCGGGCCAAGAGAGAAGGAGGGAGAAAGAAAGAGAAGAGTAAGAGAGATGGAGGAGGAAGAGGAAGAGCAAGAGAGAGGAGGAAGAGGAAGAAGAGCAAGAGAGAAGAGGAAGAAAATGGCAAGAGAAGACGAAACAGAGTAGGATGAGAAGAAGAACGCCGAGAGAAGCCCGTCGGCTTTCCTAAGGAGGTGAAACAACGACGTCGAATTCCGCGGTCACTTGACACTTTGAACTCTCCACACGTTTCTCCCCTCTTCCCTCTCTTTCCATCTCATTTTTCTCTTCCCTCCTCTCGACCCGCCCCCGCGTAACGACGCACGTACTTGCGCACGCAATTGCGCAAATAGCGAAGGAAGAGGAACGGGAACGAGCGCTGGCGGGAGTTCAAAAACTGACCAAGGCACACGGAACCGAGAACGTGGTTCGAGATGCTTCCGAGATTAATGGAGACGAAGCGCGTCAGACGAACGTCCCGACTTCTTCGCGGGAAGGATAACGCGCGGACTAGTGAGAGAATCCGTCGAGATGCCGTTCCTTTCTACGAAGGGAGCAGAGCGCAGGAGGATGAACACTCGTGAGAGAAAGAATGATGAGCGCACGTGTGTAAGTGCGAGATTGCGCGTGTCTCTATAATAAAGAGGCACGTGCATAGGTGGTGCGCGCGCGCGTATAGGTGGGCACGTCGAGAGCGAGAGTTATAAAAATATCCTCTCTGCGTGCGGCATCCGCTTGGAATGACGCATCGTTCGTTTTATTCTCTAGAAGACGAGGGCGAGAGCGAGAGAAAGAGAGAGAGAGGAGAGTGACGAGGGGAAGGAAGATGCGCGGGGGCGCGAACTGGACCGTGAATCTCATTGGAACGACGAAAAGGTAAAAAAAGATTATTCTTCGTGGTGGGTAAGCGAGTGGTCTCCTCTCCCTCTTCTCACTGGCCAAACTTACGAGGTCCTCTTATCTTCCTCGGTGCGATAGGTACGGGAGGAGAAATATTTTTTTGCGAAAGTTCGATCGTGTTGTTTCTTCTCTCTTCTCTCCTCTTTCCTTTTACTTTTCGCAGACGAGTAAATAAAATTCTGCGGGCCATCGGGTGCGCCGGAGCGGATGACGAGGATTAACCTGGACGTGGATCGATCGTGGAGAGTCCACGGGAAGGAAGAAGAGGTGGAAGAGGATGAAGAGAGAGAAAGAGAAAGAGAGGACGAGGTTAAAATGCTCCCTCCGAATTGCAAAACTTGCCGGTGCAAAAGCGAGGCGAGCGAGAGAAAAATTGGAGCACGCTGGTTCCCCCGTTAACGAAGTTCTCGCATCGGAGTAACCCGGGCTGGGTCGTCGGAAGATGTTAATTTGTTTTTCAAATTGCACCTACCGCGCCCTCGATAGCTCGAAATTCAATCGCGTCTTTAACATGTAGATCCAGTTATCTGCGACATGGCAGATCTATTTTCTTTGCAAGATCCATCTAAACGGATCCGAAAGAAAAATTCGAATCTATGGAGAAGGAATACTCCCAAAGTCTTCTTTCAACGCGTCTCAGAATTAGGAGGGTTGGGGTCCGCGCGAGCTTGTAAAATTTGGAGGACGCCTGGAGGATGGTATCGGCAAGGGCGAATTCCACGTTTGTATATTCGGAGAGAGAGGGCCGTTACGCTCGGCGTGGAATCCGCGTTCCTTGGATAAGAATCGCATTAACGGAATTGGCGGAGTGGCGAGGAACGAGGTGGACGAAATGGTTTATGGACGAGCACCGGCACCCGTTTGGACACCATAAAGCGTAGCCCGGCTTTTCGGGTAATTGCGATGCAACTACACCTGCCCGGACCACCACCAGCACGGTTCCAGGCCACACGGCGGCTCGACTCGGCTCGGAATTAATCCGACGGCCTTGGCCGGTCAATATCAAGGGCGAAAGGCACCCTCTGCGCGTGGGGTGAGCGAGCGAGCGAGTGAACGCGCGCGCGCGAGCGAGCGCGAACGGGGGAGGAGGCTGGTGGAGCCAGGGAGTGACGTCCACGACGAGAATAAATCGAACGAAAACTGGGAGGTACACCGAGCTTTTGTCGTGGTATCGTCGGAGTGTCGTGAGAACTCGGAGAGAGAAACAGTGAGAAGGAGAGAAAGAGAGAGAGAGAGAGAGAGAGAGAGAGAGAGAGAGAGAGAGACTGTTCTCGCCTCTTGGCAGGGTGAATGCCGAGGGGATGAATAATGAGAATTTTGGCTGATGCGCTTCGCAAATGCGCCGAGGACCTTACGGAGGTCTCGGGTTAATTTTACGAACTATTTTACTCGTTGCAGCAAAATGCGTGGGGAGACTCTTCCACGAGGAGAAGGAATCGAAGCGCGACTAGATATTGGCACTTGAATTTCGCAGGTGGTGCAGGAGGCACGAGTGAATCGAATGTACAAACCGGGAGACGAAAATAAAGCATTCTCCTGGATTCCACGTGAAATCGTTCGCCAGACTGGTCGGGTGAGGAAGGGGACGAGAGAACGTTCGACGATCAATATTGGTAACGCGATTAATTTTGTCGAACGAATCGGAGCGACCCGTTCCCGCGCGAATCTTCTCTCCTTCGAGCTGGGTAAGCTTCCGGTGAGAATAATTTCGCGAATTTCCTCTCGGCAGACTGGATTTGAGGGAGAGATCGAAAGAGTGAGAGAGAAAATTCGAACGGCAGGAAGGACGAATCGGAGGGCGCGAATGTCGAGGCGCGCGACAAGCGAGAGACGCCCGGGATCGCAATAAGAGGAGCGTAAAAAATCACTCGAGGCAAATTAGAAAGTTCGTTGCGAATTGACGTCGAAAGATCATTGGCCCCGACGCCGAGTGGCGCCAAGTTCGAGTGGACACGTGCGTTGGAGAGAAAGAGAGAGAGAGAGAAAAAAATTGTAATTAACGCCAGTTGCCCGTATGCGGTACAGTTACAACGGTACGAAGAAATTAGTATAATGCCTTCCTGGAAAAGCTTCGCGGTGGGCATCAACGGGCACGGGAGACGTTAAAATTAATATCACGAAAAGGAACTGAGCGCTATTAAAAAAAAACTTTAACGGATCGTCGTCTAGAATCCATGCTCGATTCGCGAATGAAAATGTAGAGGAGACGGCAACGCGCGCAGAAAGGCTTTTAAAATTATTCAGGATGAGCCCGATTCGGGTCAGGACGACCCCACCACAAGGATAATCGATCCTTGACAGCATAAGGAACCCGTGCCTTCGCCCGTTGTCTCCACTCTGCCTGGCAACCGCGAAATATCGATACGTAACCGCTTCATCGGCCGTCAGCGGGGCCCGATTATTTATAAATCGAGATCGCACGATCCCGTCTGATTTATCGTTCGCAGGCGACGATTCGCGGTCCTCGTCGAGCAAGCCGGTCGGATTCCTTTCTTCCTTCTCGATCCATTCTCGACCCTAGACCTTTTCTTTCTCGACCAGACCAATCCGCTAATCTAATCCTAATTACGAAATACCGCGTCTCGCAGTTTCGAAAATAATCATTCGAAACACCCTGGATCGTGCGTCTCGACGCAGAAAAAGAGAAATAAATACACGACGAATGATAAAATAATTCACCGAGCATGGAAATTTAATACCATAATGGAATACCTAGACGAATCGTTTGGAAAATGTCGATATCCTCCCGAATGTAGGACGCACTCGAGGGAATCATTATTTCACGATTGGACACGAGGTGCAGAAATTACTCGTGCGTCGAATTGTGAGGATAGTAAAAGCCCTCCGCGAGCTCTCTACGATATCTGTATCATTGGCCGGCTAGATGCAGCCGCTTCGACCGCAAGCGGATAAAAGCGATACACTCCTCGCGGTATTCTCTCTCGCGCGAGCAGCAATCGAGTATCGACATACAGTCGTGGTGGACTTTTAATTCCTTCAGCTACCGTCCACCGATCGTTACTCGCGCCTTGCTACGGTGGACGAGGCGGACGAGGCAGGAGGAATGTAGAAAGCAAATGCAAAAATAAACGCGCCTAGTCCCCGAGGAGAAGTGCACGGAGTGAGAGGACCCTTAATTATAATTTCTTTTGCCAACGTGGACCGGCGGACACGGCACGACGGTGACACCGAGCGCGAAATTATTTCCACCCGACGACGAGAGCCTCGTCCGATGACGTCATCGAGGCGTTTACCCGCGAACTTTTCAAATGGTTCGACTGGACTGTGACGAACGGAGAGTCGATCGTCGGAGGAATCGCGACGGTTCTTTTGTTTCCATGGACGAGGACGACCAGGAGGCTACCAGGAGGAGGACGAGAAGGTGGTGGAGGAGGTAGTGGAGAAAGGACGAGGAACGCGACGCCACCGACGGAAGGTATCGATCGTGTTGGACGAGAGAAAGAGAAGGAGAGAGGGGTGGCTTGCGAACGTAGGGAAGAGTACGAGGGAAATTTGCGTGCCGCCAACATAGTCGCGAATAGTTTAATATCATAGGAGACATATTGACCCAGATCCTTCGTGGACACGTGAGCCGGTAACGTGATCGACCTTCTTGCGTCGAGAACGAGCAGCCACCGCGGGTAGAAGAGATTCGTGGAACAATCGGGTGGTTCGAAAGTGGATGAGGAAACGAGAGAGGGTAAAAACGGCCGATTTTCTATTATAAAGTAAATCTTGAGTGCGTTGTTATGAACGAGAAGGTTCATTCGAATTGTATTGAATTTAGAATTTCGAGATCGGTTGGAGTTCTCGACGAAAACAAAGCACGAAATGGGGATAGAAAAAAGAAATATTTATAAGGGTGATATTTCCCGTATAAAAGAGAATTATACTTACACGATGACATTCTTTTGGAGAATTAATCGAAAATTTAAAAGTATTAGTCGAACGTTCGATTTCGAGATCGGTTAAAATTTTCAAGCGAATATTTAACCGCTCTCCCTAATGCTCCACGCCAGCGGAGACCCCCGAAAAGGGCGTCTCGTCGGTACAAAGGCAGAACTGTAGCGAACACGCGACTGCTCCCGATGGAACCTCCACTCTCCGGCACTCGAGTTACTAGGGGAACGAAGCAAGGGTGAAATCGCACGACGAGAGAGGGTGCGAGTCTCTTGTACCCCTTTTCGTTCATTCACCGCCGGATGTTCGAGACCTAACGATTCGACCACCGTTCCAATGTCACTGCCGAAGGTCTACGTCATCTCTGCCACGCTCGTTCCTCTCGGTGCATCCGACGAATCCTCGTACTTCCATCCAAGATTCACAATATTTTTTTATCACCTCACCACCTCCCTCCAACACGTTCGACGCTTATCGATTCGTCGATCAATCGCGCTATTTTTGACAATGGCGCGAGTGGCGCGCGAGCCGATCGATCTAATTTAAAATTTTCATTAAGCTCACGGTCGCGCGCCACTCGAGCCGCAGATGGTGCGAGGTAACACGGACGGACCGACGGACGAAACCCGGCTGCATCGAGTCTCCTCTCGGTCTATCTCGGGCGTCCGCTTGGAAATTTTCACTTTATTTCGCTTTGTTCGAACGCGGGGTACGAATGACGTGCCGGCGACGAACGTGACAGCAGGATATTGACCTAGTTCGGTCTAAGAGCGCGCGCGCGCGCACAACACGCCGCGGTCTCGCTCGCCATGAATATGTCATGCGATCATTTCGAGTTGATGTTCCAGCAGGCACCGCGCGCTCTGCGGCTCACCCAGTCCCATGGAATTTTCTCAAGCCTTCCTCGTCGACGTCGTGTCCATCCTGCAACCCCACCCACCACTTTTTCACCCATTTTTTTTGTCCTCCTCGTTCTCTTATTTTCCACTGGTCGCTCGTTCACAAACTCGTTCATGAAAGAGACGAAGGGACGGTGGACGAAATTCGTAGAGGACGTTTCGTCGATTTTAATATCGCCGCCTACTACGAGGACGCGAATTCGCGGTGAAAATTTCGCGACTGGGTCTAACACGCTACTGCAGATACTATATTTGTCGTGGATGGTAGGAAAATAGGTGTGGTGCGTCTCGGAAAAAATCGGATAAAAATATTCTTCGGCGCGCACACACATTGCGGTGAGTATCTCGTACCCGTCTCTCCTTCTCCGAGGGCAAAAAACTTTCTCGAAATAAAACGCGACGAAAAGTTCGCGTTTCGCGGGATGGAAGAGAGAAAAGGGTAGTCGAAATATCGCGTGTGAAGGAAGGATTGAGAAAAAAAAAGGAAAGAAAAGAGAAAGAATCGCGAGAAGGAAAACGAGATGAGAACGAGAGCGGCCACTGGCAACTGACAATTTGATTCCGTTTATGCGATTCATCTGCCATTATATAATTCGATTTGATAACAGCTCATTAGAGCCGCTCGCAGTAGATGGCACTTATCGTCTATTGGATTGAATTGCGAAATCGATCGATGAATATTTCGTTGCATCTGCTTCTGTTCTATCCTTCCTTCTCTCTCTACCTTCTTCGTCACGCAACATTTCCCCTTCGCTTGGAATTCTCCCATTTTCACCTCGTCTCTATCGGCCAGCACCGATGGTCGAAATTTTTTAATGGGCCTTTTACCGTGGGTGAGAAAATTGTGTGAAAAAGAGAGAGAAAGAGAGAGAAAAAAAAACAGAGTGAGGTCTCTCCTTCTTCCCCGGAAGCGAGAATAAAAAATGGCGAGCGCGCCACGCGTGACGTAGGACACGCGCGCACACAGAAGCGCATCGTGTGTACGTAGGCAAATCAGGCGATCGCCAAGAATGCGTTGCATGTATGAGAGGGGCAGGAGAGGAGCCGAGACCGCTTCGACAGATTTGCCACGTGGTCATCGAGAAAAAACGTCGCCGCTCGCGACACGTTGCGACACGCGCCTTCGGCCAAATTCAATCGGGCGCTCTTTAATTAAATCAGAGCCGTGTGCGCGTCACGCTTCCTCCCGTGCGTGTGAAATCAGTAAGGAAAATCTGCTCGATTTTTCGCTACTTCCGGGTCCCCGTGCCTTGCGGATTTACTTAATTTTTGTTTTGTTTTGTACGAGGGATTTGGTAATTTTTTTTTTTCACGACACTCTATTTGAATGAGATATTTCGTCAGTCGACGAGTGGAGAATATTAGATAATACGGGAATCGTAGTATGGGACATTGTGCAACGATAATTAATTGTCTTTAGTACTGATAATTAACGGGACTGTGCGAATGGGTCGCTCGAGAGGGTGGAACTGAGCTTGTGAGAGGGAAAATGAGAGAGAAAGAGAGAGAGAGAGAGATCTTCGTGCATTAATGTGGAGAATGCACTTGAATGTAAGACTTGTGATATTCAGTTCATCAGTCGAATTGATATAATGAAAGATGAGAAGTGTATTGTGCGTTAATGCCGCGAAAGTGAAATTCGTGTTTTGAAACTGGTTTCTATACCAAATTAGAAATTTTTCTTCATTTTATAAGTGTGATATTTAATCAACTACCAGAACTCCAGTGATAATTGTCTTTTCAATCGTAGTAGTAAAAGAAAAATACTCTAGACAGCTTGTATATTTAAGTATAAAGCACATAATGTATATACTTTTTTAAGAGTCACTTATTACGGTAAGTTCTCCACGATTTACTCTGTCACAGTTGTAAAAGTGGAAGATGATAGATTAAATGCACGGTGTCCTATATTTGCCATGGCAAACAATTGGAACATCGGGGACAGCAAATTATGAAGCGTGGCATGTTATTTCCATTACTCTGAAAGATTGCCTACTGTTTTTCTATTGTTTGCGTAGAACAGTTATCATACCGAGCACTAAGCCACGACAAGTTGGTGATCACTTGCCCATAGATGATTTACCATAGTAAAGTACTTTGAATAGAATCAAACTACATTTGTAACTCTGATTCGAGTATTTTGAAGAATCTATCAACGAAGAAAGCGGCGAGCCTTTAGTCCTAGCGTAATTTAAAGAATCCACAACCTCAGGCATCGAAAACAAGATGTCGTTAAACATTGACAGAGCATGTGACACGCCAATGTCAAGTTTACAAAGCGCTAATAGAGCACAATTTTATTATTATGCCATTTAAGAACCAGTGAAAGACAAAGCGACACTCAAAGTCTGCAAGGATGTTCTGCACTCAATTGTCGTCCGTATCGGACGAGTATCCCTACGCTTATTAACTTCTTCGCAAATACCACTCAATCGTAGAACACATAAAGTATTCCAAGCTTCAAAATGAGTAGAGCACATAGTCCGAAATACTAATGACACATTTCTAGAATCCTCATGCCATAACCTCGGTCGCAGAAGTACTCGTGTGAAAGCGACAACTACCACTTCGCACCATAATTTGCAAAATAATAAATCAGACGTAGTCCAAATAGGAAGAGCGGACACGAAAGCGAAATAAAATCAAACTACAGTGAAACCAGCCTGTGTCGCATATTAGTCATCGTCCAGCCTTCTGATTCTTGCGACAAAGAGCGGTTGGTGGGCATGCTTGGAAAACAAGTTGTTTTTGGAAGGCATGCAGGTGTTCGGTGCCACTAGACAATAAATCATTCTAAATATACATTGTAACGATTAAGCAGACATCTATTTTCTACTTGCAAATGACACATGCGTGGCAGGGAAGGAGGAGGAGGTTGGCTAAGACGTCAACGGGCTATCCATGAGGAGGCCAATGCAGGTTCGTTAACACTAAAGAAATTTGCGCTTACTGGGTCGGATCTGCGAAGCTGGATGGTAACTCGGCGGTGCTGGGGCAAAGCGTTTCTCGGTAGTACCATACGCCCACGATATTCGCGCGTGTAAACATCGAATTTAGCGGAGGGGCCGCCAAAATAGACAATTACGGTGGCGAATCTAAGGATCGAATGAAAGGGAGGGATAGAAGAGTGGCGAAGCGCTAGAGAGAGATCCGAAGGAGGAGGAGGAAGCGAAGGAGAGCGCCGTGCGCGCGCGAGAGAGGGAGAACTCCCTTCTATCCCGCTCGATCGGCTTCCCGAGAGCGCCCAGCCGCTCGCACGCAGACGCAACGTTCTGCATTCGTAGACGACGAACAGGCGAACGTGAGTCGAGGCGGTGAGAGAGAAGGAAGAGTGGTGGTAGGTAAGGAGGTAGGGAGGGGAAGGAAGGAAGGAAGGAAAGAGAAGAAGGACGGAGAAAGAGAGAACGCGCGAGAGGTAAAAAGAAGACGGAGAAACGTGAGAGCGGGATGGGAGGGAGATGAACGAAGAAAGAGAATGAGAAATGAGGAGGTGGGAGAGAATCCAGTGGGGAAGGAGAGCGTGGTGGAAGAGAAGCATGGTGGGGAGGAAGAGCGCCCGTGCAAGAGGCAGAGAGCTGCGTGCTAGAGGTTAAGACATGTCTTGTGGTACTCACTGGTGATCTTCATGCCACCCATGGGCGGATTCGCGGGCGGCTTGTTGCCTTCGGCGAAGGAGGTGGTCCTCGGTCGGCCGCTCATTTTTACGAGAGCCCCTCGCCCGGTCCTCCACTTCCACGGGGTAAGCAGATCCGGAGTACGTCGGCTCTGTTTCCGCTGGCCGCCGCCTCGGCCGCCCGTACAACTTCCTCCCCCTCCTGCGGAACGCCTCACGTGAAGATACCAAGGAACGTTTCGTCGTGGTCCTCGTTGACACCACCTCGGACATCAATGACAGCACGAACGATAATCACATCGCACGCACGCACGCACGCACGCACGCACGGCACGTCCTCCACACAGTCGGCCCCTTCTGAATTACCCCACGGCCGCGCTCGATCGACGGTTGGGGGAGAGGGGTGGAGGAGAAGGAGGTGGCAAAGGAGCGAAAGAAAAAGAGTGAGAGAGAGAGAAGGAACGGACGAGAGATGGGAATGACACTGCGAGCGGGAGCGAGAGAAGAGGAAGGAGGACGAAGAGGGTACGTAGGAGAGGAAGGAGGGAAAGGAGGAGGGAGGGAGGAGGTGGAGGAGAAAACGAAGGCGAACGAGCGGGGGAGAGCGCGCGCGAGACCGAGAAAGAAGACCGAACTACCGAAAAGGAGCGTATAGAGGGCCTTCGGCTGATCTACGTAGGTGTACGAGGCGTCGATGAATTCTCGAGCACTAGATTCTAACGTCCACGTCCGATCGGCAGCGTAGGCCACTCCGAGAGTCCGACGATGACGATGACGGCGATGGCCGATGGCAGCGACGCGCGCTAGCAACCTCCTTCTTCCTCCTTCCGTGCGATCCGCGAAGATTCTCCTCGGTGTTGTCGACGGTGGTACGGTAGGTCGGCGGTGTGCGGGTTCGCGCTCGCTTACACCTCGTTGTCGTCGCTTTCCTCGCCTCTTCGCGATCCCTTTTTACGGCGAATCTCCACCGTCGAGTAGGAGCGACACTCTTCACCGGCACCATACACTGCCTACGTCCACCGGGGGGCGCGGATATCTACGTACCGAGATGAGAGACCCTCTCTCGCGCTACCGTCGCGGTGTCGCTGTCAGCGAGAAGGCACGACGAAGCGAGAAGCGGCGCGTTTCTACTACCTAATAGCTTGCGACGAGGGCGCGGGGCGATGCGGTGCCGCTATGCCGCGAGGGGAGGCGCGGGCCTCGACGTTTTCGGAACGGCTCGTACCAACCTGGCTCTCTCGTTTGGCGCAGGCACACCGCCGCACTCGCGCTCCGCCGCCTTCCTTCCTATATACCGGCGATTCCACCGCGCCTAAACGATTCTCCGACAATTAGTCAAGCCACCGACTCTACCACGGCTTCGTTCTTATTCTCGTTACGGGGCCAATCTTTAATGCACGTCACAACAGGCGGCCTCCTACCACGGGCGCGGCAACGCAGTACCACACCGAGGATCCTTATTTTCACAGCACGGCCCTGGCGGCCGCAGTCGCTACTGCTCGCGCACGCACCACTCCGCCGCTTCGTCGTCCACCACCACACCACCACCACCAGCACCGTTGCCGCCACCACCACCAGGCACCACTACCACCACCGCCACCGTTCTTTCTCTCTCTTTCTATCTATATACGTATCTCTTTCTCGCTCTCTCTCTCTCTTTCGGTCTATCCGTCTCCCCGTACCTCACTCGCCTCGTCTCTCTCGCGAGCAAGCACGAAAACCGCGCGGAGCCGACCACTGCTCTCTCACCACCGTCGTCCTTCTCTCTCGCTTCTCTTTTTTCCAACACCGTCTCCCTTCTTCCTCGCTCTATCTATTCTCTCCTCCTTCCTCTCACTCTCTTTCACTCCACGTATCTCTTTCTCTCTCCCTCTCTCACCTTCGTTCTATCTCTATCTATCTGCGTCTTTCTCGTTACCTCTCTTTCTCCGCACGCTCTCTCTATCCTCGATCTTCCTCTCTCCGTCTCACTCTTTCTCTTTCTCTTTGGTGCGCGTTTCACAGAGTTCTCAGACTTGTCGTCGTTGCTTCGCCAGGCCCCTGCCCTGCATTCTGCCGCGCGGACCGCCAAGCTTAGGATAACGGAGCGGTTAAGCACCCCACTGACGCCGACGTGGACGTCCTCCTCGTTCTCGCTATGTTGTCCACCGTATCGACGTCGACTGGAGGGCAGGTCGTCGTCGTCGTCGTTGTCCACTCGGCCACTACGACACCCGCAATGCCACTCGCGATTTAAATGACGCCACGCGTACACTGACTTTATTGAGACACGGGGGTCAACCGAGCGCGCGCGCTTCCCTTACTTACGAGGTGATTTTCGAACGATACTCAACCACCAACGACGACTTCTCTTCCTCACGATGACCACGGGAACACCACACCAGCCACGAATTTTTCGGAGCCTCCTCAGACATTGACCCGTTCGGGCGAGATCGGGCCACTCGAGTGTAGACGGACATTGCCGAAAGTGACGTCAGCGACACCCCGCCCTGCCCCTTGCCATGTAAACGATCGCTCAGGGAGAGCGATGGCGTGACAATCGTCGATACCTTCGCCACCTATCGCTCCCACCTCTCACTACATCACCGTGGCATGCGGTTTAAACTTGACTTTATGGATTTTTCCTCCTACTCGTCCGTAAACAAATGTGGGATTTTCGTTTCTCACGATCCAAATCGTATTTCGTTTACTTTGATTAATGGCATAATAGGATTTAGGATTTTTAATGATTCGCTTCGCGACTTGGCCGATATAATAGAATAAACTTTTTATTAGATATAAAGGATGTTCTTAATGCGAAGTTCGATATACTGTAGATATTTGCAGTTGGTAAATTAATTGTTCTATTCGAATATACGCAAGGAAATATTTTAAATGGGTCAACGACTTCCGCCTCCGTAAAATTATATCGAGGTACTGGCGCCACCTGACGTTGCAACGACACTTCTGACGCGCCATTTGCAATGTTGTTGGTCGATAAACGCGGGACGACTGTTCGAGCTGCGTGAGGAGCGATTATTTTAATTCTCGAAAAGAGGATCAAAGAGCTTGGAAATAAAATCTCGTCTTATGGAATCTGTTAAGCGTCGATGTACTTGTTATAAAATTAAATGTGGCAATGAAAATCACGGCGAACGTAAGAAAGGACGTGTGATTTTGAAGTTGGTTAGGTTCGAAATATCCGACGTGTCAACACGTGGCCGTGCTTTTCCTTGCATCGATAACATTCATGAGTTTACTTACAGGTAGCCATAAGATAAATTCTTCGTAACAGCTCGTGCGGTTGTTGAGCTTGTTTCGAATTATCGTGCGTCGTTACAGACGCGAGTTCCCTTTCCAGATTAATGGAGGTTGGACTACTGACAGGAAAGTGTCGCCACCTTGTGGCCGTTCGGTCAACAAATCGCCGCGTGGGGACGAAGGTCCCCCCACCAATGATCCTTCTTCGCCAGTCAGTAAAGCGCGGGCTACAGTTCAAGTTGCATTTTAGATGCGAACGAATGCACATCGTTTTCGGTTTGCGGGAATGAAGTCCGTTTGGTGAATCTCGAAGAAGCTACTTCTACGAGGGCAGATACTAAGTGGCAATTGTGACTACTACTACGGGCAGTTGGGTTTACTCGCAGAACAACCGGTGAGTTTCAACATTTTTTTCACAATTTTTCTCACCTCGCTGAAAGTGTTAGAATTAGAATACTCGACGCGTGCCGGACGCGCCAATTGCCCGTGGACATTTCACGCGAAGTGCAACGCAACAAATTCGTGTAACGTCACGAGAAACTTTGCAATACATTTCTCGACGTAAGATTATTCTTAACGTATGACAGATTTCTATCGAAATTACTCTATGCTCTTCAAGGTCACCGGTGTCAAGTGTCACCGACTCTTATCAACCGAATGCTTACTAATTACATGTTAAAGTTATAAAATGCGACACATCTGCGTGTTATTATCTCTATGCGTATATCGAGAGACACATTGTGCAAGTGATAAAGAGTAACGACCTTTGGAATTTTTTCAAATCGAACATCGCTTTTTTGAGAAAATCCTTTCACGAATCTGTCGCGATAGAAACACTTGGAATAAATGTTAATCCTTCAAAATATTCACTCTCTCGCGCCTCTTTCTCGCGTGTTTTCCTCGGGGTGGTACACCGTGGTGGAGCAGGGCGCGTTAACCGCGCATAATATAAACGATTACGGGCTATCGAACGCCGTCGTGGCACGTCGCAAAAGGCATTAAGCCCTCAGACGTTTAGTCCTGCCCCGTGTAGAGAGTTTCGAACGTTGGCTTTAGCCCGCTGGCTGGCTGCCTCGTATACCGCGGGAAATTATTTCAGGGACGAAAAGTTTAGTCGAAGTTTGGCGCACTCGCTTGCTCGGAGGTATCGCGCGTACCGAGGGAGGATAGAGTGAGCGAATGTGCGACTACGAGGAGAAAGAGAGCGAGATGATAAGAGGGAGAATGAGAGAAGACGTCTATCTCCGCTCGTAGTCGGGACAAGAGGAGAAACTTTTGACTGGAGCCTCGCGCGAGGCAAAGTACAATGGAAAAGAGCGCGGACAAAAAGGATTCTCCTCGTTCTCATCCTCTTCTTCCACCTCCTTCTCCGCAGTCTCCTTCTCGCGCATCCCGTTAATTCATGCCGGCGCACGGACCCTTACCGTACCACGGCGTCGTGTAAGAGCCTTCGGCGCGTATTACGCGGATGGTAATGGCTCTTATTAGACGCTCGGCATATCGAAGGCGTGCACACTCGTAGTTTAGAGGCGCGCGGTTGCTTAGACGATTAACGAGGTGATAAAAGACGTTCTCAAGGACTCCTCTATTTTTTATGAATTTTTTAGATTCTGGGGTTACACACTGTTTTTTATTTATTTTTTGTTTGCATTCGAAGAGGTACTAAAATTGAAAACTGGAATTCATGGATTTTTTTTCTTGCCGTGCTCCAGCTTGATTTTTTCGAAATTCTCCAAGTATGCTTGTTTTTTCTCTTGTTACATTAGAATTCTGAAAATCTAACCGCATCGACGACGTGGGTAGAATAGTGCATCCGACAATTTACCGCGTCAAACTGCTTTAAGATTAGCAACAGGTGTAGCTACTTTCCAAGCACATCCTCTCGGCCCGTGATTCCTCGAGGGATAAGAAATCGAATAAATTTTTCTCCCCGCCGCAAAGACATCGGATTTTACTGGAAAATAAAGCGCGATATACCTCTACTTTCCACGTAGGATATACGCCCAGGAAGAATCCCGTGGACCTTTCTACGACCTCACCTCCCACATATAATTAAATTTCCTCGCGTTCTCGCGAATACACTTTCACTCGACGCCTTCCGCGCCACTAAACTCACATCTAACCAGAGGCTGCTCCATGCCCGATCTCCCGTATAATCGCGAGAGCGGTCGGGGGTGGGATGGAATCGGCGCGAAGCACCACGGTGGATAATTAAAGATTTAATTTCGAGGCATTAAATAAAGGGATGGAGGAGCACGGTGGGTGGAAGGAAGGAGGTGGAGAAGGCGGAGGCTGCTCGACACGGTGGTGAAACGTGGCGAGGTCGAAGTGAGAGAGAGAGAGAGAGAGAGAGAGGAACGGGGAGGAATATGCGCATAATCGTGTTTATTCTCGTGAGATACTCGAAACGCAAGCCGACCGGATATAATCCGTTGCCCCGCCGCCACTAAATTACCATTCGAATTGATTCTCTGCCCGCCTCCGCTCAACCCATCCCACCAGTCGAGATTTCGATACGGGTAGAAAGCATCGGCCAAGCGCCGATCCCGCGATTTATTTGGGGAAATCGGCAACAATACCGTTCTCATTAAGCCCGGCGGAACCCACGCGCAGATTTCAACGCGGCCGTGCCACTCGACGTACGCGCGCGCGCGCGCACTCGCCTCGGTATTGTTGAAGCAGGGCGCATTGCATTCATCTAATGTCGCGGTGCAGTTATGAGCTCCCCCTCACCGCAGTTTTCCCCGCACGCGGTTCGTACGCTCATTTCGAGCTCACCTTCTCGAACCTCGTGACGCAGTCATCGACGTCACTAATGAACCCTTTATGCGTTCGGGTGGAGGTGAATTTTTTAGTCGCTCGTTGTTTCTG
Organism: Tiphia femorata; assembly: GCA_944319695.1. NCBI lineage: Eukaryota > Metazoa > Arthropoda > Insecta > Hymenoptera > Tiphiidae > Tiphia > Tiphia femorata. The sequence continues at coordinate 8,184,625 of OX090896.1, read as the reverse complement.
TCGCTCGTTTGCTGGTCCTTGGGAAGAAGTGGGTGGGTCAAGGAGAAGAAAAGATTTCACACGAGGGAGAAACGACCTGTGCGTAAAGTGCGTTAGAAAAAATAATCTTGTATCGTTTCAGGGAAACATTGGTGGATTGTTTCTTTTTTTCGAGGTCGTTCAGAGTTGTTCTTTATTTTTCTTCTGCGCTATTAATTGGAGCTTCGTTGAATTAATTAAAGCGCGCCAAAGCGAATTTCGAGTCTCCACTGGAAGGCTTCGAGCGCGATCTTCGGCACGCGCTTTATCTACTCCACTGGAGTACACGGAACAAACAAGATGCGGGAGAGACAATGAACTAGCGTGCATTGTAAACTCGAAGGTAATACTCTTCTCCTCGAGATAAGTCGCGTGTCCCGAATTAGTTCTAATGTCAATTTCCGTTGAGCTAGGAGTATCACCGAGCGTTCGGTCAAGGACGAACGGATCCCCTCGTATCTTTAGCAAACTAGACTTCGCTCTCACCGTCTGTCTCTGGCTTCTGGAAGATTGGAATCGGAATTGCGGTGGAAAACTTGACTTCCGCCAAGTGGGAGAATTCGATTGGCGCTTAAACCACGCGAGATAGCGCGCCGTTTTACGTTTTCGCTGGGGACGGGAGCGCGGATTAGGCTAATGCCGGGTGAACGAATTATCTCGCTAATTATCCGGCGAATTATCTCGAAATGCGAGGGAACAACAGCAACGGCATCCACGAGACGAACAGCTCTCGTTGCCAAGACGCAGCTGCTTCTCGCGCGTTCATCCGTTACGCTTAATACATTCTAACGGGGATTAACGAGCTCATTAGACACTCGCCCTTACGCGGGCGTGCGCGCGCGCGCCTTCTCTCTCTCTCCACCGTCACCGGGCGGTTGGGCATATTTTACGAGGAAATCAGAGCTGGCGGACGGGCGCGTGAGAGCGCGCGAGACTCATCCCCCCCGTGACTCACGAGGACTCACGGCTTTACGAGTGGCGCGGGCCACCTCCAAACATTCGAAATCCTCCCGGCGGTGGTGGTGGCGCGCCAGGTGAAATTAGTCGAGCGGGACGCGTCGAATTTGCTCTGCCAACGACGGTCAGGGAGATTAAACTTAATTCCAACTCCACCTCCTCTCCTTGATAGTCGGGCGGAAACGAGGAGAAATTAAATTTTGTTCTCCGAACATCGGGATCGGATGATACTTCTCGGTTACGAACGAGGCCGAGAACGTCGGCTCGAAAATGAATCGTCGCGAGGTTAGCGGTATTTTAAAATGCAATAACTCGCGATGTTTCACGGTTTTCATCCTTTTTTCGCTTTTTCCACTTCCGTCTTCTCCTTTTTCTTCTTCTCTCTACGCTTTGCCTCTCGCGTGACGTCGAGACGTTTGCATCCCTCCATTCTAGAGATACTCGACGAGTAAATATCGTCGATTCGCTATCGTCGAACGATGAAATATCGACGGGACGAAGAGAAGCGACCAAGCCGTTGTAAACACGCGAATCTCCCGCTGACTTTCGACTCGCCTCCTTGTCTTCTTCTTCTTCCTCTTCTTCGATCCGCCTTGCACGTGTCGCGTTGGGCAACGTATTTGGAAAGTGTCGCGTGGGAGGGAGGGGAGGAAAAAATGGATCGTTCGCGGAGATGCTGTTACCGTTGCTGTCGACGAGGGATGATGCATCGCGCGGAGATGTGAGCCGAATGAATTGAGAGAAATCGAGAGCGAGGAGAAGTTTGCGTCTTTCGCGGATCCTTCTCCTTTTTCCGTGAATTTTTCTAGGATCGTCTCTTCGAAGCGTTTCGCTTCTTATTCTCCCTCGAGAAAACAATCGTTTCATAGCTGCTAATTAATTTATGATCCTCCGTGGAATTAGCAATTTTCCAGATAATTCGAACTGTTTAGAAATGCAATTCGTGCTCGAATCGCGCGAATTATGCGCCTTTTGTAAATAGTAGACACGATATCGGGGTAGGCGGTAAAAAAGGATCCCACGTTAAAAAGGTTTCCCACCCCGACTTTCACCCACGGAGCCGTTCGTACAGATAAACTGCGCGCATTATCCTCGAGGATATTCGCGCGCCATCCAAAACAAGTTTTCCTAGGCGATTCAAGTCGATAACTTTAATGCCGATCGATCCCTTTTATATCCACTCTGAGCCCGAGTGGAGCCCCGCTCCTTTTCTCTCTTTCTCCTCCCTTTCTCTCCATCTCTCTTGGTTCTTCCTCTCCACCCTTTCTCACGGGTCTTCGTGCGCGCCCGACGCATGCGAGGCCGAAGGCTTTTAAGCCTCGAGCGTGCGCCCGCGCGCCTCCACGATTTATGCCCACGATTATGAACGGCGCTTTAACATTCGTCACGGGGAATGTAAATCGCGAGCGTATCTCTGACGATTCAATTACCCGCTGTAACTACCGGCCTCTCTCCTGCTCCCCCACTATTTTCCTCCAGCCATTTCTACTCTCCTCTTGCACGCGTGAGTGTAACGATGGGATCGCATCAGAGGCCCATTACCGTGAGTATCGTTTCCAGGGGTAGAAAAGAGGATATTTTTTAGGAGAATCGATCGAGAGAGAACTTCTTCTCCACGAAGGACCCGCGGTATTGTTTCTCGTCGCGTTCGTACAGTTTTTACGCTCCGCGATAAAATGGCTGCTAAGTGGCGATGAAAGGAAGCGCGACGCAAACGAGTCGAAGGAATCGTAAACCTAACCCCTGCGTATTACGCCCTATCGTCAGTTCTCGCTGATCTTTTTCACCCTCGACGGCGTCGCAGATTCTTCCATCTCCACGCACCCCACCGGTTTCCATCCCTCTTGCAGATCGCCCAGCAGTAAGAATTTAATGGACGACTTCACGGATACATTTCCGTCGTCAGTCGTTATCCCTTGATCTATCGAACAATATTCTCTCCCTTTGTCTATCCCTTTCGAAAGTCTACGATATCGATTTCCGTCTACGTGCTTCGCACCCGAGCACTTTTATTATATCCATCCTACGGTTAGGTTCCATTACCTTTTACCACGGCCGCTTATCTCTCGATCTCGCTCGTCAATTCTCACCAGCTACCTTTTTTCTTTTTCGATCCTCATCAACCCCTCTCTCGTCCTGACCCCTCTCTTCCGCTCTGTCGAAAAACTTTCTCACGATTTCGGATGCGCACTTTGCCTCACGGGGTCCGCCACCAGTTTTTCCATGCCCAGAATTGGGGACGACGCGCGCGTCTCGCGCACCTTTTAGCCGCGTGCACTCACAATAGGAGGACGAGTCATCGGCGAGGAATTAACTGCGCGGAGGGGTGGAAAAAGAAATACTTCGATGTCGTTTGGCCCCCTGCGAGCTACGAGGGACGTTTTCACGGCGCTTAACGAGATTTTCGGGGGATTATGCGAGAATTCGACGTGCCTCCTCTTTGTGCGACTACTGCAGATGTCCGGAAACGAGAGTCTATTTGATTTTCTTTTTTTTTTCTTTTTTTCTCTCTCGAAGGGTGTTCTTCTCAGGAGGGACGAACAACAAGCTCGAGGGAAAGCGTTTCTCGAGAATTCACCGCATTTTCGAGAGAACCGTGACGCGGGTAGTGAGACTGATTTTATCGTTGGCTATTTATCGCTTTCAATTTGGAGGTTCACGGTTACCCTCCGCGCGCCTCATTACCCGTCTCTCCGCCGACCACCAATCACAATAAACATTTAACGCCCCCAGTTCGAATTATGTTCTCCGATCGGTGAGAGCATTTCGTTAACGAGAAAACGATTCATCGAGCGCCCGCGCGCGGACAATCGTTCGCGGAAATATTATCGCGGAACGACTAGTTACCGAAACATTATTAAACTCCTAACTTTGGCCATTAATGTTAGCGATCGCTATTAAATTCTGATATTTACGTCCTTCTCTTCTCCCTCGCGCGATAGCTCTCGCCGAATTGTGCAAACCGTTATCGGATGAACCGTTGAAAAATCATGTCGAAAAAGAGTAGCAAAACGCGTGAAAAAAATCTACCGATCGTTTCGAATTCCGAACGAGTTCGCGTGTAGCGTATCCTCGGTTTGGCACTCCGCGTAGCAATCCACGAGAGAAAAGGGAAGCGGATTGGTGAAACAAAGTTGATCGCGGTCTGCGCGCGCCCGCGCAATCCGGCCGCGGAACTATGAAAATCCGAGTTGGCGAAACTTTTAAAATAAACGTTGGGGGGGCCTGAATTACGATCTGCCGGTGCTCTCACTCTCCGTAATAAAGACCGCGTCTTACCGTCACCCCTCGCCTTTTCGCTTCACCGTCTCCGCTTACGAGCACTACCCCCAAACGTGCAGCTCGACGTTGTTAAAAAGCATTCGACGTCGGACCGCGTCGGGGCCTCGAAATAGCGTAGGCATGAGTCTGCAGCTTTCGTTTTGTACGCTCTCCATCGAGCCGTGCACACCACCCCACCTTCCCTTCTGCACCCTCCGTTCGCGCTAACGAGGTCGATGTCTTCTAACGTGCCAACGCGAGACCGCCCCCTGTGATCCGTCCGATAGGCGATACGTTGATCGCGCGGTATAAATTAGAGCAAAATTGGTGGTGGAAGGAAGCAGCGAGATTAGTCGAAAGGGAGAATGGTAGAAGGAGGGAGAATTAGGCGGATACCCGCCGAATCACCGTTGCGCAATTCCAGCTCGCACCCCCTCTCGTCGTTTTCTTCTAATTCGAATATTCCCGCGAACTTATTCGAATATACGATCGTCCAGCACCATCATTGCTACCCTTCGCTACCACCGCCCTCTCCGTTCCGCTTACTCTCACCTCATACTCTCACCGTTAATGGAACCGAATGCGGAGAGTCGCGGAAACTTTTTAGCTTAATTACCGCCCTCCCACCGCGTATAATCGAATGAAACGCGCCGCGCACCGAAAATGTTTATCCGCGTGAGGAGGGGTGTACAGGTGGTAGGAGAGGGGTAGGTACACGTACCTGGAAAAGTTTGCGGACGTCGTTGAAAAGAGAGAGAAAAAAAAATGGCGTGTCGGTGGTGGCGATGAGGACGGAGGGAGGTATTGGAGGACGGAGGCGGTGGTTACGCGCGAGAGCTTGCGGCGCGTTGTTTTTCCGCGCGCTGTTTTTTTGCTGATTACTTCAATTGTGTACCCTGGCTCATCCCTTCCTCCGCCACCGACTGGCGGATCTGCCTTCTCTCCTCCCCCGCCTCCGGGGAAAAAAAACCCCAAAAAATAAAACAGAAACGACGAACGATAAAGTATAAAATCGGCGAACGGGGTGCGCAGCTGCGTCTGCCTCCGGCCGTCTCCCCTGGCCCCGCCATCCCTTGCAGCCTCCTCTCCGACGCTTTGCAGGATGGATTCATCGGTATGCGCATCGGACCGGATGTACATGGAAGCGTGCAAACTATCCGTCTCCCTGCCAAACGCGGCTCTCTCCCGCGTAATCAGTTACGGATTATTTTTCTACCCGCTCGGCCTCGTACGCCTCCACCGTTCTCGTTCCAGGCGCATGCTATTATAATCCGTTACCGTTTCCCATTTTTTATGTCGACGAGACGCATTATATTTTTTCCGGTTGCACGCTTGTATGGCGCACGCGCTTTTGCCCGGCCACGCAAACGTAAACGTCCGTCGGGTGTACCTTTCGTTAAAATGTTTGGCAGGTTTTTTTTCCCCACCCTCCTTTTTCCGTTCTCTCGATTTTTGTTTTTCTCTCTCTACCATCTCTCTCATTCGAATTTTACTCGTGTACACGCGACTCTCTCTGTCTCCTCTCTCTTTGTACTATTTCTCTCCCTTCTATCCCCGCCTACAGATTTTTTTTTTTTTTACCGCCGGCGCCGACGCTCGTATCAGCGAGTATCACCATTGCAGGCAGTTTCAGTTTTCCGTTCGGGCGATCCACGGCGAAGAGTCGAATCTCTTCGATACTCTTCAATAATAGATTTCGATTCACAGGTACCCATTTTTCCACGATCTTCTTTCTTCTGCCCATCTCGCGCGTTTCCACCCCGTTCTACGCTTCGATTCTCGACAATTTCGAGCGGGGCTGAAAACGAACGAGTCTGGCCTCTTGTCCCTGTGCACGGGGTTAATTTTTAATTCGGCAATGGCGAATGAAAGAGATACTCTGGACAATGACCTCGACACAACTATTTGTATGATCGAGGGGTACGGATAATACGAGAGATTGATTTCTCAAACGCGCGGACGCTTTGTTCTCATTTCATTTATTCGCTCGGGTCGGTGGGGGTATTTTTTCATGCAATATCAGAAAGGGGTGAGAGCTAGACGGACTCTGAATTTTCGCGATGCGAAATGAACGAGTTTTCGTACGTAATTCCCTTTGATCGTTGCCCGATCAGGCTGATACTTTCGTGTCATTAACTCGTTTGCGAATGATTCCTCGCTCGGGCGAGGCAGCGATGCGTTACTCGTAAATCATTTAAATTTTTCTCCAAACCCCTCCCGCCGTTTGTGTCGGCTCCATGCGCAGCTCGTACGCCTTACGCTCTCTCGAGCGCGGATAATTCTCCTGATAAAAAGGCCGAGCGAAAAGCAAATTAACGAAATTGTTGAAATAATCGGCGAACGAGGATGCTTGCTTTTTCGCAACCTCGCGCGAGTCTTCATCGAATTCCTGAAACATCTCTTAATTATCCGAGATAATAGGCGCCTGTGTAAATTCGTCGACTATCGTTCGAATAATTTCCTCGAGGAGAATTCATCCCTCCCAGGATTCTGGAATTTTTCACAAATCTCCTTCCGCGACACGCGCGCTATTTATTCCTCGCGGGCGAAACAACGATTGGAATCTTCTTCTGAAAATTTAAAATGTCCCTGCTCGATTCCGCGCCACGGGAATAATAAAACGCCTGGGCTTCAATTACCTCGTTCGTTTACTGCCCTTTTCGGGACACCAATAACTCGACGCGCATTTCGTTCCTGCTACTCGGAGGGGTGGGTTGGCTGAGTGCGGTCGCCGATGATAAGATCGGGAAACATTGTGCGTACGTTACGCTACGATACGCGAGGAGCGTGGAGCGAGCGCGAGCGAACGACGATCGCTTCGCTGGTTTCCGCGTACGCGCGCACGTACACGCGATTCGGGATATTCGAGGGTGTGGGGCCGGTGGTAACTCGTTGGAAACACGGTCGCACGCAACGCTCGTTCCCCATGACTGACATATACAACGTACGGATTAAACCGATGGCAAAGTGGCCGCCGACGTAAAACGATATCATCGCTATCGACAAACGTCCTCCTCCGAGCCACCACCCTCACCATCTCGTTCCACCGTTTTCCATGCCCGACGGCGTAACGACTGGTTCAGCGGCCATCAATCGTCAAATTTATAAGCGAGGCGCCGACGCGCGTCGATTATGGAGAAGCCAGAGGAGCGAAGGGTCGGTTTAAATATTCTCCTACGAGTGGAGGAAGGTAACGCGCGGAAGTCTCGGCCCACCTCGACGGTATCGGCAATTTTTCATCCCCCTTTTTCTTTCTCTCGCCTCTTGCACGTTCGAATCCATCCCTCCGCTTCAACCCCCTCTTTTTCAGGCTGTTCTTACTCGCGTAAATGAAGGGCTCGACGTATTCCTCTCGATTGTGATTTACCGGGTACACGGACGGTGCGCGGAAATTTTTGTTTCTCGCAGGACCTTTGTACTTTTGATTTAGATTTTTTTTTTCTCTCTCTTTGTTCGAGTTCAGGGATGTCCTCGCATCACGAACGATAAGCTAGGATTTTTCTTTCCAGCTGGAGCTTGGTAGCTTTCATTTGGATATTTCTTTTTTCGAATTTCATGACGTTCTTGTAGGTTTGATTTTGAATTCAATGAGCTCACGAGACGCCACTGTCTCCGTGACTTATTCTCACGCGCGGCAGTCACGCGAATTACTCTCATTGACTGTGTCAAGTTTAGAAACCGGTTCGCCTTGGTTCCGCACCCACGATCGGCACGATTCCATTTCTTTGCAATACTCGCGCCCATGAATTATGGATCTTATATCCGCACGTAGCCATTAACCGATCGTTGAATGTGTTCGCCGGCATTCGGAATGCCACCGCGATACCTGAATAAATTCTCATGACGAAATGATCGGTGATTTCGAAGAATCTAGTGTTTAGCTGCAATAGAGAATTCGTTATTTCATTGCCAGTGGCATTGAGCATTGGCGATTAATATCCGAGAGGTATACGGGGCTTGAAATAGAGTTTAATAATATAATGGGATCTGGTAAATACGTTGCATACAAGGGTAACACGAATTATAAATTATTTTTAATTTTGGGGGCGTTAATAGTATTAGATTCCAATATTAATTTCTATTAATACGTTCACCACTGTTTAGCCCATAATTCCTGCCTTTGTGTCACGTTTCTTCTCTCTTCTTTCACTTTTAATCCTTCGACCTATTGTTCGTTTTCAAATATAGAACGAGCAGTGGTGACGTGTCGGACGTCGATTATTCCTTAGTTATTTAGCACTCGCGTTCATCCTCACGTCGCACAGTGGGCCATTTGACGATTCTAGCTGGACAAAAATAGGAAAATCACTTTCTCACGGAAGCGAATGACAATTATTTATTTCGATAGTCAAGACCTCAAAGTATCCTGGTATATGCAATATTTCCTCTGAATAAGTCGTTAAATAAATTATAATTAACATTGAAGTCAGAGTAAGACTAGCTAACCAAAGTAGTCGTTTCAAGTCACCTGCATTCAATCTTACACCACACAAGTGTTTGTGTTTGTCACTTTCTGTAGATAAATCTTATTTACAGGAGAGTGATTCTGAAGATTATTCTGAGGACAGCGAGTAAGGTGAAAATCTCACATACATAAAGTGACGGTATTGGAAAATGTTATTCTAATTCACATCCATGTTTAAAGTTTCGGCGGGATGTGATAACAGTTACCGAAAATGTACATGAAATATACAGTTGGCCGCCATTTTGGATTTGTTCAGACAAAAGTTTAAAAATTTGACAATATACTTTTTGACATAATTTGCACGTATCTTTCAACTTTTGTCTAGTTCCGACGAGAGTTCAAGAGAATACAACTTTGCTATGAATATCAATAACCGACATTTTGAAACGGCTACAAATGGCGGTCTGGAAAGTTTAATATAAGCACAATAGTACATCTTCGATTAATCTGTCAAATTTTATTCCAATCCAATGAGCCGTTTCTTCAGAATTTTATTAATACTATGGGATGTACCACGCGGTTACTTATAACAATTGAAATAACAACCGGAGCCGCAGGCGACCGCACCCAAATTTTGTGGGCATTCGATAGGGTAAGGAATAAGCTTTCAAACGCACCAAAGCCCATCGCGGAACTCCGCAGCACTCAAATTGTAAGTCTAATTACGAAAAGTTGCACATAACAATTGAAAATGGTGCTACACGAAAACCATTTGAGTTACAGCAAAAAACCGAAAGGTTTTGTAAACTAGAGATCTGTACTTATATATCGAGCCATCAACGAAACTTATCGTCCCACAAACACTTGTGTGGTGTAAGATTGAATGCAGGTGACTTGAAACGACTACTTTGGTTAGCTAGTCTTACTCTGACTTCAATGTTAATTATAATTTATTTAACGACTTATTCAGAGGAAATATTGCATATACCAGGATACTTTGAGGTCTTGACTATCGAAATAAATAATTGTCATTCGCTTCCGTGAGAAAGTGATTTTCCTATTTTTGTCCAGCTAGAATCGTCAAACGGCCCACTGTGCGTCGCGCGTCGTGGTCCTTTTGTCATCTCAACCCTCTTACCCATTGTTCCTCTGACAATTAGATTCTGCTAGATTTATTCTCGATTTAAGGACGGAGTCCTCATGAGGATTCCAGGCAGTTAAATGATTCATTAGCGAAACCGCGATGCAAAAATATTTCAGTTGCATTTTACACGATCGGGTCAACAGCGAGAGCGTATTCTCGCGATAGAGCGAGCACGTCAGCATAACGACCGTTTCGTAATGGACGATTAAATATTCAGGGAGCAGAAAGGGCAAAAGGTAAAATCAACGCGGAAAAGCAGACGTTTCTTAATTGGGTTTAGTTTATCTTTCAGAGTTCTTCCGTCGCTGATATATTTTCATCCTACGAATTTTTTATCGTTCTCCGTCTAGCCAAGTGCGAAGGAACGAATGGAATGGACGGACGCATAAAAAAGCAGGTGGACATTCGTTCAGCCGATCTTTCCATTCCTCTTCCTCCTCAACTTTGTCTCGCTTCTCTCCCCTCGCACCCTCGCCCGTCATCCTTTCTTCGCGCTTTTTCCTCTTCGCCTTTTGCAGCTCCGTAGGCACCCTTCGTCGAACCGGCAGGAGGTTTTCTGGAACTGGCGTTTTCGCCGCGTTAGATCGCGTTTGTATCAATCAAGCCTGGGCCGACGTGAAAAATGATTTCGGGGCTCGCGCGCACGCGACGCTTTAAACGGTGATTCATAGGACACGAAAGGGCAGAAGGGACAGGACGAAGCGGGAGGAAGGTTGAGGATGGAGGTCGGACCGGTGGAAGGGAAGTGAAAGAGGATCGATAGATAGCCGAAAGGGAAGAGGACGACGTGTAATGGACGGAGACTCGAAAGGGCAGTCGATACGTCGATTCGACGTATATTAATCGGATTTATCTCGTGGACTTTTCATTTGTCGCGTCCTTTCATCGGGACCGGGTACGCGCGCTTTTTATCGTGCTTTTTACGCACGGCCGAATAAGGCGGCGAATATAAGCCGGTTGATGGAAAATCTAGAAGTGCCTCCTCTCGCTTTGGGTAAAGGAGCCCGAGGAGGTGGACGAGAGAGGTGGGTTCTTTGAATTTATCGGACACTTTTACGAGTGCTTTGTCGATTCGCGATACTCCACTACTCTCCACTCGGATATTCTATTCGTAGAGGGAGAAGCGAGAAAGAAATCTGTGATTGGGATTGTGCGATTTAATTCGTCGCTCTTTTCTTTTTGGCCAATGTCCTTTCTTTTTATCGGAGTGTCTCCAGTTATCTCGCAATCGGTGAGCTCGAAATTTCTGTTAGACTGTAATTAGATATTCGTTTCCTTTCGGTGCGCCCAACCAGGGGCTATTTTCACGTGCGATCGGAGCACCAGATAAGCGGAAGCTTCCTTTTCTATTCTTGGTCCCTCGTTTCCAGAACGGCAGGTCCTTTCCTTTGCAAAAGGATCCTCGGGCGTGGTGGCCGGGCGCAACGGTGAAAAACCTCCTCGGACGCGGCACCGAAGTAAAACTCAATCTTTTCACGGATCCTTTTTGCCCCCGTGGATCTTTTCCACGGAGCCGGGGTCCTCGATCAACAGCATATCCCCCTTCTTCCGTTTTTAATCCTCCTACCTGTGAACTTCCTACCTGAGATCCCTCGAGGGAGCTGATCTTGCAACGGATTTGCTGAACTTGTCGCTGGAGTTTATCGATTCCACTTTTCTCCGTATCCCGGAGTATGATGACCTTTTCTCCTAAGTTTTGCGATACTCTCGTCCCTCTTGAATTCCGAGACTCTCGGATACTTCGGGGTGCTCGTGAACTCCTTAACGATTTTTACAGTGGCATAATTATAGTTGAATATTTATTCGAATTTTTTACTTGAATATTCGCAATTCGAAACTTCAATTTTGCGAACACGGTTCTTCATTTTCCTTCACCGCGTGAACTTAGAATGCTTTCATCTTTACTAGTCCTCTCGCAAACACGCCTTTGCTCTTCTTTCCTTCTTAGAAATAAGAGGAGAAGGAGAGCGAGAGGACGAGTCGTTCGCATGGACGAAAAACTGGGTCCCGCGAAATTCCATTGTGGGAAAGTGCGCGGGGCCCACTTCGTGGGAGCGTGAAAAAATATTTACCTGCTACTCCTCCTTGGCCACCGCACCTGCTCTCTTGCGGACGAAATTTCGGAAAATCTCCCGTGGGTACACTGTGAACGTGCGAGAGTGAGAGCAAGTGTAAAGAGAGAAGAAACTGGAGAATGGAGGAGAAAGAGGTGAAGGACAGTGCAGGCGGACGAGCAGGTAGATGTGCGCGTAGGAGGTACACCGGTGAGCAGTGTATACCTAGGGATCGTAAATCTTGTCTCCCTTTAGGAAAATTTACATTCCGCTGTTGTTCTGGCGCTCGTAAAATTCACTGGAGGACAGGTGCTTGTCGTCTTAGGCGAAAATTAAGAGCTCCTGCCCGCGGGATTCACCATTGCTCGAAATGGACGTGACGACGACGTGCGCTGCCGAGAAGCGAACGATCGACGCCGACAGATGCTTCCATCCACTTCATCGATTACAGGCGACGATGTAGAAATGGAACTATTCCTGCTGGAATATTCAAGAGAACGATTCCAGGGAAATAAAGTTTGTACGCATCGATCAAACGTTTTCTCGATGACCGACCAAAAAACAAAAATAAGAGAATACTAGCATGGAAAAAATTGAAAAGTCACCGATGCGTATCACTGCCAAAATCCATTTCGATGGGTATGGATACAATGGCGAAATGCACTCACGCAGGAGAACGCATTTCCGGAAAACGCGCCTGATATACGAGCGGATCAAAGCACGAGCTCACCGCCTCTTTTGGAGACTATCCAAAGGGCTCGAGGGTGGAAGGGAGGAAGACGTTAGTCGAGAGATAAATCCCGATACTTTAATCTCTTACCGAGGCGGAAGCTCTTATCTGGCACGCCCGCGACGAATCCTTCTTTCTCTTCTCGGGGAAATTCCGTTTTCCACGACCTCGTGCGATTGGTCGAACGTCTTTCTCGAATCTTATTCGTGTTAGTGCTCTCGTCTCTCTCTTCTCTCTCTCTTCTCTCTCTCTCTCTCTTCATCTTCTCACTTCGCGTCAACTTATTTGAGTCACGTCGACATCCTCCGCGAATCATCGACTCAGCATCCTCGACCGAAGGTCGAAGGCGTCGCAACGCTCGACTCGATCGTCGAGGGACGTCGGAGGCGCGCAGCAGAAGCATAATGCTCGGGCAAATTGACCAATCATGATCGCCGTCGTAATCTGCATGATTCCGTATCCGATGCGTCGTGATTGACTGATTCGATTATTCGCGTTACGTTACGTCGGCTGGGCACAGATATGTCTCGTACCAAACGGTCCATACGCTCGAGCTGCTCGCTCGACGGAGCGCGAGGCTCCACCGAAAAGCACTCGAGAAATTTCGAGAGGACGAACAGTCTGTAGAAAATTTCCCTTTCACTCGAGGAGTCCTCGAATTTGCTGCAAAAGGTGAAAGCACTTGACTAAAGCCGTAATTAACAAATATATTTATTACTATTAGTAATAAGCGTAAGTACGGAGCACAATGAGAAATAAAAACAGTGTACACTATCCGAAGCAGCAATTTCATAAGACGATATTTAACCGCAGCCTCTGTTTTCTCTATTCTTATTTCGAAATTAAACTCAAAGTGGGTTTCCGCGATGAAAATGATCTCACCGATAACCTTCCGCATGCTTATTTTTAAGAGCCATGCTTTTTCTGCAAGCTTCCCCGCAGTAAACTCGAAATAACTAAAGCGAGATGAGCACCGCGATATTCTCGTGCCAGCCTGCGCGACGCCTATGGGAATCGTGCACGAACGACGTCTGTTCTCTCTCCGGGAAACGAAAGTGTGCATCAAAAATGTAGAACGTTAAAGATTCGCGATGCCTAGAGGAAAAGAGGAAAGGATGAATGGGGAGACGGCGAGGGAGAGGACCCTCTCGCCTCGCTTTTATTCGACGTCTCGTCTCCTCGCGTTATGAATAATATCCACGAAGTTCGTTGCAAACGAACTTCCTTCGCTCACGGTGAATTTCGTAACGAGTTACGTCATATTTATACGCTCTTTACGCGCTCACCTACGTTGCGCTTGTAGGAGGGGCAGGGTGAAGCTTGCTGTAGCAATGCGCGCGAAGAGAAAAGGGAAACAGGACGAGAGAAAGAGAAAAGGAGAAGGAGGAGAGTCTCCGTCCTCTTCACGTGTCCGTCATAAAGTTTCCACTTGACAAGACGATTCCGTAGTGGAAACGCGCGAGTTCCTCCTCCACTCGTAGGAAATTTGCCTACGCGGGCAGCTCCTCTCTTCGTACCTCCTCCGCCATCGTAAAACTCGTCTGGTGTATCGATAAATTCACCCGAAGGCCCCTTTTCCGCCTGCCACCCCTTCTTCCGTCTTCTCGTCCCTTACTCTTACGGCCTCCGTTCGAGCGGATGAGGATTAGTCTTAGCCCCAGGGACCGAACAACTTGGCTCTCGTATAATTCGCAGTATTATATCCTTTATCTGTTCTCCCGTTTTTTTTATTCACCCTCTCGCTACCTTTCCCCTCGTTCTCAGAACAATTTTTTCTCCACCCCTTCGGTAGATTCTACCGATCGGTAATTCTCCCACGACGCAGTGTCGTCCTCGTTATAATAATAGGAAATATCTCGGTAACGTTGGCGGAGGATAGCTTCCTTCTTTTTCTATTTACTTTCTTACTCTCTTCTTCTCCTTTCTTCTCTCAGCTTCCTCACCTTCTTCGTCTCCTTCTCGACTCGCGGCTCGCGCTCCTTAGGAGGAGAAACTTTTAATCCGAAAATAATTAGTTCCCTCGCCAGGGTCCGGGGAGAGGTAATCGGCGAGCTCTGAATTTCTTCGAAGCCGAAGCAACGGGACGCGCATTAATTACGCGAAGCGGAAGTGGAAACGAGAGTAAGAGAGAGAGAGAGAGAGAGAGAGAGAGAGAGAAAGAGAGAGAGAGAAGAACAGCCGACTGGGCTATAACGCGAACTGGATTATCCAGGGTGAGACCGCCACGCCACGGAATATTACGACTTTGATGTAATTCGTATTGTCTCCGTTCGGCTTTCGCCTGATCCTTTAAGGTGGTCATTAATGAGATTATTTCCTTCGGGTTGGTGAATCCTGGGATGGTCCGTTCGCGGAAACGAAGCTCGCGACGATCGTCCGTTCGTCGAGTTTCCCTCATCTCGCCTTCGCCATCCTTTCCGCCCATTTCCACCCTCCAAGCTTCCCTCGAGTAACCCCTTCGCATCGTGAGTCTTTCACCGAAGGTGCCTCTCGGAGTCCTTTTGGAGTCCTTTGTCGCGGATTTAATCCCGAGACACTCGCGCGTTTCTCTCCACCACTTCCTCCACTTCTCTTTCTTCCACGGCGTTACTCTCCGGGAGAGGATGAGCGCGCGGCCACCTCAAAGATGCTCCACGGTTAACTTATCCTTCTTTGTTCATTTTAGTTCACGATTCTCCGCCCGGGCCCCTCCTTTCTTTACCGCGGTTGTTACAAGCGTCCGTATAGTTGGCGTTCCGCGGCGATTACCCTTTCTTTTCCTTCGAGAGTTCCTCTCGCTCAAGGGCTCGCCGGAGGGAGCATCCCTCCTCACCCTTTAAGGGTGATTTACACCGTTCGGCCGTTCCGCGAGGTTGCATTCATTGTCGCGATTGGAAAAGCGAGCGCGGATCTTATAAGAGGATTTCAACCGTGGGAATTACCTTGCCCGAAGGGAATTCTACGCGGAACTTTAAACTCTCTCTCTCTTCGCCTTCACGATCCACACGCTGGGTAAGAGGATCTTATTGCGCAGTGGTGAGAGGTAAAGTGGAAAATTTCCCTTCGATCATCCCCTAAGGTTAACGTTAATTAACAATTTAAACGTCGTATTGCTCGAAAGGAAAAAAAAGTCACCAAAGGGGTAGCACTCGTAATTAGATGAGTAATCACAATGGAGAACGAACGGTTCCTTTCTCTCTCTCTCTCTCTCGTTGGATGAAAAATCATCCTGTTCCAGGATCATCAATAATATCTCGCATCTCTCAGGGGTGCAACAAAAGCACCGACATTTTTATCCACGAGATATGGCGCTCCGCTAATTGCGTCCTCCCCTCTCCGAAAGCCACCCACCCCTAACGAGTGTCTGGTTCACCGAATGGCGTCAGGATGACACTCGAGAGTCAATCCGAGGTTGGTGGCGCGCGGCTCCCTCGACCATATGGGCACGAGAACTCGTCCCTTCACCGTTGGACATGTGTGTTGGTACAACAATGGTTCCGCGACCGGTGGACCACGAGTGGCCCGTGTCCTACTTGACTCTTGTAACGCAGTTATGCCACTCCTGCTTCTGTTGGCGGTGGCACCCCTCTCTTTTTTCCATCGCTCAGTCTCTTCGTCTTCACTGGTCGGCTCATTGAGCCGAACCGGCTCGTCCACTCCGTCATATGGGCCCCATTTCAGGTCGAATGAATGTTTAATTCGAGCGGCATCGAGGAACGTCGACTGTCTGTCAGGAGACGGGCGATAGAACGAGGGATGGATGTGAGAGGAGGAACGCGCGATCGCAGCCATTAATTCAATCTCGCGCTAATTAAGGGAAGCGCTCCTTCGTTGATTCAATTTGAATACAGCCCCCGTCCTACGAGAACTCTCCTCCTTCCTTCTTTCCGGGTTTCGCTCCCGGCGTAGATCCTCCACCATCTTTTCCTCGCGAAGTCCTCGTGGGGCCCTCTTCTTTTCTCCTTCGCGTTTCACCATCTCTCTTTCTCTCTTCGGTTCTCTCCGCGTTCTCTCTGTGTTCCTTGGTCTTCGGATTCCTTTCGTTTCATGTCTCCGGCTCACTTTCCGTTCCTCTTCCCAGGCTCTCGTTATTTCTCCCTTCATTTCTTTCTTGCTTTCCTCACTCGACGTCCTTCTTCTCGGTCTCCTCATCTCCGCCCTTCTTATTAACTTTTTCTCTCTTCACCTTTCTCTCTCTCTCTCTCTCGTTCTTTCTCCAGACTCTCGAGGTTGCGCCAGACGATCGATGCTGTCCCAAGTACCCACTCTCCTCGGGCCCTCGAAAGTCGTTTTAGGGATTTTCGAGGAGGCCACGAGAGGAGAGGGGGGAAATGGCGAGAGCCAGTGAAAATAGAGAGAAAGAGAGAGATGGAGAAAGAACTTTAGTGGCAACACCTAATGACATTAGACTCGCTTCGTTATCGTTAAAACGTACCCTATATTACGCTCGGCTCGGCTCGCCCGTCTGACGCTCCCATTTTCGGTGTGCACACGCATCGTCCGTCGTCGTGTTAATCTGGAACGTTAATCTAAGAATGTTAATGCCGTACGCGGGACGGCGAATCGCGTAGACGGCCGCGGGGGAGCTTCACGTGACATTCGGACGTAAACAGACTCGTCTCTTTGATCTCGAGAACTCCTCCGGATGGTTCGTGCGGACACGTAAAAACCCTTTTGCCAAGGTAGTTTCATTAATTTTTAATTAACGCCGACCATTTGCCTCTGCTTCAACCGTGGTCCCATAATTATCGCCAACTTTATGAAGAATGGAAATTTATTCAATTCGAGATTCGTCTACTCTTTCTCTATTTATCACGTTCCTACGGCGTAGGTGGTAAATGTATTCGTGGAGAAGAGACCGACGCTTTGCTAAAATTTCACGCGAGTTTTGAGAAAACGCGTTTGAATTTGAAACTAATGAAACGCCATCGCATTCTGTCTGCAACATTCGCCGCGCTGCTCATTTATTAACTTCAACGTGCGCGTTGTAATTATGCACCTAGTGTAGGCGGCGTGCAATTAATATCCTAATAATAGTCAGTGGAATGAAAAAAAATGCATTTTTGCCGACCATTTTCACCGTCGTTTTTATGAAAGCACACTATCGCGAAACTTTGCTCTCTCCGTTATTCTCAACCGTTTCGAAACAGTGGCTAAATAAAATGTTCAAAATTTCACATCTCCGGTAATACATATCGAAATCGATGAAAATCAGCGATTTAGACGTAAATAATGATTAGGAAAGTAATCGCAATGTTTCGAGAATTTTGTTGAACGAGCGTGAAACTTTACTGCACATTGTGAGATGCGAGTGCGAAGCACGAGCTGTAAATATACCTTTACGAGAATCCATAGACGAGCTCGCAGCACGAGCTGCGATAGTGCCTATTGCTTCGTTTTTCTGCACACGGTAAGGCGAGTAATACTTCACAGTAGTATTTACATGTCGTGACACCAAGCGTACATCGAAAACCATAAATCTGGAGTTTTAGTAAGTTTTTTTGCTGCTGTCCGGGAACCTGCGTGTGGCCTTATTTATCGTTGAAATCTAACAGCGTTCTTCCACGAAAACGTAAACCTCACACATAATCGATTATTATTATCGTGTATTATTATACGCGTTGATCGCCACATCACCTGGAATTTTATGACTGCTTAATTAACTGTCTAAAGCAATAATTATACTTCCAAATACCTATTTTGATTAATTATAATCAGACACTGAAACGGTCACCCGAATTTGCGTGACATGGTGATCAACGTGTTAATACGTCACGCAAGTGTCGTAAGCCAATGGAGGCACTGGCGCATTAGAAAAATCGACGTCTCCAAAACGTTATACGATTCTTCTCGTCAGTCTTCTTCTGAGTCGCGAATATTTTCGAAAGCAAGAAAATATATTTCCGAATACCTTTGCTGTTCCTCTTGCCATCATTAATTTAAGCACGCGCAAGAATTATATCGTGCTCGTTGCGTTAATTCGCTAATTAGTTGCTTAACGAACGGACGTTCGCTGACACCTTCCGGCAGTGACGTCGCGTGGACGTTCGCTTCACGAACCGGAATAAATTGCCCGAGGGAAAAAGACAACGTCCGAGTGTAATTCGGTGGTCGAGTACCTACGTCCTTTATAAACCACAAAGCACTTATTGGGATATTGGACGGGTAATGGAACAAACCATTCTTAATAGCGCTGTCCTTCCTGTACTCGCGGTGAGTCGTTAATCTATTATTTCTCGAATAGATTCCTTTTTTTTCGTGTTTCACCGTTTCGTCTCTCAGTTTCCACGCTCGCAGACGACGAAAAAAAAATCTTTAAAAATTCTTCCTCTCTCACCGCCTTCTTTCTTTCTCCGTTTCTCTTTCTCATTCTCGCTCGCTCGTGAGGAACATCGCCCAAGACGAACATCCCCTTGATCCCTCGCGCTTGTGCGTTAACGTCCGCAAACAGCGACGCGCCCGGCCCGCTTTGCGATTCCGTTTCGCATAAAGAGACGAAACGCACACTCGCGCCGGGCTATCCGCTCCTAAGCCACGAGGCGAATCGAATCCGAGAGAGCGCCCGACTCGCTCGGCAGATTTCGAGGTATCGCGAGGTCTCGCCTCGTTAAATTTCACGATGCGGAGAATACGATGGTAGTGGCAGAGGAGAAGAGTAGATCGAAATAAGCCGAATCTAATTCTCCGATGTGGGAAACGCGCTAGGGATAGTGCACGTATAGGAATGATTATAATGCTCTTTTCTCCTCTCTCTCTTTCGCCCTCTCCTATTTTGCACTCCGGAGAGAAAAGAAGAAAGAGTTGTCGGAGCCACTCGAGACGGAAGTTCCTCGGGTTTCCGTTTCCTCGAATTTCCAATTCGGTCTCGCGTTTCTCCGCGTTCTGGCCGTCCTGCCTGCGGAGGTTAGAGGCGCGTGTCCTTCATCTCCTCCTCTCTCCTTTCGCCTCTTCTACCCTCGACACCGACATCGAGGCGAAAGCTGGGCAGGAGTCGTGTGTCCCTTGGCACGCGAGAAGAGGAACAGGAACGAGGCAGAAGGGGTTGGAGAGAATCTTATTCCACCCTTCCGGACTGAGAGACAACAAAGCATTCTCGCCGATTCCACTTTCTCTCTTTTTCTCTCTCTCCCTCCCTCTCTCTCTTCGTCTCGCTTATATCGTTCTCTTCCAGTCCGCTTTCCACGCCTCCTCGTTTCTTGGATCGACTCGACTCGATTCTCGATACCTAATACTCCCTCTTTGTCGCGACGACGAGCGCCGGAATGCGGGACGAAATTAATCCGGGCTCTCCTTCCACCTCTCTTCTATTTTCACTCCCTCCTCCTTCTCTCCCTCTTTTTACCGTTCTCGTTTAGAGACAAAGGGGTCGAACGCTCTCCTCAGAATTCTCACTCGCCCACGGGGGTGTACACGCGCGACAGGTGAAAGAAAAAAGAATTAGACGACGATTTAAAGTGGGTAGTTTGCGCGTGGATGTGCACCTCATCGTTTTGCAAATGCAGCTGCACCCGGGGGCCGTTCCACATTCGCACTTCGGAGTTTTGCCTTGCTATTTCTCTATCCTCCTTCCTCGGTCTCGTCTCCCGCGAAACGCTCGCCTTTAGCGCCCACCCTCTTTTTTGCATTTCACGCAGCTGTGCTTTTTACGAGACACGTAAGCGCCTAGAAATTTTTACAGGCACGGCAGAATATTTTCATCCCCTTCCAGTCACCACCCCACTCGCCAAAGACACTCGGTGCTCGCCTTCGGTACCTGGCCCGTTTCTTTCACTCTTTCTCTGCCTTTCTCTCACTTTGCTCTCTCTCTCTCTCTCACTCTCTCTGACTCTCTCCTCTTCGACGCGTGTTTCGCCCTCTCGCGTCTTTTTCCCCCGGCCTTTCACCGTCCCCCAGTTTTATCGGGAAATCGGCAGCGGCGGGGACGAATATGAAATATATATGCGCAGCACTCGTTTCCTCTCAGTGCCTCTCAATCCACCCTGGAATCCTCCGGAGGAGTTCCCCGCGCAAGAGAAACGAGACGCGTACAGTAATCTTTTCCTCGACGACGATGCATTGCGTGAAAACGATGCGCGAGGGGTGAGGTCGACGATGGGGTGGCACGACGTTTGGGCGAAGCTTGTGGTGAAGGAGAGAAGGAGAAGTCCCGCATCCGACCGGTAATCTCGCGGACGGGTTGCCCGTCCGGTACTCCAAGCAGTGGCGAGAATCCTGCGGTGGTGCATCCGATGCGACGTGTCGCAGGATTAGTCGCAGCTTTTCCGTTTCGTGTATCCGATTTCAGGAGCGCAATGGAGAAGCGTCTTAAGAGGTCTATTTCAACGGATAACGAACTGAAATCGCGGCTTGGCTCAGAGACAGAATTTATTCTTCCGTTGTAAATGTTCTTCGATTCGTCCCCTTGGTTCTCTCTTGGTTCGCGCGTGATCGACAGAAGGAGAAGAACCTCTTTTTTTTCAGACACTTTAATTCTCCGCGAACCGGGGGCAAAATCGCACGACACCTTTAAAAGACGCTTTTGAGGAACGGCGTCGTTATCGCGTAACAGCATGTAACCCTCCGGGCCGTCCTCCTCCCAGATTTACACGCCACGAGATTTATATCCCAGAGGCCCCGAAACTATCGAATTTCGAAGGAAAAATGCATTGTCGACTCTGCGATCGGATTTGAAGATTAAATTGGAAGCTCGCGCCCATCCACCACCACCAACCACCCCTCACTACTGCTCGGTGGGTAGGTAGAGATGCGGCGTAAAAATTCGCACTCGCTCCTTTTTTGCTCGATATTTATGGATTTTCGCGTGTCATCCCTCATCGAGTTACGTCCCCGGTCGAAGCCATAATAGCGGGAGCCCTAAAATTTCTGGAAATATTCGCCGCGCGCGGCTCGCCACTGTAAACGAACGAATCAATCAGAGCCCTACTCCTCCTCTCTCGTGTCGCTCGTGTCCCATCGTGCTGCACAAATTTACACAGAGACCTCTGAAGCGCGCGTACTACGACTATTTTTTCACATTCCTCTTCGTAGCTTTCGCCACGCGTGGCGCAATTAACGAATTCGTAAAATCGACGACACGTGCGACGATTCGGCAAGGGGATACTCAAAATATCGGAGCGATGCTCTCGCAGCTGAGAAATTCGCGAGGCGATCTGGACTATTCTTCATATTACTTCCAAGACTCTATAACCGCATGCGCAAGTAACAATGACGACGGTATTTCGAAAAAATTCGAGCAAGCCCTCGCGGAGCTGAGAAATTCAAGGGGTGGTTTCCACTCTCGGATTCCTCTCGTGGGTTCCTCTCTCGACTTCCTCTTCCGGAATTGGTCCGCCAAACTGCTCGAGGCACGAACCCGTGAACCACCCTGGGGTAGGCACTCCGCGTATGAGCCACGGCCACTAGGAGTTACGAAGTCGTCCGCCCGCGTCTTAAATATCTTGTTTCGGCGGGCCATAAGTTATGGAATTCGGCGTATAATCCGACGAGGTCAGGCCCCGCAATTCCGCGGAGTGGTACGAAACGTTCGACGTGAATCGACGTGGGATGAAGAAGGGTGTGGTGGTGGTACCGGAAGTAAGGAAATTTCGTAGGACCGTGCGAGCTACTGCGAGGAGATGGGGGATGGAAACAGCAAGGGTGGCCCACCCTCTGCCATCCGAGAAACTTCTGTACCTAGGAATCTCTGCGTTATCGAGATCGCGCGCGCGCGCGCGCGGCTCTCAAGTTCTTGAAACTTCTCGATTCGAAGCCTCGTGTCCGAGCGGTCGTTATGGGACTTGGGAATTTGGGAATCGTGCGGTGTACCTTGATGGTCCGGAGAAAAGAAGCGGAGGACAAATGGAAGAGAACGGGGTGGACAGAAGGAGAAACGACGGGATCGATCGTTCGAACGAATATGCATATCGTCCGGTAAAAGGGGTCGCGGAGAGGAGAAAGAAGAAAGAGGAGAGGTCGTCGATCTGTGTAGGTTGTACTCCGTGAAAACTGACTTGCTACCAACGCGACAAAGTTCGGCCCTTGGGGATAAACTTCGTACCTGGAGCCATCCGCTGAGCCATCGAGAGACTTTTACGTATTCGCCTATGACCCCTGTTCCCTTGAGGTAGTGGGGCCCGGAGGGCAGGCAGGAGGTGGAAGCGGGTGAAATTGATTCGCCAGCTTTTCTCCGTGCGGACGGTGGAGGATTAGAGGCGCTTAGAACGACAGTTTCGTCCGCGGTACGTAAAATAGGGATTTTCGAGCGCCCTCGATGGGACCGGAAGCGATCGAGTGCCCCTCCAATGGTGCTAAGCGATTTTCCGGGAAAGACCTAAGGAGATACTTTCACGGAGCATCCTCTCTCGGAGGATCCGACCCTCGCGATATTTACGCGAAAATGTATGCAACTGACTTTACGCCGTAATACTCTCTAAAGTAGACACTCGAGAGCGATACGGGGCAGGAGAGTGATACACGGGGAGCGTGGAAAGTTGGCGTAAAGAAAAAGGGAGAGAGAAATGGAAGCGAGTTGTAAAAGAAGGAATAATCCTTAAAAGAGAAAGGGAGAGAGAGGAAGTGTGTGAGAGAGAGAGAGAGATGGAGAGACCGACGAAACGACCAAGGCGCGAAGAAAAGAGGAAAACGAGAGAATGAAAAATCATTTCTCTCTCTTTCTTCTCCTCCTCTTCTCCTGGTCTTTCGATCCCACGATTTTCCTTCTCACGCCTCGTGCCGATACGTCTTAATCGTGGACGGCCAGTGGTGGAGCGAGGGTGGGTAGGTGCGGAGGGAGGCGGCATGCGGCACGGTGTTAAGTACATCGAGCGCAGCGGGGGCCACCCGCTTGGAATAAATCGTCGTGAAGCGCGGCGAATCAATTCTCCACTCTCTCTCCAACTTTCTCTCTCCTTCTTCTTTGCATTCTCCTCTCGGTTCCGTGCCGAGTCGGACGAACAAACTGGCGGGGTATCTGAAAGCGCACGCAGGGTGCCACTCTCTCCCTCTCATTCTCCTTTTAACTCTCTCCTTCTCTCTCTCTTCTCTTCCTCTCACGCTCTCTTCCGCCGCTGTCCGACGCAGGTTGCATTATTCAAAACTATTAGCGGACCGTGGCGGGTGGCGGGGGTGGTTAGCTGGCGCGAGTGGTTTCCACGGGAATTATGTTGGTAGCGGGCCGTGTACCAACGGAAAGACGCAATAATTCATGCGTCGAGGTTGTCTATGGTGGAAGGTCGAGGAGTTTCGTCGGTTCCGCGCGCGCGTGCGACGATCGGAGGTGGGGGTGCAGGAGATGCAGGAGGTGCAGGAGGATGGAGGTGAAGGTGGCAGTGGAGTGACGTCGAATATCGTGCCAACTTCACCTCACCCTCCCACGGTCGAAACCAATTAGCAGGTTGTTCTTTCGCGGTTTCTCCACCCATTGCTCGTCGCTGCACGCGGGGAGCTCAACGCGCGTCAAGAAAGCACGAGCCTTGAATTCATCACGGACTTTTTTCTCCCTCGACCGAGAGAAACGAGCGAGAATTAGTAATAAGAGGTCCGTAAATGCGTTCGGCTCTTTATACCACGATATTCTTTTCTCTCTCTCTCTCTCTCGGTGGAGATTTTTTTTTACAACGACCTTGCTCCCCTAGGGTGAAAGTCGCCAGTCGTCGTAATTGTACGATTGCTTAAAACTCACGAGCGAGTAAAGTATCGCGTTTCGTATCGTGGCGAGGGAAAAGGAATTGTTAACTCTCTCTCTCTCTCATAAGCAAACTTATTACCCGTACAATCGTCTCTCGGATAGTTTTTATTTTCCTTTATCGCGAGCACCGCGGTTCGATGACCTCTACCATCTCTGGCGATCTCCGGGGGCAATATTCGAGAACGATAAAAAATTTCAGCGGCCTCTCCCGCATCCACAGGAAAACCGAGCGAATCCGATGCGATCTGCGGTGCAGACCGCGATACGGCGAACTGGTTGGTAAACACGTGGAAGGGGGTTGAAGGAGTGAGAGGGTAGAGCAGAAGGAGGTGGAGGGAAGAGATCGTATCTGGAACGCATGGCGGTCGAAACTGGAAACGGGTGGTGTGCGGCCCTTCCTCGAAGTAAGCCACATTGGTGAGTCCGCGAACGAAGGGGTGCGAGCTTTCTAGGGATGGAGAGGGCAACGGGGGTGGTGGTGGTCGCTCGGCCGGTCTAATACGGCCGAATAGAGGTGGCCGTATCCTCGCGAGGGATTCGCGCCGTTGCATATCCGCGGACACATACATAAATGCATTATTCAGGGAACTGGTTGCCCGAGGGGTGGCTCCTCGCGAGAGTGAAGGAGAAAGGGAGAGGGACGCGGAAGCAACATGGGGTGGAGGAGGAGGCGAGAGAGAAATGTCGAGAGAGTCGCGCTGTACTGCGTGGGCACTGCATTTGCGTTACTTCCAGAAGATTAAACTTGCATGCGACGCGAGGCTATGAAGTATAGTCGCAGACGGCACGACCGACATGCGACTTGCTCTCGGACAATGCCACCCTTTCGCCCCACTCGTCCACGGGCCCGCAACTGGTCTCCGCCCCTCGTGCGCCACCCCACCTGCCCCCGGTCTTCTTGGCCCCTTGCGAGGACAAATTTCGATTTTATTACGCGGCACGCGGGACACCCGTTATTCTCTCTCGAGAGAGCACAGAGAGAGAGAGAGAGAGAGAGAGAGAGAGAGAGAGAGAGAGAGAGAGAGAGAGAGAGAGTGAGTGCCGGCAAGCGTAAAGGCGCACGCGTCCGTGTAGATTCTACTGGATTTTCCACGTTCCTTCCGGGGGGTGCGTAAGCTCACGAGTGGGCACTTGATTTATTTCGTTTGGGCGGTGTCGACGGATTAGGCGGCCCACGCTCGATTTTCTCTCCGAGGATGGGAAATTTTGGATTTTCTTTGTCGCTCGTCGACAACGACGGAGGTGGAAGTGGATGAAAACGAGGATGTAAGGAGGTACAAAAGGTTACATAAATCTCGTTACAAAAGAAGGACCGTGGGCCATTGTGCCGGCTGGGTGGAACACGAGTCGAGCAATCTCACCGATGCGCCGCTGACACAGTCGGAATTATGTCCTCGAGGACTCTTCGGGGCCTCGGCTTCCACGCGTGGGACGAGGATCAAGGACAATGGTGCTCGGCGCGGTCGAAGGACCTGTGGAGCCTTGTCGATCTGAGATACACCGTCAATTAACCTTGAGGACCTCAATCGATGCCCTCGACACTGACGAGGGACGACGAATCCGACCTCACGCGATGATTTATCGTTCACGAGAGTGCGTTGACTCTCCTCGGACCGGTGAGGCGCGGTTAGCACGAAGGTCTTGATTGGACGCGTGCGTGAGCTTGGCGCGCTCGAGTTGCTCCTGCGTGGCTTGAAGGATCGGGATTCTAGGACGAGGATTCCGGGACGTTGACACGCCACACGAACGCTCGCGTCAACCCCAAGACAATCCCCCGTCCCGAGTTTGCGGAAGTTAATCGGCGAAATTAATGATGTTTGCGGACAGATTCGCGGAGGTTTGCGCGAAGGATCTCCGAGGATAATGGACGGACGATGCGATCGTTGAGGGATTGCTTTGTCTCCCGCTTGCCTCCAGTATCTTGACTCGGTTTAGCGGACGGAAGTCCACCGTGGAGACGAGATTGTTTAGCGACTGGAGAGGGTGTGAAAATAAATCGGCCGTCCTTGGAGAGAGCGAGGGAAATTATTTGCCGAAGAACGAAACATTATAATCGTCTTCCGCGGAGATTAAATTGTACGAGTGTACGAGAGAGGGTGGATGGAATTGTTCTTGGAGAAATCTGAGAATATCGCCCGGCGAGAAAGTCGCAGCTCCGATTTGATTTCTTCCTTCGAGTCTCCGATATGAAAAATTACGATTGCCTCTCGCCGTGGGGTGAGAATTTTTTAAAACCACGTCCAATGATTTCAGCTTTCTCCCCGCTGTAAGCTCGAGATTTAATAATGGTCCTTGGAAAAACATTTATCCTCCCGTAAGTCTTCGCTTCTCTTTCCTCTCGCTTCTCTTTCTTCCCTTACCCTGGCGCTATCGAAGCGTGGGGTGAATCATCCCTCGAACAGAGCCCATCTCGGAAAGTTCGTTCCTTCAACCTCCTCGTTCCCCTGCGTAAGGTCACCCCCCGGTGTAAGCGTTATACTGGGGCTACGGCGTAACTCGATAACTCGATAACTCGCTCTTATCCGCGAAGGAGGTGGCGAGTAAATTTAAGAGCCCGCTTAAAATTCTGTGCCTCCCGCGGGCGTTAAGATCCGCGACTGCCCTCCTTCTCTACCTCTTCTCCTTCTCCTCTTTGATAGTTCTCGAAAGGAGTGACCTGGAGCCCGTTAGTTACCGGCAGAGCGAGTCGAAGGCCTCTCGTTCGGAGAAACGTCCGGAACGTGTCGAATTTTTTCCAGCAAGTCTTCTCCACTTCGAGAATCTCACCTCTCATAGTTCTCATTCTCTCCATCCCTCAGTGACTTCTCGAACGCGCGCGCGCGTCCGTTAGTGGCCTTAAATTTTTTACACCCCTCCCGATCCGTGACCGCGATCACGTTCTCTCACAAATTTTCTCTCTCTCTCTCTTTCTCTCCCCTTCTTCGTTCTCTCTTAGGACATTGTACATCGTTGTCGATCGATGCTCCACCTCACCCTCTTTGCAGAGTCCATCCATTTCTCCCTCTCAGATTCGTGGAACCGGTTCCGAGAGGCTCGCTCCATAATGGAAGTAATAAAGGGCGTTGTTATCCTGCCGGAGTGGTGGTGCTGCATTGCGCTTCCTCCACTACCCTCTTTCTCTCTCCGTCTATTATTTCATTAATTATGCGAGAGCCGAAGGGAGTGTTGCAGGAAGGCGGGGGACGCGAGAACGCCTTTATTTATCAGAAACAGGATGCCGCCAAAGGCACGCGGGACAATTATTATCGCTATCGAGCTACACCGGCGAACAACCACCTCCCTTAATTCTCGAGAGCCTGGGCGATCGTAGGAGCGATGAATAATTACAGGTCTGCCTTTCACACGACGGCGCATGTGTGTCTCTGGGTTAAAATGTGTGTGCTTACGCGAGGAAGGTCGCAAGGTTAGCGCGCCACCGGCCGAGAAGAAAGTGGAAGGGACGAAAGGTTATTCGAGAGGGGTTGCAAGATGGCTTAAGGGGGGTGGAAGAAGGGTAGAAAGGGGATGAAAGGCACGAGTGCAGTCTTTCCGCTGTTCCACGGTGGTTCCGTATAATTGCATCTCCATTAGTGCAGCCGGTAAAGAAGACTAGAAGGGGATGGTGTTCAAGATGGTGCAAAGAAAGGCGAACTGGTACGACGAAGGAGTAAGATTGAAGAGACCTGGTGGATTATTATTGGATCGACGAGGCGCGACACGTCCTACCAAAATCAATAGGTCGGAAGAGAAGTGCTCGAGACCTTTTTTTTTTGGCACGCACCATTCCTCGCAATTAAGGCGTTCGTTTGGCTGGCGTCGCGACGCCTTCGCGAATTTACCACCTCGGTCTCCTTGACCGACGTTGCACGACGCGCGGACGAGACTAACGAGGACACCGTGTCGCGAATTTTCATTAAGACGCGTTAAGGGTGAACGGCGGAAGGGAGGAAGGATTTGAATTTCCCGCGCATTCCGAGTCGTCCGAATCACCCTCGTAAACGCGCCTTTACCGCTCTCTCTTCTTCCTCCCTCCTACCCTTATCTTCCAGGCCGCGTAATTTACTTCGACGTCATTTGTCAACGCTAAATCCTCCCTCGTCTCTCTCCTTCTTTCTTCAACCCTCTTCTTTTAATTCTCTTCATCTCGCCGCATTCTCCTCGTCGCCTCGTCCCGCGGCAGGCTCCACGGTCCTGCGGACCCCCCATCCCCGGCGCGATTCATTAAATTCAAACCCGTCGTCACGCTCGACGTTCCCGCGATGCTCTAACGATCCTCCAAATTAATGACGCGCACGCGGAGCGCCAGCAGAGCCGCACCGGAAAGAGGGGACGGAAAGTCGGCCGCGGGCGAGCGAAAGCGAAAGCGAAAGCTCGCGCAGGGTGCTTTAAGTGGGATTCCCGACAGCACCGCGCCACCCCTTGATTCTCGGTGCCGCAAGCGCACCTGAAGAATAATGCACGGCGATAAAGTTTTTAGCCCTTGCTTTCTGCTACGACGAGTCCTCTGATGTTCTCGGCCTCCTCCCTCTCTTTGTTCTCGTTTCTCCTCGCCCGCCTTCTTACATTTCCTTCCTCGAACCTACGAACGATCCCGACTTCGCACTCCATAACACGAAAGTTCCACGTCCGATCGGATCTATCCGCGAATTGAAGAAGAGGCGAGGAAAAGAAGCTTGGGAGCGGCCCGTATGTCACCGTCGAAGATTTATCGATCACCAGGATGCCCCTCGTCTCTCGATCCTACCTTCTCACCTTCGTTCTTTCTCCTTCCGTCGACGCCTTCGCGCGGCTGCTACACGTCTATATACATTTCCCTGTCTTCTCGGATAGTCTCGTCGCGCTTGAAAGACGCGTCTTCCTTTCCACGACCATAGAGGCTCTCTTCTCTTTGCAGGGTTCGCATCGTCTCTTCGCGTCTCGCGCGAACATTTCTCAGGCAGGAGAGAAAAAGGTGGAAGAGCGGAGAATTCAATACGCGGGGAGGAACTGCGAGTGGGTCGAAATGACCGAGGGAAATTAAAGCGAGCTGACGCGACGCCACGTGACGCGTCTCGTTTTTCCGCTTTCGGCCCCGGGGCCAATTAATAACGCTGACGTTTAATCCGGAAATGGCGCGGATTGATAAACGCTGGAAACGGTACGGTCCGATGATGGTTATCGCGAGGACGAGTGCTATCTCCACCCTCTACGTTCCCTCGTGGCTCATGACGAATCTCGTGATGGCTCCAGTAGTGACGTCATCGCGGGAAGAACGCCAAGCGAAAATGGAAATGAAGGAATGGGGCTGTTGTTCGCTCCACCTACGTTCGTGTCTTTGGCTCAACGGAAAAATGATTTGTCGCACTTTTTCTTTTTAACAGTTTGTCGTTACTTTGTCGGTATTTGGCATGCGAGAGGAAAGCTAAAGAGAGAGAGAGAGAGAGAGAGAGAGAGAGAAAAAAAGAGGGAGAAATCACGTTAGCGTGTAGAATGTCAGCGGCTCGAGTTTAGCGAATGATTTTTTCTTTTCCTTCGCTGATTCGCGGATCGTCCATTAAAGAACTCGCGTCGAGCATGCGAATCGCGAGATTCTCTCCAGATACGACGTTTAATGGCTCTCGTGCAGGTAACGAAGCTCCGATCTGTAATTATAATCCGCGAATACTTAATGTACATCAAACGAAACGTCGTCGTGAGTCACGTGGAATTTCTTTCCACTGGCATTCGCGAGATCGTCGGCGGTAGTAAAAAATCCAGTGCAATTAGAAAATTAAAAACAAGCCATTATTAAGGCCACTATCCTCCCTCGCGTCTTACCCTTCGAGCTCGATGCAGCACTCCTCAAGCTCAATCCCGGACGTTCATAATGCTACCTTAACGGTGCTACCGACAAAATATTTATAAAGCCTTGTGCCGTGCAGCGCAATCCACTTTCGCTTGCCCCATGCAAAATTCCTTACTCCTATAGATTCCACCATTAAAAAGTTAATGCGAGAGAGTTTGCCCTGGTGTGCCTTCTTTCAACCACCCTCTCTCCTTCTCCCGTTCTTTCTTATTCTCTTGATGGGCTGAGCTCGCAAGGAGACTACCTCAGAATCTCGTTATTAATAATATCTCGCCGAACGAACTAACACAATGTTTATGGGGCCTCACCCCGCCCGCATCTTCGCCAAAGCATTGTGCGCCTAAGAAAGATCGCCGACTACCCATTAACTTGCCCTCGGATTCAATAATGCATCTTCCAGCAGTTTGGAATCTCGTCGGGCCGTGGAATTTCCGGCGTGTAATCGGACGTGATTTTCGAGCGTCGGGGTTGAATTTTGATTTACGCTCTCGCGCGCATTCACGAGGCCCAGCGGCATCCACGGCCCCAGGAGAGAAAGAGACAATAAAGAGAGAGAGAGAGAGAGAGAGAGAGAGAGGGAGAGTAGTCCATTCGCGAGGGGATCGTTGATTTATTCAACGGTACTCAGCATTTCCCATAAAAAAACCATTTTTTTCCACCAGAATCAACGCATTGTCGATGACTTTCGCACCGATCTCTATGAAACAACTCTTGTCGAGGATTCACTCGTGATTTTAAGATTTCAAGATCCATTATCGACGGTGAATTCAAAATTCTCATTCCGCATTTCCCGCCGGAGCGATAGATTAATTGCACTCTCTCGTGTGTCTTTTTTGTTTTTCCTCGTCGGATTTTCTCCGCCACAATGCGCGGTGAATTCGGTGCACGTTGATTTACAGATACGCGACCGTTTGTAACGGTGGGTGGCAGCAGGGAACACGTGGCACGGAGACCATGCCATTTTGGAAGTTACAACGGAAATTGAGTCGCGGGATTAATAAAGATTTTCCGTGCATCTCCGCTGTCCGCGCCACGACCTCCTTTTCCATCCCACTTCGATTCTCGTCGCATTGTCTCGCGTGTTTATTCGTTATTAGGTTGACACGCGATGCGTTATGAAATATTCATTAAATCGCGTTGGTCGGCAAGCGGAAGTATTGGCGCGGATCGGCGAAAAGCCGGTGCGTTTATAAATCACGCAATTTGCCGTACGATTAATATTCATAGTAATAATTCGATATTCTCCGTGGTGAGGACCGAATAATTTCGAGGCTCCTGTCGTGATCGACGTGACCATGACGATGACGATTGGATAGTGTCTGTGTCTCGTACATAATTTTTGCGAGGAAGTGAAAGGAGAATTTTCGGAAAATTCTGATTCTCAGATCAGTGACCCCAATCGCACCCGATTTTAACAATTTCGAGGAATTATCGATGCGCGCGTGTAATCCACTCGATCTGAGAGATTGCCACGATAATTTCCACTTCTCGAGCAGTTCAAACTGCTTCCTCGAATAACTAGTTTAAATTATCGAAACGCTCGTTTTTTGCTTTCAGAAGTTTCGCGCGAGTCCAACGCCGACGTCAGCGTGTCTGGAGGAGTGAGGTGAATTTTGCGGAGTGAGGAGGAGCTGCGGGAAAATAAGGTGAGTTAACCGATGAATGATCGGGAGAAAATTCAAACTTAATCCCAGAGTAATTGCATAACTTTTTATTAATTTCATCAGCTCCTTTTGACAGAAATGTTTTACGTTACAAAAATGTTAGGCTCGAAAACGAGCTCGTGGAAAATTTGATAAATGTTTGTGGAAAGCTTTCGGGTCGACGGATCATTGAGAATTTTACGTTTCTTCGTCAAGCGGATGAAAATCACATCGCGAGTTTCGTCCACCTGGATATTCGCCATTCCCTATTGTCGTTTCTCTCGCGCTCGCGAAGGGTGGAAAATCGAGCACGATCGAGGAGAAGGAAGTCGAACGAAGGGGTTGGGCGAAGCGAAACATCTGGCGTCCGAGAAAATCTAATTTCTAAGCTTTCGCCGTTGCGGCAAGTAGACGAGCTAGAGCTCTCGCGCGTTAATTTCTCCTCCTTTTGTAACTCGATAAAAATCGACGGTCTGGAAATCGTGGCTCGTATCCCCTCTCGTCTCTCCGCCCCCCCCCCCCCCGCCGAGGAATAAAAAAAAGAAAAAGAACGAAAAGAAAACCCCTGACGGCGAACCTCTCGATCTTTACCTCTCGTTTTCCCTCCCTCCATCTAGTTCCTCGAGAATTTTCCACGTAGGAAAGGCTCGTAGATTGGAAATGTTTGTCCCTACATGAATCGTTCATCGACGATCTAAGTAAGGCCTCGGCCCCTCGCTCCTCACCACCCGCAATTTTCCCTCTTTCTCTCACTCCGCGCACTTTTCTCGTTCCCCCGCCTCCGAGGAACTTTCCTTTCGGAGAAACGCTTCGATCAGTCGTAGGAAGCTCGCCAACTCTCGCTTCGGGGTTATTGGGAATTTCTGTTGAAAGAACCGTGGCGAGAGTGGCGAAGGACGTAGGGGAGGGTAGAGACGGAATGAAGAGCCCGGAGGAAGAGGTAGAATAAGTGAAGAAGGAAGAGAATAAAAAAGGGGAAGGAGAAGAATGAGAATCGGTGGAAGAACCTCGGCGAGAAGAAGGGACTTTGGGTGCCGGCGAATAGAGAGGACGAGAAGGGACCGATGAAGGAGAAAAGGTAGAATGTGAGTGGAGAAAAAGCGTGGAAAGATTACGGATGTTTGAACTTATTTGTGCGGGTCGAGGGCGCCTCGGGGCCACCGGAATCGAAGTGACCGCCATCATCTTCGAATTTCGTGGAAGCCCGCGCGCGCGCGACCTTCCGCGTGGATTTTCCACGTCCTGCCTCTCCGTGCTTCTTTTCCCTCTCCTACTTCACCTCCATCTTGGCTCCGGGGTTGGAAACGCCACGCGGTCGCGCAATTATCCGCAATTTCGTCCGCTCGGGCGTGCCTCGGATTTTCTCTCTCTCTCTTCCTGGAAAACCACCGGGCACCGGAGAAAAATCCTAAGGCGGCGGGTGGGCAACGATTGGCCGATATTATGAGCGCACCCGAGTTATCCCTCGTTTCTCTTCCTCTTCTCTTTTTTTTCTTTCCGTTTTTTTTTTCTCTCCCTCGTCGCGTCGTCCTCCCCAGGGAGGTCTCCTCGCCGTCTCTCACTTCCCATTTCGTTCACCTTCACTCGCCTTTCCTCGTTTTTCACGAACGATCGTCCCGGAGCTTTTCTTAACCCGGCCGGACGACGAATAAGTCTCATTATTGTTCACGTTATTAACTCCTCTCGACATCTAACCGTCTCTTCCCCACCGAGTCACGCGAGCCAACAAGATAACAACGAATCCTTAGGAAATACTCTCTCGTCGTTGACCTTCCTTTGGTCTTTTATTTTTGGTTTCTCTTTCTTTTTGTCTCTTCGCGGGTTTTGCTGAGCGAAGATAGAAGGAGAGGGGAAGTTACGACGGGGGAATTTTATTTCCGATTCCCTCGTGGATCGAGAATGGCGAGAGGATAACGGATTAATAACTGCTGGTAACGTTGAAGGAGTTCATTTGTTGCCCACCCGCTACGTCTGTTGGGGATGATCGAGGAGAGCGCTCGGGATACTCTTCCTTTTCTCACGGAGATCGAGAGGATTCGTTGAAGCGTTCCTTTTCGAGGGATGAACGTCGATCGTTTCGTATTTCATAAATTTTCTACGAATCTTCTTTCTTTCCAAGGTCCGCTCATTTCTTCAACACGAGATTATTCCGGACTCTAGCTACTTTAAGCGCGTCTCGTTCCAGTGCATATTTAACCCGTGGTATTTCGATAATTATACAGGCCTACAAAAAAAAAAGTACCCTGTGCTGGCGATCTGACTAGACTAGTCTTATGTATTTTGTCCCGCTGAATTCGAATCTGATGTCAGAATTCCTCCATCACGTCACAGTTTTTTTTAAATCGCATAAATAGACGAAATTTCATAAAAATCGACATTCATAATAAGATTGCGCTTCTTAAACAAGAAGTTACTAAAATCATATTTTAATGTATTTTCAAACGTTATAAATTCAAATTCAACCTAAAATGCGTTGTGCTCGATTTATGATTCGAGCTGGACCTAACGTTGCGCATAATATCACTTACGATCGTCTGCGCTTACGCACTCTTTTATCTTCAAATGATCTGTGAAGCGGATTTCTTTTAGTTATATTTTCTCTTTTAAGCATCCAACAAAAAGCAAAACACGTAAAAGAAATCCGCTGCACAGGTCATTTGAAGATAAAAGAGTGCGTAAGTGCAGACGATCGTAAGTGACATTATTCGGACGTTAGATCCAGCTCGAATCATAAATCGAGCACAACGCATTCTAGGTTGAATTTGAATTTATAATCGTTTGAAAATACATTAAAATATGATTTTGGTAACTTCTTGTTTAAGAAGCGCAATCTTATTGCCTTAGAATGTCGATTTTTATGAAATTTCGAGTATTTTTGCGATTTAAAAAAAACTGTGACGTGATGGAGGAATTCTGCCGTCAGATTCGAATTCAGCGGGACAAAATACATAAGACTAGCCTAGTCAGATCGCCAGCACAGGGTACTTTTTTTTTTGTGGGCCTGTGTTATCTTTGTCAGGATTCGTGTTACTCGTGTCACTAATATCGATGCATGTTATTGGCGAAGATGAACTCTACCGGACACCTACCGACAAAGATTGTCCTCTTCGTAATTGCACCTCGGTGAGTCCTGGCACCGGTCAGTTGAAATAGAATATTTTCCTTCTCTCGTAACGTTCTCTCGCGAAATCCTACCGATAAGTTTCAAAGTCGATGTGAAATCGAGAGAAGCGCGGATCGTAAAGTCAAGTGGGATAAACCGGCAGGACCGCAGGAATGTCGTCGGCTCGAAACGTACAATCAACTGGCCCGACGCTCGTGTGGGGTGGAAGTGGGCTCGAACGGGGTCGGGGGTGGCGAACGACGCACGAGCAACAGGAGAGAACGGTGGAACGGAGTATTCGTCGGAATACTTGAAATCCCCTGCGGTCGGTTAGATTCGCGCGTGTTAAATCGGCTCTTCGCGTGAGTGTGCGACACATTCGGCGCGTGTTTCTCTCGCGTGTCTACGACTAGAGATGGGATAGGTTTAGGGCGGAGTGGGTGGTATCGAACGTGACGACGCATGCGAGGACAGACTTTGCGATTTGGATATGAAGTGTTCTCTCGGGGAACGAAGAGAAGAGGATTTGGAGGCGGCGCGAGAAGGGACATAATGGATCCTGAAACGGAGTGGCGAAAATTTTAATGGAAGGGACAGTTCTCGCTTGGGCAATGTTAAAAATACGAATCCCGTAGCCCCACGGTCGAGCGGGACGTCGAAATTGCGACTTTCCGTTTCGCGAATTGCCGACAATGCTCGAATAAGGCAAACAAATGGCACGGTAAACGCTCCACCCTACCCACCCGGCCTTTCATCTGGTTACTTAATGATCCCCTCGTTTATTGGCGCGTGTAAACAAAGGAATATCCCCACAATGGTCCGGCGAGTGCGTGTGGACGATAATACGCAAGCTCGCGCGATTCTAGAGGGGTGGGTGCGGGCGAAAGCGAGAATGGGGATTGGTTACTCGATTTCGTTAATTATTACATCGGTATCGATGTTATTGTAGATCCGACCGCCCCGCCTGCCGACGCCTCTGGGAAACGTTCGCACCTGATATTCCCATTATGCGAAGTAACGTGGCTTCCATAACGCGAAGTAACGCCGGTACGAAGTGGAATTTCGGTAAATGGATCGGTAATGAGTCGACGCGAGTATAATCATTCGGAATAGCAAAAAGCAGATGTTGGGGATTTTCGAGTGCTCTCGATAGCTCGATAATGAAAGTATCCTCGTTGTCGAGGATCCACGATGCCCGGAATTTCGCATCTACGATAGGACGTCGCGACGGCGGGGGTGTTGGTTAAATGGAAAAAGAAAAATTGCAGACACGATTGCCATCGTGTCGGAACCGAGTACCCTCCCACGGAGTCCGGCTATCGCGCGACACGGATCGCGGACACGCTTCGTTAAAAAGTAAGGGAGAAAGGTCGGCGTGCACTAATATCCGACGATAATGGACGTCGGACGACTGCGGATAACGACGTGCCGCGGCCCGATACGAGGGCACTAAAAAAAGCCTTAAGAGAGTGAATGGTGGGCCGTCGGATAGATGGGTGGCTCGCATGCACACCCCCAACGGGAGTCCTTTAAGGATACCTCGAAGTGCGCCGTAATTTAAATAGCTCGCGCGAAACCATGGAATGGGGTTGGAGAAGAGAGTCCGCGAGCCCAAAGGAAGATAAAAGTATGCACGAAGTTGTATGCTCTTTTGCCCCTCCTCGTGTATACAAAGTGCTCGTTTGCGTCGGTGAGTGAGAGAGACGACGGGGAGATAATAAAGTCGAGCGGACCTCATTACGCATGCGTTATTATCTTTCCTCGGTTTTAATCAGCGCGTGCCTCACTGCTCGGCTAATGCGCTTCTTGTCTCCTCCTCGCTCGAGAGGAGGTAACCGACGAAGGATGGAGCGAACCGACACGACGGTGGAAAGAAACCGCGTCGTATTTTTATGGCCGTCGTTAAGGCGCCGCTATTATTCGGACATCGATGTTTTTAGGGTCCCTTTGTCGGTGAGACGAAGGTAGCGCCTGTCAGCAGGTAGGGCGAGGAATTTTTTATTACCGCTAACACGCGAGATATGGAATGTCGATTCTGGGGTAATTCGGCACGAAGCCATGCATCGTGGATGGCCGAATGGTTAAGTAATAGAGTCATTAAAAATCCCAGCTGCTCGTGCGCAATTTCCAGAGGCTTTTGTATAAAACATTTGGTCGCCGGACTACGCGTCGGGTTGTAACGGGAGTTGTTGCTCGGTCACGTAGGGCTCTAAGGGTTGGACGGGTAGAAATTAAGGGATGCATTTTTTAATCGCCGGTAAGCCCCACCCTGCGAAACTGGCCTAAAGTTTTACACCTGCTACGACGCCGGAAGCTATCGCGGGGGAAAAAGTTTTCCTGTAAAAGTTGCATGATTTTTAATGAGCAAAGAACAGCGCGCCGGGGAAAGTTCGTTAAAGGATGGAAGAATTGAAAAACGAAGGTGAGCTTCGACGTGACTAATCGGTTTCCTGCTTTAACGTTGAATTATCGACGATGAAGGAGCCCTCGGCCTCTTTGTTTCTCTCGCGTTTCCTCCGCGCTTCTTCTTCCGCGAAAATTCAAGAGGAAATGTTCGCGAAGTCCTTTCGGCTTCTCTCCAGAAAAAAAATAAATAAACATCGCGTACTTCGTCGAGGACTCGGTCTACAAGCCAGCGGTAATACTCTTACATTTTTCCATTCCTCCGTCTGTCGCGCACCTTCTTTCTCCTCTCCTTCATTTTTTACCAGCTTTTCTATCCGCAGTTTGCAATCCACTCGCTTTTCGTGTCTTATACTTGAGTCTCGCAATAAAGACTCCCGGCTTTCGTCCAACGGCCTCCGACTTACTTTTCCATTTGCAGTTTGTAATCCACTTGCTTTTTGGCATTACGTTTCATAGGCGCTATAATACAGAATCCACCTCTCCTCTCTCTCTCTCTCTCTCTTTTATTCTTCCACCAACTCATCTCGTGAGATCGAAACGTCCTGCGCGTTGTACCTGGAGGGCTCAATCCCATTTGCCCTTGAGAAACAACGTCTGAGACGCACTCGGAGAAAATCACTCGCAAGAGAGTGAGTTAGAAATCTGATAATCCAGGGAACAGATACTTAGGTCCCTGACAGGAGCACGTGCGGGAATGCAAACCCAGGGCTCGAAGTGCTCGTAGGGCTCGCGAGGAGGAGGGACCTTCGGACTTCTTTGCTCTCGAAATCCTCGCCGTTGGCTAAAAAGGAACGCGAGCACGTCGAGCTTCTCCCTACTCGATGCATCATCGTCCCGCGGGGAAGAGGACGACGACGTGAAATTTTGTCGAGGGGATGGGCGACCGAGCGACTGACAGGGCCGGGTGGCCGGAGGCGCGCGTCAGCGCACGAAACGTTCGTTTCGAGCTAGGAGAAGGGAGAGGAGGGTTCCGGAAAAGACACGGGGCCCTTAACCGAGTGGAACGTGCAGGAGAACGAGATGCAGTGTACATCATCACACAGAGAGAGAGAGCGAGAGAGAGAGAGAGAGAGAGAGAGAAAGTGAGTGTGTGTGTGAGAGAGAGAGAGAGAGAGAGTGAGAGAACCGAGGCGCGCGCAGGGAAAAAAATCAATTTGTCCTAACGCGATATCCTTTGAGTTCACTTAGTGGAAATTCCACGAGGCGAGCACGCGCGCCCTTCGATGCTCCTGTGGCATGAGCGCGAGAGCCCTTACGGCAACCACCCTCGATGCTACCGCGCCACAGCTCCCTTTTTCCTCCTTAATGGCCCGTCGCGGGAAGAGCGTGTGCGTAGGGGTGGCGGAAGCTCGATCGGGGGTGCCTCGAAGTAGAAGAGAAGGGAAGAGATCGGTGGAGACTAATGTCTTTGTCGTGTTGACTGTTGACAAGTCGCCCTTTGAAGTGATATCTGCGCGTGCCCTTCGCCAGGAGATTTTTCGGGGCCGTATAAATCCCACCGTTCGAGCACCGAGTCCACCCCTACCTAGTTTCTCATCGACGCGCGTCGGTGTCGTCGCGAGCTTACGTCACTTACCGAACGACTACTGCCGACTTTACTTTTGCCGCTCTCGTGGAAAACGGGGGCACGGTGGAGAGTAAGGGGTGGACGGAAATGAGCGAGGAAAGCGGGTGAGACCGAGCGCGACGAGGGGTTGAGAGGACGAGGGGTGAGAGGGTGAGAGAAATGGAGAGACAGAGGAAATATCGAGAGCATCCGCCACGCTTTGTGCCTCCCAGCGAGAACGCTTTCCCTGCTCCAGGAAATCAGACGGACTTTGCTCGGCCTCCTTCCTCCTCGCCGTACCTCCGAGGAATCAGATTCGACGAAGGATTTTCTACTTTTTCTTCCCTCGCTTTTTCTACATTTTTATCTTATTTCGTCGAAGGAAGAGAAATAGAGAGGACGTGAAAGTTGCGAGAGGGTGTTTAGAGCGTCTGAGATACTTACTCCTCGTACTCGTTTCTTTTGATTTTTTCTTCTCTGTTTCTCTGGCTCTTCTTCAAAATTCCTATCACGGCGAATCTTCCTCGGTATTCTTTTGTTCACGACTGGAGAGCGCTTGATCGAATGAAAATAATACACGCCTCTCCACGTTCTCTTATCTCGTCGAGGACGTCTCGGACGAACGAGAAAATCCGCGCGACTTTAAATTCATTCCTCCGGCGATTCGCGTATCGCGACGACGATCAAGGAAGGAAGGACCCAATCCGCGTATAATCTTTCGAAGAAAGAAATTACCCGCGGACCGGGGGAGGGCCATCGGGTGATTAACGGTGAGCCGAGAATTGTCAAGAAGACTAACGATCTGCCTCGTCTCGCTTTGTCTTCGCGGGAGACTGCTGCTTCGTGCCCGTAACGAGTTGAAGAGATCTTGGGATAAGATGCGACGTTTCGCTCGACGTGATTCGCGAGTTGGCGAGATTTTTTTGGGAGATTGCGATTGCGTCGTTGGCCAAAATTTTCTTTGGACGCAAGGAGGGCGATTGTGCGATCGGCTAAATTTGGATCAAGGAGAAATCGAGAGCCGTGGAGATCGAATTAGAGCGAACAGGTGCGTGCTCCCGATGGTGATAATAAAACGGTGGACGAGATCGATGCAAGAAGTCGAAAGGACGTCGAGGCGTGGTGCAGCGCGAGGGTCGGTTGACCGTAATTGAAAAGGACAAGTCGTGCCAGCTGACATAATTGGGGAGGTGGAGGTGGAAGGGTTAGAGACGGTGGGTCGTGAGAGGA
This sequence comes from Tiphia femorata, assembly GCA_944319695.1. NCBI lineage: Eukaryota > Metazoa > Arthropoda > Insecta > Hymenoptera > Tiphiidae > Tiphia > Tiphia femorata. The sequence goes on along the minus strand of OX090896.1, from coordinate 8,144,681 downwards.
AGAGATGGAGGAGAGGAGAGTAGAGAAGAGAAGCAACCCGAGTCCAACGGTGGCTTGACGTTTCTCGACATTTTGGTAGGACAATCGTCGTCCCTCGTTCCCCGGAATTGAATTTTCGGGAAGTGCACGTCCGATGGACTCCTCCGTCCCATCTCACCCTCCTCCACTTGCACTGCCCATCGGCCGTTCTCGGGACGATACAGCAGTCGATATTTCCCGAATTTCTGGCCGGAGAATTCGCGAGATTGATCGTAAAGTGAATTTCGATAGAAGAAGGAGCCGCGAGTGGGAGACAGATCGAAGAAATTTGGTGCAGGAATTTTCTAGGCCTGGTGGACACCTCATAATTTTCGCTCGTCTTCTCGAAGGTCTCCAATATCACTAACGTACTTTGCATAATTATCGCACTTCGTAACCGAGTACTCCATGCGCTTTATTTGCAGCTGCACCGAAATACTCTGCAAAACACGTAACACGTGCTTCTTAGGGTGAATTCTCGCTTCAAAACAGCGTCGAGAGAAACCCGAGGGATTGATCGTAAAACGAATTTGCTACGAGTGGAGGAGCAAAGAATAGAGAAGCAAAAAACAGATCGGAGAAAATTGGCACACTAATTTTTTAGGCCTGAACGACACGTGACAAATTTCACTCGTCGTCTCGAAGGTCTCAAATATCACTAACTTACTTCACATGATTATCGCACTTCGTAAACAAGTACTTCATGCGCTTCCTTTTCAGCTGCACCAAAATATACTGCAAAAGCACATAACACGTGCTTCTTACAATTAGCGCGAATTCTCGCTTCAAAACAGCGTCGAGAGAAATCCAAGAGATTGATCGTAAAACGAATTTGCTGCGAGTGGAGGAGCAAAGAACGGAGAAGCAAAAAACAGATCGGAGAAAATTGGCACACTAATTTTCTAGGCCTGAAGGACACCTTATAAAATTTCACTCGTCTTCTCGAAGGTCTCCAATATCACTAACTTACTTCACACAATTATCGCACTTCGTAAACGAGTACTTCATGCGCTTCCTTTCCAGCTGCACCGAAATACGCTACAAAGCACATAACGCGCGCTTCTTAGCGCGAGTTCTCGCTTCGCACAAAACAGCGTCGAGAGAAATCCATGGGATTGATCGTAAAACGAATTTGCTACGAGTGGAGGAGCAAAGGATGGAGAAGCGGGTGGGAGTGGAGAACGCGCGTTTTGAGAAAACTTCGGCAAACAAACTTACGAGCGGTGAAATTCCACGACTCGCGGCCCGCGGAAAATTTTCCTCTCGTGGAATTTTCTTCGCCGACCGAACGACGAAAGGACGCGGTGGGTGAGAGGAGAAGAAACACGAGGGAAGTGCAGAAGGAAAAAGACTCCGTAAATCACGAGAAAGGCGCGCGCGCCGGCGCGCTCCCACGAAGTTACAGTCGCCGTCAGTTTTCATCGTGTTTTCACCCTCGTGTCGATCTATTTCAGTGGGTACCTATATATCCGTCAGAACGTAACGGCGGAAGCTCCCAATGGGCATAGGCCGACGAGCCGGTGTCGGCGCGCGCGACACGTGTAATGGGATCTGCGCATATTTCATTCACCCTTGCTATTTTAGTGCTCTTAACCTTTGTCCCCGTGCGCGATACATCGCGATGGATATCGACTGGCAGTTGTCGGCACGCGATCCGATCGCCAGCGTGCGATGACACTGGCAGAGAAGCTTTGAAGAAGAAAGGGGCGAGCACCGTTCGCCATATGTTCGCGAACGAGTAGGAGAAAGGTGTTGGATCGTGGGAGAGGACAAATATAACGTCGGACTCGTAAGCAAAATCGTTGCGACGACGTAGGCGAGGAACGCGCGCATCTGGAGGGTGGAAAAGACGAATACACGTTTTTTATAGGGTGAGAAGTGCGACGATAGAATGAAAGCGAACATTGAGAATCGTGAGACCGGAGCGCAAGCTCGGCGATGACATTTTTATACACGTGTAGGGCGACGATTCGATTCGACGTGGCTCCACTTACAAAAGAGAGACGAACGTGGATAGACAGGTGCATTGGTCGCTTCTATGAATCTAGGGCCACTAGCCGAACACCGTGTTCCCGGAATTTAACTCTGTCGCGAGCGCGTATGCATATGCAATTGTAGACTTCCATGAAAATCGTGGCCTCGGTGCAGCCCGTAACGGCATACCGAGAAGCGTTTGAAATAATGGTACAACAAACAAGCGCGATAAGGATTTGGTAACGTGAAACACGCTCCGCCAACGGCATTAGACTTTCCTCGAGTTTTCGATCCTACCTGAATACCTCGACCGCCGTTCTCCATATGTAGACTCGCGTTTTCATCCTGTTTCCGTGGCCTGCCCCGTCCAATAGAGCGAGGACCGCAAGGTTCGTTCGCCCGCATCCTCGAAACGAGCAAAGTCTCTTACGAAGCACGACTGCTTGCAAATCATCTCTTGGTACACGAGAAGCCTTCGTCTCGATGGAGGGTCGCGAACGAGAGGGAGTCGACTTAATCCTGACATTCATAGTGGTAACACACTGTTGATAAGTCCCTCCGGGATACTCGCTTCTCCTTCACCTCGTCCGTTTCCCTCGGGACGAAATAGAATCGTGATGAGAACGTGCGCGGATGAGCTTCGTGGATGGATAATTGTGCGATCGAAAGGATCGAACGAGAAGCACGATCGGCGACCTTGGAAAGGACAAAGGGAAGAAATGCGAATTTTCTTGCGTGTCTTCCGTTCCAGTCAGCAGCAGCTGCGGCATTTGAAGCTTTCGTGGAACGGTGGAGGGACGGTGATTGCAAGTTGGAGGAGAGCCCTTAAAGGTCGTCTAGCGGCACTCGAAATGGCTCGTAGGATCGTGCGAGGCCGCGTCGAAATTGAAAAGGGTACTTAAAGGTCCTCGATATTCCGGTTGCTACCAACTACGCCAATTAATGGCGAACGAAAGAACGAAAGAGCGGGGGAGCGCGTCGTCGTAAGTCTTTTTTTTTAATTCTCTCGTCTCGTTCTCCTAGTCTTTCGTGTTCTTCGTTCTTTTATTTATTTTTTGGCAACGATCTGCCAAGAACTTGCGTCAAAACATAAGTAAATAAGTCACTCCATTTTCGGTCGTGCTTAAAAAAGCTGATCCAGATTTTTGGTGACATTCGTGTTCTTTTAGATCGAGATCTTCCGCCGAGTAAATTCCTCCGATATATTTATTTTCTCGACAGTTTCGTCGCACCTGGCGCCGTATATTCCGATGGAAACTTAATATATCTGTACATCTGGCTCTTCCTGTGGCGAGATATAATCGCGCGAGGCAGTCGATCGGCTCGTTCCAGCTAACATAGCTATCTTTCTTTCCTCCTCTCCATCTGTCGCCGTAAGCTGCTAATTAAAAAAAAATAAATGAGACAAACTGGACGCGTTTGGAAAATTCGTTAATCTGATATTCCTTAAAATCCTCCTCCTCGTGAATTTTCTGCATCTGTCGCCTCAATACGTCAATTTGAAAAATGAGACGAACTCGACGTGTCTGAAAATCCTTCTCGTGTATCGTCTCCATCTGTCGCCGCAATACGTCAATTAAGAAACGAACCAGACGAACTTGGCGTGTTCAGAAAATTTGTTAATCTCATCTTCTTTAATAATCCTCATCTACGCGTTCCGTTTCACTCATCGACAGTCTCGACGTGACGCCACGTCTACGCGGGTCCCCGAGAATTCTCTTCCCCAATTTTTCGGGTCATCGGGAAAATCAGTGCTGGTAAACGAGGCGTAAACGACGGGACACGCGTGTTGGTCGGGCGACTCTCTCTGGTCTCGCATCGACGTAATATTTTGTCGGGGTATTTCGGCGTGCCGAATTCGGCGCTAGCGGAAGGGGTGAAAGGTGGAACGAGTGAGAAGGATGTGGAGGGTGGGTACGACGAGAGAACGAGAAAGAGAAAAGAGAGAACAACAGAACGAGAATGAGAGAAAGAGAGAGAGAGAGAGAGACAGAAGAGAAAAGAGCGGAGGAGCGTTTCGCCTGGCTTTAACGAATTATTCCTGGCTCGCGCTAATTAATTCGCCGGGATGATACATCGCGTCACTGGCCGCGCACTGCACGTGCGTACTTTGCGTTACGTGATGTATGCGCGACACGGGCAAACAAGAAGGGTTATCGTGCCAGACCGAGAGTTAACATCGAGGGGTAACGACACGCCGCGTTAGCCCATTTTTTTTCCACCCACTCCTCCTCTCGCGCACTCCAAGCCCTCCTCGCACAATGCGCACGATAATTTCTAGGCCACTGTGTTACGCTCTTCCTCCGTGTGGTTTGTAGTCTCTGTTCTCGTGTCTCTTTACGTTTTCACGCTCTCGTGCTTTGAATCCGTAAAATTCGCGGTAGTTGACGGAAAGAAGAAAGGGAAAAAGGGTAAAGGGAGAAACGAAGTCCTGGGAATTAGAAAATCAAGTTGAAGGACGACAAGAGAGCTCTCTCGATTCTCCACGACAAATGTGCTTTACAAGTTCCACCCCTTTCACGGACGCGATTCGCAGACTCGTCTCATTTTGCCTGTTTCTCTTTCGAGGTAGGGAGAAGGAAAGAAATGGTTTCCTTGCAGCGCCGGATAGAGTGCAGCGAGCGTACCCGCGGGCACTTTATTTGTTCGGAATAATTTTAAAACTTCGTGGAGATATTGTTGTCTAATGCAAATACGCGCGAACAGTATTGACTCGTTAGACGTAGAGATTGAGTGGGGTGGGATACATTTAATTAAAAAACGCATCGCGATTCGACGAAACGGGAGAAGAATGGCAATGGGATTTCCGAATGTGATTCGCGCGCGCGTGCTACCTGGTTGAAAGGAGATCGGGTACGACTCGCGTGAATGGAGCCGCGATTCTCGTCGATATTTACTTAAGGGAGTTCCAGCGAGGACGCGAGAATGTCGTGCCGCACAGCGCACGTAACCCGCCTCATCCTCGCGAGTATTCCTACTCCAACCTCCTAGACGCATTTTCATTAAAAATGAGAATTCGTGATATTCTCTGATAACGCTCGGGCGTTAAATTCACCCGCTCTCCCCCCCTTTCACCTCCGTTACGTCCGCGGGCATTTTCCAGGGACGGAGATTCCTCGGTGAAAGAATAAAAAAAAAAGAAGAAGAAAGAAAAAACAAGAGCGAAAGGGCAAAGCTGAAATTGGAAAACCAGAGAGGAGGCGAGGCGAGATAAGACCGCGACACGAATCGCGAGCGAATTTAATGAAATTACGAGGGCGAATCTAATTTTTAATTCGCCATTCTCGCGCTTTCGCTCGCGGCGGCGCAATTAGCGCCGCTTGCACATTTTCGCGCGCAGTCCGTTTTCGATTCTTCCATTTGCATCTCGCGCGTTAATCGTCGCCGCTTATTATCGACACTCTCACACATTACCAAGATCTCTTCGTCCACTTACAGTCGATCTAAACCAAATCGACCTACTCCACATTCCCAACCACGCCCATTCAATCCCTTCGGCCCACTCGCACGCCACGCTCGCCCGTTCCCGCGAAATCCGCGGGTTCGCGTGCGGAAATCGCGCGACCTGCATCTCTCTCCCTCTCCTTCGGTTAGGACGAATTAAAAAAGAGAAAAAGTAGGGGAAACAAGGATCGTCGAGGTGATATTTCACCGATAATGGAGGGGGGGGGGGGACACTGGACACGGTGGAAGGACGACTGATAACTGCTGATAACGACTGATAACGACACGGGCCACGTCACCGTTTCGGCCAACGACCGACGACGATTTATGCTCATTGGACATTCAGCCGCGCGACGGCGTTGCGCATTATTAGGATAATGTCTTCTATAACGATACGCGCCAGTAATTACGGGACTGACACGCGATATCATAATTGATGTCGAACCCGGGGTGTAATTAGTGTCGCGCGCCATGGCTCACCCGTGGCTGTTGGGTGACACGGGGTGAAGAAGGACGAGGAGGACGGCGTGACGGGAGCGATCGTCGTTAAGGCATCGAATTCGTAGGAAATGCGCCAGGGACCCCTGTAGCTTCGCGCCGAATTACGCGAAGTTGGGTAAAGAGCGCCGTTGCCCGTTCCAGTTATTCGACGCCGAATTTCGCCGTCCTCGAAATTGCCAACCCTCGTCGGCTCGTTTCGACCTGCTCTCTCGCGCGCATTTCGCTGTTTCGCCTCGTCTCTGTTCAAAGCGACAGCATTTTTCGAAAAGCTACGCAAATCGTGCGCCCGACGAGATTCGCCCGATCTCTTCTCTGGAGATATTGAATTTGCACGCGTGTGTTTTTTTTTATTTTAGTTCTGGGTAATATTTAGGAAGGGACCAACGGTTCCGCGATATTCTTGCTGTCAGTGAAAACAGGGGCTGGAGAGGAGCGGCGAGAAAAATATGCGACGATATGCACGGTTAGCAGCCACGGGGCACCGGTGAACCGTGGAGCATACGTTTGCCTGAAAAAATAGCAGTTTCGGGATGACGTCGGCTTTTAATAACAAATTATTAAAACCGATACCAACCAGCGAGGTCGGGACCAATCGAATCGTTCCCCGCGACCAGAGGATTAACTTTACGATATTGCAACAAAATTTACCCTCTCTCTCTCCCTCGTTCAATTTTTCACGCCAGCGGTTTTTTAATTGGCTCGACGGGTCTTTTTTTTAATGAAAATAGAAAGAGGCGGTTGATTAGAGGCAGCGAATTTGGCAATAAATTCAATTTCGTGCCGAAATTAGGCACTTCGCCGTGTGTTTACGAGCCACGAGGCTTCATTACGATCCTCGTACTATTATTAATAACGCACGTATAAAATAATCAGGCGTAATGGCGTTTACTTGAATAGCGTTACACGATATTCAACAAATAGGGATTTAGTAACGGGAGCACGTATCGTGGACGCGTTAGCGTATTAGTGCCTTAGTGGTGTATTGCGTCAATTATTAAATCGCATCTGTGTAATCCGCCACTTCGTTCCGTTTAATTACGATAAGTAAACTTCTTAAAGCACTCGCGAGTCTGAATTTGCACGATTTCCATTTGGTCCTTAAGAGAACTACGGCGGAATCGGGATGAAATTCGCAGGCTTGGTGGGTACTCGGGGCCATAATTTTCCGCGACCCCTCCTTTGGCTTCCCGTGGAAATTCTGCTTCTCCGTGGTCTCCGGTCGACAATGTGTTAACTTCGTATAAGCGACAACCTGTCCTGAGACGGCATCAGGAACAATGTGACTTCGTGACTTTCCTCATTGCGTCGGCGTCAAGTACTCGTAATGAAGAATTCCCGCGCGCTCGGTCTAGGTACTCGGCGGTTGAAGCGCGCGCGCGGGCTGTTGGCACTTTGGTGGGCCAGACCGCGATTGTGCCCTGAGGAAATCTCAGTTTGCGGTGGATACTTGTTTCTCCCTTTCGCCTCCACTCACCCTTTGCCCTTTGACCTCTGGCATTTGATTCCCTTTCCGCGAGTTTTACTTTCCGCGTCCCCGATACTTTCCTTCGCGCACGAGATTAAAATTCGTCTCGTTGATTAATCTCGAGGAAGGATCGTTTTTTTTTTCTTTTATTCGCTCTCCCTCGATTTCACCTGCCACGAGACTCCCTCGATTTTACAAAGAGGGAGAGTAAAGCCACTGGTGAATGCTCCGGCTCGCATCGCGCATCGACGATCGCAAAAGCGAGTCCGATTTCACTAGTTAAAAACAGGCTTTCCACCTGGCACAAGTTTACCCTTTTTCCAACCCTTTTCCACCACCCCCGTAACGCCCTGGCACGCGTGGAGCGCATCAAATTACAGAGTGTCAACTCACCCACTTCGCTTCACTGTCAATAATCGCGACGGATTCTCTACTACGTGGAACATCAAAGGGACCGACCGCAGCACCGTTCTCGATGCTCCCTCGTCCACGATCGAACGATCTCGCGTTGGAATGCACATCCCCCAGTCGATTTTACCGGACTCGGAAAATCCGAAATTATCCCCGGAAGCGTGTGGCCGAATAGTTCCCTCGTGGATGTTCGATAGAATCTAATTTCCACGGTAGAGGTACCGCCAACGAACTGGACCGTTCTCTCCATTATTAATACTCAATCATAATCTTCCGTGTATTTTATTGTACATTATTTTGGTAAACGAAGGAGGTCTGCACTTCGAAAATACTCGTGGAACGTACGCGTTCTCGTGAGTAGGTCGCGCGGTGGTTTATTTTGTCGCATAGAAAAGCTTTTCGCTCGTTTGCTTTTTCTCCTCCCCCGGTTGAGCTTTAGCACCAAGCAGTTAACGTTGAGAGTTCGTTTTACGAGGGACTTTTCCGCCGATGCTTTATGCTCGGCACCGCACGCGGATAATATCACGGATAAACTGTTTTACGCGCGTAACGTCTGTATCGCTCGCGGACGCGGATGCGCCGCTTTTAAATTTCAACTTTGGTCTCTAATCTCTCGAATTATTTCGATACCCGGTTATCGCACCCGTACCATATACTCAGTCTTCTCCTCTCTCGTAATTTCAATCGTCCCGATTCCTCGTGGCCGAGCATTATTACTTTAAATCACGTCCATGATGAAAGTTCTTTCAAGTCGCCGGAAATTGTCTCTCACTGAGTTTCACCGTCCTCTGGCATTTTTCCATTAAATTCTTCGAGCTCGGATCACGATTGACGCGATTATTTTTTCCATTTCTACCGCAGCAGCCTCATTATATTTTAACGTCGCGGAAGTAACTGTACGGGGGTAACCACGTAATTATGCATCGTTCTCGGGACGCGCATATGTCGTCGCGTTGGATTTCTTACGAAGGTACAAACATCGAGAGATCGATTTATCGTCGAATTCATTTTTTCGTGCTCTCGTTATTTCTCTCTCTCTTTCTCTATTTCTGTCTTTCGCTCTGGAATTAATCATCAACGAGCCATTGGTATCCCGCAGCTTTTCGAACGTTCCACGATCAGGTAGAGGCAAATTGGCCGAATCAAGCCCCTTCTTCTCTTCGCACCCCTCGCTTTACCGCCTGGTAAGCTCGCTCTCACTCCCGAGGAATTCCGAAAATATTACAAACTCGCAATTCGCAATTCCTGCTGGCGCGCCGGGGAATCCTCCTTCTCCTCTCTCTGGGCCATTCTTCTCTCTCTCTCTCTCTCTCTTTCCTTCTGCTTCGTTTTTCCTCCTCCACGTCCCTCTCTCTCTCTCTCTCTATCTCCGTCCCATCGTCGCCAAACACCACCCCCACCGACACCGTTCCCATTTCGCTTCATTTGCGTTCGCCAGGATTCATTATTCCGAGGATCGGGGGAGGTGGGTGGTGGTGGACGAGCACGAGCGCGTTCTCCCAGGGGTCCAACAGTTTCAAATTCCACATTCGCGCCACCACTCCTCCCACCTCCACCCTCCTTCCCACTCCCACCCTCGTTTTTGGAAGCCGCGAAGTTCGACGCGCATTTTGCGTTCGTCCCGCTTCGTTATTCCTCGTTATTACGCCTCACCCTCTCGAATTCTACGGAACCTTCCACTAGTTTCGAAGTTTCTTCCGTTTTCGTTTTCTCCTCGAATTTCTCTCTCACTTTTCCACTCACGAGTTTCTCTTCGTACTCCTACCACCGTCCTCCGATCGCCCGCGGTCCTCGAACAATCGGCTTGCATCGGTGGTCGAACGTTAAGAGGATAAAAAATTAATTCCTCGATTTCACTCTCACCCCGGTATATCGTACTCTCCTGGTATCGCTAGCTTCGCACCTTCCGCGCATCGGCGGTGACCATCGCGCGCACGTCGTCGGGCCGGAAATAACGAGGAAATGCGCGCACCGGTCCACCCCTTCCCAACCCTCCCCAATGCGTTTTCGCGTACAGGCGGATCCGCTTCCGGTGAAATATCGTGCGTGCGTACCTCGCTTGATTTATTTATCGCTCCCTTCCCCTCGCGCGAATTTTACGCTCCGTTTCCCTCCACGAAGTTTCCCTTTTGAAGCGTAACGAGACGCTCGACGGATACGCTCGATGCGACTGTGGTAACACGTGGACAAAATTCGAATATTCGAACATTCTTCCTCCCCCACGGCGGCGAAAAGTTGCGTACAGGAAGATAGCGGAGAGTCCAAACCGAGAAAGATATTTCCAGAGAGACTGGAGAGTGACGAATGATTAATTAATTAGAGAACGCGACAGGAGGAGCGAGGGTTGTTAATTAAAGCGACGACTTCGCTCGCCGGGAATTGAATCTCGCGGATTTATGAGGCGCGCCAGTGACGAGTGAGAGAATGTAATTGACGCGATGAATTTAAAATGTCGAAATTATTATTAAGGGACCTTGGCTCGAGTTATTCTCACTGAGTCGTTTGTCACGAGACAGTGGTCGCGCGGGGGTGTTGGGGTGAGTTGTACAAAGGTGGTGTAAGAACCTGATACCAGGTGGGTGAAAATCAAGAAGGATAAAGGAGGAAAGATGGAGAGGAATGGCTCGAGGCACGTACTTACACGCTCGCGTGATTTCAGGCTCATAGCTTGGCCCGTTCTAATTGCTAAAAATCGCCATTACTCCTGGGCCTCGATATCGAGCGGCCTGATTCACGATTCGTATGGCCGGAGCGATTTAGTGCGAGCGAGTTCGAAGGATTTAATTTCCGGACAATCACTTAACCAGACCTCCGCCCTCATCCTCCTTCCTCTCGCTTCTGCTCGTCCCTCTCGTTCTCTCTCTCTCTCTCTTGCTCTCAACAGCCAACCCTCTCTCTCTCCTTTTCACTCTGCCAGCGATCGGTATAAATAGGTCCATCGGATTAATTGATCCCGCCTTAACCCCCTCGATACTCGTTACCACGATGTGCCTGACGTCGTCGTCGGGCTGAATCACGGCTAACGAGGATGCTTGTGTATCGACTGTAGATAGAACTCCTTCGAATTCCAGGAGAACTCGAAGCAGTCGCGAGAATTCGCCGTGCAAAGAAGCGTTGGAAAAGTTTCTTAATTGTTTCCGGCGACGAGGAGTTCACGGCGTATAGATCTTTCACCGGTGGATTCCGAGGCGCGTGAAAACAATTGGGCCAGACACGGGTCGGAGGTAGCCCACGATTACACCTCGTAATTAAAATATTTCGCTTCTACCGCTACTAGCTCTCCCTTCGAAAATTCTTTCTCCTCTCGATTTCGACTCACCCTTCTCCTCCCTTGAATACACGTCTAACGTCGCGTGCCGTGCTCTAACGGCTTCCGACGTTTCGCGAGGAGGTAAAAGTGGCATTAAAGGGGAGTAAATCGGAAGAGAGTGGAATTGAGAGAGGAAGGACCGAAGGGCGTTTCGGTGGATTATTTCATCGGTGAAATATTTTCACCCTCGTACCCTATAGAAAAATGTCAACCACCGCGTCTCGTCTCGTCTGACTAAGCCTCACAGTGACGTATACATATATCGTGGCGCGTGTAACGGGTGTGGTCGACTGACAAGTATCGGGTGTAACGAAGACTGAAGAGCTGCTACGCCCCTTCTACCTCTCGTTCTCTCCACGCTGGAAGCCAATTTTCGTTAGAGCGCCGACGCCCACGCCGGAAAATGGATCGTAATTACGTTTAATTAACCCGAACTCGCCGACAACGTGTCGAGAGATCGCCACTCGTCGATATCTCCTACGGCGTGACTTTACTGCCACTGCCACCACCACCACCACCGCACCACCGCTCGCCACTCGTCCGCCAAGGAGGCGGCGAGGCCCTTTGTACTCGCGCGAATTCCTCGCACCTTTCTATCCTCCTGCTCTTGATTTTAGGTGGAGTCGATACCGACGAGCAGCGTGCCAGTGGTTACGAGCAGAGATCAGTCGAGCGGCGAGATTCTCCTCTCGAGCTAAAGAGTCGTTATAGAGCGACGAGAAGATTGTTTCTCACGTTGAAGGATTTATTCTTCCTTTTTAGATAGTTTCTTGTTTCATTGTTTGTTTATGCTCGGTGGGATTTTAACCCTTTGACTGCGGCGCGCTCTCGGACGAATCCATCAATATGGACCGTTTTTCGTATGTCAGTCGCTGCGACTGGTTGAGGGTTGAGTGATCAAAACAGTACCCGGAAATTTGATACCATTCTTAGGATTTAAAAAATAATAATGGCAAGTAAATTAAACATATTCGTTTTTTTGTTTATCTTAAATAACTTTTTAAGATATTTTAATTTACTTTACTTAATTTGTGCATTCCTTCAATAATAATCGGTAATTAAATATAAAGGTGTTATACTTTTACTTTTATTTTTTACTTATACTTTTATTTTTAGGCACGACCGTAAAGGGAGTGACTTATGCAATCGCCATCGCGAAAACCGTTCGTATGTATGTGTGTATGTGTGTGTGTATGTGTGTATGTGTGTATGTGTGTATGTGTGTATGTGTGTATGTGTGTGTGTGTGTCCGTGTAGATCCTCGATTTCGGAAAAACGGCTGAACCGATCGGGACGAAATTTGGCACAAAAATCAAGTACAGTACTGTGAGTTGACAATAAGGTTTGTGAGCCGCCATGTTGAAGCAACACAAAATGGCGGGAGATTCAAAATTTGAAAAAAATGTAATTTAAATTTAATATTGCTGCCATTTCTAAACGGCTGAAGATAGCGATACATAAAGTTTGCTGGCACCAAATGGATATATACTCAAAGTACATGCCAAATTTCGTTGCGATCCGTTCAGCCGTTTGGCCGGAATACTGGACTAATGGAAATAGTGAAAAATTCATTAATCCATTAGTCCAGTTTTCCGGCCAAACGGCTGAACGGATCCGAACAAAATTTGGCATGTACATCGAGTATATATCCATTTGGTGCCATGAAACTTTATGTATGGCCATCTTCAACCGTTTCGAAATGGCGGCAAATTCAAATTTTTTTATCCACTATTCCAGGAAAACTATTGATTAGTCCACTATTCCGGCAAAACGGCTGAACGGATTCGGACAAAATTTGGCATGCACATCAAGTATATACCCATTTGGTGCCAGGAAACTTTATGTATAGCCATCTTCAACCGTTTCGAAATAGCGACAAATTCAAATTTTTAATCCACTATTCCAGCAAAACGATTGATTAGTCCACTATTCCGACGAAACGGCTGAACGGATTCGGACAAAATTTGGCATGCATATCAAGTATATACCCATTTGGTGCCACGAAACATTGTGTATGGGCATCTTCAACCATTTCGAAATGGTTTCAAATCTTTAATTCACTATTTTATTATAATTATAGTTTGAAAATCCCGTAATTTCGAAACGGTTGAAGATGACCATAAAGTTTCGTGGCACCAAATGGGTATATTTTTAAACTACATTGCAAATTTTTTTTGAATCCGCGCAAGCGTTTCGCCGGAATACTGCATTAAAGATTTCAATTTGTCGCAATGTCTGAATGGTTGAAGATAACCATGCATAAAGTTTCACCTCAAATTTTGATTCGGATGCATTTAATTGTCCGATTTTGATCACTTGGGCCTATTGCAGAAATGCTGCATTCGTGGGCGAGCGCGAAGCGCGAGCACCCGACGACCTGGGGGGGTATGACGCTTGAGCGAAGCGAAAGCGCAGAGAACTATGTAGCATAGTTTAATATCTCAATACTTGAATTTTCTACAATTTCGAAACCTTTGAAATTCGTGGGCGAGCGCGAAGCGCGAGTGCCGCGGTCGTGCCTATTGCAGAAAAGCGAAGCTTTTCTGCACCCGTTAAGGCGAGCGCGAAGCACGAGCAATGGCGATCTTGAGGGGGTTGGCGCTTGAGCGAAGCGAAAGCGCAGGGGGCTCTGCCCCCTAGTTTTACTATACACTAGTTACTTACAGTAATAAAGGTGTTTTAGTAAAAAAATACAGACGGCGTACATATACGCCTTTCGTATGGACTTGTGCAGTCAAAGGGTTAATAGTGAGATTTCGCGATCTTTCGAAGCTGAACGCGGTAAATCTCGAATATTCGGAGAACGAAAATTTCCCAAGGTCCTCGACAGTTCCACTTTACACCCAACTGCGAAGGTTCACATCGCACTTGTGACCCTCTCGTGCGCGTACGTGCACGCACACGCACATGCGAGAATGCGAGCCTCTCTTTCGTCCTCGGGTATCACGGAGCCCTCGAGTCTTTTGTTTACGCCGCGATTGTTTTTCCCCTTTCCGAGCACTCCTCCGTAAGCTCCTCTTATCCCATTTTCGTCGCACTAGGCCCAAATACGCGCCACTCGTGTTCTTCTCACATTCGCGCTCTTTCTCTTGGCTATCGGTGCAGGATGCGCTCGCGCAGAACACGAGAGCGTCGCGACGCACGGCGCCGAGAGAAGTTAGCGAGGAACGCGCCGTGGCCCAAAGAAGGGAAACTGCTCCCCCATCCCTTTCCCCTCGAACTTGCAGGATCTTCGCGAAGTAGTATCAGCTGAAGAGGTTCGCGTAGCTTCCACGGGCGTGCCAGTTTACCTTTGATTCTTCCGTGGAAAACTTCCTGCGCTTTCCCTCCCTTGTACTCTTGGAATTTTATTGGAAGTAGCGACGATGTAACTCCGTGGAACACTTTTTTTTCCTCTCTCTTTCTCTCTGGTAGGATAAAGCGACAAAGCGCGTGGCGGAGAACGAAAGAATTCCCAGGGTTTCTAATACCGCTTTGCTCTTCACTTCGCTCGTGATTGAAAAGCGTGTAGGTACAGCGGTGACGGTACAGGATGAAACATTATCGCGCTTCCTTTTCCATTCGAATTATCGTGCTGCGCGACGAGAGAAAACCGCGTTGTAAAATCCTCGTGGTCGGAGAATGAAAATTTCGAGTGTCGCCAAATAGAATTGTAATTCGCGCGGCGTCTCGCGCGCGCCTTTCTTTCCTCTTTTGCGCGCGCGCGCGCTGCGGCAGAGTAACGGGTGAAAGGAGCGAGGAGAACGTACGTGGAATGGAAAAGTGTCCTATTCCAAGATTGCACGCGCGGTCTGCGGATGGTGAAGAGAGGGGAGAGGATGGTCGTGAGCGTCGCGGTGCGGGGCGTCGTGGCCGACTCGCCACGGGAATACGAAAGTGGGAGGGTGGCACTCGCGAAAATGACCACGTAGAGTCGCGAGAGTAACGCGTGTCGTCCCCAGGACAAAGAGTGAGTGGAGCTGGCGCCGGTTCGAAAAGTTTTCCCGCCGTTGGGAGAGAAAAAAAAACGCGGTGGCACGGCCAGACGGCAGGGGATGGCCCGCGAGGAATATGCGGCAGGGTGAGAAATGAAGGTTGGAGGTGGAAGACAACGAAGAAGAGGACAGGAGCGAAGGTAGAAAGTCCGTTTGACGAGCGGTGGTCGCGTGATCGCGAAGGCGCTTTCCTTCTTCGTCCACGCGTGGTCGTCGGTCGTCCACGAGCGCAGCAGTCGTTCGCGAGGAAAATAAAAGTCTGGCTGACATTAATGTTTGAAGGCGGGTTTCCTTGTCGTCGAGGATGGACGAGAAGGGGCCGAGAGAACGCAGGAGGACGCGCCAAGGGGGCGAACGTAAAGGGATGATGCGAGAGTGAAGAAAAAAATGAGAGAAGGGATAGGAGATAAAGAGACTCTCGGCAGTGGTAAAGCGTGCCTTGGAGAGACCTCACGAATCCGCAGAGAGAATAGCGTAGAGCCCTGAGAGAGTCTCAGGCCTGAGGATACCGAGGCCTGAGAGACGCCCGACGCACCCGGACATTGCGCTTAAATTATGCAACGACATTGATTCCTCCATCCTGTCCAGGACATTTACGGCGTCCAGTCAGTCTCGAGAAACGTGCGCTTTATTTCAGTTTCTCGACTATCGATAATATTCTCGATCGCTTTCGCGCGATTAACCGCAAATTTGCCGATACGGACAGCTCCGTTGACAACTCCTCCGGCACTCTTTGACACGAGAAATATCGCAAATATCTTTATACCCCGGAGAAAGATTCGTGGAAGAAGATTAAGCAGGACCGGGAAAAATTAAAGCGTCCAACTTCCTTCCCACGATATTCTCCTCGGCGCGATTATCTCGGATCCTCTCTCGATGGAAACTCGATACCGCGCTTATTCTTCCTTCGAAACACCGACCACCCTCGAATTACAGTTCGCCAAGTAGTTCGGTCTATCGTTTCGAAGTGGAGAGGCAACGATGGACGTCCACGCTCCGACGCGGACGCCGACGTCGCGTAATAACGCGGCGCGCCCGCGCACGCAGCACCGACGCTTCTCCACGACCCTCGATGCCGACGCTCGGGCGCCGAAGTATCCGTCGAGGATTAATTCTGATGAATTGCCGGACTGGATTGCTCGAAATTGCGCGTGTATACGTGGAGGCGTCGTTGCTGATGCTGCGCTGATGCCGACGACCGACGTTGACTACCGACGCCCACCCACCGACGCTCACCGACGCTCACCGACGCCCCAGAAACGCTTCGCGGTCGAGCGTGGTATACGGACGTCGACGTTTTGTGGTACCACGCGCTACATTCTGGGCGTGCCTCCTGCGTTCTCCGCGGCGCGTACTCACAGACGCGGACGACGCCTCGTGTAAGCGTCGTGAGATCGTTGCGAGCGACCGACTAATTATCCCGATGGACGATTATCTCACCCCTTAACTCCGTGATATCGTCCTCTACGTTTTCCAAATCGTTTCGTCGTGCCGGTGAAAATTCAATGTTTCCTGCAAATCGGCTTCACTTCGGCGTCGGGCGTCGATTATAATTTTAAGGGCCAAGATCGTCCCGGACGACGGGAGTAGGGAAATTAGAAGTGGTTTCTGAGCTTTTTACGGAACGACGCACAGTGGTCGAAATGCCCAATCTAGCTGTGCAAAAATCGAACTTCAAATAGTAATTAGATTGAATACGCGTGAATTTATATAGTTTTAGACCAGTATAACATGAAAATATGAAATTTGATCGCTAGAGAAGCCCTATTAAAATCTCTATTGGAAATTTTTGTGAGAAATAGTGGCAAAACACAAATACTAGAAGCAACATTTGAGAAAAGCAGCCGCACTTTCATAGATCATAATAGAACGTATGCATTTCCGAAAGATTGCTTTTATAAATGTTGCCTTTGCTGGTGTGTCGATTCTTATCTAAGGCTCATTGGGTGCTTTTGTTGCTGTTGCTGCAATCATTGACTATATCTGTATCAGAAAAAATTAAAATTTGTTGGAAATTG
This sequence comes from Tiphia femorata, assembly GCA_944319695.1. Lineage (NCBI taxonomy): Eukaryota > Metazoa > Arthropoda > Insecta > Hymenoptera > Tiphiidae > Tiphia > Tiphia femorata. The sequence continues at coordinate 8,127,566 of OX090896.1, read as the reverse complement.
TACTACTTGAAGTTCGACTTTTGCACAGCTAGATTAGGCATTTCGATCACTGTGCGACGTGCGGAAAATTTCTTAAGAGACGAGAGATTTTTTGCGGTAATTTGATATCACTGATGCGCTTTATGGACTTAAAGCTCGTCCACCGTGCGGATTTCGTTCCGGTGAAAACAAAAAATAATCCGTAGACCGAAAACCGTAGGATTTCGTCGGCGCGATTATTTCGCAACGCCCGGGACATTGGATCGAGGAGATTAATTATCCGGCGAATGGTACACGGTGAACGAGAAGCGACTAATAACGTCTGCTCGATCGAGACTGCATTAATCAAGCGGAATTATCGAGCCCGAGGCTCTTTGCCCGCGGCCGGCGCTCCTCGTTTAAATCGTTAGTTTTGATACACGCGCGAGAATTAAACGCGCGGTTATTTCGAGAGAGCGGAAAAGTCGCGGAGGGTCACGTGACCCGCGCATTTTGCGCCACTCGTTAATTAGACGGGAAATCCAAGCGAATCGCTCGAGTTTTTCAGCGACGACACACGCCAGCTGTAATTTCGCCGCGAGCGCGCTAATGAACAACGGACGAATCGAATTTTACGAGGACAATTCTCGGCCCGCCATGAGGCTGTTTTTAATTCCCTAACGAGGAGTGGGAGCAGATTAATTGTTGATTGACACTCGTTTCTGATGCGATTTTTACAGTAACCATGAGACTCGAAGCTGCATCTCGGATTTTCACTCGTGCAGGAAAATTTTTCGTCCAAGCGCGAAATGCGTTTTCGAGCGTGGAAGGTGTTTGCGCTCGAGTATATTTATGTCGGAAAATTGCTTTCTCCCCTTCTAGATCCTCTCTCTCGTTCTCTCATGTTTCATCCGTGCGAAAAATTTCTCTCTCCAATATTTATGTCAGAATTCCGAAGAGACTCGGGCGTCCCGACGCCTTCTCGTCGTCCTTCTTTACGTCGAAGACGCTACCTGCGCGCGTTGCGGTCTGAAATCAAACACCGTCGTTACGCGACGCGACAAGACGCCTCGTGTTTACGCGTCGGCGTCGTCGGTGGCGTCGTCGGTGGCGTCGTCTCGCTAATTAGGACGACGTGCGATTAATTCTCCTTGTGTGCGGTTGCAGTTGAGAGGAGAGTGGAAGAAGAGAAAGCTCGCTTAGAAAACTGTGGTAATGGGATGGCCGATTTAATAGTAACACACCTCGTCGGTGACCGAAAGAGCACGAGAATCAAGCGAATTGGTTTTGTATTGGAAATTTTCCTTTTTGTCTCCAGCTCGAAATTTTGCAAGCATTTTATCGTAAGCTGTCGTCCACACACATTTTCCGAGTTAGTGCTTTTAAAAACCTTTTCGAATATCGCGTTTATCTCTTATTATTTCACGTGTTACCTCACTAACTTCGTTATTAGCTGCTGCAGAGTGCCAGAAACAAACGATTTTTTTCTCCATTGGAAATTTTCTTCTGCAATCTCCAACACGAAATTCTACGAATCGTGAGAGACTGTCGTTTGCACTTGCATTCTTATTTAGGGTCGAACTTCCAGCGACCTTTTCGAATGTCACGTTCCCTTATCGTGCGGTAGGTGCTTTCGAGAAAAATCGCGAGTGCATTCGACCACCGAGCGAACAAAAATAGAGACGTATTTATTTTTATCTCGATCCGGCCGGCCCAGCCATCGCGAAATATCGGGAGGCGTATCGCGAGCGGTCACTCCTCAGGTAAATCCCTGGGCGCACTCCGATGTATTTCTCTCTGTCGAAAGAGAGAGATGTAAAGAGAGTGAAACAAGCAAGAGAAAGAGAGAGAGAGAGAGAAAAACGGCGAGCTGGTCGAAGCCGAGACGAAAGAGGCGGCGCGATATCGACCTGAATGAAATTGATTTTCAAATTTGCCAAACGACCTTCCTACTCGCGGTGGAGGAGGCGCCTGTGGAAGGAGGGGAGAGCACCGAGAGTTCAAATTGATTTTCAACTTATTTCGATCGATTGCCCACGAGCACGTGATCCGATCGGAAGATTAAAGCCAGGAAAAAGTACATAGGCGTGCCACTGGCCCGATACGAAGAATCAACTCGGGGATAAAAATTCGCGTGGAAAAATTATTCTCGAGGAATGGTGGAAAAACTCTTTACTTCCGCTCGGAAAAATTTCTCTGCCATCCTCTTCCCGAGGATATTCTCATCTCGAGGACTTTAAAAATCGAATTAACAATCTGGGTTGCGCGTTGGAAAATTATCGCGAATTCGGAATGAACCTCTCACGGAGTAGAGAAATTCGCCGTCGACCTCGTTCGTGCGGCCACGATTGGTCACTCTAGACTTTCATGCGAACTTCCCTCGACCTCAAAATCGATCGACAGGCCCTTCGATCTCGAAACTCCGAAAGTTGGCGCGTGGCATGACACGAGAATCGAGGCGACGCTAGTTGCGGGAGCGTAAAATCGTATTATAAATTGATTTCCCTGGTAATTGAACGGCGAAAGCTGCGCCACATGGGAAATGAGCTATAGGTGAATTACTCCTGGCCCTTAACCTGTTTACGAAACTACAATGAGAGCACATTCCGTGCGCTAATGGCTCGAGCGAGCTAGTCCATTGGCCAGCTCGAACGTTCACCTACGACGAGATTAGTCCGTTCCTGTCCGGCCAATAACCTTCTCTCCAAAGCAGTAAAGTCGAACGGTGGGTGGGACGAGAATCGATGCGAAACTGATCCATCTCACCGACGATTTATCTTCCCCATAAGAATTTTACCGCCTGTAAAAATTCGCCATTCCCGACTGTCCAATGAATATTTTAATTTGACCGTTGCTTTCCGCCTTTCTTTCGTTCTCCACTCTCTCGATTAAATTACCACGTCGTTTGTTATTAGTATTATTCGCGCGATTGCGTAGCTATTTTCGAAAAAGTTTTCGTCGAGCGTTGTTTTCCAAACGGGGAAAGTCTCCGGCCCTCGAGGAAAATTCACGGGCCTAGGTGGATTTTTGACGAGCGCGTGCGCGCTTCGGCTCGATGAAAAGCAGCGGGCTCGGAAAGACTCGATATGACGGAGCATGCTCGACATTGTTGGCCGCACTCGATTGCGAAGCGAGTATGCTCGATATTGGCTACTCCAAAATTTCCGGCTCCATATTCGAATATAACGTGGCCAGCATAAATAGCATGCTTCCGGTCTCTTGTGGATTTTCCACTCGCGCGGCCTGTTCCTCTTACGTCCCGCGGAAAGCTAAAAACTCGCGCGAGCCGTGAGAACGTAAGTGGAGCGTGGTAAATGGTTAAGAGAAATTTGGTAAAAAATTTCCTTCGACCCGAGTGCATCCCCTTTAAAGCTTCCAGGGACTCTCAACTCTTCTCCCCGTGGAGCTTGTCGCGCGGAAACGAAACTCTCGTCTTTCGGAAGATCAGCAGAATCCGAAATCCGCGGATACGAGATTCGTCGGCGGTAAATTTCGCAATAAGCTTCCCGATAAATTTGTTTTCGGAACAACTCTTTCTCGTCTGCGGTCGAGACGAGTCGACAACTGCTACGCGAACCGGAAGGAAGAGGTGCAGGCGGAGGGAAAGGTGGAAGAGATAAAAGGGAGTAAAAAAATTCGATACACTTAAGGACCGTATCGTGGTCGATCCTCGTGGCGAGCAGTCCGTGAAAAGCACCGCGTCGCGGACTTTTACGAGCGAATTACGAGTGCTGCATCTCGACCTTCTCCTTCACCTCGTCCTCTCTTGGACTCGGACACGCCGAAGATTTTCACCCTCTCTTGCTTCGTCTCTTGCCATCGCTCTCGTGGCGAGCCACGACCCCTTTTCCACCCTCCACGAGATATCCACGGATATGTATCGCATATTACAACGTCCGCACGACATTCCGCGAGAATATATTCCGGAAGCGGGTTGCTGGTCCAACGATTCTTTCTTCCATCGAAGCGAATCACGCGTGCTTGAGAAAGAAATAGAAGGTAAATTCAAAAATTCCCTCCTCTCGATACTTCGAAAGGGATGACGAGGATCATTGAAGCCGGAGAAAAGATTTTCCAGAGGGTGCATTCCAGTGAACGCATTTACGTCTCACCGCGCGCTATTATTCGATGCTTCTGTGAGCCTGGAGGAACTCGAAGAGGAGAGGGGTTAAGAATTCCGGAAATAAGGTAATTGTGGAGTCGTCGAGTCGTAAATCGATGACGCAGGCGGTGCCTCCGTACACTTCTCCTTTAGATCGTCCGCGGCCTTCCAGAGGATTCTTCGCAAATATCCTGAAGGATCCTCTCGAGAGGATCTCCTCTGGAAGCTCCCGAGCCTCGGCACGGGAGGAGAAGGAGGTGGAGGGCGTAAGAATAAACCGTCTAAGTTGCGAGGTAGCAGATTTTTGTTTTACTAAGAAGCAGCGGCAGCAGCAGCACGCTGAACTTCCGCTCCTGGTCCCTTCGTCAGCGCGGTCCCTGTTCAAATACCGGGCCGTATCCCGGAGTTCCGAAAGTAGAGACGATTCGAATCGGCGAGCCGTGAACGGAGGAAAACGATGGAGGGATGGAGAGAGGGATCTTGCTAGAGAGGTCCGAGAATTACGAGAATGGGGATGAGAGTGTCTCGACGTGCAGGTAAAAGTACGCCGGAAGCCACCGAGGGATTCCTTCTCGTCCCGCTCGATTCTTTGCTCGTGGGATCAACGACGGTCCCGCTTGAGAAACGGGATCCTTAAATGGCGGTAACGTGGAACAATGGAGTTTGAAATTATTGCCCGTGCCCGGTGGGGTATCTCGCGGAAATAATACAGCATGGAATTTTTGCTTTACGACGAATTAAGCGGCGGCGCTCGCAATCGATATCCTGATTCGATATTGTTTCATGCGCGAGCCACGCTGTTTAATTTTCCATATTTGCGCGATTATCAGGGGCGAATATTAGCTCGCGTGCGTAAATGAAAATGGCTCATTTGCAGGGCTGCGGCGACCGTGGACAATACCGACGCGAAGAGAGACACTTACAAAACGCGATATCTCGCGCGCGCAATATTTTTCCCTTTTATTGTCAACAAGTTTTACACTCTGGCGAACATTGTCGCCTCGGCGGATAGGCGGTGGAATATTTTCCGTGGGAAAAATGGGAAGAGCGAAGCGTCGAATGTGAAACATTCGCAGATCCGTATCGGCGCGTGACTGCAGCTTGTCCATCGGTTTTGTAAACTTTCGTCGGACTGGCTATGCGAAATTCCACGATCAACAATGACACTCTAATGATTCACAGGTGCGCCGTTCGTTTAACCCTCCTGAATAACTCCGGTTCTCACGTTTTGCGCGCAATCCGCCGACAAAAACCCACAATTTTAATCACGAGGGCCATTTAGAGCCTCACGCTTACCAAGATTAAAAATGTAATTCACGCTATTCGCGAGCACCCTCGTGCCCAACGCTTTTCTCTCTTTCTCTCATTTCGCAATTTTCGCCAACATTTCGTCGCTCGTGAACAAACTTTACCGCCCCGTAGAACCACCCAGGTGGCCGAATGATCAGACCACGATGCAAATTAATTCTCCGTCGATAATAATAATCAAGGCACTCCACCGAGCAGTCGAGCGATTCAAGAAAAATCGAAATATCGAAGAGAGAGTCCGATAACCTCGGCGCGTTTTTTCGACGCGCATCTCTGGATGGAAGCTCCAAAAAAAAAGAAGAAGAGAAAAAAAAACCCCGAAGAGCAGTTCGATTCGTACAAGAGGGATGTAGGAAAGTGGAGAGAAAAAAACGTGTGCAGATGCGTGAGGGCGGGCGTGTTCGTCGGGCGAAATCGATTTCCGGAAAAGTTGCATTTGCAACGAGAAGTGCAGCTTGACGGATGTGGAGGTGCGCGTAAAAGGACGAAATTCACTGGGTTCGGTTCGAGCATGGTTGGATGGGGGTGAGTGGCGCCCAACGAATGGTACGTTGGAAAGGGCGGGTCGGGATGCTCGTGGACGACGGTGGACGAAGAGTGGAGGAGGTAGGTGGCCTTGATTAACCTTGCCGGTGGTCAACAACACGAGCAGAAGCAAACAGTAAAATTAACCGGAATTCCCGCGGCGTCCAACACGCCGGCGCCTTGTCCGCGTAATTAACGCGCGAGCCGCGCCCTCATAAAACTCGAGGACGATCCTCTCTCGCGGCTAGGGTCGAGGCAGACCCACCGGAAGGAAGGAAGGGAGGAGCGAGGAGCGTACGGATTTTGGAAAATTTCGTCTCCGGCCGCTATCACGCCGATGTTTACGCGATCGTGCGCCTGGTATCGCTCGTTTCAAAGCTTCACTGCATTTCGCGCGAATCGACCGATAACGGACTGAAACGCTTCGTCCAAATATCTCGTTTTAATTAATGCCTAATGAATCGTGCAACTTGCGCAAACGTATTTTCTATTTGCGCCGATATTTCTCGCGATTTCGCTCGTCACACGGCGATTCGATCTGGTAAAATATTTTTCGCGCGGACACGTCGACGCACCGTAATGATTTTGTTTTTGCTTGTTTTCTTTTGCGATTGAAACTTTCCATCCTTCCCCGTATCGATCATTAAATTTGGTCCCTCGTGACGGCGTTACGTTGGCCACTCGCGTGCCCCGTGTCATAATACATGTAGATCCGATGAAAAAGTTCGAAACATTTTTTTTTTTTTTCTGTCGCGAAACTCTTTATGCCTTTCACGCGTCGGTCGCACGTCGGAGGTGGGAAATATTCGAGGTCGGCGCGAAGAGTTTTACGCGGTGTTGTTTAAATGGAATACCGATGTGGATAATTCCCTTTTCGACCGCCCTCCGCGACTAAGTTGATAGGACTTCAATTTCACGTGTCGCGCGACGTGGTATAAAATGCATGCAAAATGCGTGAGCGTGGCTGCAAAATTACACGCGTATCGCTTGCAAACTTTACGTACGAGTGTTTGTCCACGGCGGGAGTGTCCGCGATGAAACGCGTACCTCGCGACGTTTCGATCGATTCGCTTCTAGTCGCGATAAGCCATGCTTCCGAGGCATAAATGTCAAAGAGATTTTTTTTTATTTTACCGTTCCGCTCCACTAGATATACGATCCATAAGGCGGAGAATGATTGTTGTAAAGTTTTATCACCCGCGCGCTTACATGGATTTTTATTGAGCTCGATATCGATCTTAAACATCCTCTAGGGGGCATCAATTTTTTTTTCATACAATATAAAACGGGGAGCACTCCTAAAAGCGCGTTTCGCCTTACGGCGAACAGAGCACGCCGTATACTCTCGTGGGGTATATTTTTTGAAAATATCACTCGTGTTCGTTACGAGGCCAGTTTTCCATAGTGCAAGGAGCAAGCATCGTGGGAAAAACGTTCCGCAAATTTGCTCCAATTCGTAAACAACTCCCCCGATATTTTGTCACTCGTGTTGCTTTCCGAGCCCTCTCGATGACGCTCGCGCGCTTTCGAAACAGCTCGAGCATGCTCGAAAACATTTAGCATACATCGTATCTCGTTGAGTAGGCGTGACTGTATCGATCGTCCTTCTCGTTTCGAGGGAGAACATTTTTTCGATGCTCTTATGCGAGAATCAAAGGTACATTTAAAAAGAATCACCGACAACTGTCTCGAGTAAAGTAATTATTACAACCTCGAGATCCTCTATGGGAATCGTAAATTCTGCGAGTCTGTGGCAGCTTCGCGAAAGCGGACGCGTTCGTGTGAGAAAAATAAAAGTGACTGAAACGAACGAAGCGAGAGAGACGAAGTGGGAACTCTCTCGGTGTAGGCGGCGAGCTTCGTGGAGTTTCTCACTTGGCACTCGCTTCCTAATTAGCTTCGACGTAATTAAGGTGACAGTCGTTGTTTCGTCGGTGATTTATCGCACGACGGACGACGACGACGACGAAGGCGCGAAGGGTTCGTTTCACTCGCGCGCGAGGGATGGTACTGAGAATTCACCTCGCTACACGCGCGGCTCTGCTTCCTTCGAGAGACGTCGCGTCGCTCGAGAAGAAGGAACGCGACGTCCCGATAAGAGATTCTCTTCCTTTCCACCATCTCCTACCCCTGAATTTTCCTCTTTTCAGCAGACCTCCTCTACCACCCCTTTACTTCTCGTGGTATGCGTCGAAGTACGCCGCATTATTCGCTGTTGCATCCTCGATGCTTTGGAAAGACTCTATTAGGAGTATTACACCCTGAGAGGGCTCTGTATATTAAGTATAAAGTGGCGTTAAGCACGGGGTGTATTAAGGGGCGCGAGATTCTGGAAGACTCTCGCGGTGGATGACAAGGAAATATCGGCGAGTAAGTAGCGCTAAATGCGGCGAAGACGCATGACGCCATAGGGAAATTCGTCGTCGAGTGGTGGAAAATCTAAGAAACTTTCGCGGTTTCTCTCTCTCTCTCTCTCTCTCTCTCTCTCTCGCGTAGCTCGTCGAGGAAGAAGGAGCTTTCCATTTAACCACTGTCTCGACTGGTAAAATCGGATTCAACGCCTCTGCCGCGTGGGCGATTCGTAAATTCGAATATATTTCACAGTTTGCCGAAATGCAAGGGAATATAATATCCGTGAGACGTTAAATAAATATGTTTGAAAGATATTGCGTGTCACGAGGCGGAAACTTTGTTTGAAATTGTAATATTGAGCTTGGCCCGTCGGGATCCCACGCTCGTAATGTTTATCAAGCTTTCATCAAATGCTCGCCTCTCGGCTCGCAGATACCAGCAACGAAATAAGCTTCCGCGAAGCGTCCTCGGGCGGTTGAGTGAAAAATGAATTTCTAAATTCTAATTCTAACCACTCTCGGGACACCTTGCTCGCGAGAGATAATTAGATTGTCGCGAATGTGTAATGTGCATTTGTTTACTTCCTTGGTAGGTACACAACTTTAATATACAGTTCTTTGCATGAATTATCTTTCATTATAAATCGTAAAATTTTGCAAACGTAACGCTTACTTATTCTTATTATCGACTAAACTTTCTTGAGTATCACTATCATAATTTCACCGAGGGTGTTGTAAAAATGAAACACAATCGTGCAATAACCAGAACCAAGCTACCGTCATATCTACCCTTACCCTAAACCGCAAGAATAACTGACAAACAGTATGAAATGCGTGCATAATTAGTAGCGAAGTGACCCAGTAAGCAGATCCTGTATCTTGTTATTTCACATTGTTACAAGTAACGTTGATTCAACAAAAGGAACTATGTATGTTAACTGTAGACGTAACAAAGCTGCTGGCGAAAGGGCCTCACTTGCTCGCGATAATCGAGGAGAGTGTCTGTAGGTCAGCGAACCCTTCTCATTTGACATTCAATGGATGACGACGGCGCAGGCGCCATAAAGGGCCCCGTGGAATGTCGTGTACTCCGTGCCGCGTGAATTACGGTCGGCCAGGGAGATTCGCCGTAATTTCCCGGCGTGACGATTAGACGCGTGCTTCCCACGAAACACGGGGTGGTCGAGCGGAGGTGCGCGTTCTCTACCGGGCGAAGGGGTTGAAATGGTGGGTTGAAGAGGGTTGGGACGCGCGACGACGCAGAGTTTGGATTATGCGCGGGAAAACAAGCGAAACGGGGGTCGGGGGTTGGGAAATGCAAAGAGAGTAGGCAGATTTCCCATCTCTCCTCTCTCTCTCTCTCTCTCTTTGTTCTCTCTTTCTCTTGTCCATACACCCACACACGCCATTGTCCACGTGAGGAGAGCAGCACGAGCGAATCCGCGGACGAGCGCGGATCGATTAATCACCGTCCGTACACTTTGCCTCTCGCACTTAACTCGTTAGGATCGGTGGATCAATCGTCGGATTAATTACCGACCACCGCCCACCTCCCCGCTCGTTTGTTTGTTTTTTCTTTCCTTTTTCATCCCGAACCATCCTCGTGCTCGCCTCCACTTCGTCCTCATTCTCGCGCGGAAACGCGCGAGACCGATGTAATTAGACGAGCCACCCCTACGCCCGATGGGTAGGGCGTGGAAAAGGATGGTTGGCGAAATTGATTTTAGATTCTCGTCGAGACTCTTCTCATCACGCCTTTTTTTTCTCTCTCTCTCTCTCTCTCTCTCTCTCTCTTTTCGGTCTCTTCTACGAATTTACGAGCACTGGAGAATCCCCGAGGAAGTTCGTCGCGACGCGTCGCGTCATAGATCGCATAAATCCGAGGGTACCTCATGAGCCCACAGGGGTGGATTCGAGGGGGTTGAAGGGGGTGAGATTGGAAGGAACGTTTTAAAAGCCACTTGCGGCAAGTTCGCGGGATCGCTCAGCCGCTGCGGTGCCTTTAAAAAGCACTCGCCGGTAATTGCGGTCGAGTTCTGCCGATTGCCATCGCGCTTGGCGGGTGAGAGCAAAGAGAGGCGAGTGAGTAAGGGGAGGAGAGAATATTCTCGTCTCGCACCCATCGGCTAGACCCCGCGGAAATCCAACGGTCACTTCCGTCGTGCGGACGATAGCGCGAACTGGTGGCACGATGACTGTTGGTTTTGAAAATGAGATGCTAATTTTCATCCCTCGTGGAGAGTGGCGGTAGTCTACGCGCGAACCTTCGTGCAGGGTGGAGGCGTCGATAAATTCCGCTCTCGTAGCGTCGGAAAATCCCCGAAGTGAATCGATTCGACGAGACCGATTTCCTTCTTCCAACATATTTTTCACCGTCCCTGAATCGACGAGATAATCGAGGAACGAGCAAAAGCCGCGATGGAACGATTCGGAATAAGAATGTCTCGGCATCTTGGCGCAACGGCGGCGTCTCGTCTCGTCTCGGAGAATTAAGAAAGAGTAAACAAACTTTGATCGTCCCAGCCAGCTTCATCCTTAAACAAAACTCCCTCGTGAGATGCACGACTGGCCTCTTCAACCCACGAGGCTCCCGATTTATCTCGAAGCGTGGCGCGCGCGCACCAAACTGGAAACACCTGGACACCCGGAGAAGAAAGGGCGCCAGAGAAAAAAGTGAAATAGGAGGAAGAGGATGAATGGAGGACCTTGTGCTCCCTCCTCCGCACCTTTTTAACTCTAAGGTGTCCGATTATTTTCCCTCGCGAGCTCCTTTTAGCGCGAATTTATGCGAACGCTAGCTGCCAAGATAGCCTTGGCGCGAGGTTATGTTGGTCCGACAAACACTTAGAGGGCGAAGGCTTACCGAGGGCTTAACGCCACGTGTAAACGTCTACTTCGCGTGTAGGACGTGGAGGTGGGGTTAAGGATGCAATGCGCAACGCATGGACCGAAATAAATTCGCGCATAATCGCACGGAGTTTCGGCCGTGAGAGGTGTCGAAGCTCAGCCTCCAATCTCCCCGGAAACTTGAAAGCTCCGAGCTTGCACGACCTCCCGATGAGAGAAGCTCACTAGTCGATCGACTTACCGTCCAACTTGAACGTGTCGCGTTCGCAGCCTCGGGGTGACGAAGAAATTTCGAGGTCGAGAGGTCGACGTCAACGTGGGCGGGATTTTACATCGCGCAGGGTTGATAATTAAAATTTGAGTTTGGCCGATGGGATATTTTTTGCACCCCTTTTCCGCGAGAAACTTCTCATCGCTCGTACGAATGAATTTTAATTTTTTGCCAGCTAGAGAGCCGGGCTCGCGATCATTGTGTAATTGGAGTAGAAGCGTTTTCAACTTCGACGAACATTTCTCTCTTGCCACTCTGCCATACGCGATGTAGAAATTAAAATGTGAATTACCGAACGGCGAGTAACTTCTCTCAATTTCATGACTTTCCTCGAACACCACTGGCGTGTTCATCGAACTAGAGGAGCAACCGACGTAGGTAAAGTTCTGCCCCGCAATTGTGTGTCTGAGGGTGAATGGCGAGTGACGTGCGTCGGGTTAAACATTCCACCCCTTAAGGTACTGCGAAATTTGCTGACGTCAGCTTGGTATGCGAGCACCCCAAGTGCCGAGTGAGAAACGTCCATCGTAATGCTGGAATAATAAGAATTGTATCTGCGAGTGAGCGTGGCATTTGAGCTCGAGTAATTTCTCACGGTGAATTGGAATTTCAATGCGCCGTGAAATAAAATTGCGCGAACGCGTAAGGCGATGGAGCTACGAGATGCGCGTGGAGTTTATGAATAATTTACAAAATCCTTGGCAATAATGTATCGCACTTTGTTGCTCGCATCTGCGAAGAATCTCGGGCTTGTTTGCTTTATCTTCCGCTCTAACGCTTTGAAATATGCGAAGAGAGTTAAGAACACATGCGCGCGTTTCGTGCTTGCACGTGCCACCGCCTCTCCACCGAGATGCTCCCGCGTTTCATTCCACCCGCATTGTGGAACTCATTCGTCCACCGAGACGCGGCCGAACACGCACGACGGAACGAACGTTACGTCCGTCAGGAGCGTGTAATTACGGACAAAGCAAATTTTACATGAATTCCATTCGATGGATTGTCCGGGGGGCTCCGATCAAATTACAGCTTTATCAAATCCACGATCGGATTTAAACAAAAGGCCCGTATAAATATTTCATTTTGCCGTGAAAATTGGCGTATCGACGAGCAGTCCGTGGACAGAATGCACGGTATGCTTTTACGCGGAGAAGGGCGATGGGATTACAGAGTTATTTGTTGAAACCTTCAGAAGTTTAACTCTGTTTGCATTCGTCCTTCGCGTTCTACATCCGGTTTGAAAATGCTAGGACGAAGTGCGGGAAATCCGATTGGGAGAATCGACGCTGCAATCAGGGGGTTAAAAAGACTTCGTGAACGCGCAACACTGACCGGATGAAAAACAAGAAAAAAACAGTAGTGAGATAGGGGTGTGTGTGTGTGTGTGTGTGTGTGTGTGTGAGAGAGAGAGAGAGAGAGAGAGAGAGAGAGAGAGAAACGTGGAAATCGAAACAAATTGGCCGCGTAAATCGGTTTGATTGAAATAAATCAAGTCACGCTAATGTAAATGCAGATTGACAAATTCAGGAGCGCGCGTTGCATTTTACTCGCGCATTTTACATTTTCCAGTTTATTTATTCCAGCGTTTATCCTTTCGAAGACTTCCACGGTGAAAATATCGACGATGCGACGCGCAAGTCGGCCGGAAAATTCGACGATTTAAATCCAACGTCCTTCGAAATAATATTCGCTTATTGAAAAACATTAGAAAGCACCTGGTGACGGTGTTCGTCGAGGAATAACCCGACGACAACTTCGTGTCGTGTCGCACGAGGATGCCTCGGGGCCGAACTTTTTCGACGCGATGAAAGAAATCGCGCGGAAGCAATCCGGGAGCACCTGATTATTCCGCGCGCGTCGCGCGCTAAGTGTGTGCTTCGCCGGGATATCGGGAATCCCTGCGATTAAAATCGACCGCAAAGGCGCGACAACTCGTGGAAGAGTGTCGACACGTTTGGCTTCGCTTGGTGCCACGGACCTAACAAAGAGCGAAGGAAAGGGGACAAAGAGGAGAGGAAGAAATGCAGGTCGACGTGAATAAAAGCTCGCCCAGTCGGTCCGACGACGGATTCGGGACGCTCGAAACGGGGGAAGTGAAGAAGAGGAAAAGCACGTAATAACTCGAACGTATTTCCGGGACACGCGACGTTTAATAATGAAACGCGGAGTAGCACGAGCGGACGCAAGCGCTCGCAAATCTACGCGTCAACTATTCGCTCTCTCTCCAACTCCTCTTCTTCTCACCTGCTCACAACCCTCGTTTTGCACCCCCCCGCGAGAGCATCGATCCTGTCCCTCGTTTGCCTTCGCTCCTGGATTTTTATTGGTCATTAACGGGGCTTTACGCTTTACGAGGGGGGAAGATTAGCGTCGTTATCACTGGGTGCATACAATGCATTTGGTTAAACTCTACCGTAACTTCTGCGCCCAACAAAACGTCGAACTTTAGGACACTACTGTTGTCGATTTTTCTTTCTTATCCCTCGGACGATTTTTCTCTTTTCTAATGTGCGCTTATTTTTGTTTCAGGTAATTCAAAATTTCTTCGACACTTGTTGGACGTTTAAGTACTGGAGGGTGGCGTGGGTGGTGATACGTAAGTCGAAACACATTCCCAATGCGAGCTGATATTTTTTTGAGGAGAAAGGAAGAAATGAAAAGAAATTTGTAATTTCACTATTACTATTTATGAGGATTTGCTTTTATTTCGGGCTAGTGATTCGTTGTTCACTAACGTTCCATTGATACGAGAGAAACTCGCGGGACGAATTATCAATAGCACTTATCGCGCGTCGAAAATACGGATAACGGTTTAACGAGATAGCGATTTCGCGAGGGATACCCCTCTTTGTATTTCTTGAGCGGGACGTTTCGCGAGATAGTCTCGAATAAAATCTTTCCTCGATCCGTGGCCCATTTGGTCCTCACCGGTGCACCAAGGAGTGGCGAATGGGAGAAGGGCCATTCTCATCCCCCTCGAAGAATCGAATCAATTGATATTCGCGAGTGTCGCGATTGGACGCTATCCAGATGGCTCCAGAAGCAGAACAGGCTCGAATCGGCTCGCTAAATCTTTCGATTCCGGTGGGAAGCATCGACGCGCTCATTCCACTCGACGTTAACTGCTTCCGCGGAGCGCCGTTCCGCGAGGAAAGACGCGCCGGAAGCTCGTGGAGAGGGCTCCTAGCAGTTTCCGCGTAGCTTCGAACGATTATCGATTATCTCTCGCTCGCTCGTAAACGCGCCAGCGGTAAATACGATGGCCCCTAAATAATCGTATCGCTGCTCCGATATCGTTACCTTCGTACGAGACGTTTAGTTTATTTGCCCCTTCCATTATCCGGCGCTCCCTCCTCGCGTCGAATTAAAACAGAGGCGAGAATAAGAAGAAAGAAAGAAAGGAAGAAAATCGAGAAGGAAATATCCAGTCAGTGGGTTAGGGTGATTTAATTAATGTCAAACATTTGTCGAGTGAATGATATTTAACGACGCTGCCACGGCCGATAAGAAGAGCGAACAAATTTACCTCGAGGCTCTTTAAAAATGTCAACACGCCTCGAAGGCAGTTGGAATTCGTGGGAGGGATTAAACTTGGGGAGTAGGTTAAAAGGGGATGACGATTTCGACGTGAGTGCAGGAGAGGTCGTGCAATTTACGTTGCACCGAGATAAAAGGCTCTGGTAATTCATGTAAATGGAGCGTCCAGGTAGAGCGCGCGAAATTTGAAAGACTCAGTTCTCGCGATCGCCCGTCGAACGCGGAAAATTTCTCATAGGTACTACTCCAGCTTCGCGAGGGCGGACAAATTAAATCGCCAATGCAAACTCTCGTAATTAATCCCGCGCGATGGACGCGTGAGACTGGGCTAGAGAACACCTTGGAGAATTAAAAAGGTGAGAAGTTTCATTGCCCTCGTTTCCTCATCGCGCGGAGCAGAGCGAGAACACGAGCGAACGAAGAATCCTATTAATTAAGATAGAAATGCAGATGGGTTTAATGAAACGAGGCTGGCTCCGGTAAACAACGCCTTCTTCCTCTCGTATCCTACTTGTGCTCGTACAGAAGAAATCCATCTCGACGATGGGAAGTCTGTGAACAATCGTGTAAGAAATCAGTATTTTAATTCGATGAACGAGCTTTATTTTAGGGAGAATTATTTCACTTTACAAGATTTATTCAGTTAACACTATTTCGTTCGTGGCACGGTAAATGAATGGGGATCAAAATCTCGACGCGTTGTCGATCAATCGACCGTTGTTAATTAATACGTATATAAAGTACTGTTGCATACAATCGTTTGTGCAACCCTCACTTGTTGTCATGAAAATTCTCCAACGTTTCGTGCATGATGCCTTGTTAAAACGAGAATTGTTATCATTATTATTATTACGAGAAAACTCGAACCTGCACCCTCGTCATTGTTAATCGAATTATCGCGTATGAGCGTTCCGTCATTTCCTCCTCGTTCCTTCACCTCTCGTGCTTTACGATCTTCATATCGAATTTAAACGTCGACGTATGCATTATTGATTTGCAACCAATTGTTCGCTCTCACCCACCCTGCGTTCATAAACTCGCGAATATACTCCGAGAAACACTCGACTCTCCTCCGAACTCTACTCGCCGCTTCTACGAAACGCGAGCGCAACTAATTCTGTTGCTGTTCTACGCGAGTGACTCCACGAGCGTCGGGGTGCTCGGTAGAAAATAGAGTTAACTGCGGAACGCGCGCCACGCAGGAAAGTTAAGCGTTTTGTTCTTTCCGCGTCGATTGCCACGAGGGAATGTTTTTTATTGGAGAACGATCGCCTGGGTTGAGGGACGATCGATTATGCGAGAATTTCCGCGAGCGGAATTGTTGCCGATCAAGTAGGTACCTCGAGAATTCGTTTGTACGAATGTAAATGGTATCCCGCACGTTTTTCCAATCTCCCCTGCATAGTTTATAATTCGCTCGATTGATTCCACCGATAGTCAATTTTATTTATTCGGAGTTGTTTGCAACGTGTAAGCGAGAACCACCGAGCGAGAAGCCGCGGTGGTTACGAGAAATTCATTAACGCCGGTGCTCGTTACAGGAATATTTAATTGAAGCGCCGGCACCGAAAGTTTGTAGCGTCGCTAAATATTTCAATTTGCCAGGATGTTCTAATGATCGCCGGCCCCGTGCTGCATTCCACTTCTCCTCTCGGCGCGTTATCCACTCGCGATAAGCTCGTCGGAAAACGATTTTCTCCTCCCGACGATTTATTTGTTTTTTCTACCCTACCCCTCGCGCCATCCACCCCCGGAGATATTACATTTCACCGTTGTTTTTTCTTTCCTCGTTCGAATATTTTTTTCATCGTTCTATTTTAATTGAAGCGCATCCGGGCGCGTTCGATTACCGGGTCGTCGTAGCTTTTATTTGCCCACCGCTCACCCTCCGGCGTAGAATGGTCCATTAATACGTGGTAGGGGGTGGTTGTGCGCATGTGGCATGAATATTTACGTTTTTGGGGAAACCTGCTAGGCTTTGTGCCTGTCGCGCTATGCTTGCATTCATTGTTCGCCACTTCATTTTTTAATCATAGCCCCGTCGGCCGCAGCGATAGCGGGTGAGAAATGGGGGCGAGAAGGTCCGCGGCATAGCGACGTGCTGTTCGGCAAGGTAGTGAACGTTCGAGCTCTCAGGGTTGCCAGTGGTGGCACGCTCGAACGCACGAGACCTCCCGATTTTTGCGATAACCCGAATGATTAAAAGTTGCAATTTTTTCTTGTGCAACGATCGTTCGTAAGAATTTCAATCTACTTTCGGTTAACCCTTTCTGCTATTACAAGTGTGACTCGTTGTACCGTTTATATGGCAAACGTGAATACGAGTACAAATTTTGGGCTATTTATAGGAAGAACGAGTTTAATTTGTTATACATATTACAAGCCTCTCTTGAAAAAAGAAATACAAGCCCAAAGGAGTCAGGAGGTAAGAGCATAATTGATTGAAGCATAATTTTTAATTTTGATTTGAAAATAATCCTGACACGATTTTTGTTTATGTGCAAAAAGATTTTTATTCAGCTGCCGTCTATCCTTCCGTGCTCCTTATATATCCAAGCAGTAAGTTTCATAAGCAAATGTGCTGATAGGTTGAACTTGAATCGCGAGAGATTGTGATGTTCATTTGAGCCGAAGCACTGCACCACTCACGCGTAGCGGAAGGGATTAATTGCACCGGTATAAAAGGACTGGATCATTTTTCCATGATTTCGCTGTACGCTTTCGGCATTTATTGCTACATGCTTTAGTGAACAATAACTCGGGAAAATACTTCGAAATCAACGTTGCCCTCGGTACGAGAGACAAATAGCACCGACTCGGTAACGTAGCATCGAAATGACTTTCGACGTTTCGATTACACCCCTCCCTACCCCTCAAGTCCACACGCATCCGCTCGCAGGAAATTCTCGTCGTCGTTAGACTTCAACCCCCCTTCGAGCACACGCCTTATTCACAATTATAAACCCATTCTCCGGGAAATAATCTCGGCGGAGAATCGAACGTAGAATTACAGCACGTAAAGACCCACCCCCTCGTTCCTTTCATCCCCTTCTCCTTCCACCCTCTAGCACTTCGATCTAACCGCGCCATTATTCCGCTCACGTTATTTCATCCCTCCGTGTAGTGGGCTGTAGTCGAACGTCGAATTTCCTTCGCGCGCCGCGCGCTAATTAGGCGAAGGCTGAAGTAAGAAGGGGAGAAAGGAGAAGAGAGAGAGAGAGAGAGAAGCCGAGGAAGAAGAAGATGAAAGTTTCGTCGTCTCCTCGACGTCCCTCGCGCGACTCTAGACACCGCGACGCGGATTTAGAAAATAGCGCGTGAGTAACGACGCGGAGAGAGACTCGATGGGTGGAGTGGGAGGAGGCGTCGCGACGCTCGTCGCCAAGCCAAACGTGTTTGCAGACGCCGGGCATCGGTCTCGGCCACGGCCGTCGAAGCTGCGCCCGAATTGCGAGAGGCGAGAGAGGAGACCGCACGACGTGCCTCTGCGGTCCACGCGAGTTCGTTAAAGGTGCTGGGAACATTCGTTAAGGGTTGTTTACACGAGACTTTGCGTCGAAGGTAAATATTAAGGGTGAGGTTAATATTAAGGAATCTCGCGTAGAATTTTTGGATTTTATCGTGGCAGACTTTCAAAGCGAAAAGGAAGTGATTTATTTGTTGCTTTTACTGTTTCGTTGCTTCATTCATTTTACATCTCTTTAACGAAATTTGTTGATTCATTTAATGCCTCCATTACGGTTTCGCTTTATTAGTATTATCGTTAAGGGTTGTTTACACGAGACTTTGCGTCGAAGGTAAGTATTAAGGGTGAGCTTAATATTAAGGAATCTCGCGTAGAATTTTTGGATTTTATCGTGACAGAGAGAAATTTATTTTCAGAGAGAAAACGAAGTGATTTATTTGTTGCTTTTGTTGTTTCGTTTATTTTACATCTCTTTAACGAAATTCGTTGATTCATTTAATACCTCCATTACGGGTTTGCTTTATTAGTATTATTGCGGAGAATGCGTCGAACGAGCCTGTCCCTCGTTCGCGAATATTAATTTACCAGATACGCATACGCATTTTAATATGTCTCCGACAACCAACTATTTCTCGCTCTTCCGGTCACGATAAATACGAACACCGCTGATGTTTCGCATCCAACGTACTCGTCACATTTCCCCTCTATTTTTCATCCGTATCTGTCAGCCCTCCTTACCGAGAGATAATTTCAATGCGTTTCCGTAGCTTGCCTCGAAAAATCTCGACAACCGATCTCATCCACCGTGGTAACCATATACTTCTACCAGTTATAATAATTAACGTATCTCGCGCTAATGAGTCGCGGACGGGTATCGGGCACAGTTTTATATTTCGACGGTATTAATTATTCTTGTTTTAACGGCGACTCTCGTCGTCGTATTCCACCGACGACGAGAAAATCCACAGCTGTGTATTCGGGTTTCATCGAACGCAAGAAAAAAAGAGACAGAAAAATAATGAAAAGCACGAGAGCGCGAGAAAAGGAAAACGCGAAAATCGTTTTGGCAAACAGGTGGAACAGGTGGGCGACGCCTCCACCACCACCTGGTCGAGGGGTGCGCGGCGTCGCGACGTCATCGACCTCGCGTCCTCTTCCACCTTCGAGCCACCCTCTCGCTCTCGCGAAACGGACCATCCACTACCTCGTCGTCGACGGTTGTCGGACAACTGCTCTATGATTTAGCGGTGCGCCCCGAAACGAGAGTGTCAACGAGGGGAGGCTCGCGTTCTCGCGATGCTTTTCCACGTCGAGAGTTTCCGAAACGCGCCACTAGTGAAACGGCAAGCGGGAAAGTTTCGAGTGTTTGGAACGCGCCTCGAAAATTGCAGTTTCCATTGGTCGTGCAATGCTTGGAATCCATTTGTGAATGGAACGGAGAAGACAGGGGAGGAAGGAAGGAGTGTTTGGTAAATGTAGGCTGGAAAAACGCGAAAAGCTGCAAAAATAGGGGTGAAGAGCGTGGAAGGAATATTGAAACGAGGGAGAAGGAGATTTTTGCAAGAATGGCGCGCCGAGGTTGCTTGCTGGTGAGCCGAGTCGCGTTGAGGGTGGATGGAAATGGGATCGTTCACTCGTCCTCGACCAACCACGAATCGTTTCTCTCTTCCGACTCTCGGCCTGTCTACCACGGGGGGTGAGAAATGCGACGGATGAGATGGTCGTCGAATGACAAAATGGCGAGTTTTCGAAGGTAGGGGTGGAAGGCTTGCGTTCCTCGGGCAATGTGAGAGGCAGTCGTGCGAGACGAGAGAACCCTTCGCTTGTAATTTTGACAAAAATTAGCCAGACGTTGGCCATCTTTGATCCTGCCTTCGGGGGTTGCTGTCGCGTAGACGGTGCCATTTTGACGGAAGGGGCCGATGCTCGGTGGTGGTGGTGGGGGTGGAGGTTAAGCCGTCGACGGTTTCACGCTCCGATTGGCCTAACGAAGTTTCGGCGCTCCGCTCCTCCTGGCTCCCAGCCACGGGCTTAATTGTATAAATATTAGGTTATGTCGTCAGCATGCGGGCCAGCCCACGTTCCTCTCTTACTCCGTCACGCACGTGCATTCGTAATTCGTAAATCGGCGGCCCCCTTGTGTCCCGCGCTGAGCGCGCGCGCGCACGCACGAGGCCGATGACCCGCTCGCCTTTTTCGATTTCTCATCCTCTCGCTCCCTCATCGGCCCTTTCATCTCGTCCGTCGTCCACGCGACGTTTCCTCTCTTTCCCTGGGTCCATCAGTTTCGATTTGTCCGGACGTCTCGTGTCCAAATTGATTTCATTCTTATTTATCAAATTCGCCGGGCTTTCTAAATTATTGCTTACAGAGCCACGATGGCTTCCTAAAGAATTCAATTTTATCTTGCCGCCGTCGTTTCGGCGTAGCGAAAGTCGATGATTCTACGTTTTCATTCTCGATGCTTCGTACTCGTGGATTTAATTTTTGTTTATCGAATTCAGGGGGCTTTCTCAATTATTACGTGTTGCGGCGCCGGCTTCGTGACGAATTCAATTTTTTTTCGGGGGTGGTGTATGGAAATATTTTATACCTACGTTCATTTCTCGCGCGCGTAAACAACGCCAAAGGATTCTAGATTATTAGACCGAAGTCTCGATTTGATTTTCGTCGTATTTATTGATTTCAACGGGCTTTCTAAATGATTACTTAATAGTGTCATGGTGGTGGCTTCGTGAAGAATTCAATTTAATTTCTTGCGCTAGCGTATCGAAATATTTCATATCTTCATTTATTTCTCGTACACGAACCGAAGACCAAAGGATTCTAAATTGTTGCTGGCAAGGTGTCCCGAGGGCCCTCTGGCTTTATAATTTAAACTCTCCTCTGGTAGCAGCACACAACTGGAACACCTCAGACACCGGAGTTGTTAACACGGTACACGCGGTCTTTGGATCCAGGTAGCAGACAAATGGTGTATAGCCTTGTCTCCTTTGAGTCACGTTTACCTGATTATCTCTCAAAGGATTCGTTCCCGGGGCACTTCGGCATCGAGTAGCATCGGTTTCTCAGTGATAGACTCCAGATTGCCGTTAACATGCTCGTTGATCCACGCCACAGTGGTCTCTCCGTTGCCGTTCAATTAAATTTAATTACTCGCGAACAATTTAATTACACGCGCGAATTAAATTGCGTTTTTAAATCATTCGCTTTTTACCCTCCAGCCACTGTGGATGGAAATTAAATCGTACTTGGCGGAGGAGAGTGTAATTTCCGTGAATTTATTTAGCCAAGAAAATACGGTGCCCGATGTCGAAGCTCTTCATCCTTCTTCAATATCGTTCGATTAAAATGAATTATCGATAAACTTAATTTCATTATTAAATCGAGGGAATTTTAAACGACGTATTTTTCTCGCGGTTAAAGCGCGGGTAACGAGTATTCCGAGAGGCCGTTCCTGTAATTTGCCAAAGTCATAATGAGGATGGAAGCCTTGTAACAGTGCTCTCTTTGTACCAGGCTTTTCTTTGTATCAAAGATTCCTTCGTATCTCTCCTTAACTATTATCTTCTCGCGATCCTTCTTGCATTTTCTATCTTACAGTGCAGCGCTCACCTGTCTTAAGCTGGAGCTCCCGGTAGGAAGATATCGCATCCAAAAGCGTTTACGATCGAGTTCTCCACGGGGTGCTTCGAGGACACCTGCTAGAGGCAAACCAATTTTCAAACGTTTGTGCTTTCGAACTCGGCGAAGTGCGCCCCAACAGAGCGCCGCCGGTGCACGTCACCGTCTTTGAAGAGACTGGCAAAGTCCATGCACTTGGTTTCCTCGCGTTCTCTCACTCTCTCCTAACATCTCTTTCTCTCCCACGTGTTCGCAGTCCTTTCTCGCCCTCCATTTCTCTTCACCGCTGTTTCGCCCTTCGCACGCAGCATTTCCGCATTTTCCTTACCGAGGCCAAGATACTCACCGACGAACGAAGAAGAAGAAGCAGCAGCAGCAGCACCACCAGCAGCTCTCCGAGAGATACAGACCCGAGACGGAAAAGTAGTTCCTACAATATCGCAAATGAGACGATCGCGCACAGTCACGAAATGATGATGGAGTGCCCCGCGAGAAGGTTGGATGTAAGTTTAACGAGACAATTTTCGGGATGCCGGCAATTTCTTGGGAAGGAAGAAAAACCTCGGGCGGCTGCCTTGTAGTTTTTGACGGAGGCGGTGAGAACGAATTCTCCCTTGGTGTATTAAAAAAAAAAGGAAGAATAATCTGCGGAATATCGAGCGAAATTCGAACTCTCGACGAATTGTTTAATTCTCGAAGAGAAAGTATCCTGTTCTCTAAGATTCGTAAAGCTTATAAATTCTCTTCAAAAAAAAGTTTAGGGTCAATCGATGCGGAGAATCTTCCTCTTGAGAATTTTTCCAGGAGAAATTTAAAATCGGGGCGCTGGACGAAACGTTCGCTTTAAAATGTTATTGTCCGCTCGATGAATTCGATGGTTCGTTCTCGATCGTCTCCTACGTCGATGGTCGTTCCGCACGTTCGCCGCGTTCCTCTTCGACAGCGCGCGAACACGGGCGAGGCCAGATCCGAGCAATCTCGTTTCTCTTATTCCATTATCCACGATTGGCCTCAATGTCGGTTTTCATAAATGTCACGGACCACTCGGCGCTCACCGGAAACTCGCCGCTTGGCTTCTGCGCTCGCCTCGGCCCGCCACTTGCCCCCTTCCTTCCTTCTCGTTGGCCCATTCTCGGCACCCTTCGATCGTCGTACTCCGCGCGCATCTTTTTTCCGGCCATTTCGAGACGAATCGAATCCCATCCGAAACTAATTTCGCGAGTCCTTTGTGAGTGCCATTACCGTTCCACGAGATCGTCGTGTGTAATGGAGAAGGAGGGATAAATAGACGAATGGGGATGGACCGTAAGGCTTCGACCTCTTCTCAGTTTCTTCTTCTCTTTTCTTTTTGCGAGAGGAGAGAAAAGGAGAGAGACGAGGACGAAGGCTCTTTTTCTCCTTAAGTTCGCGCGTGTAAGTAGCGACTTGGTAGACGGTGGGTCAGAAGGTTCAAGAGAGAACGAGAAGGAAGAGAGTGAAACGCCTAGATTCTCGATACTATTGAAATCCGTCGAAGCGAAAAGCAAATTATATGAACTCGCTGAAGCATCGAGCTCGGGCCCTTTGATGTTTCCTCGAGCACGGAGAGGGAGCCGCACTTTCGACGGGTGGATTTTCATGCGGGGTCGATTCTCTTCTTCCTTCTTCTTCGAAGGGGCCACCCCGCTTCGGCTTCCTCTCGTGATACATCGCGAAGCTCCACGCTCGAAATTCATCGCGTCCTTATGAAAAGCGATTCTCTCGTCTCCACTGGAAAATCGATACCTGGCCTCTAATCTCCGCATTCCTGAGGGAGAGAGAATTATTTTCCATCGTTGAATTTCAATCTGCCAATTGTTTGAAAGAACCTGCTTTAGGTACCGTAAATCGTTGGAAACCTTATTCCTAGCGTGCAGGGTAGAATCTCGTCCGGCAAATCATAGTGGCAGCCTTCCCGCAAGACTGTTCTTTGGTCTCTGCATTTTCATACTTCTCGGACGAGGAATGTTCTCCTTAACGCCATCGATCATTGTATCCTGATTTACGAATCGTTTTGCGGAATCTACGTCTACGCGATCCGCGAGAAGATTTTTTTTTTTTTATTACCATCCATCATCGAGTCGCGATTTGGAAATCGTTTCGTGGAAATCTACATTTCCATAATTCGTAGGAAGAATTCAGCGAGCGTAGCGGGCAAATTCGAAATCGTCGGGTAGAGCGTCGTCGAGGAGAAACTTCTCTGGGCCGTGTCGACGGAATTAATGGACGAGCTGGTGTAACGCGTCGTAGGGGGTCCTTGCAAGGCGGTCCATTCCACGCGATGATCGATAACCAACGTTAACCACCTCCGGTCTCGCAGTTCGTTTCGTACGAGGGCAAAGCGTGTTGGCGCACTCTCGCGAGCCCTTCTTTAACGCGTACGGGAGGGTTACGGTAGTCTACGCGTCCCATGAAACTCCGTGCCGATGTTACGACGCCGATGGAAGTTTCGACTTGTCGCGCTTGACGCTTACACGTCGTCACTCGACGGTTTACGAGTCTGCGAGTGGAGTGGCGCGCCAGAAACACGAGGAGGAGAGCAGCCTCATTCGAGAGACGGTGCCTTGGCCTTTGGGACCGATGCGTCGACGGGCCTCCGTTTTCCGAGCCACCACTTTCCACCATAGATTTTTCCAGCATCCGACAATATTCCTCGTCAAAACTGAAAATTTCCCTGAGAAATATTCGCAAACGGAAAATTTGTTTAGAAACTCGGTTTTAATTTCAACGGGAGCAGATGGCTCGCGAAAAGCACGCGCGACGCACAAACAGTCTTTTTCGAATCGCTTTACCCGTGCGTGGTCCGTCGAATTTTCCCGTATCCGAATGTTTTCCATGGAAATTTTGACATTCGAGTATTTTTTTTTTTTTGAGACTCGCGCGATTTTAATTTCGACAGCAGCAGATGGCTCGCGGAAAAACACGTGCAACATGTGAAAAGCTTTTTTTCGAATCACTTCACTCGACGCGAGCCAGACCCGTCGAATTTTCCTTCACACTGTAAAACGTTCGAGAAAAAAGCCCGGGAAATTCTCGTGATTTGAATTTCGTCGCTGGTGGCACGGCAACAAGAATGGATTGAAATGTTGGAACGGGTGGAAATCGTGTCTACCATCGATGTTGGGTGCGTTAGACGCGCCTATCTGCGACGCTCGCCTATCGATTCGACGTCTACCGACGCGTCGCGACGCATCCCGGGAGCGTCTCGCAGGACGTCGAGTTTCACTCGATCGAAACTACAACTCTCCGACTCCTTCCGTTCCCAGAGGTGCGGCGAATATTCGTCCTCGATCAAATCGCTGCTACCTGCAAGTGTCACGGAAATAGTCTCGAGACGTTAGCATGCCCCTACGAGCGCTGGGACTTCGCGGCTGGAACGCCTAGCGCCGTCCCTGGGACACGTTAAGGGCTGATCAATGAGTCCGTTTGCCGGCCGCATTAATATTCGAGGAACTCCGCACGACCTCCGTCCGCAAGGATCGTGGCTTCCGACCAGCCCTTACCGTGGCGGTAACCAGTAATTTGAATTTCGCGCCCATTTCCAGGTGAATTTAAAATCCATCCTAACGACCTCGTTCCACGATCCTCGGGGCTGAGAAGAATTAATCGAGACCACGGTAAAGTAAGACCCCCGGGTGGTCTTTGTGAAGTCCGAAGAAACTGCGGACTTTGCGAAAATCGTGGAAAATTCCGCGACAATTCTAAGCGAACGAACGCAGCCGAAGGATGATGGGTCGCGCTCGACTACGAGGCCGTGGAAAAAGTCCACTGATAAACCGCAGGTCCGACTCATCGTCCTCGAGGGGTGGGTAGGTTGGAAGGAAAAACGAGGTGCCATCTTGTCCGGCGGATCTGACATCGTCCGCGAGGAAGTTGCCGGCGAGCGACAAGAAATCCGCAGTCCGGAGGATAAATGAAATTTACGAGAAAGTTGGGGGAGAGAGCGCGCGGAGGAGAGAAGACCGAGCGACGACGCCGGGATCGCTTTTACAAATGCAAAGTTCTGTCGCGTAGTAGTTTCTCTCGCTCTCTCTCTCTCTCTCTCTCTCTCTCTCTCTCTCTCTCTCTCTCTCTCTCTTGCTCCAACCCAACCACGGGAATTATTTCGAATAATTATCTGGGCATTGAATCGTTTCTCCGAGTGCAAAGTTTGCAAGCACCACGCGGATTGCATTACGGTAGCAGAGCGGCTCTAGTTTGCGAAAGAAGCACCGAATTATTTGTTATCCTTAAGAAGCCACCAGGAGAGTGGTCGAATTTTCCTTGAGTTCGTCGAGAGCCGGTGTAATTCTTCGGATCGGCATTGAACGCATTCCTCGGGCATTTTTCGGGCCGCGAGGCCGCCGCGGGTGGAAATTCAAAGTGGCCTCGTTCAAATTGCAATTCCTCTCCCATCGAGTTTATTTCGAACGCACTTCGGGGATCCCGCGCCGCTCACCGCCACGAAAATACACAAACTTCGTAACTTTACGAGATGGAATATAATCGCGTTACCATTCCCACCTTGCCATCCTCGCGCTCTCTAGCTCCCGTGCCCACGGATCGCTTTTGCATCGCGTGCCAAGGGTGGGCGATAAGTTATAAAGGACGCGTCGTCCGCGGTGGATTCAAATTGCAAAATTCACGCGCGAGAATAGAAACCGACACTGGATATCGCTGAGATCCGGGAGTAATAATTTCTAGATCCATCTCGGTCGTCCTAGATAATTCATAAACGCAGAAGAGGGACGACTTGCAATTTCTTAAATCCCGATTTCACTTGTGAACATTGTTTACATTAACGTAGTTCTCATCCTCCCACTCTCGCGAATCGATAAATTTTCCTAGCACGAGAATTTCGGTGCGAAGTTCCACACCGTGACAATCCACTCGTATCTCGAGCGAATCTTTCCACCTGACTCGTTCCCTTGGAAATATCGCAAGGTACGTTTAATGCCGGTTGACACGTACGACACGTTTGGCGTCACATTCGCCGCACAGATCTTCACGAGGACGACATCAAAGACGTCGGCGTCCCGTCGTCGACGTCCCACTCGGACGTTTTCAGTTTAAACCGCGCAGGAGAACGTTACCTACGTTTCCTCCGTTCGTTTGTCCACGGCAAGCGCCTCATGAATGTAGAACGACATTAGACGGTCCTTCCTATTTGCACGACGCGCCAGGCCGGCCTGCCGCGTAGTGTCTCGTAGAAGGGTGTGCGCCCTTCCCTCCTCGCCCTTGTCCTCACCTGGCTCGTGTTACGCTCTCGTAAAGACTAGCCGGAAGGGAAATGCATCGTCACCGGCATCGTCATGCGACGACGCCCCTGCTTCCACGCTCGTTTCGGACAACGAAGCACCAGGGTGTAGTAGAGAGTAGGTACCTAGCAGGGACAGTCCAGCAAATTTTCTGGGTTAGGACCACCGAAACGGTTGGGTCTCGATGCTCGCTTGTTTTGCGGCAAAGACAATTTTTCGAATTGTTATTTTAGCTCGACTATTTTCGTGGATCACCCTGGATATTCGGTATCGCAGAAGTATCGGTAAGGAGTGAGAGAAGCGAATTATACGGTTTCGCGCATTGTTGTTTAATTTCGCGAACAGATATCGGTGGAGGGTACATTGCCCAGTTCATTTATTGGCCAACGCGAGAATTTACTGGAAAACGATAATATTCAATGAAGCCAATTTCGCGGAAATCGCGGGTAGCTTTCGATAGCGTTTAAAACGCAAGTGCGGTCGAGGTGCATATTGCAAGGGAAAGAGGGTAGATTAAAGCGTACACCTGATATACCGCGCTAATTCTTGTTTTCTATGTTCGCGTGGCACGAATTTACTCGTTATTAATTACGATTAATTCGATTATTTGGCCGTGGCGTATCGGCCGGGGTATAGAATCGAACTTTCGAAAATGCGCGCTGGAATAAGGGAGTTAAATTGAAGGAAGCGCGCATCTGGCCTCGCAAAAAATAAGAAGCGACCGAGCATTTCCGGCGCTTTCTTCTCGATGGCGACAAAGAAGAGAGACATAATTCTCCGCGATTTTCCTCGGCCACCTTCAGACGTCTTTTCACTCCCTCTCGCTTTCTTCGTCTCCGTGCCCTACGCGTCTCACCTTCTTCCAGGTTTACCCACGCCTCGTTATACCCCGTCGGCCTTTTTTGTATCGCCTGCTCGTCTCGTCTCGTCCCGAAGAATTTCACGCAGACCCCTCGGCACGACGCGGTGCCTCAGCCTCTTTCAGCCGAACGACAATGACGTCGTCGTCGTAGCGGGGACCAGGTTGTTAACGCGGGTGGGACTCGAGCCACCCCCTTTCAACCCCCTCCAACACACCGTGAAAATATTTCTTTACCCTCACCCCCCCCCTCGAACCGCAGACACTACCCCGTTGTCCTCCTTTCTTCGCTTCTTCCTCCACCTCCATCACCCAACGCCTTTTCTCATCCACCCCTGGCCCTTCCTCCGCGATGCGTCGCGACGCCCGGCGTCGCCGACTCGCGCCGCGCGACTTCCGACGCCGACGACAATATGCCGCGCGTGAACGGGGCGCTTTGAAGCTTGCCAGGGCCGTCTCCTGAATATTCACGAGGTCCGTCGAGTTAGTCGGCCGGCCGGCAGAGCAGCACCGGCTTCTCGGGCCGGTGACCAAATACCGATCGCGGTCGCCCAGACGCCTCGCAGTTCACGCCCAAGGCTGAGAGTCCGAAGATCGTTGGAAACCATCCCTTAACACATTGCGTACCGCATAGAAATCTCTAAGACGTACGTCTAGGACCGCACGTTTTGGACAAACCGTCCGTAACAGATTAGGCGCGAAACGAGAAAACTCGTGAGCTGTCCGTAACAAATGGAACGCGAAACACGAGAAAACTCGTGAGCGGTCCTTAATGTGTTAAGACTCCACTCTCCATCGATCTACGGCGAAGGAAAAATTCGGATCGTCCAAGGATGAATTTGAAAATCATCCAAAGCCACCCCTCGAGACCCTACCTTCTTTCGATTTATGGCGAAGGAAAAAATCGCATCGTGGTCGCTTGGACTCCCCGTGGTTCAGATCCAAGGGTGAATTTCCGAATCGTCAAAAGCCATCCCCTCGAGACCCTACCTTCTTTCGATTTCAGGAAAAATCAGACGGCGGTCAGACGTCACCCAGTTCACCCCAAATGCTGTATTTGAAAATGGTCAGAGGCCATCTCTCAGGACTCCACAATCCTTCGATTTATCATCTATGAATAATTCGCTCATGCGCGAGGAATGAAATATTTTTTCCAACGGGAGAATGCGCCGCGGTAAGCCACCCTGTGATTGATACCGGAGATGTTAATCGAGCAGGCCGCAATTAATAATTCCCCTTTAGATCGGGCGCGCTGGACGTTTCGCCGTTTCGCGCAATATTTTTTTTTATCTCGTGCCTGCCGCCCCATTCGCTAACGTTCGCGGATAATGCAAGAAAAATATTAGACCCGATAATGTTAAGTAGCATGGTACCCGGTCGTATCGTTCTCCACCATTCCACGAGTCTTCTCGTGCCCTGTGACATTAGGGAACGAGAATGATGTTGCATTTAAATAATAACTTAATTCAGGCGGATAACTGGCGCGCGCGACTTTACGTCCGGCCACGCCACGCGGGCGCGAGGGAAACTTTGTTTATTTCACCCCACGGGGGAGTAATCTTAAGTGAGCCGGTGGAATAGGAAGGAGAAGCAGCGAGAGAGGTAGAAGAAGAGGAGGACATTGTTGCTTCCATTTGTACGTACGCCACTCGTCCCGGGGGGTGCTTGTAAACAAGACGCAAACTGAGCGCCGGGTGAGGGAATTAAATTACGTCGACAATTAACGAAAATTCGTAGCCTTAATGACGCGTTTTACGAGCTCGTTGCGAGCTGTAATTTTCCACCGTTCCTCTCATCTCCTATCGTTACTCGCATCTCGAGAGGCGCTCGTTATATTTTGCAAGGAAAAACCACACAAAAAAAACACATCGCCCGCATAATTAAAATTCGCGTTTTCGTTCAACCCATCGTCGCCCCCGGGGGCACGCGCGTATCTGTGCTTCGATGAACTCGCGTAATCGTTCGTTCACTCGGAGAAAAAAAAAAAAAATGAAATAAAATTCATCTGTCGAGACTCGTGAAACAATGTTTTTTCGTTCTCCATACGGGGTGCTCTCGCGCGTCTCTCCCTGGAGAACCGGCTAAATAATGATTCATAATTGGCCCCGAGCAAACAAGTTTGTTTTGGCAAGACGGAACCCGCCACGCGCGATCGTCCGATCCCCATGGGGTGGCCCACTATGATCCATCGCGTTTTGGAGGGGTGAATTTTTCACCCCTCCGGCACCGCGCGTCACCCCACGCGGATAGAAGAATTGAATTCTCCGGACGACATTAGCGATAAGGTCGGTGCGTGCGCGTGCCGAGTATCGCGACACGTTCTCGTTGCTATCGGTAGGTGTGCGTTTCAATGAAAGTGAGACAAGAGAAGGAGGAGAGAGAGAGAGAGAGAGAGAGAGAGAGAGAGAGATGGAGAGGTATATCGCGACACGACATCGTGGCCCGCACAGTTGACACGTTTAGATTGATGGCAGACGGGGAAAGTCTCTGTAAAATGATATCTGCTTGGGGGAGGCACCGCCAAATGTTAATTACCTGCATAATTAATGCCATTATGTCGTAGGTGGGCGAGCGAGCGTGGATGGGCGCCGAGGCGCCGCGTCGCGACGCCGGCCCCCCGCTGTAGGAGAAACACGCTCGAGACGCCACGTGGTACGAGCGCTTTTTGTCTCCCCTTGTCGTTCTCCTTTATCCACTCTCTTTTTCTCTTCCTTCCGTTCCGCTCTCGTGAACTTAAAGTGGCGAGCCAGACGGGCTGAAAGTGGCCCAGCGGATCGATCGAGATTCGAAGATAACGAAAGTTACAAGGCGACGCGGGCCTGTAATTTTATTTTTCTCCGTATCGAGGTAGAGAGTCCGATTGTTGGTTTATTTCTCTTCGCCAATAATTCACATCTGCCTCTTTACGACTCTCGATTATTTTCGTTTACTGTTATCTAGAGTACCACCGCGTGTTTCTCTCCCCGCGATTATTTCTCCTCATATCACTCGTTCCCATAATACAGCCGGGCGATATCTTTTCTCACGAGCCACCCGACGAAGGCAGGTGGCGAGAGAAGATGGAGGGTTAACCGCGAGAATCGATTAGCCTGGTATTACAGTTTTCGTCACGCACTTTTCATATGCAGGTTTCCGAGCTACCGTGCCTCCGCCATCTGTGCCTCTCTATCGTCACCTCCTTTATCCTTCCCTCGTCCTACCTCGTCACACGGGACGCCCTCTCGTCGAGTCTCTCCCTCGCGAATTATCCCCACGATCGTTCACGTACATCGATAAACTTGGCCCTCTCTCTCTCTCACTTCTTCCCTCTCCTACTCTAGCCTCTCGATATATCCAGTTCGCTGCCTCTACTCCACCTCCCACTCAGGTATGCACCTCGACGTTCATTACCGTGAAATTGTTTCTGCGAAGGGTGGCCCACCCTCGAGCGGCACCGACGATTTTGCATCGTCGATCGGGCACGTCGATGAATTTGCAACCGCGAAATAATTTATCGTCCGCCACCAGAGTGGAACCAGCCTCGGAGAGACGCGTGCTCTTAATTTGTTCATTTTCGAATGATAGAAAGAAATTATAGCCTCCGGCGATTTGTCGGTTGCTTTTTAATTTCGGTATAGAATTACTTTTACGTGGGCACTTTTGCATGGGTTGTAGGAAGGATATAGCAACGAGGCAGGGTTTACACATCGCTTCGAATACACGTGTCTCATTAATCATCGGCAAGCATGAGGTAGATGAGGCCACGAGCATCGGCCGAAAAATGGCAGAATTTACATCGGCAAATTCCCGCAAAATTCGGCCCATTCACCGAGTGGTACCGGAAGCGGGCGATTTTGAATTTTGCAGGGATTTCCCTTCGAGCGATTCGTTTGCGGCGCATCTCCTACGCTCCTCCGGGACAATTACGTGGCCGAGTAACGATTCATACGAGCGATGAAAAATTTAATTCTATTGTCCTGCGTGCTTTTTTCACGCTGACCCAGGCCGGGGGCCGGCTGCGGCCGCAGCGCTGTGTAAATTTAATTAAACGAGGTTATCTCGTTGGCCCAATTCTCTCGCTTCGTTTCTCCCTCTTCCTTTATTTTCATCAAGCCCCATTCGTCAAAGATACCGGTAGCACGCGGCAGGGCTATCCTCGTGCGATCGAGATAAATCTCGAGGTAGAGGAGAGAGTGAAAAAAGGAGAAATAGAAGCGAAATGCTGCGCGTGTAAAGCCCGTGACCCGTGGAAGGTCAGTGGGTGGAATACTTGGCAAAACGAGCGGGCGCGATCCTACGATAACCGAGCATTCGAATATCCGGAGGATCGGGGGCGCGTATAACGACCGCTCCAGTGTGTACCGTGCGGGACAAATAAACGCGGGCCACCACGCACCGGCCTCAGTTTCTCCCTAGCACCGACCACCCCCGTAACCGACGGCCCGTCCGTTCGCTTTGATCAGCCATTCGTATTTCGCGCACTCGCCGTTTAGATTTTGCCGGCGGTGTACGAGCGCGCGCGCGTCGACGAATGAGTCGGCCCAGTGTCTAAATTGCGCTAAATGACGAGTCGATCGCCGGATTGCGGGCAAAGCCGTGGCTTTAGCTCCGGCCGTTTGCCCGCTCTCTCTCGAATTCACCGTGGATTTATGGGTCAGCGGAATTTTTTCGACGACGCAAACTTTGGTTTCGCTCTCTCTCTCTCTTTATCTCTCTAGCTCTCTCTCTCTCTCTCTCTCTCTCTCTCTCTCTCTCTCTCTCTCTCTCTCTCTGAGGAGTTTTCCGCTAAATTGTATGTTTTTCTTTTGGGAGCCGGGATTTACTGTATCCAGTTTAGGTTAGGTTACCTCAGTTTGCAGTTTATACACAATCTTTTATGTTGCGTTGCTTGTACTTTGTAATTTTGGTGTGTGATGCCTTATGGGATCTACGGTTTCAAGGCATTAGCAAATACATTTTCCTTCTCTCTTTTCCTTGTCTCTCTCTCTTTCTGTCAGTGTGTGTTTCTCGCGTTACGGTAAAGCCTACCGGAGAAAGCATTTTCTGGGACGAAGACTGGAAGAGTGAAAGTCGAAGAAGTTTATTCTCACAATTCGTCGAACTCGATCTTCTTGTAGAAACAAATTTCTCTATCGATGCGAACCTCACGGAACGAAACACTGCAGTGGATAAAGACATCCCCGAATAATGAAGGGGTGGAATTCGCGAGCGTGCGTCCGCTAACCAAGGAATTTCGCTTTGAACTAATTATAGGTCGAGAATGTCGTGTAAGCACCGGTGAGGGCGTAAGTTACGGAACTAATTGCGTTACATGCTGGTAACGCGAGAGTGGATAACCTTCCACGAGCACGCCATCGAATGCGCACTTATTCTCGACTTACGTTCTCGCACCTTCCCACCCGATAATCGATTATCGAAACTGCCTCACGCCCGAGCGATTCTAATAGCGCGTCCCTAATCGTCTAAATCAATTGACGGCGAGTTCGCGAAGTCACCGCGCGATAATGATGCCCGACGTGCTTGACCGATCGAACGGTGCGCATGAAAACAAGGCTGAAGGCGAGGAGCACAAAAGAGAGAGAGGGATAGAGAAGAGAGTGCATTAGTATTAGGCAGTCTAATGTCCGGATGCGAGCAGACAGTGGAACGTGGATCGCTTCAATCAGCATCAGGATTACGTCAATCGTCGGACGCTTATTGATTTTCTCTGTGAGCCATCCCGATCCGTGATAGACCCTAGCTACGTTCTAGGCTTCGCTCGAGACAGAGCAAGAGAGAGAAAGGATACATCGATCTAACCGTACGATCGGATGCCAACTGACAATGAATCGGCGGTGGGAGTTAATGAGGTATTAATTGATCCTCGATCGAAGTCAGAAACGCTTTGCCAGGTCGGACGGGAGCGACGGCTTAGAAACTCGATAATTACGTGGGCGGGATTAGCGACATCCAATTACGCGCCGCCACCGTAGCCGCGGCAAGCTACTTTATGAAAGTTCTAAAGGCACAGTCGCGCTTAATATTTCAGGAGAACGAAGGAGTTCTTGTTGTTTCTTGTCGCTCTCCTATCGGGGCTTTATCGAACGCGCGAGACTTCGATTTCCCTCGAGACGCTTTCCTCCTCCCTTTATCGTCCTACGGAAGCGCCTTTTTAATTTGTCATTCGAAAAGTGCTCTTACGAGCTGGATGCAATAAATTCCAAATAGATCCCCTTCCATCGATAGTTCACTTAAGAAATTCGCGATCACCTCCAGGGAAAACTTCACGCGTCTCTGTTTAAAGAGAAACGTTGGCGCGCGTCGCGAGAGCGTTGCCACTCGAATCAACCACCTCCGGTGGAATTCAAAGAAGGATGGGAGCAGAACGCGCGATCGGAGTACAAACAAAATCCTAACACCTTTCCGCATCTAGCCCGCGACGACCCTCATCCTCCAAGATCCCAAGGACCGCGTGGATCCTCCTCGGCATTCGAGAGGTCCCCCGTAAAACTCCCTCGATATTTTCGACACAATTTCACTTTCCATTCCGCGCACGTTCTACCGCGTCCTCGAGCGCGCGCGCCAGAAATTCAAAACGCGTAGCGCCCTCCTGAAAACGAACGGGATCGTGACGTTCGTGCATCCAGCGCTTTTCTCCTGGGTCGCGCTCGAAGGACGACGAGCCAGAACGTGGAACAAGAGAGAAGGTTGGAAAGAAGGAAGAAGAATGACGGAGGAGTGGAGAACGGGGGAGAGTTCCAACCGCGAGCCGACCGAGTTTCCCGAAAAATTCGCGATGCACTTTGGCGCCTTCCCCTTTTGTTTGGCTCCGCGCTCGTGCCGCGAGAGGGTGGTGGCTACGAGGGCCTGGAAGGAAGTTTGGTGGGATATATATGGTTAATTCAATCCTGCCGGTTAACACCAAAGTGCTCTAACAGTCGGCCACGTAGCGCCGGCTGTAAATCACGGGAGATGCGAGGCGCCATTTCGAATTCCCACGTACGTTCCTGGAGGGGTGCGCGCCACACGCTGGAGAGGAGCCGAGAGGGTTTGCGCGCGCGCACTCACTCCTCATACTCCTGCTCGTCGACGTATAATTCACACACTCGGTCACACATTGCGCGCCCACCATGGCGCTCGCCACTGCGCCGTACATCACCGGGACGTCAAACAACGTTGGCAACGATAATTACGAATGCCTAGGACGAAGGCATGAACGCGAATCGAAGATTACCAAATTAGATGGAGAAAGCGCGAGGATTCGTAAGAATTTTTATTACGCGGATGGTGCTTTCGATTTCCATTTTATTCGCTCGATCAGGCTTGAGAAACGATTCGGGATATGGAAGCTTGCTTGGAAAATAATTGCGCGACGTCTGAGAACGATGTCGACAAATAAGCAAGGAGGACTCCAGGGAGGGTAGGAATAAGCGCGGAGAGATAAATTTCAAAGGCAGGGACGAGATTCGAAATCGATGACACTAAACTCCGTGAAGGGTGGGGGTGGATATAAAAGATTAATATCGTTTCTCGAGCGGACGTAGGGAGGGAGGGTGAGGAGGAGTAAGGCACGGTAAAGTCGGTCGGCCGATGTAATTTCCTTCTCCTTTTTCATCCGACCTTCCCCAGCCCTCTCATCCTCCATTTCATCCTCTCTTCTCTTCTCTTCACCCGCCACTTCTCTTTTACTCTCGATCGGTTCCTTTCGTCAAATTCTATTATATCGCTCACCGAGTATCCCCAAGTATCGGCGATTGATCTTTCGAGGTTCGCGAGCGAAGCGCACCGAAACTGACGTGTGTACCGTCGGCAAATATGTGTTGTACTATCGCTTCACGATGATGAGAGAGAGAGAAAGAGAGAGAGAGAGAGAGAGAGGAATCTCGATCGGATGGGTACCTTAATTCCCATAATATCGGAGGGTCGAGTAGGTTTGAAGGGCCTTCCAGCTGTGTGCGTAAGTGCCGTCTCTCTCTCCCTTTCCGTACGCCCTTTACCCATCCTCGAATGTAAAGTTAAACGAGATCCAGGATTTCGCATGAGTCGAGATAAAATGAAATGTGGTGGGCGTCAAAGGAACAGAAATAAAGGGCGCGTAAAGAGAAGTCCACTCGTGTTCCGGAAATTACAAATACTCCGAGCCTTCCAAAAACAAAGAGACTAATATCTCCATGCCCGTTCCTTAACGAGACATTTATCGTCCTTTCTCCGGACAATTTTACATCGTAATTCTCATCGTTTTTTCTTCTCGACGATTTTGCATCTTGATACGAAGGCGCAAGGCTCTCTCGTGGGCCAAACGCGCGCTCGAGCTCCTTTCCTCGGGGCCAATAAAACCGAAGGAACTAACCGCTCAATCTCGCGCAAACAGAGTCGTCTCCTCCACCTCCTTCACCTCCTTCCCTTCGCGAGTACGCGGCGATGGATCCGTAGACGCCGCTGGTGCACTCGGTTGGACTATTCCACGTCTCTACCTGCACGAACTTCTCCTCCTACTACTACGGCTCCTCACGTCCTCCACCTTCACCAGGGGTCTCGTCCAGTTATCGATTCTGGATCGTCGCGTCGCAGCGCACGTATATGACTAGCTCGGGCGGTCGGCAAGGATCACGTACGACACGTAAAGGACACCTGTCGTACATACTTATTGGCCAAGGATTGCGTCGGGTCAGTCACATACGGGTGGAGCGCGCCGGTCGACAAACTCGCGTTTCCGTTTCTCCCAACGCGCTAGGGCGTCTCGACGCTGAGCGTCCACCGTCGCCTCCTCCACCACCATCATTCTCGGAAAAGCGTAGCCAGGCGTCTCGGTCGTCTCGAGACGAGTGGTGGAGGTGAGCGAGGGAGGTGAAGGTGAAATAGGACTCTTTATTGCGCGACGGTCTAGGCTGGGACCAGCTCGTCGATTACCGATGTGTGAAATCCGAACCGTGGACGTGGACCGAACGAGACTGAAGAACTGGATTCGATTCTCGTCCTTCTTTATTTTCCTTCTTCTCCACCGAGAGGCCATTCCTCGAGTACCTACGTGGAAAAAAGACGCCCAATCGCGGTGATTCATCGATCCGTTCGCTTATTCGTACATCCGCGAATTACATTCGAAGCGATACGCGCGGCACTTAAGACGAATCGATGAGCCATAAACCCAGAAACGTTTCTGAAAATTCAAATCGTCTGACGAGCCACGCGACCGGGCCATCGACTCTTCCGCCACGTTCGAGAGGAAAAACGTGGGTGGAAGTGGGAAGGGAAGGCGACAGGAAGGTTGGTGGGGTGCTTTGTAAAAACGGCACACGGTGTAGCGACTATTTGCAATTCCGCGGGCCGATTAAAAGAGTCTGCACGCGAATGAAGTACGCGTCGCGTAAGCGTGCATGCCGTGGCAATATGACAGCTTGGCTTTTTTTTCCACTTCCGCCTTTCTTCCTTCCTTCCAGCTCTTTCAGCGCCGCCACGCTTCCACCTCCTACGCCACGCTTTCCTCCCTTTTCTCCCACCTCCTCCGTCCTCCCGGATCTCGCGTTAAGATATCATCTCGATTCGTTGGTAACACGCCAGCTTTTGCGAGCTCTCTCCTCTTTTCGTTCTATCGTCGACTGCCAACGCGGCCGCGTCGTTACGCCTCGCGGATAATCTCTCTTTTCTCTTCCTTTCTCTTTTACTTTTCCTCTTTCTCTCTCTCTCTCTCTCTCTCTCTTTCTTTCTCCCTTTCTCTCTTCTCTCTCGAAGCACACCTAGCGATTCGCGCGTTCTTTATTTATTTCCACCACCACCACCCTCTCTTTACATCCCAATTCCCCTTTTTCATCCTCTCCTCGTCCTCTTCATCCATGCTTTCCCTTTCTCATAGCAGCGCGCTCGCCAACTGTATGGATTTTCCAGGGGCGTATCATTAGCCTCCTCTGCAGTTCTATCTCTCCCTCTCTCTCTCTCCTCGTTTTTCGGGAGGACGCGTTATCTCGCAGTACATTTCTCCCACTTTTTACGCACGTGCCACCACGGAGGTCCTACAGAGCATTCCAAAATCTTCCTATTGAGCGATGCCGCCGGTGGCCCCTCCCAAATTTAGTTATCTCGCGGTAGGTTTTGCCAGAGCGGCTTGCTCGCGAAACTTGCGGGACCCGCGCGACGCTTCGCTCGGTAAGCGG
Organism: Tiphia femorata; assembly: GCA_944319695.1. Taxonomy (NCBI): domain Eukaryota; kingdom Metazoa; phylum Arthropoda; class Insecta; order Hymenoptera; family Tiphiidae; genus Tiphia; species Tiphia femorata. The sequence goes on along the minus strand of OX090896.1, from coordinate 8,089,357 downwards.
CGAGATAAGGTGACTCTAATGGAAATTCTGATAATTTCAATTTCCAAATATCAGGATGTTTAAAACTTTCCGCATGAATTATCATCGTGCGAGAAAATAGTGGTGTGTCGCTGGAGGAACTTTTGTTAGAGTTTATCGAATTTCCACGGTGCGATTCCTCCTATTTCATCACCTGGCCCCACGAACAATGCACGGCGCGCACGCACGTTCGGCCTCGTCACGGTTGCGAGCATCCGCGACCCTAAATTATTATAAATTATTAACTGACCGGGGGTGGAGGATAACGGTGCCAACCTGACTGGGCACTGCCAACAGCGTGGCCCACGATCCCGTCGAAGCTCCCCATTGTAACTCGAACGTTGCGCAGAAACGGAGGGACAGTAAGCGACGGCCTGTAACGCCATCATCGGAGCTAGCCTCGCTCCGGCTCTGCCTGGGCTATCTATGCCAGGAAATTAACTCGACTGTTAACCTACATTCACGCATTGATATCGGCCAGTACGTGAGCCATGGTGGGTCGTGGAGCCGAGAGAGAATACCTGGTGTCCCGATAGGACCATTGAGAGAGAGGGAGAGAGAGAGGGAGAGACAGAGAGAGAGAGAGAGAGAGAGAGAGAGAGAAGAGACACTTTCGTGGACTCTCCGAAACGCGTGTGTGGATCGGACGATAACGATAAGAGGGCTCGAAGGGGGTGAGATTTAAGGGAGAACGAAGATTAAGAGGAGACTGCGCAAGGGGTGAGATTTAAGGCACCAAGATGCGAGGTCCTGCAAGCCTCGATAGTTGCTGCGACAGGATTTATCGCGAAGGGCGCACTAATTAATCCGTAGAATATATGTAGAGGAATTTGAGGAGTGCGACGATGTAAAAGGATGAGGTATGGGGATTCTTCTCGGTCTGGGATTTTACACGTAAGGAAATATCTTTGAGTTTGGACTCTTATTAAACGTAACCGATGATTTAACGACGTATGGAAACTCTAGTTTCGGTTGAATATTATTTGCTTCCTGGAAAAGTTACACCTTCGCCCGATCGCTCTTCCTCGAACGTCTCGTTGCCTTCGCCCGATAAGACGAACGATTCATTAATTACCCCGGGAGAGAACTAATGACCCAGGTCGTTAAAGGCGATAAATTACCGCTCTGTATGTAAATCCCTTTCGCGTCGCGCGCTTTTAATCCCGCGCGAGCGATACGCGCGTATCCGGTTGTAGTACACGGTGTTTAATTTGTAATCTACGCTTGTAACCGAATGCGCTCCGCGTGCGCGCGGGGTCAGAGGACAGCGTGGTATCACTCGATTTGGCTGCCCGTTGTTACGCCGGATATGGAGAAATTTTCCGAATGAAAATTGCACGATTTCGAATCGCTCCCTAGTATAACGCTTCGCGAATATGCCCGCGGAAAATCGATTCCGCGCGCCTCTTGTCGGGACGTTTTCCAATTTCTTTCTTTTTTTTTCCACGAGACTCCCGGAGAAAATTACTCGATTTGTAGGACTGCGAAAAATTGTCGAGGCCGAGTACCATTCCTCTAGCATGGAAAATTACGGTGTTCGTGGGTGCGATGGAATTCGCTTCGACGCGAATTCGTAGCGGTGCGGGAAATAAATTTCAAGCATAAGCGTAGGAAGAGAGCAAGGAGACATAAACGTCGAGGATAAGCGGGAAAATAAAACCGTTTACATGCCATCCGGGCGATGTAACTCGACGTCAGCATAACTCGATGCGCCATGTACAACCGATACTCTCTCTCTCTCTCTCCTCTTTACGTTCCTCCTTTCCTCTCTCCCTTTTTTCCTCCCATTTTACGTTGACATCCGAAGCTCCAAGTTTATAGGGTAAGCCACGACGGAGCCGCCTCGTGGTTCGACTTTACGTCACGGCGTATCGCCCAGGAGTCTTGGCCCATAGTTACACGACTGCTACGAGATAGTTACATCTCGCATCTTGCGGTTGGATCTATCGGAGTTACCCAGTTGGTTTCCATCGGTCTTCGAATGCCACGCCGCGAGCAAGAAGAACTAAACCGCGCTAGCTGTGCGGAACAAAGGGACGATAATTAACATCGAAAATCAATTTCTCGTAAATTGACAGGAGCCGAGGTTGTAGCTCGTTAACTGACAGTTACGTAAACCGAGCACCGATGGGATAATTATGGATATTTCATGACTCCTGGATTATTACATGTTATTTACAGGATTGACTAGTTTCGCTGAATTCCCGCCGAACGATGGCACCAATTGAAGGTAGATTGGATTTTGAATACAGCGCCACATGATTTCGGGGGAAACGTTGGTAGATCGTGCACAAAATTCAAATCTACCCGTGAAATTGTTCCTCGGTGGTGATATTAACCGACGAGTCGCGCGTTTCGAGCACTCGATTGATTTTTGGCCCGAGAGCTCAACGGTGTGAATTGGAGCAAACAGGTTCTCATCGGTGAGAAGGGTATTGTTGCTAATAGGGGAAGCGAATAGTCGCGCCCTAGAAGCCATGAAAGATTCATGAGCCATGGAAACCAGAACCCTTCGTTGTAACTTACATGGACTACCGTGGGTTACAAGGTCGTCGGTATTAAAAGTATGCGCCGAACTAATTCCGAACAAATTTACAATGCAAAATGTCCCTTGTCTCATATCCTCCTCCCGAGAATCACAGAGACGAAAATGAAATTTGCAAATGGTCTCTAACCTCGATCGAGGCACCGTAAGTCTGCTCGATATTGCGGAAGAATCTTCGTTCGAAGACGAGAGAAACACTCGGTACGTTGAATTAAAATTCTATACATTTCTACGTTCCTCTTCTCTCTCCCCTCCTCCTGCTCACTGCCTTTCAGATTTACGTCCCCGAACTTTTTTTTATTCGTCCCGCGGGACCTCGGAGATGTCTGAGATAAAAGAATTTTTCCCGGAGAATCTTCGATCTCGACCGTAAAACAGTCGGGAATAACCGCGAGCGACGCGCGAATAGAAACGAAATCGTCGTATTTGTCGCGAGCGGAGTATCGGCTCGATGCCGTGGCTCGTCGTTCCAGGACTGCCAGAAGGAAGCGAGGAGGTGAGGAGGTGAGATGGTCGCAGATTCTTAGAAGCGAAGGAAAGTTTTCCGCGCCGTGAGAGAGGAAGAATTCGTCGGTAGTTGTTCGAAGGGTAACAGAAAGAAAGAAAGAAAGAGAAAATAAGGGGTGAAATAAGGGTGGAGAAGCACGAGTGAGAGTAGCCGCAACCTCGAGGAAGTTCAGCGTATAATTTCCTATGGACCGCGCGAATAGCGCGCTGCCGAAAAATGGATAGAAGGACGCGAGCGAAAAGAGAGGAAAATCTTTCTCACGGGGATATATCGCGTAACTGGAGCACGCGTGGAAGCTTCGAAGATAAAGGTGGAGGAGAATTAAAATCGCGAAGGATTGGAAAGGGAGGATGAAACGAGGAGAGACACATTTTCAAATTGAGAGTAATAGAGAGTTAGTCGGAAGAAGGCGAGAACGAAATTAAGCGAGAAGATCGTGGTGGATGCGAGAAGGTAGGGATGAAGAAAGAAGACGGAAAAAGGTGGAGAAAAGAGAGGAGGGCCCGTAAGCGCCGGTAATGCAAATTTATATCGTCGCCGGTGTTCTTCGCCGTGTTATCTCCGCTGGCTTACAACGCGAAGGGAGCGCGTGGCAGGGGGTTGCTCGTGGGGGTGGATGGACGAGGGATGAGAGCACCCGGCGTGGATCGCGCGACGCTTAATGTCGAAAGTCACGTCCCGCCACTGCGCCCGAAAGATAAGCTACGTGCGTTGGGAGGAACGGAAATTGTGCATTTCATACCTCCGCGGGAGACGTCTCCTGCCTTCTCGCTCATTCGCGTTTCCTCTTACCTCGATTTCTCCCTTTTTCTCTTGCCCGTCCAACACCTCACCCACCGCCTCGCGGTGATTCGGTAACGGGTAATGGACCTTCTTATTCGCGGTGCTAACTCTTGACAAAGTGCGTCGTTGCATCGTCCGCGTGCCACGGAACCGGTAACATAAAGCTCTTATCGTCCGGCGACCGGCAAACGTTCTTTTTACCGTCGAGTTTCGTGGAGAAACTATCGTCCGGAGAGGAGCAATCGCGAACTAGCCGATGGAAGGAGAAAAGTCTCTTCATTTTTCGGAGGGCGAGTCTTGCTAATCGATTGTTTATGTGCGAGGATGATTCGTTGCCTGTCGTGGTTAGATAACCTTGGTTGGTGCAGTTTCCGTTAATAGACGTGTTGTTATAGGAAACGCACGTTTTGAGGTGCTATCTTGGGTAAATACGAAGGTTACTAAAACGAAGAATTGCGCGGAGCAAGTGGTGTCGTATGAGGATAAAGATTGTTCGTGTGTGCAATACTATCGATGAACAATTCGAAATAACGAAAAGATAAAGAAAAACAGAGGAGCAACTAATTCCAAGATTGCTGCACTGTTTTAAATTTTACGTCAAACGTGTATTAGGATGCGCACCACAGAAAAATTTAACATATGAGCCGTTCAGTGCGCAAATCGATTAACTCCATAAATTATGTTCAAAATCATGTTACGTATATAAAAAGTAAAGACTTAATCAAGTGCTTCGATGCTTAAATTTATGAAAAATGCAAAAAGTGGAGTTTATCGATTTGTCAAGTGAGCGGCTCATATATTATTATATGCAATCAAACGCGCAAGAATGATTGCGCTAAAATTCAAGCGATACACGCGCGTATGTGATCAGACGCGCAAGAATAATTGCATTAAAAATTTAAGTGATACAGCACGCGCCCGGTCAGACGCCTATAAGGATATACCGTTACAAGGGATCTCTCTACGCGCACGAGGAAAGGTACGCCGATCAATTGGGCCGTTCTGCTTTCCTCGACCTCCCTCAACATCCCTCCTCGCGTATCCACCAACCGACGCACGAAACTACCCTTACCCACCACCCTGCAGCCCCATCGGAAATCAAGAGGAGGCAGCGATACGCGAGGAATCCGATCGTCCCGGTGCTGACGCACTCGCAAGGAGAGAAAGCGGTGGTCGCATTTGCCTAAGAGGGATTTTACGGAAATTCTGGAATTTTGGAACGGGGTTGGAAGATCGAAAGCGATGCTCGCGCGAGCGGAAGGCGAGCCTGTGCCGAGAAGGATGGAAGGGACGGAAGGGTTGAATTACCTCGGTGCGTAAATTGAAGGCAGCCCTTAGGCTCTTGTTTAATTTAGCGGCCCCCTTATGTCAGCCACGCCAAGCCACGCGAAGATACACACGTATCGCTACGCCCATCTTCGTTCCACCCTTTGGCCCATTCTCTTCTCCACTCTCTTCGCCCCTCTCTGATTTCTCTTTGTTTGCACGAATTCAGGTTCGTGGGGTGAGTGCAACGGTCGAGGACACGAAGTCCTTGACCAATCCGGTACAACAGGCCAGTCCATTCGAGACCAGTCCAGTCCAGTCTATTCCGCGCATAAGGCCCGTAATCACGGCGCATGGAAATGCTCCGGGATTACGCAATTACTGTAATCAAAAGCCTTTATGAATTATTCCGGCCGGACGTTGAAGATCGTTAGGTGCACGCGCGGGCTCGGGAGATGCGCGCGAGGAAGTAACGAAGGGTGAGAGGAAGGACAGGAGGAAAGTAGAGATGAGTAAAAAGAGAAACGCGAAAGATTTATTCGATTTCGTTTCGAATGGCGGACGCGGAGGAGCGATGATTTGTGTCGGTCTGGTCGCTCGCGCGAGATCGATGGGCCGCGGAGTAATTGAAGGTGGCGCGCAAGGAGATTGGTAAACGAGAAAATAAATACGTAAAAGATCGCTTCTCGCGAGCCTTTCAAAAACGTCGCGGATTAATTTAAAGCGAATAATTTCTCTTCCTCGCCAATCGATTCTTCGATTTGCCGTCGACCAGGAACATTTCACTTTTCGATCTTCTTCCACTTGGTCCGTGTCCGCGACACGATTAAGAACTTCTCTCTTGCTAATTCTCGTCGTGAGAGGCATGCGCGACCTGCGTCGAATTGAATTTTCGTGGGTCCGCTCGAAAAGAGGAAATAGTTGAGATAGTTTGGACGCGCCGGCTCTCGAGGACCGCACAGTTTCCGGGGCATTGCCAACGGCGTAGTTAGCAGTGCCTTAATCACGGTTTATGAAAATGCCCCGGATTACAATTGTAATTAGCAGCATCTAATTCGCGGCCGGCGGGTACAATTACCCGTTCGTGAGGTGTGGCGCCAGGCTCATGATTCTCCTACCGTGCTACTCCCTTCCAACTGGATGGGCCTTCTGTGCTATTCTGTGTGCACAGGGTGTGTGTGTGTGTGTGTGTGTGTGTGTGTCAAGAGAGAAACACCGTTCTCTCTCCTCACCATTCCCCACCCATCTTCCTTTATCATCCTCCTCTCTCCAGCTCGTTCCCTTTGCACCACCGGCCAAGATTCTCTCCGTTCGTCGGCCGCTTGATTTGTTTACATTGCTCCTCTCCTTGTTTCCTTCTCCTCCCATTTTCTTCCTCCTTTCTTCTCTTTTTTCCTCTCCTCCTCTCCGCTCTCCCACCTCGCCGCTCAGCTTGCTCCTTTTCCACCGTCTTTGACTGCTTATCTCTATTTCTGAGCTACTGCTTCCCTATTCCTTTTCTGCTTCCTTCCACCGCCTTTGTTCTCTCCTGGCCTCTCGGCATTCTCTTTAGCGGCGTTCTCCCTCGCTCGCAGCTCGCTCGCCATTTTCTCACTCGCTCCACTTAATTTGCATTTCGTCCGGTCCTCCCCGCCAGCTCTACCCCCGAGTAATTTTCTACCCTTACTCGAAATCCCAATATTTTTCACTTCACTACACGAGAAGGAACATTTCGTCCTGGGGTGGGCTCTCCTGGCGTGCAGGCTTAATTATGAGGCATCGCAATCGCGATTCTCCTAATGCTAACGGGGGGGCTGATTGCGACGGAACGGAAGGGAAAACACGCGGGAGCGATAAAAAGACGAAATTACCAGTACTTTCGGATTGGAGCACTGCCAAAGCTTGTACCGTGGAGGGGGATTGTGGAAATGGGTCAAGTCATTTTCCTCGTTACTACGCGCTCTAACAAATAAGGAGCACGAGAAGTCGCAAGGTATCGCGAATGAGAATTTCTCGGTGATCTCGTACCGTCTCTATCCGCTTAAATTAAAATTGCATCTCGACGTTTCGAGATCCTTTTTAAAGAAGTATTCGAGCACGTTCGGTGAACGCGAGATCCTTGCTCACGGTCCCATTCCGTTATCGGTAGGAAGGGCTTCGACCGTGCGAACAAAGCGCGAGCTATCGCGCATTCGGAATGCACTACCGTCTTCGTTATTATCTTTACGAGTACGATGTACGAGTGACTCGTCGAACTTAATCCCTTCACGGCGGAAAACGATCTATGAGCGCGAGCTGAGGGTCTGATCCCTCTTGAATATCAGCGAGCGCAGGCCACGTAGTTTCCCAAGGTACCATCCGGGCCAAGGTGGGATCCGACGGTTTTACGAAGTCGTAAGTGCCTCCAAGTGGGAACAAAGCCACCGCGTAAACTGTAAGCTGCCTGTGGGGCTCGCGGGGCGCGCGCCACGGGGAACTTCGCGAGTGCGCGCGCGGTTGTTAAGCGCGAAGGGGTTGCTCGTATAGAGGAGAAGAAAGAAAAGCAGTGGTCGGACAAAAGGTGAACGATTGGCCAAGGTCAAGACGAATGTCAAGCGTGACGAGGGTAGACGAGTCGATTGTGCGAGGAAGATTGACGCGAATTCGTCGTGGTTTAAAGAAAAGGAACAAAATAATCTTTAAATTATCAGTTTCTCTCTTGAGGGATCCTCGATCGCGCACGCGTTACGCTTCTAATCCTAATTCCATCGCCCAAGAATCCGCAAGCAAGCCTAAAGTTAAGACAAACTTCGGAGAGCGAAACTCCTACGCCTTTCACGCCCTCTCCAAGGGAATTCACCCTCGTCGACCCATCTCACCCCTCTTCGACTACCGAGATCCTTTGACACAGCGGCGTAATTCCAATTTAATCGCATTTTAAACGCCTCGGTTAATTTTCGCTCTACTTTCCGGAAGCGAGAAGCGGCGTCTACCGACGTTGGAGGAAAAGGATCGTTACATTGTAATTTTACCACCGTCGACGAGAGCACGAGAGGCGCAGCCATTACCGCGAGTGTCTTCCACGTTGTCGCGAGATTCTCACCCCCTTCATCCCCCTCAGGAGCACGAAACACTCTCCCTTAGGTAAAAAGCCATCGGCAAATTATTTACATATGGCCTCGAAATTCAAAACTACCCACCTACCGGTAAGTAGAAAAGCTCGTGGCTCGCTCGGTAGTTATAAGCCGATTTGGGGGTTGGTCTATGGACAGGGCGCGAGAGAGAACGAGGGTGGCCGACACGACGTGCGACATTTTAAAGTGAAACTGCAATGCAAAAAGGAGAGAATCGGGAGCGGACTTTGGTACTTTGGCTCTGTCAGGGACGGTGGTGGTGGAAGGTGCCGGCGTCGCGACGCTCCGCTGGAACTTCCCTTCCCTCGTTTGGCAGCCGTTTGCGGAGATACGCTCGGGCCACGGTGGGTGGCTTTGCTTTTTCTTTGGGACGAAACTCGAGAGATTCGAGGAGAAGCGAGGGACGCCGAGGGTGTTAAATTAATCGATGGTAAATGAAATTAATGAAGCTCCGTGGAAGGTGAGGGCGATAAGCGTGCCGTTCCAAAGTAAGCAACTTTCCATTGTCTCGCTTATTCTTTTGTTTATTATTTTCCGCGTTATTATCCACCCTATATACCTCCGCGCCCATTTACAGCTTCACCCTCGAGTGCGTCCTAGCGCAAAACTTTCTCTGCACAGATTCTCCAGCCAAAAATCAAACTCCAAATTATATTTTCACTCCTGTGTAAAGTTCGCTCGACTCACGTCCCCACTTTTGTGTGTGTTTTTTTTTCTTTCACCAGTAGTCCCTTTTATCACCACGATGAAAATCGGTGGAGGCAGGTATGAGAGTTCTTTTGAGGCGTCCCGCGCGACAAAAAGGCAAACGTGCGTGTGCTCTCGCGGATGCGAGGAAGGAAGGTGGACAGGAGCTTTGCCGCAGGGCCCACGACATGCCGCGGAATTATTTAGCCTCTAATTAAACTAAACCCAGCGGTATTTTTAATTAAAGCCGCTCGAAGTGCACGTCATACGCACGCGTGTGTCTGCGCGCGCACGAGGACGCGAAGCGGCTCGCGTTATCAAGGAATCTAATTGAAGCGAAGGAAAGAGGGTGAGAGGGAAGCGAGGAAGAAATGGAGACTGGACAACGGGGGTAAAAGGAGAAGGGTGCTGGACGAAGAGGGGAGTGTTGGACAGTGGAAGAAGAAGGAGAGGGAGGTACGCGACAAGGCAGATATAAAGCCTCTCGTGCGCTACTTTTTTTCTCCTTCTTTTTTCTCTCTTACTCTCATCTCTTTTAGATTTTTCCACGAGCCACGCGGCAACGGCGGACGCCGGTTGCGGCAGATTGTAATTAAAAACAATCTCTGGCGATGACGACTTCGAATTCTCCGCCGCTTGCTCGTGCCGGCCGAACCGTCCCCGATTAGATTAGGCGCGACGCGAGATTAATCGTTTCTATGAAAAATTCCGCTCGCCGTGCCACGTCGATTCCACGACGAGCGAGCTTGCGGTTGTCGGGTTTTGAATTTTTTCCTACTCCCTTTTTCTTTTTCGAGGTGGAAAATTCCGTGGCAACGAGGACGTCGAAATCTTTGCGACGACGAGGAACGACGACGTCGGTTTTGTTCTACGAGTCCCGCGCGATGGAGCAAAGTACACGGGAGAGCTCGCGCTATGCAAATGAAATTGTACGGCATAAACGGAATAAGAAAAACGGACTTGCGCGAGAGTGGCAAATGAGCCGGGACGTGCCGGTGAAAAATGGAAAATCTCGAGGAAAGAAGAACGGGTCGAGTGGTCGATGATGGTATCGGTGGTTCGAAAGTTGTATTATGTTTTCGAAATTTATATTTCTCTTCGCTACAATTATTCGCTTTTTTAGACATTTTTATCTCCGATCCACTCCTTTAAGGCATATTTAAAATAATATCCTCGGGGACGTATTTAATATATATCACACTCGGATTTGCGGTACATCCTTTTAGCTACCCTCTCCAGCAAACATCGAGTCTCCATGTAAGGATTAATGTTTTCCAGCATCCGGTCCTTGGGCTCCACTAAGGAGATTAACATCCGGTAAGGACGACGAGCCGTAAATTTCGCTGTAACAATAAAGCCGGCGCACCGGCTCGCCGTCGGAAAGGCGTCCTTCACAGTTCACGACTTTTCGAAATTCTGAATAAATCCTCGAAGTCCGATCTCTTAACAATTCTTGAAGATTTATCCAACATTTAGCACAAGTAAAGTCAATGTCCCTATTTCTACTCATTTAAGACAAATTATACTAAAAACAGTAGTTTAAATTATTATTTTAAGTAACAATTAGCGAACAAATTGGTCGCTTATCACGTGAGGAGTCGTACTACATATAAAATTAAAAAAGTATCATTTTAAAGACTTTTATTATGAATAATTGTTAATTAAATGCAATGCAAGAAACGAACGTATTTCTACTCGGCAAAAATCGCGGTGTCCGTATATGTACTCACAACGTGTCCCAATTTCTGCGCATACAAGTGTAACAGATTCAGTTTGGGGTTTATCAATATCAATAAAGTCGATGTCCCTATTTCAACTCATTTAAGATTATAACGACTACTCGGATTATGAAATTTATTTTTAACAACGAGCTGTTACCTAGCGAGCAACGAGCCTATGCAACTTATGCCGGAGTATCTAAATAATTAATAATTAATCTTTCTGCAATTTATTTTATCAACCGAATATTAATGTTAAGAAGAATAGTTCATAGTGAGTAGAAACTGGGACATTGATCTTAACAACTCATTTAAAAGAATCCACGAATAATACTATCCTCGAATCTTAATCAAAAATTCACGAAGAAAATAACGTTCTGCTTCGAGGCCCATCCCTTCGAGGCCTAATTAACGAAATTGATCCACTACCACTCGACATTCGACTCGCTCACGTGACCGAAGCTTTCTCACCAGTCCAGAGTAATTAATGACTTCATAAAGGAGTCCCGGCGCCACGCCCAGACCGATATTTTTCACGCTCCTTACGCCCCTGTTAAAGCGACGCCTCATGTGTTCCTCCTTGATGGCAGTGACTCGTGGGGGGGGCCCAGAGACGGCGACGCCGACGCCTGGCGTCGTCCAACCTGTCGTGCTCGGCACGAGCGGTCTGCTTGTAACCAACCGGTGGCCTCGACGAGGGTAACACACGCCGTTGGCCCCGTGGGCCACCATGGTTAACCGTGCACTTAACCCTCCCTCATGTGTCAACCTAATGGAGACATTGGAATAGAGGGGAGCAACGGTCGACGCCGTGCGTCGTCGGCGGTCGCACGAATCCTTCGTCGGAACTGTAGGAGCGAAGGAGTGAGGAAACGGAGAAAAGAATGTTTGACGTACAAATGACACGCGCCCGCATGGATCAATTTGTAAGAGATTCAGGATCACGAGACAGAGAGAGATTTTCTTTGTTCGTCTCATCCCTTTTAAACTATCCTTATAATTTTCCTCGTGGTTTTATCATCACGATGACACCGAACGATCCTTTTCCCACAGACGTCACTTTCATCGTGCCACGTCATGTAGGGTCGACGTCACGCATCAAGACCGTTCCCTTGATCCCTTTAATCTCACGTGCTTCCAACCACCATTGGTGCGTTCGCGATGGCTGGATGATCTTGCACGCCCGTATTCTCGTCGAACGAATCGTCAACCGGGCTGGACTCAATTACGCCACGGAATTAGCCCGGCGGACGAAAGCGTTCGCGCGAGTGTGGACATTGGGTGGAACGGGTTGGAATGTGTTCTCACTGGTCCCACAGCAACACCACCACCATGGTCATCACCATTTCCGTTACAATCGCGAGCGGGGATTTCTGATCCATGGAAATCGGCACTAAAAGCTCGGCCCCCATTCGACTAGCAGGCGCTTTGAATAAATAATTAGTCAAATTATCGTCGGACCAGTCACGACCAGCGGCGAGCGGACAAGCGCGAGGGGTGAAGAGAGAGAGAGAGAGAGAGAGAGAGAGAGAGAGAGAGAGAGAGAGAGATAGCTAGGGGGAGAGACAAGGGTGAGAAACAAAAAACTAGAGCGGAGGCCAGCAGACGGCCATTGTCTCGCGGCACGGACCCATCTCCGCTTTGCAGCTTTTATTTCCCTCTTCTCTCTCATTCTCTCTCTCTCTCTCTCTATCTATCTCTTTCTCTCACTCCATCCGTGCCATTCACCCTCAATTAGGATTATTTATTCCTCTCGTTCGCGGCGGGATAGTAACGCGCCGGGCGGAGCGGGGTGAGGTTGGACAATGAGAGACTTTTAGGGAAAGAGAAATAAAGAGAGAGAGAGAGAGAGAGAGAATGCTCGTAAGAATACGAAGCATTACACGCGAGATGATAATGGAAAGTGCCTCAGGGTCTTGTTCCGACGACGCGTCCGACGGCATTGTTGAATTTAAAATTATCCCTCGGCTGGAGAAATGCCCCCGGAGAATTGCTCGTCCTGGGACGATCTCGCGTTGGGCATGGGCTTGTACACTGGAGCGTACACAGTGAATTTCCCGTGATTTTCCATCGCCGTTGGATTACAGAATGTAACTCGATATGTAAGTTTCCCGGAGTTGCAGTAACAAGGAGGATAATGGGATAGGGACCGCAACACTGGGAGAGGAGGATGTGGCAGTTTACCCCAGTGGCTACTAATAATCGTATAACTTAGCTTTATACGCTAGGAGAGAGCCTGTTAATCGACGTTATCGATGATGGAAGGCTGTGACGCGCGGACACGAGCTCGCGAGAGCGCCCCACGTGTATGCACGTGTGCGCATATTTGCCCTGGCGTACGCGTATGCAGCCCCAGGAGACACCAGGGCGGAAATTAGGGAGCCATGGGGTAGTTGAGTGGCAAGATGATTAATTTCCTTAATGTTTTATAGCTCCAATCCTTCCACTCTTCCCTACTCGTGATCTAGAATCTAGAGAATCTTTCTTGCTTCCTCTCTGAAATGGCAATCGATCAATTCTTCCGAGGACCCTTCGAAAACGAACGTTAGTGAAAATTATTCCCAATGAGAAAAAGGAAACATTATAATGTAAAAAGGTTTGTGAGCTGAAAGTTACTCGGGTTTATAGAAGGTTAATGGGCAAATGCACCGCAGACAAAGGAACAATTATTTTGAGAACGAATTCGCGAAATTCATTCGTTCACTTTTTCCTTTTAATTACACGTGTCACTTAAGCGTCTCAGTTTCCATCAACGGAGTTCTACACCAATTGTTCTTTTTCCGATTCCTCGCGCGTTTTCCAAACGAAGCGCCGGAAGATCATTCGTCGGCGACGAAGCATCCAAACGAACGACACGGCGCCGTCACTAGTTTCATTTCACGTTGTAACGCAGGGCGCACGACTGCACACGTCGACGATGACAATGCGCTGCGCCGTGACGCGCGCGCAAGTCTATGACCACGTATCGGTAAACAAATTGAACGAGAGAAAAAGAGAGAGAAGCTTCGTAACAGTCGGGCGGCCCGTCACACCCGACGAGTCGGTCCAATTGCTGTCTGCTGCATTCTCGCGTTACACTCTCGTCCCTGTACGCGAATCGCACGAACACGCGCGCGAGCTAGACGACTTTTCTACCATTTTTTTCTACCGTTAGCCTATTTCCCCTAGTCTACTCACCCTTCTCCTGCTCTCCCTTTTCTAATTCAAGCGCACCGTAGCGGAGTTCGTTACCCGCAAAGTCCCTGCGAATCGTGAAAATCCTCATAGGGTAGGTGTTTTTAATTTTACTAACGGGAATAAAGGAAGATTGGATAAGAATTTCGATAATCGAAATACAAAGTATCCTAGAGCAGTACACCGAGCTCTCGCTTCGAATCGCGAGGAATCGATAACCCGAGCGTCCTCGTCGGGCCACATAATGGCACCAATTTTACCAACTTTTCTTATTTAGCCAGCACCCCTTTTCCACCCTTATCCGCTCGCGTCTGCCGACGTCGGTGGAGAGACGACAGGGGCTCGTTATCGGGAGAGCCACCGCTGACACGTGCAGGTCACCGAAAATCAACCCCTAGAGGGGGGGGCGGGTGGTTGCAAACGCTCGAGCGAAGCGACTCGTCGTGAAACTCGCTCGTGCTCGTGATCGCGCGCACGCTCTAGCTCGCGCGTGGAAAGGCAAACTTTAAACCCGAGGCAGGAGTTTCAGCTGGCGCGTGATCGATGTCGTGGGAGGACGGGCGCGAGAAAGTCGTAGTCAGCTATTTAGAGGCAGCTACGACGACGGTGGAACGTCGCGACCAGCAACCATCCTCCAACCCCTTTCAACCCTTTGCACCCACACTCCCTCCTCCAGAAACGAGTACTCGTTTGTCGCTGAATTACTTCACGAGCTCCTCTAGCCAGTTGCACGCGTGCGTCGTTGCACGCGCGTGCACACGCGGCGCCAGGTGCCACCCAACCACCCCCGCGCGTTTCCGCGCGATAAAGTCTTCGTAAATCCTCCCACCGTTCTCGTAATGCACTCGTCCTCCTCCTTGGATTCTAAAGGAGAAGAGGGTAGTTTCTATTATTCCAAACGGGACGGCAATCTCCACCCGCTGCTCGACGTGCTGGGAAAAAATTGGGCGTTGCTCGCTGGGCCAAGAAGGGTGGAAATCCTGGGGTGGTTTTTTGCTACCCCCTCCGACTGTGCGCCGTGATATGCGAGCCAGTCCCCAGTGCATTGTACGGAATTGTGTAGAATTCGTTTCCGCGCGCGCGGGGTGTATCATCCGGCACGCAACCCCCCGAGGAGTCGTGGTAAGGGGTGTAATTCTTTTTTGAAATTCTCTTAGGAGCTTCTTACAGGCCGAGTGGAATTAACGCTGCTCGCTCGCGGTGAAAGATTTACGATGCTTTCTCCGCAGGCCTTTTTCCCACGTGAATTTACTCCTCGAAGAGAAGGAAGAAAAAAGAAAGAGGAAAATGAAAATCAGGAATCGAGCTTCGTTCCTCGACACGTATCTACCCGCTGATCTTTTCGTGGCACCTGCCGCCATTCTTCAGCGAGCGAAATCTCGATTCGTCGATTTTCTCGATTCCTCTCCGTGCGCTCGTAAAGTCTCGTTCGTCTAGGCAGCCAGCCCGTTCCACCGTTCCTCATTCCTTAAGACGAGGGGGACACGCCGAAATTTCTTCGCGAGGCTTGGCATCCCTTACCTCGCTCCTTCCTGCTCCGTTCGAAGCATCGCGCTTCCTCGCTCGAATTTATCTTACTTCACCCTCGCTCCTCGACCCACCCCTTCGAACACTCCTCCCGGTCGTTCTCCTCTCGTAGTTCTCGTCTTCTCTCGCTTCCTTCCGGCGCGCCACGGGGACGACGACGCATCCTGCGAGGACGAATTAAATGTGCAAAATTAAATGCAGTGCCGTCTTCTGCCGCGACCCAGTCCCGGTTATTATACAGCGTCGGTGAAAACAAGACCGGCGCGCCGCGAAAAGATTGGTGGCGAAGGGCGCGCGGCAAGGAGACTCGGAGAACGAGAACACCGAAGGAGTAGGTGGTGGAGGACGAGACGCTGGAGGTGGAGACCAGTTACCCTCGTAATTCTCTACGAGCTGGGAACAAAGCCAGGAGCGGCGTGTGTCGCGCATTTGTACCGAGCTAAGATACTCGGTGTTACTGGCACGGCCACGCCAGGGTGAATACTCGTGCGTGGGTGCGTGCGTAGATGTGTACGCGCGCTGGAATAGATTAACAGTGGCAGAGATAGCAAGAGAGTGGAGGAAAGGGTGCTGAAAGAAGAGAGACGGAGGAGTGAATTCTTGCAAACACATGGAGAAAAGCAGGGAAAAGCGAAGGAAGGTGCATCTTCCTCTAACGGGTCTCTTCTATGGTCGCAATGACGTAACGGACTCTTCCTGCTTTTTTTTTTGTACCCTTTTTTCTTCCAGTTGGTGAGTGTCTCGTCGTTGTAACGGCTAGCGCACGACAGTGTTCGTTCTATAGGAGAAAAATCGCGCGAGTCCAGTGCCCGCGCAAAGACACACACGTGAACGACGATAATCAAAGCCCATCGTCGTCGTTACTATTTCCGCTGCCTGGAATTTCCTTCGCTCGGGTCAGGCGCGACGCGTGGTAGAAGCTCAGAGAACGAAGGAAGGTGGAAGGAGCAGAGGTGTGCGTCGGGTTGGACTTTGACAAAAAACGAGTGGAAAGGGGGACAAAAGGGAAAGCTTTTATTTTACACCCGCTCGGCCATGTAATCCCGCGCAGGGCACGCGCCTGGGCTTCACGAGAGTATTACGCGCTGGCGACCACCTCCATTCACCTCCACCACCACCACGGATCGCAGCAGGATAGGCTGCAATCGCGAATTGCGAATGCGAAGGGAAAACGCGGAGCGCGTCGGTTGGTATGAACAAAGCCCATTTAATTTTCCGTCTTTCTACGGCCTCCTGCGGTGCGCCTATCGTTGACTTTGACGCGGTAGTTTCGCGAGGTAGAAGAAAAAATAGGGAGAGATAGATAGATAGATAGATGGATAAGTTTATTAGGATTCAGGGACAATGTCCCATGTGAACCTGATAGACAGCAAATACAAGGAACATAATGTAAACATAATGTAATAAAATAACTAAGGCTAAACTTAACTTAAACTAATAACGACAGTACGAAGAATAAATAAGAAATTAAAAAAAAAAAATTTTTAAAAGTACGCACATTATATTAAAGTAAATAAAAATCAAACCAAACAAACAAAAAAAAAGAAAAGAAGAAGTGAGTGCAACTTGAACATAAACTTTCTTAAATACTAGCAGTAGCATCTGCCGAGTGAAGAAGGTGTGCTTGCAATTTATTCCTAAAGGTAGCCAAAGATGTAGCAGCACGAATATTTTCTGGCAAATCATTCCAGAGCCTGCACGATAAAATAAAAAAGGACTTCTGATACATTGCCGTACGGGAAGCTGGAGTGACAAGATCATGCGTTAAAGCACACCTCTGCGCACATAATTCTCCGCAAGTTGACTGGGCTCACCAGTACTTAAAATGCAATTCCAGAAGAGAGTGAGAATGAGAGAGATAAATGGCGAGGAGAGTGATTAGATAGCGGCAGAATTAGATCGGGGACGAACTTTTGATTCTCACTCGCGAGACACGCGAGCGATCGGTTTCGGTTCTCATTTGGCGAATGGTAATCTCCGCGTTTAACTCGACGGTGAAAAACGACGGTGGAGAGAGACAGGGAGAGTCTAGTCGTGGCTAACAGTGCTTTTTATCGTGCGGTCGCGTGCACGGTTGTTACTCCCGTTTTCATTGCGCGTTAACAGTTTTTATCGCTCTCTCGTCGCCAGTCGGCGTTATTAAATTGTCGTCGACCCTCGTCGCGCGTCCTCGTCCTTTCTCCTTGCCTCCGAGCTCGCGAGACTGCACGACGAAAATTCCTCCGTGTTTTCCATTAGGAATTCGACGTTCCATTTGCTCGCGTGAATCGCGCGAATAAATCGTCCCGCGGCCGAAAGAAGATTGGACGACGACGTGGTGACGTCTCGTGGACTTCACCGGAACGGAGCAACCAGATATCCCAAAGGGTGTTTGTGAAAGAACCTAGGTTACGTTCGCCATTCCGTGGAGGTAAGGAGCAAGAGTTTCGGTAGGAAGGTCGAACGAAGTAGGAGAAACGGAAGTGAAGGATGTAGGATTTTATGGATCAGTGGCACGCGTACAAATTGCCAAATTAACAATCTTCCGCCCTGGTAAACGTCTCGTCGATACTAATTATCGATTACTTAACATTGCAGAAGGAAAAGTATTCTCTCAAAAATACCTTGCTAAATCAGTAAAGGAAGATTCTCACCTCATCTCCTTTCTACGAGCTTCCTTCCTTTTAAATTCACTCCGAAAGAAAAGTTTCTTCGACCCTGATCACATGTTTTACCCTTTAATCATAAGCCAATTTTCCCTTCATTTCCACGACTATAAACGTCTAGTCGATAGAAACGATCTATTATTTAACGTCGCAGCAAAAAATATTCTTCAAAAACACCTCACTCCCACAAAAGGAAGACCCTGGCACCGCCTACGTCCTACGAACTTCCTTCCTTCTAAATGCACATTGAAAAAAAAAAGTTTCCGCGACCCTAATAGTATGCTTCCTCCTCCTTTTACTTCCCCGCACGACCTCCAGGTGCACCTTGGTGGAGGCGGACTAAACGGAGGTCAATTCACGATGAGGTGCACGGGGAGGAGAAGGAGGAGGGTAAAAGCCGGTCATAACGATTTTCCAAGCAGACGACGGTGAATCACGTACGGTCGTGCTCGTTTGCCTCGTCACGGCGAGGCGCTCCTCCACCGCCACCTCCTCAACCTCCACCTTTTCCTTCTCCTCCTTCTCGGCTGGGCAAACGCTCGGCGTTGCACTCTCTCCACTCGTCCTCTCCTTCTCTTGCTCTTCCTCCTCCCCTCTCTTCTCTTCCGGCAACGGTGACGAGATACGTGCTTAACGTTCCTGTAAATGCGGCCCGCCGATTAAAGGCGTCGCAACAGCTTGAATGGTACGGCATTAAAGTGGGTTTACGGCTCGAGGCGAAGCGAGCGGGGCCGTGCGCTCGTGTCACGCGTATAAATAGTGCCGTGGAACCTGGTAGACCGAGAGGAGGACGGAGGCAAGGAGTAGGGGGAGCTGGAAGATATTCGTTATGAACTCCACGGGGTCGAGTCCCACGAGTCCGAGCAAGTCGCAGACCGATAGCAGGGGGTGCAATTGGAGGAAAAGTGGGAAATGGAAGGTTGTCTCGAGACCTCACGTGTGCGAGGGTGTAGGAGGGTAAGCGAGGAACTGACCACTTCCGGTGCAGCAGAGTGGCTTCACGAGCGCGCTCGTGTAAATAATTAAAACTGGCGCCTGTGATATAATTAATTGTGGAACTCTGCGGTCGCGCCGGTGAAACTGGCACAGGACTAAGGAAAAAAGGAGAAAGGGCAAGGACGAGGTCACGGGGATTCTTCCGGAATGATAAAACGTAGAGAGTGCTGGGACACGAGCGAACCGTGCATTTTTCCGCAGTCTACACCCACGAGCGCATCCAACACGCACGAAGATGCTTCTTGGCCACGTTCACCTGGAATTCTTTATTCGCGCCGTCCCTTTCTTCTCGAATGTAAACATCTCTTATCTAGTTCGCTTCCATTTTCCGCGAGAGTCGCACGCGCGTGTCTAGTGTACTCCGAGAGTGCGAGGGGAGAAGCAAGAACGAGGAAGGGAAGGTGAAAATATAATTATGGGAATGTGACTCCATATGCATGCTCGAGAAAGGGAGAGGATGCCGAGGGTCACGAACGAAACGAAGCGAGCGGAAGGGTGAGGAAGGAGGTAAGAAACGACGGCCGTGGAGAAGATAATTCGCGTCGGTACGCGTCGCGACTAGTCCGCGGAAGCGTCAAGATACCGTGGCCGGAGCTTACTTACAATTAGCCGGACGGCGCTTGGGGAATTCGCTGATGGAGGAAGAGCGAGGAGAATTCAGTGGAAGGAGGTAGAGTGAGTTGGAGAAGGTAAAAGCGAGAAGGACGTTTCTCGAACTCCTCCTGTGCCTGCCTTTCGCTCGAACGAGACGCTCTCTTCGCCTTTTAGCATCCACCCAGTTTCGTTCCTCCGTTCTCTCTCTCTCTCTCTCTCTCTCTCTCTCTCTCTCTTGAGCTCTTTCTCTCGGCTCATCCCTGTGGACCGTAGACCAGCTTCCTCGATCTGAAACGTGCCCTCTCACCCTCTCACGAGCTCCTTGTTTTTCCGAGCTCCTCGCTATATCGTAGGGCGCACGTAGGAATACGCGTGGGACGAGAGTGCATGTGGCTCGTATGTTTATGCGTGAACGGTGCAAATGGAATTAAATGTAAGTTGCGCGCACGAGTGTGGGTGGTTTTAAGGTACGCGTTCCATGCGCGCGGCCACCTGGGAGAATTTCATCGTACGTTTACGACTTCTCCTTAGGAGTATTTACCGGCTTCCTACCGTAGAGGAGAATTCTCTTCGTTTGTCAATTTTCGAGGGAAAGCGCGTCTGAAAGTGGCACGTAGTTTTCTCTCTCACCTGGGGGAGGGAAATCGTGGATTATCGTCTCGTGGTGCCGGAAGGATGGTTGGGATTTTCGTGGAAAAAATATATTCTCTGCAAAAGGAACGTCTCGGTGCCTCTCACCGATCGAGAGTAATCGTGCGAGACTATTTGCAATATCCCATCGGCGTCCGTGAAGCTCGACGAGGGGAAAGGAATTCACGGCTTCCAATACGCTCTACGTGCAGGCTCCTCCGTAGTCCTTACAGGCGCTTCTGGAGTGCGACACGAGGAAAAAGAGGAGAGAGGAGACTATGAGAACACAGCTTGGCCCTTTTCTGCCGCTTGCTCGCGAAAAATATGAAAAGTATCGCGCGCTCGTCCCTTCGGGGAGTCCCTCGTTTCGCATTTCACTGGCGTGCGCCGCGAGTGCTCGAACGAAGAGAAAGAAGAAGAGAGAGAGAAGAATGGGAAAGGGAGGAAGAAGCAAAGTACTCGAAGGACTCGAATTCTTCTGTTATACGGTTATTATCGATGAAGCGAGGAGAGACCTCGTCGTACGGATTGTCCTTTTCTTCTCTCCTCCGGCTCGTTCTCCTCGTAAAGTGAAAAAGGAGTCGATCGCCGCGAGGCCATCGGATCGATTCATCCACCAACCCTTTTGCCCTTTCTTTCTTCTCCCAGTTCCGGAAACGAACACCTCGTCGGGATGCACTGCGACGGAAAGTGTCGGGGCACTCACCCACCTCTTCAACCCTTCTCCTTCGCCATTCACTTTTCTCTCCTTCGTTCTCTCCTCGACGTTTCTCTCTCTCTCTCTCTCTCTCTCTTTTCAACTCTCTCTCCAGCACCTCTCCTCGTATATCAGACGCCGGTGGCAGAGGTCGAACTCTTATTGCCGTGAAATACAGCAACAGGCCGATGATATAGGGCGAGAAGGGATGGAGAATTTTTCCCCACGACGATTCCCGGAGTGCTGCAGTTTTGCACCACCTTCCAACCCCTTTCCTGAATACTACGAGAACTCATGTGCCGCGAGAGTATCGTCGACAACGGCGGCACGCGAATTCGCGGTCGAAGATGAAGTGGTTTTGAGGAGTCTGAGGGGGTTGAAAGAGGGGGTGGCTCGGTCGCACGGATCCCACGGAACGCAAACACTTCGGAAGGGGTGGCACCCCGAGATTCGTGGCGAGACCGATCCCAGTCGATTGGGGTGTAAATCGCGAGGGAATGCGCATGGGGCGGTGGAGTCGAATGGTCTCACAAGGGGGTTGAAAAGGTTGAACGCGATGTCTCATTTGTTGGGCCGCGCTCGTACCCGCCATTGGGACCCTCGTGTTCTTGCCCCGAGACTTTCTCGCACAGCTTTTCGTACACTGAAAAAATTGTATTCTTATCTTAAGAATTGACCACTTAAGATTAGAATATTTCCCATTAAAATAAGCAACAAGAGGATCTTCTTACTTTAAGAGTAGAATGTTCTAAACAGATTTCTCTAATCAAACATTCTTAACAGATATTTTTATCCAATATTCTTAACATGGTAAACAATTTGTAATGGATATATTTTGTATATAATTATTGGAAACGAAACTCTTAATGAAATGCTTCACTCTTTATATTGTCGAAAATTACATTATCCATATCTTGAAATCAGAATTGGTCGAGAAATGTAGTCACGAGAGAAGATTACAATTCTTATACATGTATTTCTATCACTTGTAAATATCTTCATTAAATCGCCCAAATCCTCTTCTTCTAGCCACTTCGTCATTTCCTTATCCATACTTTTTGCACAACACAGCACACAAAATAATATAGTACTGAAAATTACGCAGAATTGCAAGAGGAACAAGATACAGGCATCGACATGTGCTGCACGCGATGTGTAACCTAACTTAACCGAATACTGACACACATTGTGTCGCGACATTCAGATGGATTATTAAGAATAAATTCCAAAAACCGTCATATCGATGAGAAAATATTCTCATCTATTAAGAATATCTATTAACACTTTACCGACCGGTAGCCGATTAGTCGGCTTTTTGTCGCCGATGCTCATTGGTCGATAGTTTACCTACTAATGGTTTGCCATGAGAACCGATACTTCGTTATCTATTATAGATATAAAATTGTTAGATTCTACCGTAAGCTCCGCATTGACATATTATATTGAAAATGGTACATGGTCGACGAATGAATCAATAATCTTTGAACTTTCCTTTTATCTGTAGCCGAGCGTCCGGTGAGAAGCGCATAGAATGTTGAATTGCTACCGTTCGGTAAAGTGTTAAGATGAATTAATAAGTTTGTATTTTAAGAATACAATTTTTTCAGTGTAGAACACTGCTAAACCGTAAAAATTTTCCACTGACCTTTCGGAGAGTCTCTTGAAATTATAAGAGCGCTCTATCGCTTTTAACGACGTCACCCCTAACGATCTTTTCATTCGGAAAAAAATCTCTACCACCCCCCTAAATCTCGCGCTCACTTTCCTCGTAAAATTCTTCGTCATCGAGAGGACCCCTTGAATTTTTTTCTTTTTCCATGCACCTTTCTTCACGTGGAGGAGCACAGTCACGTACGTTTCGCGAGCACGTTGCGCGGCTCGCGTGCTACGCGCCCGTTATAAAACTGAAATTACGAATCGCGCCACAGCGCTCGCGATACACCTGTGCGCCCTCACCCCTCGTCGCGCGTGAGACCGAGGAGGAGCAAACGGGGTAGTGCCTGTCTAATTTCAACACCCCCATCTCCGCGACCCCTCCGTCCACCCCTCCGCGAAATATATGCCGGCATTATATCGCGGAAACGGTTTTACTCTTCCACGGAGGAAGCTTCTCGACTCCGGTGCCTCCTACCGACGTGCTCTCTCACAGACGTCCGTTAACTCCGAAACTCTCTCGATTATCATAATAATCGGACCGAGTTATTTTCCCTATGCTATTTTCTTCCTCGGTGTATAATTGAATTCAAGAAAGGGATAGAAACGGGTGGTGCGTGCTTCCGTGGACATAATTATCGTGGGAGAGGGTGGACCGAAGAGACGTCGTCACTCCGTGCCGAGGGTATTATTTCGTTGGAGCGAAGTAAAGCTGCGAAGTGTCGGGGAACGAATTCGTGCGAAACGCGAAAATGGAGCTCCCTCTCGTCTTTGGATAGTTCTTTTTCGATTATATTTGCATGTTTATAATGGTAGAACGGGGTGGGAAGAATCGTGAATTAAATTTGTCGAGTGGATATAGAGAAAGGCAAGGAGAGGATAAATAAAATGATTAGACGAATATTCTGGAAGATGGTGGAGTCCGTGAAAAATGGGAAATGCCTCGTAGCTGCACCTTCGCGCATAACGAGCGCTGGCATTTCATTACCACCCTCTCGTCTCGCGGAAGAGATATCCTTTTTCCCGCACCCCTTCGTTTTTTTTACCTCTCGTCTCACATATGCATATTTCTTCTTCCTTTTTCGCAATACCATCCATATCGCGAACGTCTCGCGCGCGCGGTCCGCCGGTGAAATCTAATTAGAGGGTTTGCCGCATCCTGCATTACGAAAAGATTCTGCACCGAGGCGGGCACCGTAGTAAAACTGGCCGTGAGTTAATGAGGCGTCGTTAATGAACTCGACTCGGCTGCGAACGTGACTCTGCGGCCGTGGGCGATGGTCAGAAAACAGTGAGAAACGAAACTGCCACGTCCCAGCACAGCCTGTCCCACATTTACCACTCGATATCTATTTTTACTTATTCATACACATTTCATTTTCTGCATTCGCTGTGAATTGAATTAGCAGGTCGAAATATTACTAATTGACCCGATCAATTACTTCTGATAATTTGAAGTAGGAATGACACGAAGCGCCTGCAGTTTTCTAAAAATTCTTGACATTCGATATCTGCTTTTACCTTGTCAATGTCCAACATAATTTTTCATTTGGGATCGATGTTGTAACGATGCAATGGACGAGGGCACATAATATCCGACCAACTATGTCTATTAGCTCTTTCTTATTTATTTAATAATATGACAAGATGTGCCTTACATTGCTTTCCACAGGGTCGGAGTGCGATAGATACGCGTGAGAAGTTGACCCTTTGAAAGTCGTCTTTCTAATCGTCTTTTCCTTTGTCGTCCTTCCTTCTTATAATTGGTACTTCGAGTGTCTCCTTATAAATTATAGGAAGCAGTGTGTCGCTGCGACAGTTAGAGCTCGACTGACTACGGGCTCCTCGGTGGGCAGTGTTCCCTTCTCGTCTCCGCTCTTCCCAATGTACGGGATCATCTCTCTCTCTCTCTATCTCTATCTTTCTCTATCCTTCGCACTCCTCCCCTCTCACTCTCTCATCTAGTATATTCCGTCACAATGTTCAATGTCGATTTCTCTCGCGCGAGTTTCTTAGGACAATCGGACGAATTTTTAGTCGCCTTTAAATTGAATTTATCAAGCAAATTTTCGTCACTGTCTCGTGCAATCAGATGCTATCGAGATCGCTCCTCGACCCCGATAATTTTCCTCGTTCGCCCGGAATGTTCTTAACTGTTTAATGCAAATTTCGCGAAGATATATGAGCACAGTTGAGTTAATGAGACGTTAATGAACTTCTGGCGCCGGAGTGAGAACGTGACTTCGGCCATCAGCAGAGGTCGGACGACGAGGACGACAGCCACTTCGTCTCTTGCTCCTTCTGTTCCTTCTTGTTCTTTTTCTTCCTCTTCGTCTCCTCGCGCAAGGAAGAATGACGTTCCGCCTTATTTACGAGCCACGACAATTTCTCCGTTCGCTCATCCAGGATGGCGAATGTTTTTATGTTTTTTAATATTCAATATCCGCTGGAAATTGGACATTCGGGGTCCCGAGGATAGGAAGAAGCTCTTCTATTGTTATGTCTATTTTTCATCTCTCTCTCTCTCTCTCTCTCTCTCTCTCTCTCTCTCTCTCTCTCTCTCTTGCACTCTTGCACACCCCGCATCATGCCTCACCTTTTGTCGCGATAAATGAACACTCTTCCTGAGCGCCACCCCAACACGCGTCGTTATCCTTATCGATAAGAAGATTCTCAGAAATTTCTACCCCTTTCACCTTCCTCCCATCCCTATCTAGCGTTCTCTTCAAGGCCTCGTCACGCGGCAAACTGCAGGGTGGAAGAGATATCGACAGACAGGTAGAATGAGAAAAAGAGAGAATGAGATGCTCGTGCGAGGTCGAGATCGATTTCTCGGTCCCTCTTCGTTCAACTCCTTCACTCTTATTTCACCCCCGTGATTTTTCTTTTCTCTCTTTCGACTCTCCTCCTTCGACTTCTTAAACCAACAGAAACGAATCGCGAGGAAAAGGCATACTTCTAACGCGTCCCCCTTATCTGCAAGCTCATGCAAATGCGAAGCAGTTTGCCACGAGAGATTTGCATACGCTAGACCGGACGATCTATGTGAGATCATGTCTAGGCATAATCTCGAGGAGTCGCGCCGTGCACAGGAGTTGTACCCAGGGAGTTCAGCCACGTGGGTTAGAATCTCGCGTGTGAACCAGCTCTCTTTTTGTTTCCTTGGAACCAGACGTGGCCCGTTCGCGATACACGGTCAGATGGCTTGGAGAACGTTGGAGAACAGTGGCGAACGTCTGTGCCAATGGGTTTCCAGGCGAACTAAAAAGAGCAATCGCCGAAGGGAGAAGAGTAAAGTCGAGAAGATAGAGAAGAGAGATGAGTAGATTCGGTGACGGAGACTTACATTTGCTCGTGGTGGAAAAATGAAAAGGTGCCTTCGCACTCTGTATGGAGAACGATAAGAAAATTCGCAGTTCCATCAGTGGGCCATCCGTGCATTTCTCGAATCTGCCTCGTTTACCGGTCGATCCACCTACATAAATTCGTCGTGCGCGGGGTGACTGCACGCTCGTCATTTCTCTCTCTGTCTCTCTCTCTCCGTTTCTCCACTCTCTTTCTCTTTCTCACTCTCTCTTTCTTTGTCCCTCTCTCTCACGGTTCACCGCACTCTGTCGAAAACGCGAAATTTTCACAGAACGCGAATTGGCGTCCGATGCTCGTTTCGAACGCGCTTCGATCCACGAAGTTAAATCGAACCACTGCGACGCCACAAGAGTCGACGCCGGGCGTCGTTGTTCCGCCAGCGAGCGCATTCGACGTTAACAACGGGCCGCGTTGCGTTGCGCTTCCGCGCGATTGTTCCTACCGGCGCGAGGCATGCGTGAAAAGCGGCCAGGAGGTGGGTGGAAACGGATGTAAAGATGCGAGTTTCGATTCCATCGTGCCTGCTCGCGAATATCGAGAGCTGCCCGAGCGAGACGGCTTTCGCTGCGATATCTCGAAATCGATCGTCCGTGGCTTTGTAAATATTCACCAGCTGAATTTTTCCGATCGATTTCTGAAGTATTTATGCTAATCCTCGAAGAAAATACGTGTGGTCCCTATTTCTACTCATTTAAGACAAATGATACTAAAAACAGTAGTTGAAATTATTATTTTAAGTAACGATTAGCGAACAAATCGATTGCTTATCACGTCAGGAATCGTACTACATATAAAATTAAAAAAATATCATTTTAAAGACTTTTAGTATGAAGAATTGTTAATTAAATGCAAAGCAAGAAATGAGTCTATTTCTACTTGGCAAAAATCGCGGTGTCCGTATATTTATTCACAACGTGTCCCTATTTCTGCGCATACAAGTGTAACAGATTCAGTTTCGGTTTATCGATATCAATAAGCTCGATGTCCCTATTTCAACTCATTTAAGATTACAACGACTGCTCGGATTATGAAATTTATTTTTAACAACGAGCTATTACCTAGCGAGCAACAAGTCTATGCAAGTTTTCCCGGAGTATCTAAATAATTAATAATTAATCTTTCTGTAACTTATTTTATCAACCGAATATTAATGTTAAGAAGAATAGTTCACAGCGTGTAGAATCTAGGACATTGACCTTATCGATATTAACATTAATAATAATCGAGTCATTGGGATATCTCTGCGTAGAAGTTGATTATTTTTTGCACGTTCGTACCAACGCGAAATTCTCTCGTCGCGAAGCCAAGAGAGCGCTTCGAGATGATTTTTCAGATTTTTCAATTTTCTCGGATCATCCGTCTCCTCGACTAATTGGCCCAGGGCTATCTCGAGCGACGCTGAATTTAGCGGACGATTAAATCGCGGCCGTAGTTTCTCCGCGAATTTCCCTCCGTTGGGTTTTCGGGCCTCGCCCTTCTCGCGATCGAATTATTTAGTCGTCTGTAAAATCGTCCGGAGGTTTCCGGCGCGTAAAACAATTCCGCTCACGTATCGGAGGGCCCGTTCGATTAAATCGTGCGACGCCAGTGGCGTCTCTCGGTCGTCTACGGTGGCCGTGAGAGGGCACGGAAATTCGGGAGGGCCGAAGGACGGGAAGGCCGGTAGTGGAACCGAAAGGGGATGCATAGATGTATCCAACCGGAACTGCAAGTGTATATTTGGGTCTCGAGTTCGGCAGAGTGGCGAGTGAACGCACGTACGAGTTAAGGGGAGTAAACGTTGTGGGATGAATAACGATGTAAACGTATTGGAGGATAATTGCCCGTTTTACCGGACGAATGTTAATTTATTACATCCGGTTATCGTGAACGCTTTCTTTCCAGCACAATTTCGCGAATGGAACGACCGTGATGAATACGACGAAGCGCGAGATCAATTTCTCTCGGTGAAAAATAATAATTAGTCGACTCCTTACTGGGACGCCTTTTCCTCTCCCCGAAGATTTAGGTCAGAGAAGTTTTGTTGCTCGTAAAAGTAGTTCGGTTTAATTATAACCTTCCTCGAGGGTGTTTGCGAAAGGGAAAGAAAGAGAGATGCATACTACGGAATCTCTTTGTACTTTAATTCGTTCACCTTTCATCTTTCTCTAATAGAAATTAAAATCTGAGAAGAATGTAAATTAATATCGGTCTCGATTCGATATTCATTTCGAGGTGATATCACGTTTAATTATAAAATTTATTTCGGGGTAATATCGATTTGATAATCACGACCACCCAATATGTCACGTTGCTCGTGACGCTACCAGGAGAGTAATTTGTTAATTTTCACGAGACTTTTTTTTCTTGTTGCCTCGTAAAGTCCCTTAGAGCTTACATCGTGCTTCTGTTGCAGATTATTTCTGCGCGCATCTCACACCACTGGAATAGAGAGAGAGAGAGAGAGAGAGAGGATCCTGCCTGCAGCGGTGCCCTAGGAATTAGGTGGCAGGACAGACGTCGAGTGTAAGTAATTACTCGTGTACTTGTTCTTTAACGAGCCCTTAATCCCTTGGCGCAGGACTCACTGAGGGAAGGAAGTGGGGTGAGCTACGTTCTTGTTTACCAGGAGTGTCGCGCCGTGCTAGCAGTAATTACGTTAAATATCATCAAAGTGCTCGCTCCGCGTCACGCTAAGAAAGATCGGATTCGCGTTTTTCTTCATCCCAGCGAGCCCCACGCCCTTCGGTAATTCGAAATCAAGTAATTACCGGAGTTTAAATTGCGTTTACTCGGTGCTAGCAACCACGAAAGAACGAGGATGACCCTTCTCGATAAACGAAAGATCCTTCTCCAGGGAGAAATATGCGTGAAGCCTTTTTGACGAGAACGAGATGTAATCTCGTGGCCACCGAGTTCTTTCGAAGAGTTCCGATTACACACTCGGGCGCACCTTCAATCTCTCACAGTATCTCGTTTCCTCGAGCACTCTTAATCTGGCCATTCAAATCTTGAAATTTTCCTCGTCGATACGATCTTCGGCTGGTGCTCCCTACGATTTCTCGAACGTAAGTATAACCACGAAGAATTCCACGAGGAACTTTCTTAATTCATCCGCTATTCCATTCGCTTCGCGAACGATAATCGGAGAGTTCGGAAGGTTCGGAGACGATCCTCGAGCGACTTGTCCACAAAATCGGTAGGTTCAAGCTCTCGCTTCCGAAGCTCCCTTTGGCTTTTAACCCGTTTCTCGAGCGTACGTGGGCCGTGAGTTAGAGCGGCGGATACGTAGGAGATACACAGACGATCGATTCGCAAGCGAGCGCGTATTTGGCACGGGCCAAGCCTGCCCCTTTACTCCACCGCCGGCCCTCGGTTCCAACCCCCGCGGCAACCCTACCTCTATCCTATGTCTAGAGAATACGTGCGTCCAGCCACGTATAACTATTCCACCTATTTGTGATCTATGCCGGGTGAACGCTACTAACTAACACAGGTGCCCCGCTAACGAGCTTCGAGGTCAGCCGTGAGAACAATGAGCAACCCTCTCCCCCTTCGTTTCCACCATCACCACCATCTTCCTCCACACTCACGTGAGCCGTGCCAGCGACAATGTTAACGAATGCTCCAAGCCCTGCTGACGTACGTACGTGCGTTCGAGTCGCGATAGAGCTTGCGACAACTGGAGAATCCATTTTGGAAAATACTTAGGGGCTCGATCGATTTCCTCCGGTCCCACACGAAGATCCACCGATGCTTCGAAGCACTAAGAATCTTAGGTATCGGATCGAGTTCTGGACCTGTGCTATTTATTTCGTGTGGCTCTTGCGAAGCGTCATGACGGTAGGTGGATTTTTTTCCACGAGCTTTTCTCATTTCTTTTTTTATTTTCCATCGTCCTCTTCAACCCCCGCCAGCACAGCAGGCGCACTTCCTACAATCAATTTCTCATCGAGTACTCCCGCGATTCCACGGGCCGCATCCTGCTGCCTATCGTGGAGAGTCTCGACGTAACCAGCCGGGCTATGCACCGGAAGTGATGGAAACCCATGGCGGGGGTGGACCAAGGGCCTCGACGTCACTTGGGGTGGAGATCGAAATCGTTCGGGGTGGGTTGGAAGCGATTCAAACTGCTCGTTTCCGTCTCTCTCTCTCTCTCTCTCTCTCTCTTTCTCTCTCTCTCTCTCTCTCTCTCTCTCTGTCGCTTTTGCTCTCCCACCTTCTCGCACTCAAACCTCCCCACATTTTCCACCCTCAGTACGAGCGATTATCGAAGTCGACTCAATTATGAGTTATCTCCTCGTAAAGACCAAGAGTGCAAGGTATGCTTCGGCCAGCTCGCATAGGACTCCCAAGAACGCATCGCGAGCCCGGTCGCGGCGTGCACGAGCTGCTTTAATGGACGATAACGCACGAGTGGGTCTTCAATAACATACGTTATTGGACCATCGACCTCTCCCGGTCGCTTCTTCTCTCGAGCACTTCTCTCCTCTTCTCTCGTTCCCATCCACCTGCCCTCTTTCCTTCCTCACCCCTCTCGACCTTCTCTTCAGAAGGCTCGTTTCCTCCCGCGCGCAACGCAATCGAATATCTTCGGAATAAAGGAACGAATGGGGTCGACAATGGCGCTCGCTCGATCAAGCGAGTGCGCGCGTGTGCGTCTCAGTGTATATGTGTGTGTGTGTGTGTGTGTGTGTGTGTGTGTGTGTGTGTGTGAGAGAGAGAAAGAGGGCGTAATCGATTAATGAGGGCTGGAGACATTGGTAGGATCGAGAAAAGAAGACCAGGCACTTTTGCGGCTTTGTCCAGGCTGACCTGGGTCGACAGTTCTCTGTCCATCTACGGCTCCAGCCTGGACCCAGTGTTCGGTCAGAAATGAAATATCTTAGGCACAAAGGACGATGGAATAAGGGACCACGAGGGATATATTCATCCGACGAGGTGGCTCCGTTTATTTTATTGCTCGACGAAGCTTGGGTGTTCTGGGATATTGGCTCTCGTCATGGTTGACGGGGCTGTCTATTCGACTCGGTGTCCGAAAAGCTTTACGATGAAAACCAGAGATTCACCGATGGAATCATTCGAACACGGTTCGTTCTCGTCGGCCGAGGTTATTGGAGCTTCGAGGCTTCACCGATGATCCCGCTTTGACTTCTACCCCGTGCATTTTCATTTATTATCGATATTATACAAAGGTTCGCCTCGTACAATCACGTCCGCTTGTTTTCATTAGCGAAATTATTCCATACGCCGACTCACGCTCGATAATTGTTATCGTTTAATTACACGGCAATGCTATTTTCCGGTGTGTTAATTCATACGAATTCGAAATAGAAAATATCCTTGGTGGTACGGCGCGGCGGCGCTACCCGTTCCGGTTTAATGATGTTCAATTTCGCCAATGCGTGCGAGCGCTCGTACGTATTACATAACTATCTCGCGTTACCTTGAAACCAAGGCAATCCACTGCAAACGCGCGCGTCCTCGGTCATTAGGGAACACCGGGTTTCCGTGCCCGCGTCCTGCTCTGTTTATTAATACGGTATCTCTTTGTGGCGGAAAATTGTTGCCAGCAACAGATGAATATTGCAAAAAACTGTGGAGCCTCGTCGATAAATTCTCCGGCTTGTCCCACCGCTCGTCGTTTGATTTGCATCGTAAAATGAGTGTGTATTTTCCTGTAGGTGGATCGATCCGCGTTTCGCTCCATAATTATCATCGTTACCATTCACGATATGTGCGTCCCGCATAGGTATGCGCAGCGGCGGTTCTATTCATCGGTGCTTTAACTGCTCGGCAATTATCCGCTTTTTTTTACACCGCACACATACCGGAGATTCCACGACTTAGCAGAGCGAACGGCGAGCTGTTTTCAATATTCATGAACAGATCGTACATAAACGACGAGTTGTGCAAATTTTTAGATTACGTCTTGAGAAATTTACGGGAGGTCGAAACTTGCTCCCATCCTGTCAACTCTTCGCAAAGGTAATTTGGTTTTCTAGAAAATTGAAGAGAACCAAGAGGATTTATTGCTTTTTTTCACAATCGGGCCAGGGTCTGTCGAGTTTTCGAGCGAGAAGTCTTGTTTAAGGAAACGTAGAGGGAACGAGTTGTGTTAAATCGAGTGACCTGAATCTTTTAAACGTTCGGTCAATGGGAGGTAACATTTTTTAATGCACCATTCATTCCGTACAATGCTCACGAATGCTGTGACAGACCATTTCGTCGCTCGCGTCATCATCTGCCTCGATTTCCACGTCCTCTTCACCTCCCCTCTATCACGATCTACACTGCATAACCGACTATAGCACCTCACGCGCGCGTGGATCTCGTCATGCCACGTAATTCATCGCGATCCTAATATCGTTGGATTGCCGTTGCACGAGCATCCACCTCCTCCACGAGCTTACTCCAGCTCCGATGATTTGTAATTATATCGGCGCTCGAGCATCGGCGATAAAGGAATCGCGCGAATCTTAATCGTGCTAGTACGCGCGCAATATCCTCGCGACGTGACGCGCGCGCAAGCGTGTAATTTGAGACGCGCGCACCCTTACGAGCGCCAGATGCATCGAATTTACACGCCGGAATAGATACTGGGACGGTATCGAGCGCGCGAAGCTCGAGAAAGCGCGGAAAAAAGTTCCCTTCCGCATTTTATCCAGATACACGCGAGAACGAGGGTGAAAGTTACACGAACGATTGATATTGCCAGTTGTAAATTTTAATATCCGTGGTATGACACGTGCGCGACTTTCCAGGGCCTCGTGCTACCGTTTCCGTGAGAATCGCGATCGGAGAAGCGCGGTGATCGCGAGAAAGCGCGACATATACGGAAAGATGAACTTTTTAATATCCCGTATTTATGTGGCTTTTACGGGTTCGAAGACACGTAAGCGTCTCGTCGCCAGCTGGCATGCTCGTACGTGCCTTAACAAACTGTAAGCAATTTTAAGTCGAGCCTGTGCTACCCAGCTGCTTCTCAGACGAGGAAAGATAAAGGAGGGATGGAACGAATGAGTGGAAACACGAGAGGAAGAAGAGAATCCGCGAGAGCTTGGACGGAAAGGCAGCCAAATTTTCATTCTTCCACTCGACCTGGAATATCACCTTTTCGAGCATCCTACTGCCAAGCCGCCACGAGTGGGATTAATATATCTCGGTGATAAAATCTAACGGTGCATCCCCCTGCTGCCACGCATTAAACGTCGCAAGGAGGGGCACCGTACTCTCGACGTTCAATATTATATGCCACGGGGCAAATATCCCCGCGGCACGTCATCGTACTTTCTAACGAAAGTGGGCGCACCCCGTCCGTCCGTCAGTCTTCACCTACACCCTTTTCGATCACCACCATCTACCCGCCCCAGACATCATCCTACGGTTCTCCGCAAACGTTTCTGCCCCCTGTCCAATATATTCCAAAGCGAGCGTATCGTAAACACGCGCGAACTATCCACGATTTAGCTGTGTGGCATGCGCACGATACACACACACACACACACACACACACTCACCAGCTTGTAATTTGGCGCGGATGTGTTCGATGGTTACGTTGTAAGCGAGGAGAGGTAAAGAGTGTACGAGGGACGCCGGTGAATTCGCACCCTACTGGATGCATCACGCATCTTCGTCCCTCTCAACGAGTCATCCTCCTCTTTACCACCTCCTCTCTATATTTGCGCGCTGCCGGCTTCAACGTTAACTTGAATCGCCGGAAGCGTTACGCGGGATCGGGTTTACATTTCGTGATATGCGTATTTCCATGCTATGACGTATGATTTGGATGTCATGAATATACAGAAGCGAATTTAGGAGTAGGTGGTGCGCAGCACTGTGCGCCTGCTAGTCGAGGAGGTGGCCCAGCTTCGGTTGATTTGATCCGTCGGTGTCTCTCGCGAACGAGCCGACGAACGTTCACGAGGACATCGCTCGTTAACTAGCCGGTCTCGTGTCTGCTCCTGTCCGCCTTTCCACCGAGGCTTTACTGTGAAAGCGCGAGAGGTGAGGTGGGTTGAGGCTGGCTTGCGAATGAGCTGGAGAAGAGAGAGGAGGTAGAGGGTGGACTGGAGGATTAAGGAAGAAGTTCGAGACAAGGGCTCGGGGATTTGGTGGGATAGGTCCGTGTTGCTTCTCGACCGATGCGAGAGGAAAGGGTCCTGCTAAAGGGTTAGCGGTTCTCCGGCTTTTGCCAAACAGTTTGTCTATTTTTTGCTTTGTTTTTCTCCTCTCTGTCCCTTCTTTTGGGGCCGAGGTGTTTAAGGATGCGAAGGGTAGACGAATCCCTCTTGGAATAAAGCGGAGGCCGCGGTATTAAGGAGTTGGTTCGAAGGCAACGTCAACTCGAGACTTAATTGTCATCCCTTCGAAGCATCTCGGTGGGCTTGAGCTCGGAGCATTTAATTTCTTCGAGTTTCGGGAGGCTTGTTTAACTTTCCACGCACGGCGTCTTGACTTTCTTCGGTCTTTGTTTCTCTTGTTTCTCTCTCTCTCTCTCTCTCTCTCTCTCTGTTCGAGCATTTCTCCGCACTTCGTCGTCGTGATCTCCACTGTTTCTCGAGAATCTCCTCGCACAACCCCCTGCCACCCCTTCCTCCCTTTTCCACCGCATGGAATCGCCCGAGGTATGCGACCAAGTGTGCGTGGGAACGCGCGTGCACCACGCGTGGACGCGCGAGAACGCGTGTGCGTGCTAGCTCGGGGACGTGCGGATGGCCACGGGGTCAACACTCCATCCCCTTGCCTTCCATCGTGGACCATCGGTCTACCTTGGTGTCCACGGCGAATGTAATTAAACCTCGATGATTGGTCAGCACCGGGTCATCGACCCGTCCGATTAATGCTCGAGTCAATCGAGTCCCACGACGGAGAGGAAAAAAAAATTGGGCTTTGTTAAATACCACGTTTTTTACCCTTGTAAATTTATCCGAATTTTAGCCGCTAACCCGACGAATTGTCCTGAATAATTGTTCCACGCGTTTTGCCCGACTCGTCCTCTCTTGTTTGCCTTTCGAAAAAAATCATTTTTTCATCCCTGCCAATTTGGCGAACCCGTCAAGTTCAAAATTTGGCCCGTCAAGTATCACAGCCAATTATCCCCGAAATTAATCTCGGCGACCGGACGCTCGCGCGATCGGTCTTCTGTGCTTTTTATTTTTTTTTTCAAACTGTAAATTTTGCAGATGGGAACCGCGTGGTGGTGACGAGAGCGCTTGGCAGGATGAGAAAAAGAAAGAATCGCGCTCCCGTCACGAGCGATGCGTTTTTACCCGACGCTGTTGTAATCGGTCCGGCGTTTGTCTCCACGTCCGGTGTAATTCCTTCCATAAAGCTGTCACTCTGCTCGCGCGCACGCATGCAACCCCGACGTCGTTATTGATAGTCGTTTCGCAAAAATATCAGCGGCCACCGAGCCGGATTGACGATTTTCGTCGGGGCTTACAAATTTCCGATATTTTCGTGCGGCCTCGACGATCGCGGTGGCGAGTCCCTTCGACTGCTTATTTTCGTACGAATGAAGCCAGTAATGATCCGTCGGACAGCGTTGCATCTGCTCGACGATAAAGAACAAGGAATGAATTTTACAGGAGTAACACGCTCGGATTCGAGAACCTATACTATTCGTACGGTGAGCGTGTCGAAGAGGGAAGGGAGAGGACAGTCTCTCCATTCGTTTGGCCGATAAGCCGATATTATCAGTCGCCGCGTATTCGCCATTCTTCCTCCGGAGTTTAAATGGAAGTTGTTATAACGCCTTTAGAAGCGTCGCGCGAACTTGGCCGGACGATAAGCAAAAGGAAAAGGAGAGAGGGTGGGACGGAAAATTAAGCGGAGAGCGAGAGATTTACAAAAGGCGGTGAGAAACGAGGGAGACGAGAAATGGCGGGGTGAAAGAAGTAGGACGAAAATCGAAGAGCTACTTCCTTTATCCCCTCTCTTCGTTTTCGTTCTCAATTTTCTTTCTCGCTTCTTCTCCCCTTCACCGACTCTCAACCCCCAAAAGTGTGAACTCTTTCCGAGGCGCTCGTTAAAACTTTCGCACGTTACCACCACACGGTGTATCAGGTTTGCATCTCTCGTAATGGCCTCACGGGAGGAATAGATGGATAGATAGCTTTATTACGATACCACGGGACAATGGACCCTTGGGATGAATGTTGCGCGCGAAATTTGAACCTAGCCGGAGCCATGGACTGTAATCGTTGACGGGGTACTTCGTGTTTCGGCGGTCGCGAGAGACTTCTGTTTGATGGACGCTTTCGGAAGCCCGAGAGACTCTTAGTCGAGTAAAAATAAGGCAAGACTAGGAAACGAAGTGGATGCACGATGGAAAAGAATAAAAGAAAAGGCGCTTCGTTTCGTCGTTCGAACGAAAGAAGTTTTAATAAAATTTCCGTCCTTCCAGAAGGTTCGTTCTTCTTTCGACGATGAACCAAACAACATCGGGCCCATTGTAGAAAGAAAAGAGAAAAAGAAAGGATAAGGGCGTAAGAAGAAAATTTCGCAGCTTCGTGCGTCCTCTCGTTACACGTCGAATGGTCGAACGTGCTCGAGATCGAAGATGGTCGGTAAAAATGTTGTTCTCCAATCGAAAACAAACTCAGCCCTGCACTTTCATTAAAGACGACGTCCTCGAGGACGGTAGGACTCTGTCGAAAAATTTCGGAGGGTTGAAAAGCGGGTGGAGTTCAAGGAGTTGAGTCTATGGTACAAACGACGTGGTCGGTGGAGACTCGTGGAGGAGGAAGGGAGAATCTTCGCGACTGCTTCCTCGTGGACTTTTCCTGGGCGTGGAAAGTCTCGAAAATATAAAGAGGACGGAGACAGGAGGGTGGAAAATTAATGTTTCTTTGCGTCCGCCTGAGCGAAAAAGGAGAATGGAAACAGGAAATGGAAGCAGATACTGTTCATTGACAAACGTCAGCCCTTCTCTTGCCACTCGTTTCGTGGTAAAAGCATCGTCCACCGTTCTGTCGCCGTTCTGGATCCGGAATTTATTTATTTATTTCGCCGCCGACGACGAAAACTCTCGCGAAGCACACGCGGGCGCTGTGCTCCCTTTGTCACGGCACTGTCCCCTTCGCCAAACTTCTACATTAGACTTCGAAGGGGCCCTCTCCCTTGACTCCGGTCCAACTTTCGTTCTTACTTCGGTTTCCTCTCTCGCTCCATCCAACGAGAGAGAATTCTGGTATTCACTCTCACCCCGCTGGTCTCACGAGGATGTAAGAATATTTTTACGACTTTCTCCAAATTATTTTTTTCCACTAAAGATAGACAGAGGGGGACCGTGTAAGAAGCATACTTTCATAGGTACTAGCCTCTTCCGCGAGTTTTACGAGAATTAAAGAGGAAAAGAGAGAATGCCGTGGAATTTTCAACCCACTCGGGGTAAGGCGTCTTTCTTCGAATCTCCGTGAAATTCTCGTTACGAACTTCCCCATTATTTCACCTGTAACGAGCGAATACGGATAGACGCGAGGACACTCTTCGAATGGAGCTTCGTTTCCGGACGTGCGAATATTCACTCGTAAACGGGGCGCGAAATGCGAGGTGTGTTACATCGAGCAATTCGCGAGAACGAGCACGCACTCCCTTTCTCTCTTCGTTGATAATACAAAATGCGTCATTTTACGAGGTCCGTAACGTTTCCGCGCGTTACGAGTGCTACCGCCGCTCGGTCTCGTCAATTAATGCCGTCATTATTTTAAAATACATCGCGAGGATACACCACCGCGATGGTAGCACGGCATAATGGCGCGGCTCTAATGAAATACGGAGGTAGGTCGAAGCGAAATGCGTTGTACGCCGTCAACGCTGGCCCGCGATGTAACACGACGTGTCGCGCCAGTGCACGCACCGGTGTAACTCGCCCGAGTGAAAGGGGTGGAGAAGTGGTGGCCGATTAATGCGCGAATTTTCCAATGATACGTGCACGCGCGTCCCGTGATTCCCCACGGGAGCGCAGGGCGTCGAACGACGAAGCGAAACGAGATTAACGTAAAAAGAGGATTCCGCTCGCATTGTTTCTCCCAAGCGAGAGCGTCGCGCCGTTCGAATCCCATCCGCCTTTATTGTAATTCTCGCGTCCGCGTGTTAATTAGCGGCTGCAGAATGTACTTCGAGAATCGAGAGCCGCTCGAATGTGCCACGAGAGAAAAAAGGAAGTTCTCGTTTCACTTTTCTTCTACCCTTGGGCGCTGGCGCACGGTCCGTCCTCTGCTGTAATTTACACGTCACTTTATACGCGCAACGATTTCCGAAGCTCGCCGCGTTGGGAGGAGCGAACTCGATCGACCTCGTTCGAGCTCAGCGGGGAATAAAATTAACTCGGAAACGAATTAATGAAAAAGGAGGATAGAGAGAGAGAGAGAGAGAGAGAGAGAGAAGCGTGGGCGGATATATTTTTCCAACGAGAAATCGGGACCCCGTCGAGCTCTACTTTTCGTTCACTCGTGTCGACGTCGCCCCATTAATTAATGCCGCGCGATTTTTGATACGGGCCCGATGCTTCGCGCCATAAATTTCAATCGAACAGTGCCCCACCGTGAAATACCACGCGCCCCCGTGCTTTACCGAGTTAATTCATTTCCACTTCCATTTTGTTTCACGACTCATTAATTAATACGGCGACTATTCCACGCTCGGCTTGCCATATCTATTTACGACGCGCCATTTGCGAAAATTACAGTTCGCCCCTCGGCGGTGCAAAATATCCGCCAATTCTCTCACTGTCCATCGATCGTTCTTATCCAAGCGAGAACTCGATCACCACTTGGTTCTCCTCTTCGGCATCTTTTAACCGTTTTAGCATCACGCAGCGCGATCGCGCTGTTCGCGTACTGTCGTGAACTGTGTCGCGATGTTTGGTCACGATCGTCAATCCGCAACGCGCTCGGTTCCGAATGCAGTTCGTCGCGAATTTTTCTTTCTTTTCAAATAATAATAATTTCTTTTTCAAATAATCGTAAACTTTTGAGTATTTAGTATAACGTTTCTGATACGACTGATGAAATGTAGCGCGAGTGCGTCGAACGCTATATCTCGACGAAAAGAAAATAGCAGCGCGATCGCGTCGATCGGCATTTCTCGCAAATAAATGAACGTAACGCTGTCGCGCTGCATGGCACAATCCGACACGGATTCTTAAAAACTCCTGGCACTAAAACGGTTAAGGCGCCACGGAATTCTGTAAACTGTTCTTCCAGCGTGTCATATTGAATTACCCTCCGAGACCCACTCGAACTTTCGCAAAACGGCCGTGAAGAATTACGAGAGAGAGAAGGCGAGTAGGAGAGAGAGAAACGAAAGGGTAATAACTGGAATGATAATCTTCTCAATTGACTCGTGAGTCGCGGTCGTACGAGGAATCGTGATCAACGAACGCACGACGGACGGACGTACGAGTGAACGAACGAAGGAACGAACTCGTCTCTTGCACAATCCTTCTTTTAAGGAGCGCCGCGCCGTCTCACCCACGTGCTCGGACTTCCGACGGGACGTGCCATTGGACTGCTGGCGATGGCCGCGAGAAAAGAGAAGAAGCGTCTTGGAGAGTGAGAAGGTGGTGGCCCGAGGGGAAGCCGGTGGGTAAGACGACGACGATAATTTACCACAAAGGAGAGACGCGGGCTACGCGGGCCCAGAAAGCGGAAAGAAATAAATAACGAGAGTGGGTGAACGCTCGGCGAATCACAACTGCCCTAAAAGGGCGTTCACAAGCGCGCCCCAGGTCTCGCCGTTGCTCGACGAGAACGACGACGACGAGAGAGAGAGAGAGGGAGAGAGGACGCGAGAAGAGAAGAAGAAGAAGAAGGGCGAGAAATAAGGAGACAAACGTACGGACAGATGGAGACGGCGCGGTGCGACGCCCCGAGAAAGATGTGACTCACGCCTCCGCGTCAAAAATACGAAATAAAGAGTCCCCCAGTCTGCGGTCGCTCGTTCTTAAGGCTCCTCCACAACGTTCCACGAATATATTTCTCACCAAGAAGAATTTCTCCACTCTCGTTCTTCTTGAATTATTCTCGTTGAACGGGACGAGGCACCGAATTCGAAGAGACAGGTTAAAAGAAGAAGGAAGAGCAGCGGCGGGGCCGAAGATATACATTTTGGAAGAGGAAGTTCCTGCTGCCGGTGGATACGAATAAATAAAGGGGGAGAGCGGGCGAGCGGAGCCAAAGGAGAGAAGATTAAATGAGGGAGGCGAGGAAGCAAATAGAGGAGAATAAGATAAATAAGTGGAGTGTGGAGAAGAGGATGCGGGAACGTTCTAGGAATTACAACTGAAGAGGCGAGCGGCACCGAGACGCGCGCGCGTCGTACCCGGCGAAAATACAACGGCGGCTTAAAGTGGCGTTCACAATGGCCGTGGTGGATTTCCGTCCGGAATGGGCCACGATCGTTTTGAGCGCTCGTTTAAAATCCACCCTCTTCCGTCCCACCCCCACGATGCGACGAATCGAGCGATATTTCACGCCGGCGTTAATTCCACGTCGAAGAAGTACATTTGGCCAGCCCTGCTTTCTCTTTCCCTTTCTCTTCTCGTTTTTCTCAACCCCTTTCTCACGTTCGTG
Source organism: Tiphia femorata (assembly GCA_944319695.1). Taxonomy (NCBI): domain Eukaryota; kingdom Metazoa; phylum Arthropoda; class Insecta; order Hymenoptera; family Tiphiidae; genus Tiphia; species Tiphia femorata. Next base: position 8,048,900 of record OX090896.1, on the reverse strand, counting down.
CCCCTCATCCCTCCGTCCACCGTCCCGCCCTCGCGCCCTTCCACCTTTTTCCTTTATCTCCACCGCCGCCGTCACCCCACCGGGCGGAGAATTAATAGGAATTGTTCGAATTGTTCTTCCCTCTCGCGGAATAACGAGAAAGGAAGAAATAGAGGGACGTGGGAAATAGCCCCGCGCATTTATCTGCAACACCACCACCGTTGTCGGACCCGCGTACACCCTGGCGAGCGAAGGAAGTGACGTCATAGAGTCCCTCGTGGATTTTTGCGGGTCGCTCGCCTCGAGAGGAAATTATGTCGTTGGTGATTCCGCACAGAGAGAGACAGAGAGAGAGAGAGAGAGAGAGAGAGGAGAGTGAAACGTTGTGACGATAAATCTCGAGACTCTCGTGCAACACGGGTAGGTACGAGAAGTAGAGTAATGGGACTGAGGATGAAGGTGGCCTTGAAAATTATTTATATTTTATTCGCCCGAATTATTTGCGAGAAGCGCGGTTAAGAGGACGACAACGGAGAGATGAGCTTGGATTGTGCAACGCGCTCGTCCGCGACGAGGGTACCAGATGCGAAATGCATTTCAGTGGTTTTTGCTAAAGCGCTTCTTCTCCCACACGTGTTCTCCCCGACAGTTTCACGGGTCACGCGACGTTTCGACCCGCGAGAGAGCGAGCGGAGACAATTTCTCGCGAACGACTCTTCGGGGATTTAAGGAACGTTTAAGTTATTTAAAAAAGAAAATCCTCTCTGTCTCTCTAAATTGAAGTGAATCTTTTTCAATTTCACTCGACGGTCCACGGCTTTGCCAATCATTGGGACGAATTCGAGGGAGCATCCTCACGCGCCTAGAATGTGTCAGCCATTCTAATCCCGCCCGACACTTCTAATCCAGCCAATTACGCAGCAATTAAACGTATCGCGGTCTCCTCTCCTTCTATCGACCGCGCATGCAAAGGGAAGCAGAAAGTAGCGAGTCGTCGTGTTAAGGAGGACATCCTGCGAATGGGGTCGATCCTAAACGGTTGCGATACGCTAATCTAGGTAATCTGATCTGGGTCATGGATAGGGCGAGGAAAACCGAAGAGGAGAGGTAGAAATTGCTAGAAGTACGACGAAAGAGAGAAAGAGAGGGAGAGGAAGAACGATCCTTCATTTGCCCTGAATCCAACGGAGCCTTATGACATAGACACAAAATTACAGAGTGCCGCGATAGTACGATAGTTTAACCGTATCAGTGGTCTTCCTTCGGAATCACATGCACCAATAAATTATTTAATATAAACTATACATATACAAAAAAATTAAAAGAAGCGTAATCACAAATGAAAATAAAATTATTGGAAAAGAAGCGAGAAAAGAAGTTCGAATAGAAATGAAAAGCCACGGAAAATCTAACAATAAGTGAGAGAAGGAACAGTGGAAAATCCTAAAACCGAGAGCAAATGAAAGGAGGTCAGTATGGCGAAGGTATTCGCGCGGAGTGTGAGAAAAGGGCAAGAAAATAAGCAGCGAAGAAGAAAGAGGTAGAAGAGGATGAGACCTAACGGCACCGGCTGCAGTCACTCCGGGAGATTTTCCAGGATTGTAGTAACCTGCGTAATACGAACCATTAAACCTCGGGGTCGGGAGAATGTGGAAGGAGAAGAAAACGTGAGAGAGCGAGAGAAACGAGAGACGAGACGATTCATCCCGCTTCAGGATCAAGTGGCACACCGACGATCACGCAAGAGTCCGCGAGTAACACGCGGCTAAGGGACGTTTATTATTATTCCAGAAGCGAAGCGGTCTTTAGGAGCCAAGTAGAAAGATAAATACCGATACTGTCGGGTGGAAGCTAAAGGGAAACGACGTTGTCCCTAGAATTTGATTTTACACGAGATCTTCGGAACGAGTCGCGCGCGCGCGACTTGCCGCGGAGACGAGGAAATAGGATTTTCTCGGTGGATAAAAATTCTACGCGGAAACGGTCGAGGAATTATCGGGAGATAGTACGAACGAAAGAGAAAGAGAATACGATATAGAAGATAGAAGGTATGACCGAGCACGAGAATAGAGCCGGCAAACCCATCGTGGACGACTCCGGTCGAATTAACCAATTCCCAACCTCGGACCTCGAAATCAAACGATCGATGTTGACCTCGTGTTACAATTCCACCCTTTCTCGATTTACCCACTGGCCTCGCGCGCTAGAAGGGGACGAATTTGTGGGGAGAGAAGCGGAAAACGAACCATGGGGAAAGAGAAACCTCTCGACAACGCATGGGCGCGGTCGCGGCCTTAATTGCGGTCGTTTTGGACGGCGCGCAGTTTAACATTGCGCCCCTTTTACTTGACAGCAATTATCGTGCCCGGCGTAAACTGTCGCCGACACGAAGGCGAGTCATCGCGGAAAATGCCCCCGAAAGCAGACGCGAGAAACGAGGCCGCGTCCATTCACGGAATTCCCTCGCCGCCTTCGGTTTAGCGCGCGTGTCTATTTTCAGGCGTGACCACCGGAGAATATCCTTTTTTATTCGTCGCCGCCTGCCGCCACCGTTCATTCGGAGGTCGGCACCCGACCGTATCCCCCCAGATTACGAGAAACACACTTGGCACACTTATTTCGCGCGCGAGCTACGAAGGACAGAGAGGGAATTTATTTGACGAGCTTGCACCGAACGGTGCGTGACCGAATAGACGAAGAGTTTCGCCGATGACGATCGAGGGTGTTGGATTTAGGTGAATTGACGATGATTCACTGGTGGTGATGCAAATGATTTCGAGAAGATGGAATTTACTTCATGGATATTTTTGGATTTATTTATTTTTCATTTTTTTACTTTGTTGGTTTCCCTTCTTTTTTTTTTCCTTCAGCTTTTTCGACTAGAAGAAGAATGCATTTATTGTTGTAAAGATGTTTTTTGCATCGAGGATGTACGAGCGGGCTTGTCGATTACAGATCATCTTTTATTCCATATCCGTTTACATTCACCATCACGATGCTCAACACGTTTCTCCCGAAGAATATTCGATATTCGTGGAAACGTTTTATAATTCATCGATCCCGAGAAGATCTTTTGCTTTCCGAAGGCGTGCCAATTCCAACACCCGACGAATTCATTTCTCTGGATGTCTCATGATTTGTGGATTAACAAGACCGGGCGAATCCACTTCACGCTTTCCGCGAACCACGAGAGATTTGATTCGCGAAGCGAACCGTGTCGGTGTGTTTGTCGTGAAATAAAAATATCTATGAAACAGGGGCAACGTGCCCACGAGTTAAGAGCGAACGAGCACATTCTCACGTTACCGTGCGAGGCTTATTTCAGTACACTCATCGAGGATTCTTCGCTTTTAAATATTCACAGAACCAATATTTCTGGCGTTGAAAATCCGCCTGTAAAGTCGATTATTCGTTACAATGCGCAGCGTCGCGGAATTATCGTAGAAGGACACGAAACATCCGAGCACGGCGCGAAACAGTTTTATTCCATTCGTACACGTATATTCATTCAGAAGTATTTTGCCAGGCGAAACTAATCTAATAAGCGTTGAGCTTTACGCGGCCTATGTATATCTCACTCCACAACAGATCGGCGAATTAATTTGCTGCGGAGACTGAGCTATGTTTGTAATGAATCTTGGCGCGAAGTTGCATTCATCGGATCAATCTATTTCGCCCGCAGGTCAGGGCAACGAAAATAGGCGATCACATTGTCAATTATGTCTTTATTCCTCCGAAATTTTTCAAGCATGGCTACGGTCGGACTTGTCGATGATCAAAAAATTATTAATTATCTTCGAGACACTGGAGAGTCGAGTTTGACGGCGCGAGAATACACCGACTTCATTCCTCTTGCTCGAGTCGCACGAGCGGACCAAGCGATGTCAACTTTAAGACGAGAGACGAAAATAACTACTATGAAATCAACGCTCTCTACTCACTCCTCTATTTTAATCGCCGAAGTGTTTCTGTCACGCTGTTAATTCCCCGATGTTGAAAAAAGAGAACACTCGGATGACAGTCTGCAGACAGGAAACCCGTGAGGCAGACAAAAATAATCGTTTCTTGTCATCCCACCGGTTCGCCTCGCTCGATAATAAACCAATTAAATCGTCGGTGTCATCGAATTCTGGCGCGTGTTAAATCGTGAACGGGGGAATAATTGCAATAAGGATTTTATGCATTTGAAAACGGGATCATCCTGAATATTCCTGAATAATTCGTATTCGAGTAACACGTCAATGTCGTGCGTCACCGCAATTGGACGCCTGATTGCATCTCATCTCTTTCGGATCGATTCCTAAAGGTGGGTACAGACATGCGACAGAATGTTGAGGCAATGTTGTAGCCTTCTCTGTAGCTCCTTAACAGCGTAACACTCTAACTACATTGTCTTCATTTTTATCGAATATTGCATACACAGTAAATACACGGAAAAATAACGGAACCTTTATTAAATTTAGCAAAGACTACCAACGTTGTAACTCGAAAGACCATATATACAGCGCAGTATATCATCATAAAACGATACAAAATTGTTACGAAACAGAGTTACGTTCCGATTTTCCATAGCATGTCCTGTATCAACCTTAAAGACCGCACACGCTCAACCACTTCCAGTTTTCTCAATCTGTTATCTCTTTCGAACGAAAACTCTCGGGACAGAAACTCGACTGGCAAGCGCGGCGCGACTCGCGAAGTCTCGGTGGGGGTTGCGGAACCACGAGGTGTGGAATGGTTGCAGGAGGATCGGAGCCGGCGCGCCGCCACTAAACGGCCCCCAGTTCCGGAATAAATGGGGCTCCTTAATTAGTTATGGCCCCGCGGTATCGCCGCGAAGCGAGTCGATTATCGTCGATTAGTACTACAAGCGGCTGGCCACTCTCCGATTTCACTCCGCGATCGATTGCTCGTGAGAAGAAGAACGAGTGGGAGAGGAGGAGGAGGGAAAATGAAAAGTGAAGGAGTGAGAATGAAAATTGGCCCGAAGAGTTAAGCAGGAATGAAGGAAAGAGCGAGAATGGAAATTGGGCTGGTGAGGAAGCAAGGAGAAGACGAGAGAAAGAGAAAGAGAGAGGGAGAGAGATGGAGAAGAGAGAGGTGTTATCGAGATTTAAAAGCTTATAAGCTCGCCTGCCTCGTTCGCTCCTCCGTGATCCCACGGAATCGCGAGGAACTCCCGACGAATTTCAACGAGTTCGAAAATTATATGATCGTCTCGGGTAGGAGGGGGTGGCGAGAGAGTGCTCTGGATAATTGGGAGCAGCGAAGAGAATCATTTACGAGCACGTTTCTCGGCACGATCTATCGACTCTAAGCCCTCTCGTTCGATGATTTCCCACGAAATTATCCTACCGACGGGATGGCTGCTCGACGATTCGAAAATTTTCCGCTGAGGACCTCGAGCCGAGAACTTTGGCGAATTTTTCGAAAGTGACGAGAGACCTCGGGCGTAGAATAATTCACGATTTTCCATCTACACTCCGAAACAATTATTCGACCCTTCAAAGAATCCACTCATTTCCTGCTCACGGCCTCTCGCAAGTTTCCATTTGCCTTTCTATCTCCTCTTGCACCCATAGAGACAGAGAGAGAGAGAGAGAGAGAGAAAGAGAGACAGAGAAAGAAAAATACATCCACGAACGAGGATCTTCTCGGGACTCTTTCCCCGTGGTAATTAGCTACTCGTTATGCGAGCCGCTTCGAACCTCGGCACGGAGGCTTCTCGTAACATATTGCCTCGTTAATTGAAGTGGACGATTATCCGACGGCGAGTAGAATAGTCGCCAGGACGCTAAACGAGCCGGAACGACGGAAAGAGACGAGGAAAGACTGGTGGAAAGGGGCGAGCCAAACCGACGATTATAATGGCCGATGATAATTTGCCGGAAGTAATTGCGGGTAGCAATTAAAAGTGTCGAGGCGAGGAGATCGCGCAGGAAAGGCACGGCCGAGTGGGCGCGCGTTGCTTTGTCGCCTCTGGGATTTTCCAACTGTGGAAGAATCTGCGAATGAATGCGTACGCGCGCATTCTCACGCGTACTCGTCCTACAAGAACACAACTGTTCTATCGTTGATTAAGTTTGGCGCGCGGTTTCCGTTCCATCCCCTATTTTTCCTACGCGTTCGCACGTCGCTAATCGTCCGCTAAAATTCTCTCCGAGCTCCCTGCAGTAGGCGCGCTGGGCTTTGTAATTTATGCGCTCGCGTGGGGCGCGAGCGCGTACAATTTGTCACGCGCAAATATACACCGTAGCGCGACACGAAATTACGAGCAGTTCCGGTGCATTGATATTTTCACCGCGTACACTCCGCATTCTGCTCCTCGTAACCGCTTGCGATTTATCTGTTCGTAAAAAAAAAAGATCGTCGATAGGTATTCGCGGATCTCGACGGGAGTAAGCGGAAAGGAGAAGGGCATAGGAAAAGTTATCCCCTATTAACGTAACGAGCAAAGCTCCCTTCAACTTATCCTCCAGGAGCGTGGAAGAAGCGGAAGGGGTGGAGAAAGAAGCGGAGAAGGGCCGCACGCAAACTTTTGCCCTCGTCACTCGATGACCCTCTTCATCCTCCTCGTCGTTCTTCTCCTTCCTGTCCTTAATCCCACCAGCTACCACTTCCACCTTCCTTCCTTCCCTTCTTTTTTCTCTCTCTCTCTCTCTCTCCTCTTTTTCTTCCCTTTGGCGTCCACCGTCTCCGCTTACATCCACCTTCCTCTCTACGCTTCAGTGACTCGGTGGCACGAGCCTCATTAACAACTCGTCGTTACTAATTAGTACGAGCGTCGGATCGATCAGGACCAATTAAGACCACCGTGCCTTCGTGGCGGTGCATCCCACTCCTCCGTCTCATCCCTCATCCCTTTCTTCTCCACCACGTTGCTTCTGCGCCAACCACCACCTTCGTCTACTCGTGCCGCATCCGTGCGCCAAACCACTTCCACTGAAATCCGGCGCTCGCACTGCCGATTATTCTAGCCTTGTGCTACTCGCGTTGGGCCCATTTGCGTATTGCTGCCGGATGAGAAGGCCAGCAACAGTGGTGCAACCTCCGGCAGTCATCCCAGCAACTGAAACGCCCACGGCATTGGCACCTGTCGCTTGCGCGCTCAATGCACTCGCGCGGGCTAGTCCCACAGACCGTTGGACATTTTATCGGTGCATTCACGGTATAATGGCCAAGCAACAAACGTCGATTAATCATAAAAGGAGTGGCGCGCGAGGTGGGACACCGGGGGGGACAGTTTTGCGCGCGAACGCCCGACACGACGTTGAACCAGATGGAATAGTTGGATTCCTCGTGTTGACGAGGGTGAGCGTACCGTAATGGTGGTGGAGGATCGATTGATGGGAGATCGACTAGCGTGTCGAGTGTTTTAAATCGTCTACCATTGTTCCCGCGCTCGCGTGCTAGAACAGCCCCTTCGACGATAATTCGATGAAATCGCCGGACAAATATCGCCACCAATGATATCTAATTCGTGACAAGGTTTCGAGTGGTCCATTTCGAATCACTCGCAGTTACGGAGATTAATTTTCGCGCGTTGAGAAATAGCTGTGGCAGGGCGTTTAATCCAAAATTTTCATCACGGACGTGGTGTCTAATTCGCGATGGGATTTAGAGTGGTCCATTGAGATTCTTCGCGGTCTCGGTGATGAATTTTGGGAGGTGAGAAATACTCGTGGTGGGAGATTTAATCGAGAAATTTCATCGAAGGTGTCGTTAGCATTGATGCTTAATTCGGAACGAGATTTTTAACGCGGGATTACTGAGATTCTTCGTAATTTGGAGAATGAATTTTCGCGATGGTGAGAGATTCTCAGGGGTTTTAATCAAAAATGTAATTCGATGTAGTCGGTCGTTTTGGACGGTTATTCTCAGTGCTATTTTACACGAATTTTATTTTTGTAAATCGACGTTTCAATGTTGAAGCGAGACTTTAAGTAAGAGACACCGGAACATGCATGGTTTAACAGGATGCAAGAGGTTTAATCGAATGCAAACTAATTGCTTGCGAAAATTTCTTGCACGGTGATTCGTCCCAGTGGACACGGTGCACAATAAATTCGCTCCACTCTCGAAATTCCCGGCGTATGTTTACGTTATGAGTGGCCGTAGGGGTGGCCACTGTCCCGCAACACTTGCGGTCCGGCTTCGTGTTTATTGACATGTCGCGCGTTGGCCCACTCTATTGTTAGTTTCTCCCCAACCTTCCTCGTGTCAGTCAGCTCGAGACGTGCGGGTGACTCTTCTCGCTCTCGTATTCGTGCTTTCGTTCTAGCCGAGCCAACAGGATCGTGGAAGGAGGCAACAAATCAGAACGGTCGCTGACAAACTTCCTGATAAACGTTTGCAGGGTCAATGTTCCGTTGATTAAAGTGAGCTCTTCCGCGAGCGTCTCTCGTGCGATTAATCGGAAGGATGAGCGCGCATTTCGAGGCGAGCGATCTGGTAGAGATAAGATTCGGATCCGACATCGACCGGTTAAATTTGGGGAAGCTAAGATTGGCCCGGCAGGTGGAACATATGAAATATTAATAGCGATAATCGATAAGTCTGTAAGTTAGTTTCATTCAAAAATATCCTAAGTGCCCGTGGGCTTGATTAAACCGTCGTTGAATCATTTTTTAACCGGCGCGATTTTTTTCCCCAGCATAATATTTATGCGTTAGACGATGTTAAGGGGTCGTGGAATATTTTCTTCCGCGAATACAGATAGGACGGGGAGAAAAGTTTGCAAATTCTCCACCCACTTCTGTTTTCCGACTTTCTAAATGTTCCGAAAAGCCGACGAAAGCACCCGCGTATTTCCCTACGTCAGCGGGCATACGAAACTCAAACATACGCTCTGGGCTCCATCGATCACACGATAAACCATATTTCAGTACCATATTTCAGCACAATAAATACATCTCACAAACACAAATTTCACGATCCCACCCTGCGCGAGCATAAGTCACCACCCCATGCGCTCTCGTCAGTTTATTCGACGTTCGCCCTCTGTTTGGTCGAGTTCTCGAATTCGTCATACCACGGATGTAATCATCGATACCGTTATTTTGATATCCAATTTTGGGCCGGCGGCGGAGTTTGCGATCGTCCTCGTAAATAAATTCTTTCCCCTGCACGGAGAACGAGCTAATAATACGACGGACGCGGTAAACGGAGGAAGGATAAAATCGATGGACACGCGAAGCGGGAAATTCGAAACGATTAATTAATCGAGCTGCTTCGCTGCTTCGAAATTCCTAAATGCGCACGCACTATCGTCTAACGCGAAAATTAAACTAGACAATGACGTCAACGTCCCGTCAACGAACAAAACATTCCGTTCCACTACTCCCTCGCGAATCGTTCGCGTCTCTACGAGCCAATTAGCACCGCAAATCGTAGCCGGTATGCAACATGCCCCCATCCCCATAGTACGCTCGTCTTCTTTTTCCTAAACGCGAAATCCAGCCACGCGCAATCCCGCATAGCCGCGTTCGCGCACCCGAAATATTCGGAGCGGACCGAAATTCCGAAAAGACAGGAGGACCGACATCGATGGTGGAGGACAGGGTCCACTCACCTTCGTCTGTATTTCGAAAATACACGAACGTAGCTTCGACATTAATTCCACCGGTTTGAAAAAGAATCTACGATCGCTAAAAGATTTTCATTATCTTCAGTCTCGTCACTTTTTTTCCCCTTCTGACCTACGTATATTTCGCAATCTCCTTAATCCTGCAAATTGCGAAGCTTTTCCTTACTTTACCGAGTCCACGTAGACGACTAAAAGAAAAAAGAGGAATCGAATATACGAGGAAAATCCATGCGAGTTGGGATGGAGTGAGAAGGGGCCGCGCGCTAAGAAGCGGGTCGTGGACATCGAAATGGATAAAGATGGGAACGAATAAACGGGCGAGCTTCACCTGCTCTCTTTTTGCCTCCGAGGAAACTAAGTTCGCCAGTAACTTAAAAGATAAAAGCAAACGCTATCGGGAATCTGTGCTTGTAGCACCGGTGATACCCGCGTACCGTCTCGACCTGACCGCGAACTCTCCGCAAACTTTTCTGATTTCCAAAGGGTGTAGCCAGAGCGTCACATGTAGCCTGCCGACCCACGACTCCGAAACTTTCCAACCCCCAGGGGTGGTGGAAGCGGTGGACGTGAGTTTTGACGCGCGTGGAACAATTAAGCGGATCGAACGCCAGACGCGGGATTTCGTCTCGATGTCGTGCACTTTTGAAAACACCAAAATTAGAACGGAATAGATAGAGCTACCTGTCGCGAGTAAGAATCACTGCGACTGAAGTTTTTGACATCGCGGGATATTCTCCGTAGAAAAAAAAAGAAAAAAATAGAAAACTGTTCATAATTCTGCGTGAAAATTGTATTCACCTCTCGCGCGAGAGTATCGAGTATCTTGTGTATTTTACTCGGCACGCTTTTTCAAAAACAATCGCTCGAATTCACGCGGAGACAGAATTAACGCATTATTAAAACGTCGGAACTGGAGAAGCGGACAATTAATAATTTCCGCTCGATATTCGCATGGAAACGTATACGCGACGAGGTAAACATTATATATTTTAATCCACGAGGTAGATGAACGACGGTGGACGACGCGAGCACCGTCGATCCACCGCACGGAAATATAAATTATAACTTTATCCCAATTAAAAGAAGGAAAGGGAGAGAAAAAAAAAATGGCGATTCGGTGTCGGAGAGAAGAGCAAAACCGATGCTCGCTTCTCTCCATCCATCCATTCGTCCATTTATCAACTCTCTCTCACTCCCGCAGCCCAATTACTCTTCCCTAATTTTCCACTCTCCCTACTTCGACGATTATTTCCCGTCGTTGGGATCTTTTGGAAAAAAATTGCGAGGACGTAACGAACGCTCGAATCTCGTCGACCATCGTCGTTCCACGTAGTCGTCGAAGATTTCAAAGAGTCACCATCCCTTTCGTCGTTCCATCGTCGTCTCTTCTTCCTCCCTTCCCTCGTCTCCTCTCCACGAAACTCGAACCTTCAACGACGAAAGTTACCTCCTCCCTAAAGTTCCGTTTTAACGTTTTACAAGAGGATCGACGAGTTCCGCCACCTCGTCCTCGTGTTCGATAAATAAATGAGGGTGAAGGATGGTGGAAGGGTGGTGAAAAGACGACGCGCGCCGTCGTGTCCTTGAAAAATCGTTGCGGTTTCCCACGCGGAAAACTCACCGCGAGAAAGAGAGGTGCTCGTAAAGTATTTCACGGAGGAAGGTTCCCGAGCGTCTCTATTCTCTATTCCTTTTTTCTTTTCCTTTCATACTCGTCTGTGAAATTCTTTCTTCTTCCTGCTTTCCTCCATTAACCCTACCTCTCTACCTCGCGAAGGACTTATGCGCATGCGAATCCGTTTAATCGTCCTCCCTTTCCAACCACCCCTTTAAAGTCGTCCCCGGTAATAACTTGAGCCATAAGGATTATGGTTGCGCCGCGGATGTGCCTTCACGAGCCGTTTCGTCCTCGTACGAGGCGTTTCAAAATTGGCACCGAGAAATTGTTAAAGGAACACGGAGAAAAAGGTCGTCCACGAAAAAGCTTTGTGGGTTTCTGGCACGAGGAAATTTCAAATTTTCCATCGCACCGAATTCTCGCGTGTCCTGCGCACGAATTTTCCTATCGCGGTATTTACCCTGTCCGGAAAAATCGAAGAAGAGAAATATATAAAAGAGATTCGCGGCGAAGCTCGTGTCGCGTCCGTCGACAAATCAAAGTCCTGCCTCGATTCCATTTTCGCGCACAGGGCCGCCTCGCGACGCTCCGCAGCGTTGCAGGTCCATTCAACGTTCCTCCCGATAAAGTGAGATAAAATAAAAATCTTTCCACTTCCACGGCCAGCTTGTACGTTTGCAAAAGAAATTGAAAGGCATCAATGAAAGCAGATGGGAGTATTTTGTCGAACGAAGCGTCTCTTTTCGTCCGGATTTAATGAAAATTACCGACGAGAGAGCACCTCGTATTTAATTAAACGTGTAATTAATTAAATCGTGGCCTGCTACCAGGTATCCGCGTTGAATCTCGCTGGAAAATTAATCGACGGGTTAGAAGAAAATTCTGGAAATCGAAGAGTCCGAAGGAAAAAAAAATTCCTCGTGTTCGAAATTCTTAATAACGAATCTCTCTCTCGAGGTACTCTCCTTTGGGTCTACCACTTTAGGAACACCCGGTAGTTACCCTACGAGGGCAAGTAGGCGAGGCTGCGCCTGACTCACATACTGATAAGATTCTAATTAAGGAGACTTATTGGAGGTCGTCTGGCGGCGACGAAGGCTTGATCCAGGTGGAGGGGGTGGAAACTAAGAGGGAAGGGTGGCGTAAGGGTAGCTCGCAGGCCACCTATAAGCTTTCCACGGTGCTTACACCCGATTACACTCTATCTTGCCAATTTCCCGGCTCGCCAGCGGGCAAAAAGAAAAGGGCCCCTATTTACCGGTTGCACGAGTCGCGAGCTTCGAACGCCGTCTAATATTTTCTCGAGCTCTCTAATCCGTCTGATTTATCGACGCGAGTTCGACGCCAGTCCCCGACACCCTTTCGCGCGGTAATGAAATTTTTATCGCGCGCGTGAGGCGCTGTAAAGTAAATTTGCGGTCGCGATTCATCTAGATAAATTCGCGTTAAGGGCCTCCTTGAGAGGCGGGCGGCTTGCGATCGAAAAAGTAGCTCTCACGGTTAATAATACTTTACAGATAATCTCGACGATTTATCGTGCACGACGGCTATGTGGGATTTTTCACGTGGAACAAAAGGATCTTTTTTCCAAATAAAATCAAATTACACCGGGCGAGAAGGAAAGTTCTCTCCTGCTCTGAGGAAAAAGAACGCTCGATTCTGTCGACGATCGCTAGGTCGAGGAAGGACGGTGGAGGGTGGTGCCTTCGAGGTTGAACACACGGGAGCGAGGGATTCTCATCTACATCTTTATTAGCTCGAAATCTCTTCGGAGTCGATCGATAGTCGAACGAAGCGAAAACTTGGGAGAAGGGCCAGCGCGTAAGGGAGCTTCTTTGATGGAGGGAGCTTCGCACTTGCATCCACCCGCTTTGCAGGTGCACTTGCGTTCGGAGTGGTGGTAAGGTAGGGTCGTATATTTTCATGGGGACACCCTGTACGTAAGGGCGAGGAGGAACGGGAGGGAACGCATTTGTGTTATTTTCAAGGAATTTCATTTAAAACTTTCGCCGGAGCGCCGGAGTGACGAGGCCTCTGCGCCCCTTCTATCGCGATGCTTCGGAGTTTACCTTCGGTGAGGCACCCCTCTCCTCTCTCTCTCTCTCTCTCTCTTTGACTTCGTTCCTTTATACACCCCAGCCTCCCACAAACACAGGAATGCTCGCGAAGGGGTGTTCTTACCGCGTCCCCCATCCAAACCCCCCGGTCCCTTTATTTGTTTGACAAGTCTGTGGATCTTCTTCGGCTGCTTTGGTTTTCCAAAGAGAATTATGGGATCGCGATGTTGTCCTGTTTGTCTTGCGTCTTGTAATAAGCCACTCCTTTCCTTACAACATTTACGTTTCTACGAAATTTTCCAATTTCTCCGAGGGGTCCCATTACCGCGACCTCTTCCTTTTTCTCTGTTTCTCGGTACGTTTCTTCTCTCTCATTACCCTCACTTTCTTTTTACCAACCAGCCGCACTAGCCACCACGGCAACGTCGCTTATAACCACCCGAGCCTTTACGTCTTCCTCGGATCAATCGGTTTTACGTGCCTTCCAACCTGGACCCTTTCTCTCTTCTCTCTCTCTTCTCGGTGCACGTGCTCTGGTCCTTCTCCAACCACTCTCCATCTTTGTCTTCCACCCCTCATCCTTCTCCACCCCCATGCTCTCTCTTCCAGCCGGCGTCTTCCTTCCTGCGACTCACCTCCGCCGCGCCCCCGACGGACCGTTCCACCGTTCTCTTTACCCCCTCGAAAACGTATCCGTGCTACAAAAGCCACTTTAAGCCGCGGCACGTGATATCGATTCATCGATCGAGAATGGCCCCCCTGGGTTTGCAGGCTCGCGGGCCCTGTTCGAAAGAAAGGGGTGGAAGCGGTGGTGGCGCACGAAGGACGGGCCGTCCCGACGCCAACCGACGCCGACGCTACCGAGGATATTCCACGGACGTGCGTCCTGCCCCTTGGAAGGATTTTCACCCCCCGGGTAGGGTCTCGTAAAGTGACGGTAAACGGAAGACGAATTTCTCTCCGAGTTCCGCTACACCGTCCTCTCTCTCTCTCTCTCTCTTTCTCTCTCTCTGTCTCTATCTTTCGTTCTTCCAGTGCACGTCTCTCTCCGTCTCGTTTCATCCTCTCCTCTCACCCCTACCCTCCTTCGTGGATTCTCGAAACAACCACCTCTCTCACCCCCTTTATCGCACTTTATATCCCAAACGCACGCGGCAGCTCGTATCGCAAACTCGCGCTGTCTATGGCCCCTGCCCCCCCAGGTATTTTCCATATCGACCAGATATTTTATTAAGGTGTATGCAGCGATCGGGTAGCGTAGCGTAGCGATAACGTATCGAGAACTTTCGTATCGCTCGTATTTTTGTTACTGCCGCGTTTCGCCGCTACCTTACCAGCTCTCCACGACTGCGTTTTCAGAGGCAGTGAAACTTTCTCTTTTCTCTACCGAGCTCGTGCAGGTCTCGAATGAATTTTTTTTAATGTTTCGCCGTAATAATATCGAGAAGTGTTCCACGTCGCTCCGGCCAATTCTGTGTTTTACAACCACTTTATCGTTCCAAGCTCGAATATTTCGCTCGATCATTTTCCAGCGTTACCCGATACCCCCGTTAATCCATCTTTCGCGGAAATTCATCTTCTTGGAGAAACTGCTTTAAACAAAATTTCCTTGGTCTCCACGAGAGCCGCTTAACGTCGTCGAAAGTAACGCAGAACGAAGTAGGATCTTCCTCCTTCGTTTCCTCCTTCTTCATCTCCTCGAGAGCTCGTGCGCGCTCGCCATCGACGCGCAAAAGCTTCTTTTCCTCGTGGAGGAGGATGAAGGAGGTGGGGGGTGGGTCGAGCACATAATATCGATTCATCGATGCAGACGATGCGGACGGTGCAGTTGCAGTACCAGGGTGGGTAGCAGCAGGTTCACGGGATATATTCCGTCGGGTATATGTCCCGCGAAGAAAAGGATTTCCAACGTTGGGAGCAGCGTCTCGTAAACCGACGGTAAACGGAAGACGAATATCTTGGGGGGGTGAAGGAGGTGGGAGAAAAGGATTCGCTTATCTGCGTCGTCCTCGTTCGGCCACGCTTCCCTTCACCTCCACCGCTTGCTACCTCTCCGAGATCTCGTCCTCTCTTCTTCGAGACGCGCTAGAGAGGACCCACCATGGGTTTATTTTTTCTCCTTATCGCTGACCTGGACACCTGCTCCGCTCGGTGGATCGTGAGCTGCCGTCGTGAACGGATCGTTCGTCAGGAGCGTTTCTCTTTTTTATTCCTTTAATTCTCTCTTCTTCTTTCTCTTTTACGCGCTCGAAGGTGAAGGATCGTAGAATCGAGATGAGATCTCGGGACGCTAGGCGAATTCTAATTTCAACGGCGTATTGAATCTTTTCTTTTTCTCGGGATACGATAGAGGCGCGTTTGGTGATAAGTCGACTGTCCTGGTTATCGCGCGATTAGAAGAACAAAGGCGAGAACAATTTGGAAGATGACCGAGGCCCGTTCATTGCGATAATTTTAATGGACGAATAATCGTTCCGTGGGCATTCGTTCGATTAATTGTTTACATGGAGGTTGTTAAGCCTCCGGAATCGTGCGGATGAATAATGCAATTGTGTACGCACGCGAGGATCGAGTTGTGCGCGCATTTTAGGGCCGACGTAACGCGCAAACAGAAACAAATCGACGAAACTGTGGCATGGAAATTATCGATGCGCCACGCGGGCGCACGTTTGCGTCCTCGAGGGGACATCGGCGCGTCGGAACGCCGGACGTCGACGTTGCGACGAATAAAAATCAAAGAAGTCCTCGTAACAGTCCCATCAGGGTGCTTCAACGAGACGAGAGGAGAACCGAATAAATTTGCAAGGATGCTCATTAAAAATGTCTCTCTGACATCCGGTGCGAAATTAAACATAGCGGAGATTCCGCGAAAAGAGACGAGCGACGCGTAATATCCTTCCTCGGACGATATCAAAGTGAGAGAGGTTCTCTCGAACTACGTAAGTCCAGAAAAAGCTGTGCAGAAGGAGAAAGAGAGAGTGAGAGAGAGCGAGAGAGAGAGAGAGAGAGAGAGGAAGAGAGAGACGTCCTATCGCAACCTTTTTTATTATACTTTTTCATTCCACTTTCCAAAGAGAGACCAAGCCCGGATCCCAATCATTGCGCAATTGCTTCAATAGCAATCTACTCGCTCCACCGACGATTGACAATTAAAACCGTGTCGAGGAATATTACGTAGTCGATAGTTCCTCCAATCCAATGGCTTCCTTCGGACAAAGTCATCAAAAATTTTAAAACTCCGCATTCTTGTCATCTCTTCGAGCACTCCCTTAAAAATTCAACCGCCAAAATTCCCACGGATAGATGGAACCATCTCGAGATTAGAAGAACCAGAAAGACGGGAAGAATTCGACATCTACTGGGAACGTCAAAAGAGTATCTCGTAAATTTTTACGACGTCTCTTCGAGTCACCGTCCGTCGAGACGTCTCGTCGACGGAATCCGCTTAATTCTATCCGTGCTGTATCCGACGTCATCTAAATAAGTGATTCGATTGGAAACGCGAGTGCACCGATTCTTGACCCTGCCGATTTATGTAGTCTGTACCTAACCCAGTGTAAGCTCATCCCCTTGCTTCGGCGGAACGGATTTCCATCGGTGTACCGTAAAACGGCAGTAATCGGAAGACGAATTTCTCCCATTTCTTACTACCACCGTGCCACGAGCTACGAGTTCCTCCTTTTCGCGACGAGGACGGCTTCGGTTACTCGAGCCGCCCAGTCTCCACCGAAATTGTCTCCTCGTTGCTCTTCCACGTTCTCGCTCGCTCTTCTCGCCGTCCCTCCGCACGTAAGAATGGCGGCGATAAATCGTCGGTTTTGTTTTCCGCTCCCCGCGCGAGAGTGGCAGGAAAAGAGGAAACTCGCTCCTCTTCCTTCCACCCTCTTCCCTAACCTTTCTCTAATCGACCTCTAATCGTCCAATCTCTCCCTCGCCTCTGTTCCTCCTTCTTCTTCTCTTCCACCGACCCACGCGTCACTCGCGCCGCAAAAGAGACGAGTGGGACCGGAGGATCGATCGATATATCGAGAATCACTCGCGATAATTCGACGAGTCGTTCCGCGCTGGTATCGGTAATTTGAAAAATTAAAGGCCCTCTTGGAATTTCCATGCGATCCCGCGAAATCCTGGCACCTTTTTCGTTCGGCACGGTGTCGCGTGAAGCGGACGTTTGGAATTTCCTTTCCAAGCTCTGCTCGTGTTCCACTCTCTTTCGATATCCTCGCTTGCTCGTCCGGACGATCGAAAATCGATTGGCACGAGGTCGCGCGAGAATAACAAATTTTTCGTGTAATAATAGCTCGACGATGGAGAACGCGCATTTGGTGGCTCGAGGAATTCGTGCTTCCGTGAAGATAAATTTTTCTGGGTGGCAGGAGAATGCAAGGAAGCACCGTGGTGGAGCTAAAAGGCCGAAGACTGTATTTCGAAGTGAAGTTACGAAGGCGCGCGCTTTTCAAACGATGCTTACGCGAAACGGCGAACGTCCTCGCGGCAAAGGGAAACGTCTTTTGAGCCTCGGTTGGGGAACAACCTCATTTGAGACGAGAGACGAGAGGCGCGCGCGGTTCTTTTCAATGCAAATCTCGCGGCGACATCGACTCGCTCGGGCATTCACGCGCCTACGTGCACCGTGAGACTGCTTAGCGTGGGCAATGGTGACTTCGTCGCTTTGGCTACCCAAGAAGAGAGAGAGAGAGAGAGAGACAGAGAGAGAAAGAGAGATAGAGATAAAAAGAGAACGAAGAAAAGAAAGATGCGCGGAAGGATAAACCTGAGGTGTGCCCTCGAGTCGACTGCTCTTTTCACATGCGCCTCTCTCAGAAGCCGATGAAGTCGCGCGCGTGCTGGTCACGCGTGAGGAGTCTCGCGCGCGCGCGTGTGCACGCGTGAGCGAGTTCGGTGGCTGGTCAAGTGAGAAAAATCGGAGAGGAAGAGAATGCGAGGAGGGGTGGATTGGAGGAGGAGGTGGTTGACTGGCTGGTGGCGCGCGCGCGCGTCCGGAGTCTCGCTTGAAAAATAAAGGTAAACGCGAGTGGTGAGAGTAGGAGGGTGAAAGAAAAAGAGCGAGAGGCATGTAGGTGGTATTATGCAAGCTTCCACTTGGGAGAATAATTTTTCAAAGGGACTTCGCCAAGGCTCCGTCCTCGCCATCGTCGCCACCACCGTCGCCGTCCCTTTTCGGCTCGTCTTCGTTTTGCTGAAAAAAAAAAGATGGAGAGGTGCAAAAGAGGAAAGAAACGAAGCGAGCGCGGCCTAGAGGAGAGAGAGAGGGCCACACACGAAGATCGTGTGGTAGTGGTCCGCGAGTGGACGTGATTGGCGCCTGTGTGCGAGTGCACGTGGCCACCCACAGATTTGAGACGCTCGTGAGTGAAGCCACATTTTTGTGTGCGCGTGTCTCTCTTTCTCCCTTTGCACGTGTGTGTTAAAACGCAGAACTACACACACGAAAAAGCTTCTCTCACGATGCCGACGTCGACGTCCATCTCTCTCTCTCTTGCGTTTTTTTCGCGACTCTCCACCTCCACTACCACTTCCACCTCTTTCTCCTCTTCCGTTCATCGTCTGGCTCGCCTTTTTCCGCCACCCACCTCCCTTCGATGCTCACAGAAAGATTTTTCTGGTCCGTTGAAGCATAGATTGATCCTCCTTCTATCCTCACCATCCTCCTCCTCCTCCCTCTGCTTCGACGTCTCGTCCACCTCCTCACTGTTGTTGCTGCTGTTGTTGTCAAACTTCGATCGCGCAGTCGCTTCTACTCGATGTCACCGAGGGGGAGGAGATGGAGAAGGTGATGGAGAAGAAGGAAGAGGAGTGAAAGTCGCCGCTCGAGTCGTTTTTAACCCTTTCGCTACTACGGGCGACTATAGTCGCCCTGCATAGAATGCCACCGACGTACTACGGGCGACTATAGTCGCCCTGCATAAGATGCCACTCAGATACTACGGGCGTACAGCGGGAGCGCCGTGGCGGAGGAGTCGCCCGTAGCGAAAGGGTTAAAGTTCGCGCCAACCGCACCGGAAAGGAACGGTGGTGGTTGCGCTCCGATTAATCGAGAGTGTTTTTGATCAACGATGCGAAATGGCTCGTGACTTTTCTCTCTTCTTCTTCTCTTCTTCTTCTCTTCTTCTTCTCCCGGTTCTCATTCGTTCCCTTCGTTTCACCTTCGTAGGAGCGTTTTGAAAAAAAAAGAACGTCCTCGTCGCTCTCATACAAATTGTTCGACCTCGATGAGCGAGTTCGTGCCACGCGATTCCGGAGCATTAATTTTCCGCGTGTACCTGTTTCTCGCTCGTTCGCGTTTCTTTCGCCTTCTTCCACTCCGTTTCTCTCTCTTCTCTCTTCTTATTTCATCGCGAGCAAAACTCCTGACCCCGTCTCCTTCCACTCTCGATTTTTCCACCCCTCTTTTCAGCAGGCCGCATTAGAAGTTTTCGATTGAAATCAAATGAATCGAGGGTAACGAGCGTGTTTGGAGCTGGATTGATGGAGTTCGGCTGTATTTCGCCGAATGGGATGGAAGTTTTCAGTTATAGACGGGCCGCGCAGGGCATTCATTTCTTGGAATTGGAATACCTGTCATTAATTCTCCCTTTCTTTCGAATCATCCCTGACCTCCGGTCAGGTGGAATCCGCTTCTCCTCCACGCGGATCGTTTATATTAATAAATCCAATCTGTATTAATTTAATTCGATTCAATTCACTGCCCGTTTTCATTCGTTTCGTACAATTAACGGGTTTCTCGTCGGTGTAGGGGCTATCGGCAGCGATAAAGATCGATTTCATTATGAAAATTCTCCCTTCTTAATCTCGCGATTCCAGCTTGAATTTATATAATCAGCAGCCACGATTTTGTTAATTTGGACAAACGAACGGAGAAGATCGAATTCCACGTTGCTCCGTCCGTCGGTCCGTTTAATTTCCCTTTATTTCGTCTCGTCTACCACCCTCGCGGTTCTCCGGGGCTTTATATCGAAATGGACGTCGATCCTTTCGTGTCTCGTGACTCGGTCAACAACTCGGAATTGTAATTGGACGCCCAGGATCTTCGCCCTCGTCCTCGTCCTTGTCTTCGTCTCGAATTTAGCACCTCGGGATCAAAGTCGATCGTCTTGCGGCGGAAACGGTCGCTGAGAGTCGATCGGTTGCCTCGTCGAAATGGGAGAAGCTGGTCGAGAGGAAGAGTAAGAGGAGGGTTGGTCGCACGATATCTCGACTGCACTTGCACCGCACTTGCACTTGCACTTGCAGCCTCACCCCAGCAATAAGACCAAAGTGGTGGCTGCGGTGTGCAGCCACTACAAAGTAATACGCGGGCAAGCTCGGCTACCTGGCGATTGCAAATATCGAGCTCGGTAGGGGGTTTTAATCGAAATTAGATTGAAATTAACTCGAGACACGAGGATAGTTTGAATGGCGTAGGTAGAGGTAGCGGAGAACGGGGTATGGTGGGAACTGCGGCGAATCGAATTTTGGAAACTCGTTGGCAATAGCGTGGAATTCGGCGAAGTACTCTTCTTTATGATCACAGGGTTAGGGTACTCCGATTAATTTCTAGTCTTTCGACTCGGTTCATTGTACACGCCGATGCTCGATAGGGGTCGTGTTCGCTTCCCTTGAAATATACTCTGGACGGCCCAAATCGGGAGCATCTGCATTAAACGCTAGAACTCCTCCTTGAAACTGTTCCTTAATCGTCTCGACGTTCCTCAACGTGCTTTGACATTCATTAGGTGCCATCGGCCCGATTTACTACTGCACGATTTTTTAATGTAGATTTGCATGCGACAAATCACACGCGACAACACACACGTATCTTAATAGACTCGACGATGTTATATTTACTAGCAGACCCCGCTCAGTCGGTGAAGCCCGTTAATAATTTCCATTCGCGAAACCGACCGGCCACAGTCTCGCCGTAGAAACTTGGCACGTCGATTGTTACCGATCATTCTGTCACGGACAAAGCGTATAATGACTCGTTTATTTATTTATGTTTCAGGATCAACATGGCCCGAGCGTGCCGTCTGGCTCACGTTCTTCAGCTGGTCCTGCTGACGAGCCTTCTCTTGTCCACTACTTTGGCGGCCTCCACGAGGTCCCGTGGCAAGAAAAAGGTCACGAAGCAGATCAAGGAGGTGAACATCTGCGAGTTCGAGAGAGAACAGGCGCCGATCTACTGCTACTGCGACAACAACAAGATAAAGAACGCGAGCGAGGTGAATTGCTGGGTGCTGAATAGATTCGACGCGGACGATCCCATGTGGGGATACTTCGTATCGCAGACCAATCTTCAGAAATTGGTCTTCACCGTGAGGATCAACAACTCGCCGAGCTTGGATTACATACCGAGCCAAGTACTGAAGCAATTGAAGAATCTTCAGGTGATCGGCTTCCAATACGCGAGGATTCACGAGCTGGTCGAGCACGCGTTCTCCAATCTGTCCAGCGTAACGGAAATCAACCTGAGCAAGAACACGATCGTCACCCTTAGGAAGTACGCCTTCGAGAACATGCGGGAGCTCGCCGTGATCAATTTGGACGAGAACAGGATCGCCGAGATTAACAGGTGGGTTGTTGCTCGACGTGCGACACGCTTCGGAGTTCGGGTGCAGCCTTTGGGAGCAGGCCGTGCGATCGCGGGCACGCGACACGCCCGTAGAACACGCGCTCGGTAATACGGTGGCGTGTAAACGAGGCGTTCTCGGGTGGGTTGCCAAAGGTCCTGGAGAATTTTTTAATTGGCAGTGGCCGCGGACGAGCGTACCTCGAGCAAGGTGATTAACTAGAAAATGATTCCAATGCATTCTTTCTTCTTACCAGACTCATTGGAAATTTTCAGTCACTCTGGTCTTTGCTCCATCTCGTAAGTTCTAAAATCGCACGTTTCGTTGAATTTCGTTCGACGCGTCGACAATTTTTCCGCACACGTAACTATATCGATCTATCGATTTACATCGGCTTGTAACATTTAACTTTGTCATAGACGATTCTGTAAACACTCTCCGTGAAAGAGTAATCAATCGTGTCTACTCTGCGCGTGTAATTTTCAAAGTCTTGCCGCACGATCCCGAGTCACGAGCTGTCACCGCGCGAAGGTATAATTCTTTTCACAGAAATTATGTTGCTCCCTCGTTGGAAATTCAAGCCCGACGTTGCACGCACGTCGTCGCCACACAATCAAAAGACTATTAATATCGTAGCAATGAACTAACCCCCGCTCGCTAACCCTATTATTAGCTCTCGGATGAACAATGTATTAACATTGATCAGAATGCACGACCGAGTCCGTCGAACGACGTGCCTTTCGCCTCGCACATCGTGCCCGTCATGCGGACGTAACGTAACTTAATTGCGCTTACGCAATCCTCGATCGATCATATCATCGGCTTGCGACACTCGCGTTTACTGCGCGAAAAAATTACAAGCTCACCAATCGTCCGTTACATCATCGAGTCGCACCGGCTTGTAAATCGGTATCGATCACGTACCAAGAGCATCCTGCAACAGCACTTGCAAGTGTCAACTTAAAATCAAGATAAAGGACAAGTTCGTGTCAAGAGAACATAAAACGTTCAAGGCAAGAAAAGATCTCTATTATCAATTCGCATAATCTACTATCCTACTAATGCTCGGAGTAAATACATCACCGGCGTCTAAAAAAATCGTCTCATACTCGTAGCTCGACTTTTCCGTGCTTCCTCGAGGATAATGAATTCTTTCGCGAGTAGCCTTCCAAATGCTGAACTAAAAGACGAGAAGTGAAAAGAAGTCCTCTCTTCGAAGGGACTTTGCTCTGCTGGAAGTGAGTCGTTCAATTACGAGCTATCGCTAGGCGTCAATTTCGACTCGAGTCGAGCGTTAATGAGTCGAAAGTATTCCGGCGAGTCGGTAGTTCGTTTCTGAGGAATGCGCGTCTGCAGGCGGACGGATACGGCGAAAGAAGAAAGTGGAGGCCGGATGGGAGTGAAGCGCTAGCTAGGTAAATTACAGAGGAATCTTCCGGAGTACTTGGAAAATTTACAACGTAGAGTCGCATTAACGCTCCATCTCCGACTACCTCGTCCCACCACTCTTCTTCGCGAGCAGCTCCCACGCGTACATCCTTCGTGAACAGAACTGCTTGGCCCTCGCGGATCCTCGAGGAAGGCTTTACAGCCGCGTCAAATTGGTACGAATCAGTCTGGGATTACCTCGTAGATTAAAGACGCGGAAACGAGAGTGGAGAGCGGACCTGGAGGGTAGACGGAAAAACTGTAGTGGAGGAAGTGTCTCTTGAGAAAGCTTCATCGTCTTCTCAAACAATGAGAACGTCGAAGTTCGCCTGCAGAGAAGAATTCTCGAGCCAGTCCGTCGTCACAGCCTGCGACTTCGCAGAGGGACGCGTTTCACGCCTGCTTCTAAATATTCAGTTTGGCTGTCGTGAGCATCACGCGTGGAGCATTAAGCATGCAAGGCTGAACAACGGCGGCACACGCTCGTATAGTTCGAAGTCGCTTGGAGTTGTCCACGGAGTTACCTGCTTCTCTCGTTCTCTCGTACTTCCTGCACCACGAACACGGATGACTCGGACTATCCTTCTTCGTCTTCCTCCTCGTCTCTTGCATCCTTGCTCCGCGATTTTGATCGGTCCGCGAAATGTAATCCTCGAGGCATTGTGCGATCGCCAGAACGCCTATAAATACACGCCGAGATCGGCGAACTTCGATACCGAGTTAGTCACGCGACATAAACGCGAACAATGGCCGCTTCGAGACACAGAGGGAGACCGAAGGCCCACGGATGAGAGGAGAGTGGACTTTAAGTTGGACGATTTCTCGTAGTAGACGAGCCACGCGAACGACCACCAGACGGGAGAGCCGTTGGCTTCAATGGAATCGGCCGGCGAGCTTTACGCACGATTCCGTGGCTCCTACCAACTGCTTTCATGGGGTTTGTTTCGGTCGCGAGCCCGTTCAGAATGGCCTCGGTGACTGTAGAGTGAGCTCTGGCTAGAGTCCAAGGATCTTTTCGACGATCGTCGCCAGATTAGTTATCGGTAGGCTGCGATGGCAAAATTTTTCATTGGAAATGAATTTTCGTGTAATTTTCGCTTACAATTAGTAGAATGAATTATCTCGTCACGGTTTTATCGTTGGCCGAAGTACGGTGAATTTAGGACGTACCTTCGTTTCGGTCACCGAATCCGTCGTCAATCCTCGTACCACCAAAAATAACGAAACTTTGTCCGAGCCGGGTTGAACGTCAACCGCTAGCGTATCCGCAGAGCTTAATCTTTATTAATCTCCCGAAACAATTAATTTCCCCATAGTAATATCCATCCGCGGGCAATTTACAATCCACGCGCTCTCCCGCGTGGCCCCGATGAATTTTCCACGGGGCCATTAATGGGCTCGTAAAACACGCTTTCCCATTACTCTCCACTGGCCTTCGAGCATCGTCCAATGGATTTCCACGTGAACGTAGGATGTTACTCAACACCTTCGATCCCAGCTCTCGACCCAACGAAACAACCCCGAAGATCGATCACCTCTAACATCCACTCGCGTCTTTCTGTTCGCAGGGACATCTTCGTGAACCTACCAAGCATGCGAACCCTCTATCTGAACCACAACAACATCACCATCGTTCACGATAAGGCGTTCAAGCACCTGACAACCCTCCAGGAGCTCGAGATGACCAGCAATCAGATCAGCGTGATAACCCGCGACAGTTTTCACGGATTGAGAAATCTTCAGCGCTTGGATCTCCGACACAATCTCATCTCAATGATCGGCGATCGAAGCTTCGTAGAGATGCCCGAGCTCCAGGAATTGGAACTCGATCAGAACATAATCGAGTATATATCGGAGAAGGCGCTGGACGGGATGAGGAATCTGAGAAAGTTGCGTCTCAGTGAGAACAAGCTGGTCACCTTGGAGCCGGACTTCCTGTCGGGCGCGCCCAGCACCTACTTTCTCGACCTAAGGGACAACGCCCTCAGGACCATGACCTTCGACAACGTCAAGCCGATCGTGACCAACCTGTACAACAGCACCAGCTACTTCTACCTGGACGGTGAGTTCTAGTTTGTTTTATAGCATACGTCGATGAAAAGATTGATTGTACGCGGTTCCGAGAAATTTTCCGAAGCGTACGCAACGTTTAATTGTACATACATCGAGAGTGTGAGAAGCGAGGAGCAAAATTGTTTTTGATTTTTCTTCAGACGCAGGAGTGAGGAAAAAATTCAATTTGGGATAGCAGAATGTGATTGAAAGCTTCGGGGTGCTTCTATCTGAAAACTAGTGGTGGTTAGTGGTCGGCACGATCGCTGGGTGCTCGCGCTTCGCGCTCGCCTTACCGGGTGCAGAAAAGCCATAGGCACTACCGCGTAACTCACGTTTCCATACTTAAATTTCCCACAATTTCGAAACGGTTGAAGATGGCGGTACATAAAGTTTCGTGGCACCAAATGGGTATACATATACTCGATGTATGTACATGCCAAATTTTGTTCGGATCCATTCAGTCGTTTTGCCGGAATATTGGACTAAAGATTTGAATTAGCCGCCATTTTTTATTCGGCCAATCAAAAAATTTTCAAATTTCCAGAAATTGTCATTGTATACGTGTATATGTACAGAGTGTTCCGAAGTGATACGCGGCAGTTGAACGGGTTGCCTATCCATAGATCTGCAGGCGCTCGCTCTGCTGACCGGCAAGAGACCGTGGAGGGTGACAGGCTGCCGGTCTGCTGGCGCTAGGTGGCATTGGAAAAACCCGATTAATAGGCTACCGGTCGGTAAAGTGCATTTAATATCATTGAAGTGCAGTTAATATAAGGACGAGCCACAAGACGTGAGCATCAACGCCCCACCCCGTCCAGTGCCACCTACCGCTAGTAAACCGGCAGCTTGTCCCCCTGCACGGTTTCTTACCGGTCAGCAGAGCGATCGCCTGTAGATTTATGGATAGGCAACCCGTTCAACTGCCGCGTATCACTTCGGAACACTCTGTATGTGTAAAATTTTATTGGGATCCAATGAATAGTACCAAAGATATGAATTTTTCGATATTTGAATTAGCCGCCATTTTGTACCGGTTCAAGATGGTGGCTCACAAACCTTATTGTGAACTCACAGTAATGTACTTGATTTTTGTGCCAAATTTCGTCCCGATCGGTTCAGCCGTTTTTCTGAAATCGAAGATATACACGGACACACACACACGCACACACACACACACACACGAACGGTTTTCAGGATGGCGATTGCATCCCAGGAGCCGTGCTTCCTTAACGGTCGTGCCTAAAAACGAATTCGACGAATTCGAATTCTCCTTTCCATCGAAAAAATTCTAATCGGTGGAAATGCTTCGAGTTTCCCCTCGCGTGTCTCAAAATAACAACGAAAGACATCCGCTCGGATTAAACTGCAATCGATCCCTCCGCCCCATCTAGTGGTTCGTGACGTTAAGTGAATAACGCGAACTCGTAAAACCGTCTAGACGGGTGGTCCGCGGAGGTAGGAATCACCGGTAGAATTTTACTTCGCAATCGTCATTCGTACTGTAACCCTTACGTCGTAATAATCGTGCGACCCTCTTGTTTCTCCGTTTCGCTGTAAGAACGAAGAGAGGAAATGAAAAGTCGAAGAAGGAAAACGATATGCACGGAGGGTCCACCGTGATTATCGCGGACCTTCCGCAACGGAATGCCGCGAATCTCGAGATCTCGAAGCTCGAACTGTGTCCAACGCAAAAAAAGGGTTGACCATAGCAGCACGAGGGTGGGTACACTTATGCAGATGGTAATTGGCCTCAAGTGGGGGATCAGACGATGTTATCGATCGGCGAAATCTTTAATTTCGCTCGTTAGGAGGCCGACGCGTGGCAATTTCGCGGGTCGAACGTAAACTACGTCTGAACGATCGTACTGCGCACGCACGCGGTTACTGGCCCCGATGCTTTCGTCCATACATCAACGCCAGCCTCGATTTCTCAGCCCTTGTCCAGGTCGCAACCAGACGGCGAAGGGTTGAGAATCACGAAGAACCACTTGACCGAGAAGAATTAGAGTATTCTTTCGATCGATACGATCCTGATCTTTCAGAAGGATCCAGAAATTTTAAGGAAACTCGTGTTACAGTCTGTTGCTTTTTAAGTTTAAGAAAATGTTCGCGAGTGAGATTCGCGTTGGGACCGATTAAAACAGAGACTTGAGAATCACTGTAACTACCGCAGCTGGTTCGAATCAGGTCCTAGCATATAGATCAACGTCATTCTCGATTCCTCGACACGGTCCGGACTAGCCGTCTCGATCTTGTCTAGGCTGAGAGTTTGATGACCCGTAAGCGAGACTGCGGCGGTTCCTGCGGAGTTTGCAAACCACGTTGGTCTCTCATCATTGTCGGGTTTATATTTAGACCGCCTTGAGAACCCCTTCCGCGTGTGGCTAGCGCGATCCCAATTTAAATCCGGTATACGCGAATCGTGTCGATGACTAATGTAACTTCTTCCAAATCTCGCGAGTGATCTCAGACCCAGTTTCGAATTCGACGATCTTTCTTTAAAAATCTGTCGCATTGAAACCATTCTGTAGCTTCTGGCGCTTAAGAAACCCTTCCAGATTCTGATCGATTTAAATCTAATATACGCGAAACTCAATTATGACTTGTGTCAGATTTTTCAGATTATCTCGCGCATGATTTCTAAGTTGATTTTAAGCAACGACGAGTTTCCTTTAGGAATTCTAATCGGATTAAACCTATCCCGTAGCATCTCGCGCTTGAGAACTCCTTCCAAATTCTTGCCAATTTATATCTAATACACGTGAGTTCTCACACTTCGTCTCCGTTGATTTTGAGAAATAACGACTTTCCTTTAAGAATCCGTCGGCTTAAACAATCCCCTCTCTTCTCGCGCTTGAGAACCCCTCTGCCTCAACTGCAGCGAGCGCATCCAGTTCGAATCGGGCCTTCCTGTGCCGTTCGTCGAACTTCGCGAAACCTTCTCACTCTCCTCTCTATCCCTTTCTCTCTCTCTCTCTCGCTCTCTCCGTCCGGTCCAACAATCAGCAGCGACAACAAGGAGCGCGGATGGCCAACCCTGAAAGTAGCAAAAGCACACCACGGTGTCCTTCTCCCGTGAGAGAGCCCATCTAAGCCCATGCCCACAACCAGCAACGGCAGCAACAACGGCAACAACAACGACGACGACTACGAAACGATTGTTGAGACTTTACGAAAGTTGTCTACCCTCGACTCCAACCTAGCTACCGTACTCGTCCTCGTTGCTGGCGCGTTGCTGGCGTTGCTCGGCTTCGTTCCTGCTCCCGGTACGATCGCGCCACCCCCCTCCTCCTTCACCATCCTCTCTTCCTCCGTACGAAACTGTCGGCCATTATCGAGGGGGCTAATGGAAGCAGATCAGTGCCTCTCAAGCCAGCAGCTCCTGTCGGTGTCCAGGAACGAAAGTAAAGGAACTTTCGGCGGTGCGGTTTAACGGCTCGCTGTAACAAATTGCGGCGAGAGGGAGGAAAGCTGGACAGGGTGTAGAAATAAGAGCGAGTGGGAGAGGGAGAATGTGGAGATTGTAGGTTTAATGAGAAAACTGGTGTGCACATTCTGGCGCTCCGTGCTACCGTTCCACGAGCCCGGCCACTCCCCCTCCTGTCCTCTCATGGCCCGCTTGTTTGACAAAATGGGTATTGTGTATGTAACTTGAGCGCATGCATGGATGATTACGGAAGTTTCCACAGCAATATTCTACGCTCCCTTTCCCCATCCTGGCTGGGCACTCGGTTACTCCTTTACTCTCGTGTAGTCTCTCTCTCTCTCTCATGTTTGCTCTACCCCTTCCTTCTCGGTCACCAAACATCTCATTTAATTTATTCGATGGACGAGTACTGATTAAATTTCGTGGCCGAGAAACTTTTTCCTGCGTATGCTCGCGACAGGTTGCTCCTCATTGTTACTATTATACTTTTGAACACATTTTCGAGAACACGAGTAAGCGAACGCTTTGAGAATCACTGTCCGTAGTAGGTTACCGGGCGTAACTAGGTTTTCCTCTCTCTCCTACATTCCTTCCACCCACCCGCCGGTACTTATGCCCGCCAATTTATCAATTCCTTCGCATATGCTACCCACCGCTAAACACTCGATCGCGTTGAGCGAGAGGATGGAGGGGAGAAGGAAACGCCGAGAGAGACAGAGGAAGTGAGAAAAGGGAACCGGAGTGAAGCGGAGAAAGGGAGAACGAATGTGGATTGAATTAAGTGGAAAATGCAAGAGTACGTTATAGAGAAACGCGTAGAGGCCACGATCGATACTTTTCCATAAATATGGCCGTTTGTTGAATTATTAACAGATCCAATTATTGTCGACTGTACGATCGCAGCCGCGTGGAGGTCGACGACACTTGATTTCGTCGTTGCCGTCGATTACTAGGCAAGAGAGTAAGATGATATTTCATAAATTTCAACATTGAGCGATAAGTCGACAAGCGTGGTACGCGCGACCTCCTTCCATCGAGTGACGCTTAACGAGCGTCGCGACGCGCGAGAAACATTGAATATTCGATATAATCGTCGACTACGAGGATTGAGCGAACTTCGCGAACCTTTCCACGCGCGGGGAATTTTTTCCTTTTTTTTTTGAAAAAAAAAACGGAGAGAAAGAAAGGAAATTCTCCAGCTCGCAAGACTTAAAATATTTTATCGGCTTTAAGGTCGCGGCACATGGTCGTCGCATCGGAGCAAAGCGATTTTACGATTCGCCCTCTCACGGTGAAATCGCGCGCGATTTACATTCGCGCGTTAAGTTTCGCGCGCGGATAGCGTCGTCGGTCGCGGACTCGCGCGTCTACGATGCTCTTTGAATTTCTTTACCGTGAAAATAAGCGGAGGAGAGCGCCCACGCGAAAGGAATGTTTCTACGGGTAACGCGGGGATGAAATTTGCATTGATGCGCTGCCGTGGATTGCGAGAGTGGCTTTTTTGAAGCGGTAGTTTAGGTCAAATAAAATCCATTCCTTGCGCGAGTGCGCGCACCCCTCTCTCTCTTTCTCTCACTCCGTGACGGCGTTTAATGATACGCGGGCAAGCACGCCACGAATATCATCGCGAGAGAATCGAGATAATAGTCGACTGTCCGATGAAATATTTAAGGTAATCTGATTACGGATATTAATTCTCCGGTCGTGCTTTCAAAAACGTTTCGCTCTAATTCCTATTCGAATTTAAAAATTCGCGGGATGCAATTTGAAAATAGTCGTAGACGCGCTGGTTCAATCGGTGTCGACGAGTAAAGTGAGGATTGATGAAATTTCAAATCGACTATTTTTCGCTCGGATGTTCACGACGCGTCGTCGATCTCATCGACGATTCACTTTTCTGTTAGTTTAAAATCCTCCACTTGGGTCACAGACGCTCTAATCGAATCGTCATGATTTATTTAGTAATTCAGCCGTCACGACCTTTCGTTTTTAACTGGACGGTAAAAGGTCAATCTGTGATTGGCGCAAGTAAAAAAATTAGTCTATAACGTCAGGGTTTATCTTGACTCTCCTGCTGCATTTCAATTAGCGTAGCATTGTCTACTTCTAATTCTGGACGATTCGATTAATAATTCCAGAAAAGTGAACGAATCTTCGTGGCTCATTCATAGAAAAACAGGAAAATTGTTCTCTCGAACTTCGAATTTACCTTCTTGTCGAAGACTTAGCTTCACTATCTAGGTGAAATTTGAGAGACTCTTCACCGAAAATCTTTCAACTCGATAATACAAACTGTTACATACTCAATACTAGTCAGTATCTCGTTGCGTACATATGTGTCTGCAAACTTCCATAAACCAGTGAAAGTGAACAACAAAAGTCAACCTCTCCTTTGCATATTCTGTTCCCGAGCGTCGAAATATTTCTAATTCGATTTTTTTCTCTTCCACGTTCTCTTCCTCAACCTCTCTCCGTCCGAACCCTTCCACCCCAAATCATAATTATCCTCTTTTGCCGAAGGAAAATTTCAACGCGAGAGAAACTATGGAAGCGTGATGTTACGCAATCGCAAATGGAAGTATCGACGCGTAATCTGCTCATCGATCCATCGATCCGGCAGCGTCGAGACGAGAAGGCCGACGCGCGAAATAAAAGCTCCTCGTCGTCTCCTGGGGCGTTCGTTCTCTCCTCCACCTCCTCCTCCTCCTCTGCCACCTCCACTCTCTTGGTCACCGCTCATAGTTGCCGTCTCCACGCCGACGAAGGAGTTCAAGAACCTCTCGGACGCGGAGGCTGACTGGAAGAGTCTTTATGATGAGGAAGACGCGTCGTCGCAAGCAGCCACTTATCGATCCGTAATAGATCCGCAGCGTCTTCGTCTCGTAAATCGCGAGACGATGAAGGAGGCACGTAAGGCTAGAGCTTTTGTTGTTCTCCGAGGCGAGCAAGAAAGGAGACGAGACGCGACGAGTAGAAGAAGCCTGGAAGACGACGAGAAAAAGCTTTAGTCGCTCGCTGGGAGTAATTAATGTGGGAGATGATTTCAGAGAGCAATTAGCGGTGCTTGATTGGTGCTCGATGCTCGTGTTACTGTCGCCGCGAGTCGAGTGCTCGTGAGATGAGTATTATTCGATCGAAATAGAACGATACTATCAATCGAGATCAATGAACGAAGACGAGTAATGGATAAGGGGTAACGTTGAATTTATCAGGCGCCAAGAAATTGCTTGGACAAGTGATCGAACCGGAGCATCATGAACTAAAACGTAAGCCGAGTGGTATACTCTGGAACAATTGTTCGTTACGGTTTATGTCGTTTTCAATAATCTTGGCGAGCATCCCACCTGCGTTTACCCTCGCGTCGAGTCAATGGAGAAACACATGCGCATTTCCCCAAAGTTTCTCGACACTCTCCTAAGGAGAATGTCATGATGCTTCGAACTGTAACTTCACGCAACATGTGCCGGAGTTCGATGGAGCGTAGTCTAGTAATAGCGCCAGTCTTAGGCGCTTCTCGTGAGTATACGATATTACACCGTACGTGGGAAACTCGTAGGTTAATTTTCACGTGGTGTAAATTAATTTCGAAAGGACAAGGTGATCGAGTGGATAAGCGAGGCTGAAGATGAGAAGTCGAAGAGAAATCCAAAGACAATCGTTTGTCTTATATTTACGAGCTGATGATAAAAAAAAATTATCGGATTGAAGAGATCGCAAGGAAATGCGTGTTCCACCCTCTCACAGACGTCACTCTAAAATCTCCCTCATTTTCGTGCATCTCCGCAAGGAAAAATGTAGTTTCGCGCTTCAAAATGCAGCATGATATCGCAGGACGCGGCCAGATGGCACGCTTTCGTCTCTAGTTAATAAAATGTCTCGGAAGTAGAGTTCGTGCTCTTCTTACACGCGTATTCTTTTACAGTTCAGCATGGGCTGCCTCCCTTCTGGAGCTTCTGGGCCTCCAGCTATTATAGTTTATACCCCGGCAGAGGCAAGAAGGGAAAAAATAAAAAACGAACGCCGAAGTTAAAGGGTGCCGGAATGAGCCAGCCACCTTCTACGAGCCCTAACTCTTTCTCTTCGCTCTCTCTCTCTCTCCTCTTTCCAGCTCGTCGAGCGGGTTCAGCATTTGTTGAATATTTTCAGATTTCTTCCTGAAACTTTCCTTCTCGCCTCTTTGTCCCTCCGTCCAGACCTCCGCCCACCTCTCTGCACACTTTTGCGATCGTTATTGTTACTACGGACCAGCCCGTTACTATCGATTATCGCGCTTAGACGTCGTCGCCCCGTTTCTTCCTTTTTTGCGACGTCCTTATTCGCGAGCAACGAAGTATTTCAATTTGTATTAAAGACGATAGATCGAAAGAGCGCTTCCTAAGTGAAACAATAGTTCCAAGGGTGGAGCTTGAAATTCTTCTCGAGTCTCGCGCAAACCTTCGTCCTCGCGATTTTCCTTGCCTTTTGTATCGTTATCGGATTGAGAAATTTTATTGACTCACGCGAACGACGCTTCTTGCAATGTTCTTCGTATTACGACGCGAAAAAACTTTAAGAGAGAATAATTTTTTCTTTTCGCGTAATCTGGCATCTTCTGACGCGATTTCAGAATAACAATCGTCAGTCGTGCTCGAGAGTTTTTCATCTGGATTTTCTTAGCATTCTTATTATGCTCCTTTCATAAATGGCGTCCTTTAACGAATGAACCGCGGCAGAGGTGCATAAATTAAAAGCTAACATCGTAGAACTCTTCGATCCCTTCGTTTATTTCGCAGTTTTCAATTATATCGCCCCTCGAGGGATGAAGCATCGCGCAAATAATTCGCTCGGGCTCGAGAGACCGTCGAAGAAAGTGGACCGGTTAATTTTATTATCCAACGATAGTTTCCTGGTGAACGCGTGCCGCGTGACCGAATGCGAAAGAACGAGAGAAGTGAAAAGGGAACGAGTCGTAAGTTCCACGCGAGGGAAACACCTCGCTTAGGACTCCGAGCCTCGGTCGGCATGTAAATTCGCTGATTGTCGAGCACGAATCTTTTTGCACCACCCTACCCGCCCTTGTCGAGAGCCACTCGTGGAAATTAGCTCCCCTCTTTTTAACGCTCCTTAAAAATGCGCGCGCTCACCTTCCGCGAGGAAATAGCGTGCGAGCGGATATGCACGTAGGAAATTTTACTTCTCCGTGAAGTGTGCCAGTGCATCGATAAGGCGATAGCGAGAGAAAGAGATCCAACAGGTACGATATAGAAGGGCATAAATCAAAACGTTACATCTACATTTTTCTCGTTTGCTAATTTTACCCTCGGCGCTTTTACACCCTCCTCGTGAGAGAGAGAAAAAAAAAAAACAAGGAAAAAAGGAAAAAGAAAGCATCGTTTGCACTCGAGGATCCGAACGTCGCTCAACACGAACTTCTTTAAGCCGAACGTTCTCTCTCCTCTTGAACTCGCGAACCGTAGGACGAAGTGAGTAAGACAGGTTGTAGCGTGGCACTCGCGTCTCTTGAAATCGTAACTCGATCAAGCCACGGAAATGACTTCGTTTGTAGGAACAATGGATATTACCATGTTCTTCCCTTATTTACCGGGAGATTACGCGAGTGGAACGGGGAAAGGTGAAAATGACGAAGAAGGGGTGGAGACCGAAGAGAAGGATGCAGATTACTCTTGTCTCTTCTCGTCCGACCTTTTATTAAGATCCTAGCCGTCCACGCTTTTTATCCATAGAATTTGCATAAACGCTGTCCTCCGCACATCCGTGGACACTCGCGGTGAATAAAGGAGAGAGAAGGAAGAAGAGTGCTCGGCCCTTTTTCCCGATAATTACTTCTCTCTGTAAATAGTACGTAATCGTCGGAGCATCGCGAGGGGATGAGTCGTGTCGAGAGAAATTTTCTCCGGTCTCAGGAAGCGCGCGAGTGAACGAAAACGAAGAAAGCGGAATGGCAAAACGAAAGGTACCAAGTGGAACGAACGTCGAGACAAAAAGAAAAACAAGGTAACCACGCGTGAGAAAGGAAAGCAGCGGTAGAAAATTTCCACGGTGAAGAACCTTTTACTAGAGCTTCCTCGTCATCGAGATTGTCGAGCTAAGAACTCGTGTTTCTACTTGACCGGAAGTGACGTGGACTCGCGAATCGAAGTCGAAAGATTCTCCAAGTGTTTCGAGGTGCGCAAAAGCGACGAGTCTCTCGGTGGAGGACCCTCGTCCAAGACCGACGTGAGCTAGAGGGCGAGCGACGAGACGCAAATTAAAAGGAAAATGACAAAGGAGTGAAGGGAAGGGCGCGAGAGAACGGAAGAGAGAGAGATCTCGATGAAGATAAAGGGAAAGGGTGCGTGAGCGAGCGAGAATGCGTAGCGGGGTGCGGCGACGGATCAAAGTACCGCTCACACTCGTCCATCTCGCACACATTTTCTTTCCTGCTCATTCATTTCCTGCTCGCACGCTCGAGCCTCTCCAACACGCGAACGACTGACGCACTCCGCGCGTGAATTGCTCGCCTCGCAATCGTCTCATACAGAAGAAGAGAGAGAGAGAGAATCGTGCTCGGGTTTGTAAATTCGCGCGCGAGCGCGCTCTCGAGAACATCGGTGTCACGTGCTGGCCGCGCTACGAGAGACGTCTTGTTAGCAGTCGGAGGGCCTTTTACACCCCCTCTCCCACCATCTCTCTCCCTCACGGTGGAAGAATCGCGTCGTATAATACGCTGGGACACTTACACGGGCACTTACGCGCGTGTGCCGCTCGTAACGCACTCGCCGCGCGCGATTCATCGCCGTCGTTAAGGGCCGGTGCACACGCGAGTGCGTGGCTCGCATGTGAACGCTTGCATAGGGGTTAGGAAGAAGAGGGAAGGGAAATGAGCGTGTGCGTGAATCGAGGAGTGCCTCTCGCCTTGGCGAAGAAGAGGGAAGAGAATCGAGCTGATACCCTGTGTGTGTGTATGTGAGAGAGAGAGAGAGATAGAGAGAGAGAGAGAGAGACAGACAGAGAGGAAGTGGTGGCAGAGTGAGCGAGTGAGTAAGAGAAAGGAGAGGGTGGCAAGTCATAACGTTGACAGGACGACCAAAAACATATTCACCCGTATCGTGTTAACGAGCTCTTGTTTCGCGAGAGCGCGACTATGCTTTTAGCGCGACCGCCATGGGTGGCGCGTCGTGGAACGACTCGAAGGCACCAGACGGTCATTACAACGGCCACGATCTCACAGACGCTGCTGTTATTAGGCTCCTTCCTTACTTCCGAAGATCCGTAAAATCGCTAGATTAAAAGTCTCTCTCTCGATTCCATCGTGAAGATCCTCGTCGAGAGCACACGGTGGGTTTTCGAAAATTTATTAGCCGTGAATTTTATGAAAGGGTCGCAGAAGCGTAAGGGAGGAAACAAGAGGAAAGAGAGCTGTGGATTTATTTCGTTGAGAATGATAAGGGCGTGATTTACAGGAAAGCAGTGGCGTACGATAGCGTGCACCGACACGATTTATTCTCGCTTGCGCTTTTTGCGAGAGCGCGATTGCGTTAACGCGATTTATAATTTGTGAAAAATGATAGTTGCCTACGAGGGCCGGCCGTCGAGAATATTTCGTCGCGCTCGGTCCTTTCTTACGATAAATCGAGGAAGAGATAAATCGATGCATCGAAGTATCCTGAAGATCGTTCGTTCCTGGCGTCGGGCGCGTCCGCGTCGCCTTAACAGCAGCAGAAATCGAGCTTGAACTAGATAGAAATTAAATTCACCGTGGAAAGCTCGCGAAGGACTCCTCGCGAGGAGAGTCCGGAGGAAGAGGAAGAGAGAGACTCCAGAGCCAGGGTATACATCCGAGAGATATCAGTTTTTCCATTGGAAATGCGAACGAAAGGGATACCACCCCTTGCGCTCGATATCGAGAAGTATCGAGCATCAGTATCGTAACTCAGGACCGACCTGGCCATCCCCATTAAGCGGAGTGGATAAAATATTGAGTTACTTCCACCGTCCACCACCCCTTTCCACCCTCTTGTTCTCTCACCGCTACTTTTCCCCTTTTTTGATTTAAACCAGAAACGAGAGAGAACGAAAGAGAGAGAAAGAGAGATCACGCGCGCACAAATTACCTTGATGTGGCAGGAGGGTTGAATGGGTGGAAAGGGGTGGAAGGAGATAATGTTTCCCGTAATCCGATATATCTGTCTTTGCCGGTAGAGTCGGAGACCAACGATAGCCGAGCTCTAAGGTAATCCTATGAGTAGAGGCGGATCTAGGACGAAGGATAGGAGGAGGTGGTGGTCGAGATCGATCCGTGGAGGTAGATGGATAGATAAATAGCTTTATTTGCCTTTTGGCGAGGTGTTGATCGGGGTAGCCGAACCAGAGAGAGAATCAGCGAGAAATCAGGAGCGTAGATAATGACGGTGGTATTGTGTTGCACGAGTATCGTTTATTTTCA
This sequence comes from Tiphia femorata, assembly GCA_944319695.1. Taxonomy (NCBI): domain Eukaryota; kingdom Metazoa; phylum Arthropoda; class Insecta; order Hymenoptera; family Tiphiidae; genus Tiphia; species Tiphia femorata. Next base: position 8,011,755 of record OX090896.1, on the reverse strand, counting down.
CTATGAGAATAAATTTCCCTCTCCCCGACGAGCGATCTTGACTACTTCCTCTCGAGCATCGATACTATTGGGAACCGATACCAACCGTAATTGGTCGCTAATTGAAAAACTGTGAGAAATCGGTAGCGGACACGAAACAAGCGAGGCAAACGGGCGCATTCGATGTCGACTTTTTTTTCGGGACTACAGATTCTCCTCCGATACTTTTTCCAAAGGGACATCCTTTTCGCGACTCGACGCGTGTAAGCAACTCTGGCTGGCGCGCGTAAATCGGGAAAGAGAGAAATTGTACGCGAAAGTCTATAGACAAAAGAATAAATGAATAAAAAGGAAGAAGGTGTCCAACCAGCAGGACGAAACCGAGCGAAAGGATTGTAGCAGGGATCAGCACGGTAGAAGACAGGTTTGCTTTGTTTCACGAGCGAGTAAGAGATGTTAAGAGCGAAGAGAGGATGAAAATACGAGAGAAACGTAGAAAAAACGAGGGAGACCTGCCGCGCAGTAATGGCGCGCGACGTGCCTGTCGTCGAGAACTCTCGATAATGGAAAGGGCGCGAATCCGAAACGAGAAATCGAATCGAGACCGTAGCGCGCAGGGATCACCCGAGGGTTTCGAAAATTAGATAGGCAACGCGAATAAATTTCGCTCTTCCGTGATTCGAAGATACCCAGAAGGGGGTATCGCATAACGAAATGCTTTCTCAAAAAATGTCTCTCTTCCAGAAGAAGCTAGAATTTCGCACGCGATATTACAGCACGTTTTAAGGTCCACGCGAATTAAATAAAATAATAATTAGGAACACTGATCAGTCGTGCTCTCACAGCACCCTTTCTTTTTCGTATTAACTAACTTGCACTACACAAATCAGTAGCATCTCACAAGGGAACCGCACGAACTGACTTGGCACCAATTTTAATGCGATATGGCGCAATCGATAGGTCTTGGATAGTGAGAGAATGCTTTAACGCGTTTTGTCTCGAAGATGTCTCGTTTCGGAGATATGAAATATGTACAGGATAGGCCATTGTAGTCCATTAACTGAAATATCCCATAAAATGACTCTTCAAGATCAAACTAATGGACAATCAATATTAAAATCAATGATGGCAATCTTATGGCTCCCTCGAAACAATGTAACTTGTATCTGGAACTTTATGTTTGAAGCTTATGGAATATGAAATACTTCGGTGAACAGATTATAACGACCTACGCCTATCCCGATGCATTCTGCATATATTCTATATCTGCGAAACGAGACATCTCCGAGATAAAACCCGTTAAGGCATTTTGTTACTGGTCACGACCTATCGATTGCACCATATTGCATGGAAATCGGCGCTTGATCAATTCGTGCTGTCTCCTTGTCAGTACCCACGTATTGATACGCAAATATTCGTTTCACACTCACAATCATTCGAGTTGACAATAAACGTACAAGTTCGAACGAAAACTTACTAAATCATTCGAGCACCAACGTACCCCGCAGAGGATCGAGTTTCAAATTTTCCCGCCAATTCCTACGAGGCGTGCTCGCAAGAAGCCGAGCGCTCGTAGGGCCGGCATTAATTAGCGGCGAATAAAAATACGGCAGTTTCATAAAGTCCCGGCGAAGCTCCCCACTTCCGGCGGAGGCTCGTTGCTGCGGTGGGTTCTGCAGTACGAGGTGGATAGTCGAGGCCAGGGAAAGAAGAAGTGAGGTGGAACGATGGAAGGAAGAGAGAGAGAGATAGATCGAGCGAGGCTGAGGCTTATCTATGCGGCACCATAATATTGAAAAATGAAATTAACTTCCGCGCATGGCGGACGGGCTTTACTCCGAGCCCCCGCGGGTAATTTAATATTTTTCCCTTTACGGCTCGGACTTATAGAAGCCCGAGTAATCCCGTGTATACGGGAGGGCGTGAGGGCTCCGACGCAGCGGGGGTGGCAGAAGGGAGAAGTGAAGGAGGAAGGAAGAATGGAAAAAGGGAAAAACTGTGGGAAAGTGCGGAAAGGCTGTGTGGCCAGGCGAGGAAGAAAAGCGCGTGGTTGGCGGTGGGTGATCGAAGGTGGTGGCTCTCTTTATGGCGAATTTCACGAACGCGAAGGTGTTGCGAGAGGGGTACGAGAATACTCGACGGCTCGTACCCTCGCAGCCGACACTCGTAATGGTGCCACAATGGAAGGGTGGAAGGTTTCGAGGGAGGTCTGCATGCCGGTGAGACGGGATAGATGAATCAGAGGTCGGAGATTTCGAATTCAGGGCCCGGCGAGCGATTTCGCGTGGCCCCGCGCCACGCGAGCCTTTTTACGGCGCTGCGGCCGCGTAAAGTCCTGATCGAACGCAGTAAAAAGTACGGCCGATCGGCGCCATAATTTTTCTTTCTCGCCTTCCGCGCGAGGAGTGAACCGGGCTACTCACCTCCTTTCGCAGTCAGCGTTTCGTGTGCCTCGAAACATTTCTCCCAGGCCTCGGAAGCAACGGTCCTTTTATATGGACCAGCAGAGCGTATAAGCTTCGATAGGATCTGCAAGTTTTCTTTTAGTGTCCTCTTGATCCGCGATAGTACTCAGACTGACGAAGAACAAAAAATGATATTCGCAGTTACTAGACTGCGAAGCCCGACCGGAATAATTAATCTGGGGCGAAGTAGGGCTGCGACCTAGGGGTCTCGAATGAATCGCGAAGATCGGTGAATCTCTTACGCGCGCTCGTAAGTAAGAATAAAATTAGCCGGGCGATCTTACGGCGCTAGGAGGGCCGCTTAAATGCCCTTATCGTACTCCGGTGAGGGTAAGCGTAACGCGATATCTTCTCGCGGCTCTTTGCGCGTGCCTTGAAAGGAGAACTCCTCCGAGCCTCTAAGTGTCGCTCGATTGAAATTAATAGCCATTGAGAAATTCTTGCACCCGGGACCCCGGAGCATCGTTAAAGTCCATTCGGTGGTAACTGGCACACCTGTACACTCACACTCTTGACACACACACATAGACATATATACACACCGAGAGAAAGTGCTCGACTCTCCTGATTTAATAACACTTACCTTCACGGTGTACACGTGTACCCTGGCTTAGCCGCGGCAACGTTTATCCGCGCCCCCTTTTATCGAGCACCCACCCCCTACAACCCCTTCACCCCCTGGAGAACCTTCGACGACGTTCCCGACACGATCTTCTCGTTGGCCCCTTTAAATTTTCGTACGTTAATTATGAGTTATGGTAGGTGCGCCACCTAAGCTGCATATTAATCATCCTGCATCTCTTGTGCTCGAGTGGCCCCATAATGCACAAGGAGTGAGAGAAGGGGTCGGAGGTGGCTCCGGTAAGAAGGAGGAAAGGGGAAAGGCGAAATAATTAGCAATTAATCCTGCTGGTGGTTCCTGCCTCTCTCTCACTTCCCTCATTCGCTTCGCCTCTCTCAACCTCTGGCCAACTCCACGTTTTTATTTCACCCTTCAATTTCCTCGACTTTGTTCTCTTCTCCACCACTTCTCTCCCTTTCTCTTCATTCTCTCTCCTCGCGCGTCACCTTCGACGCTCCCATCGTCCGCGGGTAAGTCCTTCGATCTCAATTTAAAATCACCACGCCCCACTTTCTCTCTCTCCCTCTCTCTTTCTCTCCACACAGATACATTCATTTGTACGCCATTACGAAGATTAACGACCCTCTCGCTCGCCCAACCCCGCGCGAGCACGCCCTAGAAATAAATCAGCGCTGAGTGGTGAAAGTGTGTCGTCCTCGGTGGCCGTAGCACGGTGGGCCAAACTGCCGAGGAAAGTGGACCGGTGAGATTTTCTTGAGGAACGGAAGTTTACCGGTGGCGGGTGGCGCGGAGGACCCGGAAGTGAGGAAGGATGGAATGGAGGTGAAGGGAGGACGAAGTTCGCGCTTGCTCGCGAATCGTGGATATAACCGGTTGAAAACACGGCGCGAATGTGGTCGCCCATCCTAACCACCACCACCGTCAACAGCTGCAGCGCGCGGTGCTTCAGTTTAAGCAGTTACTTTAAACGCGGATGGCTGCGGTAGGAGGATGAGGTTGGCACAGTGGGGTGCGTTGAAACCGTGGGGAGGGTGGAATAGAACGGGGAAAGATCGGCAGCACTTAATTCGCGAAAGCGCCCTGGAAAGTGCTCTTTTGCCCCCCGGGGGAGGACTTTTCGCACAGTGCTTAAGCGTATGCTTAACGTAACGTGCGATATGCGCTTGCGCGCTCGAGTTAGGGGATGGAAGAAAGGAGAGAGGAGGATGAGAAAAGGGGGGTTGAGTCATTGTAGGCGGGTGCTACCTAAAATATCGGTGCTTTTACGGGCGACGGCAACGGATACTAGTCGCTCCGTATGCTCTCGGGCTCGCGGAGGACGCGTTTTGCATGGGACAAGAGGCTCCAAGGAGGAGAACGAAGACGAAGAGAGAGATAGAGAGAGAGAGAGAGAGAGAGAGAGAGAGAGAGACAGACAGAGAGGATTATGAGCGTAAGCGAACGTGGATGGATAATGTTGACGATAACGAGCGTCATTTGCGTATTAAGCCCCGCCGCCTATTCTGCGCAACCTCCGGAGCCCCTTAAACGTCGGAACTTAAAAACAGCTATGGTAAAGAAAGGCCATGGGGCGGAGAGGAGAAGGCGAACTAAAAAAGGACAATAAAGAGGATTAAATGCGTGCGTACCTGGAAACGAGAGCAACGTGACGTCACGTCCCGGGGAGATACACAAAAGGTTGTTGAAAAATTCTTGCCTCTGCCTTGGTACTCCGGATCGTGGAGGGGAGTAAACGCGGAGGAAGCGTCAAGGATAAAGAGAGTGGCGCGATGTAAACGTTACCGCTTGTAAAAATATTACAAGCACTTCTCCGTGGATGTTGGGATGGTGTGCGCGCGGGTACACTCGTGCCGTTTAGCCTCTCGAAAGAGCAAGTCGGCTTGGCTTGCCCGTTGGGGGAAGGACTTGAAAGCCACCGCGGAGTGACGCGGAGGAGAAAGCCGGCTGCGTTGCGTCGGAACGAGCCTGTAAAAGGAGAGGAAAAAAGCAAGAAGTTTAAAAAGATGGAGGAGAGAGAGGCTTGAAACGAGCTTACGAGATCGCGCGCGACTCTCTTGCCTCTCGGTCTCTTGACCTTTTGCGTTTCCTCCTCGTGAAGAGTAGACGAAGAGAAGCGGTGGTGGAGGAGGAAGATACGGAAGCACTTTGAACCAACAGGATGTTGGTGCCGCGGTGATGCTCCTGGTGCTGCAGGTGCAGGTCCGTCGCGCTGAGGGCCAAACATGCAGATGCTTTTTAACGGCGAGACTTCGCCACGCGTCTCGTACGCGCTACATTCTCTTGGAGGTAGCTTCTACCGGCGGAATTCGAAATTAAAAATCTAGGTCGATTTAGAATCTAAGGGAGACCATTTCCGAAGGGCCATTAACTTTTACGTCGTCGGTCCTTTTAGACATCCGCTCGTAGGGAAGGGACGGTTAAGCCCACAATTAACATACCCCGGTACGCTAATAACCCGCTTTTTACGGGATCAACCGAGGAGGTGCCGTCGAGCAGAAAAAAAGGTAGAGCGCGGAGAGACACGAGTTTTTTTTCTTTTCCTCTCTATCTCTTCCACCCCTTGCTCCTCTCCTCTCTCATTCTCTCTTCGTAATTGTCTACTATTTCCTGGAGCTTTAATGCCACCCCTGGTTCGCTCCTCCTCCCGCTCGGTGCCTTCCTTTTTCCATCGTGACTGTTTTCAGTAATTGCGCTCCGCTCTCTTCTTCTCTTCTCTTCTTCGTTCACGCGAAGAGAGAGAGGGAGACAGAGAGAGAGTGCGATCCGCGACATTTCGCGTAATGGAAATGGTCTTACGGAAAATGCGCGCCGTTAATCCGCGGCGAACAAAGTAACTCCTGACTCCATATTTCTCGTGGCTTTCTCCGTTCCACTATTCCCTCCGTCTCCCTCTATCCCACTCACCCCGGTTGCCTCGTACCGACCGCGTGATACGGTGAAGTCTGTAGAGAGCAGCGCTCGCGCCCGCCTTATCGCAGTTCCGGGGGCTCGCGTTAACAGGCGCGTTGCACGGGCTTGCTTCTGTATAAATATTCCACGGTGGGTGCGTGGGTGGTTAATTGAATGTAGATAAGATCCCATACCCGTGCGCGAGCTGTTACTCCCTGCTTTTGACGCGAAAACGTGCTCCCCCGACGTCCGCGAATTTCTTTGAATCTCGTCACCCGAGGTCCCTCTCGTTGCTTACACTCGTTTCTCGAATTACCTTCTCTCAGGCTGCGTATCGTTAAAAACGATCCGAGGGGTACGTCACGCGACACACCGCCACGTAAATCCTACGCGAAGATTTTCTCAGCCGTGAAAAACATCCCTCTGAGGTAACCGAGAAGAAAATCTCGACAAATCGCGCGTGTCGTCCGGGGTGGGTCTCCAAACCCCTTTCGCGGTGAAACGCGTGTGTGCTCTCGCATACGTCCTCGAGATTCCCCTCCGGTGAAATCGAAAACAATAATTCTCGCATACGGCGCTCTTACCCCTTAGGTGCATCTCCGATACATGCAACAAATTCCGAACATCATCCGAACCGCTTTCAGGCCCTCCCCTACCTGGCGCTTATCTACCCCAGAGGAGGTGCGCGATGCGAGAAATTCATGGGTAGGAGGGAGGAGGGTGGAAAATGGGTGAGGGGGTGGCGAAGCGCATCGAACCGAGCCATTCTCCGAATAATATTAAAGAGAGATACAGGGCCTCGCGCCACTCTCTGCTTTCTCTCTCTCTCTCTCTCTCTCTCGATGCTCTCTATCTTCGATATTCCCCGCGGAGTACGTGAAGCATCATCGCCGAAGCGATGCGCACCACGTCGGAACGGCCGCTCTCGAGGACCTCGGTTGCCACCCCCGTCGCGGCTCGATTCGAAATAAACGGCCCTCGTTTAGAGAGGAGAGACACCGACGCCACCGCGCACTCGACGGTCGGAAACGAGCGAATGATTTACGATCGCGGGCCACGCGCGAAATTTCCCTGATTCGTTTTGCGCGTTTCTTTTGTCGCGGACATTGAGAGACCGAGAGAGAGAAGGACGGATTGGATAGAGGGGAATAGAATATTTAGACGAAATGTCTTTATTTTTCAACGTAAGGTCAATGTCCCAGTTTCTACTCGAGTCCTGATTTCTACTCACTGTCAACTATTTTTCTTAACATTGATATTCGGTTGATAAAATAAGTTGCAGAAAGATGAATTATTAATTATTTAGATACTCCCGCAGAAGTTGCATAGGCTCATAGTTAAAAATAAATTTCATAACCCGAGCAGTCGTTGTAGTCTTGAATCAGTTGAAATAGGGACATCGACTTTATTGATATCGATGAACCGAAACTGAATCTGTTACACTTGTATGCGCAGAAATAGGGACACGTTATGAGTAGATATACGGACACCGCGATTTTTGCCGAGTAGAAATTCGTTCGTTTCTTGCATTGCATTGAATTAACAATTATTCACAATAAAGGTCTATGATATTTCTTTAATTTTATATGTAGGACGACTCCTGACGCGATAAGCGATCAATTTGTTCGCTAATTGTCACTTAAAGTAATAATTTAAACTACTGTTTTTAGTATGATTTGTCTTAAATGAGTAGAAATAGGAACATTAACCTTAGTTTAGAAACAAGGATCACGAATTTTCAAGCACTCGGTGATACGAGTATTTAAATTGAGAGGGATCCTGAAGAAACTCCGCGAGCAGATTTGTATATATAAGCTGACGCATTCGTGATTCATTCGACGAAAAACCATACACAGGAGGGCGGGGTAAGCTGGGTGTGGAATTGAAAGAGGGCACGCCGAGGAGGGACGCCGAGATGTGAAAAGGGGTGAGTCCGCACAGTTCGTGCGCGTTGAACGATGGAAATGACGAAGGCACCCGCTGGCCTCGCCGTGTTTCGTTCGTTCCATTCTGATTGGCCCCACCCGCTTTTCCGTTCGTTCTCCGGCGAATTGATCTCCCGTGGACTCGCGTAAACCGAGGAAATTCTCCGAGCGACAGAATTCTGTCTAGCTCACGCATCGCGAAACGCAAAATTTCCAGATCGCTCGTCCTCCGTGGCAGTTCGTCTTTTAACGAGCGAAGTATTTCTGGACTCTCGAGAATTCGAAATGACTTTACCTTTTAACGAGAAAGAGGACGGCTGAGAAGAGCGAAGGGAGAATTTTCTATTCGTCGCGTAGGATCCCTCGTGTTGGTTGGAGGTACGTCCATCAGTGTCGCATGTCAATCGCATCGCACGAGCTCGCGCGCCACCGTGCTGCTTCTGCTTTAAATAAATGAGGCGCGAAGCGCACGACCACCGACCGGTCCGTCGAGCGATACGAGCTTATCGGCCATACTCGAACCAACGAAAGTCCTTTTTTACCCTCCCGGCTTCCTCTTCTTCCACCCCTTTGCTCTACCGTGCCTCGACGAGTCTCGTGACTGCGAGCACGCTCCATGAATGATTTACGGCTCCTCGAGCCACGGACGCGCGTGTGTGTGCGTTTGTTCGGAGGGGTGGCGGTGAAGGATTTGTCGCGTACCGGTCCGTCCCGACGGAGACTGGAAAAAAAAGGAGGGGTGCGCGAGAAGAGGAGAAAAGAAACGGGAGAAAGAAGATCGACGAAGCTTTTCGACTTTCGCGTTCCATTCGTCGGGTCGGTCCACTCGTCCTCGGTAAACCGAGCAGACGCACGCTGCTTCTCTTCCGCCTCCTCTATTTCCTTCGTTCGATTTTTTCCCTCCCTCTCGTCCCTTCCATCGTCGTCTCGTAGCCTCGAACAATAGCCGCATCGACGAACAATACCAGGAGAGAATCGTTGGCTTACCGGATATTCAATTTCGAAAGAATTTCTATCGAGGACTTTCTTTCTTTATCCTCTGCAAGCGCACGCTCGTTCACCACCTCTCTCACTCTTCGATCACCCCCATTCCTCGTCAGCACGCACTCCGTCGTAGGGCAAAAGTCGCTTTAATTGGCATCGGAGAAAGTTGAAAACCGCGCGCGTTTCTCCGCTCCGGAGAAACGATGCGCCTCGCGATTTCTGTGAGCCACGTGGGAAGAGAAACGAGAGGATCTGATTTTTCAACAAGATTTATTATTTTGAGCGCGAACTCGTTACCATCCGAATCGATGGACTTTCTATTCGCCGGTGTTTCGAGAGGGATGATAGGATGCAAGAGTACATGGAAAGCAGGGAGCGAATTACTTCTCTTTCCCAACCGTTTCCGTAATCCGACTCCCTATACCGGAAATAATCCTCGGTACTAGCTTCGACGCGAGTAAAATACTGTAATGCGAAGTAGGAGGGGGTGAGAAGCTCGTTCTCCACGTTTCACGATTTTCCGGCGTTTCCGTTGTCAAATTAGCGATCCGTTTGTAGACAGATAAGTAGCAAACTATGGCGGGCCAGCTATATTATTATCTAATAAGCCGTCTACGCGCGGCCAGCCTCTCTCCACTAGGGGTTGCTCTTGCTGTTCCATCCCTCCACCCGCTTGCGTCTACCCTTCGCTTCTCACGCGCTTCATCGCCACCCTCGTCGACCACCCCTCATCAACCCCCTTCGTCTCCTTCTCTTCTCCACCCTGTTCGAGGGTTGAACGATTCTCCTCATCCTCCTCCACCTCCTTCGGTATATTTGCCGTGCTTTCAGAGCTTAATTAACGCTCGAACGGGCCGGATGAAAATAAATTTCACGAGACCGTGACCGCCGCCACCGACGTGGGTGGTTGCTGGTGTTGTTTGCCGAGTGTCTTAAACGCCAAGTTTGCGTAAGGCGCGCCGCGTAAGGGGGTGGGTGGAAGATCGTGGAAGGTTAGAAAGGAAAATTTCGATCGGCTCGAGCCAGTGGAATATTCTAATCCAGGAAATAGGTTAGCGATTAATACGTGTTGTTTCTTCAGAAAGAGCATCTCGATAGAATCCAACAGGAGAGTTTAGTGTAGAGATAAGGAAAAATGCAGAGAATCAGGGGAAATCTCGGATAGGAGAATTAAGCACTGCGAATGAGGAACGCGTGAATGTCTGAGGCGCGACGCGTGACGGTAAATGGAAATTAGAGAATAATTACACGTCCACTTTCTACCACCTTCATCTCCACTCCCTTCAAGGGTGTAGAAAAAAAATGTCGCGTAAGCGCGCCGGCATCGCATTAATATTTGCCAGTGAAAAAGGACGAAGTTGTCCGGCCAGGGTGTGGGCTGTTGCTCGCGGCGAATCGGAGGAGAAAGAAAAACAGGAGGAGATAGAGAGAGGTGTAGGAGAAAAAGAAGAGTAGGAGAGAAGGTGCAGAGTTACGCTACGACAACGCGCGTAATCTTTCGCATAATTTTGTACACTCTCTGCTGGCGCGCGCTCGCGCCATCCCCTTCCACCACTTTCACCCCCATCACCATTTTCTTGGCCCTCAACCCTCCTCACTTTCGCGTTCTCCTTTTTTCGTCCCCACGGCTCTCGCCGCCTTCGACTTCTTTCCTATTGTTTTACGAGCGATCGTAAAGACGAGCCGAATTAGATGCTCCCGCCTAAGGGATGCTAATCCGATCCCTTGCTCCTCGTTCTACCTTCGCGTTACGGAGTTTTACGCGATCGAAAAGGACGGGGTGAAAAGTCGTTTCGCGCTTTCTCGATGGGAGGAGAGAAAGAGGAAAAGGGGGCATGCGAGAAGGAAGAGAGAAAGTGTTCGGAAAGAAAATTCCTTCCTTCGTTTATTAATCGATACTAGTCGAGCTTGGGATTTATTTCCAAGAATTTTCTTCCTCCATTGGATTTATGAAATCCACCCCCTTTGACGGATATAAATTCACCTCGCGTTTCTTTGCAATTCATCTATTATAAATAATTTAACATCCATCGGGCGGGTTCTTTTTGATATCGATCGGAGCATCGATCTCCTTCCGCCGCGCGTGAGCGCGTCTGGCACGTGCGTGCAAATAAAAAGGGGAAAAAGGAACGAGAAGGACCAGTATGCGGTAGAAAAGTGGGAGGCAGGTTGACAAGATGCGCATGGACGTGGATTGTGCGTGGTACTCGGCGCGAGGTCGATGGTGGGGCCACATATGGCCATCGCGATCCGATCGTCCCCGGGAAATTCTCGAAATCGAACACGAGAAATAACTTTACACCCATTTCGCGACGGTGGATTTATGCGCTCGAGGTGTCTCGTAAAACTTTTAACCGAGCAGTGACACTAAAACCGCTGTTTTTATCCTTCCCTCTCTCTCTCTCTCTCCTCGTCTCTTTCTCTTTGGCTCCCTCGATCCGGTGCTTTTAGCGAGAGAAAGAGAGAAGAGCGAAAAATAAAAACCTCATCAGAGCGCGCGCGCGGTCGGCTTGTAAAGCGAGCAAATTAGGTCGCATGCGAGAAGGAAAAATGAATATGTAAAAAGGATTGGGAGAAAAATGAATATGCAAAAAAGAGCGTGTCGGCGACGGGACACAACGAGAGCAGGGGCGGTGGGAGATAACTCGCGTTAAAATCCGTTCCGGCGATACGTCGCCGGGAGGGGCAGGAGGGTGGAAATTGTGGGAGCGGATCCAATAAACAGGGAGAACGGGGTGGACCGGATAGTGTCCAGCGGGTGTGAGCAGCTCAAACGGTCATCCCCGATTTAATAATAACGATAAACAAACTAATAACCACCCCTGCTAGGGATGAAAATAAAATTCTCTCTCTCGCCACCCCCCTTCCTCGTAATATTCGCGAGAGCGTGTAACCACCTAGCACCCGGAGAGCCCACGAGCAATTTGTAAAAAGGGGCTTCGAGACCGTGGACGCGCGATCCGCGACGTATTCTCTCTCCTCCTGCTCCCTAATTTTTTTTTTGTCCCGCTCCCCTGCGCCTCGGCAAGCGCGGTCGCCCACGGCACGGTTAATTCTCCTATTTGAATTATTAATGTTTACGGCTACGAAATGATTTATGGGCCACCCAGCTCCTCTCTCGGCCCTCTTCTCGAACTGCCTCCGTGGCCACCCTACTTCTGTCCACCGGTAAAAATAAAGTGCAACCCATCCGACGGCTAAAGGCCGCTTAAGCGGACCGCGCAACGTATAACTGTGACTTACATGTGCACTAGCCCCTGGGAGTTTAAGTGCAACCACCGCCTATGGATAAATTCCCGCGCGGCTGCATAAAAGAGAGGATTGTCGGTGGAGAGATACGCCGCCCCCGGGAGCCTCGCGTTATCTTCCGTTCCACGCGGCGGGAGGGCCAGCGTTCCGGAAGCGAGCCTTCGAAGATTTTGGGTCGGCTCGCGTGGGAAGAGGTTTCAAGGATCTCGAAGTTACGTGAGACTTTCCTGGTGTTTGCAAGTTTCTTCACAGATTTTCCTTTTTTTGTTTTTTTTTTTGGTGGTAATGAGAGGCAGCATTCGAGGGTACGATTAATCGAGGGGTTGGAATTTTGACGGGGCTTCAATCGGAAAAGGGTAAATCGTTTGTTTCCTAGGTTTGTCGCTCGGTTCGTTAACCAGTTAACTGTGGAATTGTTTTTTTCTGAATTTTAATTTTTAGTCTTTATATCGAATGGTAAGTTGGTTTTATTCTTCGCGATCGAAAATATAAAAAGTTTGGATTAACGTGTATACACGTCGAACGCACTTAACTGGTTAATAGAGGACGTTCAGGATTCTCGAAATTGCTCGTGGGCTTTACGAGTGTCTTTAAACGTTTTTTTAAAGATTCCTTTTTTTAACGGTAACGGGAGCAGCACACGAGCGAGCAATTAATCAAGCGATTTTAAACTTTATGGAACTTCGATTAGGAAGGAACGGATCATCGAGTTTCGTCTTAAGTACTTGCTGGATTCTTGTAAAAAGAATCGCACATCCTGGCCTCTTCATCGCAAGCGCCCACCCTCCGATTCTTCTCTTCCGCCACTTCCCTCGCCCGTGGTCGCTACCGATAGTTTTCCCATTTCAATTATTAATGTTTACGACTCGGAGGATTTACTAGGCTTCCCTAGCGCCGAGCTGCCTCTCTCTCAAGCTCTCCACCATTTTTCCTTCCATCTCGCAATTTCTCTCCTTCTCTCTCTCTCTCTCTCTGCCATCAAACAATCTCACCGTCCTCCATGCACCGGCGACTCACGGCCACCGTTTACCCCATTTTTACCCCATTTGCCCGTCGCTTCCCGTCGTGCAAAAGAACTCTGAAATTCTCGGCCAATTTTACTTTACGGGGACGAGCGTGTCCAGGCAGTCGCTCGTGAATCGACGGCGGTGGGTCGTCCTATCGGTTTAAGCGGAGAAACGCTACGACGCGAGGAGAGATATTTCCCACGAGGTCCTCCTCCTTCCCTCCACAGCCCTTTTTCCATCCTCCTGCTTCACCGTCGTCCTCTGCACCCGTACACGTAAATTTCGCGCGCGCGTTGCTCCGATCGACTACGACGACGACAAGGAGGAGAACGACGGTGGAGGACGCCATGTGGCTCGCGTCGAGACGTATTGTTTGGAGTCGGGAGCGAGTCCCCGTAAAACAATGGGGATCGCCTTTTAATAAATGGAACGGATTACGTCATAGGGCGCAGGCGACGAAGCCCAGAGGGCAATGGACTCTCACGAGTCTACGGGGTGTTCCATAATTTTTCGGAAGAGGACACCGCTAGTCGATAAGAAAGATTTTTTTTCTTCTTCTTCGGGACAAGAGAGCGAAAGATTTAAAATTCGATTCGACGAAACGTGCTTCCCGATTCGCGTCTCGCAGAGGTAGAAGCTCCCGTGGTTCGGCCTGTAGGTCTCTAGGTTGTCTCGTCCTCACGTAGACAGAATCTTTCCTGGAAGAAGAAGAAGAAGAAGAAGAAGAAAAAAAGGAGAAACTTTCGACCTCCTTACGCTCTCCTTACACGCCTTTTATCCCACTTCCACCTCACGTTTATTCCCCACCATAATCATTCAGCCCGCCACCGAAAACTCTTCCTCGCTCGAGAGAGTCTCCTTACTCGTAAGGTGAATTTTTCTCGAGGAAAATTCAAATTGCCGCGACTCGCCTCCATTTTCCTCTCTCTCTCTCTCTCTCTCTCTCTCTCTCTCTCTCTCTCTCTCTCTCTGTCTCTCTTTCTTTCTCACCCTTTCCTCTTTGAACTCCCGATTGAGGAGATTCCCCGGTGAATATTTTTTCGGTTGTATCAGGAAGCGAGCGTTGAACTCGTCCTCTGAATTTTAAGAACCCACGACCCATTCTCCTCCTTCGCCTCCTCCCATCGAGCGCCTTTCCAGGACGATGCCTGCTTCTGGAGGAATATTTCAGGATATCCTTCTCCTGTCGTCCTCGCGAGCGGACGTTCGACAAAAGCCGTGTCAAGAGCGTGGCACGAATTTTAAGCGCTTTAATTATAGCGGTACCCGGGCCGCTGCTTCTGGCCCCTGCTACTCGCGAGAATGTTTAATACCGCGCGTCGGATACGATTCGCGTTAGGTGTGAGAGCAGACGAGAGAGAAGGAGCCGCGAAGCGGAAATCATTGATAATGCGAGATGACGTCCTTTCGAGCGCATGCGCTTACGCTTCTGGCCCATCGTACCCGCGAGTACAACGTAAGACGAATGAATCTCCACGGAAAATCTCCTCACTGCGGTCGTCTAACCTCCTTCTCCTCTCCGCTCTCTCCTCTCCTCGGCCGCGAAATGAAGTTTGAAACTTTCAGCCACGACGACGTCCCCGCGCGGGATAAAATTCGATCTGCGGCGAGAGAGAGAGAGAGAGAGAGAGAGAGAGAGAGAGATCGGGTTTGGAAGATCGAGAGGGTACAGGATTGGACGGGGAATATCGGGGCCTCGCGTCCGGGGGGTAATGTATGTAAGCCGATATATCGACTGGGAATAGGGTGTTTCGTGGGGTGGTGGATGTGCTCGAGTTTGACGCGAGTAGATGTCGAGGAAAAGAGGAGGCAGGTAGATGATTGTCGCGGCAAGATATTTTGGATTATTCTTTTTTTTTCTTCTTCACGATTTCTTTTTTCCAACCACGACGAGATCGAAAGAGGCAGCGAGAAAAGGGGGTGGATTAGTCGAAGCGAGAGGATTCTCGCGTACAAGATAAAAATCCGAGTGGATAGGACGAAGAACTCTTTTTTTTTCACTCGATTTTTTTCTCCTTTCGTCCCGTGAAACTCCCGTCTACTCGAAATACAGAGTGATATTTTATTAAAGGAGCCGTTTAATTGTCCCGCTTAAATTTTCAACAGAATTTCGCGATTTATTTCGAGCGTGGAAATAGGAGGATTCTGGGATAAGTTATTTTCAATGGGGTCTTTTTTGGACAAGCGAGGTACCGAGGGAGGTAGGAATATGCGAAATAGAACGTGCAAGTGGTGGTAGACGTGGGATACGTGTAGTGAGCTGGCAACTAATGAGAAATTAAATGCTTGATTAAGCGGTAATTCGCTTCGTCATGCCTATCTCAATATTTAAAATCATAGGCGCAATTAAACGTTCGCGCAATAATCGGGATATTCGTATAAAGTCACGGTTAAATTTTCATCGGCCTAGTACAGAAAATTTTACCATCTAATGAAACTATGTTTAATCGCCCAGCGGCGATAATTTATCTCAAAGGGATTTTCCATTTTGGCGTGTTCGACATTAACATCGCTGGTGAATTTTCCAACCAGGTATCGCGATCGCCCGCGGACGCGGAGGGGAGGAATTTACCGAGCGCCGCCGTATAAATAATTCAATTTTACGAAAAATATTTAATCCCATCGCAATCGGCCACCGAAAAATAATCGAAAACGCAAACTTCAATTCGCTCTTTACCCGTGAGCAGACTGAAACGGAAAGGGAGGGGGGTAAAAACCAATCCACCCTGTGTTACAAGCGAATCGTAAACTCGGAAAGAGGCCACAATGGACATTGTATCGCGTTGAACCGCCACAAAAAAACATACAACCAATAAATAATCTCTTGCTTGCCGATTGTGGGAATTCGGCGAGCGCGCACGCAGACAGATCAATCCGAGCGAATTGCTTTTTTCCGCGCGGTCCGTCAGAGAAATTCGTAAAAAATTTCGCACAGCCATTCGAAATATTTGACAGCCACGTGCAATGAAATATTTAATGCACCGGGATAATAACACACGGATGAAATTTACTTTCTCCGCCCGCCTCATCTCTCTTGGTTTCTCTCCGCACCACCGACATTCCCGTGTTTCGCTTGATGGCGATAAAACGCGACAGCTAGACGGCGCGCGTGCGTGCGTGCGTGCGAGAGCGCTCCCATAAAACAATGGTTACGGCTTTTTAATAAATGGAACCACGCGGGGCACCGTGACTGTCGTCGTGGGGCCGCAAACACGCCGGGCAGATGTTCAGTGCCGTAGCAACGAGAATATTGGAAACGAGAGATTGTTCGACGATAAACGAGAAACGAGACTCGAGGTAGAGGATCGCATAATGCCCGACGAGGTTTAAACAAAATCGTCGGTACGTTGCATCGCGGTGAAAGGCGTTAGGGGGTGGAAAATGGTGAAGGGTGGAAAGTGGTTTGGACGGTGGCCGTCGTCTCTTAAATTCCTTCGGAATTGGCGGGATTTATAACGATGATTGGACTCGTATGGGAGTAACTGCACGCGGACGTGAAACAATAGTTCGTTTCATTCGCTTCCGCTCGACCGATATAAATACCGGGCGCGGAAAGACCCGCCTCGAATCGACGTGGGACATCCGCTGCATGCGGATATTCTCGCGGAAAGCGTCGGTACGAAATTTCCTGTGGAAAATCGTCGTGGCCACGTGTGCATGCACCTTCTCTCGATTTTCGTTCTCACCACTTGTTCTCATTTCTAAAGCCTGAGAAACGATCCACTTTTTCTATTCAAATCACATTAGTTTCTAATCGAGTTTAATACGCCCCAGATCTCACATTTTCTTTCAACGAGAGTTGTCTATCCTCGAATTTGCTTCGTTCAGATCGAAAGTGTGATCCAATCGAATCAGGTTGCAGATCTGCGCATACTCTTATAAATTTTACAGATAAAATCTATTTATGCCTTCGTCGATTAACGCCGCGTGTTCTGCTCGTCTTTCGCCATTTTCACGATCGTCCAAAAACTCTTGTTCTTCTTTCTCATATTATTTCTCGACGCGTCGACGAGCAGCGTAGACCAAGCCATTAAGGATTGTCATCCCGCGTGCATCGAAATCCGTCAGCGTGACGGACAGATAGTTAAATAGTCAGGGGTGTCGTGGCAGGAGGGGTTCGATGATTGGAGAAAGAAAGGAGCGCGAGAATGCGAGACGAAAGGAAAGAGAAAGTATGTTAACAGAGAAAACACATCTGCCAGGGGGCCCGTCCCTCCTCGTTTTTCCGGATTAGAATCTGACCTTCCTAATCGCTTTAGAAGCGACGGCCTAATTTATTCGTGGCACGAAACCAGCCCGAAGAGCCAAAGGTTTCGTCGCTGCTCTCAGGGCCGTAGGAGAAATTGGGTGGCAGGGCGCGCGAGCGCGCGTGGCGAGAATCGTCCGCGCACTCTGCCTCACCGAGATGAGATTACTAGAATATCGATCCCTCGAACGAACGATACTGCGAGTGGCGAACCTACTGAATCTCGATGAGAGGGTCTCCTTCGATTTCTTTCCTTCTGTATCCTTCGCTATCTTTTCTCCACCATTCCTCCTACTCGCGAGGAAATCGGAGATAGAGTCTTGCACAGAATTCTTAAAAGAGAGAGAGAGAGAGAGAGAGAGAGAGAGAGAGAGACAGAACGAAAGAGTAGCAGGGCAGAAATTATTACGTCGCCACGATATCTCGCTCGACCGGATCCACCAGGACTTCAAGACGAAGTGTCGCGGCGCGATCCGCCGCTTAATTCGACGCGAGACGAAATTAATGGCTCGTGCCGGCTTTACGCGCTCTCGTTAATCCTCGAGCTAACCTCCTTCTGTATCTCCCACCTCCTTTCCTTCGTTCTCTTAAAATTGTCCGACGAGGTTCAACGATATAAAAGGATCTTCGACGTGTACACCCAGTGATCCTACGTTCGCGCGCATCGCGTGTCCTAAAATAATTTCCTGCGGTTTCACGGAAATCTCGAGTTTCGTCTTGGATCTTCGAATAAAGGATCCTCTTCCCGATTCTAATCTTGAAAACGAGGCGTGAACTATTCTTCTTTAAGGATTAAAATTTTAGGGACTCTCGCGTATGGTTCGAATGTCCAGAAATTAATGGAGAAGCCCTGGATAATTTTTAACACGGCCCTGGGGCCCCGCCCTAGCAGCCGGTACGCGATCCTCCGCGAGCACAATGGCCCGTTGATTTTGCATTCGGCAAGGGGTCAGAGTGCGTGGCTTCGCAGTTGACTAGAGCCCAGCCCCTCTCCTGGTTCTTCGACTTCCTCCTACCCTCGTCTCGGTACAGCCTACTTCACCCCTTAGAATCCGAACCCCTCTCATTCTCCTCTCTATTTTCGTTCATTGTTATCCTCTCTTTATCGGGGACAGGAGCGAATCTAGGGGCACTGGGCCGATGTTTTGACGTAATCCCATAAAGCGCGTTATTCTTGTGTAAATAGTCTGGCTCCACGGCGGAAATACTCGCCGAAGGGAGAAAGGTGCAAAGGGGATGGGTAAAGTGATACGTTCACGGGGTGGAGCGAATGGTAGAAGCTTCGGTTTAATTGTCAAAACGTTGCCTTCGCAATCGGTGGGAAAGCACGAAGGGTGTCTATCGTCCGAGCGATTCCCTTCGTGCCTGCCTCTCGTCCCTTCTCTGCGGTCCTCTCGCGTGGCACCCGGCTTTTGGGTGCACCACAGACCCAACTCGTCCTACGTCCCTGTATCGACGCAATAGTCCCTCATTGTCGACCGCACGCTTCGTGGGATCTAACGAGGCAAGAGGTTGGCAGAAGGGGCGTCACGGCACGAGAGAGAAAAGAGGGGAGGAAAAAAATTTTGCGAGCCAAGGAAAAAGTACGAGGAGCGAAGAATGGAAACCTCGTGGAAGTTTCGGACTTTGAAACTCTTCCCTCCCAGTTTTCGCGAGTTTTTCCGAAAGCGTGGTGAGCGCGCGCAACAGCGGAGAAGAAGAGACGGAGAGGTGGAAGGAAGAAGGAAGAGAAGAACGTCAGCTGAAAAGCCGATGGAAAGAAGAGGAGAGCGATTTAACGATCGCGGGTAATCGACGGAAGAAATTTTTGCCACGCGCGAAGAAACTCCTCCTCCTTCGCCTTCTTTTCCTTCAGCGAGCAAAGAAGGTGACCTCAAGACGCCTCTCTACGTGGAAATCCTTACGATCGACCAAAAGTTTTCTTCCTGCCCGCGTCCTTCTCTCGCAACTCCAATTTTCGATCGTTCCTCTTTTCTTGCTTCTCCTTCCCTTTCTCTAGAGAGTAAGGCATTCGCGAAGTTAAGAAGGATGTATCGGAAATTTATTTGCCACCGTTTTCTCTCTTGGACCACGTCCTACCAAGATGGTAAGTGGGTTTAACAAACATGAGTCGCTCGCATGAACAATTTCCGATGGACGGACATCACGAGGACCGAGACTCTCAAGCTCTCAGGCTAGTTCTCTCCATTATTGCGCGAGCCTGTGCTACCGCGGGGGCAATAATACCGCGTCCTCCTTCGCTTACGATTTGCGAGAAGGAGTACTCCAATTTTCGATCGTTCCTCTTTTCTTGCTTCTCCTTCCCTATCTCTAGAGAGTAAGGCATTTGCGAAGTTAAGAAGGATGTATCGGAAATTTATTTGCCACCGTTTTCTCTCTTGGACCACGTGCTACCAAGATGGTAAGTGGGTTTAACAAACATGAGTCGCTCGCATGAACAATTTCCGATGGACGGACATCACGAGGACCGAGACTCTCAAGCTCTCAGGCTAGTTCTCTCCATTATTGCGCGAGCCTGTGCTACCGCGGGGCAATAATACCGCGTCCTCCTTCGCTTACGATTTGCGAGAAGGAGTACTCCAATTTTCGATCGTTCCTCTTTTCTTGTTTCTCCTTCCCTGTCTCTAGAGAGTAAGGCATTTGCGAAGTTAAGAAGGATGTATCGGAAATTTATTTGCCACCGTTTTCTCTCTTGGACCACGTCCTACCAAGATGGTAAGTGGGTTTAACAAACATGAGTCGCTCGCATGAACAATTTCCGATGGACGGACATCACGAGGACCGAGACTCTCAAGCTCTCAGGCTAGTTCTCTCCATTATTGCGCGAGCCTGTGCTACCGCGGGAGCAATAAAACCGCTCCCTCCTTCGCTTACGATTCGCGAGAAGGAGTGAGAGGAGAATGAGAAGGCGGAGGAGGGCCGGTAAATCCTCGGGACGTAGACACGACTTACGTTTGGATTTATTTCCAGTCGCTCGCGTGTAAAGCACGTTTACAGCGAGCGAAGGAGTCGAGTGGATAGGCCGAGGGCTCGTGCCCTTTTACTGCCATGTTAAAGATTCCTCCAGGAGGCTGGTGGTCGAGATTGGAAAGGCTACGTGCGTCCAGCTTCTGTCACTTGAATTTTCAAGCCAGACAGTTTTTACCCTCTCGCCTGATCCCAAGAGCTACGGAATCGAAGGGTGCTTAAGGGCGGAAGAAACTTTACAAGCGACTTTTCTCTCCGCTTCGCACACTTGTACAAAGAGTAGCCAGAAATTTGCCGTGGAGGTGTAAAGATTCGTGGAAATCGATTTTTCGATAAACACCCACGTCTACGTGGCGGCGATTTCGTAAGTTCAAATCTTAAGGGCTACCACGCGACATCTTCCTCGAGAATTTTCTCGTAGATTTGCGCAACCCCCACGTAAGTAGTGGTCCCAGCCGGAACTCCCCGTATGATTTATATTTCGAATCCTAAGTAGAGCCTGGCGCACATAAAACAACAGATTTACGTCCGAGCGAATTTTATTTCTCTCCACTTGGCCGCTTGCTTGGCTGGCCTCGGACTGACATCGAGACCAAGTGATTCGAGAGCGGAAAGCAAGAGGAAGTGGTACGTGGAGAAAGAAAAGGGCGGGCAAAATGGTGGTCAGGCGGTGGAAAAGAATTCCAGTGAAGCGGTCCCGTGGTCCAAGAGAAATCGCGTAATTTCCATTGTTCCTCCTGTTTCTTTAATCTCGTCGAGGCGCCACGCGCCCTAGCCAGCCGAAATGCAACGAAACTTTGCCGACTTGTTTATGTGACGACGGGGTCCTCTCCACGTGCGCCATCGCTGCATTATGCATCCAGTGAAATATTCTCTACGCCCCCGTTTCCCTTCCGTTTCCGTTTTCTTCTCTCCTACTCTCTCTCTCTCTCTCTCTCTCTCTCTCTCTCTCTCTCTCTCTCTCTCTCTCTCTCTCTCTTTCTCACTCTCAAACACACTCCCCTTTCTCTCTCCCTCTTTCTCTCTTCTCTCACAGTCACCGTATCTCCACCGTGTCTCGATTCGATCGGTGAAATTTTTTATTTTTTCCAACCCTCTCCATTCAAACGACCCCTGCCTGCCTCTGAAAAGCAGATACTAAAACTCGGCGACTTCATGCATGTTAACGCATAACCTGTAACTGTATCCGCTCGCAAGAACATATTTGTTTCGTCCGCCTATCGATTTGGACGAGCTTCGCGAAATAAAAAAATCCTGTCGTGAAACTCGCGTGGGGACTCATCCGAATTCCATCGCGTCGCTCCGTCGATACATCTTGGAAAGGAAAATCATCTCGGCATAACGACATACCCCCTACTCCTCGACGTGAATTTGCGAAAATGCGAGCACCTCGTCGGTGCCGACGCGACATGGCCAGGTAAATCCCGAAATCTCGTAGAGTGGCGGAAGGAGAAAAGTGAGGAGGGAGAGGGCTCCTTCCGGAAGCTGCGATAGGTGTCTGACTGGAATTCAATTTGACCGTTCCATTCGTCTTTTGCAACGGTGTGGCGCGTCTCCAGCCACCCCTCCTGTCCTCTCGTCTCTTCCACGCTTCGCATCCCTTTGTCCACCCTCCTTTCCCTCACGCCCTCATTCCACCCCTCGTACGCCCTTTTGTGTCGACGTGGCCGCCGCGGCTGGTAGTAGCTACGTGTAAACGTTTATTAATGCGCGTAAATCACAGCGGTACTTGATATAATGACCTCCCGTGGAGTTCGGGAGTGGAGGGTCCACGCGAGCCTACCCACAGGGACGTATCCGTGTCGCCGAATCTCGAGGGCACTTTTTTTATTTTTTTTTTACGAGCCTCGTTTGGGTCGACTTTTTTTTCTCATCATTGCGTGGAGAATACCCTCCGTCATTTTATTCTTCGTTTTTTTAGAATCCAATAGATTCAACGGACAATGTATTGCTATCTATTCTGTGCATCCTGTACCGGGATTCTGTAACTCTGTAACGACAATGCCGCTATCGTTATCCGTCGATATCGATGATTATCGCAAAAGGTTATTCGCTAACTAGTAGTCAACGACAACTCTCGATAATCTAAATCGTTACATTCCGAAAAGCGTCGAAGTCAGCAAATTTTGGACAGTTCTGTACTGAGGGAACGATGTTTAGTTACACGATATAATTATACCCTAACCCTAACCTTTTGCGATAGTCATCGATATCGATGGATAACGATAGCGATATTTGTCGTTACGGAGTTACAGAATCCCGGCACTGGTTTATCAGATGCCTCGACCAGTCGTGTTTCAACTTTGCGCTTTTTCCCTCTTTATTTTTTTTTTTCTGCTTCTTCTTTAATCTATTTGTCCGTCCCTCTTCTCGTTCGAATCTCCTCGTTGCGCATCCCTCCTCTCATCGTCCAAGCATCCCCCTCCTGAGGTACGTGACACACGCGCGGGGATATTGTGACGGTCATTATGCGGCCAAACACGGCTCGCGATATTGTGTTTGACTATGTATCTCGAGAGTTCGCGTCGAGTGGCGCAGGAGGGGTCGAAACCTGGGAGAGAAGGAGAGAGAGAGAGAGAGAGAGAGAGGGATAGAGGGATAGAGAGAGTATCCGATTTTCTCTACTACCCCTCTGCACCACCC
Source organism: Tiphia femorata (assembly GCA_944319695.1). NCBI lineage: Eukaryota > Metazoa > Arthropoda > Insecta > Hymenoptera > Tiphiidae > Tiphia > Tiphia femorata. Next base: position 7,988,818 of record OX090896.1, on the reverse strand, counting down.
TTCTTCATCCCCCTCTTCCCACGTTGTTGACCCTGCGATCGGTTTTCCACCCTCCCTCTTACCAACGAGGGATCCTACCCAGCGATACTGTCCGACCTATTACGAGAACGCGGGGAATCGGGCCAGTCTGAGGAGGGTAATGGATTTACGAAAACGTTTACAGGATGCCACTTTTAGATACGATTTTCGCGGACACAGCGATTTCCTCTGTGGTGGTTTTAGAAGCGAGTCGAGCGAGGACGCGTCAGGCAGTTGCTTAAAGTTTCATATTCTCACTGTCTGTTGTAGAATGTCTCGAGGTAATAACGCGAACTCGACAAGATTTCTTTCCACGCGTTTTCGCATCGATCTTTGTTCTCGAGACACTTTATTTCTCTCGGTGGATTTCGAAAAAATACTTACCACGAGGTCTTTCCGTATCTTTCGTAGTTTCCGTGACAGTCTCGCGCTATCAGAGTCGTTTCAAAGGTTTGTGCGCAACCGCACGGTAAATTAAGCTGAAAGTGGAAAGCACCGAGTAATTATTCCAAGGTAGAAAATGATCTTAATTTATAAGGTCAGCCGCGTGTTCCAAGCGCTTGATTACTTTTATGCATATTTTTTTTCCCATCGACCGGCTTCTGCTCTCTTCCCCTCCTCTCTCCCCTCGGTGAAAAGCGGATCGAACTCATTAAAATATTCGTCGATAGTTCCTCGAGGAAGAAGCTGGAAGCTTCGCTCGACGAATTGCTTCCGCCCGTCTGAGAAAATTACTTATGGCTCGGGACTTTTTCCACTCCGTAACAAAATAACATTCCACGAGTACGTTCTCCACGATGATAACAAGGAACTAGCTGTCCATTCGTTTTCCTCTCTCCTACCTCCTCTCTTTGCACCGCGCGCGGGAATATCATTCGTCCTGGAATATCGAGCAATTCAGTCTTTCATTCTCGTCCTCCTTTTCGGTCCGCGGTAGAAAATTAAATACAACCGAGAAGAAAGTCTGCTTTCTTTAACAATATCCGCGCGGGGGGTCAAGGGTCGTCCCAGTGCTCGTAGCGTCAGATTTCCATCGCTCGCTCGTTCGTTCGTTCGCCAGAGATTCGACGATTTCGATAAGCGGACCGGGGCGAGAGAAAGAAAGAGGAGCACTGGTAACGGAAAAATAGAAGGAGAGGAGTAGACGTAGGGAAGATCGAGTCGAACGAGATCGCTAAGTTTCCGATAGAACTTCTTCCAGGGGATCTCGTTCGAGATGGCGGCACGAGGGGAGAGTAGAATCGAAGAATCATCTCGAGATGGTATCTCGAAGATGTCCGAGCGAATATGTCGGAACGATTCCGGGATCGGAAAAATTGTTTTCGAGCGTGGACCAGCTTCTTCTTTGGGTACCGAGGAGGGAGAGTCGAAGGGGAGTGAAAAATTCCTGATTGGCGGGGATGAATAACGAAACTCTTATCCAGACGCGAAGGAAAGTTTTCTATCGGGCGGATGATTCGTTACGAGCTTCATTCAATTTGGCACGCTTTTTTATTTTATCCGCTTCATCGTTTCTTCCATTTACTCGGAGCTAGAGAAGATCGACCTCCCTGTCTCTGTCGTCCGAAGCTTTACGATTTATCAACCCGGACGAGATTGTCTTTCATCACGGTTTTATCCAGCGCCACGTCTCTCTCCTCTTTCATTCGCCTTCTTTCTCCTCGTCCACGGGGACGCCCACGCACCTCGAGAACTGGCCACGACGCTGCATAATTTTAGCGACGCACGCACGGCACGTGCCGCTCAGCCCACTTCCCCTTTACGTTCCACTTTTCGTCACGATATTCATTTTCCGCCGTGCGCCTCGAGACTGAGAGGCACGCGAAAACCGCTCGCACTTTGACCTGAAAACTTCTCCCTTGATATTGTAATAAGCGATACCCGACTGATGTTGTTCGAACGCGTTACGTGTTTGTTAGAAGGGTAATAAAATTTTTCGAGTACCATGGAGGAGTGTGTGCGTCATGCTCAAAGAGATTTTCGAATAGGAGAATTTCAAAGAAGAGATTCACTTCGCCGGAACGTCGCGCGACCCATCCTGGGGTTCCTTTTTCCGTGCGAAGAGCTTTCGCGGTAGATAAAATAAATTCTACCCTCTTCCGAGAGTTCTCGCGCATTCCTACGCGATACACCGGCGCGCTTCGGTCCCCACGGTGAATTTTACGCAAACTTGTTTCTCCTTGGCGGAGAATAAACGGAAAATTAAATACACCGGGCGACAAAGAGGCGAGAATGGAAAGCAGGGCAGGGTGCGTTGCTTTCCGAGCGAGTTAAAAAATATCGATCGTTTCTTAATCCCGGCGAGAAGGACTTCGTTAACATAGAAAGTGCGTCCCGTAAACGTAAAACGAAGCTGGAGGTACATGCGACTCGGCGAGGAGTAGCGTGAAAAACAGCGGGGAATAAATTACCGAGAAAAGAACGAAGGAAACCAATTTCTCGGTACACTTCGCGCTACATCAAAATTTCGATACCCTTCTTAACCCGCAATTAACGGATTAATACACTTTCAATCGGCTGTCGTGACAATTTTCTCCTCTGGACCACCTTATCGACCGTTCCAACGATACTCGTAACGAGCTGTATACGTGTACCTGCGGGCAGCTGACGTGGAACAATAGAAGCGCACACAGTTTTGCACGTTCGTGCGCGTCTACTCGCATCGAGAAGAAGAAGGGAAAAGGCAACGGGGTGGCTAAATCTGGTCGGACCGTAGGGCTCCGCGGGATTTCCCGAGACGGACGAGCGCGCACGTCGATGAGAAAGGAGAGGGCCCGGGGGGTAATATAATTCCATGATTATTTCATAAGCGGCCGTGGAGAATGTGAGAGCGAGAGAATCGACGAGAGAGAGAGAGAGAGAGAGAGGGACGAGCAGAGACGAGAGAGAGGAGGAAGATGAACGAGCTTGCGATCGGTGAGCGCGTGTGTAAACCGAAGGGGAGGAAGAAGGAAGAAGGAGGGAGCTTTGTGTGGAGACCATTTTGAATATGTATGCATCGAAATTTATAGCCGGTGAGGGTAACGTAATTGTAGAGTGCCTACCGGGCCTTTTTCGTCGGAGGGCTGGTTTGCCACCCCACGAGGCCTACCTACGCGCTCTTCGAAGCAAAAGGGGGTGAAAAGGGAGACCCCAGGGCGCGGGGTGTATAATGGAACCAAAACATCCCCTAGGCCGAGCAGCACCGGCGAACCTTTAATTATATTTCGACTGACCGTCCGGCTTTTTGGGAGGGCTGAGGTTGCAGGTGGTGGAGGGACGAGGGAGGAGAGAAGTAAGGGTCGATTTGCAAGGACGAATCGACTGAATCGTACGTTAACGAGAACACCGTTGCTCTCTCCTTCTCTCGTCTTTCGTTTTCCATCGCGAGAGAATATGTTTCCATCTCTCGTCCCTCATAGTCGTTTCATCCCTCACGGTCGACTACCCCCGTGGAGGCACGTGGAGTAAAATCTTTCGAGAATTTCTCGATGCTTTTCTCTCGCTCTCTCCTTATCTCTCTCTCTCTCTCTCTCTCTCTCTCTCTCTCTCTCTCTCTCTCTCTCTCTCTCTCTAGACCTCTTTCAAGCGTTTCATGCCCACTCGCGCGAGTGCTCTCCGAAACGCTTGGCATCCCCGGGGAATGTCCCACCCCCGAGCTACGGGACGACGCCAAGCTGCTTCGAGATTTCGGCTCTCGTTGATTTGTTTACACGTACGGCAAGCGCGCGCGCGTTTGGAAGGACGTAGAAAATGTGGTGAGAGTAGCGAAGAGGGAAATTAACATAGGGACGCGAATGAATAGATAATTGCGTTACCGCGGTGGAGGCAAAAACAGTAACAAGACGGAGTGGAGAGTGTAAACACGTGTACGTACTTAACACGAGAGTGGACGAAGAGAGAAGAAAGAATGGAGAGAGAGGGAGTGTGTCGAGAAACTCTGGCAATCCTCTCTCTCCTTCTCTCTCTCTCTGTTTTTCTCTCTCTGAAAACTTCCTCTTCGTTTTGTCCCTCTTTCTCTACCGACCCTCTTCACTGTACCGTACCCAACGCGCCCACACCTGTACTCACGAGTCACGTATACCAAGATGACCGAGAAGTGGTAGGGAGAGAAAACTACGAAGGTTTGTCCCCGGGACCGGCATCGGTTAACCCATGCGGATCGCGCGTGGTCCTCACGAGAATTCTCCCCGCGTTATTGGTTTTATTCGACCAGGGTAAATTCCGTCGCGTCGACGTGGAATTTGTCGAGGGAACCGACGCCACTGGTGCCGGTGGTAGGGGCCCGAGGGGAACGAGGATGGGCAGTAGCTTGCAACTTTCGTCAAACCGACCGATGCAAAGAATGCGCCAAGTTCCACGCGGGCTCGTCCATTTCCGGATCGTCCGTTCACCGCTCTCGATTTTTCACGGTATTTGTCGTGGACGCGTCGCGAAAAATGATGGGGTTGAAAATAAATGAATCGAGAATCGCGATTTCCTTTTTTCCTTCTTTCACGAAGGAGAAATAGCGAATGTTAAGAAGATCGAATCGATTAAGCGAGGACGAGTCTGTGTTTTCGATGCGGCGTGGAACGAAAGTTTAGTCGAATTTAAATTTTTCCAGTGCACCGAGCTGAGACCTTCTCTCCCTCGGAAACAGGGGAGAAGCTCGACGAGAGGTCGTGGGTGGATATCCATCAGGGATGAGTCACGATTTTTCACAGCGGCAGAAGCAGCGGACCCTCTCTCTCGTAGCAATCCATTAAAAGCATTTTATTGAATTAACAAATATATGAAATATCATACCGCTGTTTAGCTCACGCTCGATCACACCCCCTCCGGTGGTAAGCTCGTCGTTTCGTATGCAACGGAGAAAGCGAGACGGGCACTCGAATGTGGCTTTCGCGGAGTGTGTATCTGGTTTCGAATTTCTTCGGACCCGGAGTTCTCTTTCCCAGAGGGTCGCGCGTAGAACCCTCCTAATTGCGCTCTTCGTCTCCACTTGATTTTCGGGTTCTCGTTTCTCCACGCGGTGGACAATTTTGCGGGACGATCCTCCAGGCGCGCGCAAGTGGAATTTGTTAAATTAACGAAATCAAATAATCGACCTCGTTAAATTTACTTCAACGGCACGCGCGCGCGCGCGTTTCGTTTTTTGCGGTGCCGCGTTTAAATTTCAGCGCGACTACCTTATTATTACGCGCCACTTCGATACTTTCCATTAAATATCGCTCACCTTTCACCCGACTGTGAATTCTCGTCGGAATAAATTAAATAAACGAAGTTATCCATATTCACGTAATTTCATTCAGCACGATTGTCAAAGGATACTCTTGAATCGTCGTCGTCAAATCGTCGCATCGTCGTCCCTCGAGTTTCACTTACAATTAGTTAAGAAACGTACGCGCGACGCTCATCACTTTATTAAAATGAGAATAAAAGGTTAACGAGAAATTAACGACTTCGCGGCACGAGACCCGTCTCGGTCCGAATTATTCCATCGGTCGCACCGTTCTCCAGTTTTCGCCGTTGAACCAGTCGCGCGTGGACGGACACGTGGGGCCACTTGGTCCGCAGCTCGTGTGCCGGATTCAATTAGAACGCATTTGTTTAGAAGCACCTAACTGCCGTGCCACGCTCCTAATCCACTGTTCCCGCCCGCTTTCGACGAAGCAATTACACCGGTAACGAATGTCCGCTCGTCCGTGCGCGAAGCCTCGAAAATTTTACAAAGTGTAACATTCAAATCGAATGAACCTCCTGCTTGTAACTTCAACTCGGACAGACAACTAAACGAAACGAAATAGAGAACGATGAAGATCCACGATCAACCGTGAGATAAAGAGCGACGTCGAGAAAGAGAAACACGAGGGAAGAAAGTGAAAAAAGAAAACAAAAAGAACGAAGAGAAGAAAGCAGATAGAGAGAGAGAAGAGAAGCACAGGTAGACGTACGATAGCACATAAATTACCGAGGAGCGTCCCGTGGCCTTTTGTACTTTCGTCATCGATCATTTCCTCGGGAGGTGGAGGCAGTAGTAGTCGGAGAAGCGAATGGAAAAGTCGCGGCTGGGGTGGCCGATACGCGCGCGCGAGCCAAGCGTAGAAAAGTTTTTCGGCATCGCCCACCGTTCGGTGCCGAGCACCACCTCCGTGACGTTTTGTCAGCGTCGGGACGGTGCCGAGGCCCACCTCCTCCTCTCGTCCTCGTTCAGGCAAATGGCCATTGAAAATGTTCCTCGACGAAGTGTCCCCGCGACTGGAACTTCGGAGGTAGGAGGAGGAGCGTTTGTTCGCGTTTGTTCGCACGTACTTGCGCGCACGCGTGCCCTCGACAATACTGCGAAAGTAGAGAAGGAAGAAGAAGGAGAAAAAAAAAGGAGGAGGTGGTGAACAAAGAAGAGGGGAGGAGAGAAAAAACGAAGGGGTCGAGAGGAGAGGAGAACGGACGTAGGAAGAGGGCGCGTGAGAATGGAAGGAAGGGACGAAGGGAGCAGAATCCACTGGCGGATTAATTAATTGACGAATACCGGTGGCCCTCGACAAACAAGAAGGGAGGGGCGCCATCCGAAACTGTGGGGGCCCGTGGAGGGCGATGCAATTAGGCAGATTGCTGACTCGGGCGCGTACCCTCAAGATTTCGAATCATCCTCTATTAGAAAGGATTTTATTACGCTAGACGATGGGTAGGAGCTTATCGAGTCATTAATAGAGAAAAGGATGGATGGATGGTCGGATGGATAGATGGACGGGTCCATTGGCGAGGCTCCGGTCGGACGATGGAAACTGCACGAATAATTTTCCCTCTGCTGATTCTCGGCGAAGCTCGACGTGAAATAATTCCCTATCCTCTTCGCGCACCACCGGTGTTTGATCCACGGAAGATTCCTCAAATATACGTTCTCCTCGGGTTTTCTTACCTCTTTCAATCTTCTTTCTCCCCGTCTTTTTTTTGCTGGAATTTTTTCGCGGCCGCCACGGTCTTTTGGTCTCGATCCAGACCGTTCGGATCTTCTCGAATCTACTCTTCCGGTAGGTCCAGCACGCGTAGGTAAACTTGAAAAGATCTCGAGGCTCCCAGTCACGAACTTTGATCCATAGGTGCTCGCTTCCTGGACGTGGAAGGGAACGATTGATGCCGCGAAAAAGCGCTTGCGGTTGGCAAGCGCGCCTCTATTTCTCTTTGGCCGTGGGAAGCTTGGTGAACAAATTCGCGGGATCTTAGTAGTCGCGTTAAGGTGAAAGATTGTTTATCCGCCTGCTTGCGATTAACGACTGTTGGATTCTCGATGGGGTACGAGGGAAGAAAATAAGAAAGTACGAAGAAATTGAAATAGGAAAAAAAAAAGCAGCCTCTTTGGCGGGCGAAATGAAAATCGGTTATGAAAGATTCAGCCTCGCGCAGGAGCTGCCACGGCGTACTCCACGTCCTTCGGAAAAGCCGAGCAAAGGAAAAAGATTCAACTATCCTGCAAAACTGTTTCACCGAGCGCGCTTGCTTGCTTGCTTCTGCCTCGCGAAGAGAAAGAATGAAAGTTCTCAACTCGGTGAAGAAAGTCGATTCCATTTCGGTGAGAAGCGCGCCTGTTACCGCGCGGGCAGGTCTATTTCTGTTTGCAACGTTTAAAGGCTCCATTCGAGAGTGGCAATCTCGCCCAGCCACTGCGTATTATTTATTCCGCAAAAATGCCACTACGAGCATTCGGAAAATGTCCTGGAACCTTTTCCGTCCACCTTTCTCGTTACGATTACGAGCTCGACGGACGGTTTCAAGGGAGAAAACAATATTAACAACGCCATTACCAACCTCGAGACTTCATGCGAGCCTGAATTTCCATGGGGTCTCGATACGCGAGCACGTCAGAGAAAGAAGTAAGTACGTCACGCCCAAGGCGGGACGCGCGTGCGGTGCACGCGCACGCACGCGAGCAACACTCAGACCTCTTCCCTCTCTCGTCTCCTCGGCATTCGTCCGCTCGGCAAAGTACAGTGTTTCAGAAGGCCATTAGCATAGAATTTCCCGAGCGTCGTCCTCCTCTTCCTTCTCTTCTTCGTCGTGGCCGTCGAACCCGACGCAGTTACCCCACGACGACGACGACGACGAGTCCTCGGAATATTTCGAGCGGAAAGATGCGGTCGCGATTATCGTTTTAATTAAATTAACGTGGTAGGGCGGATGAAGAGGAGATAGAGAGAGAGAGAGAGAGAGAGTGAGAGAGAGAAGAGAGTTAGCGAAAGCGAAAGACACAGAAAGGAGAGAGTCCCTGCTGAGCCACCACTGAGACGAGGTCAAAGACAACTTCCTCGTAGGAAAGTCCGTTTAATGAGGGGGTGGACGGGTGGAAAAAGTGACAGGAAAAATGAAACGTTTATGGCCGAGAGATTGGGCGAACGGAATGAGCTTCTCGTGGCCAACGAGGTGGAACGAGAGAAAACTCGCGGAGAAAGGGGGTGGAAGGTAAAGGATGGTAGTGGTGGTGGTAGCCAGATTCGTCCATAAGTTCAGCCACCGTTGCCTCCAGTCCGTGAAACTTTCCACCGGAGAGTTCTCCCCCTCAAAAGCGTCCGCGCGCGCGGTTGCCGTGTATAATCGGTTTAAGCTCACCGAAAATGTGAGCTTTTTCTGGAAGAGGATCCCCTGTCGTCCACCGTCCGTTGTGGTGGTCGGTGATGAAAGAGTCGCCAAAGGAGAATATCGCGTGTCGGGTGACGAAGAGTCGGAAGGGATTTTATAATTCTCGTCGGTGGCTGGTAGGCAGGTAGGTTAGAAAATATTCACAGGAGCTTTGCCCCGATAGTCTGAATTTTAAAGTGGATTTGTCGGATCCGCGGGTAGAGCAAGATTCGAAATTAAAAATCGAGAGAGCCTGTGGAGCTTCAAAATTAGCGCATTATGCGCTCGATGTTGAAATCTGAATTTTGAATTTGACCCAGATCGAATTCCAGACTCGAGGAACTAGACCTGCTCGGCTCTGCGCTCGTCTAATCCTGGCCTAACCTAGACTCCGCGCGATTCATTCGCAATTTGCATCTCACTCGAATCCAATTCGGATCTGATCTAAGTCTGGCCTAATTAGGGTTTAATTAAGTGCTTAATCGGATCTGCAACTTACGAGTGACCGGAAGTTTTTCGGGCATGTGCGTTACGCCGACCCACTTCGTCCTGTCTCGTGGTTCGATCGCGGAGTGCATTAGCGTCATTAGCACGAGATACGAGTCACGCGCACGCGAGCACCTCACCAACAGCTGACTTCCGAAAGAAAAATATTCCTACCCCGATGCCCCTCCAATTGCTACGAGAAAATTTCCGAAAGCTTTCGAGCGCCTCCCCTCTCGGATACGCTCGAAACGAAACATCGTGACGCGTCGATAGGATTCGAGTGTAATTCGAAGAGTAAAGCCCGTTGAAATCCTATTAAGGCCCGTTGAGAGCTAAAAATCTGATGGTCCCGATAAGTGCGCTAATCCACGAGTAATCGAGTAACCGTGTAGGACGTCAGTTTCGATTATCAGAATCGGCTGATCTCGCTTGATGGCAGGCGACAGAAGGTTCGGTGATTCTTCCGCAATGGTAGAGTGAATCCGTCGAGAGAGGTGAGAATCGGATTGAGCGAGTGGAGCCACGAACTCGAGGAGAGTCCGGGTGAATGAAAATCCGCGAGGAAGGAAAAAATGTTCCTTCTCCACGGGAAACGAATGAAATCCTCTCGAATTCTGCTCCCGAGCTTCTTCCTCTCTCTCTCTCTCTCTCTCTCTCTCTCTCTTTACCTCTCACGCTCGCACCACGAGGGAGAATCGAAAGTTATAAAGTTCGACGTGCAGCAGGCGCTTGTATAATGGACTCTACAAAGCGTGGAGAGAGGAGAGGATCTCCATTCTAACGTGATTAGCGCGAGTATAATCAGCGGAATCCCGATCGCCGCTACTGCCGTAGGAAGCGGGGAAAGGTAATTTCGTCGGAATAATCCAATCGGCGTACGTTGTTTCATTAATAAGCAGGAGATGGAGAGTGCGAAGAGGCGAGGACGTAGTGGAGAGCGGATGAGGGTGTCACTGGTGGAGGATAGCGAGAAATTTTTCACGGCTCGCGCGAACTGATCGAATCATACGAGAGATACTCTCTCTCTCTCTCTTTCATTCTTTCTCTCTCCCTCTCTCGCTTCCACACACTTTGACGATATTTTTTTTCTCTCACCATCCCTCCTCCCTTCTCTCTTCCAATCCCATTCCACGCTCCCCGGGGGCACGCGAAATACTAGGCGCGAAATCGGTGACGAAATCCGAGTAGATGGAAAAAAAAGAGTCCGAAAAATACATTTTTAACCGCAGCCACCATCACCGTGATCCTCGCTCACCCTCGAATCCTCCGAGTGAGCGTGCGCGCACGAATCCACCCCTTGCTACCTGTCTGCCTCCGTTCCCGCCACCGTCCCTCGAGCGTTGTCGCACGACTAAAACACCGTACTTTACCGTCATTAGCATAGAACACAACGTGGTGGAACGCGTGGTCCCACCCCCCACCGCCGCAATATTTTCCGACGAAACAACCCCGCGGCGGTAACGATGATCATTTTTTTATGGGCTCCGAACGCGCGTCGAACAGGAACTCTCGTTCGAATGGAAAAAGAAATACACTTTTGACCTGCTTCCACTTTTCCATCCCCTCTCACAGGGCGCGAGGGCGTTCAAATTCAGGGACGGTTTAGGAGCAAGTGGGTAGGGTAAATTAAAGCCTCGATTCGATGCATATTTAAATCGACGAAGGGGCAGGGCTGGCGAGCGGTGGAGATGTCAGTGTCTGCATAAAGTCACGGACGAGCGAGTAAAACGAAATGCGGAAACGAAGTGTCAAGAATTTGTACGTGTGCGTGGATACTGAGTGGGCGTGGGTTTCGGTGATACGAACGGATACAGGTATCCACGTGTAAATATGTATGTAGGTGGGGCGAAGCGACGAAACGATCGCAGAGATCTGTTGGAGACACAAACGTTCGTCCGTCTGGTTATTTCTGAAGCGTCAAGAAATATTTTCCGAGAGAGCGAGCGATTCGCCTTCGACTGAAAAAGAGAGGAAAAGAGAGAAGATGTAATTCTCTCGGCGTCCAGTCGACGCCAAGCGTCCAGTCAGCCCCTTCGCAGACAGCCGATGGTAGTTACTTTTAAATTGGCGTCGAGAGGAGAGTTGAGATTTTGATTTTTGCCCAGCCAGCCAAAAGTTACTCGATGCTCCTTTTATCTCACGCTTGCTTCACCGTTCTTCGAGCATCGACCCCTTTCTCAATAATCCCCGTCCGTTTTCGGACTCGGAAGCCCCTTTTGGCGATAGCTCGACTCTTTGATGTACCACGTTGATTCTCCTTGTTATTCCTCGGCGATTATTCACTCGTAATAATTAATCCACGCGCGCGTTATTTATTTCGAAGATTAGCGTCGCCCGTTATCCCTGACTCGCGCACCCGACGACAGAGCAGCTCAACCCTTTCCTTTATTCATTCCACTTCAGCGTTACTTTGCATTTCTTAGCCGGCACCATTCGTCAGCTTCCTCTCTCTCTCTCCGTCTCGATTTTTCCTCCCAACATCTTCATCTCTCTAGCTTCTCTTATCTCGCGAGATCTCCGAGCACCACGGTGGTTTTTTATCCCAACGTATCACCATTCGTTGCTCAACCTTTTCGCCTCACTCGGCCCCACCCTCGTTCCACTCCTTCATTCGCCGGTAACGCGAAACTCGTCGCGCCGGCTAATTCGCTGTTTCGCAAATGGATTCCTGGAAACCCCCGGTTCCGCCTTCTCCCTCGAACCTTCGTGCCCTTCGTCCTTGAGTCACAGGTTCCATCGACCCTTTTACCATAGAGCCCACCCCCAGGGGTGCCAATCGACCACCCCTTCTGGGCGTCTGGCACCCTGGCACCTCCAATTCCGTCTCTCTCCTCTCTCTCTCTCTCTCTCTTTCTCTTTCTCTTTCTCTCCGTAGTCTTCGTGCCACGACGATCGATGCCTCCTTACACATTCTTATCCGGTGGGCGTCGCGACGCATCGCGTCTTATGCTAATCGTGCCAGGACGCCGTCGAACCATCGCCCTCTCCCTTTCTCTCTCTCCTTCTCCATTGCTTCTCGCGACACCGCGTGATCGAATTAACGATTTCCTCGGCGCCGCGTGTACACCGAGAGAAGAAGGGGGCGTCTACGTGCGTGAGTACGTGCCCGATCGAAATGAATTCCACTCACACCCCTGCGTCCTCGTGCTCATGCATGGAACAGCGCTTGGATGTTCGGAATTTCGAATTCTTCGCTCAAGATACTCTCTCTCTCTCGTGTCATTCTCTCTTGATCACACGATTCCTCGATACTCGCGCTCTCCGTGCTTTTCTCGAATTTCCGTGGACGCCGTTTTTCGCCCTTAACTTTTAGAGGACAGGAGATTTTCAGTGCACATCGACCTATTTTTCCCGTATTCAGCACATCGAATTACCCCTAAAAAATATAACAAAATTTGTTTCCCAGGGTGGTCCCATTTGGGACCAGTCCCGTCCTCTAAAGGTTAACCGTTTTAACGCCACGCAGCGCGATCGCGCTGTTCGCGTGCTGTGCTGAACTGTGTCGCTATGTTTCGTCACGATCGACAATTAGCAAACGCGCTCGGTTCCGAATGTAGCTCGTCGCGAGTCATATCGGAGCTTCCTCTCGTAATTACTATTTTCCTTTTTTTTCAAATAATCGTGAACTTTTGAGTGTTTAGTATAACGTTTCTGATATGACCATAGAGCTATTACAGATAGAGGGAGGGAGTCAACGAAAAACGCGATATAGCCGTAGAAAGAAAACGTAGCAATACAGACCGGACTGTCATTATCTAACAGCGCATGCGTATTAGGTAATATTACGTACCGCGTGCACTGTAGACGCTGTCACAGTATACGCATTTTTATTTAGGTTACACTTTTATATCATAATTCAATTATGATATTTTGTACGAAAATAAAGACATTTAACTTTATATTATGCATGCATATCTGCCTACAAGCTCACACGTTCCGCGCATGCGCGTAACTGTTAGACAATGACACTCCGTACTCTATTGCAGCTACTTACAGTACTCTTTCTATATCACTATCGCATCCGCTTACACATCGTCCCATACCTACTTCCCTCTATCTGTAATAGCTCTATGGATATGACCGATGAAATGAAGCGCGAGCGGCATGTTTCGACGAAAAAACTAGGGGGTAAACCCCCTGCGCTTTCGCTTCGCTCAAGCGCCAACCCCCCAGATCGCCTTTGCTCGCGCTTCGCGCTCGCTTTACCGGGTGCAGAAAAGCTTCGCTTTTCTGCAATAGGCACGACCGCGGCACTCGCGCTTCGCGCTCGCCCACGAATTTCAAACCGTTTCGAAATTGTTGAAAATTCAAGTATTGAGATATTAAACTATGCTAGAGAGTCCTCTGCGCTTTCGCTTCGCTCAAGCGCCATACCCCCTGAGAACGTCGGGTGCTCGCGCTTCGCGCTCGCCCGCGAAATGCAGCATTTCTGCAATGCGCGCAAGTGATCGAAACCGGACAATTAAATGCATCCGAACCAAACTTTTACATGTACATCAAGTATATACCCCTTTGCTGCGGTGAAACTTTATGCATGGTTAACTTCAACCATTCAGAAATTGCGACAAATTGAAATCTTTAATCCAGTATTCCGGCGAAACGCTTGCGCGGATTCAAAAAAAATTTGCAATGTAGTTTAAAAATATACCCATTTGGTGCCACGAAACTTTATGGTCATCTTCAACCGTTTCGAAATTACGGGATTTTCAAACTATAATTATAAATAAAATAGAGAATGAAAGATTTGAAACTGGCACCATTTCGAAATGGTTGCAGATGCCCATACACAATGTTTCGTGGCACCAAATGGATATATACTTGATGTGCATGCCAAATTTTGTCCGAATCCGTTCAGCCGTTTTGCCGGAATAGTGGACTAATCAACTTTCTTGCTGAAATAGTGGATTAAAAATTAAAATTTGCCGCTATTTCGAAACGGCTGAAGACGGCTATACATAAAGTTTCCTGGCACCAAATGTGTATATACTTGATATGTATGCCAAATTTTGTTCGAATCCGTTCAGCCGTTTTGTCGGAATAGTGGACTAATCAATCGTTTTGCTAGAATAGTGGATTAAAAATTTGAATTTGTCGCTATTTCGAAACGGTTGAAGATGGCTATACATAAAGTTTCCTGGCACCAAATGGGTATATACTTGATGTGCATGCCAAATTTTGTCCGAATCCGTTCAGCCGTTTTGCCGGAATAGTGGACTAATCAATCGTTATACTGGAATAGTGGATAAAAAATTTGAATTTGCCGCCATTTCGAAACGGTTGAAGATGGCCATACATAAAGTTTCATGGCACCAAATGGATATATACTCGATGTACATGCCAAATTTTATCCGGATCCGTTCAGCCGTTTGGCTGGAAAACTGGACTAATGGATTAATGAATTTTGCACTATTTCCGTTAGTCCAGTATTCCGGCCAAACGGCTGAACGGATCGCAACGAAATTTGGTATGTACTTTGAGTATATATCCATTTGGTGCCAGCAAACTTTATGTGTCGCTATCTTCAGCCGTTTAGAAATGGCAGCAATATTAAATTTAAATTACATTTTTTTCAAATTTTGAATCTCCCGCCATCTTGTACCGGTTCAAGATGGCGGCTCACAAACCTTATTGTCAACTCACAGTAGTGTACTTGATTTTTGTGCCAAATTTCGTCCCGATCGGTTCAGCCGTTTTTCCGAAATCGAGGATCTACACGGACACACACACACACATACATACATACATACATACATACATACACACACACACACACACATACACACATACATACGAACGGTTTTCGCGATGGCGATTGCATAAGTCACTCCCTTTACGGTCGTGCCTAATTACGGTCGTGCCTAAAAAGGAGAAGCGCGGTCGTTTCGATCGGCATTTCTCACCGATCACTGTCGCGCTGCATGGCAGAATCCGACACGGATTCTTAAAAACCCCTGGCACAAAAACGGTCAAACGTCACGCGGCGTCTTCTCGTTTTCGGATCGATAAACTTGACCGCGGACACGAGCCACTACGAATAATCAAAGGACTCGACGCGTCCCCCACGATGGCGAAATAAAAGCAGCCTTGAATTATACTCGCGCGTGACTCGGAAAAATATACGAGTGTCGACGTCGACGACGCCACCGTCGTCGCGAACGACGTCGCCGACGGTCGAGGAGGAGAATGAGGAGGAGGACGTCGACTCCGAGCGGAAGTGATGGAAAAAAAGCACAAAGCCACGCGGCACTTCCGCCGGGCCATGCCTCTCTTCGCTCGTCCCTGAAAGTTCCTGGCAGAGCTCGACTATCCACCGGGCCGAGGGAATTGCCCGTGGCTTCTCAAACTGCCGCCCCATCGGACTTCCACTGGACTCGCGCGGGGCGAGTGAACCTACCGACTTTTTTTTCGTCCTCCGGCCAATGACCGAGAAGCGTCCCGACGCCATTCTCGTCGAATGGGAATTGATCGAAGTAGGTCGCTACCGGTGATCGTTCGATGGAAGATCGATCGTCGATCGGTAATTAGATTCTTACGGTGAGAAGAGAATTAGATCGATAAGGGTGCTCTCGACCGTACTACACGAAATGGAGAAAGGGGTGTAAGAGTAAAGTGGACACGGTTAATTTCACCTGGCCAGCGCGCAAAAGAAGAGGTCGAATTGAAACGCCGACTCTCGACCAAAGCGTCCGAAAATCCTCGCTAATTACGCGCGAGAGGTGGAGAAACACACGTGGGAGGGGGAAAAGGCGACGGAGGAAAAAGCAGAGGGTGGAAAAAAAGATGGGACGAGAGACGTGGCGCGCGCGCGCGCGAGCCAAAGACGAAAGGGGATGAAAAAGACTTACGCGCATGGAGTTGAGGAGAAAAACCGCGGGAGAGATTCCGAGCGTTGGTGAAATATACGAGGGCGGCCCTTCTTCGTTTAAGGGGTGTGCTCCCGGAAAATGTAGCCCCGCGGTTCCTCCTTTCTCCGTCCCTTCGCCCCCTCGCGAGTTCAACCCCTTCGAGCTCGCGGAATAACTTAAGCACGCTCACCCTCACGAGTGAGAAAGCGACTGGCCAGAGGGTTTATCCATCCCTCGCTTCTCCGTCCCCTTTCAACCCCTATTTTCTCGAACCCTCGCTCCTTATCCACAGGATCCTCCGCGGGGGTTGAAGCGTGGAGGATGTGGAAGGAAGAAGAACGCTACGTGGAAGATGTTTATTTTTGACCCGGCGCGTCCGAAGTATCAAGGCACCGGGACGAGAGAGTATCCCGAAGCAGAGTGAATGAGGGTAAAGGAGGAGGAACGAAAGCGTCGGAGGATACGCGTCGATCCTACCGATGCTCCGGTGAATGGCCCCAGGAGTTTTTAGCCGTCTCGGTAACGAGGACACCTTTCGACCCCACGCAAGATTACACCTCGAGCGACGACGACGACGACGACGACGCCGGGAGTCGACGAGAAAATTCAATTTACGATTTACAAGCGCCCCCACACCTCCCTTCGCGCTCATCCCCCTTCTTCCATTTTCGACCTCGCCATTCTTCTCACCGTTGGTGAAAGATCCCGTTGCTTGAGTCGGTCGGTCCTTGGGCGACGAGCAGTTTCCGCGAGGCGAATGCGTGGGTGAGTGGAAGCGAATGTGTGTGCGTGTGCCTCTGTTGCGGAGGAAAGAAAAGGGGGTGGTTCCTAAGTTGGAAGTGATCCTTGGCATGGCTTGTTTGGGAGGGACGATCGAGTCGATGAATAGCTCGTGTGTGTTCGTGGGAAAAGGGTGCCGCGAAGAAAGGGAACGATAAGGCTCGTAGATGTTTGCGGTAGGTCAAGTCTTGCTGGTGTATACGTGGCTCGCGTCGAGACGAGTTTTATTTTGAGACAATCCTGGGATTCTTGGATGAAGCATCGTTCTCAAGTGTACACTGGGAAACAAAGGTGCGAGACAAGTATCTGTTTGATATATTATCGCTATATGTGGCGAGAGCACAGAATGCAGGTTGCTATTATCTTCAGAATTACGAACACCACGATCCTACCTACAATGTACTATTTATTTTGCGATTGTTCTGTTAATCGGGTGCGTCTCCGGTCCTTTTAAACTTTTCCTCCCTATCGTGTCTCTACGTAGAAAATTATTGTCCTTGTTTCACATAGTTGCCTCGTAATAACGTCGCGCGGAAAATATTCACTAAAGAAATATTACGTAAAGCAAGTGTTAAGCTTGAGTATCGACGGAAGGCACGAGGTCCAGTACCCACGTCCGACGTGGAACTCGATCTTCCACCGTGGAGGGGGATGATCGATTTAACTCTGCCACTAACGAAGGATCCTCGCCTCCCATCTTTTCCTACGATCATCCACTAGGACAAGGAAAGGCTGTAGGTAAAATTCGATTTGCTCGACATACCCACGGTGACCCTTGATCCAGGAAGAGAGTCTTCTACACGAAGGAGGAAAAGAAGGCATAAAGAGAAGAGTTTTGGAGAAGGTTAGGGTGAAAGGGTTAGCTGGCTACTGTTTTTTTTTCTGTTCTTCTACCTCCTCTTTCTCTTCTCCTCACTTTCACCATTACCTCTCCATCCTCCTCCTCCTCTTCCTCATTCTGCGCCAACTATGTAATAAGAATGATGGCTACGGCAGGGCGAATACATTGCATGAAAAAGAACCACTCCGGCCGATATCTACGAGGATACAATAGGCGGGTTCTGCATCTCTAACAATAAGTTACGACGGAGCGTGACTCGTAAAACGCGGAAAGGAGCATCGTCGGAGACGTGCCCGCCGCCTCTCTCTCTCTCTCTCTCTGTCTCTCTCTCTCAGTGAAGAAACACGAAAGAACCCAGGGACCACCAGCCCCCGAGCCACCACCCTCAAGCTGTTCCTCGGAAGCAACGACGACTCAGGGAGGAAGTTCCTCTACCGGTTGAAGAAGGACGAAGAGTAGGAGGTGGAGGAGGCTTTGAATATTGACTTCCTCCTACCTGGCTGCTAGCTACGCGGGGCAATTTAAATATATACGCCGCCCAGATACGCTTTATGCATTTTACTTAAACGTCCACCGCCCCTACCGCCCACCTTCCACGTTCTTCGGAGTTCTCGTATATCTCGACAACGTGGCTACCGACGTGGATACGTTAGATGTGCCCGTGGGAGGATGGGTGGAGGAGGCAAGATACGATACGGAGGCTTTCGCGAGATCGCGTGTACTTGGACGTTGCGAGGAGGAGAGTGGTGGATTCGTGGGAGTGTGTAGTTTTAATGATACCACGACTCTGGATACTTTAGTGGTTCCTCTCGAGAATGAAGGAAGAACACGTGAGTTTATTCGCGATAACCTAAAATCTTGCGAACATCGCGACACACGTGGGCACTCAGATATGCACCCTCCTCGTTTCGTTTAATATTCACGTAGACGGTAGCTTGTTTATTAATATTTGGATTTCTAGAAGATTCAGAACCGTCCGTGATGGGCTCTTTTGGGAAACGGTGGTACGTTCTTCGCGGTCGTTAGAATATTATATTATCGAGAGGTTTAAATAGTTACGGCACCATCGATAGACGGCAGAGTCTATCGAACATTCGGCTTGACCCGAATACCGTGAAATATCCCGCGCCAGGATACACGATCGAGTAGAAGAGAGGGGAGGGCACGATGGAAGCTCGCGATGCACGCGTTGCAAGGAACACACACCCACACGTGCACAACGTTTCCACGCGAATTCGTGCGCTTGCACGTGTGAGCCTGGCAGAGCCACGACGAGAACGTCGATCCAACGGAGTCCTTTAAAGCGCCAACGGAGCGCGTAACCTCGCGATTAAAGTGTCGTTTTCATCGCAGATGGAACGTAAACATCAAAGGTGAAGGAAGGAGAGAAATGGGATGGGTAGATCGACCGATGGAGGGTAAGCGAAAAGGATGAGAAAAGGGAAAAACAGTGGAAAGGTGGATAAGGAAAAAGAAATGGAAAAGGAGGGAGAGGAATGGGCAGAAGACCGGAAGTGAAAAAAAAGAAGAGAGAACGAAAAAGAAGAATGAAAGAAGAGATGAATAAAATCGTATGGGTTCGAGAACGTATCGAGAATTCTCGAATTACGATCCTCTCCCTCGAATCAATGAAAGAAGCCGGAGGCCTGAGTAATCGAATGCTACCTGGACACCTGGAGAAGGACGCGAACCTGAGCAAGGGACGCTTAATGAGCTAATTAAATCCCACGAGCGACGCGATAGTAGCTTCCTGCGGTTCGATCCTGCCATCGCATCCGTCGTTTACTTTTCTCACGTTTCCGCCGACCTCCCGAACCTCGTGTTTCTCTTCGCCAAAGAGGTGGGCAAATGGTCGCCGATCGGCCAAGAGGAAGTTTCGAACGACGTTGCACAGCTTTGCAGGGAGCAGAAATCGAAGGGAGCCTGGGAAAAATGCAAGATACAATAACGAAGGAGAATATATTCTCGGCATCCGGTCGGTCCTTCTCGTAGAGAAGCGTAAGGATGCAGCCAAGAAGAAGCGTGGAAGAGAAGCTGGGCAGGTTCTGCCACAACGATTTCGCGAAATTTCATTTTGCAGCAACCACCTCTCTCTCTCTCTATCTACCCACTTCACCGCATCTTCCTCTCAAAAATATCCGCGACCAGACCACGACAAAGCCCGTGGCCCCTTTCAGAAGAAAACTCGCCGAAAGTGCAACGTCCCATTGGGACGCCCCCACGCATCGACGTTTCTCGAGACGAAGGCACGCGAAATCGATACGGAAGTTCCTTATTACGCATCGAAGGAGGACCCGAACTTCCTGCCATCCTCTTCCTCCTACTCATTGCCTTCCTCTCTCTCGTTCTCTCTCTCTCTTTCTCTTTGTCTGTTTCTCTCTCTCTGTCTCTCTCTCTCTCTCTGTCTGTCTCTCTCTTCCTCTTTCTCTGTCGCGTGGCGTACCACCACCGCCGAGGGGAGCACCGCACGAGATAACCTCGAAAATGCAAATCAGAGTAGCGAGAGATCGGGAAATAGCTGGAGGGTCCAAGATGGCGCACGATACTATCCCCTAAAGTCAGTCGGCGGGGTCCCCTCTTTGCCGCCACCGCCAGTCGCCAGGCTCTCGTCCTCCACCACTACCACACTTCGTTCTCCTCCACGGCAGGCCACCGCCATACCCATCGCCGCCACGCTCCTGATTCGTGGAATCCCTTTGTGCCACGAAATTGGCCGACTTCGGTATCTTGTGCCTCTATAAACAAAGGCAGATTCGGATTTCAAGCAAACGCTCTCGCTCACCCTCCTACTCTCCTCGTTCCACGCTGCCCGACGTCGAGGAGGAAGTGGAGGAACCGAAGGACGCTCCAATTTTCTTGTCAACGATATTGCGTCGATGAGACTGTCGAAAAATTCGAGGTCAGACGAAATTTCCAGTTCGTGCTTCTCTCTCTCTCTCTCTCTCTCTCTCTCTTATTTTGGCCTTCTTTTCGTTGGAAATTCGGCAGCAGCTGCGAGGATAGTCGAGCGCGGATGGTCGTCGAGCTTTTGAATTTTAAGAAGCTCCAGTGCTCGCCGGAGAAAGTTGACGTTGTCCTGCGACAGAGAATTTGATTTCAATTATGGCACGGATCGGACGGGCCACGGGACGAGATTACGCGGCTGAATGCGTCCGTTGAATTTCCATGAAGGGACGAAAATGAATTTTCTTACTCTCGGTTTTCTTTTGTTTTCGTGCTCTTGAAAGAACCGGACGCGTAGGAGAGGAAGAGAGAAGACGATTCGTTCGAGGAGGAGGGTAGAGGTGGCCGCGAAAATGAGATGTTTGTCTTTTCGATTTTCTGCTTCTGCTTGTCACGCACCGAAGAGACGAGGGACGATGATCTTTGGAGGAAATACCGTCACCCGTTCCACCTTGGCGTATCCACAAATTGCTACGATATTTCCCGGCTGTAACGCAGGAATGCGCGGGCGTGCACCGCATACCGTCCTCCCATTTTTCTTTATTCCGTTGTTTCCGGAGCTGTGTTTTAAAAAGCAAGTGCGTACTACGCGGTGCAAGCAAAGCGCGCATTTCAACGAGTTCTCCTCCGTTGTTACTCGCGTTAAAGCGAAAAGGGAAAACAATTTTTTTCGTGGAAAGAAAAACTCGAAAGATCTCTCTTCCCTTCCCCGTTTAACGTCCCACCGGGAATTTGTCCACAGTTCTGGCGAACGAACCGATTCAGAATTCCACATGCAGCTTTTACGTCGCCCTGTACAACGATATTCACCCTTATTTACTACGCTATATTTTTGCTTATTAAGCGAGGAGTCTTAAAAAAAAACACAATGCGCCCAGCGCGGTATCCTCCCGCGGCTCGGTGTACCGTGAGGATTTTAACGACTGGCAGTATTTTACGTGCAAATAAGCGAGATAAAATCCGAAACCGCATCTTGAATCTCGTAGCTGTACCAAGCCCGACGAAATCTCGAACTCGCAAAAAAATTCGCGGAAATTTATCGTCGATCCTCTCGCGTTATGCTTCCTTCGTCGAGTCGTGCGTCACCCAATAGCTTCGTGCCAACGTGAAATTCTCCTCTGACGGAACAATATCAATTTTACGAGCCGATACTTTCCATTAGGAATTGTTTTTCAGCTCCGTAATGCAGCAAGCGCGAAGAGCCCAGAAACTGTTGACTTTCGATTCTCAAAATCACGCGAAGCTCCCTTCGGGGTACGGGGTCGATGAATATCGCAAAGAGCTGTCCGGTGCTCTCGTTACCACGATGGCTGCGGCGCGGCGCGCTATATTTTCTCGACCCGCGATAAAAGCATGCGCGACGTAACCGTGAACGTAAAGCGCAGAATTTTTCCGAGTCGAATGTAAAACCGCGTCTTAGGTAGCAGGCACGTCGTCGTCACGGTGTGATAGAGCGTGGCATTGCACCGAGGACTTAAAACGTTCTCTCGTATTCCTCGAGACTCTCTTTCCCCTCATTCACGAACTCCTCGTTACTTAGCGTTTACAGAAAGTACCCTCAAGTCTCTCTCTCTCTCTCTTCAATCGAGACAAGGAGAGTGGCAGGGCGATATGACCGTTTCATTAACTTTAAAATCACTCGTCGAAACATCTACACCACTCGATCGAATCCTCGGAGAGAAGAAAGGCGGAAATGCGAATTCCTGATCGTCCGTGGCGCATCCTTCCACGAGACACACTTCCTTCTAGCCACGGGCGCTCGGTGCTTCGCGTGTCCGCGAAGTGACGGAGCCCGGAGACACCGAAAGAGAAACAGTGAGAAAGGGTAGTTGAAAGTAGTTGGAGGAGGCTAAAGCACACGGTGGCCGGCGTACGCGCGCGCGCGGAAAGTAACTGAGTTTGGCTTTTAGAGAGCCGACTTTTCGAGGACGGCGGAGGCTGAATAACGTATTAGACGAGTGACACTCCGCTCGTAGGAGCCCGATACGTGGCCCGGATTACTCTGGTGCGCGAGAGACAGAGACTAAGATAAGAGAGAAGGTAAAGGTGGTAGTGACGAGAAGGGTGGAACGATCGAAGTGAAGGGCAACGAAGTAAAGTTGAAACGAAAGGAAAAGGGACACGGTGATGTTCTCGTAGAAAATGGAGCGTTTGCGCGAGAAGGAGAGAAACGGAAGTAAATGGAAGAAGGAAGAGAAGGCAAAGTAAAGAAAAGCGAACGAGACCCTCCAAGGTGGTTGGTTGCCGGAGGGTGCCGAGAGGTGAAGCGAAGAAAGGGGTGGCGAGAGGGTGTCGCCTCTCGGAGGCTTCTTCCTTCTCTCCACCGGCTCTTCGCAGGAGCGTCTCGACGCCCGACGACGACGACGACGACGACGACGCGACCTCCTCTTCTCGTCGTTCCCGTCGCCTGCTCCTCCCCGTCCCAACGTCGCGGTCCTGGAAATGCAATTTCGCGGCGGCGAACCTAATGTCGCACCTCGGCAAACATTTATCAACGGGGACGCCGATTGCCCTGACTAGAAATAAATTCCATTGGCGGTGAGAGATAGACGGAGAGAGAAAAAGAGAGAGAGAGAGAGAGAGAGAGAGAGATAGAGAGTGCACGGAAGAAGGAGAAAGAAGACGAACGTCTCCTGCACCCCCGTTAAATTCACCTTGATTGCTAATAATTTCCCTGCCACCCTCCCTCGGGCTTATTTCAAGGTTACCCCCATTCCGATATCATATTCCACTCTTCCCGTTTCTTCTCACAATCTTTAAATTTAATTTATCAACGATCTCTCTTTATCTGCTTTCCACGATTGCCACTGCCTCCTCTTTCTGGTCTGGTTTCTAGGATCGACGCGGTAATTTCGATTGGATCGATACGCTCTCGCGAGGCAGGAGAGCGCACGCGAGCGCCCAAGGCACGTTAGGGTGCGCGCGAGTTAATAGGAAACGGATCGATCCAGGAAAAGCGCTTGACCAGCTATTACCGTTAGTCAATCTATTATCTGCTACAAGCCCTTGCCCTGGTCCAAGCTACCGCCGTCCTACCTCACCTCTCCGCATCTACTGCCGCGACGTTAATTATAATTCATTAAAGCGATCTCATTAACGGCTAGATCCCGATCACGGGCCACGATATTCGAAATCTGGCCGACGTCGCACCAGCGCCCAGGAACCGTGGGATCGAGAGAAGAGTGGAGGTGGTCGCGCGTGCCCGAGTGTACCGAATGGAGTACGAGAGGGAGAGAGAGGATTGTATCGAGGAAGTTAACGAAGTCGATCGTTGAATCGAACGTGAGCTTCTCTACTCGCTCGAGCTAACGAAGTGGAAAATCACGTTCGATCCAGGCGCGCGCGTGCGCTCACGGTCCCTCGTTAAATTAATCTCCGACGCGGAAGTGCGTAAGGCGAATTCGTAGATTCGATGAATAATTATTCAGGGATGATTTTGGCGAAGAATTAATTCGCAGTTCGAGGGGAGAGAAGAATTTCAAATTCGTTTTAATCTTCGAATAACGCGACCCGTTGATTCTTACACTGAAAAGACTGTATCCTTAAAATACAAACTTAATCATTCATCTTAATAGATATTCTTAATAGATAAGAATATTTTCTTATCGATTTGACGGTTTTTGGAATATATTCTTAATAATCCATCTGAATGTTGCGACACAATGCGTGTCGGTATTCGGTTAAGTTAGGTTACACATCACGTGCGGCACATGTCGATGCCTGTATCTTGTTCCTCTTGTAATTCTGCGTAATTTTAAGTACTATATTATTTTGTGTGCTGTGTTGTGCAAAAAGTATGGATAAGGAAATGACGAAGTGGCTAGAAGAAGACGATTTAAGCGATTTAATGAAGATATTTATAAGTACTAGAAATCATTTTTTACCAGGCTATGTTAAGAATATCTGTTAAGAATATTTAATTAGAGGAATCTGTTTCGAACATTCTACTCTTAAATTAAGAAGATCCTCTTGTTGCTTATTTTAGTAGGAAATATTCTAAACTTAAGTGATAAATTCTTAAGATGAGAATACAATTTTTTCAGTGTAAGATCGAACGAGATGTGATTCGATCGATCGAGGCTTTTCGCGAGCGAGCGATTTTAATCACCCCTGATTACCGGCTCCACCCCGCCCGCCGCTCGCTCGCACGTAAATTACGTCGATTCAATCAGAAAAGTGGTTTATCGATGCGTGGACGAATTAATCTACCAGAGTCCAGCCATAATACCTCGACTCGCCATTGACAAATGAACTGCCATTGTTCTGTGGACTCGTCCACTCGCGCGTACCCCAGGCTGTCCAAGCTGATAGGATTTTTTATCGCGCGATTCAATGACGACGATTTATCGCGTCCAGTTTCTCGTCAATCGAGTTCTCGTAACGAGAACGGCTCGAAAACGATAGAAGAATTCTCGAGTGCTTTCCTGAAGAATTTTATCATACGTAGACGAGGAATCTGTCTCTGTATTTATCTCTAACCTCTCGTTAAACCTCGCCTCTTGTTCCACACTGACACAGTGACCGTGCGCCCCGGTAAATCGATAGCTCGCGAACACGAAGGCCCTCTCGAAGAAGAAAGGGCCCTCCAGATCTTCGGTCTCACTTCTCTTCGTCACCGTTACGAGAATCGTCGGAGGCGTCGTCGTTGCGCTCGCGAAATTACTCCTGACGGTAGTTACATCCTCCTGGTGGAAGTAGAGTCACGAAGCAAGTTGCGCGCGGGGCCTGGTGAGTCTCGCGAAACTTGCGAGAAGAGAAAAAGAGAAGAGGCTGGAGGGAGAAAAAAGAGAAACGCGAGAGGAGGAGGGCGGAAGGTGGACACGAAGAAAATGGGAAGAGAAGGAAGCTGGATGGGGGAAAGGAATGGTGGAGAGAGGAGAGAGTGGAGAGCGGTGCAGAAGAGAAATAAAACGCAGAAGGCGGTAATATTACCGAGTTGCTGCCCACTTTCGAAAGTTAAACGGCCCGGGCGCGAAAGTCGAATTCCATCCTCCCTCTTGCCTTCTCCTCCTCTTTCGTCCACTTTTTCACCACGCGCTAAGCTTTCGCGCACGTTTCCGCGAAAGTTGGAGATCGAGGAAAAAGGGAAATCGTCGTAGCGGGAAAGAGAATAATAATTGTAACGTCGCGCTATTGGCCCAATGGGATGGTACGAATAAGAGGGGGATGTAGGACGATAGGATCTTGAAAATTTTTAGAAATTCCCTCGGGGTTGAACGAGAACGGAGGTAGAAGGAGAGAGACGAGAGAGCGGTGCTTCTGGTTTCCGTTTGACTTTCTTATCTTTCGGCGCGCGAGGTGCCGAGACCCCGCGTCTCGTCGGATCGCCCGTAGATTTTCGCTAATTCGATTCGTCTCCGCGGGAAAGTTCGCGCGAAATTACGTTAGGAAATTTTTTTTCATGCGGCCAATCCCGCTCGTAACTTCCTCCCGGCGATGGAGAAGCTGCGGGTAGTGGCCGAGTTTGAAGGGATCCACGGAGTTTCGCCGTTCGAAGGAGAGTAAGAAGATATTAAATATTTAAGCGGCCAAAAACAGATTGGAATTATTCAAAGACTTCCAATTTTCCTTTGTCCTGTGTAGAGTCGTAAGAGAACCCGAGGATCTTTAATATTTTCCTTTTGGTTTTAACGACTGAATTTTGCTCGGATAATAATATTCTAAATAGCTTCGTGCGCTCGAATTCTTCGACTATTTCGAACGAGAGGATATTAACGAGGAGTTATTTATCCATACGTTTCTCCACGTTCGACTATAATCAAGCATTCGCCAAACACGCTCGTCGATCGATCCTTCCTACCTTCCGATTCGCACACAACGCCCACTAATTCCCGACATCGATCAACGCGAATGATTCGGTCCTTTGAAGCGACCCAAATCGAGTGCTCACTCCCTCCTACCTCTCCCTTTTTTTTCCATCCTCCCCCGAAAACGTCGGATAACGCGAGACAAACGACCGAGCTTTAATTTTGCGCTCACCCGCTCCTGCTTCGATCTATGAATTTTATTCGCCATCGCGGCATGCCAGGCCGGAGGGACGACGATTGCGAATCGATCGTGTAACTTGTAACGAGTGACGTAACGAATGGCGATTGGCTGCAACGTCGGGCGGAGGAGTGAAAATTCGAGGGATGAGAATATTCGCTCGAGAATCCAGATTACTTTACAATTTCCTTGCATTTGTCGGTGTAATTATCGAGCAAGTGCGTCGTTAATTCATCCTCGAGTGTTTTTCCCACTCGAACTATCCTAAGGTTGTAGAGGATAACGAAAAATAGAAAAAATCATCGGAGTAACGAGCATCTTCCGAACCCCTTCTCTCTTCAAGATAATCATCAACCCTTTGCGCAACACCATTTCACCACACCTTCGAAGATTTTGCAACTGACGTTAGAGCGATTCCAGTAATCCACGTATCGCGTGGCACGCACGGCCGATACGCTCTCCCTCTCACCTCACCACTCACGGTACACTCTGGTTCTACGTGAAAATGCCTGGAACCCCTTTGAGAATATTCCACGATAGAGGCGCAGGGGTGGCTCGCGTTCCCTCCTCTACGCGCGCCGAGAGTAACGACCTCCTGCCAATCGTAATTCTTAAAACTGCAGCAGGCCAGCAGAAAATCACCATCGGAAAATCCTCGTGGGGCATGCTTAAATTCGTATTGACTCGCGGTATCCACCAATCCACCACCCCCTTCGTGCACTCGTGCGAGGACCTTCGAGAGAGAGAAGAGGCGAGTAGTCACGGCGATACATACCGAAGCCCAAGAGGAGAGAAACTATCGGAGTAATAAGACTAATGTTGGAGCAAACTTGTCGCGAAGCGAGGAAGGAGACGAGCACGTCGAGTACGCTTCTGCCATCGCTCACCACCGTCGAACATTCTCAACTTCCGCGGAAGAGGCGCGGGGCACGAAGAGTGCCAAGTATCGACGGAGTTCTCTCCTCTCTGGGCGACTAGCGAGCGAAAGGTACGCGCGCGTGAAAGTAATTTGTTCGCGTTCGACGAGGAGGACTCGCGAGACGAGTGCAGCAGTTGGCCCCACGGTTCGAAGATAAACGCGTGCGCGCGAGTGGGGAGGGCCTCTGAATAATTGAGGACCCAATTTTCTCCGCCAGCCACCGATGGACCCCGGGACCTCTTCATATCCGCGCGAGAGGTCCGAGCAGGTTGTGCCTTCCTGAAACGTGGAACTGAAACTCAGCTTCGTTACGAACGAGCCTTCTACCATTCTCCTTCGATCGTACTCTCACAGTCTCGCTTTCTCTCTCGAAATCCACCCCTTCCGAGAGCCTAGAGCACTCCGCGTAAGCAGCAAGTCCTCGCATTTTCCATTTTTTTTCTCTCTCTTCCTCGTTCAGCCCTCCGTATTCCCTCCTGATTCGCGGATCGCGTGCGAGCGCGCACTCGACGGCGCGTTACCGGCTCGTCGACTCATTAGCCTAATGATGCCGATTAATTATCGCGAGGACCGGGCTGTGGCGACACGCCGCGCTTGCAGGAGGAGGGGAAGAAAGACGGGGGTGGTTAGAAGGGGGGTGGAAACGAGAAAAGAGAAGTACGAGAGCACGCCAGGACTCTCGCGAGTCTGCGGTTTGCAGCCACGCTCGCTCGAGTAACGCACCCTTGCTTACTCTGGCCCCGTGGTTTTCAGGTCCCTCCACTCACCCTCCTCCATCCGAGACCCGGCACCCCCCGTGGAACACCAGCGACGAGCGAAATTGGAGGCAGTGACCGTGAAAATTCGGCGCGGATTCGCGCGAGGGTGTTCCACCCTCTCGCGATCCGTCGAATCGGTAGAGAGGACGATAGGAGGTTGGTGGTGCACATTGGGAGAAAATCTGTGTACGTACAGCAGGACGAGGACAGATGAAAATTGGACGATGAGAAAATGAGAGAAGCGAGGGCTCGATTTATAAACACGTCGACTCGCTAGTTCCTCGTGGTCCCCCGAGAACGCGAGAAAGACGCGTCCTCGTAATTGTCGAGAGTATCAGAAACGCACCCTTAAAAATACTCCAAGGCAATCTTTACAACTCTCAACCCTCACTATCCTGATATTACATTAAACCGAACATCCACGTGTTTGATGAAGAAAATCCACCCTTGTCCTCGCGAGAGAGGATACTCATTATTCATCACCACTCCCGAAAATAAATTAACACTGTAACCGGGTGGATTCGGGTGTTACGAGCGGCTTATAGCCCGAGGAGAATCCTGCCAGTGACGTCTCATGCGGACGTGCAACATTAATATCGCGGTCGCTCGCCCATTTTTCATTCTCTCGCGGCAAAGGGCGAGAGAGCGAAGCGGCGAGGAGACAGACGAGATGAAAGCGAAGGTGGTGATGCTGGTTGGCCGAGGTGCAAAGCCCCGAGCGAAAGTGAGAGGAGAAAGTGAGGAAGGGCCAAATGGACAGTGCGGTGGATAAGGGTTGGGACGAGGCAAGCGAGGTAGAAGGGACGCGAAGGGAAACGAAGGGCTGATTCGCGAGGGGTAGGTACCGGAGGGGGTTGTTACTACTACGGGGGTGGTTGGGTGGTTGACGACGAGCTAGGGGTAGAAACTGCCGGTAGCAGGATGGGGCTGACTCTCCCTCTTCCTTCCTCCACGCCGTCACCACCGGAGGGTTTTCCAGGGTTGAGCGAACCCTCCACGGGGTAGGCGTGTCCCTATATTAGGTTTTAATCATTCAGGGGATGAAATTTTAGGGACGAGGGCGTGGTAGTCTGCTCCTCTGCCGGGCAACACCCCTTCCTGCATCCTCTCGCGACCTTCGGCATTATACATCGACGTCGCAACGCTCGTACAAACGAATCGTCTGTTAGCCTCGTCGCGTCCCCTCGTCGCTACGTCATCACCTCTCTCTCTCTCGTTTCGATCGCACGTAACGCTCGTCCGCCGGTAAACTCCGGGACCTCGGAAAAGGAGCGGAGATGGCGCGAAGGGGTGGAAGGTCCCGCGTCATCCCCCATGAGCGCAAGGTAATCTGCAGTAAATTTCGTCCGTGCCCTTCTTCTCCCTCGTACCCTTCGAACTCGCCTCCTCCCATTTTTCTCCCACCTGGGCGCACCATCGTCGTGTACAAGTCGTTTGGAAACTAAAGGAGACGAAGGTGCGAATTTAAAGATTCGTTCGTGACTTTGTGATGAAGAGTACGTTATATGTATACTCGTTCTGTCGGTATTGTAACAGGGCCGTGTTCGACTTGCGCGAGATAATTCATCCGTGGGGAATTACCGGTGGTATTCTGAAAGGGCTAATTTATGGGCATCCTTACGTCGAATAGTCGCCGTAATGTTTTATCAGAGGCACCCTGCATAATCGTATCTCGTGTTTTGGCGCACCACCTCGCACCCAGCGCTCGGAGATTTTCACGTTCCGTCTCTCTTCCTCGCTCCATTACTTCCTCTCTCTCTCTCCCTCTCTCTCTCTCGCTCTCCAGCATATTCCAACGGAATCGAGCATATTCCTTCTCTCTCTCAGCCGCGGTCCCAACCCGACGACTTTGTCACTCCGACCATAACTTAGCGCGACAGGCTTCTTGCTACGTGAAACTCCCATTGTTGCAGCTGTTGCAGGTATTACTTTGGACCTGACGTAAATCGAACCCCACTGGCCAGAGGGCCTCGTACAGTGTACGAGGGGTGGGATGGTTGGTAGAAACGAGAAACTGGGTGGAGACGAAGAGAGAGAGAGAGAACGAGAAAGAGAGACAGTGAGAGAAATCGACGGAAGGAGCGAGAGAACATTGGTTACTTGAGGTCTGCCATCGTCGGTGGCACAAGTCCCTCCACATAAATTTCGTTTGAGGCGCATAAAACACCGCCGCAGGATTGTCGAGTCATTTCGCTTTCTCTCTCTCCCCCCCTGGTTTCTCTCTTTCTCGCTCTTCCTTCGCGGATCGCCACCCACCTCGATTCGCTCTTCGTCCCACCACCACCACCGCCAACCCGGCAATGATTAATTTCGCGCGTGACGAGGTCGTTACTTTAATTGCACGTGTTCGCGCCCCCTCTCGGTACCACCATCTTTTTAAATTAATGAAAACGCGCGCCCTGCCGCGCAAGTCAAACGAGATTCGCGCTCACGTGCTCCTCCTCCGGCGCACTTCAGCCTCGGCGCAACTTGCGGCGCAGTTCGGCGGAAGACTCCCTTGAACTTTCGAAACTTCGGCACCCGTTAAATCCTCGTTACCCTCCGAAATTAATCCGTCGACCCACCGGCAGCCCTGCCCTCGTCTCGCCTCGTGGAATCTTGAGTCCTGCCGTGTGACAGGGTCACGAGGTGTGCACCAGGGGTACGAACGTGTGCGCGTGCGTGGGTGCGTGCGAGTGTGAACGCCGCGCGAGTGTGCCGCGAGCGTTTCTCGAAAGGCAGTAACTAAACTCGTTAAGATTTAATTACCGTTCTGCGTGTGTACAGAGAGCTGGGAGGACGCCTTAAGTTCACGAGAACCGATTAGAATGTAGCCCCGCGCACTTACCACGCGTCCCAAATTAGGCGGAAGTGGGTAGCGCGCGGTGACTTTCTTCGCCTGGGCGTGGACCACTTCTCGTCGCGTTCGTGCGCAGAGTATGAGATAGAGAAAGAGAGAGAGAGAGAGAGAGAGAGAGAGAGAGAGTTCACGATTAGAGAGAGATTATTGAAGTCTAAGTTGGTCACGGTAATTGCTCGAGTAGCAGTCGCTTCGGTGATAATCGTGTTTTAGGATCGTTACCGGGCCAATTCGGATTTAAGCATTCGCATCCACGGTTTCGTGCAATTTACGTGGAACTTTTAGGGACCTGGACGATTGGGGAAAAAACACCCGCAAATCTCTCTGAAAGCTTTTTGCAAAACGTCAGGACCAATGCGTGCCTACGCTCGTCTCGATGTCGATGATCAAAAGAGTTAATCGAGTGCTCTCCACTCGAGTGAACGACAACGCGACGCAGTTTTTCCTGTTAATCGAACGCGGCTATTTCCCAATTGCCAGGCTGGCACACCAGCGAAATGGGAGGGAAATCCGATTGCTAAGCAAGAATCGAGAAGACACTTGATATCGTGTCGATATAATCGAGCCAATAAGCCGACGAAATAACATCCCCGGGCTATCGACTGGCCGTCTTTTGCGTTGCTGTCACGCGCGTCGAAGAGACGAGTAATTCGATTCGCGTTGGCGGAAAGAGAAAGAAAATAAATAACAAGAGACGGAGGTAGGGAGAAAAAGCGTGTACGAGGAAAATGACAAGCGTCCTCCACTTCTTTCAATCCCATCGAAATATCATACGTGCCACGTATTGCTTTGACAAATTCCAACGTCGCATTTTTAACCGACGAATCCTCTCTCCCTCGATGGCGGAGTATTTTTCCGTGCGTACCGTCGGTACAAAGGACAGCATTGTGTCATTAATTATCAAAATTAAAAGCGGCACGTTCGACGATTAATAAAATGAATACGAGCGAGGGATCGGACAGCGATGCTCCACGCGCTCACGATTGAAACAGAACCGAGGGATGATTCTCTCTTCGATCGCGCTCGTCTAAATTAAATCGTCCTCTGTGTTTTGCGCATGGTAGCCGTATAGTGGACGGCTGGAAAAGCGAATAACTCCATTCGCGCGTCCAACGGTTATTCGAACGATCTCCATCGAAGAACTCACTCAAGTTTCGAACTCATCCTCGTAGAAATCGACGTCTCGTCTCTCGAGCCTCGAATTCTCGCCGTCGTTAAAAAGTCGCAAGCCCTGCTGGTCTCGTTCGATCTAGGACAGGATTCTCTTCGAGTTCTCTCGAGAGTTCAAAGGTGTCCGGTGGCGTTACTCGAACTGACGCATCGACGTTTACGGGATACGTCGACGCCTCGCAGTTACAGTCGAAGACAGAAAGGACCGTTTGAAGAAACAAGGGGAAAAGTGCGATAGAATACTGACGATCATCGACCACGAAGCCGCGAACGCTCGCGCCTCCAGGCTGCTCTTCAATCCCACCGAAAAAGCTCGCTCACTTTAAAAAGGGCCAACGAGCTTTTCGCATTCCTCCCTCGCCCTTTCGTCAGCCCTCACTCGGCTCTGCAGATCGGGCGTGCATCAGCAGGCGATTGCTCGTCGTTCCAGAAACTCGAACGAGCACCGACCGCATCGACCCCAATGTCAGAGCCTGGTCGAACGCGTGCGCGCGCGCGCGCGCGAGTTGTGAGCTCGGAATAAAAGCGAGTGGTGCGCTTCGCTCGCGAAATGAAAGGCAAGAATAAAGGGCGGGTGGAAGAGTGGAAGGGGTGATAAAAAAATGGGGATGCGAACGACGGACAGTCGCATACTCGAGGGCAATTCGATCGCGCGGAATGCCACGCGACCATGCTCGTGCCTTTCTTTCCACGTCATAACGACGACGACCGCATCCACTTCCATAAATACGACCGGTGCTCCCGTGCTTTCCAAAGGATCTTTTTCTCGATCTTTTAAAAAGCGCTTCGCGTTCTCGGACCGGTGTTGCGAGCATTGCGGTTTTCGCGGCTTGCGGATGAATGCGAAAAGGGGTGGGTTTTTGCGGATCGCGCTCGACCACGAGGGATATGAAGAGGGAGGATGGAATTCTAGGGGAGAGATGAAAATTCCGTGGGTAAGTCGTTAGCTATGGAAGGAGACGAATCCGGTAATTGACGAATTAATTCGCTTGCCCTGTGCGAGAATAATTTCATTGCCGCAATAATTTCGTACCGGTGGATTTTTCGACGTTCGTTTATAAACAACTTATAAATAATTCATAATCGTCTCTCATTTGCGAATATTCTCCCCACCGTGACTCCTTTCTCCACGAGCTCGCCAGCCGTGGAAAGGCCGGAGGGGTGGGTCTCGAACGGTTGCGAAAAATAAATTAAACCAAAGGCTGGACGGTGAAACTGGGAGGAGAGGTGAGAGGGTGGTCTGTGATTCGTGGACGCAGCTGGTGGCCCGTAGATTAATTCACGAATTAGCGGCGTTTCGTCGCAGCCTGATGAGATTAAGCCTCGTTAGCCCCGAGGGCGTCGCGATTATTTCGCAAAACTGACGAGGGCTCGTGCGTGCCCTGAAACCGTTTGATGGACGTTGGGTAAGTCGAGAGGGGGTGGTGGAGATCGAGAGTTGATAAAATTCTCGTACGAGCATACAGAAATTGCGACGCGCCGGTTATCGATTAATCGTTCGATTCGTTCGCCAAGGAATGAACGTCGACCCTATTAATCCAAGCACATTGTTTATTCACGCGTGTGCAACAGTCGTGGAACTTTCTTTCCTTCTCTAACCCGTGAAACGTAAAACGACAGAACTTCTCCTCGACCTTTACCAACATTCGCATGAGCGCTCACGCGACTAGAAAGGGACACGTCGACGAATCTACTCGTCCCTTTTCTCTTCCGTTCCACGAACCGCGTACACGTCCTCGACGAAAGAGCGTCGAAGAGGCCGAGCCGGGTAATCAATGAGCCACCCGGAGATCCGCTCGATCTCCAGAAGAAAGAGACACCTGAATTAACCTCCCGTCCGCGGGCCCTCGGGGGTCATCAATTATTTCCGTTCAGGTGCCGCCAGACCCGAGGAGGTCGTGGCCCTCGGTGCCTCCCTCTCGTGAGAGAAAGAGCGCCGGGTATTCCCGCGTGTCGCTGTTAATAAAGAATCCGGGCGAATGAAAGGCGGATAAAAAAAGCAACGATCGAGCAACCGAGGATCAACGGTTAACCACCCAGGAGTGTGTCTAAGGGAGGGATTAAAGTGTACCCTACTGCTGGTCGGACGAGCGGGGGATGAAAATTCCTTGGGATCCTTGCGCAGCTTCTTTTAAAGCGAGAGAGAGAGGGAGAGTAATGAGAGAGAGAAGGAGAGAGAGAGAGAGAGAGAGAGAGAGAGAGAGAGAGAGAGAGAGGAACGAGGTTGGAGGAGTGAAACGAACGAAGAGAATTCACGGAGGAGACGTTAAGGGGGTTCTACTTTCTGAAGGATCATCCTCTTTCCTTCTACGCCCCGCCGCGTAACGGTCCGAACCTCCTTCCTCCCCATTTCTTTTCTATTCCCACCCAAACCCTCTCCTTCCATCTCAAGCGTCGTCAGCTCCTCCGCTCGATCCTTTAGCTCGCTTCTTTTTCCATCCCCTTTGCGATTTTCTCTCTCTCTCTCTCTCTCCCTCTATCGCCTTTTTTCTTTTCTCTCTCTTTCTCTAACGCATACCCTCTTCCACCTCTTCTATCTATCCATCTACACGAAAATACCACGCGAGCCGATACAACCGGGATCGATCGACGCCTTCTCCACCTGGACCGTCCTCCTCGCGAGGAGAGGAAGAGGATGAAAAGAATGAGGAAAATATTGTGCCAGGATAAAGAGCCTCGCGTCGGCTGCGGAAAGGGTGAAAAGCGTAGGCGGAAAGGTGGAACGTCTTGGATGGAGAGTAAAGAAGAGAGCGAGGAGTCTGCCGGCTCGCGGATACCAGGAAATATAACGATAAGCGGATGAAGAGACGCGGGTCTTCTCGCCGGGAGAAATGCACTCCTCGAGGAAGAAGCAGAAGCCTACGCCACTTTTCGACGTGAAACACGTGATATCGATCCTACTCGGATGTCCTTCTGAGTTTGTCTTTGAACAAAAATCTCTACATCCTTCGAGAAGACGATTCCATATTAGGTTGAACTTCTCTCGTCGCTCAATTTTTGTAAAGTGCTTCCGGGCCATAGAACGTCCTTGTCCAAGATCACAAACCTTTCGGATGATTTTCAGTCCGATCGAGATGGCAAGGATAAATGAAAAGGGCGACGGTGAGAGAAGAAATGGCGCGGGAGCGGAGAAAGGAAAGGAAGACGAGGAAAAAGAGAGAACGATGAAGGAATATGCGTTTCATTCGTCCTAGAACGAAGCAGAACGGCAAGTAGGGAACGATGAATTACCGCAGGAGATGTGCACCGTCAGATCGGGCGGGTTAACAAAGGTGGCCGGCGCCGCGCGTAATCTCCGATCCTCAGTCTTTTTGCTCCCTTTCGTGCCCTCCTCTCGCGCCGTCCTATGTCATTGCCGCGAGTCCTCTTTCCGTCTCTCGTACCCGACCGCTTGCACCTCGACATTGCGCCACCGGCAACAAACAATGCGGCAGGGCAAAGGGTGACCGAGAGAGGTACGCGGAGAGAAGGGAGGCAGCACACGTCCCTCGAGAGTATCAGAGATCTTTCATCCCTTTCTCTTTACCTCTCTCTTTATCTCTCTCTCTCTCTTTTCCCTTTCTCTCGCACGAGAGAGAAACGAGAGCTGAGGTCCAACGGTACACACATCCTTCCACCTTTCCCTTTGAGAGAGTTCGCGGCAGGTAAAAAGAGGAGCTTTTTATACGCTTTCATCTCGATACAATCGGCGATCGGTTCTCGATATGCTCCGCCGCACCTCTTCGGTCCTCGGGACGGATGAACCGAGAGGAAGAGGATGGGTGGATGTGGTGCTGCCGGTAGTGGCAACGGTGGTGCGATCCTGGTGGCGGATGCCACCCGTCCTTCCCTAGATTCGACGGAGTTAGAGAAAACATCGGTCTCCTCATGGTTTCTCTCTTCTCCGACGCTCCTGCATCCTCCACCTTCTCCTTCGAGGATCAAAAGAAGAAACACGCCCAGGCGAGACCGCGCTCCTCTCGCGTGTCCTTCGCTTTTGATCCTTTCCGTCCTTCGTCGGGCCAAGATAAGAGGAGAGACCAAGATACCTCTTTACTCGAAGGACGAGAAGAGAAGGTCCTTCTCCGTAGCGAGGAATTGAAAATGCTCCATGGCGCATCGTGTTGGTAAAGGATATCGAGTTTTGAGGCGCGAGAGGATGGGCTCGAGGGTGGTGAACTCGAAGGGTGGTTATCGAAGATTTCGGGGGCTGAATATTAGATGTTTCGGGCAAGAACAGCCCTCTCTCGAGAGGGCACTCGAACGATTTTGAGGATTCCTTTTATCGAGCAATTAAGAAAAATAAAAAAACACAAAGACACACTTAGTGAGATACTTATCAACACTATCCAGCTTCACGATTGTCCCCGGTTGAATTCGTTTAACGACGACAGTGTGTTTTCACAATGGATTCCAGCAAATTTTCAAGACCCCAAACGCTTTTTACAATTTCCAACGGCAGAGTCGGCACCGAGATCGTTAATATCTCCAGAAATTTCACAGACTCCCCTCAATACCGTTCCATCTCCTATTCCTAACGAAGACACTGACATTGTTCATAATTTAACCAGCCCTTCGACTTCCGCCCAGTTAATAGATGTGATCCGATTACAAGGTAACTCGATTTACGGCTTCTCTCTCCGTTGCTCGATAATTATTCCGCGCCGCAGTAGTCTAGTTCGTTATCCGTGAGATTAAATAATTGATACGAATCCACGGGGACGAGATAGGCTGCGTTCCTAAAGACTTCGCAGCTGCGCACCTGCCGATGAATAACGCCCGTGGAGTCTCGCTCGTATCAATGATAAACCGCGATTAGCAGCGTGTCGCTTCGTCCTCGTGGCTTCCGCGCATTCCACCCTAACCCCGTGAGAACTCGCGATACCACAGGAGTCACGTGACGCA
The DNA here is from genome assembly GCA_944319695.1 of Tiphia femorata. NCBI lineage: Eukaryota > Metazoa > Arthropoda > Insecta > Hymenoptera > Tiphiidae > Tiphia > Tiphia femorata. The sequence goes on along the minus strand of OX090896.1, from coordinate 7,951,776 downwards.
AGTACCAGCAGGAACCCCCGGGTGCGCACGCCAGGAAAGTCTCGCCATGCGACCCGCTCTCGTGCCCTCTGTCGTTATTTTTCTTAATGGCCCGTGGCCCGGATATCCGCTTTATGATCGTTGGATTTTCACGAGGCAATAAACTTCACCGGGCGAACTTTCGGTCTCTCCTGGGAGGAGACAGACGGGAGAAGGTGGTCGCGGTGGAGAAGGGTATAGAAGCATCCGCGAAGGTACCACCGCCGGCACTATTAATATCGTAGGTTATAAAGGCGGGTTTAATAATCGTTGCCAAGGGCACTTCGAAATTAAGAATGACTTTTAATTTATAGCGCGACCCAACGATATTTTCATTACCGGACTCGTCTGCCACGGTGGATGGCTGCCACCAGCGACTTTGGGTATTACCACGGGATGGTGCTTTAACTCCTCATTCCCTTCTCGATGAACGGGGCCGCTTAATCGCTGGAAGTTATTCAACGGGTGTCAGAGGCACCCCTAGTGACTCTCTTTGAGGATCGACGGAATCATCGGCGCCTCGTACGTGGCTCGCGAATTGCTTGGAAAAATTCTCACCTGGATTCCTCGTAAAATTCAACGCCCCTCGTGTCGTAGGAGGAGGACGCGAGCGGGCAAATCGTTCGAGGCTCCGCTCCTCGACGAATTTTCGCAAATGTAAAATCGATATTCGGAGAGGCTCTCGACCCGGAGGCGCAGCCTCTCTTGGTATCGCGAAAAAATTCACGCGTTACTATACAGCCCTGTACGGAGGTGGGCCGCGAGAGACGATCGTGCTTCGTCTCGAAAAGACGTCGAAAATTTTCGCGGGTGAGGAACTAGGGATGGGAGGAGGTCGACAGGAGCCGCCGTGTTATTATTTTGCAATGCCTTCCACACGTTCTCCATGCGTTGCGCGATGGTGCAGGTGAAAGGGAATGAGAAGAGGGCCGAGCGCTTTCTCTCTCGTCTCCTCACTCGCGAGGCTCCGACACCACGTCTACCATCCTCCTTCCGGCCGTTCTCTCTACATCTTTCATATCCCCACCCAGGGCACCGGCATTCGTTCCACGAGTCCTCCGGGATCTCGTCCTGAAAATTGAAAGGCCCCTCCCGCTCGTCCCCTTCTCCGGCTTCTTCTCCTCCTCCGTCGGTTGAAACAAGCCAGGAGAGCTTCCTGAAAGAATAACGAAATAATACCTATAGAGCATAGGGGCGAGGTTGAGAGAGAAAGAGTGAGCAAGAGAGAGAGAGAGAGAGAGAGAGAGTACCCCAGCCTCGTTTGCGAGATACGCTCCCTGATTCATTGCGAAATTGAGAAAATACGGGGGCGGTGGAGCGGTCTTGAAACCCGTAGAGAAGGAGAGGCAGTCGAGCGTAAGAGAAAGAGAGATAGAGAAGGAGAGTGGGGTAGTAATGGCGTATGCCCGAGAATATTTGTTCGATATCTCATTTTGCTAAGTGTACGCCGCCATCGATGTCTCGGCGCACCGGCCGACGCCGCGATGCGACGGATCGCGTTCGTCGGCGAATATTTTATCGCGCGGAAAAGTGCGGAATAAAAAATGAGCCACCCCCTGGTGCCTCGCGTTACAGCGGCCAGAAGGGGATGGTACCGGGCCACGAGCAGTAATAATCTCGTCTAGATGCGCGCCTTGAGTCGCCAGTTTTCCATTATTGCGAATCGTCACTCTCCACTTCTTCTCGCCTCTCGCGTTTCTCTTCGTCGCGTCACACGCATGCATATCGGACAATCAGACTCGGTACAGCTATTGTTTCCACGCGACGCTGCTTGAAAAATAATCGTTCGTTCGCGCGAAGCTTTAATGCACGCGGACAAAGGCGTCCCTCGTCTTCTTCTCTCTTTGCCTTCCTTACTCTTCCTCGGACGAGAACGAGGGAGGAACCGAACTTCTCCATGTTCTCTCGACGGAGCATTGACTCGACGATGTTCTTCCATTTGAACCTCGAGTTTCTCTTCTTTACGCTCCTCCGCCTCCTCTCCAGAGACTCGCGCGTAAGAGGATTCCTCCGAGCGGAGGGCAAGAGGTCGATGCAAATCGTTTTTATCTTAATTGAAACGAGGACCGGTAAGTTCGCCGAGTAGAACTAAATGTGACATGGATCGCAAACCCTCCTGGTATCGTTACCTCCTCCCTCATCCACGTCCTCTTCTTTACCTCCACCACCTCCTCGCGGTCTTCCACGAAACCCCGTCCACCCCTGGCGATCGTAAAGATTAAATTAGTCGTACCAATTACCAGCACACCCCGCGAATTAAGGCGGATAATTTGTCGGCGCTGGGTAAAAGGAAATGCCACTATTAATACCCTCGGAGTTTAAGCTCGGGACACTTTCGTCCCCTCTTGCGTTCACATCCAGCTCGTGGAAGCGAGAGGAGAATAAAGGTCGGATCTCGATACCGGGACGAAGAGAGGATCGCCTAGGATAAGAACAAGCTGGTGGAAGAGTGGGTGGAACCTAAGAGAGTAGCGCGCGCGCTTTTATTTCAAGCTCTTGAGACGCGATACCCGAGGAGATCTCCGAAGACGGAATTATTCGGCCGTTCGGTCGAAGCGCGACGAGCGAAATGATGGGAGTGGAGGATTGGAAGGAATGGCGCGGAGGAGGGGAGAGGTTGAGAAGGGATGAAAACGTGAGCTCTCTCGCTCGTGCGTGTTTGTGTGGCTCTGTGTCGGTAACTGAAGTGGAAGAAGGAACGAGAGAGACGCGGAGGAAGATAGAAGAAGAGGGAGAAAGAGGAAAAAGATGACTGGGGAGTGACCAGGGTGAGGATCTCTGACCTACTGGGGACGCTCGGTGTCCCTGGTAGCACGGGCCAGTGGCACGAAAGGAAAACTACACACGCGCCCAGCAATCGCATGAATATCCTAGGGTCCCTGGAGACCCTGCGGAATGCCGGGAGCCGCAGGTGGGCCTCCACCTCCGGAGGCGAAACCTTTCCGAGAATATATTATTAAACGATTAATTAAAATGGTCACCGCGCGAAGTGGCCGCGTACCCAGTAGTAGAAGCACCAGAGGGTGCATCCCTTTCCACCCTCTTTTTCTCTTACTCATTCTCTCTCTTCTCTCACGCCCCAGTTCCCAGCACCCAGACCTTTTCCTGAATTATTCAAGGAAACCGGACACGAGCCGACAGGGTGGAGAACTTTTCGCAGCAAGATTGGCGTCCCTTGTCCTTCTCTCTCGTTCTCTCTCTTGTTCTGCCATGGTCGAACGGTCCACCACCTCCTCCCAATCCTACCGCGTGTCACGAGAGTTCGGGAAATATCCCAGCGACCGCACTAATTTGTTTATCCGTCCGCGAACTCCTCGCGCGCCAGTCCTGGGATCCTACCGCTTGCTTGGCCCCCACGAATTTCGAGGTAATTCCGAGGAATTACACGCCGGGATAACGATCGATTAAACATTAACGAGAGAGGAAGGCCCTCCTCTCCGCTTCTATCCCGCTTCGTACGGTTAATCCGTCCTTGGCAACGAGGCTGGTCCCTCAGGAGGACCTCGCAGGATCCTCCTCCGCGAGTAACTCGAGCTTCTCTATCTATTTATCTATCTTTCTCTCTCTCTCTCTCTCTCTCTCTCCTCTCGCAGAGTTCGACGTTGGTGGTCCTCAGGGCGAAGAAATCCTCGACCCGCTTTGCGATTCGAGAACGTTTGGTCCGGCCGCGATTCCTGGGCGAATATTCATGGGACATGCCCAGGAAAATCGATGAGGTTCCGCGAGCCGTTGGAAGGGGTTGGAAAGTTCTTCGATGTCGTGGAAGCTGCAAGCTGTAGGGATTTGAAAATTTTCCGGGAAATTGTTTTAAGGGGTGGATAGGATGAAATGTGAAACAGTGACCTTTGCCAGAGAGCGACAATTAACGAAGATCCTCGCTCTACCGTCTTTACTCTTCGAGCTAATTGGATCTTTAAAATAGAACGTTTGTCAACGCGGGAGGAAAATTCCATTCTTCGTCTTCCTCGATCGCAAATTCGACGAAATCGCATTATTTAAACGACCCCGGCCGAAGCGCGCCGCGTTAGAATCTACGGTATAACCCAACTGTCTCAATTATTCTACGCTACGCGACATTCGAGAAGCAAAGACGGTACCCCAAGAATTAAATCCCAGGCCGCTAATTGCCGAATTATACGCTCGTCCCTGAGAAAACTTCGTTTGCCGCTTGACAAAGGGGTACGATTTAGCGGATCTTACTTTTCTCTTTTGTTCCTGACCTCCGGAGCTTCGAACACGTTCCACGTGCATCGACGAAGGAGCGCCGAGTTGCGCTTAACCACGGTTTTCTCTTCCACTCACTTTTCTGGTAAATTAGACACTCTCCTTCTATCATTCACCGAGAAAAAGTACGTCACCGCCTCATAATAGAGAGCCAGAGAATAACGAGTTTATATAATATCGAAAAATCGAAAATCACGAGCACTCGTAATAATCCTTTCTCTTTCTTTCGTCTTTTCGCAGGCAACAGACTGATCTGCGACTGTAGGCTCGCCTGGATCTGGGGTCTCAGGAACGAGACGAAGAACAGTAAGTTGAAGGATGCTTTGGAGGAGCTCACCTGCTTCCTGGAAAACAACAGCAACAACACTTCGACAAGGTTGAACAGCGAGGACCTCGAGCGAAATCAGGCGCTCGAGATCGCGAGGAATCCTGGTGAGTGTTTGGCCGGATAATGCTCGGTGAATTCGTGGCTCCCGATTGTTTTCGGAAATTGTTTCGCAATACCAAGCGCAATAACGTGGTTGGGCCATGAGACGATACGAGACGAGAAACAGCTCCAAGATCTCGAGGGCAGATCTGTGTACCATCAGGGAGGATAGCAGCAGCATCGGTGGCTCAATTTTCTCGGTGTCTTTTAGACCCACGAAAAGATGCCCCGGGGCTGTTTGAATTTTCCCTCGGTGGCGGTGATGATGCGCAAGGGGGGCTCGACCTTTGTGGCCCGACGAGATTGTTTGAGTTTGGCAGGTGAAGTTTTCGTCTCTGAATAATGGAGATACGAGGGACGAGATCTCGTATTCCGAGATGCTCTTGAACAGTTATTGCCGTTGTTATTGAGAAATGAGACTGGAGGTAGCCTGGAGTGAAACGTACTCCATGAAAATAACCTACGAACGCAGGCGTTAATAATTTATTAAGGATTCGGTGAATTCTGTCAATGCTTCGTTGTTGCAGACGAGTATCTTGCCGACAATTTGAGGGACGGAAACGCAGGTGAGGACGACGCTTACCAAGGTGACGTCGGCGATGAGTATTACGACGACCTGGACGAAGGTTACGAAGATTCCGCGCCGAATTCCAATTCTCAGCCCAAGGTAAGAACGAGCGTCCGTGTCCGTAGTTTCCCTTCCAAGCGATTCTTCTTCCCGAACCCTCGCGCTGCATCGTCGGTACCTCGAACGATTCCGTGGTAGGAACGTTCTTCGCTCATTCTCCTCGTTCCTCCTTTCACGCAGACGCCTGTGGAATCTTCTCTCGCGGAGGATTGCGCGCGACACTCCAAGCTTTCGAGATTCTAAGGACACCTTCCAGGTCCTCGGTGACGCGCGCGAGACGCGAGATCGTAAAGCTTTTATTACCGTGAACGAACACCTTGCGAACGAACGATTGACAAAATTCCGAAAGTCTCCGATGATGAGATCTTTCCAGCTCTCGCGTCCTCATCTCGAAGGAATCCTCCGGGTTTTGCCGTCCTCTTTCCTTCCTCTCGAACGCGAGACGAACCACTGCGAATTTTCGACCCCACTGAAATTTGGAGAATCTCTCACCAGGGATGGATTACGAGCGGGTTGCTCGTGTTACATCGACTCTAATGATGCGTCCCTAAAATGTTCGCACCAGCTACGGGCAACCCGACGTGCTGTAAACCCCCGATGCAATTAAGCAGTGCCTAAGCGAGTGAGAGCGCGCGGCTTACTCCGTGTTGCAAATGGAAATTCTTCGCGCGTCGATCATCCCTCCGGTATCGTTCAATTTCTCTATTCTACGAATAATTCGTCGGAAACAACGTCAACGCATTTCCTCTTTTTCATCTGTGGATAATCTACGGTGAATAATCTTCAATTCCTATTACAGTCATGTCATATGTCATTTACATAGTAACTCTTTCAACATCAGTATTTACTCGCAATATATTCAAAGATCTCTAATAAAATTATCCACGCCTTTGCCTACCTTGCACACGTCCAAAAATACCTAGACCCTCTAAAGTTCAGAACACCCTTCTACGAAATATTCACTATCCTAATCCACCTTCTCGACGAACCTATCACCGTCCACGACCTCGAAGATCCTCTGACCGACCTTCTCGAAGATCGTCCATCTTCCACAACCTTGACCTCCACCCAGCTTAGGAACCAAGTACAAAATTAACCACGTGTCTACCACCTATGCCCATCTTAGGTTCAAGTAGTCGAGGGAAAGGTCTACTCCGTGAAACACCTGTTCGAGCTGAAACTGGAGGACCTCCCGTGCCCTGAGCCCTCAAGGGAGGATCTAATGGCCTCGGAGCAGCCCTCGAGCCGTCACGAGAAATCCTCAGTGGGGGGCAGCTTCGGTTCCATCTGGTTCTCGTCCTCGGGCACGACCTTCGGGCTAAGCCACTCCGTCCTGGCGTGCTGCCTGCTTCTCCTGCGGCCGATCCTCTTCACGTAGAAGCGGTTCTAAGGAGGATCGCGCGAGCACGGGGGCAGAAGGACAAGGGCAAATCACCGGGAGGAGCGTCGCGAAGACTGCGACCACGTGTCCCACTCGGATAAGAGAGAGGCGTCGTGGGCACGAGCGACACCGGCCAAAGGACGTCGCGACGCCGTCTCGATTGATTCACGAAGGCGTACATTTATAGTCGTATATCGATCGTAATTACGGATTTGCGTGCGCGTGGGTGAGTATGCCTGGTGCGGGAGTGCGCGAGGGTGAGCCACACCCTCGGTATGCGTGTGTGTGCGTATGCGAGTGTGCCTGTATGCGGTTATGATTGGCCGCGGGTTCGTCGGACGCTTACGGAGGAAAAGATTGGACGTCGTCGAGGTAGGTGACACGGTTTGGAGAAGCGTCGGGAGCCTTTTGATGAGTCTTGCCGATGGGATGTCACGACGACGAGGTTCGAGAGAGCCTGGCAGCTTGGTGACGCGAACGTCGGAGAAATTTTAGGAATTTTCCAGGGTGCCCGGTGGTGGTGACCGCGGCATCGACGCTCGAACGAGCTGCGCCGTGTGGCTGATGGCAAAGGAGGTGGAGGAGGAGGAGGAGGAGGACGCGTTGAATGAGCGCTCGCTTCTCGTCACCGTGCGGAAGATGAGCTTTCGTTTAACCTCTCGGAGCTTGCCGTCGCCATCCTAGAATTTTATTCGATCCAGAATTTTTGCGGATGACGTTACGGCGAGGGGTCTTCCTATCCTCCCTGCGCCTACTCTCGTCGACGTCAACGAGCGTCCCAACCTTCGCCGCCAGTGAAACAAGAATGAAACTTCGCGATTGCGTGATAGATGGCTTGCGAGAGATTTAAAGGTGAAATTTAATGTTACGATTTTAAGCTCTACTTGTGTATATTCGGAGAGAGCCCTCGTCGCGATCGAGATGGAATTTTTACGCTCTCGGAGAGAAGAGCGAGAATAAGACTTACTTCGGTAGATTCGTTGAATGGTTCCCCTGTTTTTGCACCGTTTTTTACAATGCGATTCGTAGACCACTGCTTCTTTCCGCGTACCTCCTTACCGTAGCTCGATTACTCGAGGGATTTTTGTAAGGATACTTTTAAGCGATTGATGTACAGAAAACGCGTCCCTCGATCGCGTCGAGCGACTATTTCCAGAAGCCAGCTGGCAGTTCTCGCGCGAGATCTTCGCCGTCTTCGCCGAAAGAAAGGAGACATTGGGACGGAATAAAGCTCGTAACGAAATAGAATGTACGAGTGCGGGATACGAGAAATGGAAGATGATCACCTCGAGGATCGATCCTAGCCGAGATTAGTCAATTTTCCCTAACGCGGCCCGCGCGTGGCTGAATCCTTCCTCGACGCTCATCTGTTCTCGAGAGATCCTGCGACGATCTCGAAATGAGTGTTAAACGAAGAGCAAGATAAATAAATCTCGTCGTCGTCGTCCTTGTATTCGTTGCGACGAGGACGCGCGCGTGTATCTTAAGCTACTACGATCCTCGTCTCTTAGTCTCTCGATATGTCTGTATTATTCACCGTCATTGTCCACTGTCCATCGCCCATGCCGCCACCAGCCCCCTGCCCAATACGCCCATCTTCTTCTTCAAGGATCTAATTACACGTCAGACAATCGAAAGTGAAATGCGCGACTAGTCGCGACGTCCCTGATGCCCGTCGTTGGCGAGGACGTTTATACATATGTAGGTAAGGGTAAGGAAAGAGAGAGAAGGAAGTAACGAATGACAAAAGAAATTGGAGAGAGAACGAAACAAGGAGAATCGCGCGATCGCTCGAAACTCGTCGAGTTCGAGAGAACACAAGTGAGAAGAGGTCATAGAGAGTCACGCCATTTTTCTCTCGAGTACTTTCGCTTTCGGGTGCCACTTTAGCGATGTAACGAGTTATTATTTAATTTCCTCATGGATATCGTGAGAGTCGAGACTCTTTACTTCACAAGTTCTTATTTAATAACACGCCGCGAGAATAATACGCGGCCGATCCTGTTTTACAATTAGTCGCGTTGTCGTACGATTAATCTGGAACGAAGAGCGAAATTTGACCAAACGAAGCGAACGTGGGAGAATAAAAGTAGAAGAGGATAGGGAGAGAGAGAGACTAAAGAGATAGAAAAATTCGTAATGATAGCCGATTGTTAAGGACCAAAAAAGAAAATAAGAAGGAGGAGAGAGAATGAGAGAATTACGTGCGTCGTCGGTGTTGCTCCGTTCGCTTTTGAAAAAGGATTTCCCTTCCTACTTTCGACTTTACAGCCAAACCCCGTCCGCACGAGAACTCGTCACGCGTCTGGCGCTAAACAATTTTCTCAGCGAGATAATCTTAATTTACGTGACGCATCTTGAACCGCTTGATCGCATAGAGTGTATTATGTATATTGTAATATGCGTGTGTATTTAACGGATGCATCGTCGGCTTGCGATCGAGTAACGACACGCGTACCACCACCCCCAAATTCCCTCCGATTCAGGAGGGGATCAACAGTTCACCGATAACGTGGAGTACCGTTTACCCTGCGGGCGAAGCAAATGAGAAGTGGTAAAAGAAAGAAGGAAGAAGAAGAAAAAAAGAATTATCGATAATGTTGAAATTGTTTGTCATAGTATATGCGTTATCATAGTATCGCGATATATAGTATATGAAAGTTCGTCTCGCAAAATGACGTGGTCGGGGACGGATCGGGAGTGAAGGCAAGCGAGAAGAAAGAAAGAGAAAAACGAAAAAAAGATCTAACGCTGATTTTTTCATCTCGTCTCACATAGGTACGTCTAAAGTAATATTAACGAAAGTTTATTCGCTCGTGACGAAACACGTATCACAGTACTTTATGCACGTGTAGCACACAAAAAACAGTCCTCCGACGTCTTGCACGATGGCATCTTGCGGAACGACGTCTGTTGTCGAGCGGAACATGAGTATAAGTAAAGGTACGAACTACTCTAGGGTATCGCGTGCGCCACGTTATTTGAAGCCCTCGGATGAAAAAGTGGGTCGACCGGGTAAAAAGCAAAAGAGAGAGAAAAAAGAGAAATATAAAAAAAAGGAGGAAGAAGAAATTTCCTTTTCGGCAAGTATCGGCGCGTCCGATCGACGCGAATTCGGCGCGAGCCGAGCAAAAAGAACTGAGGGTAGTAGATTGGGGATAAGAGGAGGTGCACATGAGATAGAGAGAAAGTGTGAGAGAGAAAGAGAGAGAGAGAGAGAGAGTGAGAGAAAGGAACTTTTTTTCAAGAATTCTCGAGCATTAGTAATTATTACATGAATAGAGTTTAAGTGATCGTCATCTCTTGAAACTCGGAAAAGAATTTCCATCGGGGTGGAGGAAGAGTCCCTGCAAGATAATTAAGCCTATAGTCGATAACCAAAGATAAGGAAAGTTCGGTGTTAGACATTAGGTAAACCTCGTAAATGAAAAACACGATTTCATCGTCTGTCCGATCGCACTAATTAATTAATTGTTATAACGAGCCGTGGAGGCCAGAGTCGGGGAGCATGCACACACGCGCGCGATTTTTTATCCATAAGAAGTCCGTCATTGTTTAATGGAGAATTGAATAAAAGGATTGGAGACCGTGGATGGTTCGCGCGTCGAAACGGAGATGAGTCTCGGTCGAAGAGATCAGGGGCTTTGGAGTCCGGTAAGACTTCGAATGCACTCGAGAAAGTGCGTTTGAGCTTTGTCGACGTTCAGCCCCCGTCGTCTCGATTTTAGCGCGAGGATATCGATTTTTTTATCGCTTAACATTTTCTCCCTTTCGTTTTTCGTCGTACGATAATCGCGCATCGTTAAGCGCACGATCGACCCCAGTCACCTGTGGAAAAGAGGGTGGCTACTAATTTATCGTGCGGATCCCGTTCATGACTGATTCCGATCGAGTAATTAATTAATTAATTAACAAATATTGTCGACGGCGCTGATAGATCATTGTTTATTACCGGATCGCATTTGCGCATTTCCTTTACACTTCTAACGAACGAAAGCGAAGGATGATTTCTCTCGTATTGCGTATAATTTAAGGTACGATTGTAAGCTCCCTACCGATAAGTTTTAAGATTTAACCTACTTATGGATTTTCGCTGTCTCGAGACCGTAATATGTATTATATGTTCTTTTGTAAGATTCAGAACAGTAATCGGAGAAATAAATCGATAAGGATTCGTGAAGATGGAGGGAGAGAATTTTTGCGACCAGTCGGCAAGCACATCGACTACTCGCCATTCTTCGAATTCCCAAATTTTTTCCAGACCCCAGAAGCTCATTTGGAATCAACGAATTCTATTTGGTTAGATTTACAATGCCAGTAGAGATTTTCTTCGACGAAAGGAAAAACAAAATTATCTGTCTCAACGATCTTCAAGGTGCATCGATAAGTTTCTTCGCCCTTGAATCCTTCGTTCTCGAAAAATCAAAGCAGGAAAAATCGAATGAAGATAAAATTCCACTTATCTATTAATTGGGAAGCAGAGATAAGAATACTATTTTATTTCATCGTCTTTTCTCGGGGGACCACGCAGGTACGTGCGATTCTCGATGCTCGTTTTTCTCGCTGCAGACGATACGCGCAAATAAACGTTTCAACGATAATCGTAGGCTCAAACAAACGTCCACAAAGTCTCGAACGTTATGTAGTTCTTCTCAACTCTTCTCTGCTTCTCTAACCCAGAGAAAGAAAATTCATCGACGAGCAAGAGCGACGCGACACGGTGACGTAACGTGCGACAGATTTCGTTGCAATGTCGTGCGCTCTGGTAAGATGGAAAGAGGAACTTAAGGAGGAGAAGGATGAAGGCCGAGAACTCTAATTGCGTCGGCACATGTTGACTCGATGTCGATTTCCGCTTTAAGTCGAATCGATCGCGTGTCATTCGCCCGCGTACCGTCGTCTCAGTTCCGACGTGCTCTCGTCCCGAGAGGGAAATTTCGAGGTGGAGTGAAGAAAAAATTAAAGGAGACTGCTTATTAAATTTTTCTCCCCTTTCTTTCGGCCAGAGGCCGGGCCGTGCGTTCCGTGTAATTTTAGGACCAGCACGGTGCTCGTGTTCTTGGATAAGGATCGCTGAATAAATTCGCAGTAAGTATGGAGAACGATCGTGGACTGATATTTTTTTTTTTTTTTGGCAAAAGTAGAACGAGCGAGGGTGCTTGTGAAAATATTTATCCATCATGATCTTGGATAAGGATCGTACGATAAATTCGCAGTAAGTGGAGGAACGATCGTGGTTTCATATCTCTTTCGGAAAAAGTAGAACGAGGGCGGGTATTTGTGAAAATATTTGTCTCTCGTGATCGTGGATAAGAACCGCAGAATAAATTCGCCGTAATTAGGGAGAACGACCGTAAATTAATATTTCTCTCGCGAAAAGTGAAACGGAAGTGTGTTCTGGAATTATTTATCTGTCGCGATAAATTTATCTGCCTCTCGCAGGACGTCTCGTGATTTTTCTCCTTCGATGTTTCATCTCTCGCACGTCGAGCTCGTGACACCTGTGACGCTTCACGTCCGATCAGCAGCGACGAATTAAACGAGATAATTAAATCTCTCGAATCTGACGAACGAGTGCGAACGAAAACACAGCCGAACGGACGTCGAATAATATTAATTTGATCGCGAACAGGCGAATTAAGATCCCTCGGATAATTCGGGAAATCGTTTATCGGTGAGAACGAAATCACGAGGTGCTGCGTTGATCGAAAAATTCGCAGGCCCCTGCTTTTCTTTTTCGATTCGCTCGACGCGAAAATAGGAAAGCACAGCAAGAATGTGACCAATAAAAGTTTACGACACGCGTACAATAATCGAACGCGCGCTCGCGCGGGAAATTCGAAAGGGATCGCGCGTTTTATTAAACCATAGGTGCTGAGAGCAGAGAGCAAGAAGAGGAGGAGAATTTTCACCTGGCAATCTCCATACACTATTATCGCATTTAAAGATACCACCCTCGCATCATCGTTAATTCGAAAAAAAAAAAAAAAAAATACCAGAGTGAACCATTAACGAAACAGGATCGACAAAATTCTCTCATTTTCACGAACGAGTTTCGAAGTCTCGCCATCGGAAAAGAAAAAACAAAATGAAACTCGAAAAATCAAAGTGAGTCTCACTAGTTCGCAAACATTTTCCACTCCCTCGTTAATTAAAAGAATTCGCGATGGCACAAATCGCATTACGCTCGCGAACGATCTATTTATAGACAGAAGCGAGATATGACGATCCGCAAATAAATAGCGAGGCTGACGATTCGACCTTCGCCAATCTCGTTTCGCTCGACCGTCATGGGCGGTCCCGGTGGTCGTGGCTCGTTAGTCGCGACCCAGCTGTCTGGTCCACGAGCCTAATTAAAAATTCCATTTCGGCCCGGGTGCTTTCCTCGTGCGTTTAGGGTCGTTACACGTTTTTTCCTCTCGACGGTCCACCGGAGTTCCTCTCGTTCCATCCTGTCCACGGCCATTTCGCTTGGCCATTCCTCCACTTCCAGCTCCCATTCGTCCATTCCTCCACTTCTCTCGTACCTCGTTCCCTTTTTCCTGTCCCAAGCGCGTCGTCGCCACGACGAGGATCGTTAGCGCTAAGAAAATCTTGGACAAGAAAAATGCGGAGAGAACTAGAACTAGAGATAGAGAGCTGAAGAAGGGATCGGGGAGGAGGAGGAGGAGGGCACACAATAAATCCTCATTCCCAGGGCGTCCCACTTTCAATTAGCCTCGCTAATTGCAGGCCAGCGCGGCCGCGGTTTCGAGTTTCAGATGGCAAAAATTCGCGTGGTCCGCGCCGCGCCGTTCGTGGCTCGTCGCGGCGCCAACCGAAGGTCCCACCACCCCGCGCTTCTTTCCAGAAAAATCCTCCCTCTTCGCATCGTTCCTTCTCTCCTCCACCGCGTCGTCTCCTCCGTTACTCTGGAATTATGCGAAAAGGCCAATTGTTGCTAATTCAGCGTCCGTCTGAGTTTATATAAACGGCGGATGAGTTTCCCGACGGGAGTATTCACGGTGGTGTACTCCCTCGCGCGACGATCAAAGAAGAAGCGAAAAGTTGGTGCGTGACTGGGAGAAGGAACTCGAGGATACAACGATATCTCGTGAATACGATCGACCTTGGAGTTTTATCGTTAGCGTGGACGAGCCTCGCGTGCGATCCTTCGAAATCGGAAGAGTCGTAATTTTGATAGGGGCAATTTTGCGATCGGCCTCGTCTTTGTTTCAAGAGGATCGAGTCACGTATGCGCGTCGAGTATCGATACCTCGAACTTCGTAGTTGACCTTTTCACGATTCTTCGCTCTTTGTTGAGTTCGTGAAAAATATCGCGTGACTTCCTTGGAGAAGAATTCAAGGAAGCTTCGTCCTCTGCATAATTTACAATTAAATCGATTGTCTCTACGGATATAATCGGAAGTCCCTCGAGAAAAATCTTTCAATCGCGAAACACCTCGCGATTGGCTCGTTCTGTAATTAGCGAATCTCCTTCTCGTCCCTCGTGAAATCTAATAAGCGCCCCCACTTTGTCCCTCTAATCAGTGCGTAAATTTTCACCACCCTCGGCCGCTTTATCGTCCGCATCCGTGGCGCGCGTCTCTTCTTGACTGCGGGCGGGGAAAAAGAAATTCCCTGCCCATCTCCTCGAGGAGAGAAAGTGTTCCAATAGGAGGAGAGAAAGAAAGAGGGAGTGAGAGAGAGAACTCGATTATTCTCGCGAGCGTGGTCACGAGGAACGACAAAAGGAATGGAGATTGAGACCGTTGGAAAATCCGAGTGAGGAAAGCGACAGAAAAAGAAGGAGTGGGTACTGAAGAGAGTGAGTAAGAGAGAGAGACAGAGAGAGAGAGAGAGAGAGAGAGAGAGAGAGTAAAGAGAAAAAACAAGAAGCGGTGAGACGATAGAAAAGAAGAGGGTGGCACAGTGCAGGCGTCTGCATTCGAAGGAGAAACAGCAAATCTAATAATTGTCCGTGCCGATCGCGAGAAGAACGAGCGCAAGACTGCGAAAGCGGGAAATTCGATTTTTCTCTCTGCGCCCTCTTTGCCCATCCCCTTCCTTCTCTCGGCTACCCCCGAGCCACAGGAAAATATTGGACCGAGCCAATATCATCGGGCGAGCTGCTCGAAAGCGCGGCTGCTGGTGGTACTGCTGTGGCACGAGGGTGGTCGTGGACGGGGTTGGAAGGTTGGTTAGAGGGTGGTTTCAAGGGGTGGGGGTGCAACAGGGGTTGGACGGAGATAAATTGATTCCCGATCGGACGCGCGAAGAAATCCGTGCGACGGGGTGGACCATTGGGCGGGGTGACTCGCTGCTTATGCGAATAATCGTTCGCGCGTTCTGTGTCTTTCTTTCTTCTTCTCGAATTTTTCTTACTGACAATCCAAAGGAGGGAGAGGAATAAGGGCGAATAATCTTTCGCGCGTTCTACGCCTTTTCCGTCTTCTTCTTTACTTTTGTTCACTAATAATCCGGAAGAAGAAGAGAACTCGATGCTTGTGCGAATAATCGTTCGCGCGTTCTGTGTCTTTCTTTCTTCTTCTTGAATTTTTCTCATTGACAATCCAAAGGTGGGAGAGGACACGTTACTAGGGCAAATAATCTTTCGCGCGATCTACGTCTTTTCCGTCTTCTTCTTAACTTTTCTTCACTAATAGTCCGGAAGGAGAAGAGAATTCGATGCTTCTGCGAATAATCGTTCGCGTGTTCTGCGCCATTCTTCCTTCCTCTCGAATTCTTCTCATTGACAGTCCAAAGAAGG
This sequence comes from Tiphia femorata, assembly GCA_944319695.1. Classification (NCBI taxonomy): domain Eukaryota; kingdom Metazoa; phylum Arthropoda; class Insecta; order Hymenoptera; family Tiphiidae; genus Tiphia; species Tiphia femorata. The sequence goes on along the minus strand of OX090896.1, from coordinate 7,936,349 downwards.
GAGAGGGCTAGTTACTAGGGCGAATAATCTTTCGTGCGTTCTGCTTGTTTTCCGTCTTCTTCTTAATTTTTGTTCACTAATAGCCCGGAAGGAAAAGAGAATTCGATGCTTGTGCGAATAATCTTTCGCGCGTTCTACGCCTTTTCCGTCTTCTTCTTAACTTTTTTTCACTAATAGTCCGGAAGGAGAAGACAACTCGCTGCTTGTGCCAATAAATCGTTCGGTCCTGTTTTTATCCCTCTTCCTCTCAGCTTTTCCACCCTCACCTTGCAAAAAAAGAAGAGGACCGCAAACGAACTTCCGAATATTTTCCATTCAAATCCAAAAATCCTTATCACACAATTCACTTCCTCTCGTACCACCTTCTCGCTTTCCTTCTAATTCACTCCTTCAATCTTCCACCTTTCGTCATTTCCTTCATCACAACGCATCCTCATCTTCGGTGGAATAATGTTTTTCCAACGATCTCACTCCGTCGCGACTCCCCTCGGCGTAAACATCGTCAAATTAAACTCGATCGGACGAATGTCTTATGCATACGGATGACGTTGAGGACGAGGGCTCTTCCTCCTTCCGCTCCACCGCCTCCTCGTCCGCCGAGGACACGCGACCTACCGCCTTCCCGACGTGGCCACTCTAATCGATAAGCGACCCAAGAATGATTTATTTATTGATTCGAAGAAGCACGAGCGCTTGACCGTCGGCCGACGATCGTCACGCGGAAAATTTCACGTGCCTCGTCCTTCGGGACCGGACCGAGAAAACCTCGAGATAAACTCTCCACACGCTTCTACGCGATCTCGAAGAGAATCGAGGATTAATTTTCGATTACTCCGAACACACTGTAACACGCCTGTTTGTTGCACGCGAAATATTTGGCGCCTTGCTGACGGCGTAATTAAGCACTGGAGAATCGATGAATGGGCATTACAAGCTTCTGCAGTAGCCCACTGGACGGTTAATAATAATATGGCGATTAGCGATAATTGGCAGTAATGCGCGCGACAATTATCGAATTGAATTTCCACCGAGATCAGTGGCTCTCCACTGTGTGTTTACAATGTTTTGCATTTAATCGCGCACGCGTCAAATCTTCCTATTCGATAACTTTCTCACTGCGAACGAGAGAGAACTCACTGTGAACAATTTCCAAATCCACGTGCCCTTTCTCCGCTTTGTCGTCAAATTTCTTCCCGCGTTTCACTCCTCTCTGCTCCTTCCCCTCGTGCTCGGGCACGCCCGTCAAACGAGGCCACCCGATTCGAGCGTCAAACGGTCAGATCGACGTTTAAGGGAATGGCGTATATCCGTTGGGGTGCGATTAGGCGAGCATCGGTGAACGCGTGCTCCCGCGAACGTCGAGGAAGGGGGCTTCGGAGTAGTGAGGAATCGGGCGCGACGGGAGTCGTCCGACTCTCGTGGGCACGCCACGTCCAAATTGCAAATTGCAAATTGTGTTTCCGCGCGGTAATCGCGATAAACAATAAAGCGTCTGCGAACGCGGCCGCGGACGAGCTCGCACGTAGGGCTCTCGCGTAGAGTAGTGGAACCACGGTCCATGATTTTTAGTGTATCGCGGTACGCAGGAGCGAATAGATCGGTTTTTCGATCGGTGGAACAGGGATCGACGGTGCGAGAGATGCTTTGAGGGATCTTACAACGAGGAACAAGACGACAATTTCGTTCTCTGGAAGAAAGAACCTTAGGGAGAAGGAGAGAAAATGGGCAAGGTAGGAGAATGGAAACTGTGGAAAATGACGCAAGATGAAAGGAAGAATCGGATAGATCCTCGATCTCTGCTTTTGTCGATGAACGAAATGGAGTTCCTCGATAAGAGGATCGTTCCTCGCGTTTCGTATTCACCGAGTCTTGATTATTCAACAGGGTATGTTCTCACCGTGCGGCGGGAAGCAGCAGGTCCTCTTGCTCTTCTTAATCGAGATCGTCTTAATTGTGCTACTTGGAACGCTGACAACATATGGGCCGGAGGCGAACGCTACTTTGAAACAGCCTCAAATAGGTCAGTACTACGTGTGCGCGGACAACAACACGTCCTGCCGTTTGCGCGTTCAATTATACGCTGACGCAATCTCGTCGCGCCTCGCGACGTGTCGCGTCCCGAGGCGCGAAATTCACGCTTTGAAAAATTCACCGGCGATTAAAGCCCGCGAATATCGTCGAATCGTTTCGATGCCGATGAATGCGCGCGCGAGAGGGCCCACCGACGATTCGCGCGAGCGCGCTCAATCGCTCGTTCGAGATCGATTGTCGTCTATTTTTCTTGATTCGCTCAATCGAGCGAATTCCCGTCGGCTAACCACTTTACCGTGTATTTTTAGAATCACCGTAGATTCGCAGCTACGTAGTACGCGTAGCGAAACCGAACGATGAATATTTACGAGCGGAATTTACCGCGTCGCACGATAATAAACATCCTCGCGATGCAACGTCTTTTATCCCGGTCTCTTCGTTGCCGACGCAACGATTGAATTTCACAAACGATAATAACGAATCCGGCGTTCGAAGACTCCGGTATCGTTGAGACTCGCGAGCCTTTTTCTGCCGAGCGGAAGGCGGCAAATTGAGTTCGTCGATAATGTTGTTAATAATCGTTCCATCGGCGAGAATTTATTAAATCGCTCCACCACCGAGGGTTTATTAAATTTAACGAAATAGTAATTTATCGCGATATCGGGCCACCGATGGAATTTCAACATTTACATAATTCGTCGAAATGGCCTGGAAATTGATCACTGTGCGAGGCCGATTCCGTTCGACCGAATGGCAAAGTGGTAACGGGACTCGCGGACTATGAAGTCGAGAGGGTTGCGTGGAGTCGATCGAGCGATCGATTTTCGCGATTTTACTCCCCCATTCTGCCCATCCCCCTGGCTTATGATAGAACCGCTCGTAAACGAGGTCATAAACGAGGAATGAATTTTACAGGGTCGAGCGGCAAGCAGGAGTTAAGCGTTTATCCGAGTAAGTAAAACATGTTACTTAATTATTCACTTACACTTACCGTCCGTCGGATGGAAAAACGTGAAGAAGCTTTTAGGCTTCCGCACAGATCGAGGAACCATTATGGAATTGTTAAATAAGAAATAAAGAAAATTCTATTACTCGTGACAACGTGCTATAAGGCACTACTCCTCCGAAACAGTATCATTTTAATTATGCGATTTAGTCGTCGAAGTGCTTGGAGAACTGTAAATTTAAAATCAATCGTAACAACTCTCGAACCGTGCGGATGCTTATGAATAGGGGTAAATATTAATCGGAACGTGAGCACTAACACCGTGCTGGCCGATTCAAGCTATTACAATAATAATGATAATGATAATGATAACAATGGCGAATGCGCCCACCCATCGATGGCGGTTCGCTCGAAAGCAATTGTTAATAACTTTCCCCGCGCCCGAGACGGTCCGGACGAATTAACGAACTCGATTATTTCGCAATCTAACGCTTGAAAAGTAATTTACCGGCTGACTACTCGTAACCAGTGACTACGCCGGGCTCCTAATGAATTAACCTAAACTAATTGAATAAAATTCAATTAACGATCGCATGGCGAGCAACAAGAAAACAACTGCGAGGACGATGCGTCGCGGAAGTGAATGGAGATGGAAAATGGAGGAACGTCAATTGAGGGCGAGTAATTTGCAGCTGATAATGGATTGGAGTAATAACAGCGCTGTAAAGTAGTATTGATTTTTTAAAAACGTAGTCCAGGTACGCGCATGTAGAAGATCGTAATAAACAAGTGGAAGACCATTCCATTTGACTATTCTGCGTTTTACCACCTAACGCTTAACGATACTTTCCTCTCCACCTCCACTGCCCCCCAGTTCTATTCCCGTAAATCCCATTAATCCAATTTATCATGCCGCGCGGTCACGTCGACAGACTTTAATTAACATTCGATCGAGTGTGCGCACGCGCGCGTATAAATCTCACACGGATTGTATTAATACCGCGGTTCTATCTCTAATAATTCCCCGCTTCCTCCTCTCGCCCCTCCTCACGAAATTAATGAGAGCAACAAACGGTGCGAAATCTAAAGGTCGCACGTGACGGGGAAAATTTGATAGGCGTTTTGTACCTCGCACGCTTGAATTTTCTCACCGAATGCTTCCGTTTGTTGAACATAATCGTTCGACGTAGATTCGAGTGGACGCTCGATTTATATTTAATATCGAGCTTTCGAATTTTTAAACGAATCTTCTCTTACGTCATTCGAATTGATTTAGGACGTATGTCAGAAGCCTGTCCTTTTCTTTCTTAATACTAAAACTACCAAGCCGATCAAAATGACTCGTCAATAAAAGAAAACGAAAATTGGTAGTTCTAATGTTAAAGAGAAATTCTTGTGAGAAATTGACGCATCCAATCATTTTGACTGGTCGGTACTTCTAGTGTTAAAGAAAAACATTCGACAAGCGTCTGAAAACAAAAAACATTCCACGAATTGGTTTATTATAATCCACGCAAGTGAACGATCCGGAAGAAGAGCAGAAAGTTTCCGCGTATTTTAATCGTTCACTTTCCAGGGTCTCTATCCGCGCTCTCCTGGCTCCGAAACTGGGCCACATTGTTGGACTCAATCCCGACCCCTCGTTCGTCAGCGTTTCATTATACTTCATCCTTTCCAGTGGACCCTAAAAGTGACGTTCCACCCGGCACGTCGGACCCGGTCACCATTTCCTTCGCAAGGAAAAGGTGAAGTTTTGGCCCGTTCAATCGTTCCCAACGATGATACCGATTTCTGGATAAATTAATCAGCGATCGAACCCGAGGCAAAGTAAGGAGTCGAGAAAGATGGAAACCGAGAAAAAAGAAAGGTGTCATTAGGATAAGGAAAGACAATTTTGAGACTAAGAATCTAACGAAGGCAACAAGGAAGGAGAAGCGCGAAAGAGTAAATTTGGAGAATTTCAGAAACAAAAGTAAATCCATGACAAATATGGTCGCATAAAAAATTAAAAAAAAAAAATACTTAGCTCAAGGGTGTCTCCAAGCTGGACCAGCATGCGACAACAATGCAGAGACATCGAAGCTTTTTCCCTCTCGTGCTTCTCGCAAATCGTCGAGCCCAAAATGCGAAATTAAAATTCGCAGGAGCGTAATTGTGCACCCGGCGCTAATTACCATTATTTCGTATAGCTAATTACGCGAGTCTTGGATTCACCCTCACCATCGTGGAAAATCCCAGAAGGAAAATAGGAAAATATTCAACTTATAATCCTCAACTAAAAAGAAAATCTTCACCGTTCTGCTTCACCGCCAAGAACTTTGCTTCGCTCTCACCAGCACGACGTCTGACCTCCAAGGAGAAAGAAACGACGAAGCAAGATTCTACACATTGACTTTCACGGGTCGCTGCTTTGTGTATGCGGTCAAAGTCGAAACAAAGAAAATGCAAAGAAAAAGCGGCAGACGGAGATAAAAGGTGGCGGTAAAAAAATAAGAGAAGAAGAATTTGCAAAGCGGACATCGATGCGATGCAGGAGATGAGAAGTGAAGCGAGAGAAGATGAAAGCAAGCAGAGAGAGAAAAAAAGAGTAAGATAAGCCACGAAAACAAGAGGACTAAGAGGAGAAGCGCAGGGAGAAGATGGCGATGGAAGAGAAGGAGAAATATAAAAAAAGACGCAAATTGCAAATTGGTTTGTGATGCGGTTGGACGTCGTCGTCGTTGCGCCTCATGCGTCTCCATATTCGACCGGCTTGACCTTACGGCTTTCAAGGAGCATCTACCAGATGGTTATCGCGTATTCAAGTGAGGTCTTCACCGGCCTATTTATCGCGGTGCGTCTGGAATAGGACAGTCAGCAGGAGACGCGGACACGAAGAAAATAAAAAGCAGGTGGAGGCAAAATCGCAGAACAGTCGCAGTCTTAGTCGCGAGTGGTAGGTGTCGCGAATCGAAGATCGAAAGGATCTCGAGAGGGTCTCACAAGGACACCTCCCAGGATCTTCTTCTCCACGAAATTCATTTCAGACCGTAAAACGAATGCATCGGACAACGTCGTTCTCTTTTCAGTCTCACCGATCTAGAAATTAATTTCTGATCGGTGTAAAGTGACGAAGAAACCTGGAAGGAATCGAGAGAAAAGAGGAATCTAACGAGAGTGATCTCGCCACGTTGGAGAATTACTTGGTACAGAATACGACGAGGAGAAGTAAGAAGAGAGTCGAGGAGAGACGGTTTAACGTGGAGAGCGACGCTGGTGTCTTTTCGACGCCTCTGCAGGCTCACGCTCGATTCGTCTTCGGTCACGTTCTCGCCAAAGTCACCCCTGGGGTGCGAAAACCCCGTGGTGAGATAATCCAAGGAAGAGAGAACGTCGGCCGAGAGGATCGTGGATCGAGACTCTCGAAGATCCTCAAGCTCCTAGAACTCTTGGAATATCGCGTGAGCGATCTCACGCTCATGCACGCACCCACACGAGGAAACATGACCATCTACGGGTACCTCATCCACGCGATCGTCCTACTCTTCATCGAGGGCTTTCTAGTCTGCTTCTTCTTGGCGATCTTCGATTACAATCCCGAAGCCAACGCGGGTTACAGGCAGAACAGTTTCTCGCCTCATCTAAATGGAAAGACCAGCGCACTGCCGGTCACGTTCACACGTAAGTCCTCTCGTCGTCGTCCGACAACGCTCCACCTTACTTCCCTTTCTCGTTTTTCCACCGCTCGCGATTCACCTCGAGGAGCAATTGGGTCGAATCTTTAGGTTCGTGTTACGAGAAAGATACCTGTCTCAGGTGCGTTCCTCGATTGAAGAGGATGGAAAGGGAGACACAGAATTGTCATTGTTCGTGAATGTCCTAAATCGATCGAGAGTTCTTCAAAATTACCCTCGATTCGTTGAATAGTTGTACTCGTCATCCAACCGTGGTACTCTTAAATCGCCTTGAGAAGTTATTCTACTGTTATCAGAGGGTGCTTGTTGGTTCACAATGCAATATACTTTTGTAACTTATTTTTCTTTTATTTCGGATCATCCAATACGGCGGAATCGTCGACACGCGTAAATAGAACAATACGAACCACCACATTTTTCAAATCTTTCTGACACGCTAAAATAAAATGCGAAATAGAAAATTGGTAGCTTCTTTAGTTCTCCGGCAGTTCGACACCAAAGGACGCTTATTTCTCGACTCGTTACCCCGTTCGTACCCCTTAAAATCTCCTTTCGCAAATTCGTTCGTGTGTCTCACAATTCTCCAGTTGCTCTTTCGCGAAGTCCTCGGAGGAAACGAAGGAAACTCATCGGAGACAGGAGAAAGGCGATGGCTCTCTCCTCCGGAAAGATAACGATGGTAGACGTGCGTGTAATATTCCGCGAAACTCGTGTAGCCCGAGCCCAGAACCCCGAGGCGAAGGTGGGGGTGGCGGTGGTGGAGATGGTGGTGGAACGGACGAGAGAACACGGTGAGCATGGAAGAGGGCTTAACTTTAGCGGCGAGTAGGATAAAGTACCGTGTATTAACGTCGCGTGGAGACTCTCGGCCCGAGGATGGAGGCAGGAGGTGGCTCTTTTGTGAGATACGCTCCTGCATTGTGCTTCGGTTGATATCGCATTACGCGGGCCCGAGGCGCCGCGACGACGGCACGCGGCCCGCTTCCTCGTCGCGATCGCCCCGAAACGATTAGAAAGATGAAGAAATTCTCGTGGTAGAGCGCGCCAAGAAGTGATGGAGCACCTGACGGAAAGAGTACCGGGGAAATTTTTAAACGCAAAATTTTTAAATGGCGCGCGCGAACAGAAACGACTAAAGAGCAGTCTCAAAATTGAGATGAATCTGAGAGCGCGTGACTGTAAGTGGAACGGGGGATTATTAAGTGTAGAATTTTTTGCGCCATACGTATAAAATGGAATTTTCATTAAAACGGTCGCGCGAAATTCTGGTAGAGCACAGTGAAGAGCACGTGGCCGAAAGTGGACGAGTGAATTTTTTTAAATGGAGAATTTCTTGCTAGTGAAACAATTGAAAGGATCGAGGGATTCTAGTGGACGAAATTGAACGAGTATCCGCGAACGTGTGACCGGAAGTGCGAAGATTGTTAAATTGAAGATTCTTATTATATTTCGATCGAGGACCGAAAGAATTCTCTTGCCAAGAGAGTCCAGATGTAGTTCGAACCGAGAGATGGAGATGTTAAACCTTAAACTTTGCATCGCTTTCACTCGCTTGGTTTTACATGAAATCAATTCCTGGTCGTGCGTCATCCCATCCGAGCGCACGCACCCCATGACGATCTCGCTGACGCACAACCATCCGTTCATCTACCCACTCATCCATCCATCCATACTCATCGAATAGTCGAAAGCTCGCTTTTGTCAGACCCTTTATCTGAAACACGCATCGCGCGTCGTTCCATCGCTCGCATAATCCCATCGATTCCACCTCCACCTTCCCTCCCTCCCTTATTGTAAAAGCGGAATACATTTGCAACGGCGCGCGTTATCTTTCGAGGACTCTTTGCTCCGGGCGAGGACAAAATTATTCCTCGACAAAGGCCAAAATTATTCCTGCCTTCCACTTTCCTCTGTAGAACGTCTACGCGAATCAGATAAAGATCGACGGGAGCGTGTCGCGCGTCCAAACCGAAAGTAATTCCTCAAAGATTTCCTCTCTCCCCGACGCGTTCTCGCCTCGTCCAAAAGAGAATCTTCGAAGCAGGAAGAATGCCAAAAGTTGCGGAGACATTTCGAGAAGAATCACCGAAATGGAGGAGGATACCCTCTGTTTGGCTCCGCTTATCGATTCGCCGAGACGAGGAAGAGGCTCGCCCCGAAAGATTTACGAGGAACTAAAGGATTTGCTTACATCCTCCTCTGTCTTCCTCCCACCGTGCCACATTTTCTCGCGTGTCTCCCCCCTCCTGTGATCCGCGAAAATGGAGAGGAATTTCGCGATCTCTTCTGAAAGGGATCAGAGTACCTGGATCAGGGACGTTGCACGGTGACTTATACGATTAGATCGGTGATTAGTGGAGAATTTACGCGTACCGCGGAAAATTCATGGTCGGAAAAATCGTAGATGTCTCATGAGTGCACACTTCGTTCCTTTTTTCCAAAAATAAAGAACCTTCGAGTTAGAGGTCCGTGTTAAGTCTCTGTTAAACGATGTCGAGGGAAGATCCGCGACGTGATCGTCCCATGAACCAAGCTCTCGAAACAATAGACTAGGGGCGTGGCCGCGCAAATTATTTCCAACGTCTAAGGGCCTCCGCTCCTTTCCTTATCCTCGTAAGAGTTACGGTACGCTCTCGCGCATAACTCGACTCGCTATCTTCGAATCGCGAGGTTGTAAACGCGTCGTCTTTTCTCCTCTTCCTCCCTCGTCCTTGCTCTCCTCGTACACCCTACTTCACCGGTTGGCGCCACTCTAACCGCAACGATAATTGGCCGCGATCAATTAACGCGCGATTAACAGCGGCACGCTCGCGTCAACAACATCGAGAAGGAGAGAGGAGAAAGAGGGCACGAGGCATGGGCAGGAGAGGCCTCGTTAACTGCACGCGAGCCACGCATGTCGCTTACAAAATGGTCTCTTTGTTTGTCCCCATCGACGTTCGCGCCCGCCTAAAACTGATCAGTGTATCAAGATGTCCACGTGATGATCTGGATCGGCTTCGGCTTCCTGATGACCTTCCTGAGGAGATACGGCCAAAGTGCGATCGGCTTGACTTTCTTGGTGGCTGCTGTTCTCGTCCAAGTGGCTATGGTGTGCGAGGGGGTCGTGCACTACAAGTGGGGTACCAAGTCGCACTTGTCATTGCAGAGGTGAGTACCTTAAGGTACCTTATTTACTGGTATTGTGGATTCTGAAAAATCAATCGTCTTCGTCAAAGAGCCCAAACTTCTTTATTCTCGTGTCACACTGTGTGCCTGTGAAAGAAAGAGAGAACAGTCTCAGTCAGTCAGTCTGGTTCGTCTGATTAGTTAGTCAGTCGGTCTGGTCCGCGAAAGAAAGAAAGAAAGAACCCACTGTCAGTGAGGTGCCAAGTAACATTTGTCATTGCAGAAATGAGTACCTTAAGGTACCTTATTTACTAGTATTGTGGATTCTGAAAAATCAATCTCCTTCGTGAAAAAGTCCAATCTGCTTTAATCTCGTGTCACACCTCATTCAATATTCCTCTTACCCTCATTCACGACCTCTTCTCGCATTCGTAGAAGGTTCATGGTAATTCGACTCCTGATGCAGCCAGCAACACGACGCTCGACAAAACTATCGATATTATCGTCGCATCGAAAACGACACTACCGTAACCTATCTAGACCACCGCCTACCCTTTCCATCGAACTCTATAATCGCAGAGGCGATATTCTGGAAGCGTGCCCGGAAAATATCGAGGTCAAATAATCTCGTATTCCGTCGTTCGTATCGGTGATATACGCATTCGCGGTCCGATCAGCACCGGCAAATTCTTGATCCCGTGCGTTTGCATACGAGAAGGAAGCGAATGCGGCTAGGCGGTATGAATACGGGATCGTGCCTGCTGCGGTGGGTCCTGATAGCGGGTAGGACTTAATAAGCTTTGCATAAAGGAAAACGATCATCCTTCGTTCCTCTTCTAATTTCTCTTTTCATATATTCATTTTCTTTTCGTATAATTGATTTGGATAATTAGAACTTTTTACGCCACCTCGAAGAGCCTAGTATAATCCCGCTTCGCTACTTTTATTCTCGAGCAAAATGAGTCCTTAGAGAATCGACTACTGATCTCATTTGACGCGACGACTTTTTTTCTCGTAACAGTGGCTTAGAGCGGAGAAGATAGAAGGAAAGATCGAGTGGAAGTGCAGGAGAGAGAAAGGATTGAAATCGGTGCAGGAGTAAATCGCATGCTACTTTCTCTTTTGCCTCCTTTTTCAGGATCCCTGCTTCATTACAGTGGCGCGAGGGTCTCTGCGACTTCCAGCTCTTCTACATCCCTGTTTTTTTCCCCCAATTCTCTTAACCGTTCGCCACCCGTGCTCGCTCTTTTATTCCCCAATGTCCGGTTCCTCTTTAATTATCCGCCCCTTCGAGTCTCCACTTTAAACTTTCACTCGACTCTTTTCAACCTTCGTCCACCAACGTCAGCTTCCACTTCATTTCTCATGTATTACTCCGCTGGAACGTATCAGTCACTCCTTCCTTCTCATTTAGCCACAGAATTTCTCACCGCTTCCTCTATCTCTCGTTCTCCACACACGCGTAATCCCAAATCTAACGAGAAGCTTATCGCTCGCTCTACGGCCCATTTGCAGCCTCCTGAGCGCGGACGTCGCAGTGGCCGCCCCCCTCATTTCCATGGGCGCCCTCCTCGGCAAAACGACCTACATCCAGCTCGTGTTTATGGGCATCCTCGAGTTAATCATGTACACCGTCAACAAGCACATCGGTGAGCATCATCTGAAGGTAAGTTCGATTCTCGTACCCTCAGGTCACTGCCACGTCACCCTTCCACAGTGATTGTCGTGATCGTCTGCACTTGTCGATGCCTCGAGGAACTGATCATCGCGCGAATGCCATGCTCCAGCTGACTAATCGAGTAGATTAATCAACGCCCGTCGATTAGAATTAGCTCGACGAGGGACCCTCGACTCATTCGGATTCCATGGCTCGCAAAACGAGAGAATTATTTATTCTCGTTGAAACGTAAAAATATTTTTGTAATAGATTCTTTCAACGTACGATCTTGGCTATTTTATAGATTTCGTAGATATTAGTCTGATTTATTGATTAGACTTGTTGTTAGATCAACGAGACAGATTCGGATTTCGTGGTTCACAAAACGAAAAAAGAATTATTCTCGCTGAAATATAAGTGTTTTTATAATAGATCCTTTGAATGTGCGATCTAGGTGCGGTTTTTCTCAATTTCGTAGATGTTAATCTGCTTTGTCGATTAGACTTAACGTTAGATCGATGATGAATTTTTATAGATACGCGTCTCATTTTGGAGAGAATGCGAGAAAAATGATTATCCTTGAAATAGAATTTTTCAATACACGATTCTCGACAATTTTACAGGTATTGTGGACGTTATTCCACGAACGGAGCCTCCCGTTTTCGAGCGCCTTTGGCATTCTCAGGAGATATCGAAAGTTGAACCGCGTATCCCGAATCACACGATCGATTTACCTTACGTCCCCGTTCGTCCGTTTCACGGAGGAGCTCAGTGAAAAGGGAACACGCGCGGTCAGGTGTGGCACCGATATCGTGCCACTACTGCATTCTCCACGAACGAGATATTTGAAGAGTTTATTTGCAATTGCTTAGGCGGTGGACGCCGGTGACAGCATGTACGTCCACGCCTTCGGGGCGTACTTTGGACTGGCCGTCAGTTTTGTCTTTGGGATGAAAGACAAACCGAAAGAACATCCCCTGGAAGGACCTTCTTATCAGTCGGACATATTCGCGATGCTAGGTAAGCCTATACCCTTAATTATTCAATATTTCTTCTACGACAGAATCGCTACTTTTAAACTATATTTTCTCAACGAATAACACTTACTCGAATTAAAAGTCCAATTACTACGACAAGGACCTAAAACATGTAAGATCGAACAAAGAAAAAAAAGGAGAATTTACTTGCAGTAATACTTGTCGAGATTTCCAACTATGCGAAACCAAAAATAACAATCTTAATTCCATACAAGCAGGGAAATAATCAAACGATAAGTTTAAAGGAATTAATAAAAACCTTACTGCAATAGGATCCACGATTTACAACTCGATCGAAAATCCGAATTATTTTCCATCCATCTTGATGCACCGAAGTACTTCCATTCTTCATTCTCAGGTCAATATTTTCGCAATCTGTTTTCTCCGAGATATCCGTCCTACCAGTACCACCTAGAAACAACATACAAGAGCGAAAGGAACATCCCGATCGACGTACAATAAATCCTACTAACCTGAGAACTCTTTTCTTTCTTCTCACCCCTGAATTTTCGTATCTCTGTTGTGTCACGCGTGTCGGTGGGACGCGCGAATGATATAAAAACTGGCCTCGTTATCTCCCAAAGGCACGGTCTTCCTCTGGCTGTTCTGGCCCTCCTTCAATAGCGCGGCCCTTCAGGGAGACGATCAGCAGAGAGCTATAATAAATACCCTCCTGTCGATCACCGCGAGCTGCGTGATCGCCTTCGCTACTTCCGCCCTAGTCTCAAAGGAGAACAAATTCAACATGGTGCACGTGCAGAATTCAACATTGGCCGGTGGCGTGGCAGTCGGCACAGCGGCAGGTAATACCCGACCACGGATCCGCGCAAGGGAGAAATTTACTGTAAATTTCACAGTGGCACTGGTGCGCGCCCCGGCGAAAATCGAGAATTCATTTTTAAACCGCATTATACGAGAGGATCCTTTAAATATCACCGACACGGACAAACATGCGCCGTGGAAAAATAGAGGAATAATTTTTTCGGCGAAGCTCGTCGTCCCCTCCCCGTCCCGGAATAAAACAAGAAACGAAGAGCCTTGTTTATAATAAAGGCGGATTTATATCGTGCACGGTGCCACGGTTAAAAATCCTCCCCATGCGAAATAGATTTATTCGAGAGAGCGTGCCTCGTCAATTATACTCGGTAATAGCACGGGGATGAAAAAAATTTTCTCTCGCGCGGACTTCGCGGAAACGAGAAAAGAGAAAAAAGATGGCGGATAAAAAATCGAATTTATTTATAAGAAATAAAAGCGCCATTCATAACGGGATGAAATTTATTCTCGCGTGCGTATCCGTTAATTTCGCAACGCGCACGGATAGGACGAGGCGCCACAGATGCGAGAGAAACATAACGCGAGGATATTTCATTTTCAGGTATGATGTGCGAGCCAGTCGGCGCGTTACTCGTCGGTATGTTGGCCGGTCTGCTGAGCGTCCTCGGTTACAAATACCTCACGGTAACGTAATCAAACTAAACCTTCTTAATTATTCTTCTCGACGATTCACTCGAATACGCGCCACCCTTCGATCTTCGACAATAGAGACTTTCCAATTTAGCTGGACCTTCGACGTGCACGGAGGAGGGACAAAGAGAGAAAAAAAGAACAACTGCATAATTTCTCACTCGTAAATTAAAAATCGTCCTCAGTCGCGCGAGCCTGGCGCGGACACGTCGCGCGAATCGCCGCAATCTCGGGATAATATACGTTCCTGATAAAAGGACGCGGAGAAATAAAAATTTCCTGCCGCTTTCCTCTCCCCGGTGGGTTAGGTACGTCGTTGGTATCTTCGATAAATAATCGCGCGTGGTTCGCGACACGGGAAAATATTCGACCCGGTGGAATCCGCGGAGAACGATCGGAGGGAGGATACAAGTGGACATCTTTCAGGGGGCGTAGAAATGCAAGTAGGGCGAGCAATAATTCTTCCCTTTATCGCAGATCGGTTACTCGAGCGGATGCCTCGTTCGGCCGACTCTCTCTGGTATTCGCGAAATTGCGTTTTTCTCCTTCCATTGGCTCCCTTTGATCGAAGCGATCGCCTGGATTCGTCGCGCGAATTGTAATAATATAAATAATTTCGATGTCTTTGAGAAACTTAATTGAGATTAAAAAAAAATCGAGGAAAGACGACCTAGTTTTTTTAAAAAAAATTATGTCAGGTACACGAGACTTTCTTTAGATGGCTTGGGCTGGTCACCCTGCGGCACCATACAACATTTTGAATGGTTTATCAGACGCTGAATATGCGTCCAGTCGATAAGAAAACAATACTAATTCCAGACTTCAGTCTGTGATCACCGGTGGTGAATTAGAAAGTGACCAAGGGTGCGTCAAGCACACAGAATTACACGTCTTATCGTACAGAGCAACCTTCTGATTTCTAATCATATGTATCCTTGCCCATGGTTCGCATCCACGCTCATAACGATCACTGACCGTGCATGTTCGTAATTGGCATGGCTCCTCTTCAATGTAATAGTTGCCGTGACCCCTGGAGTTCATCGGCTCCTCACCCTACGCGATAACGATTGACCCCATATATCCATCCTTGACCCAACTGGTCTTACCGGTAGTCTAGTACTCATCGTCAAAATGGACTGTACTGACATTTCAGTATCATGTTCATTAGCAGTACGCGCCCAAAAATTTTATCCAATTTTATTCGAACCGAGATCTGAGCGCAGACACGAGAATGGAGACAACGGACTGTCGTCGATCGAAGTTTATTCATAACGATATAAAATAATAAGGCTCAATATCCACTTACAGTAGTAACAATGTGTCCGACTTCTGGGGCGTTCACTTTCCAATTGAACTTGTGGCCCACGCCATACCGTTTACCTGCTGACCCAATTTGGTTGGTGGTAGGGATGAAACGGCTTAATTCTACTCGTGCGTTCACACGGTCATTCAATGATGCTCTTTGTTAGGACACATTCGGCAAAATCACCGTGACAGCATTCAACCGAATTTAAGCATTCACAATGAGTAAACTTAGATTCCCATAATTCGACGATTTGTAGAGAAAATCTGGAACAATGAAAACAAATGCTGTACACATTAAGTGGTGATAAACATAACTAAATATACGGTCGTCAAATTGCGTTCGTAAGTGTATTTGTTTATTCATTGATTGCCCCATTGTTATTGGTGCCGTACAAATCAATGCGCGAATAAACGCACCATTATGCATTCGCTATAGAATCTGTAAACTGCAAATTCAATCGATCGGCTAAAGTAAAAAAGTATATTTGCGAAACTAATATATACGTTTCTCAAATGTTAAATTTATAATATTAAAGCTGCGATTTATCACTGGGAAATTTACAACAGCTGAACGGTTTATAATCGTCTATACGAGATCGAGTTATACGATCCGCAGGCTCATCTTGTCCAGAATTATCCTAGGCATTTTCTCGCCGACATTTTTTCTTTCTTCTCCTCTTTCTTTCGGTAAACAAAAGAAAGAGGAGCAAGTAGTAAAAGTGACGTGACGAAGTGGCGTGTCGGCGGAAAAAGGCGGTGTCGCACCACGGTGTCCGACTTTTATTTGATCGTATCACTGAGTACGGAAGACTCGTGGACAACGATGACCGACTATTTCCACTGCGTAAACAGAGAGAAAGTCGTTCTCTCGTTTTGCTTTATGGACGGCGCTAAGCCAGGTGCAAATATCGCAGCAGAAGGAGAAAAACTTTCGTCGAGACCCTCCGAGCTTTCTCTGTCGAAAATTTGTTCAGAAAAATTGAGAAAGCGAGACGAAACATTTGCTAGCTCATTGAAATTTTGCTGTTCTCAACAAAGGTTGTGCAGAACGACCGACAGACTCTTTAGAATATTCGCACGACGTGCATCCACTTATCTCTAGGTTGAATTTGTCGTTCAACGTCACGACCTTGAAATCCGTCTCCACCAAAATTTGCCGCTTACGTAAGCAAGAAGCTCGCTGCTTTTGATCCCGCTTTACCGTGGAAACCCTACGACCTATTGCTCCAAAGCCATCGCTTTCCGAAGTCGGAGTGACTTAGGGGTGACTTTGTAGTGGTGCTCATTCACCAATACGCGAGAGTGAATGGCTTCATCGAGTGATCGCGAAGAAACGTGGATGTGTGTGTGTGTGTGTGTGTGTGAACGCGCGTGCGACTCTCCCCTCGACGTTACGCGAAGCGCGAAGTTCCTTCGACGCTGACGCAGCACGCATTGCTCTTTTCAAAGGAGATTGCGGTGGGTCAGTTCCCACGAAATTTATCGTCCCACTGCGCCAGTCGATTCTGTAGCCTACGATACGATAGTAAACAGAACTGTGAATCCATTCGTTCATTCAAACCCTACGTTCATTCGTTCGTCCTCTCGGTGAAAGAGAAAAAAATTCTCGTGAAAGTGAAATCATTTTCTCCCTGCCGATTATTAATCTTTCTCCGACTCTTCAATGTTATTACTGAATATCCATATTAGAAGTATTTGCAACACTTGCGGGAAAGGCTGTAAGAGAAATTGTCCGTTTTACGATAACGTGGTCCTTATTAATAAATTTGCCATTAAAAATTAGGCGTTACCACCCTTTGTTACTGGTGCAGCAATTAACGGTTAATAAGCTTCGATTTAAAAAAATAGCTTGTTAACAGCCCTTCGTGAAATATTTGAGAATTACTTAAAATTCAGCACATTCGTAAATTATCCGGTGGTTGGCTCGAAACGGCGAGTATTAAGTTTAAAAAAAAAATCTCCACGGTACCAGGCGATCTTCCGTTTTTTTTTTTCTCCGCCCACCTGCCCCCTGTACCAGCAAGGCCCTCAAAGACGAACCTGTTTGCGCTCGTCACGCGAAACGGCGATATCGCGGAAGTTCAATCGACGTTTCTCGTTCGTCCCCGTCTCCTGGTGCACTAAAACGAGACGTTGGAACGAACGGTGGTGGGAAGAAGAGAGACCGGAAATTGGACGTAACGAGTGGCCTGTCTGTGACTCGTGCGCTTCCTTCTGCACCTCCTGAATTTCTCTCGAAGAAAAAAAAACCCCCTGGAAAAAAAAAACAGAAAAAAGAATTCACGAGGTAAGCTTGCGAGTGACATTTTCGTAAATCCACTTTATCACTGTGAACATTAAAATGGAGAAACATATCATCCAAGGAATTCGAATAGCTTCGTTTCTCTTGGTACGCGAATCTGTTTACATCGACACGCGAAAAATATTTTTCTCGTGCGTCCACTTTGCCACCCTGAATTCTTAGCGGGCAACACGACCCGCGAGTTACGCGCGTATGCACGCACGAGCGGAACCGGAACGATAACGCGCTTGTGTAATTGCTTGCAGCCGGTTATACAGAAGCGTCTACGTATTCACGACACTTGCGGGGTTCACAATTTGCATGGAATGCCGGGAGTGCTCGCCGGCATTTTCGGCGCGCTTATGGCAGCCCTCGCCACGGAAGCATCCTACGATTATTCTCTCTACGAGGTACGTTACAAACGCGCACATATACACACACAATTCTCTCTTTCTCACCGCCATCCACGTCTCTCTTTGTCCTTGGCCTCTTCCTCCTCTTGATCTTCCACCTCGCACTGCTTTTTCCTCCTACACCTTCCCAGTCTTCACCATCTATCCTCTTCCTTCTCTCGTCTCTCCACTCTTTCCATCGCATTCTTTTTCGCGCGCATTTATTCCTTTACCTCTATACATTTCCCCGCTTTTGCTCCGTTTCCGTACCTCGCCAACGACGAGGAGAGCGACCGAAATGGATGGTCGTGGAGTGAAAAAAACACATTTTATTGCTTACTTTTTGCGTAATTTAGTTGCCACGAGGTGTCGGACTAATTGTGCCCTGAATCTTTTCCGTCGGTAAAGCTTTACATTACGGCACTCACGGTGGATTTAAATTTTTCAAAACGAAAAAGCAGCAAAGGGGCGTAAACTCGGTGGGTAAACCGCGCGAATTTGGAAGGGAGAAAATCTTCGAAAAAGAAATATTCGCGACAATTTCGCTTTGTGCTTTCGTTACGCTGGGAATTATTTCGAAATGTAATTTATCTCGTTGCCTGCTGTTTACGGTTAATACTCTTTTGGAATAAAGATAATCGCGAAAGGAGGATCAAAAAGTTCGCACGAGTTTGTTTTTCTATTTTTAATTACGCCGCAAATTACCTCACCACGGTAATTTTATCTCATTGCTCGTCATTCGTCCGTACAATTCATTCTGCCCCTTTGCAACAAACTTTCTCCTCGCACACGACTGTCATCTTTTCACAGAGCACGTTTGTTAGCCCGACGAGCCGCGAGCGAAAACCGTATTAAAGACCTATCCATCTCTCTCTCTATCTCCCTCTCTCTTTCATTTTCTGCCTTTCTCTCTCTAATTCTCTCCCTTCCTCTCCTCTCTCAAGACTCCCTTCTCCACTCGGGCTGGGTCCCTTACGCGAATTAATTGCTCGGTTGCTCAGGTAATTAACTTCGCAAAGGACCCAGACGGATCGCGAGTTTCCAAGTAAATTCCAAGTAAACTTCCCCCGTAGCCCCGGACTCGTTGAAGTAAAAGTCATGCGAAGTGATAAATTTGTCGAAGCAAACGGCACGCCTCTCTCCCTCTCTCTCTCTCTCTTTTCTTCTCTCTTTCCTCACCTACGAATTCTTTCCATCGGCGAATCGCCGACAGAATTCCACTCTGGCTTTTAGAGAACAATGGCGCGACCAGTGATCGACAAGTCGAGCGAAGAAAAATTCGTCGACTGGAGCTGAAAGTTCACAAAGTGTGCTCCTTCTCGTTTGCCGCTTGATAATCCTCATTTCTCTCCCACAGATATTTCCAGCTAGAGCGCCCAGTTCCGAAGGGAAGGTGTCCGAGATGAGAGACAATTACGGTATATTGCCTGGACAAGACCGTACAGCGGGACAGCAGGCGGCCTATCAATTGCTCGCACTCGCCATCACTCTTGGAATCGCGATCGTATCCGGTTTAGTCACAGGTACAATCTTAAAATGACAAAAGCATTGAATTAATAAAGCATATGTTGTCGCATTTTGTAATTAGAATCGAGTTGACACCATTCTTCGATGGAGTAAATTTGAATTTCCCGCGCAAGCTCAAACGTGTAACGCGGGAATTTTTTAAACGATTTGAAATTTCCCGCCAACGATGCAACTGACGCGCGCGAAACAATTTGAAAACGAAATTGTTCGAGAGGAAGTTTTCTCGGAAACTTACCACTGGTGCGTGAAGCGTGTAGATGTTGTTATGATGTAATTAATACAGTGTTTTTGTAGGTTTGATTATGCGTCTATCCGTATGCGGATCAATTGCCGAGGAACATAAATTCGAGGATGCGGTGAATTGGGAAATGGAGCACGAAGAGTTGCACGAGCAAACATCTAAGAACAAAGATGGGAATAGTCGAACAAATGATCAATTACCCATGAGTCACATTTAAAATAACACTGTAGGCACTGTAATTACCTATTGGTTAAGTGCATTGTAACGGAGGGGCGACACAGTGCCTATTTTTATATTTATCTATTTTTTCGCGATAGTTTGAACGTTGATCGTTTTACGTGCTATATCCAATGTTAACTCTTCTTTTCTACAACACGCGATAGCACATTTATAACACGAAGTTAACGAACAGTTATTGAGTACAATAATTAATAATTCAATCATTACGTCTCGTTTGATACTCGCTAATTATTACGTAACAAACATTATTCTTCGGTACATTTTTAAACGGCATGCATGAAAACAAGTGTTCGCCGAATATATCGTACGACCGGAAATGTGAAGATAATGTGGTCATCGACAACTGATAGAATAATACTGTAATTAAACCATATTTTTAGTCATTCCAAAAATAATACATCCTTTCTCGTAAATTATATCATATGTATAATAACCAAGCGCTGAGTTTTTTTTAGATATTTATATTAAAAGTGGGTGAAACGTATACATCACTTTTTTTTTCAACTTTCCAATGCGCCTTTTGCTATCTTTTTTTAATAGGTATTCATAAGCAAATAACAACATATAAGAAACGAACATTTATGTTTGATATCACTTTTCTGTAATCGTTTATTCTGTCAATTAACTTTAACTTCATTTCATCAATGCATGTACCACAGCTTTAGCATTCAATGATTTCAAGTCCGTATATGTTTGGCCAGTTCCAACAAAAACAATAGGTTGACCGGTAATGTATGTCATGGAAACTGCTGCACCGACCTGAAAGTTATATTCATTCATTAAATTATACATTGCTTTATGTACTGTAAAACACTCAAAAGTTATCATCATTACATAGTAATGTGTATAAGAAATAACCCTGTATGTACCTTGTCATCAATTGTATCGAATTTAGTTAAAACTATGCCATCGATAATATGAGGATTTTCAGATTGGCTGTAGTCTGCCAATGCTTGATTAAATTTTACAAGTTGATCGACCGCTTCGTTTCCAACGAGAGCTTCACCAACAAAAAGGACCAGATCGGGCTCATTTACTTTGATTAATTTGGCCAATGCTCTCATCAATGGTTCATTATCCTGCATTCTACCAGCTGTATCCACTAAAACTATATCAATCTTAGATTCCTTTGCGAACCTTATTGCTTCCATAGCAATACCAGCTGCATCTTTTCCATAACCCTTCTCATAAAGTTGTACCATTGATTGATTTCCATGTTTCTCAGGTGGATGTAGAGCATTAAGATGACGTGTATGTGTTCTCAGTTGTTCAACAGCACCAGCCCTGTATAATAAGTTATCTTAATATTAGGACAATTTCAAAACTGCTCAGCAGATACTTAAAATATATAAAACTAATTTAATGAAAATGTGTAATATTATAAATAACGATTAAAGTATACGAGATACCTGAACGTGTCGCAAGCGGCGATGAGCACTCGGAAATTATTTTCTATTAACCAAAAGCAAATTTTGGCCAGATTTGTAGACTTTCCAACACCATTAACACCACAAAATGTCATAACATATGGTCTGTTATTCTTCTTAGCTTCAAATGCATCTCTTAAAATATCGATTCTCCTTTTTGGAGATAGTATTTGTACCAAAGAATCAGTCAAAGTACTTTTTACTGTACTTGCTATGCTGTCAAATGTGCCCAATACCTTACCCTCGAGCTTAACAGCAATCGAATCACATAGTTTTTGGGAAATATCGGTAGCTACATTTTGAGAAATTAAATGATCTTTTAATTTAGCTAGGACTGGCTCCATATCCTTTTGTTGTAAAGACTTGTTTCCAACAAGCTTTTTGAACATGGAAAATATGTTATTCGTTTTTTTTTGTGTTTGTGGAGTATTGTTTTCTACATGCTCATCATTACCATCATCATCATCATCATCATCATCAAATTCATCTTCGGATTCACTTTCAACCTCTAAATCACGAATACCTCCTGCCATTTGACCAATCATCTGCAAATATTCAAATAAAAATTGAATAATCACTCAAAAGATCATTATTTATATTAGTTGCAAACAATAAGTGTGGCTGTACACTCGTATCTGCAGGTACATAGTCTCTCTCTCCCTCAGGCTTATCTTTAGTTCGTTCAAGTGAAGCAAGATCCTTGGCAGTACCTCCCAATTCCCAAACTCGTGGTTTCTTTCCAGCTTTCTCAGGCTTAGGGCTTTTCCTACAATAAGGTATTAATAATCCAGCAAACAAATCAATTTCTCCATGTGCACTTTGCACCATTGACATATGTTTGACAATATTTGAGAAATGTAAACAATCTATAAAGTAATGTATTACACACTGCTTATCAACTTTCTTCTTCTGTCCAGCTAACTTTTGGGCTAATTTCATTCGATTGGCGATTATTACATCCTCATTAAGTTCTGCAGTGTGATTTGTCAGTTCCTTTGGTAGTTCCACTTTAGATATTTCCAAAGGCTTCACTAGATGGTTATGCACAAAATAAAATCAGGTAGTGTCTCACTGTATAAAAAAAAATCGCTGTAAAAAGTATCCTATTACTAACCTTGTTCCTCAATTATGTTTGCAGGTTTCTTCTTTTTTCCTAAGAAAGAAAACAACCTGTTTGAACGTATGACAAGTCTTTTAACAATTACCACCTAAAGAGTCTTTAATAAATTAACAGACGGATATAGATTGTAACACCCAAAAAACAAAACTCAAGGAAACTAATGATTACAACAGAGAATCATATAAGTTTTATACCTTGCTTCTTCGTCTCCTTATCATCTTTTCTCTCTATCATACTGGCAACAGTCTTCTTCGATTTCTCACTTTCGTCAAACGTACGCATCTGCTTAGGGATCCTTGCCTGAGTTCGTGCCCATTCTTCAGCAGCAACCAATATATGCTCGTAATCAGTTTGAAATTGAAAATTATGAAACCATTGCTGATTTTCGAGTTCATTTTTATAACGATCTCGAAATTCTAAGTGAATATCATCTAAGAATTTATCCACATAGGATAACTGTAATATTTTCTGATACGCAACTACAAACACTAATTCAAACTCGTTGTCGAGCTTATATTGCAGACGTAACGAATCATGCTCATAGGAATGATTTCCTGTACGTTCCTGGTAAAAGAAAAAAAGTCGGTAATCAAGTGTCAGTATATCACATATGTCACATAGAAAACAGAAAATGACTTGAATTTATTTACACTGTGTAATGTGTACGCATAGCAATCGGTAGTTATATGGAAGTACATGCAGATGAAATGTATTTCTAATTAAGGCACGAATAATTTTGAATAATTACGAATCATAGTCGACGCATAAATATATCCAAACACTTACCTGCAATATAACACTACGTATTAACGCATTAACGCTCGGTGTGAATATCTGTGAGGTGCTCTGAAAACACCAGAGCACAATTCCACCTTTACTAAATATTGTAAAAAGATCGAGCATTGTTCTACTATTATTAATAACAAAAACTACTTGGTCAATGCGTCGACCTAACCTAAACACTGCTCTGTGACGCAACTTCGTACACGTCAGATACAAGGCTTCTAAACACTCTGGTAATTAACAGTGCCATCTACCATAGCTTAACCACCGAGAAGACTGTTAAAGAAGGTCAGCGCTTATGGGTCTAAGGACATGGACGTCCGAGCGAGGCGGACTCCGAGATAATTGCAGGGTTCTGTTTGAGCGACCGAATATTCGTATATTTTACATGCAAAATTTTTCTATCGAGGAGTGACTTCCAAAAGGATCAACGCTTATGCGTCTAGGAGGACCGAAAAATTTCGCTGTGACGAATGCCACTTTGGCACAACTACATAGTATATTAACATAATTTACATTATAACTCTATAAGTACTCTTGATCAAACAGAGCACTACAGTTATCTCCAGAACTCGGCAAATCGGCGCCAAATACGCATTTGCTGACCTCTTTGGGAATCTCTCCTCAATGCTAGAGATTATTGCAGTGTTCTGTTCGAGCAGTAGGATGATCAGTAACTTTACGTTTACACGTAACACTTTTTGCATTGGAATCGGAAGCCGGTAGAATTGCAACTTCCTGCAATAATTTGAATTTTGCCGGTTTTACTGCTTTACCGGTCACTAGGTTGGTAAACAACTACAGCCTTTGAGCTGCTTTGAGCTATTTAGCAACCTCAGTAATAGAGTGCCTGATAAGACCTGTTTATTGGGGGGATATATCTTGTAGAGTAGGTATATCATCGCATTATATAGCGTAAGAAAAGATAATAGATATTTTACGTAGCCACTTTGTTTTAAAATACTTTAGTTCGGGTACATATTGTTATGTAATACTGGTCCTGTGAAAAGACATAACTTTGAAGGAAAATAAAAAATCACAGCAGCGGAAATATTTCTATTACCAAAGATAGAAAAAATCTGAGGTATAAACAAGAAGATGGCACCGTTGAAGATTGGAATTTTAACAGGTGATTAATTCAAAGTTGTTTTTTTATGCTACATAAATTTGATGCAAGCTCGATAATGTGTTGTAATCTAACATTAGCTAAAGAAAATTTAGAATAAACAGATGCATATTAATCACAACTTAAATAAATGAATTTATGTTAAATGTGTACATTACAATTTAGTTAGTGACACTTGCTATAAGGATAATGCAGCCGATAAAAGTGGGCCTCTACTGAAGGAACTTGTTACTGATAGTGGAAATGAGATTGGCAAAACTTTGAAAGGAACTGTAATTCACATGGACATTGTGAAGGATGAAGAAAAAGTTATAATGGTAATTGACCCAGTAATTAAAAATATGATAAATTTTGTTTGACGTTAATATTTCTTTATGAAAGAAACACCTGGTATCTTGGAGTAAAGAAAACTTAGATGTCATTCTTACTACTGGTGGTACAGGATTTAGCAAACGAGACGTAACACCAGAAGCAACTAAAAAAGTTATACATAAGGAAGCACCCGGACTTGCACTTGTTATGCTTATGTCCAGCTTAGAAATAACTCCAATGGCTATGTTGTCAAGGTAAAGAAACCAAATTTATCACATAAAATGCTTCAGCTTTGAAAAAAATATTTTGTAATTTTCTGCAATTTTGCAATTTTTGTGCAATTTTCGTTTTTTCTTTTGATTTTGCTTACTTTGTTTTTTTAGAGCTGTATGTGGCATACGAGATCAAACTTTAATTATTAATCTGCCAGGGTCACCAAAAGCTGCGAGAGAATGTTTAGCTTCAATTGCAGCTGCTATTCCACATGCAATTGATATAATACGAGATAACAAAGGCAATATAATGCACACACATAAAAACGTTCAGTCTAATATTGTCTCCCACGACTGTCATCATAAACAATCTGAATCATGGGTAGTATTGGACCTATTTTTATATTTAATCGAGAAAATGTGCAAAGTATATATAGAAGATGCATAATTTATATAGTATTACTTAGGTTGGTTTAGAAAATGTTACAAAACGACTTAGAGAATCTCCGTATCCTATGGTCTCCGTTGAGTCAGCTGTACAGCTACTATATGACAGTGTAAAATGTAGAGAAACAGAAATTGTGCGTGTGCAGAATGCTCATGGCAGAGTACTGGCGGACAATGTATTCTCTAGCTGTGATTTACCTCCATTTAGAGCATCTATCAAAGATGGATATGCAGTACTTGCTAGTGATGGAAAAGGTAAAAGACAGGTGCTAGGTTCTGTGAAAGCAGGGTACTCAGTAAGTATTACTATAAATATATCTGATATGTAAATATAACAATAAATACATACATGGAGAACATACAAATGTGTTTTGCTCTTTTAAAACTTGTTTAGTCTTCAGCAGTTACATTGTCATCTGGTACATGTATCAGAGTCAATACTGGTGCTCCAGTACCTGACGGTAAGGCATGTTTGATAAAGAGCAAATTTTTCATTTTTGTTGCAACAATAATGTTAACTTTACAATTTTACAGATGCAACAGCAGTAGTTCAAGTGGAAGACACTGAACTGATCAAAAAAACAGAAGATGAAATGGAAGAGTTGGAAATAAATATATTGACCGAGCCAAAAAATGAACAAGACATTAGGTACATTCCTAAATTATGGCATTCCCTGCTATGATAGACTGCTGTATACACATAAATAACCCTTAATTTTTATCCATGTTAAAGATCTATTGGCTGTGATATAGAAAAGGGTAGTTTAGTTTTGAAAGCTTTTACGAAAATTGGTGCTGCAGAGATGGGACTTCTTGCAGCTTGTGGATGTACAGAAGTGACTGTTATCAAATTACCTCGAGTAGGTGTTTTATCAACTGGCGACGAGTTACAATCTGCTGGAGAACCTTTAATGCCTGGACATGTATATGACAGTAATAAAATTACTCTAATATCTATGTATAAAGAGAATGGTTTTGATTCTAAAGATATGGGGATAGCGAAAGATGAGTAAGTTGAAAGAATTGATAAAATTGCAATTGATAAAAAATAATGTTAACTGTAAGGGTATCTGAAATTATTTTTCAGTGAAGACGCTATGAGACAAGGAATTAAAGCTGCTTTGGAACAAGTGGATGTTCTCGTAACATCAGGTTCAGTGTCAATGGGTGATAAGGATATGTTAAAACCTGTACTAGAAAAATACTATAAAGCAAAAATTCATTTTGGTAAATTTTACTTACTGGTATTTTATAGACCATTTTTAATCGTATTTATCATAAGAGAAATCATGTTCAGGTCGTGTAAATATGAAGCCTGGAAAACCTACCACCTTTGCAACATGTATTTTTGAAGGTAGAACAAAGTATCTATTGTGTCTACCAGGTAACCCGGTTTCTGCAACAGTTACTTCGCATTTATTCGTATTGCCGTTACTCAATCATCTACATGGTATTAATTCAAAGCCGGTTATTGTAAAGACAAAGGTTTGTAAAAATAAGTTAATAACCATTAAAAATATAAAGTAAAGTAATTTAGATGTATTTTACATTTTAGTTGACGTCATCTTACACATTGGATCTACGGCCTGAGTATGCCAGAGCAATTTTGGATTGGGATAATGCAGAATTGTATCCCTTGGCTCATAGCACAGGAAATCAAATCAGTAGCAAGCTTCTAAGTTGTAGAAATGCAAATGCCTTATTAATGCTTCCAGGACGAACTAATGAAATTACTACATTGAAAGAAGGCGATATTGTGCAAGCAATGCTGCTTGGATTCAATAAATATGTGAATTAGTCAGCAGTTCGCTAGGTTTTCTATGGCAATAATACTACATTCCATATATTTATAATTTTAGATATATTAAAACATATTATATGTTTAAGGACAGTGCATATAAGCACATATGCAATTATAAATTCTAAATAAACATATATTTTTCTCCTGTTAATCAAAAAAAGCTTTTTCATACCTTTACTCGTAATGCGTTTTATAGAAATAATGAACTATTTAAGGATGAATGTTTCATCTAATCTTCCACATTAAATTGATATACATAAATAGCAGTACTAGAAATAATGTTTGTGGTAAAATATATGTGTAGAGTACACTTTATATGTGATCAGACTTAGGACTCTTAAGGGTCTCTACAGGTGATACGAATAATAAGTAATTGATTATTCAAATTCAATGTTACAGAATGTATAAAATTTTATAAATCTGTTATATGCATTCTTTCTACGACAAAAGAGTTTATATTATACCGCGTATGTGTACTGCGCATCATTGTGCGCATCTTTGTACCTGACCGCGAACCGTTTTCAATCTTGCCGTGGACGCCGAGCCCATCGTGTTTGCTAGTGTAACTTTCCGCTGAAGTAATTATCGACTGTCCATGCACCGTTGTGCATTACATTTGAATCGTAATTAATTCTTACACCGTAAGTACGTATGTTATTTAAAAATATTGGAATATTGCGTTAGTATTAACGGGTGATTACAAAATCATCCTTGATATCGGACTACTTCTATTCGTACAAAATCTTACCAATACTGAGTGCATGCCATCCGACAGGTACTGTCAAAATAATAATAAAGTTAAGAAGTCAATGAAACAAACAATCTACACCGATTTATAGTAGGATCAAACGAGTTTGCAATCATTCCACACGTTCCTTCAAATTTAGTTCTCACGTCTTCAACATACATTTCAACTACATTTCGAATATACAGGTGGCAACACACTGACGTTACTACACAATTTACATCGATAACATAGGTTTCAACCTTAAAATTATACACACATTCAAGAAATTCTATAACTCTTACCTGTGTCGAATTGACAAACTCTTGAGCTCACAAACCTTTCGCGCGAGACACAACTTGACTGTTCCTCTATTTCAGGAACTTATACCGCGTGAAAATGAAGCAGAATCGAGGCCACTGGTATACAGGAAGATCGAGTCAACGGCTGGTATCGAAACACGTCGAGCAGGTGGTGCAATCTGGTGAGTACTGAGGAAGCATGAAATGAAACTACTAGTCGTAAAGCGTAGACGTGTGACAGGGTGCCTTCGAAGTGGAGTGGGGGAGCGGCGCGAGGAAGAAAATGGCCGACGAGGCTACGGTAAAAGGGCAGGGACGTCGAGTGAGATACCCGTTTCGTGATAGAAAAATGCAAGTTTCGCAATAAACCGCATGTAAAAGGGACGGAAAACGTTCGTGGAAGGGCCGTGCCGTAGTCAGTGCGCGTGTGTTTAATCGAGAACGATCGGCAAGGGCGCCAGCACTGCTGCTAATCGTTGTTTAAAAAAGCGTTCGCGGGCCGAATTGTAGCAACAAAAGGGCTCGTCAGAGGTAAACATAATAATATTTTTAAGCGTTGCACCTCTCACGAAGTATGGTAGTCGCGTCGGAAGTGTGCCTTTTCGTTTTACCCCACGAATCGGAGAGAACGTCTCGATATAATGCGAATCGTGAAAATTTGCACGAGAGAAATTCATCGATCAGCAGGTTGGGTTCTCACGTCAGCCACTTGTGGCCATCTACGGACACTTTTTAAAGTGTGTCCTATTTTTTTTTCCCATCCGTTTATATATTACTCGCGACGCTCTCGCAGCACGTAAACACAGAGGTGTTCATTTCATACGCGGTTAATATTCCCGCGAGGGAAATAAATTTCTCTTACGTACTAACGTATCGTAAACGACGTGTGAGATTTATTACTACTTGTAAAGCTCCGGAGTTAGAGAATACATTTGTTATGTTGTAATTTATTTATGCATTAGATTAGAACTAGTTCACGGAGAATATAATCAAACCGATAATTTAGTCGTGTAAGGTAGATCATATAAATTAATGTGTCGAATGTTCGTTGAGAGTGATGGGCGCAATAAGATTTAAAGGGATCGATTCGTCAACAAGTCGATAACAGTGCGCACAGTTTATATTATGAAACTTTTCAGCTGCTTCGCTTCTGTCTCGGTAGAAACGCGCAATCGAAATTTAATTATGCAAAGTGCTGTTAAAGATGTAGTTTCTGAATATTTAGGTAATTTTGTAATTTTTTAATATAAATTTGTGTGAAAAAATCATTTTTTCGAGGACTAAATTGTTTTATCCAATTTCATTGTTTGATACATTTAAGTCATTAAGGAATTTTTATCTAATTAATATCGTGATAGTGGATGTCAAAGATATTCTGGGAACTGTATAGATAAAAATACTATTATTCTGATCTTCCCACTTATACAAATAATGAACATTTTTTGTAAACTCTAATTCGTATTTGGTGGGTACTTCCCTTGCAGATAGATCCAGTATCATTTGGAACTATCGCTGTTATAAAAATCGACAATGGCAGTTAGGTAGTGGAAATTATGATATCGGGACATTCGTGAGCTTTAAGCGTATTCTTATTGAACTGAAGATGTGAAATACTCAATCATAATGAAGCCACAGAAGAAGGCAGTTGTTGCCCGAAAGGCAACTAAAGTGCCAACGGTAGCTAAAAAACGTCGCACGCTCATGGAAAAGACAATGCCTGACATAAGAAAAGAAAAGAAATCCAAGAAACAAGAAAAGGCTGAAGATATTAAAAAGAAGGTAGAAAATGAGAAAAAAAAATTGGAGAAGATTGATGAGCGTAAAAGATGCGAAGAGAAAAGAAGGACGGAAGAAAAGAAGAAAGATAAATCGGATAAAGTCGAGGATAAGAAGAAATCTGTGAAGGATCATGATAAGAAATTAGAGAAAATTGACGAAAAAAAAATAGATAAACCAGAAGATAAAGGAGATACTGAAGAGACGATTGTGGAAAATGTTGACAAGAAAAAAGTACAAAAATTTGACGAGAAACCGAAATTTGATAAGCAACCTGTGGATAACAAAAAGAAAATTGAAAAGCTGGATGAGAAGAAGAAGGGTGGAAAGCTGGACGATGAAAATATTTTGGATCAAGCAAAAATACTCGAAGGTGTAGAAAATAAGGATGCGCTTGAAGAAAAAATGGATGTCCTTGTATCACCTGCAAAGAAGAAGAGCAAAGATGAGAAAAAGAAAGATCTGAAGAAGGATACAGTTAAGGTAGATAATAAAGAAGGATCAAAGAATCTTACGGCAAAGGAAAAGAAATGTGAACGTAAAAGAGTTTCTGAAAAGGATGCGCCAAGTAAAAAGACCTCACTGGCACAAACAGCAAAGGATACCAAAACAAGACAAGCACAAAAGAAATCCTCTGCAGGAAAGACTGTTTTAGCTAAAAAGAGTTCTCTGCCAGTTGTAAAAAGGTTGGTAGATAAGAAAATTAAACTAGTCAAAGCGGTAAAAGAAGAGGAACCATCGGTAAGTGAAGAAGATGAAGTCGTTAAGAAAACGAAGAAGAAGAATGCTACTATTCCAAAAAATAAAATAATACAAGAAAAGAAAGCTAAATTAGCTAAGCATATGAAGGCCAAGTTACCTTCAAAAAATAACAAGATAAGTGCAGTTTTGAAAAAGGAAAGTAAATTAAAAGTATTGGCAGAAAAAAATGTAATTAAGAAAAAACCTGAAATAAAAGATACAGAGAAAGTTTTAGGTGACAACAAAAAAGTCATAAACAAAGAGGAATTGTGTCATGATACAGCAACTGACTGTATCAAAAGTGAATTTTTAGACGAGAAGGATGTAGACAATAATAAAGAAGAAAATCAGTGTAAATTACAAGAGACCAAAAAACCTATCAAAAACAATTCCAAAGTTAGTAAGAAGCCCTCGAAGAAAGCTGTAAAGGCAGTCAATGTACAAATTGAAAGCAGTAATCAGAAATCTCCTGAATCGCAAGAGATTTGTACAGAGGAATCTAAACAGTCCAAAATCTGTGAAGAAAATATCAAACCTGTAATTGGCTCCAAACAAGAACCAATTTCATCAGAAAATACGATTCAAATAGATTTAAAAGTTGAAGCGATTAATGGGGAATCTGCTAGTGTAACATCACCATATGAATCGGAAGCTGAAGATGAGGAAGATTCTAGAAAAAATAAGGGAAAGGAATTAAAGAAGAAGGACAGATGTGCATCACCGTCCGATGAACGTGCACGAAGGATGAGATTATTTGGTTTTTGGAGTGGACCAAAGCGACATAGAGTAGCATCTTTAAATGCTTTGGCTAAAGTACACTGCCTATATGAGAATGAGACTGGAGGTGTTTATCTCGGAGGATATTGCAAACCAAAACCTGAGAAGGAAAAAGAGAAACAAAAGAAAACCAAGGAGGAAAAGGAAGAAACACCACGCAAAGAGAAAGAAAAAAAAGTGGATACCAAAACTGAGGAGGCAGCACCTAAAAGAAAATTAAGAAATGTTCCAGGTCTTCGTGGTAAACATTGGGATATGTTAGAAAGTTCTTCCTCGTCATCTTCATCGGATGAAGATTACGAACAAGAAAAGAGTACAGAACGAAGCAAAAAAAAGATAACAAAGAGAAGAAAAAAAAGTGAAGAGGTCATGGACTTGAAGGATATGGTTGTTTGCAAAAGAATGGCAAGTCTTAACGCCACTGCCATTTTGGCTGCTTCTTACTCAGATGAAAAGAATAGATGTGGTAGCGATTCATCTAGCAATTCATCTAGCGATTCATCTAGCGAATCTGAAGTTGAAGTTATTAAGAGGAGAAAGCAAAATGACTCCGATGCGGATAAAAGAAAGTCAAGGCAAGGATCTGATCCAGAAGATGTTCTTAAGCCTTCCAAAAAGGTAGTCATTGTCAATCAAGATACCGACGTGACTATTACAGGTATGTATGTCAAGTAATTTGCACGATATCTACGAGTCTAATACCAAATTAATGTACGTTTCTTAAACTTGACAGGTGTTTATGTAAACCAAACACGTTCTACACATCACGAAGGTTTCTGCAGTATAGCCGGTATGCAGTACAGAATTAGTTCAACTAGCCACACACAAACTGCAGCCACTGCTGTTGCTACTGAGCTGCACGATCAGGTAATTTGGGATATAATTATTTCTGTCTATATCCATCTATGTTTATTATTGGAGTACATTAAAGTAAAATTACTTTTCAATTTTAATAACATAGCAGAAACCGGAACAACCTTGCAAGTCTTACACACCACTGGGGGCATTATCTTCTATGCAACCTCCTGGGAGCCAAGGAAATCATCCCAATATGTCACCACGGAGACATTCTGCTTTCTCAGCTCCGCATCAACACGGTGAGTCAAATAAGAAATTTTTACTTTACCTTAGCGTATGTCGTGCAACATATTGAAATTTTTGGATGAATCAGAATTTTTGGATGACTTTTGATTAACCTGTTAGTACTTATGAATGGCTGATAAAAATAAAGGGAAAAAAGTGACAAAAGGCAATCAAACCAATAATATCGCCGTTCAACCGTTTTACACGGTTTTCGCTCAGGATACAATTTTAAGCAAAATATTGACACCCTCGTACAACTTGGCAAAAATATTGAAAAATATTTCTTCTACTTGGTACATTGAAAAACATATTTTCAGCGAATAACAAATATTAAATGATATATGTGACTGCGTTTCAATGCGCCTGCGCAATGAAATGGAAAAATTCTATTTCTATGAGTTTCTCGTAACGCGTGCACGCGATTCGCAAATTTATTCATATTCCACAAATGGTATCGATGTTCGGCGGTATCGCTGTTTATCGAAGATTAGATAAACGAGACGCGAATTTCGCCGAGCATTCGAAGGATTCGGCGTGTATTCAAAAGATTCGGCAAACACATTTCGGAGAAAAACATTCTTCCCCCCGAAAGTCTCCGAAAGAAACGGATATGACCAATCAAGGCAGGACAACATCTAACAGATATTCATACCAGCGACGAAAGAGTTCCAATGAGGGTACCGAATGAGTCTGATCTAGTGGTTTTTAATCGATATTCCTCAGACTCCGCGAATTTATTACAAGCATTTTGCTAAATTATGAAAGTACACGGCATATCAACTAAATCCTTAAATAAGAACCATGTATATTTTTGTTGCTAGTTTTGTCGCTTCAAAGATTTTGATGCCCCACAAATTAAATCAGATAATCGGATTTGGATATTCGGAGCATTCTGATCATTACGAAAAATTCCAAAAATCCTATTGGACACATCCAAAGACCCTACGCATTTGTTCTTAATTATAAAAGTCGCATTGGGTGGTCAAGAATTATCTTCTCCAAAATGAAGAAATTTTCATTTCTATTGCATAGATAGGGAGGGGTGCCACACGTACATAGGCAAAGAAAAACTCTTCCAGAACGTTCACTTATCATTAGATGCTATAAGGCGTACACCCGAATGCAACAACGAAACTTAGCAAAAAAAAAAATCCAAATCACACGACTGTCATAGATTTAAACAAGAAACCAACAAATTTTTTACCCACCACAAATTACATCGTAATAATCGGATATTAGACAAAAAATTTCTTGATCCTCCACTGAAAATCTACCAACGTTCCTATTCGACCATTTTGTTAACCCACAAGACAAACCCACAAACAGAATCTCCCACAATTCCACGCTCCCTTTGCGATTCAATCTCACACAATCGAGAACCAACAATTATTCCCAATACATCGATCATCCGACCTGGACCAATCCTAAACCTCCACTGAAAATCTACCAAGGTTCCTATTCGACCATTTCCTCAACCCACAAGACAAACCCAAAAACAGAATCTCCAACAATTCAACGCTCTCCTTTGCGATTCAATCTCGCCGTATCGAGAACTAACGATTATTCCCAATACACCGATCATCCGATCTGGACCAATCCTAAACCTCCACTGAAAATCTACCAACGTTCCTATTCGATCATTTCCTTAACTCACAAGTCAAACCCAAAAACAGAATCTCCCACAATTCCACGCTCTCCTTTGCGCTCCAATCTCACCCAATCGAGAACCAAAGATTATTCCCAATGCACCGATCATCCGATCTGGACCAATCCTAAACCTCCAACCACCAAAATACCCACCCAAGTAATTCCCAACCCCGTGGCTCTCCGACATCCCGTACTTCTTCTCGCATTACCGTAAATGCTACTTTACTGTACCGGCGAGCGTTCTCAGCCGCGATACACATACTATACTACACGCGCTTCGCACGAATGAACGGAACGAAGGAAGGAACGAACGGACGAACACGAGTATTTCCCCTTCTTATGTAAACCGTGTGTGCTGCTGCTGCTGCTGCTGTTGCCGCCTCCAACTACGCAGCGAGTACGTACGGTACCGTCGCGCGCGCGCTACGAAGAGAGAAAGAAAAGGAGACGAAGAGAGCGAGGGAGAAGGGCGACTAACGTGCGCCAAGAGAGAGGGAAAAATTGGTAAGGGTGGGGATCACGAGGGAGAAAGAGAGGGAGTGAAATCGTAGACGGCGCGAGGAGCAGAAGAGGCGAACCGTCGGCGGTGGTGGTAGTGGTTCCGTCGCCGCGCGCCGTGCGCCTTCTACGCAATGGAGAGGACGCACACCTGACAGTACTTCACCGATCACCGAAGAGGACGTACGCGCGCGCGCCTACGTACTCCTCTCGTCCTCTTTGTGTCTCTATCTTTATCGCGTCTCGCCCTTATCCGCTTCTACGTTCGCAGCCCCCTTCGTACGAGAACAGAAATCCCACCCTCGATCGGTAATACGCGGGAGAGACTAAGCGCGCGCGTGAAAGTGCGCGCGTGTGCGTGCCACCGTGCGCTCGCGCGCGAAGAAGTGCTCCGTTGGCTGTTTTGCGCCTTCTACTTCTTCTTGGCCTCCTCCACTACTTCTTCGTCCTCTTATTCTTCGCCGTCGTGCACGTAACTCGGAGTTCACTTGTGTACATGCATTGTCAACTGGTGTCGTCTCGACAGTGGTGGTGGTGGTGGTGGCGTTGTCGGTGGTGCCGTCGGTATACGCGCTACGCAGCACCAACGGCCAGAGGGTACAAAACAAAACTTGACGATTGGAGAGAGAGAGAGAGAGAGAGCGAGAGAGAGAAAAGGGTTCTTCTGTGGTACTCCAAGCTGTGCTTACTCGTGAGATCCGTACAGGGACGTGGTTTTGAATTGGATTAAAAAGTCGTGATGGATTTTTAAGGGTGGGTTTAGGGCATTGGTGGAAGAAAGTGTACCGGAAGTCGATATCCCCCGGGGAGATTTTTGAGGAATTAGGAGATTATCGGGGTGTTTTTTGGGGGGGGGGGGGGGGAGGTTTGACAATGTGGGTTTATTTCTTTTTGGTCAAGAAAAACGTTTGGAAACGCGGTCAGTTTGTAAATCAAAGTACTGACGGGTAATTCCGATGCATTTCGGTCCGAATACCTCACTGGATACGACGAATTCTTTGGTGAATCCTTTCTGACGATTTTTCAAAAAACAGAAATTTTGGTGATCATTTTTTCAGAGTAGAATCAATTCTGTTTTATAGTTTTTTGCAAAAGTGATAGTACCACTATTTGTTTAAGTGGTCACACTCATTTTACAAAGACTGCAAGGTTTGCGACTTAACATTTATGCACTGTGAATGTTCCTTCTTTTTTATCGTGTTCCCTCGACTTTTTTTACTGTAGCCTCATCAATAGAAATTGCTATCACTCGAGATCAGTTCCTGCGGACGGTTTCTCAGGATTGTGTTACATTCTGGAGTCAATCGCCGTACGGTGTACGTTATAATAACGGTGGTGCGACGAACGCGTGAACGTGCGCAGTAGTATCGTCCCTGACGGTTTCTAATGCGGCGCATTAGCCGCTCGTCCCGATTTGTCATCGGCGCGCGCGTGCCACACTCGACGCGCGCTCTCGACGAGGTACTCGAGTGCCACGAGTACCGTGAGTACCGCGAGTATCGTCAGTATCGCGGGGTGGGAGAGACCCTGGACCCGCCAGATGCGATCATAGAGCGATCGAATCATCGAAATTGGACCTACCGATAACTGATTTGGAGCAGTAGGGTCAAACGCGTATCTGGACGGTGCAATCGTAGAGCATTAACACATTGTTGACCTGTAATCTTACACAGAAGTTGTGTCGTGTCGAATTATCTCTATATGTATTACATATTATTTCAGTACTCTATATTATCCTAGATTTCGCAAATTTAAGTAAACAATGCAAACACGAATCAACTCGAAAATGCGTTAAGTTACATTTTGCTATCATTACATAGAAACTTAATCATTTTTAAGCGGGTATATTGAAATATAAACAACGTAGGAGGAAATGATTTAATTATTGGAAAAGTAATAGGAAATTCGTTAAACCCTTGCGACCTTTCTTTTACCACCGAGTAGAATCAATTCGACGAGTTTTGGATGAAGAGACAATCGTACTTCTCGCTCGTGCACGATAGTACCGCGTCCGCGCAATTTCCAAGTGCTCGAGCGTTTTCTAATCTTCACGGTTACAAACTGCACGGCGTTCGGATACTCTGGGAAAACGGCGAAGAAGCACTTCCACGTTTACGAGGGTACGAATGTACTGCGCTCGCGGTGATCACCTCGCGGCTAATTCGCAACAAAAGCGCGGCGTTACGCGCCTTATCTGGGCTACTTTCCTCGCATTGCAGTGGCGAGCTCTCTCTGGGGGCATTGGAGCGTTGTGCGCCTCCTCCTTCACCACCTCTTCATTCTCCACCTCCTTCACCACCTCCCAGTTCTCCTCCTCTTGTCGGTATCGCGCGCACCACCAGCGAATTCGCCCACGTCCGAAGAGAGCGTACGACGACGTTGAGAGAGAGAGAGAGAGAGAGAGCCTCCGGTTATCGAACGAGAGGACGCGGGGCGCGGCGATTAGTCGGACGAATTTGAAAATAGAATCGTGACACGAGGGAAATGGTAGCTGGCTATACGCCAGATTCCAGCGAAACCGAGCGGAAGCGCACCACTGATTTCCACCGGTCGTGAATGATGTGCCCCCTTCGCTTGTTGTTGTTCCAAGGTGCGGACAATGTGAGAGAGGAGAGCACTTTGGTAGGCGTGTTTATTTCGATGGATTCTCAATAATCGGCCGGTGATTTTTTTGATGCTTAATCGACGGTGATCGAGATCTCTTTTATTCTTGCAGAAATAGATAGCACAAGGAATACAATACTTTTAATTGTAAAGAATTTTTTGCCAGGTAGAATTCTAAAGGCAGAGAATTTTGTTTTAATTGATACCTCGAATTTTTGGTGCATGGAAAAAATCGTGAATAGTATCGATGAGATTTTAGGTGACATTCGTTGATAATGTTAGTTGTCAGAAATTGCTGTTCGAAGGTACCTACGTAGGACGATGACAAAATGAGGCGGGGGTGTGTAGCATGGCAAGTCAGTAGTGAAGTCGTCGATTTGGTCAGACATCGCGCTTAGACAGCGCGCGCTCACATTTGTACGCAGACTTACCATCGATTCCATTATTTCCTTAACAAACGATCGATTTATTAATCGTGTCTCGTATTACAGGGATAATTGTGAAATTCTCAATAGAAGTAATTAATCCTATCCTGAATATTCTATGTAGTTGATCTCACAAAACTGTTTGTACAAACGTGAGAGACCTTTTTATATTCATTCCAATTTCTTTTAAAGTTATTTAAAAACTATTATTCAGTTGACGAACGAATGAACGAAAAGAATTTGTAACCGGTAATTTGGAGTCTGCTTAGGTAATTTGAATTGGCAATCCATTCGCTCCTGTCCATTCGCTCCTGTCCATTCTCGTTTGAAAAATCGCGCCACTGCGGGCTGACTTCCGTTGGCCGTACGAGAGCAACGGCGTGGCCGAAGTTTCGCGAAGTTTGCCGAACGGCAACAATGCACGCGAAGTCTCGCTTCCGATGGTATCGGCGACGGCCGTTTACGAATAATCGTCTGGCGAGCGCTTTAAACGTCTTCCGGGTGCTTTATCGGCTTATCGGCCTCCGAATCGAGCTGGAATCGGTACGGTCGAGCGATAAACCAGACTCCTATCTTCTGGCCGATCTGACGATACCGCGAGAGGAAGAGAGGAATTTCCTACGGGGCCACGTTATTTGTCTCGAGCGAGATTCCAAACGAATTTTCCTCTCGTTTCCTTTAGCGAATCGGGTACCAGATGTATCGGCCGTTCGATTTTCGACATTTCAGGAAGTTCTACCTAGTCTCATTCTTGCAGTGTAATTTCTTCGTAGAGTACTGTCCACTCGTCTTACATCGAAACAGGATTATTTTATCTGCTTACTCAATTTACAAGAAGATCAACACTATGAGAAATACAACGAAGCAAAAATGTTCCACAAGAGCAGAGTTCCAAGAAGTTTTCCACGCGTCCTTCGACACTTCGCAGGCACTCGTTGGCCTTTACGTGAAAACGCGAGTTTGTCCCGCCAATCGAACGGAATTCGCCGATGGACACGCGAGCTAAAGACTCGCAAACGCGTTGCAAGCGGAAAAGGAATCGATCGTTGGTGCAATCGATCGGAGAGTCGCGGCAACAGAATTTTTTGCGCAGTGTCGTGTTCGCTTCTTCCGATATTTCCAACTGTCAAGAGGACATCGAAATTTAATAATCCCACGAACTTTCAGACAGGGTTAACGTCCCAGGCTGGTTTCCGTGTTCTTTCGATCGTCGTTCTTTTGATTCGAGCATTAGACGTGTTCCAATCTGTTCGACTTAAAGAAACGATTCTAGGCGAAACGCGAGAGTGAAAAGAACAATTTAAATATTCCACGGTTGAATATACACGAATTTTAATTCAAAACAGAAGCTCAGAACCCTTATGGAATGAACCATCACTTAGACAATAAAGATGATCCGCACGTATACGCGAGAAAGCCTCTAATTTTTAGACTACGAATTAGCAGCTTACAGGGTACATCTCGTAGAAATAAGTCAACAAACAGCGACGAGGATGGCGCAGTTCTAACATTCTGCGGTATCGTCACGCGAGGACAATAGAAATTGTCGCGAGCACGCGTGGCCGCGCGCGTACGTGCCCGGACTAAGCAGGAGGAGGGTCCGTTCGATCGTTGGAGTCGATAGTTGTGACGCCTAAAGGCTAAATACGAGCGCGCGCGCTCGAGTTTAAGAATCCTCCTTGCACTCTCCTGCACCTCCGTGTTTCCGAGCAAGCTCCGTCGAGCGATTCTCCGCAGCGATTCTCATGGAAATTTTGTCCCGCTTCTCACCCGCGCGCCCTGCAAAACGCGCGTACCTGCCAGCGTAAATATTCCATCCTGCGCCCGCGAGTGATTCGAAAGACAGGCGGGTTTCAATAGGCAGGATATCGCGAACGGTTGGTGATGCACCATTGAGAACAATTAAGGAATATTATTCCATGAAATTCGGACAATTCTTTCCTCACTCGTCGAATACAATCGTTTAAAAGGATTAACAAGGTAAACGATGGTTCTGATAACACTCGTGCTCCAAGAACTTGTCGCAAGGGTTGGACGGAATTACGAATAAAAAGTTCCACGCAGAAAGCTCTACCTAAACGAAGTTCAGCTTAAGCATATTTATCGTTGTTAGCTTTGCGAGTTCGGTGAAGGATTCTCTTTCGTAAATCTTCTTTACCCTCGATATCACTTCGTTTGCTACAGAAGGAGTTAAGAACCACTGTTTGAAACTACCGGAGCCGAACTCTCGACCGGGCCAATTCGTATTCTCGTCATCTCGGTGCCCTTCGATTACGCAATTAAAGATCCCACGCGTGGATCCGCATCTGGCGGGTAGAGTTCCTTCAACGGTCCTGAAGATTGAGCAGCGCGGGTGGGTTGGCACGTGCCGCCTCCTTCGTTCGGCCGGGCGCGTTCTTGAGGATTCACCGGAACTCACGGACACCCCGATCGTTCGAGAACGTTGGTGAAAGGGTCGACGATTCGTCATTTGGGACCCCACGAAGTCTCGCTCTCGCTCTTCTCGGCCTTTCATTCGCGTCACGCTTCGCGCGTGGGGTGGTGGCGAAGAGATAGAAAGAATGAGAGAGAGGGACAGAAGGGGTGGAAAAGGGAGAAGGGCGCCGAAATGGAGTAAGAACGAGAAAAGAAGACACGTTTCTCTTCTCTCCTTCTCACTCTCTCGTCCGCTCTTCTTTCTCTTCTCGTCTTTCTCTCTCTCTCTCTCTCTCTCTCTCTCTTTCTCTATCGCGCCACCCCGTGTGCTCAATTCTTTTTTTGCCCGTCGAACGATATAGAAATTTCGAGACGTAACGGCGGCGCGGTCCGTTAGGGAGGAGAGGATCTCACGATCGGATCTCTCACGGTTGCGAGCGACGAGCGAGAGCCGTGAGGAGGGAAAAAGAGAAAGGGAGTGAGGGAGAGAGAAGAAAAAGAAGATCGAGGAACATCAACACCGGCAGCGGTAGAGCAGCTGTGATCTGTGAGGCTTCGCGCTCCGAGGTCTGTCCGCTCCCCCTAAGGTCGCGCGAGAAAAGAGTGAGAAAAAGTGAGAACGCGGACGATCTTCTCCTTCGCTAGACTTTTTAGAG
Source organism: Tiphia femorata (assembly GCA_944319695.1). Classification (NCBI taxonomy): domain Eukaryota; kingdom Metazoa; phylum Arthropoda; class Insecta; order Hymenoptera; family Tiphiidae; genus Tiphia; species Tiphia femorata. The sequence continues at coordinate 7,895,567 of OX090896.1, read as the reverse complement.
AGTAACGAACTGAGGAAGATAAAGAGGGAATAGTGCGACTGTGGCTGGAGAACGCGAGGATAAAGTGATAGAAGGGAAGGAGGATAATGGTACACCCTGGAAGTGTCTAATGCACGTTGGATGTTCATACACACATAGATTATATCTATATATATATTCAGAGAAAGATATATGTATATCTATACATGTTCCATATATTTTTGGATTGCCTGTTGAGACGAGAACGCGACATGATTTTGGCGGGTAAGTAAGAGAAACGTTGAATTTTAAGAACCTCTGTGTTTCTTTCCTATTCTTCTTCTTGGGTGAGATTCCTTTGGTCAGTCTAGATCAGTGGTTCCGGATCGGTGCTTTGTGGAATGGTAATGTTTTTTTAACCAGGTAGCTGTTGCGCGATCTCTTTGAAAAGTGGAAAAAATAATCGTTAAGTACAAAGTACAGCGGGCTGTTATAATATAGAATTGAGTTGTAACAAAATGACCGTTTCACTTTTTAACGTTTATTTTTTTTTTTTTTTTTTACTTAACTTTGGCAAATTGTGCCCACCTTTTACGTGCGACGAGTGCACTCGTCAAAAATGGCTAACTGGGTTAATAGAAGTTGCCAATGGATAGTTTTTATCGTTAGTTTAATGATTTAGCGATTTTGATGTTCCATCAATTTTGCATATTATCAAAATTCTTCCGTAACTTCGTAAAGGTTAACACGTTCGCCGTCACCTAACGCAAAATTGCGTCAGCCGCTCGGAGATCCAATACCGCGTCAAAGCGGTGGTAGCGAACGTGTTATGAACCACTGGCCTAAATGCTCTTCCTGTTTGAGTGTGGATTCTCCCATTTCTGTTTTTCCTCGTCGAAACAATCCGGCTTATCGCGAGTTACGCTCGTAAATAAGCATCGAAGGAATATTTCTTCGCGATTAACGCGACTAACGCAGCAACAATTCAGGACTCGGGAACTTTTTTGTGCTCATAATTCGCGATAGTTAAGGTTCAACACCGTGAAGCTCTCTTTGTGCTCGATTAAAACGACAATCGGGGCAATTATGAAGACCGAGATGACGCTCGCTTTCCAATCTTCGACGTTGCTCATTTCTATGAAACGGAAAATGCTTCCGCGGGAGGACGGGGCTTTTCAATGGACTCAATTAAATCCAGTCGTTGCGATTCGATGACTACTTCCCTTTAAGTGCACCTACTCAAGCCGTACAACCACCTCAAGCCGCATTTCGAATTCTGGAGTAACTTAGGAACGCTTAAAGCACTCGAAACTTGGAACGCACTTCGCGCATCGATCAGGGGCTCCGAACGCTCGCGTCACATGCACGGGTAATTAATTTAACGTTTGCGTTTCTAGAGGAAAATCTCGTCTGCCGGTATTTCACCTATTCCAGAACCAACGATTTTCTTCTCGACGATTGTCTTTTTTCTTCGTCACTCTTCCACCGTCCCGATTTAACGGAATCTTGAAATTCTTTTCGATATCGATACTGACCGTTCGAACATTTTTCGCTTCCACCAGGATCCTCGTCGCGTCCTTCCAGCCCGTCAAGGAATATTCCCTACGTGCCATCCGCAATGTAAATCCATAATGCGGCCTAGATTTCTATGTGCCCGGCTCCGGCGCGACCCAACCACCGACGGTTCTGCGGGTGGTTTGAACTCTCGAGTTTATTGAGTTTATTCGCCGGTACATACGAAGCACGCGGCTGCTCGCTCCATCCGGACGGCGGAAGAGGGAACAGAAGCGCGCGCACGAGTGAGGTCGAAGGCGAAACATAGAATGAACGGGAGGAAGGTATGGAGAGAGAAAAGAATGGAATGGCACGATGAAGGGTGGGGGATGCACAATAAAACGAGGGTACCTACGTATCGGTTTTTTATGTACACCTCGCGATTGCCGCCGAGCGAATATCATCCGCGCACACGTAGTTTTGCAAAACGTCGGTGCTGAAGGCAGAGAAAAAAAGCAACGAGAAGAGAGCAAAATAGGGGTGGAGAGTGTGAACGTGTCGGCTGTCTAATGAAAGCTGACAGTAGTCAGGTTGAGAGAGGAAGGGGGTAGAGACAAATACGAGTGAGAGGAAGGAGAGGTGGAATAACGATAATTTGATTTGCCAACGAATTTCAAATACACCGAGACGAAATTAAAGTGAAATTCGCGACTCTCCTACATTTCGGAACTGCCAAATTCCAATGTGGATAATTATTTCGCTAATCGTGGGATTTATCCTGAATTGCTCCAAAACCTGTTACTGAGTCCTTATTGAAAACACGCATAGAGAAACGCGTGGAGGAATGACAAGAAAAAGAAACTACGTAAACTTGAAAACACAGGGTAGTCTAACCCTTACATTTTCCAGGGGATGATTTTCGAATAAATAATAAACCGTGCACTGTTTCGCGATCGCATTCTATTTATACCGTCGTAACTTCAATTACCCAGAGATTAGATTAGATTAGAAAGTCGAGGTAGTTTACTCGTCGAAACCGGATGAATTTGGCGAAATGCGCCGAAACATTGGAACGGAATAATGCGAAATAAAAGAGGAAGTGAAGGAAACGGAAGAGGAGGAGGAACGAGCGTGTGTCTGCCGCGCCTCCTCCTTTCGACCGGTCAACGAGGCTGGCACGTGCTCGAAGCGGTCACCCGGTATTATCGATCGTGAACGAGCTCTTTTACCGTTCGTGTAACGCGTAGTAAGCTCGGCGAAACGTCATCGTGGAGCGAGTGAGAGGGGAGCAAAAGCATGTAAGAGAGACAGAGAGAGAGAAAGAGTATTCAGGAAGGGGAACCTGGGGAGCGAGGAAAAGAGAAAGAGGAGGTTAAAAGTGAGAGAAAGAGAGAAACTCGGGGAAGGGAAGGTCGTAGAGGGGAAAGAAGGTTGACGAAGAGAGGAAAGGGAGAGGGGCTGAGACACGTAGCTTCTCGGTCGAAGCGTAAGCCCGCGCGTGTAACGCTCGAATCTCGAGCGCGAAATCGTTCCTTGATGCCACACGGTCATGGAGAAAGAACGGTCACGCAAAAATTTACGCGTCCAACGAGAATGTTGCCACGTGAGTCCTTACTGCACTTCCGGTTGCAAGACAAACGAATTTTGAAAAGTTGATTTTTGCAAGTGGCACCGAGCAATTTGCTGTTTTATTCGATTCGCAATCAACGGCAGATTAGAAGGTTTTAGGTGCATTAGGGGAGCCGAGAGCGAAGATATTCATGAGCCCTCTTCTGTGAGTCACCCTCGAACACGCGTATTTCTTTGGAGGGTTCCCAATCGTCGAAAACTCGCCTAGGGGCGATTAGAATTAGAAGTGGAAATTGAAAGTAGAGAGAGAGAGAGAGAGAGAGAGAAATAAAGAGAGAGAGAGGACCGAGGTATGCGGACGATTCGCGTCGTGGGAGTCTCGGCCGTCTTTATTCTCTCGAAGAAGTTCTCCGGCCTAGGAATTTCTCACGGAAATATCGCGCGTGGAATTTCTTCTTCGCGAGACCGATTCCACCGTCTGACTCGTTTGCCGGTCCTCGAGTCTCGGAATTCTCCAGATTGATCTTACAATCTTGCTCGGAATTTACTTTCCACGCGGCGTGCGAGAGCCAATGGCAGTATTCGACGAAGACAATTTGAAAATCATCCGTGAGGCTCGTCGATTTTTTCCGAGGACATCGTTTTCTGAAACACAGATAATTCATGATTTAAGTAAGGTCATGATTCGATTGGAGAGAGATTAGATCACCGTGCGCACGGCCGCGATAATAACTCGAACTTGCGTGGCACGTGGAAATCCTGCGGAGTGCACGATACGATCATTCTCCGCACAGTGCGTGCCATTCAGGATGCTCGATGGAGATTTATTACGAGGAAAGATGGATAAAGCAAGAAATCGCGCTGATTCAACGCTGAACCGAAGAAATTTCCGGACGTGTTTCTGGAGCGTTCGGATTTATTAAGTCAACGATCAATGCCTGAGACGAGAACTTATCCAAGGTTACCATTAAAGGAGGAAAAATGCGAACCTACAGGAACAAAGCTTCTCAATTTTTTCTCTCTCTCATCAGAACCTGTTGAAGATAATTTTTTAAGAAGCTCACTTTTCCTTTTATTAGGAACCTTAAATTTCGCATTTACCCAATTTCAAGCTCCTACGTCGTCTAGAAATTACTCGAATTTTCAAACGAACACCCGTGACGTGCACTCCCGTATAATAATCGCAATAGTGCGAATAACGATCCTCGACACAATGCGATGCATAAAAAAAAGAAGATTAAACCTTCAATCAAACGGACACATTTTCCAAATTCTCGTTCTACCTATACAAAGTATCTATACCGCGTTTGCATACGCGGGCGAGGAAAAACACGCGAAGCCACGTGCACGCGGCATACGACTCGCGTCTCTCCGCGCACATTCTACACGCGCACACTAATTCACGTGACGGACACAGAAACACACACACGTGGAATATTCGCGCGCGCACAACTGCGCACATATGCAAAAACGTGCACGTCTCTTCTTCTGCTGCCAACACGCGCCACTTCAATTGCGCGTTCTCGCGACTCGTCGAGCACACACACGCACGACACACATACACACGCACGGACACACGTATTTACGGGCTACTCCTCTTCGCACGTCGTCGTTTGCTCCCTCGTGCGAACGCACACGTAGGCGCAAAACGGAGTCGAGCCACGAACATACGACGCAACAGCCAGCCAGCCAGCCAGCCAAGCGGGCGGGCGGTCAGGGGTTCTCAATTGGCCCGTCTGCGTGAAAGTGCGCACGTAAACCCGCGCCGCCATTTTCGCAGTCGGCGCGCACGTCGGCCCGCTCGTGCGTCGCACAGCGTCCCGACGCCCTTCTCCCTTGATTCGTTAACCGACTACGGCGCAATTTCGATTCGTCGGAAATGAAAAATTCTCCCGGACGATTTTTGGGGTGTATTAGCACGTTGTAAATCTTGTTGACTAGTAGACAAACTTTTTTCTGTTTCTTCTTTTCTCGTGAGTAATTTGAAGAATGATCGATCGACGATCAATGTCACTCGATCGAGACATTTCTTAAAAGAAAATTAACTCGTTATAAATAAAAAGTTTACACTGTGTTAATATTATGTGATAGTTTTTTTTTTTTTTTTTTTTTTTTTTTTTTTTTTTTTTTTTTTTAATGGACTTGCAGCACTTTCAACATATATGGTCCATATAGTATTGGGTAATTTAAATGATTTTTATAATCGAATTATTGTGTCTGGAAATTCTGAGCTGTGGAACAAATTTTTTTTTTTAATTCGATAGAGAAATGATTTGTGATCATTAGAATACTGTAGAATGTCGCGGGTGAGTTTTATCTCGATAAATCTGCGCGCGCGTTCAGAACTCTCGAGACGAATTGATAATAAAAGGTGCGAATTTTTCATCGTGAAACATTCCGGAGTTCCCGATGACAAATCACATCCTTGCCTTCGACTTTTGGCGCGACGCGCGAGCCGGCAGCAACGGGATCGACGTTGAAGTTTTAATTTTTGGGTCACACGTCAATTTGACGAAGCTTGGAGAACGCAACGCGAACACCCGTGCATTTATTAATGTCTCCAGTCGATATTTATCGCCACTTCAGACAACGTTAATGTTTTAACCTCGACAATTTCCGATGGAGGCTTGAACAGTTTCTCTTCGTTCTCCGAAACGAAAATTAGTCTGTTTTCTTAAATCGCAAATAGAATAATTCGTTTTCGATTTTTTACCACTAAAAGTACTTAAAAAAGTTCGTGCTGATTTTCACTTAGACATGGAATTAACCGCAGTTGATTGTTGCTAATTTGACTTCAGCATACATAATCTATCATCGTTCAACTCCCTTACCTTAAATTAGTCACATCGACATAAAAGCAACTTTACAAATTTTACAAATTGGCCGAATAAAATACACGTACATTCCACTCAACCTACCACACAAGCGGATCATTCTCGATTCATCGTTTCAACAGGTTTTGCTAGTCGCGTGGAGCGTTAATTCTTCGCGAATTCAGGTTTGGTCGAGTCTTTAAACGTCTCGAGGAGATTCGACTTCCGTGTATCGACACGCGCGGACGCTGCGCGACGCCTCTCGTCTATGCGCGCGCGCTTCTCATTTAGAATCCTGGCCGATTATCGTTATCGCATTCCGCGTCTATCTACTGTGTCAATTGCCCGCGCGGATAGATAAGTTCGCGGTACGATTGGAGGCCCAGTTCCGTCACACGAGGACGCGCGTGGCTCTTTTCGTAGAATTATTGGTGAAGGAGAGAAGGAGAGAAATGTAATCAACATACTCGACTCCCCTTTCTCCTAAACCTACCAATTTGTTCAAACAGAAATTCGCGAACACGTGCGACTCCCGGTGAGAGCGCAAACTCGTCCGTTCTATAGCTAGTGCCGAGTGAAAAGGAGAGAAGAGGACGTCGTGGAAAGCATTGTGGAGGCGTGCCACGGTGAAACATTAAATAATCGAACGGCGCGTCGTCGTCGTCGTACCGCGGGGGTGGAATAACACGCGTAATCCTCGACGCGCGACCATTAAAAAACATCTGGCCGATTGCGTCTCCCTTTTTCTCTACTCGTCGTTCGCCTTCCTAATTATTTATAACGATGAGACGAGCGAAGGTGATTTATACCACGGGAAACGATCGACTTCCTGTTCTCGAGAATAGAATGAGAGGGCGCGTCCCCCTTCGCGCGCTTCCTTCGACAGAATCCACGAGGATCGTCATAACCATATCTATATTCCTTCTCGAAAAGCGCATGCTCATTTTCACAATTGAAATCTGAAAATCTCTATTAAAACCTAAGATTGCAAACATATATAATACTGAAAAGTAACTAGGTTACCATCGGAAAGGATTTAAAAGAATGAAGAAAAAATTCGCGAATGATAACCGTGGTCGGAAGCAACGTAAAGGGACGAGTTTCGTGCGTACGATCCTTGCGAGATGGAAGGAAGAGAAGGACGAGAAGAGGAGAGATGGGAGAGAAAAATGGAAAAAGCGAACGCCTCTTCTGGGCCTCGGTCTCCAAACCTCTCGCCAAGTTCCTCCTCGATCCTCTCGATTCTCCTTCCTTCGCACTCGAGCGAAATTATCGGCGCACTTGGAGTACTTTACGACCGCTCGCCGGCCCGTTACGGAATCGCTGGAACGAGGAACGACGATGGAGGATGCGGTGAGGGACGAGGAGGTGAAAGAGGAACGAGAAGCAGCGGGACCTCTTCCCTCCTCTTTTCCTCTGCTCTCTTCTCACCTCCCCTGCTTCCTCCTCCACCCCACAGTTTATTTTAATTCTTTGTTTTCCCCCTCGCTGTGCTCACCGTTACCATTCGTCCCGAGCGCGACGTTCCTCTCGAAGACGATGCGCGCAAGTGGAAAGACACCGATCGACTCTCTCGATTCCACCATCGAACGATCCCTATCTCTTCTCATTTTCCACCGACGATCATCAGGAATGATTCGTTCGCAGTGCGACGAGAGATACGAAAGTGGCAAGATGCGTGCTTGTTTCAAGCGATCTAAATCGAATTTCCAATGATTTTACGCGTAAGCAACAATGCGCGAAGTCGTGCGCCCGAGAGGGAAAATATCGGCTGAGCTTTTTACCGAAGGGACCTTCCGACGAACGAGAATTTCTGTTTCTCTGGCAGGTCGCAGTGCGAGCTTGCGAGAGGGGCCGCGGGATATTCCGATAATTTGCGAAGCTTCCCACGGATCCGATGGGAGACGCGCGGAAGAATCTCGAGTTCGCAATTTCCATCGATAATACAGTCGAGAAGTTTATTCGCAGGGGTGGAAAGGGGCTAGTACGATATGAAATTTTCTCGCATCGCTACCCCACGGTGCGAGTATATTGAAACGCGTCTCCCCCCAGTCGGCGCGTCTCGAAAATCATCCATTCCCTTCTCTCCTCGGAGTGCGAGAGCTCGTTTCGCGAATACGTATACAGATTTCTCTCGATCCATTTTGCGCCTCCTTCGCCGGAGTGTTTTAAAAGCTTTTAAAAAGGGCCGTTCAATTTTTTACCCGAGCGAACGAGAAAGCGCGAGCACACGAATGACGGAGTAATTCACGCGCCGTAATTAACCGCGATACGATATAATGCCCAATCCGTGGTAACTTTCCACTCGGTTCTTCTTTTTTTCGGTCCTTTTACTGCGATTCTACAATTTTCCAGTGCTTTATCCGCGTTCGGAACACGGGACGAGAGTGTAGGGTTGATTCGAAGGAAGAGGGCGAACAGCTCGAACGCGAAATAAGAATGAAAATAGAGATAAAGGAAAATGGACTCGCTCGGTACGATATGTCGAGAGTCGAATAAAACCTGTGCGATGGGAGGAAGAATGCGCCGCGGTGGTATCGGGGCAGGAAGTATCAGTGGCAAAAGGAAGACGGAGGGAGAGTAGGGCAGGAGCGGTGAAGAATTCGAGATCTCGAATTTGCCGACAATCTCTTCTCGCGGCAACAATAACGCTTAGATCGCCGTCGAGCATGCGATTCGACGATCCAATATCCGGGTTTACGACGTTTATATCGGCGAGGGATGACGCCGTCTCATCCCTTCTTCGCGCCGAAGGCGGAGAGACGGAGAGAAGAAAGGAGGGTGAAAGCGAAAACGGACGTGGAAGGTGGTTCTGGATTTAAAGCGTGAAAATTCGCGTGTACGTAAAACAGAAATTAGGAAAATTCTAAAAAATTAAGGATGGTTAATTCTTCGACGACTTCGCATTAAGGAGAATCCTTCGACTTATCAACCCTATACGAAAATCGTGATCAACAAATTTTCTTCAGTATTATTTTCTCTTACCTGTTTTCCATGCTACAACCCTGTAAATATCATAACAAGTAACATTCGTGCAGTCGTGTTTAATTAACCTCGTAGAACATTCTTCATTCCGTTTTATTTTTCTTTTCACGTTAAACGATTCTACGTCGAATTCGAAAAATCTTCGCGTCTCTTGATTTTCATTTCGAGATGCCGAAGACGAGCGTCCCGACGCTGGGCGCCTGACGCGCGCACGACTCGTCCTTCCAATATTCGAAGTTTACGACGTTTACATCGGCGCGAATGACGCAGTTTGGTCGTGATGCGAACGGGATGAGGGACAAGAGAGGGCGAGAGGGTGGAGGAGAGGTGGATGATGACGCCTGAAGTGGGCGTTTAGGATGCTCCCTCCCACGGTGGGCGCGCATCCACACGAGCGCGCGCGTGGGTGGATAGATGCTGTGTGTGTGTGTGTGTGTGTGTATTTGTGTCGCGTATGCCGGGAACAGATTCGTATCTCTTCGGGCCGAAGGTGCATATGCAACATAGATTGTCTCTTCTCTCTCTGTCACTCACTCTCTCTCTCTCTCTGCACAACTCTCTCTATATCCACCTATCTATCTATCCCTCTTCCTTCTGACCATATCCCTCTCTCTCCAACACACAGTTTCTTTCCAACTTTCCTCCTCACCCTTCCACCTACCTCCCGCTCGCGTACGTCATCAACGAAATGGCGTGACTTTTCCTCGTGCGTACATAGTCGTTCGACCGTACGACCTTTCCAAGTACAGACGTCGTCGTTCACCGCGGCCGTCGCCTCTCTCGGTGTCTTTCTTCTCTCGTCCTTCCAGCCCTCTTCTCCCTCCTTCTCACTCTACCTCCACGTCCGTCGTCGTCGTCGTCGTCGCGGTGCCGGTTCATTCGTCCACGGCTTCTCTCCTCTCCTCGGTGCCGTCCTCAGTCAGGCGCACTCCACCCTCCACCCCTCTCTCATCTTCTTTTGTTCCTCAATGAAATCGATACCGGGACTTTCGGGTTTGGGGGAACGGGAAACGGCACGAGTGAGGGCGAATCGCGAGAGAAGGGTGGAGATTGATGCAGGAAGGAGACTAAGGAAGGAGGAAAAGAGTCAACGATTAGTTCCTTCTTGCGCGTTGATTTTACATAGTTGGACCTCTCGTCTGGCCAGGTTTGCGGGCGAGAGCGAGAGAAGGGTGGATTTTTCTCATTCGTTCGTGAACGAATGAGAGAAGGATAATGGAAGTGGGCAATTTGGCGAAGGAAGGACCACGGTGGAAGAATCCTGCTGGAGAAGGAAAGGGTGAAGGATGAAACGGAGTGGGATGGAATATCGAGTGTCGGGAGCACACACTCAGCTGCATCGGATTCTCTACGCGGGGCACTTTGTTTTACTCTCTCCGGGAATCTCGTTTCCAAACACCTTTCCACCCCACTCACTTCCACGATCTATCCCTCTCACAGTCAGTCGCACGCTCCCACCCTCCCACGATTTCCATTTCAAAGCGAATTGTTCGTCGAAATTAGGTTCGCGCCAGTTGCTCGCACGCATCCGCTGCCGGACACACCCGCGTGCGCGTTACTCTCCTGCGTTTTTCCACTTTGTGGCGAGGGGGTGATAGGTGTGGCGAAGGTTGTGGGCCGCGTGTGAGCGCATCGCGGGAGAAACTCCTCCTTCGCGCGAGGAAATGGAAAAAAAGGGCGGTAAAGAAAGGAAGCGAAGAAGCGAGCCGAGCAGATGTTTGCTGTCCGATCGTGCCAAGAGAGAATGAGCGAGCGCGAGTGAGTAAGAGTAATTTGTATTTCGCGGTGGCCCGCGATTCTCTACTGTAGTGACGTCACGGAGGAAGGTATCCAAATTCGGAAAGAAATGCATTTCGAGAAGAAAGAGAAAATCGCTGTACTAACAATTTGTTTGTCGATTTTAAATTCGTACTTATCGTTATTCCGAACGTATATACCTAAGAGAAATTGCGAATTTACGTGTTAAAAAAATTGTCGACGTATGTAGATTGCCGAAGAGTTAAAATATTTGCCGGAGAATCAAGTAGAGGATCGAATACTACGACGTGAAAATATTACAAAGACAGGACGGATGGTGGATTCAGCGGAAAGCAAGGAAAAGAGGGAGAGGAACAAACGCAGCAAGGAACCCTCGTCCTGTTTGACCCCCTTCATCCTCCTTCTGTTACTCTCCAGCACCCTCTACCTCACCTTTTCCTCTCCACGTCGGCATATCGCACTCCAGGACAGACCGACAGACGGACTGACTGACTGCGAGGAGGAGGGAGAAGGAAGGAAACGCGCAAGAGAGGATTTCCACGGTACGGAAAGTTTCATTACTGCAGTTACTCTTCGTTCGTTTCTAATTTTCTGGAGCGTTAAGCGTCCCTTTCTTTCTCACACTCCTACCTTCTCCAACGTCGTATTCTTCTTTTTACCTTTCTCGAACCCCGGTCGAGAACGGAGAAGCTTCGAGATTTTTCGCGAGCGTTCAATCCGTCTACGGCCTCTCTCTCTCTTTCTCTCTCTGTTTCTCTCTCTCTATTTCTCGAATCGTGTAAAATCATGGAAAAAAGGAAAATTTCTGTTCGCTCGTCGTCGTCGCCGTCGTCAATGCGACCGGCTCCTGCGAGTCTTCAATCAAGCGTGGAAAAGGATTAAATTAGCGGGGTGCTGGAGAGGAAGAAGAGGGCAAAAAGAATAATTAAGAAGGGAAATGCTCCGCGGATGGGCGTCGGTGCGTGCCGTTTGTGACTGGCCGAGACTCTCTCGTCGAGAGGCAACGTGGTGCACCGTGTGTGCACAGCTGTCGGCTAATCGGCCGACAATGCACGCCCGCGTAGCGTTTGGAGTGAAAGAGAACACGATGGAGAAAGAGAGAAAGAAGAGACACGACGCGCCACCAGGACGCGACGCGACGCCGGAATATCGAAAATGCAACGCGAGCGCGTTGTTTCATTGAAGCGGCCCCGATACCCGAAGCCTCTGCACGATTCAATTCTTCTCTTCCTTCTCCCGCACTTTCTCGTTTCGTCTCTCACCCTGTCCTTTGTTCTTCTCTTCATTTGTTTTTTTATTTACGGCAACACCCTAATGCATCGATCCTAGAATAGAGTTACGAATCATTAAGGACCTCGCAAATCTAAGCAAATCGCATCTGTACAGTGAACAATTGATACGTTTCGATATTTACCACCCACTTCGAGAATGTCTCGTCGATAAGCAGGTTCCTCAGGTCGAAGGATCGATCGAAGCAAGCTCGAACGCATTTTTACCTCGATTACTTAAAGCGCCGTAAGTTCAGCGGCACGGTGACACGCCTCCCAGCGCGTGGAACGCGCGAGGTAGTTTGAGTGGAATGCGCGTAAAATGCAGTTCCAATGCGCACCGGGCACGATCGCATCAATTTCACTGAAACATTGTTACCATCGCGGCGCGTCCATGAAAACGCTCGTTGGCGCAATCTCGCGATAGATAGGAACGGGAGCCGGCTGTGGCGAGTGCGTGCAGCAAAATGCACCGGGGAATGCAGTTGGGATGCACCAGCGCTGTTGCACGTGGCGTCGCGCGAGCGTAAGCACGCGTGACGATCATCGTCCAGTGATAGCCGATTTCTTTCCTTTCGCGCGATCCCAGGAAAAGACGGGCCTCTCCTTTCTCGTCGTTCTTAGACGCGCCAGCGGTAAAGAAACGACGTGAGCCCTAGCACATAGATTTCCGAGGTGGAGTGGAAAATGCATCGTAAACAGATTTTATCATCTTGCAATTTTACCAAAGTTCGTAAAATGCACGCCCTCGGGGATCCCTCCATTTGCATTAATTCACGCTTGTTAGACGTCCACTTTGACCTTCACTCTGGGCATAATAAATGTTACATGAATGGTGCACGGTTTTTTTTAAAAAGATAGTTATTTCTTATCTTACTTTGATTCATTCATAAGAAATGCTTCAAAAGCTACAAGATCATTTCTAAGCAATTCTAGTTACCTGGGATGGTTATTTGGTGCAAAAACTTATTAACATCGCGTATTACAATTATTAGGGTCCATTCAACCCCAATATACAGACTAAAGGGTAATGATCGACGATTTTGCAGGTACATTTTAAAATACCTTCTTCAACTTGTTCCTACGAACAAGTAAAATTCTTCAGGTTAGACTCCAGATACTGAAATCTTTTAAAACCTTCACCCATCATCGCGAGAGAACGATGCGCCCGTGCAACACTGTTGCAACGACGTTGCCGCGGATTATCGCATCGCCTCTAATTGCGAGCTCTTCGACTCGCGCGAGAGACGGATAGCGTCGCGGGCGATATCGCGTGAACGGCGCATGTCTACGTAAGAGGAGAGCGTAGAAAAAGTGCTGCGGCATAAACCGTGGGAAGGGGAGGGAAGGAGGAAAGAGGTGAAAAAAAGGAAGAAGCAAAAAAAAAAAATAGCGAGCGCAGCGGCGTGATGCAGTGGTGCAGTAAAGTGCATCTGGAATGCGAGCGGAATGCGCGCAGGTGACGGCTCAATAATGTAAGACTTTTCTTACGTTCACCGCGAGTGGTGCGCGACTCTCGTCGGTTCTTCCGTCGATTCTGAACGTTGCTCTACAACGGCGTTCCTGCATATACATCGCGCTCTCGGTGTTGCTCGTTGTTGCTGCGCGCCGTTCGACAAGCTAGCTCGTCAGTTGCAACGCAACGTGGCGCATTATCGCAATGTAAACGTTTTCAGAGGGCAGTGAGGCTTTTTGCGCCAATTCTCCATATTCAGAGGCAGGATTACGCCGCAGACTGGCCGCAGACTTGCCAGTCGTGCAACACGGTGATACCCGGTGGTTTGTGCAAGAAATCGTAATGCAGGCGAGGAAGTGCAGTCGGGCTGCATCGTGTTTGGAATTAAACGAGCCGCGTCTTGTGGACAAGCTGGTGAATCGCGATCTAGGCTTTTTTTTTCCTTTCTTCTCTTACTGGAAACGTTACGATATTACGAGAGAACACCGTGCCTCTGGTTCTTCGTGCCTCTCCAGTAGCCGAGATCTAATGGTAATCGATGCTTCAGATTTGCAAGTGAAATTCTCCTTTCGAAAAGAATAGGAAAAAGTTGCACCCTCGTACCCCGTGTTGTGACGTGGCTTGCCAAACGATGCGTCATTGTTAATTGTATCTTTAATTTCGTCGTGCAGCTACACCCTCGCACTTCCGACTCTACGCATGCAACTATGTAAGTGCAAGCGTATTGCAAGTGGGACGCACGTTGCGTGAAATTTGTCACGACACTTCCTGGATGGGAATCGCGTTGCGCCTCGTAGACAGTAAATCGTCATTGCACAACTGGTTGCATCATAATTGCATCTCGCATTATATCACTGTATTATCTCGCTACTGGCTGTACTACCGCGGAAAAAGCTCGGTAAGACGTACGCGTCGAGAGTAGCATTTGTCGAATGGTAAAAGTATTTACGCAGATGCTCACGTTTATACGATACTTTATTTCTGCGAGATAATCGATCATTACTTCGTAGTATCGTTTAAGAATTGGCGTCTTCAGTTTTAAATCCGTACTCTCGTTGCGCACCCCTGCTTCGTTCCCTTGCTCACGTGTTGCATCAGAATTGCAGGGTTACCCTGGTATTATGTCATCGCATCATCGCATCGATACTAATCGCGACTCTCCTCTCAATCTCGTTCCCAACGAGCGATCTTCTCTCCCTCTCTCTTCCTCTCTTTCTCTTTCTCTCGCGATCTCCACTATTACAATGATTGTGACAGGGACGGTGCAAAGGGGGCCCCAAGGGAAAGCACGCGCGGCCAGTAACCAAAGTGCACCGCAGAGTGGGCGCGGAAAAGTGCATCATTGCTCCTCGCGCTCTCGGTGAAAGTCACCGTTGACAGGTTAGACTTTGTGAGCCTCTAGGAAGAGAGAGACGAGTCTCTCTTCATTTCTCCTTTTCTTACACAACAATGGGGGTCGCGCGCGATAACACACTGGGCAAACGTGAAAACACTCGTTGGAACGATAATCTGTATTTTCGTCAAAAGGATAAATCCCTCTTTATCTCTTCTCTAACGCGCACACAATTCTTCCTCGTACCTTTTCAAATTTTATATCGAGTACTGTTTCTTATACGGTCATCATTTTACCACGTAGGTGTAAGAGAACTACCCGGAGATTTATCTAAATCGCAAAAGGAAGACAGCGCGTTAATTTTCCATACAGGGTAATCTAACGATGAAACGGGTGATTCTCTCGCGACAACGAGTCTCTCTTTCCAGCAACGGTCCCGGTTGCGTAATCGCAATTACAATTAGGAAGAAGTTACGATATTCTCGTCTCACTCGTCATTATTGTCGCGTCTCTCGCTACGGGGAGATCTCGCGAGAGGAGAACCAACGCGAAATTCGCGCCGCTTCCTCCCAGTACCTCGGTTTGTTGGACAACAACGACGCGGTGGAAAGGGCAACGATGAATTTACGACGATGGCTGCGCGCGCGCGACTCCTCGGCTCCTCGCGCGAGGATAATCGTTCGAGAGAATAAGGCGAGACTTTCCAAGAGCCTTCCTTCTCGTCCGGCTCTTGGGTGGCAAACGTCGCTTTCGTCGAGTAGAGTGCATCGATCCGCGTGCTCTTAGCGGAGAATCCTACGGAGACTGTCGGTAATTACTTGTACTATAAATAGAAGGACAAATGGCATTTTTTCATCCTGCTGATTTGATTGTAGTAATGAGATCGTCGGCCGAAGTGACAGTAAGGAGAACACCGTGGGCAGGCTTCTCAATTAATTTTCCATCGATAGCACCGTTACAGCGAGGAGTGGGCTCCAAGTTGCCCTAAGTGAAAGTCTTAATCGGCCGCGAGAGCTGATAAGAAAGAGTTACGCGAGGTTGCGGAGGAAGCTCTCTCGAGGAGAAATAAAAATAGTTTGATATACGGGGCGGAGAAAGGAAGAGGTGGTGCATCGTGGCTCGCTCCCCATTCGCGGCACTCCCCTTTCTCACCGCCGCTTAAAATAGAGCGGATGAAGGATCTCCGACAAAAATTCGTCCCGCGCGGAGTGTATCCTTCGAGCACGCGCCCGCTTTTTCCACGGCGGGACAATCGGGTTTTCCGCGTCCACGGGCACACACCTGGTCCCTCGCGTGCGTCTGGATATAAGGATGTAAGAATGATGGGCATTACTCGCGCGCGCGCGCCTCGACGTTTAAAAAGAAAATATGTGCCGGCAGGATGCAGTCGCCCTTCCTCTACTACCGATCTTTTCTCCCTCTTTCTCTCTCTCTCTCTCTCTCACTCTCTCTGTCCCTCTCTCTGGGCAGATTGTCGATTGGAATACAAAGACGGCAAAGGGAGGAGGTGGAGGAGGATTGGGACTCGGGCGCATAAAGGGAGCAAGGGAGGGAACGAGTCGTGGAAATAATGAAGGAAGGCCGCGAAAGAAGTCGGACAAGGAGAGAGAATGGGAAACGGATATGCGTCCTAAGCGCGTGCAGCCGTGAGCGAGAGCGAGAATAAGTAGAGAGAAGAAAAGAAAAGAAGAGAGAGAAGAGCCCGGAGAGGGTGCGAGCGCGCACGCAGCAGCGTGAAAACCCAGAAGAGGACAGAAGGTAAATAAGGAAGGAAAGGAAGAAGGTAGATTCGGCCGCTGCTACCTTAGACCTGCAAACATCCTTCGGGCGGATGGACGCGAGGGTAGAGGGATGAAACGGAGAATTGCAAGGACAAAGCGTACTTTCGCAGATCTTATTTTCCATGAAATCAAAAATAACAATTTAAAATAACAAATTTCTCAATAACAATTGAAGAAGAACGCAGACAAACTAATTCATTACTCCGAAAAAAAAAATCGTGCTCGCAATTATAACCTAAGAATAATTTCAAGCAACGTACATCCAACCGAAGAACACGATATACTGTTCAAACGATCGTTTGTCGAGCGTATTATTTGAATACAAGTTTGGAGGGAAGATGAGCGAGCAAGCGCCGGAGGATAAAATAAAGCTAAGGAAGAGCGAAGAGGCGGTGGTGGAGGAGGGGTGGCAGGGGGATGGGTTGTGTTATTTGGCAGCTGTGTAGCAGCGAGCCAGCCACCAACTGGCAGATGCTACGGTGAAAACGTCCTCGTCGTCTTTGGGACCCAGCCGGCCCTCTTACCTCCAGTTCCTTCCTTCCTTCTTTTACCCTCCCTTCACCTCCTTCCATTCCTTTCTCGTCTGGCCTGCTGCCGCCGAGGACACCAGAAAAGGGACGAAGGACGAGGAAGGGACACGCACCTAGGGACGAGTCTCTTTTTTCCCGTGGGACAGTAACGAGGAACGCTTTATGAACCGGCTCGCAGGACGTTAATGGAGGACAGGCTGGAGGACGCGACCACTCGCTCTTCCTCCTCGCTCTTCCTTCTACTCTTCCGTTTTCACGCTTCACCACGGTTTCCTAACGAACGACGTTAAACCTTCTCGAGGGATGGTGGTTGTGTTTTCAGCGAGGAAACGCGTGTCTAGACGACAAAACCGATACGTTAGTCACCCATCATCTCTGCTTACGGCAAACTCGTAGACGGAAGCTTCTCGAAAGATCGCGCGAAAGTGTCTATTCTCGAGCCTGCTTTCTCGGAGAATCTTTATCGGTGAGAGTGGTGTTAATTTTTCCGCGATTCTCTCTAAGAAAATTCAACGCGCCTCGAAGCAACAGAACGGATAATCCAGTCCGGCGCGTGAATCATCCTCGCTTGTTCTCTCCTGGTCGTGCTAGCATTAGACGGCTCTCGCTCACGGCGCCAGCCAGCGGGCTCGCGGCATGAACGGGGCGGAAATGGGCCGAAGGAAAGGGAGGGGAGGTGTAGAGAGAGATGACGAGGGTTGGAGGAGGACGGTGGAAGAAGGGCGGCGGGACAAGTGTGCGCGCTTGTATTGGAAGTACGTCATGGGAAGTCCTGAGAGTCGCACCGTGAAATCATCCGGTTTCTCTTTTCATGGGGGTTTTAGAGCGAGCAAGGGTGAAAGGGACTTCCCCTCTTCGTGGAATGACGTCACCCTACGGCCGTCGAGCGTGCGCGCGCGAGAGAGAGTGTGGAAAGTATGTGATGTGTGTGTGTATGTGCTTTCACGGTTCTGTCGCGTACGCCGAGCGAGCTAGAGACACCGTGGCGGACCCTGCCTTTAAAACGGGCAACCCTTCTCTCTTTCTCGGAGGAGGAAGCACCTGTGCAAATTCTCATTAAATTTGAGCGCCACCGAGGCGCACGTCGTAGGAAAGGAAGAAGCAGAAGGCGAGAGCTTGGAAATCGCGCGATTCACTGTTTAGACGTTTTATGGACGCTGAATGGAAGGGAAGATTATCGACGAATTCACGATTAAGGATTGATTCGGAGTATTCTGGAATTATTCTTCGTAGGGTACGCGTGAAGGATGAATGGACGCGAGGAGAGCTTTCTTTATAGTCTCGAAAGAAGATTCGATCACTCGGATTTCCTACCTCCGTGTTTTTTTCTCGCATTTGGAGTTGGAGTTTTATGGTAAAGTCCGATTACTCTGACTTTACTACAAAGAGGTGGTGTCACCCGTGCGTTTCAGTTTCTCGACTGGAAATGCTCGTACGTAAGCATTGTCTCGCCTTGGGCGCCGTCCCTTTTCTCGGTACCTTCTCCGTACTACCTTTTCGAACTTCTCTTACATACACATCGAGGAATCTTCAGTGCTTTCCTACCTCCCTCTCGATATTTTCTACGCCCTTCGTGGAAGTTGTTAAAATCGAATTGCCAGGGAGGTCGAGGACGGAAACTTGGTGGTACGCTAACGGTCTCCTATATCATCAATCCACCTCGGGAACTATACATAATTAAGTAGTCATTCCGAAGCCGAACCACGATAATTGGCGATACCATGCGGTAAGAAGGGGCAGACGATGTGCGCGGGGTGGTGTCTCGCTCCTGACGTCACAGAATAATTTACGAATAGCTTGCGTCTAGGGTGGCCTTGAACTCGCGCCAGTAAGTCGGACAGGGGAGTCCAGATGATGTTCTCTCCGCAACGTCGTATAAGCGATTTCACGGCGCAATTAGGAGGACCTCGCTTAAATAAGTGACAAAGCGAACGTCCGTGGTGCCTTGCTCTAATCGTGCTTTCGATTATGCTCGCATCCCTTACCCAACCGGTAGACGCACGATGAAACTAACGTCAAGAATATGACGAAAATTTGAAAAATACTTGAAAATTCAAAACATGTTAAAGTAATGAAATTAACGTTTGATTCTTTTAGAAAAGTGGATTAGGCGTCATTCCATAAAATCCAACGTAACAAAATGAGCCACGATTGATGATAAAAATTGAAGAGAAATATCCTGCTACATTCTAGCACCTGTGTGAATCTGGCACCCGAATCCTAACCCTAACCCTTCGAGGTACAAACGAAAACAATGGAGGTAGAAACGGGTACAAACGATGCTCTTTCGATTGCAAAAAAAAAAATTTCGATATCTTAAAGTCGGGTGGTTCACACAGGTCGTTCTAGCGCCTACTTCTAATTCGCCGGTCATTAAAGTATTAAAATGCTTCTTCACCTTACTCAATTACACAGAAATCCACCGGCGGAATATATTCTTCTGTCTGGGCGCTGAATCAACCGCTTTGCCACCTACGCGCGCCCACCTCGGATCTAATCCACGCCTAACCCAATGACGTCTCCGTAGATCGTCTTTGATGTCACGCCCGCGGACACGTTTAGGCGAAACTGCTTAGATCGAGTGGATACGCCGATGTGGATATCCGCTTGGGAGATATATCACCTGGGCATATAGCGGAGCGCCATCGCAGGCGTCACGCCGTTCAGGCTCACACACGTACGCCCCGACACAAGCGCACGGCGGACGTTCGTGGAAACGGAGAGCAATAGCTGGCCTCATTAGTTACGGGCATCGACGATCTTCGACGAGGCCAATTTCGCGAGCTTCGGTGTCGAAGTCTCGGATGCCGTAGGCGACGTGTCCCTCTAGGCGTCCCGACCACTCGGACTGTTTCCTGGTCAGACAGAGAAATCCACGATTTCGCCTAAAATCGACGAGAGATATTACGCGTCGCTCTCACCAATTGTTTTCCGTCGAATTCGTCGGTATGATTAGGGTTGCACTCTGAGAATTGGCGAATCGATCGTGCTCTCGGGCAGCCTGCTAGTTGGTACTTGTCTCTGTTGCTGACAGAGAAGATGTTAGACAAAGATGTATCTTTATTACGTTGTGCTATTCTGATGAGGTTTAAGAGTGTTCGAGGACGTTCGTGTTGAGAATAGAAGGATTGGTTCACAGTCCAGTATCAGACGTGACACGTGCGTCGAAATTATTTCACGAATGCGAGGATTTTGCTGGAGAATAAGTATCTCTTTGCTCACCTTTATTATCGATTTACCTAAAAAAAAATAGAGTGAATGGTATGGCGATGACTAAAGCTTTTTCCTAGGGAAAACTGTCTTAATTAACTTTATTCTACGATGCAAAAGAACATCAAAAGGACTTCCTGATTTTGCAACGACTCTCTATGACCATTCTAGACTCTTTTCTGGTTGTTGGATTGCCCTTTGTAGATCGATGTGGAGAACACCGCCATTTCGCAGATTTTTAGTAAGAATACTACTCTAAATTCTGGATTGTACTGATAAAGACAGTCGCGCATTTGGCCCGAACAACGTTTTACCAGGAAAATGTATAAAAATTTGACCGAAAGTATCGGCATACCCTGATTGTGGACCTGAAAAGAATTCGTGAGAACAAGTACGTCTTCGTACAATGAGATTTCGCGGAATCCTTTAAAATCCCTTAAGGGCACTCACGGCATCGTCATTGGCGAGCAACGCGAGCGAGCTGTCGCAAAGGAAACTAGGATCCCCAACTCCTAACGTCATAATACTCTCTATTTAACTCGCTTAGAGGACGCACTCGCCGCTGAATTCTCACCGGCTTGCAAACAACGCGACGCCGACGTGGCATCTGCAATTCAATGATCCGTAATGGCTTTCGAACGTTTCGCCCTGGGTGACGACGATGCGGCGCGAGGAGAGAGACAGAGAGTGAAAGAGAGAGCGCGCATAAGGAAATTTACGTTCAGCTGATTTTCCGCCGTACGTCTGTCCATCCGTCCGTTCCCTCGTTCGTTCGTTCTCTCGAAGTTTGTTTCTCGTGACAGTAATTCTCCGTGGCTGATATTTATTCGCAGAGATACTAACTTAAATCGAAATCAAAGAGCGTCGATACCAATTTTACTCACTCGCGTTGAATTTACTCGTATTCACCGAGATCGAATAAATTCCCGTCCTTCATGTGTCTGATGATCGATCGAAGTTCACGGAAGTCCACAGAAACGTCGTAATCCCATCTGATTATCGCGATAGTATTTTCTAATCGAAAGTTTTACGATCCCCGAGAGTTTCAAGCAGGATTCGTTCGCGTCGGTGAGATCCAGCTGCGCGGATAAAGAAATTTACGTTCCAGTGACTTTCCGGCAATGCCCCTCGACGACATTCTCGATTACATCATTCGGTGAACCGCTGACACTCTCCTTACTCCATTACGAGTCTTTCCACGACGTTGTTACCAGCGGATGTGTTTTCTTCGTAATAAATATCCCCGTCGATTCGTACGAGATTATTGGAGATAATATTGGAAATTAAAGAATATTTCTAATCGTATACAATACAGGACAACATTGTTCCATTAAATATTCGAAAAGCTATGAAATTCAGTAACACTTCAATCGTGGAGAGATTGGAAAATTGGTAATTGGACCGATTTAGGAAAATAAATAAAACTCAACGAAAATTCTTGCTCTTGATTCTTTTGACAAGATCTAACACGAATCGCATTAATACTGCCAATGCTGCTCAAACACGACGAAGATCCACGCGCGATCCGGTGCGAGCGCGCTGGGATATCGAGTACGCAAATATTTTCCGCCCTCCACTCCGCAATTTACATATCGAGCTACTTGGAAAATTCTCTCTCCTATCTTGGAGGATCCGCGCGAGGTTTGCGCTCGTAGTCGTGACTTCATTTCCTTTTTTTTTATGTTTCGTTGCTCGCCTCAGGGGCCCCCAGGGAATTTTCTCGCTCAACAGCGCCACGTACTTCGATTTTCTCGATTCGAAAGACTCATTCGCGCCATGTTGCGTCGCAAATCAGAAATGAGAGAGAGAGAGAGAGAGAGAGAGGAGAGTCACGTCGCTCTCGCGTTCCACAATTCCGCTTGGTCCGACGATATGCGCGTTGTTACGTCATACCGTGAGCGGCTCGTGACTGGAGAATGCCCGAAATTTCCCCGATCGGTGAGGATCATGTAACGCTATCGCGATTACTCGAGTTGCTCACGGTTTTCGGACACTTCGAATAAGCTGCCACCGCCTGGTCCTTCTTCTCATCCTCCTTGTCCTTGCGACGTTTCGGTATCCCATGGACGCGCGAATGCAACGTGCCAAGAGCCGATCGTTCCACTACCGGTGAAGATTTTAGTGAATGGACTTTTTTCCTCGTGGTCGAGAAACGTTTCATCGTCGTTGGAATTCGCGATAATCTGCTTCGACGAATTTTCGTGAATTCTAAGAATTTTCCGCATCTTCCTCGTGCGCACTTTCCGTCTTTCAAAATACTCTCCGTCGTTTGATTATTTGATTTCGAAGTACGAGATGACAAGGACATTGAGATGAAAATTTTGTAAATTCGTCTCGAGGTCCATTCCGCGTGAAAATGGTGAGGAAGAGGAGAAGACATCGCGCTTCTGTCCTCGCGACGATTCTCCGAGCACTCGTACTCGATAAGGCCGACTCGGTAACGAGCGTCTTTATATTGTCTAACCGCAGGGAATTTCCACTTGTCCGTGCCGCGTATAATGTGTGTGCGTAGGAATACGTGTGGGCGCGTGAGAAGCAGCGGAGAGAAAGACGAAAGGACGAAACGGGCATGAGTCGAGGAAGTTTCGAATGAGCGAGAAGGAGAGGGCCGGTCTCTCATAATCGTTTTAACCCTCGATCGATTGCCTCGTACGTGTCATAACTCGTTGGGTGGGTTCCAGATGATTTGAGAGCGGTCTGAAGGCGCTCCTGTAACGCGCCGCTTAAGTAAATACCCGTATAGCGCGAGCGCAAATTGCTGCTGGCAATTACGCACCACAGTTGAGCGAGAGAGAGAAAGAAAGAGAAAGAGAGGGGCAGAAAATGAGGTAGCCAACTGTATGGAGGGAGAGAAAAAAGAGGAGGAGGGGAGAAAGAGAAACAGACGTAAAGTGGAGCCAGTGTTGCCAATTTGGATATCATTCATTCCAATTTATACAATCTTATTTCCGCTCGATGTCGGAACCTGCCATTGAGACGGAATATTAAAACGAACTTCAAAATCTCAATTTATAATGTGCGTCGATTATTACGAAAGTGATCCTAACAGACGGGAAATCTCGAAAAACGAATCGTCCAATTTATATTCTATCTTAATCTGAAACGATCGGAACAATGGAGAAAGTGCTTGAACCGCTCTTAATAAGAAGCCTTTCCGCTCGTATCGATTTCGTTCGGACACATCTGCGTTTCCTGTAACGAGACAGGATTAAATTAGCCGAAAAACGCATCTAAATTGGCAACTCTGCTCGCCAGTGAAAAGGCGAGAAGGGGTCAGGAAGTGAGCAACCGCGCGAAGCCGACGAATACAAAGGAGCGCGAAGAAAGATTAGACTGCCGGTGCAAGGTGCGGCGCAACTAGCAAGCCACCTAAATCCCCCGATACGTTCGTTAAGGGGTGAGCAGAAACGCGCCAAATTAGTTTTTAGCAGTCACGATTAGGTTCCGTGCCTGGCGCGCGTAGATCGTTATCTGCTCCGGTGGAATGGCGCGCGTGTGCACTCAACGAATGCCGGCGATGCCGATGGGATCGCTGATTTGTACGTTTAGGAGGAGGCCGGGATGTGGGCAGATTGCTTAGGAGAATCCTTAGGAGACTCGTTCGAGCGAGGGTCGTGGCTGATTCGTTTCTTCGTGTTCACATTTTCTCGGTCGTTAAAGGTGAACGAGCAGCACGTTTAACACCAAAGAAAAAAATAAAACTTATCCTTAATCTTGAAGAATGAATGTGAATTGATAAATTTAAAAAAAATGTTAACTTATCTTGACACCTATAATTAAGCTCAAGGAAATCCGGGACAAACCATGACGTTCATATTTAACCCGATCTTTATTCCACGAGTTCGTCCTCGTAATGTTCGTGTTTGACTGAAATTTGATTCCACGAATTCGATTTTTGATGCTCGCGTTCGAGCTGCATTTCATTCCACGAGTCAAACTCGTGATACTCATATTTGCCCTAAAATTGTGATCACGAGTGAGACTCGTCAAAGTACGACGAAGAATCAAACGAATACCTGGCGCTCTTGTAAACTCTATATCATTCTTTCCACGATCCTTCTCATTGGATTCGATCATCCTCAAGATTGATTACCTTCAATTAACTTCCCATTCCGCGCTTCTTCGTGCTTCCGTTTACTATCCTAAACCAAACTGGACCGCGCTTGACCGTGCATTTTCCTGGCACGAGGCGCGTTGTCCTTGTCGTCCCGTCGTGTCCTCGCGCGTACGGCACGTCCTCGAGCGAACCACTCCGAAAATCGCGACCTCCCTGCTTCCTCTGCCACCACCCTCTCTTCCCGGTCTTCCTATTAACAAGTTTCACCGGTGCCAACGAGGGTACGAGCCGTTATCTCGAAACTGCATTTTCGAGTTCCCCGCCACCGGCTGATCCTTCTAATTACGAGCGCTCGCGCGCGAGTTTTGCCACCCCCCTCCTGGAACCCTTCTCGACCCGAGGATTCGAGAGAGAGAGAGAGAAAGAGAGAGAGCAGAGACGAGCCATTTCGCGACAGTTTGACGATTAAAACGGAAGAACCGTTTAAAAGGCAGTCGTGTGGCACGTAGGTAAACGGGGCCGGACGATATGGCGTCGCGACGCCGTCGTTGCCGAGGAGGACGTCGTCGGTGGAACGTGCGGAACGGAAAGGTGGTCTGCTGACGAGGAGGGTTGCTCCGCGGAATCCTCGTTAGCACTATTTCTATTACTTCTAGGATAGGTCGAGCAGATAGCACAGGTATAGACGTGTACGCGCCAAGAATATTCTCGCGTTACTATTCTCCGAGCTCCGGTGCTATAGATTAGAACGGTATAGACTTTATTAATAGTTTAGGCTTTGTCGCTTACGAGATACCACCGTATACTTGCGGAACGACGTGAAACTGTGAGAAAGATTTTAGTCGATTGGAAATTAAGTGAAATTGATGCCTATATCCGTGAGTCGCAGGAAAGGGTAATAAAACGATTGTGGAGGGTAATAAGTATAAATAGGCAGTGTGTCATAGGGAGATGTAGTTACAGATGCGCGTACAAAGATTTTGAGAACGGTTTTAGGCACGTTGGAAACACCGGTACCCGTGAGATCACCGAAGTTAAGCAACGTGTCCGCGGTCGAGTACTTGGATGGGTGAACAAGAGTACTTGGGAGAAATGCCGTGTACTGTTGTCCTTGCGGATTATAAGATCCTTTAGGCCCTTTTACAAGCAAGCGCCCTCCGCAAGTAAAACACATAAGGGAGGTTGGGAGGGACCACCACTAGACCATATCGGAAAACCCTTTTTACCAGATTGTTAAATTAATCAATCTTTTATACTTCGTAGATGCCGACGTTGGATCATAACTAAATTTCTTTCTGCTTTGAAATTTTCTATTGTAATATGTTTTATGCGCAAGGATGATGGAATCGGTCTCGTACATTTTTCACGAACCACTGCCAATGAACAGTATCGCAACGCTTTGCACAAAATATATAAATTCGCGAAGGAAGACGCATTGAAATTTTGTGAAGCATGTCTTGAGCACGAGTAGTCCTGGCTGGACGAAAACGTGCAGGACGAACACGATAATTCACCGAGAAGAAAGATAATCGCTCCGCTTTGCCATGCCAAAATGTAACCCAACGATTTAAACATTACTCCCAAATTATGCTTGATTAAAGGAACTCTTGCGTGCGCGCGCGTTCCGCAAGGCGGGGAAGCAAATGCGGGTAATTATCGATGAACAAGATAAACCACGTGGTTAATACGAAACTTTTTACCGTAACAATTTTATAATTATCCTCGTGGCGCCCCGCTGTAGCACCGGGCGCGTTAAAATTCGATTACGATCGTCGGTTCTGGCGACACACTCGATCAAGATCCACGAGGTACGATCTTCCGCGATCCTCGAATGATTGGGATCGATAAGAATCGATCGAGACTCTCGTTCGTCCGACTCTCCTCCCCTCGTCCGAAGGTTTCCGCGTGGCAAGTTACGCGCAAACGATCCCGACGTCGATAAAAGGCTCGAAAGTTGCAAAAGGGGGAATATAAGTACACGTAGCACTGTTTCCCGTTCACGCGTGCGGCCGTGCGCACGAGCGTGAAGTGAATAAAGGTGGAAGAGGATGGAGAGAGAAGGAGAGTGTCCGACGCGCCGTACTCGCGCGAAAGTAGTGCCCGTGAAAGTTGCAAGAAACTGCAGTAGGTAAATTCTGCGAGAAGAAGGACGTTAATTTCGTGGAAATACTTTTTTTTTATCTCTACCTTGTAATAAGAACGAAGGTGACACTGATAGTGAAGCAAAATGCACCTAGAATGGAATTATAAGGAACGATTGTCTCGTTTGAAGAAAAAAAAAGCAACTACGAAGTAATTCTACGGACAATTTTCAATTTCACTTCTGCGCGACGTTTATCGATGTTTGTCTTGCGTAAGAAGGCTTCCCGGCTTTACTTTGCTTTATTCCACCGACCGTAAAGCGTGTCGTAGGGTAGTACGTGTAGTACACTTCGCGACGAGAACTTCGACGCCCAGCGTCGACTGGTTTGTTCGACCCGCCGATAAGGCGACGCTACGCGCCATGACGGCGACGAAATCGAACGGGCTCGTGCGTGACCCTTATGCGATGGTTGCGTACACCACGCGCACACTGCAAACGGTGGACAAAGAAAGAGAGAAAGGAAGATACGTCACGTTTCGCAGAAAACCAATTCGAAACTCTTCGAGCCTGAGGTCTTTCTCATCGAGGCGATTTTAAAAATTTTCCTCGTTCGCGCGAAGTATTTTTTTTAAAACCGTTGAAACCGCGAAGCGTGGCTTCGACTGCGCTCCGTTTTACGCGGAGATAATAAAACCACAATAAAATCGCAAGACGATAAAACGAGTATTCGCGTCGCGCGTGTTCTACCGAAGCGTAGCGCGCGCGTGCCCTCGATCGAGAATCGATAGATCGCCCTCGAGGTCGCCCTCGTGGCCGCTTCGTAAATTCCCTTCGCGAGTCGTCCTCGTCGCCACGAGGGAGAGGAAAGAAGGAAGGAAAGAAAGAAACCTTCCGTGCGAAGGACACCTCGGGGAATTCTGCTCGCGAGTAGAGAAGAAGGGAGAGAGAAAAAGGGGGAAAGACGAGGACGAGGTAGCGTCAGCCGCCAAACGCTTATAATCGACGAATCGGGACCGTCTGGCTCGTGCGCGCGCGTGTTGGAGACTAGTCGGTGCGAAGAATCCTCGCATTTGAATTTCTTTGTCTTTCTATCTAATAGACAGTATCGTATTTCTTGTTAAGGAGCAACAAGAAAGTAGGATAATTAGATAAGCATCAAATACTAATTGTCATTCGGTCGGGATGATGAATCTCGCGTTTGAAATTCTTTGTCTTTCGATCGAATGAACAGTATCGCGTTTCTTGTTAAGGAGCAACAAGAAAGTACGATAATTAGATAAACATCAAATACTAATTGTCATTCGGTCGGGATGAAGAATCTCGTGTTTGAAATTCTTTGTCTGTGATCGACTGAGCAGTATCGTATTTCTTGTTAAAGAGCAACAAGAAAGTACGATAATTAGATAAGCATCAAATACTAATTGTCATTCGGTCGGTATGAAGAACCTCGCGTTTGAAATTCTTTGTCTCTTGATCGAATGAGCAGTATCGTATTTCTTGTTAAAGAGCAACAAGAAAGTACGATAATTAGATAATCATCAAATGCTAATTGTCATTCGGTCGGAATGACGAACCTCGCGTTTGAAATTCTTTGTCTCTGGATTAAACAGGTAATATCGTATTCCTTGTTAATGAGCAACGAGGAAGTACGATAATTAGATAAGCATCAAATACTAATTAACATTCAGTCGGAATGAAATCTTCCTCGCATTTGAAATTCTTTGTCTTCTGAACAGAAAAGTACAATAATCGCGTAATCCTCGGATACTAATTGTCCCTGCTTATCAAATCACTCGATTCAAACTCTGATTTAAAATATAATGACGCGTGTCGAGAGTACGGATAATACCAAAATGTCTCACCACCGTTCTCTCTTTACTTGACCCGCCGTTGTCGCATCGGCTCGGGCGCCAATAGCATCGCGTCGTCACGACGCCGACGTCGACGTCGACACTACGGTGGTCAACTTGGCGCGTAGTCTCACGTCGGAACGCATGGACGGCGGTGGTCGAGTCCCGTGGTATCGATAGGTGGTGTACCGGTGTATAGCGGTATCCGGTAGGAGCAAGTGGTATCAGCAGCAGCATTGTTAATGCCCGGTGGCACTACCGGTATTAACACCGGTGCCCTGGTAATCCTCACGAATGGAATTATCGCTAGATTCTTTTCACGACGGTGATAATGTTTAAAGCATTTACGTGAAACAGAAGAATGGTGATTGCCTTTGGCACATTCGCGTGACGGTGGTGTTGGTATTCACAATTCTAGAAAACGAAAAAAAAAGCATCACCACTGTAGAAGATAAATCACACGATATTACAAGTACTCGAGGAAATTAACACTAGAACTACCAAGGGGGTCAAAATGACTGGTCAACAAAAGAAGCTTCCATATTAAAACAAAAGTAAATGGCAGCTCAGTGATAAAATGAACGCTCTCTCTGCTAAAATGAGTGGTCAACAAAAGAAGTTTTCATACGTAAACGAAAATTGGTAGTTCTAATGTTAAAAAGAAATTCTTGTGAAAAATTCACGCACTCGGTCATTTTGACTAGTCGGTACTTCTAGTGTTAACAAGAACCTTCTCAAGTGAGCGGTAAAATCTAAAAAGCAACAACCTGTCTTCTTTTTCAAAAGTTCTCTAATGTAATCTAAAGTGACAAAAGCGAAAACGGTAAAGCAATTCTAACAAGAATAAGAGGCTTAATCGACCTTCTACCAACTATTTGCATGCAAGAAGAATGTGAACACTTAATTCTGAAATGTAGTAGCACTAGTGATACGTCTCACGATCTTAGCAACTGTGTTGGCACTAGTAGTGGTTGCGTGGTAAGCTCTCGTGGCGGTGGTAACGTTTGGGTTTAGTGGTGGCGCGCGCTAGATCGAAGGAGCTTGTGATTTGATGATGCCGATGGTGGTGGTGGAGGTGGTGGGATGTGGTGGCGGGATGCTGCAGCAGCAACAGCAGCAGATTCATACGTGGCCGGCAGGACTGCACTCGACTTTAGAAACACATTAGTCGGGTCGCGAGTCTCGAGCAAGTTAACGTGCGCGCGTACCACGGTGTTCATTTGTTTGAGTAATTATGACGAATATCGAATCAATTACTTTTCTCTCCCTTCTTCACTTCTCTTTCCATTCTCTCACTCACTTTTTTCTATAATATCACGGATACTTTGTTTCACATTGTTTTGTTAAATTTCTCTTCTCCATTTTCCCGTTTTATCACCGTTTCTTATTTTAATTTATCTCTATGAAATTTCTTCATCGTGTTTCTTTGGTGAGAATAGTAATTATATCTCTATCGAGTGCTGCGGTGCAGTAAATTCCCTTTTCCTCCTTTCTTTCAATTTATTTCATCGACTTCCTCGTGGCGCATCGTTCGCGAACCACTTCGCCTCTCGTCCAACCCCCTTCTTTTCCATTCCGTCTACCTTCGACTGTCCCTTTCTCCTTCACGCACACGAGGACACCTTCCAAGTCTCTCTTCTATCTCGTTCTCCTCCTCACTCCGCTTTCTCTCCACTCTGCCAGACTTTGAGAATCGCACGTACGCGTCCACTGTGCGTATCCGTCGGCGGCTACCGGAAACTACCGAGCTCGCACGAGTCGCAGGAAGAGGCACGAAAACGATTGGCGCTCTCCTCGAGGACTTTCGCATGAGGCGTGGAGACCAGCGTGGCGCGCGCGGGAACTTTATAAAAGAACGCGCGTGGTTTCTGCCTTTATTTGAAAAAATTAAAAAAAAAAAAAATTCATGAAAAAATATTCGATCAAGCTAGAAATTTAATTTCTCCCCTCGAAATAACGAAACAATTCAAATATAATAACATACATCAGCTTTTGCTAAAATCAAACCTGAATTAAAATATCATTTTCTTTTCGCTTCATCAGCATACTCACCGAAAGATCCTGAACAGGTGAATTCCTTACAATTTTATCCTCTCTGCGCTCAATTCTAAAATAATCCCCACCCTCGTTATCATACTTCGGTGCATCGTATTTTTTAAATTCGTCAGTTCTACAGATTACCTCTCAAAAATCCCACGCATATCCTCACTTCCACACTTCCGTGTTTTCGTATTCTTCAAAGTCTTTGATTCCACAGATTCGCTCTTACAAAAACCGTCGCTATTATTCATCCTCCGGTTCTTCGTCGCCATAGGTGTGCAGAGTCGCGCCAGTTGCTCTCTCAAATCTCCCTTTTTTTTTTAATCTCCCGACTTCTTCTCTAATCGATCGAGAAAAAGCTCTCGCGTCTCGCGGCGCGCATCGTTTCAGGCGCAAAGGGTGGAACGAACGAAGCAGCGAACGAACGAACGAACGAACGAACGGTGGAGCGCTTTGAATTTCAAAGAGACGACGATGCTCTCTCCCCCGCTGTGTGTCTGGCCGTCGCGGCGTCGGCAGTGGCGACGGCAGTGGTGGTGGTGGTGGCCATACGGAGGCTACACGACGGCGCGTAGGATCGATTTACATTGAAAAGATAACGGCGTAGTCGTAGTCGTCGTCGTCGTCGTCGTCGTCTCCATCGGGGAACGGAAACCGTTGCGTCTGTCCTTAACCGAGTGTCTGGCCCGTTTAGGAATAAAATCCAGTCTACTCTCTTCCTCACGCCTACAGCGGGGCCGCGACCCTGAATTTTATTTTCTCCGTTGCCAGTTTCTTTTCTTTTTCTTTTTTTTTTTTTTGATTTTTCCAAGAAGGGCGATCAGTTGGACGAAGGGTGCTAGGAAGAGCCTTGTAGAAGGTGTGATACAAAGTTAATTGGAAGGATCGAGTGACTTTGTGTTTTTAACACTTTACGAGCTTGAGAAAGAAGAATATTAATTGAAAATAATCGAAGGAATAGTTGGAGTAGGATTAGATTCATTTTATCGGTAGTCACTTATCTAAAAGGAAGGGATAAAGAATCAATTCATTAATCCTTAAATGCATAAGGTATCAATTTCCATACCGATCATATTGCAAACAATCTATATTTCTATTTGCTTTGACTTCATGGTTGTTTTTCATTTTCAAATAGAAATTGGTGCGTTATGAAGTATTATGAAATACTGCAGCGGAGAGTCTCGATCTTGCACTGAATCAAATCTCGATCTAATATCCGTATCTACCATAGTATTCAGTTGAAACGAGGGAAGCTTACGGGTAACACGGTGCACTTCTCGCCATCGTGGATTTTTGCGATTCACTGTACGCCGCGCCGTCGCGCACCTGGACGCGCTTGAACGGAAGGTGCAAACGGTTCTCTCGCGTTTCACGGGTAAGAGAAGGAGGAAGTTAGAGCCGTGTGTGCGTACCCGCGTGAGACGAGAGAAGGTGCACTCGCTACTCGATACTCGGCCTGGATGGTCGAGTCGCGGTGCTCGAATGACGATAGACGATAGGCAGGCAGCCTTCGTCGTAGACAACGACGGGACGAGCCCCACGGCTGGATAATTTCATTGTAAGAGACAATTCTCTAAGCGGAGGCGCGGACCAATGTCGTTCGGAATAGTCTTCGCGGAATGGGCGCGCTCGAGCAGTCAAGGCCTCGTAGCCGTGAGCGGTCGTTGTCACTCGTCGTGGACTGCCGCGATACGAATTATTATGTATCTATTCGATTATTTATTTGTTTGTCGCCTATGAGTCGAACAACGATGCTTACACGATGCACCGATAAGAGGCAAATGAATAATTTTACTCGAGATTGCTCGATGTATTTAGTTCTAATATTCGTACATTAATCGATTCTTCCTCACTAAATTGCCATGGAAAATGACGCACCTCGTAATTACATTTCTTCAATAAGGTGAGATAAGAAGCGCTCTTTATTTTCTTTTAATTCGTCGAAATTAAATTTCTCCACAAGTCGAGTTGATTCCGCGGCGAATTATTTCATCGTGAGTACTGTCTCCGTTTCTTCTCTACCTCTCTTCCCCGATACCATTATCGCACTTTGTGCCGTGACTATCTCACGCGGCGGTACGCTTCGTCGTCCTTGACCGCTCGACAGTGCGCAGCTACCTATCGTTAGAGTTTCACGCCGTCAAGGTGGAACTGGAGTTCTCTCGCTCGTGAGACAAACCTCGCGTTCCGTTCATCCGGTTGGATTCGAGCACTGGAGGAAATTCGTTTCGTTCTAGTACGAAACAGCCTCCGATTAAAAGTCGTCTCTCGTTCGTTTATCAATATGTATTAACCAATTGCGCTGGCACAAAATTCACCGACGCGTGTACCAGAACGGTCCAGTGTAACTCTCTGGGAGGCGTCACGCAGTGTTCGATGCCTCAGAGAAATCGGAAAAAGATTGATATTTTCTAAACTAATTTATTGCATTACGACGTGCATACGATGTCGTTGGTGATTCTGTGACAAAAGCATTACGGCGCGCGTGGCACGTCTTTCCAGCGCAAGTGGTTAAAGATAGAAAGAAACTCGAACTCGAGGGGTCCATCTGGTTTCTCGAGAATTGGAGAAGTGAATTGAATTCTTACGCTTTCTAAATCCTCCGTGTTAAATCTCACCAGAATCTTCAATCTTTTTCACCGTGCGCACGTTGGATCTCGAAGGAGTGCGCGCGACCCTGGAGGTCCCCCGATCTCGTTACTCCGAGGTCATAAAGCGCGCCTTTCCGCGACGCGCGCCCATTGTGGAATGCCCTTAAACGTAGTGCGCGGGCCGCGCGAGTCAGAGACTCGCGACGAGAAAAATCGTGAAAGTGTGGAGGGAGTAGGGTGAGATGAAAGGAGAGTAAGAGCCGGAGAAGGATTTTTCCCGGGGGTCTGACGCGTCCCTGTTGGAATTTATGCGATCGTCGATTCGTCCCGCTTCTTGCTCTGTTTAAGGCGTCCGCATCTGGAGCGCGAGTTGGTAACACGCGCGCCTTCCTCGTAGTAGGATGAGATCATTCGTCCTCTCTCGTTTCGTCTGCCCGTGCGCTCGCGATGATTTCGAGCGGCGTTATCTCCGTTAACACCACATTAACGAGACTTTTTTTATAAGCACGATTCTCCATTTAAACATCCCAAATTGACGAGGTTGCGTTAATCTGAGGGTTACAAGCCGAATTTATATTTTTGTTTTTGGATGATCCTCGCGAGTAATTCGATGGAAATGTATTTTCATTGTTCTTCTGGGACGGCTGTCCACGGTGAAAAAGCTGAAGTTCGTCGATAGCAACCTTGCTCGTTATTTTTCGCTTATGTTGAATGTTATTTTGCACGAGCGCGGTACATTAACCCCTTCGGGTGGTGAATATTTTCTGCCGATGCACTTCGTACGGCCGCTACGCGCCTAGCGCTGGTGTGCACTCTGTTGATTCACTATTCAAGGCCCAACTAACAATAAGTTATTATTGTAATTCTGTTGCGTCAGATTAAATAATTCATTCTCGAGCATTGATTCTTTACTAAAGACAGTAAAATTTACTTACATTTGCCATTGCTAAGAAACACACATGAACTCATCTCACATAAAGTTAATTGTAATATTACCGCAAAGAAAATTTACAAACGCGTGCATGCACCTTTAATCGATGCTGGTAATTTTTGCCAAACGCATATATGCGCTCACAGTCCACAAATATATACATTTATAACACTCCAAGGATTAAAGATTTCCCTTCACGATGAAAGAGCGCGAAATCGTCGATACTAATCGTCCTAGTTATTTTTCGCTTACGTTGAATGTTATTTCGCAGGATCGCGGTACATAAAAGATTCTCATCCACCTACCGACTCAATATCCTCATCCCAAGGGATCATCCTCCACCGATATTTTCCGTATCCCCATTTCGAATTAGACATCAATCGACTGACTCTCCCGCCAATTAAGCCCTCCACATTTCTACCCCAACTAACGCACCTCCACCACCTACCCAACTTCCTCGGCATCCATCCCTCTTCTCTCCCTCTTCTCTCCATTTTATCGTCTTGAGATTCGCGCGATCCTCGGATCGACTTCGCCACCCTCCCTTCGCTTACTCCCGCGATAATCGAAGGAAATTTCTCTTCTCTCAGTCTCACCTCGCCTTCACGGAGTAGAAAATCTTCGGAGAAGTCGACTAGAAAGAAGAAGGTGGAAGGATGCGATTAATTCGAGCGTCTATTCCCTCGAGAACGTGAGGGAGTCGATAATTGCGTCCATCTTTTTCCTCTCTCTCACTCTGCTTTCCTTTTCTTTCTCTCTTTCGGATGATTCTGAGGAGAATCATACGCGAATTCACGAGAGAAAGAGAGACGTCGGGAGAGGAATATCGTTGGCTCGAGCACGCGGCCTCCCGCGAGCACGCCGGACTCCGAGCCGGAAGCGTGACTCACGCGTGGCTCCGACATGCTTATCGGCCTCTCCCGCAACGATAAAAAGTTTCCGCACTGCCGTACATACGTACGTACCGAGAGAGCAGGGTGGCGCTGGGCGGATACGGGGTGGCAAGATGCCACGACGCGAAAAGGAAGTTCCCCTGCCGGGTGGGGTACGCGCGTGTGTAATACTCTTGTACACGTTCTCCTTTCTCTCTCTCTCTCTCTCTCTCTCTCTCTCTCTCTCTTTCTCTTGTTCTCGTGTTTCTCTATTTTTCAACAGCAGGCGCGCGCGAGCGAGAACGAGCGGGCGATTAAGAGCAGACGTATAATTTGGTAATCCAATTAGACCGCAAACGCTGCTTCGGTAATGAAGCTGTCCTGGCGCATATTTAAACGAGCAATCGCGCGCGGACCACGACGCGCGACGGTCGAAAAAAGAATTTCGTTTGGTCGACTCCTTCGTCGTTATCGAGGATCGATCGTCTGGATCTTGAATCGATTGGAAAATAATTCGACACGAGCCACGAGGACGGATAACGGACAATTTCTCGCACAATCCTGAAAAGCTGTCCGTAAAAAATAATCACGAGCACGAACGAAACGCGACTAAGAATGCAATTGGATTCCTTCCGCAAAGTTTTCTAGAGCGAGCTTTACCTCGTCGCGCCATTAGAATGCGCATGAATCATTAATCGATCGATCGCACCTGCGACTTATATCGAAGTTCAATTTATTATTCGCGAGCGCGTCTGCGAGCGTGCAGTAATTAAATTCGATTTTCCTCGCGTTATTTCCTCCCGCGGTAGCCCACGTACTCGCGAATCATTCGATTCGATTCGATCCAGACGCGAGATTTTCCTCCTCTTTCTATCGTAGCGTCTTGGAGACGCGGAAGCCTCGAAAGACGCGTCTCGAAAGAGAAGAGACTTTCAATTAATTTCCAAGATTCCTCGGCGCTGCACCCATTCCCCGTTCCGCGATTCGAGCGCCATTTATCGGCGTCCTCGGTGTTTCGCGTGCAGGACGTCTGCTACGTTTTTTTTCTTCTTCCAATTCCTTTTCTTCTCCCCTCCTCCCGTCTCTTCGTTTTTCCGTCGGTAGACGAGACTCGAGCGCGGTGCAGCAGTAGGAACGAGGAGTTGGCGAGGGTGGCAAGGGATAGGTAGACGGAGATATATTGGCAAGTAGGTGGTGGAAGGGGTGGAGACGTAGTCGGGTGAAAAGAGGAAAAAACGGTAGAACGAGATAGAGAGAAGAGTAGTGGCGGATGAAAGGAGAAGGTAATAGAAAAGATCGCCTAGGGCAAGAACGCGCGCGCGTGTAAGTACGCGTGTAGGAAAATGTAGACGGTCGGTGCGCGAGTCTTTATTTGAAAGAGAGGGAAAAAGGAGAGTCGGAAGAGTGGGGTGAGAGAGGAACAGGGAACGAGAGAGCGTCCGTAGAAATGGGATATAAAGAAGGAGAGAAGCCTACGCGGAGGGTGGAAGGTCAATTCTGCATTCGAGAAAAATCAGCCTGTAAGAAGACTCTGCTATTAAATCTTCCATTGGAAAAATTCCTTTCTGCCGTGATATTTAAATTTGTTGGAAAATAAGCTGTGCAATTGGTAACCCAAATACAAATACGAAAAAGAAAATCAATAGGAGTATTGAAAATCTGAATACAATTCGGTGAAACAGGAAGGAGATTAAGACAAGAAGAGTAAGTGAAGAGGAAGAGGAGAAAGTGGATGAACTTTAGAGGGGTTGGCTTGTGACTTTTTCGTCGGGGTACGAGAGATGGAACATTGGCGGTGGGGATAAGGAATATAAGAGGCAGCTTATCGCACTTGCTGAGCTAACCGTTTCACGTGCGAGCCTTCGCCGGCGGGCACTTAGCCCCGTCTTTGTTTACACAAAATCGAGCGAACGTCAGACGATAAGGAGCGAAGGTCTAATTTGCAATCGGCGGCTCGTCGTGTCGGCGCGTGTCTGCGACGAGTCGGATAAAAGACGGGGGCGAGCGGCACGAGAAAGAACGAGAGAGAGAGAGAGAGAGGAGGTCGTTTCGGTCGTCGGATTTCTCTGGTTATCTTTCTCCTCCCCTTTCTCTTTCTTCCCGTTTCGTTCGAGCCGCACGTGTCACGAAAACGCGCGGGAGGAGAGTTGGCCGCAATCGTGGAATCGATCATTCGCATTCTCAAGAGACAGAAGGAAAGAGCACGAACGGATTAACAAACCAGGAAAGAAAACGATAACAATGGGGAGTATTAAATTTGAATTTTCTCACAACCCTGTAGGCAGAGCACCGTACCCTGCGCGATAATCGCTTTAAAATTAAATTTCTGCTCGATTCGTTGTTGTTTGCGAGGAGTGAGAGCAGAGTGGTTGAGCAATCGTTCGGATTAACGAAAGCACGAAGGATCGTGGTCGCAGCGTGGCCACGATAAGATCCCACCTCTCCTTTGACACGTTATCCGCGAGTGTATATAGACCGAAGACGACGAAAAATAATAGGGGTGGCATTTTAGGAGGTAGCGGTTGCTTCGTCGTGGTGGTGGCGAATGGGTTTGGAGATTGAACGAGAGAATAAGAACGAGGAAGTCGCAGGGTGAAGGAAAAGTACGTTATTGCAGTGGGACTTTATTACGATAGTTTGGTCTTTCGAGTTTCTACTCGAGGAAGGAGGCGAGACGCGTCTTGCCTAATACGCGATGCGCTCGCCGAACACAGACGCGTCCCGACGCTCCGTGCATGTGACACCGTGGGCAAAAAGCTTATTGCGAGTCGCAAGTACCGGGCGTTAATTTATTCGGCGTTGAGTGAGTTAGGGGAAAACTATCGTAGAACGTGGAAATACAGTTTTAAGCTTTTTCAGGATAGTTACGGGAGCGTTTTCGGAACTACAGGGTTGGTAGAAAGAATAATTACATTGTTGAATTGGCGAATCGAGAAGAGGTGCCAAAAAATGATCGAATGGAAAATAAATAATTTGTGGCAAGAATAAATTCTAGCCATCGAAATTCGAGGATTGGCGGACATTTGGAGGCTTTAAAGTATTTTTGGAAAAGTTAGAGGAACATTTCTCGAATTACAGCGTCGACTTGTTTATTTAGAAGGAATCAATAACATTGGTCGATTCGTGAATCGAGAAGAGGTTCCAGAAAATGATCGAACGGAGAAGAAATAATTCGAGGCAGGAGTAAATTCTGGCCATCGAAAATTCGAGGACTCGCGTGCGTTTGGATGCTCGCGCGCGAACGCACGGTTAGCATAAAACACATGGAAGGCGGCCAGAAACGCGCTTCCTGTTTTCGAGGAATCGCGAATTTGATGCGCTCGAACGCGACGTCTCAGATTGAAGTCGCATTTCGTCCGAAGGCTCCGCCAATAACGTCGATTTATACGACGGGAGAGCACAGGAACTTTGGAAACACGACCTGCTTCTCGCAGTCTTCGAGATTTTAGAGATTTCCTCTCGGCGAGCGAGCTTCGCGGAAATTTGCGGCGTTCTCGAGTTTCGGCGATCCTTCTGGACATTCAGTCCGACTGGATTTTTAAAAACCAGTTTTGCAACGGCAAATAATTATTCCATTGATACCATACTGTACACCGTAAATAATAATACAGTAGACTCTCGTACAATGCATTTCGCGTATTATGAATTCAGATTATTGGAAATCTTGCTGTGCGAGAACTCTTCTCTCGTATAATGCCTATAATACAAATTCACACATTTAGAATTATTATTACCTTGACAGCGTTTATTGTTCACATTCTGTCATCTAGAACATTGTTTTAAAAATAAATGCCATTTATACGCTACTGTTGAAAAAAGAAGCTGATTCCACGAGTTATAAAGAGAATCCTGTTATACCAAAACAGCAGTGACAATATCTTCGGCTCATTAATACGAATTCGCATTCCAGAAACTTGCATTATACAGGAGAGTCTACTGTTCTGACATTTAGATGATTTTTCGAAGCATCGTCGATTCCACTCGCCACGCGCGCCTTCGACTTCCTCTCCGCCTCTCTCTCGCACATGCTCCCGATTGGTCGACAGAAACTGGCCCGACGTCGGCCACAGATACTCCGTTGATAACCGGTAACGCGATAACGCGCAATTTACACGGTAGCAGTGGCCAACGCGTGGGAGAGGCAGAACCGGGTGAAAGTTATAGTTACGCCCTTGAGAGGAAAATTCCACGGGGAGCGAAAGAGGCGGAGGAGTGAAGATAAAAATGATCGTTGCGGGGGTGGTCGCGGTGGTGGATGGATGGCGGAACGCGCGGGGTTGTTTTTGTCGGTGGCGGAGGGTAAAGGGTAGCGAGATCGTTTTGCGGGGGATGAAAATTGAGAGTGGGCGAGCGAGTGAGTTAGGAGAGGCACCTGTGGGCAGTCCCATGAATCTCTTTGAAAAGAGCGCCACGATGGAAGGAAACCTTCTCGAAAAACGCGACATTAGAATTTCATTTTTCGATGTTTTATTGATAACTGTTGATTTACGGTGCACTGAAAAAATTATGGCGAGGATAAAACTAAATTGTTTTTCGATCGTACAAAAGTAACTTGTGATTAGTGAAAGATAAATCGATAGATACCAGTCTGAATTTTGAAAATTGAATTCTAAGAATGTTGTTACTCTTACGATCACTTCAAATATTCCTATAAATTTTTATTCTTTACCGAGGAAGGTATCGATCTTCGAACACTAAAAAAAATAAAGGAAGAACGATTATTGCCATCGTCGATGGTCGAACTGATGGAGAGGGGGTCACACAGGGCGTCGCGACGCCTCGACGTGACGTCGACGTCGCGTTCCACCCTTCGCGCCCACGGGAAAATCCCGCGATTCATCGTCGAGCATAAATCGCCGTTTCGCGACAGACGCGCGATTATTAGCCGTGCCGTGAAATTGTTGCTGCGTTAGCCGTAATTAGAGCCGACGCGCCTAGCCGACGCTCGCGTCTCGTCAAACTTTCCAAAGCTGGCGCGTCGAATTTTTCACCAAGCCCAAATCCACAGAACTTACCCGAGCTTCCCGCATTCTCGCAGATCAGCGATCTCTCTCGAATTTTCGTCCGAATCTTTACAATCCTCCGTGTAATTATTCTTCCTTGCATTCTCGACGTATCTGCTAGAAACGAGTACCTCCAGTATATTCGTGTCTTAAAAACAAACACGATATACATCTCTTTGCAATTCTCATTTCGTGAACTTTCGCGGTTCTACACTCGTGGCCGATACGGAGCGCGCGAGAAAAGAATCGCGATTGCAGATTTCACAATTAACTGGAAAAGAGAAGCTCGGGGCAATTCTCGGCGCGCTTTCTCCTCTCACCTCCTCTCCTCCCTTCTCTTCTCTCTTCTTTTTCTTTTCTTTCCCTCGTGCTTCGCCGGGACCTACCGATCGGAACCTCGCAGGCTCTCCGCTTGATTTCAGAGTGCCCGTCACGATTCGAGAGTCGCCAGGAGAACGCGAGTGCCGTCTGATCGATCGTAGAGAAATCTGAGCGAGCGTCGTTCGGCGCCTCGTATATATTTTTTAATACGCAAAAGGAACTAAGTGAGAGGAGAAGGGACTCAAGATCGCGAAAGGGAAAAATATCGCGGCGAGTTCGACGCTCGATAATAATCCGTGTGACAACACGAGGAGGAAGGAACGTCGAGTCGAAGTGAGAGCGATGACGAAGAATCGATGCAAAATCTGCGAACTGCTGGGAGAGAGTCAGGTGTTGAATCGTGGAGTGAGCCATGCCTGCCACCTGACCAGCCTTCACCAGCTGAGCCATCCGGGGACGAATGGCTTCGGCTCGAGCCCCAGCGTGAGCTACCTCAACCACGGCTTGCTCAATGGCCTCTATCTGCCGCAGCTCAAGGACGTCATGCTCGCAGCCTACTTGCTCAGAGGTAAAGGAGGGTGTCTTAAAGTTCGACGA
The DNA here is from genome assembly GCA_944319695.1 of Tiphia femorata. NCBI lineage: Eukaryota > Metazoa > Arthropoda > Insecta > Hymenoptera > Tiphiidae > Tiphia > Tiphia femorata. The sequence goes on along the minus strand of OX090896.1, from coordinate 7,855,067 downwards.
AGAGAAGGTCGATTAAAGGAAAGGCTATCGATGACATTCGAATCTTATCTGTCTGTCTCGATATACAAATCGACTGTTCTTAGACGAACCTCGAAATTCTTACCATCCACGATCTTCTTTCAGCACAATCTTGCCTGATAAAAAAAAACATACTCACTCGTCAATACTTATTCGTGGATTATAGTAATTTAATAGATAAATTTATTTCACAGGCTCCATGCTAAAAATTCGCAAGTTTCTACATTTTTAATTTCGTCGAGATCATTGAACTCTTTATCACCGTCTCTCGCAATCTTCCGATCGCGAGGAGGAAGCCACCGTCCTCCTCGTCCGCAGATTCTTCGATCCACGAGACGCTTCTAAAATATTTTCCGCCTTCCGGCAAAGGTGTCCGCCGTCACCGCGACCGCAAACTGCGACTCCACGACGTCTCGCGCTTTTCATCCTGGAGAGTGAATCGGGTCGATGGTCCTCGAAGACCTTTCGACCAAATCGGCGGGCACGAATGCTCGCTCAGCGTGGCGGAGGCCATCCTCCTCCTCCTTCTTCTTCTTCTTCTCCTTCTTCTTGTTCGACGAAAAGAGCTCCACCTTCAACCACCACCCCCTCTTTCCACTCGTCGAGCGAGCACTTCCGTTTTTCCGTACAGATTCGCTCCCGGCTTTAGGGGCATGCGGTTCGGTTACCAAATCGTGGCACGATCCTTCGTAACCGACGGTTATCTCGCACTCGCCTACCTTCCGAATTCTCCTTTCTTCCTTCGCGATTCGATTCCGGGCGACGCGCACCTTTACCAGAGACTTTTCGATTTTTCAACAAAACACCGATACCCTGTGCCGAGATAGAAAAAGAAGCATGCTTCTCATTTCAATTTGAAAAAACGCGGTGGTTTCCTAAAGATAAAACATTCTATCGGTACAAACGTAGAGCGAACTACGTTAAAGAGAGTTTCTGAGATTTAGCGATGTTTAGAAAATTCGGAGAACGTGTGACATTTTCGAGAAACGATAAAGCTCCACGTGGCTTCGCCATGCGGAAAGGATTTGCTCGCGTGCATAATTCTTGAAGAATCCGCTCGGTCGGTGTCGCGCGGCCCGTCGCAAATCTGAAGAATCGTCGAAGTTGAGAGAAGTGCGTGGCTTCAGCCTGTGTTTCTTGATTCGTGGCCCTCCACGGTGCTCGTAATATCCCGGCGTAAAAGTCGTTCGCGAATACTCGATGTCTCGACCTCGATCCGAGGGAAGACGGAGGAACACGCGCGCACGAGTATAAAGGCTATCGGGCCACCACCGGCGTTCCTCGTTCGCGCGCGTGAATTATGTAATTCGATTGGGCTGCTCGCGTCGCGGGCAAGCTCTCGCGTTTACTTTCACGTGTGTACGCCGTACGCGCCCAGTTTCCCATGCCCGAGCGCAAAATTGTTAAAACAAGGATAAGAATCGTGCCGGGCACGAGAAGCAGGAAGGAAAATTGAATTTTCCACTGTCGGGTTAAGTCGGACGATCTTTCCAAGAGAATTGTACACTTGGTTTACCGTAAAACGATATTAAGGTCAATGTCCCTATTTCTACTCGTTCAAGACAAATGATACTGAAAACAGTAGTTTAAATTATCATTTTAAGTAACAATTAGCGAACAAATTGGTCGCTCATTTCGTCAGAAGTCGTACTACGTATAAAATTAAAAAAATATCATTTTAAGGACTTTTATTATGAATAATTGATAATTAAATGCAATGCAAGAAATGAACGTATTTCTACTCGGCTAAAATCGCGGTGTCCGTATATCTACTCACAACGTGTTCCTATTTCTGCGCATACAAGTGTAACAGAGTCAACTTTGGTTTATCGATATCAATAAGGTCGATGTCCCTATTTCAATTTATTTAAGACTACAACGACTGCTCGGATTATGAAATTTATTTTTAACAGCGAGCCTATGCAACTTCTGCGGTAGTATCTAAATAATTAATAATGAATCTTTCTGCAATGTATTTTATCAACCGAATATTAATGTCAAAAAGAATAGTTCATAGTGAGTAGAAATCAGGACTTGAGTAGAAACTGGGACAGTGACCTTATTACCCGTGGAAAAGCTCTCGAAGATATGATTTACAACGCGAGTACTTCGAGGAAGAAAATTGTTAAGAGAAAATGCCGTTGATGAGCAAATTACTGCGTCGATTAATCCGCAGAGTGGAGACTCGGAAGTGTCAAAGAATTTTATCGTCCGAACGCACGCGCGACTTTTATTGCGGACGAAGCTTCGGAAGAGCGCGAAAAGCTCGAGGATGGCTCTCGAGGGTGGGCCCACGCTTGCAAAGCACACACGAATTCACGGTGATTCGCGAGTATTTTCGAGAGGCTTTACTGCCAGTTGCCTGGCGTCGAAAAATCGCTCCGGTGTTACCGCGGGAGAGAGCCTCGCGCCACTAGTCCACCACCGGCGCCGTAATTCGCGCGCTCCCCGAGATCAAAGGCTCCGATTTAACCCAGCCGTCGATCCGTCCGATCGAATGGCTTTCCAAGATTCGAAATTATCGGTACACCGAAAGCTCCGGCCCGCGCTCTTGCCACTGGCCGAAAATTTACAGGCACCGTTACGCGCGCCCCGATTGAAAACAATCGTCCACGAGATACACCCTCCCGGCACAATGGTGGCTTGTAAATGTTGGGAGCAGCAAAGTTGAAGCGGCGGTACGGTAGACTGCGATTTATGGTAGAATAAAATTACGGACTTACCTCGAAGGCGCGTAGATGCACACGGATTTATTTAAAACCGAATAATTTCGACGTTGCTTCTCTAAAATTCAACGATTCGGTTCTCTATCGGTGTTTTACAATTTTACCGATAAACTCTCACGATCGCGAATGCTAATTCGCTCCTAAATTCGTCACTCACGAAGGATGCAATTTGGAAATTGAATTCTTCTTAAGGCTTTAGTCTAGTGTTCGCGATGAGAATTGGAAATCCTCTGATTATCTGTTAGTAACTGTCCCAATTATTCTCACGGTTCTCTCGTTTGCCACGTGAACGCGCCCGGCAATTACGGGTTAAGGGACGGCAAGATTGTTCTGCCGTTTCTCAGATTTCACGCGTAGGCCTCTCGCTACTGGATAAAACCGACGTGAAGGCCTTCGAGGCACGTCGCCTGGTGGCACGAGGTCTACCGCCGTTGCGCCTTCGTCGCCTTCGTCGTCTCGAACGCGAAGGAATCGGTGCTAGGGAAGAAAGTCGACGCTCTCGAGACTTTCACGAAAGGGGGCCCCTTCATGAGCCCGCTCGGCGAAAAGCGTCCGATCGTACGTCACCGAACCGCGGCGCGCACGCCTGTCCTCGATATCTCGAAATAGCGCGAGGAGAGACGCGAGCGAGCGGACGCGACGCGCGAGGAAAAATCGTCGCGCGATTTCTCATCGCGCTCGCCGGAGGACCTTCGCGCGAAAAAAAGGTTCTGCTTTCTTTTCAACCCTGTTTCCTTCTCCGATACAAGGGATGATTCGATACTATACTGTGGCAGAGGTATAATTGATATCGATGTCCTTCCGGTCCGGTTCCATCGTGGAATCAACAGTAACAAGTAATTAGCGCGAGAAACTATATTTTTTTCTGGTTATATTCTTCTTCGTTTTGAACCCTGTTTGTCTCATCGGTACAAGGGTTGATTCGATCCTTTAATGTGACAGAAATAAAATTGATATCGATGTCCTTCCGTTCCGGTTCCATCGTCGAATCAATGGTATCAGATAATTAGCGCGAGAAACTATATAGATTTTTTTTCTGGTTATCTGCTTCTTCGTTTTCAACCCTGTTTGCATCTTCGGTACAAGGGTTGATTCGATCTTTTAATGTGATATTACAAGTAAAATTGATATTGATGTTCTTCTGTTTCGATTCCACCGTCGAATCGATGATAATAGGCTATAGTAATTAGTTCGATCAAGCCTACAGATTTTTTCTACCAAGAAACCTTATCCAAACATGATTCCTCTCGATCTTTAAAAATACCCTCTAAATCCACTTACCTCGCCATTTTTCCTTTCCACATCCTTCTGTTCCAGTTCCATCCTCTAATCGACGATAATAGGCTCTAGTAATTAGTTCGTTCGACCCTACAGATTTTCTATGGAGAAACCTTATCCAAACACGATTCGTCTCGATCTTTAAAAATACCCTCTAACTCCACTCGCCTCGCCATTCTTCCTTTCCACCGACGAGAAAGAGCCGCTTGTCTCGTCATTGGCGCAGGGTGTACCGAGAAGAGGAACGCGCGAATGCCTTAGCCTTCGTCCTCTTCCGAGAAGGCAGACGTTACAAAAATATTCGTTGCGCCTTCGTTCCGTCCGCGCACCGTGAATCGCGCGAGATCCCCTCACGAGAGTGGATCCGAGAAGAATCCGCGGAGGTTTACTCGCTCGCACGCTCGTGTTGGGCGAGAACGCGAGCTTGGAATCCGGTCGTTTTGCAAAAAGGGCCTTAACAAATTCCCCGTAATTTCGTTCCTGCGAGCGCGTCCTCGCCGCTCGTCCCCCGTAATTAGCCGTCGCTCGTCAATTAGGCCCCCTCGCGGGCTGACACTTAATAGTGATTTAAAGTCGCGCGAGGGGTGGCGATGCCCATTGGGCCCACCAGGGGCCCATCGCGCACCTCCTTCCAAGGAAGAAGAGAAAAGACACTGGAGATACTTTACTTCTCGGTTAACTTTTTTTTTCCTCCTCTCGGACTCCTCTTTTCGATCTCTTCCTCTTCTGCTCCTCGTTCTCCGTTTCTCCTCTCGTCCTTTCGGCTTCTGCTTATTTTATTTATTAAATATTTATTCTATTTATTTTTTGAACCATGCTCTTCGACCCCTTTAAAATCTTTCGCATCTTACAAAGATTTGGAATATATGTATGTATATAGAGGAAACCATTGTCTCTGGGTTCTTCTCGAGTTTTCTGGACACAGTTTGAGTTTGAATGTTCGAGGTGAATTGAGAATACGGTGCGTAAAGGACGAAGAGAATGAGGTGGAATAAAAGAGGATGAGTGGATTATTGACAGGAGGCTCGTTTACGCGTAGGTATCCTGGAGAACGCGCGCAAACTCACGGCGTGCATACACGTTGCACGGTATCGTCGTTCGTATGGTAGCGCCTAAACTCGTTGGCATTTCACTAGAGAAAGTCGCGCGAGCCCGCGCCACGGCGCAGTCCGTCGGTTGCATCGCTTGTCCTTCTCCTTTCCTCCTCATTTTCCTCATCCTCGTCATCCCTATCGCTTCGCGCATCACTCGAATTAGCAGTATCTTGGGTTACATTTGAAAAGGATCTCGATCGAAGATACAATCGTAAATCGAAGAAACGAAGAAGTATTTATCGCATTCTTTTCTAATTAGGAAACAACGCGTTACTAATTAGGTAGCGCGCCTACTTCATCTTCATTCGTTTCATTAATTTTTGTAAAATAACCTGAAAACAAATTTCAAGGTGATCCTCGGCTCACACTTATCTTATAACTTTCTTTCAGAGTGCCGTGATAGTGAGATAGCGATAAAGAAAGGTACCAGAAAATATCTCTAGGTTTCAATTCCGTTGTCCGTAACTTTTCCGTTTCGATTTAACAACATTATTTTTCAGAGCCTTATAGGCTAGCAATTTATACGTTCTCCGAAGAGAGGGACTCGTTATCGAGTGTTCTCGTTCATTTGACGTTTCATCGAGCTCCTTCGAAAATCCACTTTACCCACATTTTTATTAAGACTCGCGATAAAAATCAGAATCCTCGACATGTTGCGTTTGATTTCGGGACGCGTGCGGCGCCCATAAACATCGCATCGAAAGGGGAGAGACTTCAGCAGGCGATCGCTCTCGTGACACCTCGCCAGATTGAAATAGTCGACGCTCGGCGTCGCACGACGCCCTCCTTCATTTTCTTCTCTTCCTTGAAATATGCTGGAGAAAAATACGGAGAAAAGAAAAAGGAAAATGGAAAATGGAAAATTGTGGCGGTGGAGGCGTATAATCAATCGTGATGCACCGGAAGTCGATCTGGCAATTTATGGAGTACACTCCCTTTTCCACCTTGGAAAAGAATTTATGCCGCGTGACTTCGAAGTTCTACGCATCGAATGTTCACCGGACGTGTGGAATTTGTCAACACGAGAAAAATATGCGGCACGCATGGGAAACCAAAGCGAGACTGGTCGACCGATCGAATTAATCCGTGGAATATTCGTTCTCACGCGCTCGCGCGATTTGCAACTGCTAGGCTACACTCCTTGTTTACATTCGTAGAATCTCATTTGCATCTCACGAACATCCGCATAGATCGCCCACGCGCCAACGGCCATTTGTCTTTTCGCGCTCGCTTCGAAATAGCGCGCGTAGTTCTACGCAATTGCGAATTGAAGATCTTGTAGCAGGAGCAGGGTAGCTCGATTTTTATAAGTATCGGATCTAATTATAATACTTGAAAAAAAAATTTATCTTCGTTCACCTACTCCTCGTGTTTCAGTATCTACATCAGATCGGTTTAAGATACATACTCGTTCTACGTATCATTTCGTTTTGTCATTATTTCTCTACGATCCGGTTTAAATTTCGATACCTTATTAGCATTACAACCTAAGAACCACAAATTAGAACAAAGTTGCCTGTTTATAATCTTACTATAAGGTTCTCGATCCCCATTATGCGTAGAAGCAAGAGTAAGCGCGCATTTGGGATTTTTTTCTAAAAAAATCTTTAGTCACGTATACGTGGATTTTCCCTGAAGGGATCCAAGATGACCATGTGTGATATTTCACGTCGAGAATTCGAGTATGCAAAGTGGCATGGATCAATCGGTAAGAAGAACGCAAGCCTGGAAGATCCTTCGCGCACGATCCCTGTGGCGTGAATTTTCCCAAGATCACGATAGATCGTTTCGTCATCGAGACGAGGAATCGAAGGATCGCGACGTGTAACGGCAAGCTCGATCGGTCTATCCCTCTCACGAGAAAAGAGGAAAACCAGGAGAACAAACGTGCGTGTGGACAATTTATTGCGTGGTTCGTGCTGCCCATCGTGGATTTATCTACGAGCGCCGATCGATCGAGCGATCTACGAGCGTGATCTGTGTTCAAGTAGGGAAGATCGTCGGAGGATCGTCGATCCTCTCCTACGAACTCGTAAACTTGAGGAAGAATCGACCGTCGAACGATTCTATCGATCCATCGATCTAGAGCGACCATTGCTTAGATTGTCCTCTCACCGAAGAAGCACCGAGGAATTTTTCCATTAATCTTCCATATGTCCTGTAATTCTCTCGAAGCTGCAAAAGATTTCCAAGTGAAAAAAAAAAAACTGTCACACCCGAAAGTAAAGTGATAAAATTAAGAAGAAGAGTATAAAGATTCGTATTACAATCCCGTAATTTTTAACGACGCTTTTAACCGGTGTTCGGTTTGGAGTACTGTTTGGAAATTGCCCAGTTTATTATTCGAATGATTATCCGTAGCACAACGGTGTTGAGCTTGGACGTGCACACGGTGGTTTGGAAGTTAACAGAAGGCGAAGGGATGAGGATTTGGAACGGCAGAAGGCGGAGGGACAGTGAATAGGTGGCGAGACACATATTTCCTCGGACGAATGAGCCGTTTCTAGCGCGCCTTGACCTTCCGCCTGCGGCCCGAAATAGAATTTGTATTTTTAGTCTCGCCTTTTGAACACGAACGCACCGCCCTCTTCTTTCGAAACACCTTCCTCCCCTCGCGCTTTTCCTCGCGCCTTTAATCTTGCGACAGGGTACGTGACGTTGCGCCCTCCTTCGAATCGATTCGAATCACTTTAATCCACTGGAATCGTCTCGATAACGTGGGTCTTATCGGGCGCAAACGATGCGCGTAATTGCGGCGCTAAAATCCGAAGGACTTGATAATTAAATCGGAAAGAGAAATGCCGTGCGGGTATTCCTTTCAACTATCTTACCCCTACGTCGAGCTACTTACGGAATTTGAAATTGATATACAGTAACATCCTCGTCGTATACCATACCGTAAACCGTTCGCGTCGGAGCGCGAATATTAATTAACGTCGTTTACGTACCGTAGATTCCATCCGGCCGAGGAAAAATAAATAATCCGTAGATGTCGAATGCGCTCGACGCGGCGAACTTCGCGGAGAGAATTCCTCGTGCGTCGAAGTTGTTGCCTCGCTCGCGAGCTCGGAACGTTGCCCGTCTCGTTACCAATGGCAATTATCGAGCTCCGCGAGTCGCTTATCACGCCCGGGCGAGCTTTATGATTCATAAGGTCGAGAAGCAGAGGTACAAGAGGAGGATGAAATGAGAGAAAGTGGCAAAACCGAAGACGTCAAGCTCGTAGGATCTAAAGAAAATATGAAGGATTGAGAGAAAGGAGGAAGGTAGAGTTTCATGAACTCCCTTCAAAGAATTCGATTGCGTTGTTCATCCTTTATTTACAGCAAATCAACAAATCAGAATGGAAGTATATTTAATATACGTAATAGAACTTCCGAGACCACGATGGACCGTTCATCTCGCACTTGAATTTAGGTGTAATATCCACGGTGATTCATTCCAAGCGCACAAACACACGAGCACCTGATGCACGAGCGGCAGACACACCGAAACTTTCCTCATTCGCAAATGGCCACTTGGAATTAACCGCACTAATGGATCCCACCTATCTTTGAGAACTCGAGGATATCGCGAGTGGTCACTTGTGCTCTAGTACTTACTTATCTATCTAGCAAACTGGCGCGCTTGTTAATATTAACGCCGAGCATCGTGCTCTCCCTTTTCCTCGATGTAAGATCACGATTCTACTTAATAATTGTCAACTTTGATCGGACCATCTGTTTGCACGCGGTCCAATAAAATGTGAAATCGATCGATGGTAAGCCAACGGTTAACGAGCGCTCGCTCGATGCTTCCATTGGCAGGACGATTTAAAACAGCGCTCAACGTGCTACCGTGCAGCGCGCACAAACCCGTGCGCATAAATCGCGACATAATATGCAAATCGTGCAAACGGTATGCGCCTCTTACTTGCAACGTGTTATTAGCGTTTTTGTCGCCCGTGGAGCGGGCCGAAGGAACAAAGTTACTCGCGCGGCGAGTCTGTGAGGCGCGCTCGTGCCCCCGCGCGTACCTACGTTCGACTTTTCTCGATTAACGGAACAAGTTGGAATAATAGGTCGATAAACAACAGGAGTAAAATGGCCCACCCGCTTTGTCGGCCACGCGTAAGAATGTCGGGGACAGTCCTCTCCTTCGATAATTGCGCAATTTAACCCGGAGAAATTTGTACGTGCAATTTCGAAGTTTCCGCCCTTGGCACGAGAGGCACTTTGTTAAATACAAATCTCTCCTCTTCCATATTCTCATCTTGATTTTCGCAAACATCTGAATTATCCTCTTCTCGTTTTTACGCGACATTTCTATCCGCGCGACTAGTTTCGCAAGCGAAATTTGCCGACGCCTTCCAAACTCGCAATTTTACGATTCGCCACCCACGACGGACTCCACGTGCCGGTAGACTCTTACGTAAAGGGAGGAGGTGAGAAGGTGAAAGAAAAAAGGATCCCGACGGAATTATCTCTCAGACCGTGTCCTACCGTCTGTGTGCGCCCACACTCGTTTTTCGTTCAAGAATGGACTCGATATCGCGTGACATCGGGAATTATAGTCGTGGAAGGTATCGAGAAAAGGACGAAGAAAATGGAAGCGACGAGACGGAAGGCCGTGCAAATGTGTCGTGCAACATTCTCAGTGGTTCGTCCGAGACTCTGTGTTTACGCCGAGTCCATAAGAAAGCAATACAAATTCCAATTCTGTGATCACCACCAATGGCAGCTCAGTGTGCGCTCGTCCTAAAATATCAACAAGAAATTGTAAGATTGCGAAAGAAAAAAAGAAAAGACAGACGATGAAAAACGAGAGTGAGAAAAGACAGAAAAATCAAATGAGAGAGAACACAAGTATGAAATAATTTGGAGAATTAAAGAAGAAAGAAGAAAAACGAACAGAGAAGAAGAAAAGAAAAAGAAGTCCACGCGCTCAGTGCCAATTAGCGATCAACAGATCGCGTAGGCGTCACGGGCTGGTGGCCGTCTGCTCTTGAATTAAGCCTCGTCGTCGCTTGGATTTGGATTTGCGGAGTCATGAGTCGTCGTCTCTTACGTACGACGTCGGCGTCGCGACGCCTGGAGGCAGTCAGGAGGAAAAGATGGACGGACGTGACCATTCGAAAGGAACAGAAGAAAGTGAGTAAAAGAGAGAAACGAATAAAAATGCAAGAGAAACGAAGCCTCGAGATGGAAGAAGAACGAGGGTTGAAAAATGATTTCACGTGTGCGCCTTTGGCTCTGAAAAAAATTTCGAGACACCTTTCGATAAGTGCGTGCCCGCGAACGTGGACGTTTGAAAGTGCGAAAGGCGGCGAAAGTCGTGCGCCGGTGAGAAATAAGAAGACCGAACGAGGAAAAGGAGAATTATAGTCACCCGTGGAAATTGGATCGCGCGAGGGTGCAGGAGAGAAGGTGAGAGCGGGATAACCCGACGAAGCGCTCACAAAAGATACGTCCCAAGGAGACAAAGCGAGAAGAACGGAGACGCTTCGTTACAGCGCGATCTAATCTCTCCGAAGGATACAGCCAGAAGTCCCTATGGGAGAGGACATAATTCTTGGACCGGTGCGCGGTGCGAACGACCAAGAAAAGAAACGATGGAAGCTGCGCGCGACTTCACTAACTCCGAAGAGACTTCAACCTTAACGCGGATTCTGAGCGTATGACAAAATTCTTGTCACGAGAACCGACACGATAATTATCTCTGTTAAAAAGAAAACAAACTAAACCAACGATCAACAAACTTGAAGCATCGGTGAAAGTATAAGAGAGTATGGAAAATTTTTCTGCTCACAGCCGCGAAGCGAATAACAGCGAAATGCGTTCTCCATAAACCGTATGATACATACTTTATTCTACAGCAAGGACAGTTCAAAATAAAACTAGAAATTCTACGAGTTACAGTGTACGAATTTCATCGTCGTTCCACAAAACTGCGTAGAGTCTGCACGTTCCTGGATGACACTGGGACGCTGTGGCGCGCGAGCAGAGTAATAATTGCAAAGCAGCAAAGAAGGAAGAATAAAAAGGACAGAAAATAGAACACCGTTGCGGAGCAGGAGCACCGGCAACGAGAATTCAAAATAGAAAGAGAAATTCTAGCGAGGGACTTGGAACGTACAAATGAGAAGCGAATGCAACGAATCTGCGGCGGACGCATGCGGAACGATACCGGGGGCAGAGTATTATAGCGCCACCGTTAGGGAGAGCCGCAACACGGTAGGAATGAGCAGTAAGAATAATGTAGCGACCCGCTTTGCGCCATTGGCGTCAGCCAGCAACCGAGTAACCTTAATCGGCCGAGATTTCCACGGTGCGCCGTCGCCGCCTCTTCTGCCTCCTCCTTCTCCACCTCTTGCCTCTCCGCCTCCTCTGTCTGCCCTGCCACCGCCTCCGTTTGCCGCCCCTCGACCGCCTTACCATCGGACTATCACGCGTGTACACGCCGTGAGACGGGATAGGCGGGACGAGACGGTGAATTCGAATTGATATTCAAATATTCAGGTTTTCATTCTCCAAACATACATTCTCCTTTCTCTCTCTCTCTCTCTCTCTCTCTTTCTTTCTGTTCTAGTGCAAAAGGTGGTAGAATAGACAGAGGAAAAGTCGGATGTAGAAAGGGTGAGAGAAATTTTTAGGGTGAAATGTCCCAATGCGTCCCCAATGAATTTACTCTCGTTCTTTCAATGTATTCACTTGCTTTTTGTTTGTGGATTAGTGTGGATACATTGAAGGCGATTGCATGTGTACGGAGAAAGAAAGTGAGTGGATGGAATTAAAATTAGTAATTTGGATTGATTACGCTTGTCGGTTTGTTAGATATCTTTCCTCGTACAAGCAAACCCAGAAGACGAGTAGCGAAGTTTGTCGATTTTGCCTAGGGCTTTCTTCAAACTTTCGGAACTACCCTTAGGGTGGAAACATGTCGAAGATACCTCGATGCTCGCTCGTGAGGCTTACATCGCGGTCGATACCTCGATGTTACCTCGTGATGCAAACTTTTGGTTTTAAATGTAAGGGCGCATGCTCGGGATGAACAGATTCGAGGATCTTGGACACGCGCGGTTACATTTAAAATAATAGGTTTGTTTTACACGGTAGTATCGAGGTATCGACCGTGATGTAAACCTTAAGGTCGAGCATCGAGACATCTTCGATATGTTTTCACCCTTGGAGAGCCATGAGGGTGAGGAGAGAAGATTTTGAAGCGGTGCACGATAATAGAAGGAACTGCTCGGGTGCCACGAGAATAATGCAACGACCCGGTTCAGTGCATTGGCGTCGTCGGCCTGCAACCGAGTAACCTTAATCGCTCGATGGTTTCCTCCTCTTCACTCTTGCACCCTCCTCGAGAAATACTTCACGGTGGATCTTCGTCGGCGCCACCCTTGGATCGTTCCACCCCGAAATCTCAAAGTCGCTAAAACTACCGAAGAAATAATTTAGCAGCCGTTCACCCGCAAAAGACTTTCGAGCACGTGTGCGTAGGAACGTGAATAATTTCGCGAACTTGTGCTTATAGTTTAGAGCCATTGATAAGATTCGGACTTTTCGATATTAGCATATCCGGATATTCAAATTGCTCGATAATCCAGTGGTAGAATTCGAATAATTCGGACGTCGCTAAGAAGTCCGAATATTATTTATGTAGTTTATCTTAATCTTTGTCGCGAATTAATTAATTATGTAAATGGATGTTTAGACACCTCGACAGTATTGGAAAATAACTATTGTCCATGGCCATATAAGCTGTTTCTCTAGTCTACGTAGCGTACGTATACTCGAAATTCGTGGAGTAGAAATAAAAATCGGATCTCTCTGGCGTGGACCACGAGAACTAAATTTTTTCATGCGCAATGGAACGAAACGCGGGTCACCAATAACAAAGTATGTATTTTTCCAACGACCAGAAAGCTTCCAACGCTCGTTTTAAAAATTCGAAATTCCTATTTTTTCAAATGTTCTCACAATTATTTTATACAACTAACAAAATTTTAGAAATACATTTAGAGACGAGGAGTAAGAAAAATTTGTCTCCAAAATCTTCGTTCTCTCTTCTCAATTCGCCAAAGTTTGGGGACGCCGCTGGAGGAATGCGCGGATTTATGTGCAACGAGTGCGAGCGGACGGTCAGAACGTTAAAATGTCGCAGATCCGGCTGCTCTCTGGCACCTGAGTGCAAAACCTTGTCCCTGAACGGCCTACCATCGATTATTCCATACCGCGGACCCCGGTTTAATCGCGCTCGTCCCGAAAACCGCGTCCCTAACTGTCTCGAGAGTTCACCAAGAAAGAGGGCTGATCCATCGATGAACGATTTCCATCGGAGCATCGTACGCTCTTCAAGATTTAAAATCTCAGACCAACAAGAGCACGCGTAATAATTTATAGATCTCATTTTTAATCAAACATACTTTTTCATTTTCACGAAAGAAAAAGCCAAAATGTTGCTGATTAACAACTAATAAGATGCATTACAAAACTAAGAACAGAAATGCAGAGTATTAATATCCGAGAATTTAATATTCGCGAGTCAAAGGGTTGACAAAAACGCTCGAGAAAATATTAATTTCCTCGCGTACCTGTTCCTCGTGCGACGTATTTGTCGGTGAAGCGTCAACTCATCGTTGAGAACCGAAGCGATGTTTTCACGCTCGACGATTCCTGCACGTGAGTCGGAGTAAACAAGGCAATGAATGATGAATGAAGTGAATGAATGAATGCATGAACGAGGCACACGGATGAATGGTCTCGTGCCGCGAGTTCGTTTAATCCTCCACTCGCGACAGTTCTAAATGCAGTTGGGCACGCTTTTAGCCCATCGAACCATGCGAGATCGGATAGTGGCGCGCGCGCGCGCACCGCGTTGTCGATGGATGGCGCGGTAAAAAATTATCCACACGATTTCACAAATCTCCCCGGCTCATCGGTACAGATCAATTTTTCAACACTGCCGTTGACGTCGAGAATCGCACGCTTGTCAACGGAGAATTTTTTTCTACCACGAAACGATCTCGATACACCAAGAACATCGATCATCGATGCACGATCGACAAAGAGACACTTGGAATTAAAATTCGCATCCTTAAGGAAAGACTCGACAACGAAAAAATTCGTGAACGCATCGTTCTCCTTCGCTTCGACGTGTCCCATTTTGCCAAATGATCAACCTAATCGTCCTTTTCCGCGCAGTTTGAAAAATCTCGATAGTCCTCTCACTCGTGTTCCAAAGCTAAGCAACCTCTCGGCGAAAAGCTTCTGGAGAATGTGAAAGGACGTGGATAATGCACGGGGCACTGCGAGTTTTTCGTGAGAATTGAAAAGAGCCGCGCGAAGAAAGTAGCGGAGAGAAGGCCGGGGAATTGAAAGGCGCCTAATTCGACAGCCACGGGGCGCTCGTTCGCGCGCGCGAAGATTCAAAAGGCGAGGGAGAGAAGGGAATCGAAAAGATTTCGAAGGCAGCTGTGTATCTCCGCCAGAAGCAGAGCGAGCGTTTGGTCCATCTGCTCGGCTCTTCTAGCAAGGGCCACGCACGCGAACTCGTCGTTCGCGCTCGACGGCTTTTGCTCGCCCGCTCGCGCAACGGCCACGACGACCAGTGAAGTGGGCATTAAACGCGCTGAACGGTGAAAATAGAGCGCAAGAGGCGAGGAGTTGGCCTAGTAACGGCACAAATCCTACGGTGGTGTCAACGTATCTTCGCTCAGCCACGGGAGCAGCTCGCCCGCCTTATTATTCGCCCGCGCCTTCGTCCGCGTTTACCTTCTTCTTTTCTCGCAACCTCTTTTCCACCTCCTCCCTCGACAATCTATCTCCGCCCTGATAAAATCGTATTCTTCAAATTCAAACTTAATAATTCATCTTAATAGATATTCTTAATAGATGAAAATATTTTCTTATGGATATCACGATTTTTGAAATATATTCTTAATAATCCATCTAAATGTCGCGACACAATGCGTGTCAGTATTCGGTTGAGTTAGGTTACACATCGCATGCGGCACATGTCGATACCTGTATCCTGTGTTGTGCAAAAAGTATGGATAAGGAAATGACGAAGTGGCTAGAAGAAGAGGATTTGGGCGATTTAATGGAGATATTTACAAGTAATAGAAATACATGTATATATGAATTGTAATCTTCTCTCGTGACTACATTTCTCAACCAATTCCGATTTCAAGATATGGATAGTGTAATTTTTGACAATATAAAGAGTGAAGCATTTCATTAAGAGGTTTGTTTCCAGTAATTATATACGAAATATATCCATACAAATTTGTTACCAGACTATGTTAAGAATATCTGATAAGAACATCTGTTAAGAATATTTGATCAGAGGAATCAGTTTTGAACATTCTACTCTTAAATTAAGAAGATCCTCTTGTTGCTTATTTTAGTAGGAAATATTCTAAACTTAAGTGGTCAATTCTTAAGATGAGAATACAATTTATTCAGTGCGCGCTTGTTTTATTTGCGAAAGAGAACGAGAAGTCAAAAGCGAAGGTGTTCAATGATAAAAGAATTCTAGAAAAACCGGAGATTCTCTCCGAAGATGATGATTATTACGAAGCAATTAAATCGATTATAATACATGTGCCGGTGATTGTGAATGCGGTATAAATCAATACTTCCGTAAAATTAATTTTTCTATTTATGTAGCGTTATTGTTAACTATACAATTGAAATACGGAATGATTCGTGAACCAAACTTATCTGACTTAGACCACTTTCACAATCACAGACACTGTATTAATGTAATGTAATATCAACCCCTTCGCTTCTATTTTCAATACGTCTTTCACCCTCGTTTAAAAATGCTTCATCTTCTTCCAATCGTGCTCTCCTAGTTTACAAGGCTACTTTGAGTACCCAAGCAGAAAGTGCTATTTAATAATCGTTAAATCCGTCAAGGCGGATTGACTCTCTTCAAGCACTTCACTTCCAGGTAGAAGATTAATACCGTTCCTAAGAATCTTCCACTTTATTGATCTCTTCTCACGCTCTTCCATTCTCATAGATAAACCAACGAAGATCCAACGATGATAAAAAAACAACACCAAAATAAATAATTAAATAAATAATTTCCAATCGACTTCTGTATCGAATAGAGGTAGGATCCGAGAAATAATAAAGATATCAAGTTCGCACGTTGGATCAACCCCTGGCAAGAATACAATTCATCGGAAACAGACGTTCCACGTCAGCTTAGTCGACACTCCGAAGCGCAGCCACCTGGAACAATAAATAAAAGGCGATCGGATCGACGAGAGCTCCCGATGTGGGATCGTTAGCCGGTACCGGAACGCCCTAAATAAAGGCGTAGCCGGTTCTCCACCCGGAGAGATTTTCATCTCGACACCGTACGAACCTTGGAGAACCTTGCGCCATCATCGTCCCGCCGCGCTCCTCGGCAAAGGTCAAGCGCCGCCGTTGCGCGCGTGGCCGAGAGAGGAATCGGCCGAGGAAAAGAGAAGGAACAAAAAACG
Organism: Tiphia femorata; assembly: GCA_944319695.1. Classification (NCBI taxonomy): domain Eukaryota; kingdom Metazoa; phylum Arthropoda; class Insecta; order Hymenoptera; family Tiphiidae; genus Tiphia; species Tiphia femorata. The sequence goes on along the minus strand of OX090896.1, from coordinate 7,838,472 downwards.
AAGAAGAAGATGAAAAAAAAAAATGCGATCTACGCTCGGTGTTTACGCCTATGCTTATCGTCGCGCAGTCCGTAGACTTAGTTCCTCGTGTCGTTGTTCGGCACCGACGATGGTGTTGGAGCTGGTGAGGGCGCGCGTGCGCGCCACTAGAAGGCGATACTACACGTAGCCCGGTGCGACATAATAACGAGGAACGGAGCGAGTTCCTGTTTTCGGTCCGTGACCCGATAGAACTCACCGATTCCCTTCGACTACGTCATTCCGCTCGAGGAGAAGTCCTGAAGTTTGGCGAAGGTGGAAGGAGGTTGAAGTCTTGGGCGCGCTTGTGGCACGGTCGAGCGTGGCGAGCATCGTTGGTATTTAGTGGTGGAATTAGATGTCGGTAGGATTGGAGTGAAGAGAGATCAATGGAAAATTTAATTTGTATCCTTGATTTTGAACCCTTTGACTGCGGCGCGCTCTCGGACGAATCCATCAATATGTACGGCGCGTTTTTCGCATGTCAGTCGCTGCGACTGGTTGTCCACTGACCAGTGATTAAAACAATACTCGGAAATTTAATACCATTCTTTGGGTTTAAAAAATAATACTGGCAAATAAATTAAAAATATCAATTTTTTTTATTTATCTTAAGTAACATTTTAAGCTATTTTAATTTACTTAACTTTATCTGTGCATTTCTTCAATAATAATCGGTAATTAAATATAAAGGTGTGATACTTTTATTTTTTACTTATACTTTCATTTTTTTTACGCCTTTCGTATATATTGATGGACTTGTGAATGCGTATGTATACGCCTTTAGCAATCAAAGGGTTAATTCAACTTGTTTATTATTTTCAATTGAATAATCTTCAATTGAGTAATCGAGCCTGCGCTCTCGAACGCAAGAATTCGTGTTCACGAGTTTGGTAATCCCTCGTAGTAATCCTCTCGGCGCCTCGTTCGACGAGCGATCGACCGAATGTTTCTCGTGCACGGCGGGATATTGTTTACGAGCATCGTGAGCAAGCGTTACGTTCCGATACCGTTGACGTCATCTTCGCGAGATTAGCGCGCGCACTTTTCCACGAACCCATGGAACGGATGGACACCGATCGATCGTATCTCAGTTTCGTCGTGCGCGTTTCTCGTCGTCGCCCGTCGTCGTGCCTAGCAAATTCTTCGCAATTGGCATTAGAAACGGAGTAGGGTACACAGTAGGTGAGAGCTGTGGAGGGAAGCTTATCGGAGGACCGTGACGTTAAGGGGGGAAGTATTAGCGACTAGTAGCCTAAGCGGATTTGGTCTCGCATGCCAACGGCAATCGCGGAAATGACAGTAGCTTCGCTGACAAATCTTTCCCTCGCGCTGGATTACTTTCTTCGACGTTAAGGTCCACCTGTCGAGAGATTAACCTCGAGCGTGCCTAAAGAAATTCTAATATCGGAGCGTGAGGTTCCGGTGGAAGAAATTGGAAATGCAACGCGCGAAAGTTATTCGTTCGAATCGCACCGCCGACGTGTGTTCTCATGGCAAATCAGCCGACACATTATTTTTCTCATTGTTCTCTCTTATCTATCGCAAGTACGTGTAAACAGACTAAAATTCTAGACCCTTTTATTTACACAGAGTTTTCGCCACGTAATTCGGCCGATGACGTACGGAGATTCGCTCTTATTTTTCGCTGCTCCGACTAACCCACGCGCACTCGTGATCCGCGTGTGTCGCACGGGCTCCTCCAAATCCGAGGCCCGACTTCCGGCTTCTGTTTTCGCGATCGCTAGATGAGAGAGGCCGTGGTGACGTCATTTGGCGATCAAAGACCGACGAGGCGGCCGCACGAGGAGAGCTCGTCGTCGACGCACCTACCTTTTTACGGTTCCGCACGTGGCGCCTACTTTTCGCTCTCTCCTTACCCACGGCTCTCTCGGTCCCTCCGACTCCTTTTCTTTATTCTCTTCTGACCTCTCTCGTCAACCACACACCTCTTCGTCTCTCGTCGGTCACCACATCGGCCTTGTCCTCTCGTTCGTCTCACGATGGTGACGCCAGCTCGTCAGAACGCTCCGATTCGCCTCTTTCCGGGAACAATTGTTCTATTCGCGGAATCCACGAGTCCTTTCGTTCTTTCATCCTTATTTTTCTGCTTCTCGTGCTTTTAAAGTAAACACACACGATCACCAATGAAATGGACGTATTTTTTTTATAGTAGGTACTGAAGTATCATTTCTGCGAGAGGTTTCGAATAATTAAAAGGATTACGTTTTCTTCTTCCTCACCTCTAGCTCGTCCACGCGAAGAAGCGCTGCGATTCGCCTCTTTCCGTGTACAATTGTTCCATTCGTGGAATCTACGAATCCTTTCGTTCTTTCGTCTTTATTTCTCTGCTTCTCGTGCTTTTAGAGTAAACACACACGATCGCCAAAGAATTGGACGTGTTCGTTGATTTTTTTATAGCAGGTGCTGAACGATCATTTCTGCGAGAGGATTCGAACAACTGAAGGGATTATTTTTGCTTCTTCGTCTCTCGGAATAATTTCAGTGACTCCATCAGCCTTGTCATCTCGTTCGTCTTGCGAAGATGACACCAGCAGTCCTCTACGCGAAAAAGCGCTCCGATTCGCCTTTTTCCGTGTACAATTGTTCTATTCGCGGAATTCACGAGTCCGTTCGTTCTCCCATCTTTATTTTTTTTCTTCTCCTGCTCTTTGAGTAAACGCGATCACCAAACAATTGAACGTGTTCGTTGATTTTTTTATAGCAGGTGCTGAAGGATCATTTCTGCGAGAGGTTCGAAATAATTCAAGGGATTATTTTTGCATCTCCATCTCTCGGAATAATTTCAGTGGCTCCATCAGCCTTGTCATCTCGTTCGTCTTGCGAAGATGACACCAGCAGTCCTCTACGCGAAAAAGCGCTCCGATTCGCCTTTTTCCGTGTACAATTGTTCTATTCGCGGAATTCACGAGTCCGTTCGTTCTCCCATCTTTATTTTTTTTCTTCTCCTGCTCTTTGAGTAAACGCGATCACCAAACAATTGAACGTGTTCGTTGATTTTTTTATAGCAGGTGCTGAAGGATCATTTCTGCGAGAGGTTCGAAATAATTCAAGGGATTATTTTTGCATCTCCATCTCTCGGAATAATTTCAGTGGCTCCATCAGCCTTGTCATCTCGTTCGTCTTGCGAAGATGACACCAGCAGTCCTCTACGCGAAAAAGCGCTCCGAATCGCCTCTTTCCGTGTACAATTGTTCTATTCGCGGAATTCACGAGTCCGTTCGTTCTCCCATCTTTATTTTTTTTCTTCTCCTGCTCTTTGAGTAAACGCGATCACCAAACAATTGAACGTGTTCGTTGATTTTTTTATAGCAGGTGCTGAAGAATCGTTTTTGTGAGAGGTTTCGAACAATTAAAGGGATTATTTTTGCGTCTTCACCTCTCGAAATAATTTCACTGGGTCTTCGGTTAAGAGATAAAAAGAGAATGAAAGTGAGAGAGAGAGAAAGAGATGGAGGGGTCGGAGCGTGGGCGAATCGCGATAACGAGCGCATCATCCGCGCGCTGTTTTGTTTGTCCCGCGGAATACGAGCGAAGGGGGAAGGCGGCAGGCTGTGGCAGGCAACCACCTGATGCGCTCCGCGATTTACCGCGCGTTGTAATTCTCGCGACGGGACAGCAGCACCACCGGCAACTACCCTTCGGGTTACTTTCGGGCCTCGGTGTGCCGCTAATTTGCTCTCTCTCTCTTTTTCTCTCTCGCATGAAAAAAAGGAACCCACGGAGATACGTGCGCCGAATTAAAAGGTTACACGTGTGTGGTTGAACGATTCGACGAGAGCACGTGTAAGTATTCAACACGTTGACTTCCGTGTCGCCTGAATTTTGGCCACTGTTTGTATAACTATCGGTAGAGTTAATTATTTTTCTAAATATATGTATATTTGTAATCAGGCACTGAAACGATCACTCAAATTTTGTTATAGTTAATGTTAAAGAAGCACGAGAATTCAGAAACAAATCGTCGTGGTAAAGGGACGTTAGAAAAACGATTCGCAGTGAAAGAGTTCGTAATCGTGAGTCCAGGTTTGGCTACGATGATAAGGTGAGAATGTTTAGGCCAGACGCGCTTGAATGCCTTTGCGATTGGTCGATTGACACGACCGGGTGGTGACAACCACGAGTTTATATCGGAGAATGGATAGAACCGACCGCAAGATCTAACGATTGACAGGACACGAGTACTGTGCGCGCCAGTTCTCAGCCGATTTTAAAGCCGTTCGCGTTAGCCCGGGGACACACGTGCAATTATCAGTTTTGTAACTGGCTGTGAGATAGTTTGATCCTCATTCGGTTAGACCGTACCGGTATTAGAAGCTTGTTAAAAATCTTCGCGTTCGCACGAAGTTGCTTATTGCGATCGGTCACGCAACCGAATGGTTTTGCAATTGATAATTACACGCGTGTATCTAACGTAATTAATGAATCTAAAATGTCAACCTCGACGAGGCTTAAATTTTATCGATAAAGTGAGAAAGACACCCACCTGGGGGAGAAGTAATTCCGAATCCTAGCTCATAAATCAGCAATCGTAGTTTCTTTATTCAACGCATTGCAAAACAAAGAACTAGGATGATAAAGTGTTTTTGAACTGAATGCAAAAATTCAATCTCTGGACGAACCTTAATCTCACCAACATAATGAAGAAACCAAAGAACCCACATTGGAGAAAAGGAACTCTATGCCCAAACTCGTAATCGTACTTTCTTTATTTTCTACCCTGAAAGATAAGAAACTAGGACGAAAAAATGCTTTCGAGGTAAATGCAAAATTTCAATCTCGACGTGCCTTAAATCTGACCGATAAAATAAAGAGAACCCACGTGGGTGAAAAGGAACTCCGAGTGCTGGTAGTTCGTAGATCAGCGATCGTAGTCGGGTCCCCCGTGGCTCGGCTCTGGTGTGTGCGCGCGCGCGTGTCGGCCGGTGACTCCGCCGATTGCTATCGCTCTCCAGCGATCTCCTACTCTCTATGATCCACTGGTCTACCTTCTGGGGTTTCGGTGAAGGCGCGAGCGAGCCATTGAGAGCGCCAGGGCCCCCCCGGATTCTGTTGAAGCGAGTCAACGACACCACCAACGAGCACGTAAGCGCGAGCGCACCACGGGTCCTTGACTTCTCTAGGCTACCACGCGGGTCGCTCGTTCGAGAGACTTTTCCTAGCGCGATACGCGATGATAAAACGAGTTGTAGTACCGTATCGTGTGTACCTACTCACGTAGATAGATAGTACTGGGCTGCGGGTGCTCCTGGCCATTGGAATTAGTGGGAGAGGCTAAAACTAAAGTACCTCTACGCACGTTCGATCATGTTTTACGAACCAGCTTGCATCGAACAATTCGATTCGATTGTCCAAAAGTCCAAAGACGATCGGAACACGAAGTTTAATTTAAATCGTGAAGCGAAAATAATTCTCTTTGCTCGATATCAATCGATAACCCCTCGAGAATCTTTGCAAATATCTCCGACACCCTTTCAGCAGCACAGTAGGATAAAAACGAATCCATCGTGACCTCCCTTCGCATAAAAACCTAAAGTATTATACCATTCGCTTAAACTATAAACTACACGTCTATCCACGAGAGAATAAGGGAGAAAAATAGGAGAGTGCTTGGGGATGAAAGATAGGAGGTGTGAATGGGTGGAGGGATGAAGAACGAATTAAAAGGACGGACCATGGCGGCAGGGACGAGGGAATGAATAAGAGAATTAGAATAGAATGGACGAATGGAGAATGGAGGGGGTGGTAATTGAGTGAGGGATGCGCGATTTTCCAGCGTGACTCTAGCCGAAGGTGGTGAGGGGATTTCTTGCGCGAATGAAAGGACTTAAAGATAATGGAACAAGAATAAGGGAGAATAATCGTGAAACTGGAGATTCTCCGCCTTTCTTCCGTCTCTCCGCGATTGCCAATAAATGGACCACCGATGATCGTCGAGTGTCTTCGCCGGAGGTGAAGGCGCCTCTTCATTTCTCCTCCCACCCTACTTCGTCCTCCCACAACTCTCCACGGACCCTCACCTAGCGCGGACCGCCAAGTTGAAACATTTTCTGATAAAGCCGACGTCGGATGGCGAATTAATCCTGGCCGAGCGCGCTCTTGCGAGCTATCTCCTTCGATCTGCTCCTTTATCGAGGAACGTTTGTCTTCCCGTTATTAAGACCGCGACCACCGTTAGGTCGCTCGAGTTCCCAGGACGACCGCCGTGAGGATCGGACAAGCGCGTTCGCCACCTACCACGAGCTTTTCCGTGTGACTTGGGGATTATTCGTGGCCGTTGTCGTTTGTTCGCTTCGCGGACGATTAGAGATCGGTGGCTGTAAAGGATCGTTGCTACAGGAGGGCGATCAAATTTATCATGGGGTTGGAATCGCGGTGATTTATATCGTGAGGATCTTTTTTTCTTCTTTTTCTTCTTCCTCGAGGAAATTTGCTTTTAATTTCTTTCGAGTTTTTATAGTAGACGACCAAGAGGCCCACAAATGGAAATATTCGAAAGCTAACTCGCGAATAATTTTACAATCCCCCCGGAGGAATTCGAGTATCCGAAAATACATTGGTCGCGTTCTTAATTCAAGAGTTTCGCGATGTTGTACGAGCTCGTTGATCTCTCACCGTACAGAAGACACGTCCTCGACTTAATTTCATTACGGTTTCTGGTCCACAGACAGTTCTCCGTGAAAAATTCATTTTCCGCTGCGTTCTGCTTTTCGGGGTCGAGTACGAACGTCGATCCAATTATATCGTCGAACTCCCCACGAATTTTAGGGTAGTACGCGAAATGGACGAGGAGAACGAGACGAATTTAGTGAGAGGGTTGGACCGTTTGAATTCGATGAGGGACTCGAATAGTAAGGGGCTTCGAATAAATTCGAGATGAATTCTTAGCAGGGTGGTCGATGTGAATTTTTCGATGTAAGTGACTTTACCATATTCTTTTTTCATTTTTGTACTACTAATTAGGTAACACGTGTCTCTCCAATTTACAAAATGTAGAAAACCAACCTGTCTACAAGTACATGAATTCGATGTAAGTTCTACCGAGAATAGATGAATTTTAGTGGATCGAAAATCGAGTCTTATCGATCAGTTTCAAGACATCTAACAACTGACGTTTTACGAAACCGGGAAAAATTCTTGAAGAGAGCTTCTAAGAATATCAAGCCGTGAAATAAAATTCTCCTTCGAAATGTCTTTCGGGATTCTTCGTTTGCTGTGAGCACGAGGACGAAGGACGACAGATCCGCGAGGCTACGGACAGAAAAGGCTCGAGAACGAACGAGAGAGCTGCCGGGGCTCGATTCGCTTTGCTCTCGCCATCCTGAAACTTCGTTACGAGCGACCGGGGACCTAACCGAAAGAGATTCCTCGCGTGAGACGCTCCTGCTTCGTTCCTCGACTCCCTCGTTCGCGAAAATCGTTTAGGTCTGGGCTGCTTCTTTATTGAAGCTGTCCCCCGTCGAACGCACAGTCGCGTAGGGCCAGCATGCCGCGTGAGAGTAGAAAGGGATGGAGAAGCATTTGGAAATTTTCGAAACACGGCCAATTTGTTAATGGAGAAGGACGATAATTTTTAATATTCGGTTAGAGAACAACGAACGACGACTGTTGGAAGGATTTGTCTCGATTGAAGAATAAAGAGCAGCGCAGCAGGATTTATCAAAAGATCCCTCGAATGGACACGAAGAAATTCGTCAGTTAAGATTGTGAAAGAAGTGAATTATTTTCAACCTGGATATTTGTCGACAAATTATATTATTACTGTGTTTGAGGACTTGTTGGTAATATTGAGAGTTTAGAAAGGAGTGTACACGAATATTTGACATTTGAGAAACACTGTCGCGAAGCGTAGAATATGACGAGAATTTTTTGGAACACTTTTATCAGACCTCCCTATGAATTCGCAATGATTCCATCCAATCAAGAAGTGTCCTTCTGTCCTCGTATTACACTGTCTTTTTACGTAAAGTGTAACGTGGGCAGCCTGGTTTTACACAGAAACTTCGTATTTTTTACATCGTTTTATAGTAATTGAATGCCATCGGAGTTCTTTAAACGCACGTGTAACTCGATTAATCTCGAAACGTTATTTACCTTCATATGGCGGACGTCTATTCGCCGACTCTTTTTCCGTGAAATCGTCGTTGTCTTCGGGCCAAAGGTATCGCGATATATCGATCGACTTCTTTGAACAGCGTTATCTTATTGATTTACGTGACTTAACTTCTTACTCTCGCTCTTCCACGTATCGCATGCAAACGCCACTTCTCGAAGCTTCTGCAATATCGCGAATTTCGATCGTTCTCAATTATCGCTGTCGACTTCGCGAAACGCAAAGATCTTCACTGCACACTTCTCGTAATTCTCCTTTGAGCTTTACCATTGAATAGGTCAACCAGCGAATATCAGCGAAAGAACGAAATTGCGGTGGAACCCTTGCGATTCTTCGTGGCTATAACCAAGAGCTTCTCGAGCTTTTGGCTTTTTGCACTCGTTCATGCGCGCCTCTCTCCCAAGAGAACTCCAAGCAGAATCTTCTACGAAAATCCTATTCGTTCTTTTTCGAGGAAGAGAAAAAGCGCGAAGGGCGGTTGGAAGAGAGGCCAAGCATTTTTCAACGTTTGAAGCAGCAGCAGGAGCCCTGAATTTTTTAGAACGTGCCTCGGTTTTGGAGTTCGAGAAATTTTTACGCGTCTTCCTCGATTTCCAGAGGCGCTACTTCCCTCCAAAATTAATTCCCTGTCCCGCAGTAATCCTAAGAGTCCAAGCTACCCAAACGTGTCTCAACTTCGTTCAAATTTAAGCTCCAATGAATACTTTCTGTCGCAAGAACACTTCTCACAGTTACAAGTAAAATAAGAAAAAAATCCTTCCTGAGAGTATCGACTCTCGCAATCGCTTTACCGTCGTAACAATCGTCTCCTTTATCGCGCCCGATGGAAAGCTCCAGCTCCTCAACAACTCACTCGACCTTCCCATTTTCTCGTTCGTCCTCGCGCGCGCGCCTTCTCCCTTTCTCTCTCTCCCTCTCCTTCCTCAATAAACCTCACGGCCTCTCTTAACTTCTCGCACGACCTCGTCTCTCCACCACCGTGGACTTTTATCGGACCCCCTTCGTTCGTTCGCGCGCGAGAGCAACCGAAACAGATTTCATTCGCGAATGGGGATACGTGTTCCGTGCGCGCCCATCGGGTCCTTCTCCGTTCTCCATGGTGGAATCGTGTGTGTGTTCACCGCACAGAAACATCGCGAAACAGAGCCACAAGACACCGGTAGAGTCGCGAGTGCGCGCGTTTAACCTACATAAGTGGAATCGTGATTGGGCGAAGTAAATGGCGGACGATCTTTCAGATAATCGATATGCACGTCACCGTAAACGTGTCGGTCCTTCTCCTCTCCACGCGCGCCGAGAGAAAGCCAGTTTCGTCCGGTGGGCCTTTCTCTCTCTCTCTCTTTCTCTCGTTCTCTTCTCCGTCTCTTTCTAACCTCGTGACCGATTGCGAAATCCGCCGGCGTCACCGATTTTTCGCCCGTCGCGCCCTCCTCCATAGTGCTTCGAGGGCACGGCTCGCGTTTCCCACGGAAATATTTCTCATGAATAGGCTCCTCCTGGCGAGACGGTGGTAGAAAGGGGCCGGAGGGGCACCAGGAGGGATATTGTTTCGTCGGTGGCTCGTCGAAACGGACGAAGTGATCGACTCCGAACATTTCCTTCATCCGCGTTTACAGAATCGAAGGAGAATTCAGTTTTGGAAATATCTTCCTCGTGCATTCAATGACGTTCGAGACTAATGAATGTCGTTGCTTTTTCCATTTGTTTCAGGGTACTATCAGCCGGCTGGACCACTGATACAGCACCCACCGACCTTACCTCCAGTCAAGGGGCCACCACCGGAACCCACGCCCACGCCTCCTCAAAATTCCGAGGGCTCCGATGACCTGGTCGCTACCTCTACCACTTCCGGTGGTACCAGCAGCACAGGTGGGTGCTAACGCATTTCTTTCTTTTATTTCTCCATCTCTCTTTTTCCTTTGTAATGGTAAAAGTGAACTAAATTGTATAACGTGGAAAAATGAGATTTATAGTGTCGATTCTAGGTTCTCATTCGGTTCAGTTATCGTTCTTCCAATTTATACGGGAAAATTTGTCACTGTACTTACCTACCATTACAAGACAGTTTTATGAGTAATCGTCGGTTTAAGGAAAAGTACAGTTTTTCACAGTATAAAAAAGTAACGAAGATCCTTGTCCAGGAGGAATATCCTCGTAATATCGTAATCTTCTTATTACAGCACATCCGTCGTAGAATTAAATTAAGAGGAACGAAAGAATCTTTCTCATTCTCATTCTTTCGTCTCTTCACAGGTGGAGGCGGCTTTTATAGGGCATATTGTCCCCAGTACTACGGCACGCCGCCACAGTATCAGGATCTGTGTTACCCACCGACTTACTCGCATCCTCACGCTCACCCACCGCCTTACTACAAGTACACACCCGCCTACAGAAGGTAAGAGAGTAGGACCGTGCTTGATTTTCGATTGGTCTAGCTCCGTGATGACGAACCTTCGACACACGTGTCATAAATGACACGCGAACTCATTTTGGGTGACACGTTTTTCTTTGTCAAATGGCATTTAACACTATTTCTTCCAAAGGTGTCAAAAGACACCTACTCAAATTGTATTTCAGATTTATTTTCCAAGTTGAATCATCTTTCCTCAATCACTTCTTTCACTATTCGTGCATTAGCTGTTAAATTAATTTAGAGGTACCATTTTTCTGCAGCTCATCCTGGACACAAAAAAACGCCTCTTGGTCGAAATAGGTGTATACAAAATCCCGGTAGAAATAGCGTTAAATATATAAAATAAATACCAAAAATATCAATCTTTTTTACTATGGTTACAAATAACACAATATTATGAATATTTCTATATGTGACACGGCACCAGAGATAAGTTACGGTTTTTCAAAATTTTCACACGTCAAACCGTTTGCACTCGAGAAATAACTCTCGCTCGCCACATGATTTGATACCGCAACTCGAGAGGTGACTCTCGCTCACCAATTGGTTTGATGCGAAAATTCGATGCGCGGCAGTGACTATCTGTGTTTAGTATCTTTGAAAAATAATCATTTTAAATCAGAGGTAAGAAATTCACCAGATACCCTGCGGAACGTCTCGAGTTGCTGGTTCATACACGCGAAAAAGTGCAAAGAGTTAAAAGGTTCGCCATCACTGGTCTAGCTCCTAGATTGGTATACCACCCGTGTTCGGTGATCTGACGCTTCTACAATCCGTAAAAAAGGTATCTTTACAGGCAGTACTATGGATATCAGGAGTCAGGTGGCGGAGGTGGTCCGGGGGGTGGAGGGACCGGTGGTGGGCCCGGGGTCGTCGATTATCAACCACCGCCCCCACCACCGGGCGAATATCCCCTTCCACATTATTACGGGGGTTACCCGCCCCCACCGCCACCGCCCCCAGCTCCACCCAATCCAGCGTATCTTCACTCTCAGGGAAGACCTTTCGTAGATCGTAAGTATAACTGGATTTTTCTTTAATTTTCCTTTTCTCATTTGAAAACCCTGGATAATAATTATGCTGCTTTCCAATTTTGTTGTCACATTTATATCTCTTCACGATTAGAAGAGAACGATGGAGGCAATATTTGTGTTTGTTACTTGTGCAGAGAACATATGTCTCGATCTTTGAGGACGCACATTCTAATGTAGCTTGATTGAAAATTCCATAGACATAATATACCTAGACTGCGCGTTCTCCCAAATTTCAGGAGTGGGGGGTAGAGCTCGCGTAGAAAAGGATGCACTCTGTTTTTGTGTCTGTGCGTTCTCTCTCGCACTCGCGCGAAGGGGAAACGTTTACATTAGCAACTGTTTTCCCGTATTCCACTTCGCGCGAGAACGAGAGAGAAACGCACAGACACAAAAACACAGTGCATCCTTTTCTACGTGAGCTCTACCCCCACTCCGTCACCGCGCAATCTAGATATATTATGTCTATGGAAAATTCCGATATTTAAATCAATGTATGAAAGCTCTCATTACAGCCATATGTACGCCCTTGCTTAACCATTAAATGTAAAAAGTATCAATTTTGATATCAATCGTATGAAAGGCTGTTACAAAGAACCTGGGACGTACTCTCACTTGTACTTTAGCAGCGCTCGGACTTTAGATGCGTTTTATAGGCATGTGCGGACATGAACATGCATACGTATGCATATGTATAGAGCCCATCTAATGTCCGAGCGCTGCTAAAGTACGGGTGAGAGTACGGCCCCCTATCTTTATTTTTGGTTTGGGGCTCTACGGTTTCCTTTTCATTTTCAAATAAAAATTCACACATTTAACAGTTAAGTATATTTACGACAGTATATCTTCATCCGTCCAATTTTATCCGAAAAACATGACATCATTGATCAAAGCGCGCAAAATTATTGACAGCTAAAAATCAGGTCCGAAGAGATTAAATATCTCACTCTTCAGTAGTTCCATTTCTGGACACGTTGTTAATTACTAGTAGGCGGTCTCAAAAATGGATTTCCTTTCAGATGCAGCCTTCCAGGGCTGCCCATGCCCGATGCAATCATGTCCAAAAAACGTGGATACTGGGCCCCTTATTGGTAATGGTAAGGGAGCGCCAGTGGTATCGGGGCCCGGTCTGTCATTGCCACCCAGTGCTTTGGTAGGTCCGCCCTCGCCGGCGAGGGGGCTAGCCGGGCTAGCGCCTCCTCACGGTGCCAACGCCTGGGATACGGATCGCGTCCAACTCAACACTCATCGCAACCTCAATCAGAACCAACCTTCCGTGCCGCCCTCGCACAATCTGGTCGGCGGTCACAATCGCCCACAGAACACGGACTGTAGGAGTAAGGTTTGTACCACGTGTGTTGGCGGTTGCCAGTGATCAAGGTGCTCGACGAGCTTAGAGAGCCATTTGATTTCTTTTTCACGAATGGGTCGAGATACCAACGAGCAAGGTCTGGGTTAGACCAAAGATCGGTAGTTTACAAAAGATCGGCCGTGTTCACTTGGAAATTACAAAGTGTTTCGTAAGCTCTCGAGTAAGATCACGCTTCTCTCTTCACGGACTTAATCGACCGTTCATTCGTTCTTCTAGGATGAGAAGAACTGCACCGACGAGACGCTCAGAAAGTGTGGCTGTCAGAAGCACGCGTGCACGTCCACCTGCGAGGTTAAGATGGAAACCCTCTCGCCCTCGGAGAAGCTGTCGGTCGCGGATTGCCCCGGCAGCAAGTTTCACAATTTCAAAGTGGAGAACAATAATGTTAAGTGCGAGTCGTGTAGCGTCGAGATCGGCGATAATCTCGCATGCGCCGCCAATTGCAATGTCAAGTGCGAGTCGGACTTCAAGTGCGAGATCATGAAGTGCGAGCAGTGCATGAAGGAGGGCCAGATGACGATCTTGGAGATCGACAAGGACTCCGGTATTCTGCTGATCGACGACAAGCTCGACGCCGATCCGGATGTGAAGGAAGAGCTGAACGACGTCGCCGTGATCGACAACGATAATTGGAAGAAGCCCGATTACGAGCCGACCGTGACCGAGACGGTGGACGACAAGGAATTGTCGGCGGAGAGTCCAGTGAGCAACGAGGACGAGCCACCGAAGTGTCAGAAGGTCACGAAGAGGAAGCTGTCCCTCGACAGTCTGTCGGACAGTAGGAAGAAGCGAAAGGTAAGCAAGAGGACTCTCTCGGTCGGCTCGACGCAAGATCTGAGCAGTGGTGGGAGCGAGCAGCAAACCAAAGTCGTCGCGGCGCCCATCGAGCCGCTCCTGGACAAGGTGGACGCCGGTGAGCCGTGCGCGACCAAGAAGAAGCAAGCCAAGAAGGACTGCCAGAGTCAGAAGCGTAAAGCCGAGGCTTCGAGCTGCTGCGAGACACCCGCGAAGAAGCCGAAAAATTCTAAACAAACTACGAGTAATAGTATTATAAACTGTTTAAAGCCTGCCGCTAGTGATACCTCTATAATGGAGACCATCGACAATGTGATTCAGCAGAGTCTGCAGATGACCCAGAAGAGGGACCGTAAAGGGAAGTATTGCGAGCGCACGACGGACAAGAAGAAGAAGGGGGTTAATCTGTTGTCGACCATGAAGAAGGTCGCGAGGAAGATCGATCAGGTGAAGGAAGTGGCCAGTGAGAAGCTGTCGAAGATAGTGGGTAAGAAGAGCCAGTCGAAGAGCAAGCCGGACGCCAAGGCGAAGTGCAAGGTGCAGGAGAGTAAAGCTAAGAGTAAGAGCAAAGGAAAGGCGGCGGAGAGGGCGCAAGATACGAGATCGAAGGCACAGGAGTCTAAGTCAAAGGAAACTATCAAGAGACACGATACCGCGCCGAAAGGTAAAACGAACGAGGTGGTGGAGGAGACGAAGAAGCCAGCAGCTTTGATAAAGAAGAAGCGAAAGAGCACGAAGAAGCAACCCGCTAAGAAGTCTCATTGCAAAGTGGAGGATTCCTTGACGGGGAATGAAAGTTTAACGTTGGCCAGAAAAACGTTCCTCAAGCCCAAGTGGAGTAACGGATGGAGTTGGGAAGGCGACCCCTTTGAATCCAAAGTTTATTTAACGGTAAGAGAAGGGATTTGCGTAATTCATAGCTACCTTGTGAAACGAACAAAACGAAAATCTTTCCTTCGACTATTTTTCAGAACGAGGAATCGGCCGTGAGGCGGTGCTACGCGAGCATGAAACACGAAAGCGGCGACGTGCTAAGACCACGCGATTGTGTGTTGCTTAAAAGTGGACCACGGAAAGCCGATTTACCATTCGTAGCTAAAATTGCTGCTCTGTGGGAGAATCCGGACGACGGTAAGTACGACGCTTGTACGCGCCTTTTGAAATTAAAATTCATTCCATACGTTCACGATGTAATACCGTGTTTCTTTTCCAGGCGAAATGATGTTCTCGTTGCTGTGGTACTACAGACCGGAGCACACGGAGCAAGGTAGAACGCAGTATGATACCGAAGATGAAGTGTTCGCTTCGCGGCACCGCGATGCCAATAGTGTCGCGTGCATAGAGGACAAATGTTACATATTGACGTTCAATGAGTATTGCCGGTGAGTGAATCGTACACTATACAGGTAATCCAACTCGAGTGGATAACACCTCATGTTAAATTCTCGTAACAGGTATCGGAAGAATTTGCGAAGAATCGAAGAGGGCTTAGAGAGTCCCGGTTTGATAGTTCCGCCGGGGGACCAAGTATATCCGAGAGAGAATCGACAGCCTCCGATCCCAGTCCCATCGGAGATGGTACTCTTCTGCCGACGCGTTTACGATTACCGCGGAAAGAAACTCGTTAAGAATCCTGGATGACTCGACTTCCTTTAAGATGCTTCGAATAGGAACCAATGGAATGCACAATGTTTGCAGAACACGTTGAAACTAGATCCAGGTCTCCCTTCAAGCGTAATTGCACCACTGTTGATCGATTTATCATGATTTCGTGAAATAATCTCTGATCTGCTTTCGGCAAGCGTCTCGGCGCATCCACGAATAAACTTCCACTTCCAATTTTTTTCATTTCAGAGTACTCCAGTCCCTGCCGCCGCCTTCCCGCCTATCCTAATAGAAATCCTAGAGACGCTCCCGAGTAATACGCAGCTAAAGCTACCCACACACCCAGTGTTCATCCTTAGAAAGCTAAGATC
The DNA here is from genome assembly GCA_944319695.1 of Tiphia femorata. Lineage (NCBI taxonomy): Eukaryota > Metazoa > Arthropoda > Insecta > Hymenoptera > Tiphiidae > Tiphia > Tiphia femorata. The sequence continues at coordinate 7,822,733 of OX090896.1, read as the reverse complement.
AGGTAACGAACATAAGTAGAAAAGAAGATTTGTGCGAAGTGATTTTTAATAATATACTTAACACGGGATAACCGGTTACGTGTGCGAAAAGCGAGCGCCGAGTTTTTGCACCGTTTACGCAAACATTGCTTCACGATATTGAATCTCGCTGTCCGCGCCCGTGCGCGTACGATTGGAAATCATGATGAATCGTTCGTTAGCTCTGGTGGTAAACGTTTTGGAATTCATATCCATGGAGCGATCAGTGTAAAAGTTTATATAATAGGTGTACAGTAAACGACAGTTCATAAGGGTAACGCGCACGCTGATCAACGAGGTCAATGATGCAACACCTTCTACGAGATAAGTCACCGCGGGTACCGTATTAAAGATGTGTGCGCGTGTTAGGAAAGCCAGCGGGCGAAACTATACGCCGAAAGTCGCCGATTATTCGCGGCAACTATTTTACATGGAATTACAATTAAAAGAAAAAAAAGCTAGGAGCACGCAGTACCGCGTCACTAAAGCCTCGCCACGATAGAGAGTCCTCGAGCGCGCAAGATGATATTTTAAATAATACACTTTTTGCAAACTTCATACGTAGACGACGCACGATCGATAAAGTAGCGGAGGACGGTGGGCGTAGAGCGTTTACAGAGAAACATATGGAAAGAAAGATAAAGAAAGAGAGAGAGAGAGAGAGAGAGAATGCTAAAGAAACAAAAAATAGAGCGACAGAGAAGTACGAAGGAGAACGATAGGATATGCTTACGACCGTTTTTCATTGATATGAGTTCGCTCGCCGATCAAGCAAAACGTTTCCAGTGAGTTATAGTAGGATTTGACAATTTTATAGAGAGAAGCATATTTTTTGTGAGATAGAGTTTACAATTTCAAATGGATATTTTTCACATAGGGGGTACAAATGGCAAAGTCGTTTTTGTCACGGCGATCCTTCTTGAAGGGGACCTTCGAACAGTTTCAAGGTAGGAATCAAAAGCAAGGGAAACACTCGACCATTTAGCGAAGAAGAAAAAAAAAAAGAAACAAATAGCGATGTGAGGCGCGGTATTGCCCACAGAAAATAGAATAAGAACATAAATATGACGTAGATCTACGAAGGGCAAGTGTCGGGTAGGGCGATTGGACGACGATTGTCCTTAAACGGCCCTTTGCTGCCACCCGTGGAGCTGCGGTAGTGCTCCGAGAATCGTCGAACCGCGCATTATTACACGTCATCCTCGTAAGCGTTACTAATCGTAAAAGTGCATTTTTAAAACTCAATTGCCGAAGAGGGGGAGGATGGATTCAGACGGAATTGGCCCGATTCGACGAACGTGCATCACGTAAGACTTTTTTCTTTTCGACATTCGTAACGAAATTCGACTAGGTATATTTTCAATATATTTCATGATGCGAGAAGAGACGATTTTAACGATGAATTAACAGATATTTAATTTTTTGACCGTTCGAGCGAAGTAGCGAAAGAATCGGACCACTTCTACGTATTGTCTGCGAAAAGAATTATCTCTCTCTCTTTTCCGACGAAAAGAACGAGTTCACTTTCTAGCGATCCAGGGAAAAATATTTGTAGAAAGCTTGTTGATTCGGAGTCCTTTGAGTTCCGGAAACCCGTCACGCACTCCGCGGTCCTCCGCGACGCGGGAGCTTTAATTTATCTATTATTAATTTCTTCTGAAAAATCACGATCTCTGATCCACTGTAGGAGAAATGTGGTTGTATATTATCGCTATCCTCTTAGATATATAATTTTTTCGAGTCATACGAGACATTATCGATTAGCGAGTAATTAATTATATCGCAAGTAGTATGCCAAAAAAAAGTGCGGGAGGTGGTGACCATTCGCGAGAAACGAGATATATTAATTTCCGCCTCGTATCAATATTATTATTATTATTAATTATTATTATTATTAATTATTATTATTATTATTATTATTACTATTATTATTATTACTATTATTAATAATATTATTATATACTGAGAATTTATAATCATCGGTAGGATCAGTGCGAGAGAGCGCAGTTAGAGACAGGATCGAAATTCCAAAAAGAATGAAAGAACGAGAAGGAGTGAGAAGAATAGAGTCGCGAAGGGTGGGAAACGGAGATACACGGTGAGGCGTCGTCGAACGTTGATTTTGATTATTTACCTTTGTTGAGTGGCGGGTGTTTTGTTAGAAATTATATTATTTAAATTTAATATATTGATAACAATGATTTATTATTTAATATCTAATATATTGGATGTAGGAATTAAGTTATTTTTCCGACAAATAGAAACGACGTTCATTAGGGAGAAAAGAGAGCGCGCGTGTCTGTGCCTGTATTATGTATGTGTGTGAGTGACAGTGCGAGGAAAAGGCTAAGCGATTGGAAGAGAAAAGAAGGAATCGAAAAAATATAAAAAAAAAGAAACAATAAGGAATATGCTCGAAAGAAATCCAATCCCCACACATCCAACGCTTCGATCTCCTCCAATCGGAATCCTCCAATTTCCTTCTGATTTGCTTTCGTTGGTTCTTCATAATTTCTCAACAATTCGTCGGCGTGGAGGCGGCAGAGATATCACGGATTAGAATAGACGCGTCGACATTAGAAACGCCAACGTTGTTGGCAGAATCTGTTAGAGTTACAAGACGCCCACGAAGCAGAAAACAGCAAATGCATTCGTCGATCCCGTGTCATTCGTCGAGTTTACCAATAGTTAGTTTTCTATGAACGGTTTTAAATACGCAACGGAGAACGGCGTTCACGTAGTTTTTTCTAACGAAAGAATTTCTCGTGATTTGTGAAACAGAGGCCAGACGATGCACCTCTAAAAATATTTAAATCACGAGATCAGATAACAAAAAAAATCGAGGATTATTATTCTTGACCAGAAGTGCGATAAAGAACATTGTGAAAGAGGAACGAATAGGGTTGGCAAGTGGTTTTGCAGAGCCTCGAGAAAAAAAGTTGTTACTAGTACCTCTGCCACGGTAAAAGCTTTGGTAAATGTACGCACTCGCTTATCCGTGAGACGTAAAAGTCTCTGTTATCAAATTTTCTTATAAACTTGAAGACCCATAAATCTGACGAAATTTCGAACATAAATGCAAGACGAGAAAAAGAACGCGTTCGCATCGTAACGTGAGAGAGAATTCGACGAGGGATCAGCAGCCAAAGAGATTTTTTTTAACATTATTTATTTATAAATTTGTTTTCCTTTTTACCATATCGACGAAGCATCCCCGCGAGGGGATGAAACATGGGAACATTGCGTAATCGCGTAAATTGCATATCCTCCGTTCGTGCTATGCGCGAACTCCCGTAAAAAAAAGAAACAAAAGAAAAGGAAAATCTCTTTCTCTGCCACATTTTCTTCGTCGTGCTCGAGAAGCGCGTTTTATTGTTCCATCTGAGCGCAAGAAAGAATATCAATTTGAGTATGAGAGTCCGAGTCTGGGACATTTAAGGACGTGCGAGGGCCAACCTTGCATCCGCTTTAATAAAAAAAAAGAAACGAAAACGAGAGAATACAAAGTGCAGTTCGTCGAGAGACGAGAAAATCCGAAGAACTTTTATTTCGCGCCGTATCGCTTCCGATTTTCTGTATTCTACTAATCGGTAAAATGTTAATCTCGCGAATTAACGATCGCGCGACCGTTTGAATATGGAATAATTTTTTTCTTTCCGCGTAACGATCGAGGAAAAACTTCCACGGAGATCTCGCGAGAAGGAATTCTTTTGCCGATTGTAAATTGTTTCGTGACGGTAAATCGGACGGCGACGCGGGCGCACGAGCATATAAAATACAATAAGAAGTAAAGAAAAGTTATTATTTCTACGCGAGAGCTAAGATAAAGGTATATAAATAATATATATATATGAAAAAGTATATATATAAATATATACATATATTTAGATAATTAGGGTTATGAAGAGAAAGGTATATATATATATGTATATGATCGACGAGAATGAGTAATTATACGTGTACGAAAATGGGCGCAGGCGTATTGGATACGTGCGAAAGATTTTCACGTGGACAGACATTTTAGAGAAACGTATACACGTGCGCGCGAAACAGATACTTTACAGAGGAATACGTGATACTTCCTTGGACGACGGGGAACAAGAAGATAATCGAGAAGTGCCAGATCAATTTAAAAGATAAAGAAAAATGATTTCTTTTTTATTTTTCATTCAACTTCTCTTCGTTTCCATCGGTATCTTTCTCTCTATTATTTGCACTTTAAATCGTACAATTTACAATTTCTTTTGAATTTTCCACGGTGCTTTTACAAGCACCATTGTTCTCGTCCTCCCTTTCATTTTAAGTGCACACACGAAATTCAATTCCTTTTTGATAATTTCACTTCACAGCCACCTCCTTGATCTCCACCATTTTACGAGAGGCCGTCAATTTACGCAGTGCCACTTTTCCGTCACCACGGTGGCCCGGGACGACGTTTTATTGCCACCGAGAGAGCTTCCTCGAGGTGTCACGCGTTACTTTCAACGGTATTTCGTACAAATACTATATACTTTTTAGAAGTAAAATTTAAGGCTTCATAGAGAAACGGGATAAATGCGAGAAAAGGTGGTGGGAGAGAACGAATGCGTGTGTCCGAGAATCGCGATGGGAGGAGCTCGAGATCGTCTTCAATTCTTTCTCAACGTGAATTTATTTTCATTACTTCGAACGAAAGGAATGGACTGATTCCAAAGGATGAAATTAATGTCTCGGGATTAAAATGACATTTGAAATAATTGAAAGCACCGTGAGTAAACGTCTCACCTGGCTCGCTCCCAATGCGATCCTCTTTTTAGTACCGCAATGTGTTTTTCACGGATACCGCGGCGTGCGCGACTCTTGGGAAGATCGCGCGAGAGAGAAAGAAAATGAGAGAGAGAGAGAGAGGAGAGAAAAGAAGTAAGAGAACGCAGAAGGACGACGAGGCGTCGAGACGCTCGTCGTCGGATCGTCGTCGTTGTCCTGTAACATTGTAAGATACCATGAAATGGCGAACGTTTAATAAATTATTTGATCAAAAAAGGAATAAGAAAAGAATAAAAAAAGAAAGATCGAGAAGTAATGAATTTCACCGCTGCCATTTCTTCGTCGCTCCCAATTGTATTAAAAAAAAAAAAAAACTACCGTGTTACTGTGAATCGTGTAAAAACGAACACCAGATGAAAAAAGATCCAGGTGCACTTTTCAAAGAAGGCCAAAAATAATAGAGAACCTGCTGAGTAAAAAGTAAAATGTGTTTTCGACGAGTATGCTATTAGGTTCTCCTATTTTTTTTTTTTCCAAGAACTACGCGCAGCTGATAAAGTTCCGTGCAGGTCGCGAGATAAACTTTAGTAACAACGTAATATATTATCATTCTGACATTCAATCCAAATCATCTACGTACGAAATATTTAATATTAGAAAAAGGACTCTGCTGTCATTTTACAGTCACATTATTGCAACTTTACTCTAAAGTTTCATTTTAGATTTGGCGGCATTACTTTTCAGGCAGGATTTCGTGGTGCCACTGTGCGACGTGGTCTTCCACGAAAGCCATAAATTCTACGATTCTACGAGCGTGTTAATCCCAAAATCGTAGAGCCGGTCACGAAACTCGCGTACGACAACTGTGCTCACAGGCGTATTCGAAAAGGCCGCCGATCTTCGCGTTGGGACAAGAATGAAGAAGGAAAATGGAGGAAAAGAGAAAAGAAAACGTGGAGAAGGCGATACCAGTGATGTTTCACCAGACCTTCGAGAGGGACGATTGATTTTCCTACCACGTGTGGAGTTTCCTTTTTCCTTTTTTTCTCCTCACCTTTTTTTTACGAACTTTAACGTACCGCGCGAACCTTTCCTCGTTTACTTAAGATAAAAGATAACTCCATCCGAGGGCCATTTACGTTAGGAAAAATATCGGGTTCGCGCGTTTCCCTCGATTATCGAGGGTCTTTCACGAGAGCTCTTCCATATTTGTCGAGTGGAGCGCGTCGTAAATTTTCGAAGCGGGAAAATCGGCGAACTACTTCGTTTCCTCGGCTGTTCGCGAACGACGGTGAAGTCGTTTGGAACCTCGTTGCGCCTCCCCAGCATCTTGGGATTTACGAGGCCCTAAGAAAAATCCTTCCGCAACAGGAAACGCGATCAAAGGAGTTCCGACCGGAATGAGTGGCACGAGAGGATGAGGAGCAGAAGGGCGGCCAAGGAGAAAGGGAGAACATTCAAATCGGTCAGTCGCCGATGCTCGTTTTGAAGTTTTAATCCTCGCGAGCAGGAGAGAGGCCTAAGCCGAAAATCCCGAACTTAGGGACGCCATCACGCCCGTTCGTGCCGTTCGCGCGAAACCCGCAGATTAAATTAATTCGATTAATGAATGCGAATGAATGCGATTGCGTCCCGTAGTACAAGATCGGATAGTCTAGATGTCACGATTTTTCCCACTCTCGGCTCCCTCCGGCGACTCGATCGAGCATGTCGACCGTGTTTCGAGATCAAGGATCATCGAGACCGTGATCGAAACGATTTATGATACGATTGAGAAGTCAGCCTTGAGAATTTTAAATTTTTCCCTCGACGCGTACCCTTTATCGGTGGCCCTTGTCAAATGTGTCTTGAATTAATTTTTGGGTGCGTTGTCAAGCTCGCTTCATCGAACGAGTGAAGAATTTATTTATTTGTGGAGAATTTAGTTCTGCAATTCTTTTAGACAAGTATCTTATTTTAGATATTATTGCATTAAGTATTAGGAATTTAATGGGCAAAAGCATGGAAAATAATACGCGTGTAAAAGATTGATAATTCAATTTAAACGTGAAGAACAGAAGATCATTTTTTATATATCACAGTTTTTTGTATCAAATACAGTTGACCGGATAAGTAAATTTAGATCACGAGCAGATATTCCTAATGTTTATTCCCTCGACAGTTTAACCCAAGTGGTTCGTATACCGTATAATTAACCTATGTTTTCCATTCCCTCAGGTATCGAAGGGTGGAAAGTTTTGACATTCCATCGCTTGGAACCCTCCAAGTGGATCCTCCCAGACAGCGGGACGCCTCGACACGGTAGCCTCGTGACTTTGCATGCTCCTTCGCTTTCTCAATTTTCCAACCAGCTTCGAATACCAAAAGGAACCAAAGGATCCGTCGGTGTACCTTTGCATACGGAGAGCCTACGATTGTTCGAAGGAATTTAAATGCAAACTGAAAACGCCACGGCGATCAACGAAATTTGTTAACCCAGAACAAAGACACAAGGAGCAAAATTCTGCGAGGATAATTTCCCTTCGATCTTTCCCTTTTAGAATTTTCAAATATCCCTTCTACCACCGCTCTCCTTCCTCGATACAACGAAACGAAGCATTCTTCCCGGAAAATCCACATGGATATTGTGGAGAATTTCGATTGGCTTCTACCGCGTATTTAGCATAAGCCACGGCAAGATTTAGGCCTGTCAAGTCGGATGATCAAACGAGGCTCTCTCTTCGTGCTGACCAAACGGGAGTTTGCGTGACGGTGAGATACCCTCGTTCCAACTTCTCTCTCTCTCTCTCTTTCTTTCTTCGCATCTTTCGCTGCGCCCCTTCACCATCAATTCTTTTGTTCGTTTTCGCATCGGCCAATTCGGGACCGAGCCTCGGGCAGGATCCACCGAGACAAGGAGCAGGAGGAGTCGAAGGATAGAAGAAGAAGAAGGATGAGAGAAGGAGAAACGACCTGTCGAATCGAATTTTTATCGCATCGGCCCACCAAACGAATCCTTTCGTTCCACGGAAATCTTTTGAGAATCCCGCGGAGCGGCATTCCACCGGCTCCTACGGGCGATCCAGTTCGCCGTTGCTTGCGGCCAACCGATTATCTCAAATTCGATTAATTTCCACGCGCCTCCTCCTGCGAACCATCGTCAACTCACTGGAAGCTACCCCCTTCAGTTCACCGCGCCGCCAACCACCCCAGGGTAATTACATTCCAAGATTCGCTTCGGAGAATAATTGTTTTTCGCCGAATAATTAACCGCGCTTCGATTGTTTGCCACTCAATCACCGTGGAATCCTCTCGAGCATCTCGAATCTCTAATTCCATCGACTTCGCGAGACTTCATTCTGGTAAATTTCATGGTCTGTGGCACGGAATCAAACAGACCCCTATATATATTTTGTAGTTCTTTTTTTTAAAAAAGAAAACAGTTATTTTTATTTTATTTTCATTAGTATTAGATATTTGTTGTTAGTAATACGTGTGTAAGACCTTAATCGAGGCAATTCTAGTTGTATGGAATATTTATGTGCTGCAAAAACTTATTACGTCGCACATTACAATGATTGGCTTCCATTTGACTCCAATGCATAGACCGAAGGTTAAAAATCGCAAAGCAAAATTAACAGACGATGTTCAATATGTTACAGACACCCTCATTTGACACCGTTCATCACTACCGTCATCATCATGATTATCTTGTGCCTACCTCCGAAGGCCGCACGACGAATCACCATGCCCAATTTACCTCGTCTTCTTTCTGCTTCAAGTGAAAACGACCCAATACCATGCAGCGTTCAACCCCGAGGGCCGTGCGTACAGATCATCGTCTTTCCACTCCGCGGTCCGGTAGCACGCGCGGCAGCATCCCTCGTCTGGATCCTCCACGATCCACGGAGCAAACGTGGAGAGCAAAGTATAGAGAAGAGACGAGAAAGGAGAAAAGAGAAGGAGACTGAAGCGAGAGAGTGAGTAAAAGAGAAAGAGAAAAGAAGGAGGGAGACCGATGGCGCGTTCCAATTGGTCGAGAAGGTTCCTTTAAAGAGCAAAGAGGAGAGGGTGCGTGTACCACCGAGGCTACAAATAGCGAGAGAGCGAAAGAGAGGGGTGAACGTGTTTTCTCTCTCTCTCTCTCTCTCTCTGTATATTCGCGCGTGTGAGGGTGTGTAGAAGAGTGAGAGAGAAGGAGAGCGCTAGACGGCGCGAGTCGGTGGGGAGAGACACGCACACCGAGAGGGTCGTGGAGGGAACCAGAGCCCAGTTGGGATGTGCGGCGCGGCGCGAGGACGGTCTTTCAGTAAGCGGCGAGCCGCCACGCAGGTAGGATCGTTGATGTCGTCGTCGGTTCGCGAGCCACCTTCGACCACTCTTCCGCTCGGCGTGTCGCGCGTGCGTATACCTGAGAGAGAAACACCGCGTCGGGTGAATTTCTTCTCCTTCTATCTCGTTCTCCTACGAAGTGCTCTCATAATTTTCTTCTTCTACCTCTGGATGCTCCCAGAGTTGGACAATCTCACCGTCGTCCTATTCTCCAAGCTCACTCAGGGTTGGCTACGGGAATGAGGCTACCACGCTTAGCACGCACCTCCACCACGGTGGGATACACTTAAGCGCGAGCTTTGGAAGGGAAAGATACAAGATCTTCCGGAGCAAAATTGTACGCACTCGGTCACACATACACACACACACACACACGTGCGCGCTATCCTCAATTATGTGAGTTGCTGGAGGACCCGGGTAGAGAGATCGGAAGACAGATTGATTGATCGGCAGGTTGATTGACGGAGGACAAATTGGCAGAGAGAGAGAGAGAGAGGAGGTGGTGAAGGAGATAACGGTGGACGGTGTTTGAGTTTTGCTCCTGGTCGAGCATGAAGGCGCGGAGGGTGGCGTAAGTGGGGCTTGCGCGCGGTGATCTTGGTGGTTGATATTCTCGAGAGGTCTCTAGGTTCGTTTGGTTTTCGGCTAAACAATCGAACCAGAAGAAAAAAAGGAACCAGAGCGAAGATAATCAAGAGCCTGAGTAGAGAAGAGCGCTCACCTTCGGTTTACCCTAGACACGTGGACCGACTGATTCTCAAAATGACTGGTTCACCGAGTTCACCGTACTGGGCTGGCGAACGCTCGTCCCGAATGTTAGCCTACCTCTGCAGCCTCGTTCTCCTTCAGAGTACCAGGTCCGTCCAGGCCGGTGGCGGACAGGAGATCTACGCGAAGATGTTCTCCAATCAGCAGAACCCGTCTGATCCGTGCTACGACGAGGACAGGCCGCGCAGATGTATTCCAGACTTCGTGAACGCGGCCTTCGGCGCGTCCGTGGAGGCGTCCTCGACCTGCGGAAGCGGTGGACCCACGAGATACTGCGACGTTACGGAGCAACCGGGTGGCAGCACGGGGATAGGTCAGTGTCACGTTTGCGACGACAGCACGCCGCGCAAGAGATTTCCAGCTAGCTACCTCACCGACCTAAACAATCCCAACAACGTGACCTGCTGGAGAAGCGAGCCCTTGGTTAGCTCGCAGAGCTTCTCAGCGCCTCCAGACAACGTGACCTTGACGCTGTCCCTCGGCAAGAAGTACGAGCTGACCTACGTCAGCCTACAGTTCTGTCCGCGCGCGGCCAAACCCGACTCCATCGCGATCTACAAATCCATGGACTACGGTAACACCTGGCAACCCTTTCAGTTTTACTCGTCGCAGTGTCGTCGGGTCTACGGGCGACCAAATCGCGCGACCATCACCAAGGCTCACGAGCAAGAGGCCAGATGCACCGATAGCCATCGTTACACGGGCGGCGACGGCTTGGGTCCCGTTGGTAGAATAGCCTTCAGCACTCTCGAAGGTAGACCCTCGGCCGCGGACTTTGATAATTCGCCGGTTCTCCAAGACTGGGTCACCGCTACTGATGTCAGAGTTGTGTTCAACAGACTTCACATGCCGCAGCAGCCTAGCACCGATCAGCAGGTGTCGCCTATTGGTGGACCCGAGGATCATGGACTCGGGTTGGAAGAGTTGGCTAAGAGAGAGAGAGAACGAGAGGAGAGGATTAAGAATCAGAAGAATCTTTTGAGGTCCGTGGATCCTCTGGTGACTGCTTTGCCGTCGGTTCATCAGGTCCTAGCGCCTCAAGAGATGCAGTCCAATGATGCTCTGGATCCTGTGTCGCAAGAGATGAGCTACGTGGTCACGGCGTCTACTAGCACTACCATTTCCAGCAATTCTGGCGTCGGGGTTCCAGCCTCGGGCACATCCACGCTCGCACATCATTATGCCGTCTCCGACTTCGCCGTGGGCGGTAGGTGCAAGTGCAACGGTCACGCGGCAAGGTGCATCCCTGGTACCAATGGCGAGGTAGTATGCGAGTGCAAGCACAACACCGCTGGCAGGGACTGCGAGAGGTGCAAACCGTTCCACTTTGATCGCCCGTGGGCCAGGGCTACCGCCAGGGACGCCAACGAGTGCAAGGGTGAGTTGATTCCATTAGAGAAATTCTTGTTTGGTTTTGGTCCCAGGATCTCTGAGTTTCGCGTATTACGATTTTTGCCTTCTAATTCTGTTCTGGCCAGATTCTGGCTACTACGAGATTATGTTTGTAAATTTTTTCTGCGAGAGAAACATTTCAATTGGGACACGTAGATATGTCCTTGGAGTTTATAGTATGGTTTGGATTGTTTTATTTTTTTTGTTTTGCGGTCAAGCTAATAGTCCAGTGGGTTGCTTTGTTTTTGAGAGTACATTTATCATTTTTACACGTAGGGAGAATGGAAAGTATGAATAATATTAGATGTGCGAAATACTATCGGATCCTTACGTATGTTGAAGCGATACTAGCATCTCGTAAGCTTGTTTATAAGTTTTTCCATGTTCATCGAAGGAAATTTACTTTCGTCAAAGAATGTTTTCCGAGAATTTCGCTTACCCTCGTGGAAAAGTATTCCAACGGAGGAATTTATTTCGCTTCCTCTTCCTGGAAAATTTCTTATGGTAAATGTGTCTTGGCGACGATTGCTTCTCTTTATGGAAAGCAAATTCTTCGTGGTATTAAGAGGAGTTCCTTGGGAACGTGACAAGAAATAATTTGTCACGAGCGATTCTCTAAGCGCGAAGACATGACGCGAATGTTTATGCATAGAGGAATCCTTTTCGTAGTCGGCACGCGATTTGCAAACTGGGACTCTGAAACGGTTTCCGTCCTCGAGGTGCCGTTTCTCTAAAAATTCGAGTTGAAATTCAAAATCAGGTCTCTTTAGAATTCTCGCGGTCGAAGTGCCAGAAGAAGCAGAATGAAATTTTTATTCACTTTATAATTAAGAAGAACTGTGCAAAAATAGAACTTCTACCTTAGACACGGTAGCTTCGTGGTCGACAATTCTAAGTAAATTACAAGTATAGCAGTTACAATTAAGCAATTTTGATTAAAACTCTACTTTTCATAACAATTGACCGACAATCTGCCACATTCTTTAAAAAAAACAACAGCACAAAATCTCTCACAACTTTCGTGTAATTCGATGCGGCTTCGAACTTCGAATCGAAAACGCATACCCTCCAAAAAATTACACGCGCATTCGTACAACGTAGAAACGTGATTCTCACTACCATTGAAACAGCTATTATTGTAGCACCGCTTCCATTCGCTCTCCAATTCTGTCCATTCTCTCTAATACACGAATAGAAAGTAGAATTCAAAAAGGGCAATATCGTGCTTGCCACAAAAATAGCAGGGAGCACTCTCCTCGAAATTCTAATTTAACAAATATCCATATGGAACGAATGCGTTTTGCAAATCTATTCGTGACTACGTGTAAAAGGAAAAAAAAAACTAAAAAAAAAACAAACTAAAAACAAGGAAAGGGAGGAAACGAGAAACGAGCTGCGTCATCTTCCGTTCGCGCAGCAAGCTCGTTCGCTCGGACGCGTAAAATTGCAATTATTTCTGCTTGCCGCGAAATTCTTTTTCCTACGATCGACTAACGAGGATCGTCGCGCGCGCGCGCGCAATTCCTTTTCCGGAAAAGCGAACGAAACGGGACTTGGCGCTCGCGTCTATTATCGGAGATGATGTAAAATCGTTTAGTCTCGCTTTAACGATCTTCACGGTCCGGGCACACCAGCAGAGCTCCTACCTACGTGGAATTGATCACGTTGCGTTGGCGTGTGGAACGATGGGCCGTTTAATTTCTCAGTAGGTCCTCGGAAAAAAATTCACGACCTTTTCCCGACATACGCCAGATTCGTTTATCTTCGTCGATTCTCCTCTATCATTCACAACGTTTTCCTAATTACGGTGCACGTGGCATCCAATTAAGATCGGCTTTAATTGAAACCTCCGCAACGGTCAAGGATCGGCTCGCATCTAGTAACGAGGGCACGCGTCCAATCTTTTTTTTATCGATAGGAAAAAAAGGAAAAATTCCACGGGCAATTGGAGCTCGCCTGAAAAGGAAATAAATCGTGGACAAATATTTTCACGAGTGCTGGTATTTTACTGGTGTTGCATCGAGTTCCGAAACTATTCGAGCGCGGAAAGGACGAGTGAGTTTGGAATAATTCGAGGAACTTGCTCTTGTAATGATCTAACGTTGCAGACCTGGGGGGTCGTCGAATTGGCAAGTGAAGCGAATCAAAATAAAAAGCGTGCCCGACGATCGAGGGTAAGAGGAGCCCAGGATCCTCTCCTTCTTCGTAACACTGGTGTCTCCGACTTTTTGTCTCATTCATTGTTTCCGTCTCTCGCGTACGGTCCCTCTCTCTCTCTCTCTCTCTCTCTCTCTCTCTCTCTGTCTCTCATTCTCTCATTTTATACACACTCTCCATCCATACCTCTCCCAGTCTTCCCTCGATCGACCCAAGAGGGATAGGCCCTTCTTTCGATTCACCCCTTAATTCGAAGCGGCGAAGCGTTGCAGTGAGCCTCGAGTATCCGGAGAGAGAAGAGGAGAGACATGAAAAAGAGAAAGAGAGAACGTGGTAGGAAGACAAAACAACTGGAGGATGTTGGTTGGACGAAGCGAGGCGAGAAAAAACGAGAAGAGTGAAAAGAAGAGGCAGAACGTGGTGGAGAGGGGTGGAGGCCAGTGGTGGCACGCCGAAATCAGAAAAACGGCGAGGGTAAACCACCCTCTAAAATCGTTTCGAATCGATAAGGGACGGCCCCTTTCGCGTGGCGCGATTTGCACGCGCATCGTTCGGAAGCGAGTAGGCAAGAGGGACGGATCGAAGGGATTGGACGATGGTGGGTGGCGAAACGAGCGCGAACGTGAACGAGAGAAAAGGAGGTGGGGGAAAAAGGGTAAAAGGTAAAGTACGAGAAGGGGTTGAGAACGGGCGAGCGCGCGTGCAGCGGCTCGAGCAGTCGCGATAAAAACTGTAATCGAAATTAATTGCACGCTCGGGCGCCCACGCGCCGGAAGTCTCGCGGCCACGGCGTTTTGTCCGCGAAACTTTAAATAATCGATTTTGCGTACGCCGCGGCCGCGGAGAATAAACGAGCACCCCCGTGCGGAATGACAACGATGAAGGTAGCGAGGGAGTGGGACTGCGCGCGAGAGAGAATCACTCGAAGGAAGAGAGAATTGATTAATTTGCAGTCGCAAGAAATTCAAGACTTTCGCTTTTTTGAAATTATATACACAAGTAAATACACGTTCAAGCACGAGGTAGTTAAAAAGTCTTGAGGAAAATGTATTACACGTCGAGGTTTAAACACTCACAAGACTGGGCAAATTTTATGGAATTTTATGTCGTTTAATTTTCAAAGTGATCCTAGTACTACTGACGACCTTCACAAAAAAATGCGCCTCCTTCAAGAATTTCTCCAAGACTTAATTTAGGAGCGTGAAACGAGCGAAGCGAATTCTTAAAAAAATCGACACGGAAATATTAAGCGAGAAGGGTCAGGAGAAGTGACGAAAAAGTACCGTGCGAAAAACTCCCGCGAATCAAGAATGCGAATCGCCAAGGGAGACTTAATTAATTTTAGCAGGACGGATTTAATCGCGCGCTAATTTCCAACGTGGAAAATCCTCCTGCGCTGGAATATCCGCGAACGATTCGTCGAATGAAATTCAGTCTTCCGCGCTTAATCAGGAGACGGAGAGACGAGGAGAGTTCGCGCGTGAAAACGGAAATGGAAATTGTTACGGTGAGAAGGAGAGAAAATCTCTCTCTCCTTTCTCTCTTTTCTCTCTGACCATCGAACGTCGCGATAAGAGGAGTAATTGATATTAATCGAGCCCCTTGCCGAGGACCGGAAGAGACGAGGGGACACTCGCGGCGATAATAATTTATGATAATTCGAGTGAGCGAGCGCCGGTCATTGATAATAATTTAGTGCATTGTTCACTCCGGGGAACTATTAATGGACGCTTTCTCCGGCCCGCGGACTCGATTCAAGCGCTCGCTCCTACCGCGTCTCGATTTCTCATTTGTAGCGCGCGCGTAAATTAGCAGAACCTGCAATTTGCCACTGCGAATTGCTCGCCGATATCATTACACTCTGATTACGCGTTCGCCACCGCGCTCTCTTTTCTTCACTCCTTTAACCGCCCCCGCGTATATCGTGTAACAACTTTACCAACGCCCGCGTTTCCGCGCCACGTATATTTTCGATGAATTTGCAATTTTCTCCTTTTTCGCCCTTTCTCTCCACGCTTGGAACCGCCAACGAGAACGTTTCTACGCGAGCGAAACGACCACGGCAAATAAAGAGCCCCGCGTGTGCGCGCGCCCGAACTAAAAGGGTGGAAATAAAAATAGTCGCTTGAAAACATTTTTTTCACGCGATCCACCGTCTACGTTCGACCGCCAGCTCTCTCTCTCCTCTATCCGCACTCTTTCTCCTACACTTTCCTCTCGTGACAAGCGAAGCGCGATCGATGTCGTTAATTGGCCGGTCGACCCGCTAATTAATTTCCTCCGTGGCACGCGAGAAGCAATTTCTAGCCTCGAGCCCAAGGCGCGGGTGATCTTCTCGCTCGAGAGTGAGGAGAAGGAAAACTTATTCGATTATTGGGCTTAAAAATTGTTTAATTAAACTGACCTTCGACGTGTTTAGAAATCGAGGGAGACCGGAGGATGAAATTGGAACGTGGGTATTATTTGCTTTGGACGCGTTGGTTTTCTCGCGACGAGAATTTTAAAAGCGCGTACGCTGATTCGTTAATAAATTAATTTAACGAGAATATTCGTGGCCCTAGAAGAACCGTAGAAAACAATGACGAGCGTATTTCCTTATTTGCATAATGTGCATCGAGATGCGCATTGAAATGAGGCGGTTTTGCAATGAATAAAGGATAAGCGGGAGGGAGAAAAAGAAAGCGCAGGTTGTGGAGGAGCGCGAACGAGAGAAAAGGAAAAATTGACGGATGAGAAAGAAGAGGGTGATTGTGAAGAAGAGGAGAAAAAGAGAGAGAAACGTCGAATCAGCGGCAGGGTAATAAAAATTAATTAACGGCCCGCTTAACCGACAGAGACGTTTCTCTCCGACGATCGCATTTGGCTCTCGTGTCGAGAAACTTACGCGAACCAATGAAGCGTCTTCGCACGATCGTCGATCGTCGATCTTCATTCTCCTCCTTTCTTTCCGCAGCTCGAGCGCGCGTCGTTTCCTCGTCTCGTTAGTTCCGACGTATCGTAGCAGCCACGATTTTTCCCCAGCGCCGACGTGGAAACCAATTCGAAGGATCGAGTTAACGAGAATCGAATTTACCGAGCGCGAGAGGAACCATTCGGCGCGAGCTGTAATTAAAATTCTTGCGAACCGCGCAGTCCGACTGGATCTTTCGCCCGGTTAAATTAAATCGAAGGAGGATAATGGTCGATCGCTACTCTCGATACTCGCGGAGTTGACGTGGGAAATCGCGCGATCCGGGTTGAAAGTTCACGAATTTTCGTAATTTCTTTCTTTTCTCTCTCGTTCTGCGCCGAGAATCGGCTTGGTATCTTTTCTTTTTTTGGTTGCACCGCGCTTTCAGTTCCGTTCTCTCTTTTGTGCGCGGCGAATAGAGCGATTAACATTTCTAGTTGCAATTTCGCGTCGCTCCACCGCCCTTTTTTTTTATTTTCCACGAAGTTCGACGCGAAACGCGGCGCATATTACGCGTTTCACGAGTGCACACCTTCTTTCACACTCTGAGCCACACATATCCGCGAATATCGCGCGGCCCATTAACGATACCCGCTCATTTCAAACGCCCAATACTTTCACCGGCCCACCGTCCCTAGGAAACTTTTATTTCCATTATTCTCACCCCTTTGACTCGACGCGCGTTCTATATGGACCCGTCGAAATATCGTGGATCTCGTTCTCATTTGGTTTCTCCTCGTCACTTCTCTTCTCACTTACAATCCTACGATCGACAAAAATAATCGAACGGAATGGTACGTGAAAAATTCCCGAACCAATAACGTTGCACGTAGCATCTATGTACTTTTGTTCAATCGTTCACCGTTACGTGCTCAAAATTGATGAAGACTCCGGGGTGAAAATGGTACGGTAAATATTCGGAAACAAAAATTTTCTCGTGCGAGTAAAAACGCGTTGAGAATTCCACGATTGATCTCCATTGGAAGGACGGGTATTTAAATTGCAGCTGCGGACCACGAAAAAGGATTTATTCGAGAACGAGCGCAAGAAACTACCGGCGCAAGCTCCCCTAAACTGGGCATTAAAAACTCTTCATTCATCCTCGTTTCCGACGTCACTTCTCTCCCCCATTCACCCACGCAAAACCTTCGGCCTCGCCACGGCCGGTCCGCCGCTCACGCAACAATAACTTCCTCTCCCTTTCTCTTCTTCTTTTCTTTCTCTCTTTCTTCTCTCTCTTCTCTCTTTCTCCTTTTGGAACTGCTGCCGCCGAAGCGAACCATTCTCGAGCTTCGCATTCTCGATCGTTCTTACCCCGGGCCTATCGTATATTACCTGAGAGAGAGAGAGAGAGAGAGAGAGAGAGAGAGAAAGAGGAAGGAAGAAGGAGAAAAGGTGTAGATGGAAAAGGTAGAAAAGGCAAAGGCGAGGGAGAAAGACGAAGAAGGAGGAAGCGACGACGTTCGTCCGGTTTTCTGTTGGCTGATGCGTCTACGAGGCATCTACGGAGGCTTTAGTGGAGGCGGTGGTGGAGGTGGTGGAGGTGGCGGAGTTCCACTCGGCACGGACGCGGCGTTAATTTGACGCGGCCCCGGTGCTGTGGCGCCCGTTTACCGCAATGAGTTATGTTCTCGGGGGCACGTTTATGCGACTCGTAGTTACACGCGTGCGTACCACCGCTTCTCGATTTTTCTTTTTTTCCCTTCCCCCCTTTTCTTCCTTCCTTTATTTCGTCTTCGTGGTTTCTTTCTCCGTGGCCGCTTCTACCCTGTCAGCTTCCGTTCTGCTTCTTTAAGAGGAAGAGCTTCACCGTGAGAGCGGATAGAAAAGTAAAGAGAATTTTGCGAGAAAATATCTCTCCCTCTCTTGTAAGAAACGATCAACTTAAGTCGAGTTCTGTGTATTTATTTTATTCGTCGAGACTTGTATCTTAGACTCTTACTTTCGCTAATTTAAAAGAGAGCAGTATGGCTTTTTTATGCTAAAGTTTCTTGACTTTGCTTATTTCTTTCAACCGTGATTTTCTTGTTATTTCTTTTAGTATGCTCGTGCTGTATTTCGTGTATTTGAAATATTGTTTATAAATGTTAGAAATCCCTTTTCAGCACGAAGGTGACAAATGTTACCAGTAGAAAAGGACAGAAAGGATCGAGTAAGAACGCAGCTTTCGATGCGCATTTCTCTCGCACGTTTCGTTCTTTCTCTTTTTTCCTTCGCTCCACCGCGCACATTCTTCCTTTTTACACGTTTTCACTCGTCTTTTTACCTTCCTCTTTTTCTTCTCCTGCACGCGTGCCCTCCGAGACGCGCACGTGCGCACGCGTATAGGTACCTTCGCTCCAAATTTTGCTCTCCTCCCCGTTCTCTTCCCGTTTAAAATAGAATCACGAATCTAGCGCGAGCTCACGACGCGCAGCACGATCCATTCAGATTCGCGAACGCGCGCTCTCTTCTACCTCCGAGGAAATTGGGTTCGACGAAACATTCGATTTTCGAAAATGTCGTCGCGTCGCTCCTCGAGAATAAATTCCCTCGTTGGTTTTGCGTCGAGTAAGGAGAGAAAATGAACGGTGAGAGGAGAGAAAGCAACGAGATAAAGTATCTCTAGCGTCACGCCAATCTCTCGACCTTCCGTCTCGAGGATCGCGTCTCGTGATCCGGAAATCGAGATGCGCACTTCCGCCAGAGAAGTCCCTCGAGGATTCATCCCGGAACGGTCTCGAGATCGAGGGTTACCGCGGTTTCGTATCGAGTGCCGGTATTCGAAGGGGCGCGCAGGGATGAAGATCGAAGGGAGGATTACGTCGAGACGGCGCGCGCGTTATAGAGTTAAAAGGATCGTTTCCTCCCCGTGCCGATTCGAGAGTTGCTCGCATCCCAGATCTCCTTGCCGTTTATCTCTCTTTCTCCGGTTTCGCTCAATTTCCACGGCAAGCCACGGAGGACGAAGAGCGATCGGAAGAATTCTTATTGAAAGAGGATAAACCGAGGCGAAGCAGAGGAGGGTGAACGAAGAAATTGAATGAAGCCGCGAGAGGAGAGAAAAAAGGAGGAGGAGACTCGCGTAATGGATGTGAAGATAAAACGGATGAAGAAGATTAGAGAGGAGCGTAAAATTGTGTCTCTTTGTGGGTGCCGTTTAACGCGGTTTAATCGTGGACCTTAAATAATGAAGACTGTTCGATTATTTATTTACTCTTACGTCGATAATTACGGTGTGCTCGTTTCTACTGTGTCGTTAAGCGTCGTAAAAAGTAATAAGGGGCTCGGCACGATCCTTAGTTCACCGAGAGGACCTCGTAAAAATAATAAGACAGGAGGGTACCAGACGAGGGGTGGACGAAATTTCGTCGCGAGCGCGTCCCACTGCGCGAAAGTCGCGCGGAATTTGTTCCGCTACGTCGAACGGGGACACTCGACGATTTTATTACGGGGATATTTCTCCAATTAAGCGGTCGCTATGGTGATGCACCCGCGAGTGCTTACCAACCTGGACCCGCCTCCGCGTTAGCACGCGCGCTCCTGGCCAGGGGGTGAAAGCTGCGGAATGAAGAGAAATTTTCTTGCCAAGTGAAAGAGGCTGCTCGTTGTTTTATAACTTTGCCACGGGTAACGAAGATCGATTAGATCGTGAGTATACCACGGATCGGTGAAACGTTTACCGTTGTTGGAACATTTAGTTAATTAAAAGAACTATTATTTTGATACAAAGAACGAAAGTAATTCGGTATAACAAAACGTGTATTCGAAATTGACGGAAGTAATCCGGCGAATAATACAAAAGCGCGTTTTATTTCACGATGAGTTTGAATCCCGCGATTTGCCGCTCGTTACCGTAAATTCGATGTTTCGTAATTCTTTCACGTTCTGCGATCGCCTCGTTTAACCGAGATAAACAATTTTCATTTCGCTCGACCATTGTTCTTCTCCGCGCGGAACTCGGTAATCGTTCAATCTCGTGATATATTTAATAACGAAGGTGAAATTGGAAGGAATGGATCGAATAAATGCCTTTCGCAGATTCACGCGTTAGATCTTTCTTTTTTTCCTTTTGCTTCAAAGTAATGCCGAAGCGGAGAGAAAAGGAAAAGAGTGGAAAAGGGAGTAGGAGGAAGAACAAGAGCAAAGGAACCGAAAGTGACATTCGCGTAAGGAGAAACGGTACGAAGGAGGAAAGAGAGAAGCAGGAATTAAATTACGTTTTAATTTCGCGGCCATTTTGCAGGGCGCGCGCGCGTCCGCGATACGCCAAATGATCCCACGCAATTTACATTTTAAATTGGACGCTTCTTGCCGCGAGCTCCACCCTGTCGTCGCTCTCGCCTTTTCCTCCCCTTCTCTTTCTCTCTCTCTCTCTCTCTCTCTCTCTCTCTCTCTCTCTCTCTCTCTCTCTCTTCTTTCCTTCTTTTCGTTCATGCGACGAAATTCACTCTCTCACAAAAAACCACCCTTCTTCCGCGACCCCTTCGACATTGGGTATTTTCTCCGAAAAAGCAACTACCGTACCCGCAACTTTACCAAGAGCCTTCGCCGTATTCGTCCTTTAATTGTCAATTAACCCTTATCTCTCTCGACATACCTACGATAAACTTCGCAAAACTTCCAAAGAACCAATATCCCCGAGTAACCGTTTTACCGAGAAATTCCAGAAAATTCGTCCACCGTTCCACAAAATCCAGTCTCTTTCTCTCTCATCTTGTTCAAAAATTCCAAGAATTCGAGAAATCTTTCCCCAGGTATCCCATTGGCCCCATCCAACTTTGCTCGGTACACTCGAAGGGAAGAAGAAAATTTATTTATCGACCGTGGAATCTCTCACGTTACCTCGTCTCTTTCTATTCGGTCGTCGGCCTTTACGAGAGTAAGAAAGCGCGCGAAGGGTGGTTTTCGGAAAAAGTTTCGTCCAGTGCGTGAGCCGAAGGGAGAACCGACGAGAGTCGTGGAGCCTTCGACATGACGAATCGTTTTCGCTCTTCGACGCCTCTTTTTCTCGCCACGGGCGCATCGAATTCTCCGTGAGGATCTTTCGAGAGGATCGCGGGCTTGGTGTAAGGGGTCTCGACATTTTCGGCACCGCGAATAGCCTTGCGTACGTTCGTCTGCCCGTTGACTCCCTTCGAAACACTCTCGGGGGGCCGGCCGCCGCCGATTATTCTTCCCCGCGGCGCGCGAGGACGACGTGTTCTGCATGAATGGGGCGCCTTCCTCTCGTAGTGAAATGAATGGTCCACTGAGCACACGTTGCCGCGCCATGGATACTCCTGCCTCGCGAGGAGAGGCGAAAGGTAGGAGGAGAAGGAAAAGTGAAAGAAGAAGGAGGAGGAGGAAAAGGTTGATGGCAAGGTGAAAAATGATTATCGATTTTGAGCGATCTTTTTTCATAGATCTTTGGTGAGAAACAGGTTTAGGATTAGATGATCAATTTTTTTCCAATTGGTAGGTGGATGGTTGTTCCGTTGCTTGAAATATTTTCTTTAAGCTTTCGATGTTAGTGAATGATTTTTGAAGGTTTTGAAGTGGACCTTATAGGTGAGTGCTGGTTTACGATGGGATGATTATTTTTTTTAAGTTGTTAGGTGGATCGTTGTTCCGTTGCTTGAAATATTTTTTTTAAGGTTTTGAAGTGGACCTTAGGTGAGAGCTGGTTTAAGATTGGATGATAAATTTTTTAAATTGTTAGGTGGATCGTTCTTCGTCGCTTGAAAAATTTGTTTAACCTTTCGATGCTAATGAAGCATTTAAGATGGTCCTATGGTTTTTTTAACTGAATCAATTGTATACAGAATTATTAAAATATATGGAAAACGATTATTGGCCCTTTACACTCGAAGCTTTTAGTAAACTCGATAAGGATACAGTATTTGTATTGTCTCAAAAGCGGAACCCTTAACTGCAAAGGGTTAAACTATCAACAATTTGTTTTCTCCTTAATGTTTGTAATTCACGCGATTAAAATTCCGTGCCGCTTCCACAAAATGTCGTCACGAGTCCACGACTGACGTCGTAATGTCACGTTCGCACCTGCGCGCGTTGGTCGTAACGAAAAAATTAGCAAAAGATTACGAGCGGGCGAGGCATCGTACGCGGTTCATAGGTGCCACGAGAGCGCGACCAATCGATTCACGCCTGTGCACGAGACTCGCAACGCGGTCGAGTGTCGTGGAAACTTATTCTGTTCGTTCGTGGGCAGAGGCGAGCTGAATTGATTAGAACACGAGTCGAAGGGGGTTATTAGTTTCTCGCGCGATGTAATGACCGCTCGTACATAGGGGCACCACCTTCTCACGCGGGCACTCTTAAATGTTTCACGAACCTATACATATTATATAAGTAATTGAAATTGTTCTACAGATTGAAACCACGTCGATGATAAACTTAGCGTAATTTTTTTCCAACC
Organism: Tiphia femorata; assembly: GCA_944319695.1. Classification (NCBI taxonomy): domain Eukaryota; kingdom Metazoa; phylum Arthropoda; class Insecta; order Hymenoptera; family Tiphiidae; genus Tiphia; species Tiphia femorata. The sequence goes on along the minus strand of OX090896.1, from coordinate 7,799,994 downwards.
GCGTATTAATTTATCTAATATTTATAATACGTCGCATTTTATTCCACCGTGACTGGAATACTCTTAAGAGAATATTAAATGCCGCTCGTGCGTCTGTTATGCGATTTAAGTGAAACGTTTAAGGTGATGATTTTTTGCTCGTGAAACGTGTGTGCGAATTAAGAGACCAGCACGAGAGGAAAACGAGAAAACTCAGCGCGCGTCGCGAGCGACATTTAATTTTCCCTCTTGGCCGCTCCGGTACGCCAGCAAGCACGCACGAGTGCGTGCGTGCGTGATCACGTGGCGCGTGTGCGCGAGCCAAGATTCCTTTTCCGACAGCGCAGACACGATGTCTCCTGTGCCCTATTCGGACAGAGTCTGCGTGGACGTGGAAAGAAGAAAATAGTAGGCTAGTGGAAGTCAGAGTCTCTTTGAATTTATTATTAAAAGTAGAATCAATCGGAATCAATCTTTAGTGAGTGACTCGTGCAAAGATCATCGTGAAATTTTCCACACAAGTAAAATATTTCTGTGCTTAATACTCTCCTTTGCATACGTTACTTGGTTACATCGTTCCCGTGCTCACGGTGAGTCTTCAAAATATTATTTCTTGAAACCAATTCTCCTCTCCCACCACTTCATTGAATCCTCTCCATAAAAACAGAATCTGCAATTAATTATTCATACGTTCGTATACATTTGCACACGACATATTCATAACCGGGGCTCGCATGGAAATGTATAAAAAAAAAAAAGCTTCGTCGCTCGACGCGAAAAAAAAAAAAGGAAATTAACCGAAAGCTTTTCTACCTCAGCGTGCAGGGAGTAAAACGAGATATTGAATTTTTTATCGAACCGAATACAGATGCGCGCGCCACTCAACGTTGTGGCCAAACTCTTTCTCCAAACCCTGCTTCCAAAAATGCGAGTAACGTTCACACAATTCTTTTTTTTTTTTTTTAAAAAAGAAGAGAAACACGAAAAAAACTTTATCCTCGCCACAAATCTCGCGTTAAGCTTAAATTTTCACGCGTCCGAGCTTGGAGGCACGGTCGAGGCGCGCAGCGTTCTTCGCGCTTCGAAACGCACGTGCAGTTGCGTGAGAATTCATCGCTTCGGAGATTTACCGTGTCCGCGTGGCGTCGAGACGCGGGCGCATCGCCACACGGGATTCTCGGCGCGAAGCGTAAAAGCGTCGGCGTCGTGCCACCGTCAGAGCGTCCCGAGGAACGCGTCGAGAGTCACGAGAGACGGCGTGACGTCGCCAGCTTCCTTTCTCTCTCTCTCATTTTCCTCTCTCTTCATCTCTCTCTCTTTTTTTCTCTCTTCTCTGCCACGCGAGAAGCTGCGATCTAAAATACGACGTCGGTTACGTCGCGAAGAGTTTCCTGAATAGCAGGCATAAACGAGCCTTCCGCTCTCACCCCCACGCGCGCAGATCGGATTTCCGCACAGAGAACGCGAACGTCCAATCGCGATATCGGATTCGGAGGATAATTTTCGCGGAGGGTAGACGAGCGCGCGTCCGAATCGGGTTTCTAGGTAGGAAAAGTGGCGAGTCTCTGCCATTTTTGTTTCTCTCTCTCGCGCGCGCGCGCGTGTGCATAGCTCTGGCTCGAATTTCCATTGCCAGTAACGAGAGAGAGAAGCCGTGGAGAGGATCGGTCGAGGAGAAAGAAATAATTGGCGTGGCGAGCGATACACGCGCGCTTGTTCCTCCTTTGCCATTATCGTGGCGAGATGTGGAAACGCGAGTGAGGCGCCGCGCGCGTCCCTGAATCGTCGCGCGTCCTGCGTCCTACCATTGTATCGCGATAACGATATTCAGGAAAGTGGCGATAAATTTCGTCCGTGGACGCGCGCGACCCGGACGACTGAGTTTCTCGCGCGCCTTTTGCGAAGATTTGTCGAGGGGCTGATACTCGCGGTGGTGTCGGTGGTACGAGAATTTTTGAAAATGTGGCGTTGCTGGAGACTCATTCGCGTGGAATTGGGAATTTTAAAAGAGGGAAAGAGTAGATTGACTATGTTGAGGAGATTGTTGAGAAACGAGTTAATTAGTAACTGGTTAAAGATGTATACATTTTAGACTAAACGTCTCGAGGAAGTTGTAAGCGCGTTTTGAAATCAGTGCACTCAACATTTTTTATTTCCGCATACAACCGTACACGTACTTTCAATCGTATAAATTATTTTTTTACGAATTCACCGCGCACGTTGACCGAGAAAGTACGAAGTACGAATTCGAATCGAGCACGTACGCGGACGATTGATTAAGAGTCGCGGACTATGTGTCGGTGGTACGAGAATTTTTAAAATGGTGGCGTAGCTGGAGATTCATTTACATGGAATTGAGAATTTAAAATAAGTCGCTCCCTTTACGGTCGTGCCTAAAAAGAGAAAGAGTAATGTTAGGTTGAGTAATGTTGAGCACATTGTTGAGTAACAAACTAATTATATTATATTATATTAACTTTATTATAGTAACTATTTAAAGGTGTAAACATTTCGGACTAAACATCCCGATTATTTCTCTCAAGGGAATTGTAAGCGCGCTTCGATACAAATGCACTCAAAATTTATTCATCGCACATAGAACCGTACACGTACTTTAAATCGTACAAATTATTTTTTACGAATTCACCGCGCACGTTGACCGAGAAAGTACGAAGTACGAATTCGAATCGGACGCGTACGCGGACGATTAATTAAGAGCCGCGGACTATGTAACGAGAGTTGGACTTTGGATCGCATCCAAATAAATTGGCGCCCGCTTCAATTGTCTATAATTTATCCAACGCTCGTTCGCTGGCGCGTGTGATTTCATTAACGGTTTGCCATGTTCAATTCGAGATGACATAATGTGGCTCGCGCGGTGAGAATAAACAATAAACCACGAGCGGTTCATTCACCCGCGTAAATATCGTCAGCTTTCAAGAAGCCTGGACTTTTCTCTAGACGACACGGCACACCAGGTGCGGTATATTTCATCGGTGCCTTTCTCGCGCTTGGGTATTCACTCGCGCTTCTTTTCCTTTCCTTTTTTTCTCCTTCTTTCTTCCACTCGTCGGAAACGAGGTGGCACAAGGAGAAATCCGAAGGGGCCAAACCAGTGGAAAAGTCGGGATAAATCTCCGAGGAGGGTCCCCGCCGGGCGTCGAGGGCATAAATCTAAAGTATTTATTACATCCGACGTAATATCCGCGCAGACCGTCGGCTTCGACGCCCCGCGCGCATGCGCGCCAGCGCGCGCACCCGACGTACCAAGCGCGCGGGATTTTTGAAAAATCAAAGCGTCACTCCTCGTGACCCTCTTTCGCGTGCTCCACGAGTTTTTAACCTCCTCTTAAGAGCTCCTTTTACTCTCGCCGAAATTTACCTAATGTAAACACGGCTTTAAAAGTGCACACGATCTCTTTTTCTCTTTGTGCATGGTCTCTTTTCGTTCTTTTTTTATCTTTTGCCGCGTACTCTTCCGCTTCTCCTTCCAGCATCCCGCATCTCTTTACCATTCTCTCTTTTTCTCTCTTTCTCTCTGTCTTTCTTTCTTGCTCTCTCTCCCTCTCCTCCCAAAAAGGCACAACCTCTCCAGATCTTTCTTCTCCATTCGCCAGCGATTCGCGTTTCCCCCTCGGCTCGCGCGCACGGATCACCGTTTGCTGCCGCGAGTGAGCGTAAATACCATCACTACCACCACTTCGGACTCGCGCGTCCTCCCCTCCGTGTCCGCGCTCGTGTACGAGGACGTATAAATAAATCCAGGGAGCTGCCACGCGGTCTGCCGCGAAGCACTCGCCGTCTCGAGAGGAGAGTGCACGCACTCTCCTTCGCCAAAGTGTCTGCCGGGTTCTCTCGCTCGTGTAACGCGCGCGCACACGCGCAAGAGAGTGGACTCCTCGCGAGGAGAAATTCTCACTCACTCTTTTTCTTTCTCTCTTTCACCTCCCGCGCCAACTCGGACGACTCCACGCGCTCTCCTCGCCTCGGCTCGAGCGCGCAGGTGCTTCCGCGATCTACGCGTATTCTCGTTCGGTTCGGACGAGAGGCCGGTTTGTAGGTTAGGTTCTTCACCTCGCACGTTTAACTGCGAATCGCTCCCGTGCGAGACGCTCCGCGACGGAATTGACCGTGTCGCGGAACTTCGCGTCTCTGAGGCACCCCGGTGATCTACGATTCACGATGACTAGCAAACGCGAAGAGGGATTGCCTCTTCCCAGTGATTTATCGATGTTGCCCACCGCGAACGAGGATTCGAGTCTACGGCCCGTTTGTAATCGGGCACGCGTGCGATTTCTCGGTCGCGGACACGGAACACTTTCCATTTGTCCCGATCGATTGTTGGTAATTAGGGATTTTGCTTCGATGCATTTCGATTTCTCTTGTCGTTTTAAGAGAATTTCAACCTTTTATAAGTTCTCTCGTAAATGATCCGTTTTGAGGTTTAGAAGTCTGCATTCGTCCCGACCGATTGTTGGTAATTAGGGATTTTGTTTCGATGCATTTCCATTTCTCTTGTCGTTTTAAGAGAATACCAACCTCAAACCAAAGGTCGTTTCAACCTTTTATAAATTCTCTTGTAAATAATTCGTTTTGAGGTTTAGAAATGTACGATAGCATCATTCTAGCATTTTTTTAGTTTTCGTTTGAAGTCCATCGTCTTTAGAAAGTTCTCTAGGAGCTTTCACGGTAAGAAAAATATTATTAGGATCTCATGGAAATTGTTTGGATGCCGTAAAAATTTGTTTGCACAATAGACTCGCTTCGTTGAATTTCCATAGTTTTCACCCCGATATCGACGATTTTCGTCGGCTCCTGAGTGCGCGCGTCTGACGACCGCAAATTTCTCGCGGCTCGACAGCAAGCGACGCCAACCTCAAACTCATAATCGAGCGGCGTCGGCGACGGGCCGTAGTAAACCGGTGCCGACGAACAGTTCTGTGCCAACGTCAACAACAACAACAATAACCAGCCCTCCACGTTGTTAGGATAGAAAGAGAGGAGGATTAGGTAGGCAGAAGATTGGGTTAGGTGGAGTGGAGAGACCTCGGCCCGAAATAAACTGCGACCGCATACCCAAGTCGATTCGCGTGCGCGCATGCGCAACACTCTCGCGCACTCTCCTCTTGTTTCTCGTCCCGTTCTATTCGCACTTTTAACAATCTTCTTTTTTGGACCTCCACAGTGCGCGACGCTCTTCATCTTTTCGCTCCTCGTCCACGCGACCCTGTCTTTTTATTTCTCTGAAGAAGAAAAATGTCGCAGCCGATAGAAATGTTTGGACCGTTTCTTTCAGCCCTCTCGTGCATTTCCAAGGATATTTCTTCCTTTCTCTCGTAAATCTTTTTTCGGACCTAATAATCCTAAGATCGTTTGGAATTTTTTACAGTGGCGTGGGTTACTCTAAAGGCACTCTACGTCGAACATTCACGAGTATATGTATTATTAAAAAATTATAACAGAGCGAAATGAAGGGTTGCATTATATAATAGCACATAAACAGAACATCCAAATAAAATAACAGGTCCTGCGTCGAGGATCTTTATTGAGGCAAGCTTGCAATTAACCAATCGGCTATTCTTCTCACCCTACGTCGAACATTGTCAACTAGTATTATTAAAAATTGTATCGAAGAGCAGGGCGCTCAAAGTACGTAAAGAAAACACCTAAAGAAAATAACAGGTCCTGTGTCAAGGATCTTTATTGAGGCGAGTTAGCAGTTAACCAGTCGACCCTTCTTCCCACCGATACACCTGATACAGCGGTAGTTACGCCCCTGAATTTTAACTTCGGTCCGGTGTCGCTGTTCTCGAACTAGTTGTGGCCCTGGATGTTCTCAGCAATTTACAAGGCGCGCGCGAACGACAAAAGGAGCGAGTGGCTCCTCTGGGGTGCGAGAAGGCTTCGCTTCGAAACCAGTCGGGAGGATCGTCGACGAGCACGACGGGCTGATCTTTCGGTCGACACATTCTGCCTTAAATGGGCCCCGGTTAGCATCGCCTTTTAGAAACTCTACGCGGTAGGACTCGACGAGCCTTACTTCGCTCTCGTCCTCGTGGTAGTCGTGCTCCCTCACCGGCTTTCCTGTTTGGTGCTGCTCGCCGAACGTTTCTTCTCCTTTCTCTCCGCTTCTTCTTCTCATTCTTCTCGTTCTTCTTCCTCCTTACCATTCGCTCGCCAGTTGACGCATCTCTCCTCCTTTCTCTCCTCTTACATTTTTCCTTTATTTCTCTTATTCTCGTTTCTCACTCTCTCTCCATTCCTCCGCGTTCGGTTTCCATCCCCGCGGTTTACCGCGTCTTCGGCGCGATAATTTTATGCGCATGCGAAATCGGCCGCGCGTCTTCGATCGCAACGCTGCCGCACGGCTTTGGCAAGATACGTAAAAGAAGCGTGCGTAAAAGAACTAAATTGTACGTCGATTGAGATCGGTTTTCAGACAATCACGCTTTTACGGTGGAAGAAACACTTGGAAAGTGAAACGGGCTTTTTTAGTGAAAGATATACTCGTGCGTACTTCGTCTCTTTTATGGCCTTTTGGCGCTTGAGGTTCCACAAATTTGCTACATTATCAACAGTACTTACGTTGATCTCGATAAGCTTGCGAGAGTCTCCGGACTCAAGGAATAATGTACAAGGTTCCATCGTACCCGACAAAAAGGAAACCTCCTTTCTTCCGCATCCGTTTTTTGGCCAACGTTTGTGACATACTTACCGAAACATCTCTAACATACTTACCCTTTGGCCTCAAAGGTCTCAGGGTCGGGCCAAGGGAAGACTTTGACGGAGCCAAAGCCGAGGGGCTTCTCTCCTTCCGCCTTCCACGGTCAAGCGTCTTTACCTTCCCTCCGGAGTTCAGAAACGAGCTTCTTACCATTCTGAGCTGTGCTTCGAGGGCGCCTTTGATTTTCTCCTTTTCCTCCATTCCCTCGTTACTTTTCTCTCCTCGCTGTGAATTCCCTCGCATTTCCACCCCCTTCTCTTTTCCAACGGTCTCGGTCGACTCTAAAATCGCATGAGAATTTCATTTTTCGTTATCTCTCTTTCTCTCTGTCTCCTCTTTCGTCACTGTTCTCAGAATGTCTTTTCTCCTCAGCTTCTGATCTCTTCATCTGCTCCAGTCCAGTCAACCATTCTCCTCTTCTTCTCCTCCTTCTTCTTCGCTTCCTCCTTTTCCACCTTCTCTCTTCTCTCTACCTTCTCGGTACTCGCGATTGTTACTCCTCCACCCCGATTCCGGACGAAAATAAAGTCCCTCCTTTGCTGCTTCTCCTCTCTCGGCTCGCCGCTGCCTCGGCAACCGCCCCCACCTTCCCTCGTCTCCAAAGATTGCACCGTCGAAATTAACTGCCGGACCAGGTGGTCCGTAATGGAGCGAAGGAATTAGAGCCGGCCACCGTGGTGTTGGCACGTTATTATCGTGTATCTCGCGGGGCGCAAACTACGACCGATGCGCGCCCGAGGAAAATGCGCTTGCCCCTCTTCCGCCTCCGTCCGGCCTCTAACTGTCTTGGGATGAAAGGAGACGGAGAGAGGAAGGAGAGGAGGGCTTCTCGAGTTGCTTTGAATAGAGTCTTCTCTCTCTTTCTCTTGTCTTCTCTCTTTCTCTCTTATTCTCTCCTCCTCTCATTTTCTCCTTCTCTCTCCCTTTTATTATCTCGTTCTCTCCAATTCTCACTCGCTCACTCTCCAGGCGACGACGTGGCCCCCGGACGTTATTACGAAGGCACCACTGTTCTCCACCGCCCCCCAACCACCCAAATGGTCCACCGACCGCAAGACTGTTCTTAGATGTACGCCTTTCTCAGTTCCTGCCCCTTCAGAATAGACGCCTCGAGGTGTCGTGGGTGTCTTGGAAAACTCGCCTGACCTCCTGAGATTTTTTGCCCGAGGGTAGACTTTGCGTCGAGCCAGTGAAAAGTGCCTTTTAAAAATACGAGGGAGGAATTTTGCGATGGCATTTTGGAAACTTTCAGGTGATTCTCATTCGATTGGATATTTCCAGGTAAAGAAGAAGAGCAGTCTTTATATTTCTGCTGAAATATTCACTCGTTCGATTAATCACCTTTTTACTCAATCTTCTTCGAGATCTTAGCCTCGGACGAGCAGAGTTAGCATTTAGTAAAAAGGTGATTCGATTTTAGGTGCATACGAAAGTCCATTCGTCTTAAGGTGGGTAGTGACATTTGAGGATTTTTTTATGCGCGTAGAAACGTCGTTCGATTGTCCAGCCAGACTCTAAGGAGCTTCTGGCTTACGCACGGTGGCACGGAAGGACGCGATGTCTGTTTTTGCGACTTCATCGATAAAATATGCGCGCGTAATCTTTGGTCTTTTGAGCAAGCCCAGATTACCGACGCGCGATGGATAACGTTCGCTAAACTGTCCATGACAAACTTCTATAAGACTATGCACGAGCAATTCTGTACGCACACCGCACAGAAAAAATATGTATGCGGCTTGTGCGCATGCACTGCATTCGTGAACAGCAAAAATGCTCTACTCAGTATCCACCTTTAGATTGGAGAACTCGAAATAAACTCTCCAGTGGTATCTTTTCATATCTCTCCTAAAATATCCGCACGCTCGATTTTCTGCCTCTCTTCAATTTCACCTTAACCTATTGACGCTTACAGCGGCTCTAATCGTCAAGTTATTGGCGATATATAGGCAAATTGCGACTACGGCAGACAGTTTTTGTTAGTAGAATAAAAGCCATGCTTAATAATTTACTGTTAAAGCCACTGGAAGTTTTCTTGAAAAAATACCCTATTGCAGTGACAAACAATTCTTGAAAAAAAAAAAAATGTCTTTCTGGAGGCGATTTCAAAAAAAAGTATGCGTCAATGGGTTAACATTTTCATTCCCATGGTGGTGATATGTGACCGCAACTAGTTTTTCCTGTGAAGCCACGGTGGTCACCGGTGTCCTTCAGAAAAATCATAAAATGGTTACACTAACCGCAATTTACAATACTTGAAATATCATATTTTAACAAAAAAAAAGAAACACGAAAAATGTGAAGTGTCGCACCACGAGCAATCAATGGAAAATCAGCGTGACAGTCAAAGCGTTAAGCAATGCCAGGTGGACCCGACGTGAACCTCTTTCCGACTGCTTTCCGCGAGCATCGCTTGGTATCGTTGCCCACCTCGTCGAGGTTTCTCCACCTTGACAAAGATTCTCGAGATTTCCGTAGGCGCCTGCCGGACGTGGTCGCGCGAGACGGGGGAGACAAAAGGGGACCAACCGGGCGCGCCACGGTATCTTTCGTATCTCATTTAGATAAGAGCCCACGAAGCGAGCGCGCTCGTTGAGAATCCACGTGAGGCTCGTCGTTGAATTCTGTGAGCGCGGGCGCCCACGCGAGAATCGACGCGAGCGATTCACGAGGAGGCGAACAGTTTTTGGAATATCGAGGAAGGCGATAGATTTTCGTGGAGATCGACGTAGAACGTTCGCGACGATGGGGACCGAGAGTTCTCAAAGAGAACGAGCAGTTTTATCGATAATGCTGGGAATCAAAATTCCACCTGGTGAAGGGTACGTCTTAATAAGCGCGCGGGTGGGATCGTAAAATAAATCGGCCAGTTTTCATCCTCCACGTGATATTCTCTTCAATGGTATCCCGAGAGGCGCTGTAGAGAGAGAGTCGAACGCGTTCGAGAAAATCGTCAAATCGACTTCCTCTTTTACCGTGCGCCTTTCCAGTGGGCCATCGAGGCGAGCCCTCTCGGTATTCCCTCGCGGTGCAAACCTCACCGCGCTTCGATTCTCAGCGAAGTAATTGGATCTCGATCCACGTAACTCGCTCCTCGAAGGCGTGCGTCGAGTGTTGCGAAAGTGAGGAGTCGAGATGAGGATGGGCGAGGAGCAAAGAGAAATGAGGATCGAGGAGAGAGGAGAAATTTAAAGGACGAAAAACGATGGTTGGGAGGAGAGAGGAACCTGAAGGATGGAAAAAAAAAGTGAGAAGAGAATTGAAAGGAGGCGAAACGAAGGCGAAGTGGAGAAGGAGGAGAAAGAGAGAAGAGCGCGAGGAGGTTTGAAAGGGCTTGGAGAAGGACTACCCTGCTTCTCTCACGGGTTTCTGGAGCGTCGAATTTTTTTGGTCCACCTCATCCTCCTTTCTCTCCTCCCTTTAGCCACTCGATAATCGTCCAATCGGTGCGAAGAGCCCCCTCCCGCGATATCCACTGATTCCTCGTCGATCTCTCGCCGATCAAGTATCGTCCGCTCGTTCTTCTTCCGATGAAACCCTTTACTGATAATCCAGGGTCAATAATTTATCCAGAAGACGCGCAGAGTCGATCGTCGGTACGTCGGGACGCGCGCACGCTCCTCTCCTCCCGTATACGTGAGGCAGTTTCGCGATCGCGTACGTGACGCGGTCGAAGTTTCGTCCGACACTCTCGGGTAGCAAACGGAAGGAGAAGGTGCGAGGTGAAGAAGGACGTGAGGTGGAGGAGGAGGAGGAGAAAAGTCGGCTATTTACGGGCGGCCGATTAACGCCTCGTTTTTTGTTTTTTTCAGAAAAGAGAAGAGAGAGATCGGTGTAAATGCGTTGGAAAAGAGGAGGAGAGAGTTTGCGGTGGAAGAACAGTGGGAGGTCACGTCTCTGAGGTTACGGTGAAAATAGGGGTGGTGCTGGGACGTTCGATGCCTCCAGGGGGTGGTGAGAGTTTCGACGAGGGAAAGTCGAGTGATTTTTTTTTTTTTTTTTTCTCCGTGGTAAAGTCGTGGCCTGCCTCGCTGATTTTGCCGGTAGGATTATATTTGGAAGAAGGGGTTGGAATTTGGTGATGTGGAATTTTGGGAATGCCGTGAGCACGGTCAGTGTTTGAACGGTTGTGGTAAATGGTATTTCGGTGGTCTTGGATTTTGGCACTCCGTAGTCGTGTTGAGCGTGGAAACCGATGGTGATGATTGGTTGGTTCTAATTGATTCTTGGCAAATGCATAATCACGTTCAGGGTTGAAACGATGGTAATGGTGGTAATTCGTTGATCTTGAATTTCAGGAATGAATAATTACGCGCAGTACTGAGACGAGATGGTGGTAATGATAATTCGTTTTGATTTTAAATTCTGGCAATACGTAATCACATTCAGGGTGGAAACGATAGTAATGATTTCTTCGAGGAATGCCAAATGATTACGTACAAATAATAACTAGAATAAACTTCAAAATAATTCACGAATTCCGATCCTATGTCATTTTCAAAATTTCTCATCACCCCTAATGTGTCCCTTACTTTCGAAGATAAATTCTCGATAGGTCTCAATGATGGAAATTCTTGCCCCTTGAAAGATTCAAACGTCCGCTATACTCGTTGACTTTCAACAACTCTCCTCCTGACCTTCTTCTTCTTTGTCCTTCTCGCTCGAGAATCACCCAATGACTATAAAACAGCTCTTCCTTGCAAAACCTCTCGACGCTCTCACCTCGTTCTCTCTCTTTTTCCTTGGAACCTCGCGTCGGTGGAATTTTATTCGAAGGACAATCTCGTTCGAAGGGACCCCACCCCCCGAAAGCAACCCCGTTCGATAGGGCAATTTCGAGGCGTGCCCGAGGAAACTTTCCTCTCCTCGTTCTTCTCGTCCTTCGATCGTCGAGACGCGCGCGTTGCTGCGGTTCACCGGATGTGCGACCCGCGTTCGGCAAAACCGCGCGATGCGAAAACTTTCGACGAAGTTGGCCGAGTCGCTATGGTATTTGAAAGAACGTTATGGAGGGATGGAAATGGCGTGGCGTAATGGCAGAATAGTCGAGCCGCTACTCTCTCCGATCGAACGTGCGCATCGAAGGGGGTCGTAAAGGGTGGTGAGGATGGAGAAAAACGTATGGGCAAGGATGAAGGAGAAGAAGAGAGAGAATAAGGACGAGGAGAGAGAGAAAGGACAAACCGGTAACTAGGAAACTTGGAAACTTCGACGGTTATCCGGGTCTCGTGATCCTTTCCTTTACTTACGAGAGCGACCTTCCTCTTTCTTTCCGTGCCAAAAAATATTTCCTTGGTCGAGTTCGAGGGTTGGCTAGCAGGGATGAGGGTGGAATTGAAAGGAGAAAGGAGGAGCAAAAGCGTAGAACAGACTCTCCTTTGTCCTTTCTCTTCTTTAAGAGGACACACGGAGAGAATCCTTCACGGTGCGCGCACCGATACTCTTTCACGGAGAGCATCCAAGCCCGGGGATCCGTGAGTTCGAAAAGTCACTGGACTTCCGTTGTGCGCGGGATTCTCAACTTCCGAGAAAGTTTTTTGCAACGGGTTAGCTACGAGAGGAAATTCCAGGGTAATCGACCGACGATTTTTTAAAGAGAAAAAGTAAATTGGGGATTTTCGGTCGAATGCTAGAACGACTGTTTAAAGATCCTAGATAATTTTTTAAAGGGAAAAAGTGAATCGCATAATTTTCTATCGAAACCTAAAATAATTGTTTAGCGAACCTAGGCATTCTTTTTAAACACAAAAGGTGAATTCAAGATTTTTTAGTCGAATATTGGAACGATTATTTGGTGAATCATGAGTGTTCTACCGATTTCACAAAATTCCCTAGAAGAAAATTCTTCGTTCAAATTTTCATGGATAACTGTGTTCCTACGACTTCACGGGCCACCTGTTTTATTACGTACTTCAATCACCACGCTCTAGAAAATTTTGCAAGCTAGAAATCTTTTAATTTCCTGGCAAGAGAACTACCTCTCTACCTTCTCGTCCCTCCACCTCCTCCTACCTTCTCTTGTAAATCACCCGGACCTTCCGCCGCTGGTAACGGCCGCCGATAATCGGCCGTTATTAAAGGTTCGACGTGTAAAATCAGGTGTCAGAGATGAAGGAGTACCGTTGCGCAAGGAAGAAAAACATGGCCTTTCTACTACTACCGGCAGTTCACCGGGCATACTCTAAGGTAAACCGCGACCAGACCATACTGGACTTTGCCGCATGTTCGAATTATCCTCGGCATCGAGGTTCAAAAATTCTCTTACAAAAGTGAAACACGGCCATTATGTTACCGGTAGATCAATGAAAGACGGGATAAACGAAGTTGGCCACTGGATTACATTGAATTTTATCGAGTGTTTGAATTATTCATGCGAGCAATAAACCAATTGCGCGTAAAATAATAAATGATCCTTATAAATTTTCTCGACGCTCATTATTAAACATGATGTCAATAAATATTTACACACTAATGCGTATTTAATAACGGACAATAACGAATATAATTGGATACTAAAAAAACTTTAATAACCTCAATTACACAGTCGGCGTCCATCGTCTGAATTTTTCTAATCTCCCTTCAACATCGAATAGACTAGATTATTATCCGAGCGGTATTAACACACACCAACGTTACATTCACCGAGCGCGAACTCGCCAACCATTAGATCGATCATTAGCGCTCATTAAGAGCATTTCTTTTCTTCGCTAATCATTAATTTTGATGTGCGCCGATCGACGAAAGAGCCGAGGGAAAGGAACGAGCGTGAAATCGACGCGCGGTTTAATCGTTCGGGGAGCATCGAATTCAACGCCACGGAACTACAAGCGCGCACAATCGCGCCCCACGCTCGTGTGCGCGCTCGAGCACACAATACCACCCACCCCGGAATATTCCATTTACACGGGCGGCGCACGGTGAATTTCACTTTAGCCGTTGATCATAATTTATGACGTCAACTTCACCATGGAGAACCTTTTCATGGAACGAGCGGAAAGAGAATCGAGGGATCTTTGAATCGCGTCCAATCGCCCGCGAGAAGATAATCGAGAGTCGCCGGGAGGCTTTTCGACGTAGTATCGAGAGCATCGAATTATCTTCGAGCTATCGAACCGCAATCGACGTGCACCTTTGACGATTCGACGAGGGCAACGATGCGTTTCACCGGCGTGCACCACTTCGTGTTCCAGTGCTCTCGATCCCAGTCGATTTTACGATCGCGGACACGATCCTCGTTCGCGCACGGGCGACTAATTTTTCATTTCTACTTCTACGTTCCGCCGTTTTCGGAAACGATTCGTCATTCGCTCGGGACGAAACCGATAACGACTGGCGTGGTTTATCGGTGCCATTTGCGATTTCATTCGTTCGTTTATTCTTTGTTTACGAGGCGCCTGCATTTGCGCAACCGACTGCCCGTAATCGGTGAACGGGACGTTACGAGCACCGTGCTTCGACTCTCTCTCTCTCTCTCTCTCTCTTTCTTTCTATACGATGAGTCTCGATTAAACGTATCGAATAGCGAGACATCGATCGTAAATATGCTGCCACTCGTACATCCGATCCGACGATTTATCTATCCCGCGGATAGATTTACATTTACGCTTAACGTTTTACAATGTTCGTATGGAAGCTATCCCATGTGTGACCACGCACGAGGATCGTACGTCATACCACCCGACCGCTGTACATTTCATTACATCCAACCACCCAACCGCACACTCGCTACTCATAAAATGTCCGTATATTGGCTTAAACACGCGCGTGTACGTACGGATACAATCTACTCGTACAAAACACACACGAAGACAAATTAAAGCCACGAATGCGTCTGAACGAAAGAGACCACACGGCCGAACATGAACATTCCGCATAGTTGAGCACCCAACGAGCTACTACCAGCTCGGAGAATTTCACGTGGTGCAAGAGAGCGAAAGATAGATAGATAGAGAGAGAGAGAGAAAAGCGAGCGTTTCAGATCGTTCGCGAAGGAACGAGCGGAATGAAACGAACGCTCTGGTTTAATCGGGCGCGAAGGGATCATTAGTCGGCGCCCCATGGTATCAGCGGACCTGCGAAAGGGCCACGTGGATTTTCACCTCACGTGGCTCCCGCGGACCCCTTCCACCTTCGATCGCACGTTCAATCGCGAACGGAACCATTTGGACGATCAACCGCGTGCAACCGGTTGTTCGATCGGACGGTTTCTCCCGCCAAACAATCGCGAGGCTTTCAAAGAGGGCGCGCAGGGGGTGGTTGGCGCGGCCAGTCTTTGTTGAACGGCGTTGATTCAAGCCGACGGGCCTGTCATGACGCCAGGATGCGTAAATTATTCGCGATATTCCGCGGCATATATTGGCCACGATGTGCGTTGCCCAGTATGCAACGTGTGTTTGCTACGCGAATTCAGTTGCAGATGTAACATGGGCGGACGTGAGCGCTGGGCGGAAGTTGATCGGTCGAAGCGGTGGAGGAGAAGAGGGTGGGTTTGGATTTTCGATAGCGGTATTTGGGTGGTCGAGAGGTAGTCGTGGCTTGTTTCGAATTTCAATGTGTCCTTCGCGCAGCTCGAAACTCAACGAGGAAGAGGAAAAGGTGAAAAGTGCGCTGGAAATTTAAACGAGGGGTAAAGTAATCCAGGTGTAATGCTTAACCACTTCAGGGACGAATTTATTAAAGCTGGAATCAAGTCGGCATTGATTATTAATTTATTCACTTGCAATGGCGATTCGTCGAC
This sequence comes from Tiphia femorata, assembly GCA_944319695.1. Taxonomy (NCBI): domain Eukaryota; kingdom Metazoa; phylum Arthropoda; class Insecta; order Hymenoptera; family Tiphiidae; genus Tiphia; species Tiphia femorata. The sequence continues at coordinate 7,784,557 of OX090896.1, read as the reverse complement.
AACGTTAACAATGATCGGAGAACAAGGCAGGAATGGAAAATTTGCGGAAAGAATAATACCCGCGCTTGTTACGGTAGAAAAGATACAGTTTAACGAGAAACTAAATGTCTATATATGCGGCCAAGGGCGTCAAGAGGTTAAGAGGTCGATTGATTTAGAGAAATCATTTGGAAACGAGATCCAATTGATGGACATGGAGCTTGAAATTATTCATTGTGGTGTCGTGGTAGCACAGTTGAACAGTACCATCTCGGCGGTAGGTCCTTCTTGAAAAGGAATGACCAACCTCAGTTTCCACTCTTTCGTCGCGCGCACAAAGCTTCAAGAGCGAAAGGAACTCTTTAATCCCCTGAACGGATCGTCCGGTGAGAGAGGAAGAAAAAACGAGAAGATCAGCAACGAGAGATTAATTTCTCTCGTCGAGGGAGCACGCGATTCGTCATCATCCAGGTTGGCCTAAGAGAAGGTCTACATGAGAGAGAAGGCCAAGGCAAATTCGGTTGTTCCACGATGTGCTCGTACCTTCCCTCGAATCTTTTGAACCCTTTGGACCCCGTGACCCCGCGACCCAATCGGGCCGTGCCCAAGTGCCTGGCGCACGAGCGCACTCGTGCCATCCTCTTATCTTTTCACCCGAGCGCGCGCACACACGAGGGATTCTTCTTGGTTCTCCACGTGGCCGAGAAGGGAGGTGAGCCTCGTGGGTGTTCGATAAATTGCGTCGAGTGGGACGTCGCATTGTCTCCTCCGGAGAAGATTGAGAGGTTAATCAGCCGTAGCCGAGAGAAGAAAATGAGAGAGAGAGAGAGAGGGGAAGAGAGAAAGAAAGGACGAAATGAGGATGAGAGAGAAGGAAGAAGCCTCGTGGTGCTCGCTTGATGATGATGATGACGGTTGGGTAGGCCTGCGGTAGGCAGTTTCACTCATTTGCTTCGTGTTTCTTTCTACTAAAGGCTTGGCACGCTTTACGGTAACCTCGAGGATGTTCGAGGTACTCGGGTAATTTTGTGTCTTCAATGTAGGAAGTTGGGATAAGCCTCGTGGCTAGAACGATATAGAGAGGAGGACGTCTTTAGATTTCGACGAAGAAAATTGTGGCAGGTGCCAGATGTGAATATTTAGAACTGGGATGAAACCTTCTCCGAAAATATTGTTCAACTCTTGCTCTTTCCAGCTGCTTAATGCTCGATGGAGACGTTGATGGGTGGATGCTAGGATCCCTAGAACAAATAATAACAATTGTAACCAGTCATCCAACCGGACAGGCTACCGCTAGGGCTCGGTCAGTGGGAAGCTCGAGGATTAATTGTCTACTTGGCTTAGGCAAGCTTCTCGTCATTCTCATCCGCCTCTTTCCTCCTCTTTTTCTTCTTCGTCCTCGTCTTTCACGCGCCACCTCGGTAGCCGCTCGCGCACGCACACGGAACAGAGGAATCGAATAGATTCTTCATCCCAGGCGATCGAGACTGAGGTAGCATAGGAGGAAGTGTGTCAAAAGGCGGACGATGAATCGACGTGGTCACTCGCGCCCAGTTCAATTGGCCGATCGTGGGTAACCGCCCGTTCCCTCGTCCATCTTCTCATGGACGTGGACGGTGAAATATCGCGTTCTGCTTCCAACGAGACTTAACGGTCGACGCGAGGGACAAGGTGGAGGGGAAGAAGAAGAGATGCTGTTGTGCAAGATGATATTAGCGTGTTTCGAAGTTTACAGTGGCCAAGGTGCTCGAGGTTGAATTGGAGGATACTAGACCTAGAAAGCTAAAAGGATAACTTTTTTTCACACGCGAGATAATTTTCCTTGAACACAGTTTATAATGTAATCGATGGTTTTGCAATTTCAATGACGTTAAATTGTTAAGGAAACATTTGATGTTCCTTGCTCGTTTAACTACTGCTTTCGGTGAGGGTGGACATTATTCTTCTTGTACTTGTACAACGGAGACCCGAGAATCTTCAAATTGTCTTCTTCGTAATTCGTCGGCTAAGATCCTCTTTGGGTAAATAAAAATTGAATATTCATCCCCCCAACGATGTTACCAGGGACAAGATACCCTATTCTCGTAACGTAGGGTGAATTGGGCGATCTTTGAATTTCTTCCACGTCATTCTTTCGTCCTCTCGTATCTCAAGAACAACATTTGTAGCGGTCCACTGCCTGGCTACAGAAGGGCGCAATTGTCGAAAACGTTCGAAGCGACAAAGATCCGTTCAAACGGAACCTCTCGGCAGTTCCAAACATTGCAGGACCCCTCGAGTCTATTTTCTTTTTCGTCCTGGGGTGATTTCGATTAGATCCTCTTGGCAGGATTCTTTCACGGAGCGGTGTTAAGGATCTCGAGAGACGCGTGGAGACCGAGAAGGATTCGCAATCACGTCGGGTGCGTGTGGTCCAGCTGCCGGATCGGTAAACAGTGTCCTCCTCGGCGTTTCTTCCTACGAGGACCCGAGAGAATTGCGAGACGCGGTGAGAAAAGTAACCCAGTAAATGCGACAGACCGAAAACTAAAACTGTAGCAATATTATACCATATTCTCAGCAAAATGTAGTAATATTCTTCAAACAGAAAATTAAATTGGATTACAAAAGATTTGAATCTTCACAAAAATAGAAATTTTATCATCTTAACAGAGGAGAAAATCCTTGAAAAAACTCAAGAATCCTACTACCCTCCTAGAGTACAAACAATTAAACTAAACGATATTTAGACCATTCGAAACAACGAAAACCGAGAGACAGAAAGAAGAACTGTACACACACCTAAAAAACTTCGTCTATTTCTCTTTCCAACCCCTCCACCCTCAACCTCTTTATCTAATACCAGGGAAGGTAAACATAGTCCTGATGACCCTCGAAGGAACGACAAAGATGAAGAATCGGTCCTGAAAGATTCAGTCACGAAGAAGGTTCTCCTCTTCGTTGGCTCTTGCTGGTACCGTGTTTATTTTCTCACCTTGACGCCCGGCCTCCCGTTCGGTGGCCATACGGTGCGCAACGAGGCAACGTCCCGCTAGAATTTCGTGAGTGAGTGAAAAGAAGAAGAAGAAGAGGAGGGCCTCGACGAAGCTCGTCCGCCATTCAGTGAACGGCAACGGGCCAGGGACGACAGAGAGGCGGCAGGTGGAACGAGAAACGAAGGGGCCCTCGAGGGCACCAGTCATCCGGACTGGCGCGCAGTGGCCCTCTCCTTCGACGTAAGGGAGAGAAAAACATCGGTGGCTTCGAGATGAAGAAGAGTATCGAGCGGAACATGAGGCTCTTCGCGCGAAGAGGGAGCTTTTGTACTCGCGCATAAATTACTCGGCTTCTCTCCTCCGGGGATCGAGCACCTGATATTTTGCTTTCTCTCGTTGGAGAAGAGAGAGAGAGAGGGGAGGGGCCAGAGAAAATCTGTCTTGCTTTCCGCCCGCGGGCGAGAAAGCGATATTCTCCATTGTGGGGTTGTGCGGTAGGGGTGGCTCGTACAGGATCCGTTCGAGAAAATACGAGGAGGAGAGTCTCTTTTGATTGCGAGATGCGCTTGGATAAGAAACGAACTAAATTGGATGTGTTTCAGAAGGAAGATTTTATTAACCAGTTAAGTGAGTTCGACGTGTATACACGTCAATCCAAAGTTTTTATATTTTTGATCATGAACAATAAAAACAACTTACCATTCGATATAAAGACTAAAAATTAAAATTCAAAAAAAAAAATTCCACTGTTAACTGGTTAATGGGCTTCGTAAGAATTATTCCAAGTGTGGTTAAGAATTTTTCACAGCATTTCCAATTGGCACGATGCTCCGGTATAATTAAACGAATAATTCTCAGCCTTTTTGCAATGACTGCAACACGTGACGTCACGTAGCATTGTGGGGTTGTTCGGTAGGGGTAACGCGTACAGGATCCGTTGGAGAAAATACAAGGAGAAAAATCTACTTTGATTGCGAGATGCGCTTGGATAAGCGAACTAAATTGGATGTGTTTTAGAAGGAAGATATTATTACTCGTTATTAATGGGCTTCGTAAGAATTATAGAGTGTTGTAGCGTCCCAAGTTTCGTTGAGAATTTTTCACTGCATTTCTAATTGGCACGATGCTCCGGTATAATTAAACGAATAATTCTCAGCCTTTTTGCAATGGCTGCGACACGTGACGTCACGTAGCATCACGCAAACACTGTGTTTCTACACGAGAAATCGGCCTTACCATCGGTGCTCTCCAAGTGGTGCAATCAGTTGGTACCTGCGCGCAGTTCTCTCTCGTGATACTCGTGCTAGTGCGACGTTGACCCGGTGATACGTCGCGATAGGAGAGACTGGCGAGAGTCGTAGGTGCCGCTTACGGTGGGCCTGATAAGATCGCGTTGGGCACCGACATTCCAAGGCCCCTATCGGCCATTAATAATCGAAGCACCCAAAGCGAGATCGAATGCGAAATTGTCAGTTGGCTTGTTCTCTCCTTTTATCTCTTCTTCTCGCTCTCTCTCCGAGTAAGACCAAGCACGTGGGGGTCCCCGTTAGACGAGGAGGCCCTCCGGGGCCCACTTGAGCGTAGAATCGAGAAGTGGAAAAAATTTTCTATCTCCATTCTGAGACGGAGCGTAGACCGTGTAAAGAGATACTTCGAAGCGCGAAGTCAACCGTTAGTTCTTGATGCCGGATTCGTCAAGTGGAAATTGCGTGTCTCTGTAGATTGATATGGAAGGAAAAGTAGGATTTCTTTCCATCGACGACCAGTGAGCACATTTTGCCTGGGTCGTTGCAAAACTTGATTCTTTATTTTTGATTTCTCTCTTGTCCGATGACTCGATCGAGATAACTCGATCAACGAAGGGTGGCACTCCGAAGTTTCGAGGCAGGGCTTCGGGCGAGTGCTCGACGAGAATTCGAAACTCAGGATGCCCAAACTTCCTTGTACTATTGATTATTAATTGAGGATGCTTCGGGACAGTCGCTGAGAAACAGCTTCTACCACCTACAAGGAATATTTGGACAGAGTCATCGAGTTAGATGCATTGTCCTTAAGAGAAGCTTTTTGGTTGCGCGGGATAACTTCTTGTGTTTTAAATCTCAAAACTCTAAAACTTCCTCTTATTATTGATGATCAACAATTAACATTGTCCTGGAGAAGCTAACCGAAGAACCTCATCAATCTATGATGAGAATCATCGATCTTAATCCACTCTTCGTAAAATCAATTTTTTAGATGGACCAGCACAACAACTGTAAGACACTTCTTTCAGAAAAAAAACTCTCTTACTAACTCAGTCACCTACTACCTCCTGAAAACAATCTCACAAATTCTCACAGATCGTTCTATCGTTCTATCGTCCCTCACGAATCTCTCGAACAACGATTCACAGAGTGAAACGACAAAGCCAGTCATCCAAGCCCAGCTACCCCGTTACTCCCTAACCATCGATACCGACAATCGAGCAACGGTAACTACCACGAGACAAAGGGAGAACTGACGGCCTAGCCTTGGAATCTACGATTCACCTACGGCCCAGCGTGTTCGCCTACCGGCAATCGTAGACTCCTTTGCAACGAAGAAGAGACTTCCAATTGACGAGGAAGCTCGTCAAAGGACGAGAGAAGGAGGAAGTAGGCGCGTGCTAGTCTTTCGCTCGTAATCCTCAATGAGGTCTTGTGTGTTACCTAGCCCTGGATATAAATAACGGATGAGTGACTGCATTCACGAGTGTGTCGACGAGGAGGATAACAAGGACGCCGTGTCGTGCTTCTTCCATGCTTGCCTCCTGCTTCGCTATTCCCTGCGCGATTCTTTTCGCGTACGAGTCGCGTGAGAGTGCGAGCTGGTGACGAACCGTGGCGATTCTAAAGGCCGGACGCGAGCCGAATGCGAATTCAGGAAAAAGGAGGTGAGAGAAGAAAACTGGAGTTGTCAACTACTGTTCGATTCGTGTAAGGACACTTTTCCAAACGAGACTGGTGCTACCAGAAAAGAACTCAAAAAGTGTCAAAAAAATGATGAGCTACTTTTCGATTTGCGAGATAAGAAAAAATCGAAGGACGAGATCCTAATTAACGAGCTTCCGAAAATCCAATGAAAATCTTCGATGTAAAAGCAGAGTGGAGGAGGAGAACCCTTGGAAACTTTGGAAACAAGGAAAGAAGGGTAGAGAACTTCTTTTACAGGATGACTCCTGTACTCGTCCATCGGTGTCCTTTTGGAGACTGGCGTCCGGCAAAATTGGCTTTCGCGGAGAAGTGTTCGAGCGCATGGTGCAAGCTTAGAGACAGCAACAAGAACAGCAACAGCAAGGAGAACAACGCGAACACAACCACCGGTGCATCGTTGGTCTCTTTTTGTTTTCTCTTAGCGACAAGAGGATACTCGGAAAGCTTCCTCTTCCTCCTCCTGTCGATTCCTCCCCGACACTCGCATATTTACGCGAGCGTGTGTGTCCTCTTTCACCGAAGAAGGAGGACGAGGTGAACGAAGACGGTGTGTAAAGGCGCGCGACAGGCTCCTCTCCGGCTGGCGCGCGTGGGCGTACGGGCGCGTAAACACGAACACCACGATGGGACCACCCGGTGCCTGTGTCGCGGTCTTGGAAAGAGGAGTTTAACCACCGACCGCAGATCCTCCCGACGAGGATTCGTCCTCTAGAGGATCGACTTCCGGTTCACCGTGCGGTCGCTCTTCGTCCTCGATCAGGAGCAGGTTGTTGCGCACGCCAAATTTAGCGGTGGAATTTTGTTTGGGTAATTTATCCAGTGAAAAGGTCCAAGATCTTTTAATTACGATCCTTTCATTATTTTTCATATTGTGAAGGATCAAAGGCTATTATTCCGAACATGTGTCTTGCTTCGTAGAAATATCGTTGGAAATTAGAATTTTATTTTTCGTATCGTAGTTTTGGTGAAATCCAAAGAATGTATTATATACATACATACGTGTTTTAAGAATTCTCGCAGCATACCGATTGTTGATTTAGATCACCATCTAATATTTTATACAGTTCGCCAATGTGAAGGATTCCAAGATTGAAAATTACTTCAACAAAAATCCTCGTATCAGATACTCACAATACCACCCTGATTACTGCAACTTTACTCTCCAGATCACCACCCAATATTTTCTACGCTCCACCAATGAGAAGGATTCCAGGTTCGGAAATTACTCCAACGAAAATCCTCGTATCAGATACCCATAATAGAGTTCTCTTCCAAACCTTCCTACCTATTCCGCTTTCCATTCGACTTTCACCGGTGCATCTCGAGTCTCCGGCATCGAGGTATCGAACATCGAACATCGTCGTTCGAAAACTCCAAATGGAAATTCTCGAGCGTGACTCATCGTGCTATCGTCTCGACGAAAAAGCAACGATGAAGAGGACGAGGAGAAAGAAGAAGGATCGAGTAAATGCGGCGTCTTGGAGAATAATCCAGTGATCGCTGTCGAAGTGACGTTCCTGCGGAGGGCCACGTTCATCTCGTACGAGGTTCATGAGATGGGAGGTCTTTCCTCTCGTCTCTTCTTCTCTTCCTCCACCTTCACCTCCCTTACGACTGTCTGCCTGTCTGTCTCGCCCGCGCGATGCTAATAAGTGCGATCTCCATGACAAATGCTGGCCTCCCTCGCGAGCACGCGAGGAGGAGAAGCATCGAGCACGGTGGTCCCCGCCTCGCGATCGAAGTTTCGACAACGCCGCCGCTTTCCGTCTCGTCTGTTCTGTTCATTCGTGTCGAACCAATTTCTCCATCTCTCTCTCTCTCTCTCTCTCTCTCTCTCTCTCTCTCTCTCTCTCTCTTTCTTCGAGGAGAAGAAACCGATCGGATCATCTTGCGAGGAGCACAGAAGCGAAAGAAGAATTTATTTATTCCCTTGGATTCTACAGTGATCGTCCTTGACGGGCTCGGCAGGATATCTCTAATGGAATTCTCGACTAGAATTGCTCGAGATATCTGAATCCTAAAGATACAGCTACCTATGTAAGAGAAAAGTTGAGGAATTCGCCTGTCGATATTCATTCTGGAAAGAAGTCTTTTATCTTCTGCTCTTCGATGGAAGTAAAGAATCTTTGGTATAAGAAACTTCTTTACATTTCGTTTTCTCGTCAATGCTCTTTCTTTCTTTCTAGATTTACCTTGTCGGTAAATTTTCAAATGGCTTTAGAGCTCCAGAATTTAGAAACAGGGGTGGGCGTCCTGGGAGAAAATCGAGCATGGAAATGGAAGCGCGGCCTAGCAGGCTCGTATTTCAAAATCTCGAATTGTTGTTGGTCCTGTGGCACACGAGTGGGTCCCGGATGGGTCACAAAGTGTCCAATGGGGTGATATCCCGGGGCGTTGAGGCGCGGCAAGGAAATTCCAAGGACGCGTGGAGCAGGGAAATCGGCCAGAAACGATCCTCGGAGGTGCGAGGGACACCCCTTAGGAGGACCATGGAGTACCATGGAACACCATGGGTGTCCATTGTGCCTTCCGGATCCTCCTCCTTCCTCTCCCTCTTTTATATCCTAATAGCCACCCTTGGGAAAGCCCGTGGGCCGTCACGTGTGCGCGTGGGAGGGAGGAAAAAATTTCGAAGCCACCGAAGGATGTGGAAGAAGAGAAGGTCAGAGAGAATGGAAAGAGGTGGAGTAGGTAGAGAGTTTTATGGCGGACGAAGGACACGCGTGGAAAATCCTCGCGTCACTGTTTGCACAGAGACCCGATGGAAATTCCTACGGTGAGAATAAAATTCTGTGGAGCAGGAAACTTTCGGTCTACTTCCATCTCGCCCTTCGAGGTGAACGATGACTCGTAGATTACTCAATGAAAATAAACGCGAACGATCGACACGAGTTTGAATATTTTTTTAACGCCCGTCGATATTTTCCATTTTTTTTTTATCCATACATGTGTGTGTGTCTTTCGGTCGAGGGCTCTTCAATGATGTCAAAAAATTAGAAAGTCACAGTAACAGTGTGGAAGTACTCTGCATTAACATTTTCTTTACCCTAAGACCCACGATCAACATGGTAATCCTCCCAAAAAAAATCTTCGTTAAAAGATTCGATACGATTAGAAGTATCGAGGACAGTCTCGCAAAAAAAAAGAGAATAAATCGCGTGGATAGAAACGAAGGTAGAGGAAGTTGAAAGTAAAAAGGAAAGTAAGAAAGGAGCTGAAGAAAGCAGGAGAGCGCATAAATGAATAAGCAGATAGGCGAGATTAAAAGGAGCGGATTAACCCGGGCCATCCGATAAAGTTCTCCATTGGCCGATAGTAAATCACGTGAAGTCCTCTGGACATTACCTCGGCGTTGAGCACGGAGGATCTTCTTCTCCCTTCTCGTGCGCTTCGCTATCAGGCGCCGATAAATTGGAATTAATTAGTGGGAAATAAACGAGGCGCGCGCCGATCGTCGTCCGCGTGAAACGAATGCGATCGTGAATGCTAATGGGCCGATAGTAGAAGAGCAGCGGAGGTTCTCTCGCGAGTAGAAGAATTTGCCTTAAGCTTCTGGCGCGCGAGCGCGTCCCTTTCTTTCTCTCCACTTTTTCTCTTACCTTATTTATTTACTTTAATTTCGTTTCAACGGAACTTCTTGCCCCGCCCTCTTCAACTTCCGTTTCTCATTCTCTTATTTCCCCATTCCACCCCTTGTCTCTTCCGCGCGTTCCAACGTTTCTCATTTTATTTTCATTCCTGCTCGCTCTCTCGCTCCCCTTCTCCTCTGCATCGGTGGTTCTCTCCTTTCTTCTCTTCGTCGCTATTTTATTATTTTCCTCCTCGTTCTCTTTCTCTCTCTTGTCGCGCCTCTGCCCAGTCCGTGCAGTCTCTATTTACAGCTTCTTCTGCGCGGTCCAACGTCAAGGACGAAAAGGCGTTAATCTTACTCACAATTAACGCCATTACGCGCCGCATCGTGGTCGGGCCCGAGTTACGGCCAATCAGCGTAAACTCGAAGTTGATTAGATTCATTTGCTTCTAATTCATGATACACCGCGCAGCTCGGGCTAACGAGCCTATTAGACGGTAGATGACGGCGTGCGCATGGCAAGGTGAGAGAGAACGAGGGATAGAACGAGAGGACTTTTTTCTTCTCGAGTCGTCAAGTTCTCGCGTTTATGCGCGCGCCTCTACCATCCTGAATTAGAATTTAAAGCCAAGAGAAACAGTTCGAAGCTCTAGGTGACGGCGTTTCTCGAATGCTTTGCGCTTTCGTCATCTTTGCTTTTTGCTCGTGTCACTTCGCCGCCCTCCTTCGCTGCTTTTCACGCAACGAATTGCGAATTTTGCGCAACGTCGTTAAAAAGTGTTCCACTTAATCCATGGAAATTTCAATATTATTAATTTAGGACAAATTATATTTTTTTAATTGTAGATCGTTGTGATTCTTAAGAATGTAACTAATGTCTTTCTTTTGTTTTCCGTTACAGGTAAGTTCGAGGGTCCATTTTGATGTTGGATGGTGGCTTGTACCACCAAATGTGGAAGATACAAGGGTGGAAAATTAAGGAAGGTAAAGAAATTTCAGAAGATTAGTGAATATAAATAATTTTTATTTTCTTCAACTATTTTGTTTTCATCTCAATACAATTGTTGCATTTTCGTGTAGAGAGTTCTGCTAATTAATAGGTTCTGGTCAAGTTTATTCGTCTTCTACTGCAGTTTCAATCATTTCTTTTGCTACTACTGCGGTTTCGGCTAAATGCACCTTCCATATTTTTACGCCCTTGACGCCCTCAATTGCAGAGTACACGGTCCAGGCAATAATTTCAGGTTCGATTACTCTTGCTCCGCCCTTCTGCATCTCCTGTCCCGTTGCTTCCTTTATTTTCACTCTCACCACGCGGATTACGAGGCAAACCTCACGTTCTCACGGTGCATCGTGAACATACGGCTTGAAAATATTCAATAGAAATTTCTGCATCGTCGAAGACCCATAAATTTTCGTGATAATGGTAAAAGCTCGTGGACTCGACGATTGGACGACATTTTCTATCGTCCCGCGTTAAACGAGCAATTGTAATTTCAAATAAGAGCGAAGAGAGAAGAGTGGCTCGGAGGATCGAAAGGAATGGAATTGAAGGAGGAGGGCAAGCATTCCGGGACCGAAATCACAAGCAATTAATCACTCGCGAGACCAAAAGGAAGAAGCGAAAGTCTTTCGACTTACGATCGTAATTCGCGAGCAGGGAACGATCGTAAGATTTGCGAGGGGCCGAAAAGTTCGAGAAATTCACGCCGTTCCTTACCAAGTATCAGCCTGGGCCGCACCCGATGCATGTCGGGTAAAAAACTCGGGGCCTGGACCCATCGCGATGAAAGTGGACTAAAAATCGAACGAGAAAGGGGGCGAGAATTTTTATCGGGAGATTAATCGCAAGTCTTATCAAGATTATTAAAGAAATATATCACAGAACTCGAGATGACTCGAGAATACGAAATTAGTTGTTAAAGAAGCATCGATCGATAAGATACGATCGTTCGTGGTAAGATCAAATAGATTTCAAACGTAGACAAGAATACATCCAACATATACCATTTGGAATATAATTAATTATGTACAACGTGCTTTTGGAATATTTCGATAATTAACATAACAAATCCCACAATATTATGTAACTTGTACAGATCAATAGATTTTCAAGCTGAGAAATGCAAAAGCCGAGAAATAATTATTGAATATAAAAATCGTACGCGACGTCTGACGAATATTTCGATTGGATCCTCTAACGAGCCTCAGGAACGAGAAGGTAGCACAGTAAAAAAAAAAGAGGCAAAAAAAATCTCTTGATCTTTAGCAGATCTTCAGCAGATCCAGTCCTCGTGATTCACTCGCGCTTATTTTCCTTTCTCGAGATTTCTCCGAATCCGTCGGCGGAATCTCGCAGGTTTCTTTGACGGAACGCAGAACTTGGCGAGGCGTGGATTTTTAAGGCGAACTCGCGCGAGAGAAGCCAACCTCCTCGCGGGGCCGAAATCGTAAAACCGTCTTCCTTCTCGCTTCTGTCCGCTTGTTTTTCGGCCCCTCTGCTCACCGGCGAGAGGATGACTAATGATGGGACCGCGTGGCCGATCTCGAGATTAAAATCCGCGCCAGTCTCCACCCCGCGAGAAGGAGACGGCCCTGAGAGGAGAAGGCGAACCCGCGAGATTCGCGGCGCGATTTGCCCCGAGCCTTTTAATGAAATTTAATTATAAATCCTGAGTCAGAGGCGAAGGAGGCTGCTCGTCGATTCGAGAAAGGTAATAAAAAATTGGATGCCCTCGTTGCTGGTTCCATTCGACCATTTTTCCCCATTTCTCTTCGCTCGAGGTAAAATATCATCTGCGAGTGGATAAGAAGATTTTTCGAAATGCAACTTTTTACCGAATTCAATTCAATTTTCGAGGACTCTTCGCTGGATTATTTGTTTCATTTATTCGCGAAGCACTACTAGCACACCGAAGCTTTCGAAAAATTGTGTACGTTAACGAGGTAGGATTTCCGTGGAGTTTCGATCACAGGAGCAGAGCCAGACCGGCGCGGATTGACGCGTTGCCCCCGAGGGCACCGAGAGAGCTACCACGAGGGTGGTTTTCCTGAAATGGGCGTATCATTTCCAGCGCTTCAAGGAAAGCTCGTATTACCAACTCGGATCAAATGTGTCGGATGGATACATCTATGCTACGCTGGATGGTTACATCTCCCTTCTCCTCCTGTGGCTCTGGTAATGTCAACGGATAGATCGAGAGAGCTGCAAAACGAACGATATTCACGGAGAGAAGTTTCCACGAGCAGAAAAAGCAACTACAAAATTATCCGAGTTAACGAGCAATTCCGATTCAACAAGTTGAAGAGAATTTTTGTTTACACGAGTCAAAGCTACTTGTCAAAAACGAAATCCGGAGAATTCGTAAAAATGAAAATGTAACAGCATATTTAGAGAGAAAGCACGGTACGCTCAGATGAATTTTCAAAAGTCATTTGATCTTGCAATATTTCCAAGAGAATTCTAGTTTCTTAAATCTCCAAAATTTAACCGTCCTACTACGAGATAGAGAAATACCATTATCCATACCCTAACTGCTTATCAAAGGCCATTATTAGCGGGACATATTTAACCTGGAAATAAATTACTACGAGAGCCAGGCCCGAGCACGATCACGAAATTAAGATATCTCGTGTCGCGAAACACAGTTGTCGAGGGGGTGGAACTACCCTCGACAACTAGCTGTAATTCTCGAGCACCCCCTTCTTCCCTCCGGGATCTTCTCTCGCGAGCGTTGAACGCCTCTAATAAAACATCCACCACCACACATTCGAGATGTGCGTCCTGTGCGAGCGTCCACCCCCGCCTCCACCCCCTTCGAATCCTTGGGTCCACGTCACGGACACGTTTTTACCCCAGGGGCGAAACTGGATTAGCACGGCTGCCGGGCGATAAGAGGGGTGAAAAGAAGGGGGTGGAGAAGAAGAGACGAGAATGGTAGGGGTGGCGAATCTTTCTCTCGCCTTCCAAATACTCTTTGTCCTCGCGCACGTGTCCGATCGCAACTCGCGCCTGCTGCTAGACTAAACTTTTTGTCACAGGAGCTCTCCTCGTACCCCCGAGTGAGCTGCTCGTTCTTGAAGCATCCCTCTCTTCTTTCAAACATCATTTCCTTTCTTCTCCCTCTCGCACGCTTCATCTTCGCAATTAAAGCATTCTTCTCTCGAGAGTAATATCAATCTTTGAATAGAGATAAGCTTTGCCGAAGATAACAAATTAACACGGTTTAACGTATTAACTACGAAATTCTTTTTTGTGTTTGAATGTTTCTATCGAATGGTAAGTTTCTTTTTTATTGTTCACGATTCAAAACAATGATCAAAAATATAAAAACTTTGGATTGATGTGTATACACGTCGAACGCAGTTAACTGGTTAATAAGAATACTAACGCAAAGTGATGTTGGGTTTTAAAATTGCATTTTACCGAAGCGTTCGTTGTAGCTTTCCTACCGTGTTATTTCGGACTCGAGGGACTGCGCGGACGGCGATTAGAATTAGAGCCCGCGCCAAAATCGACGAACGATTCCAGGGGCGGTATAATGCGGATTTGGCTTCGTCGTTTAACGTTTGCGCGCACCAGGCAGAACGCAGGAAAGGGAGAGAATCATTTATTATGTAGACCGAGATTCGCTCTCCCCCGGCGAGCTTTGCCAATCCCTTAATATGTTCGGAATCTGTAAGCGGGTTTAGTCCGACATTCGCTTGCGCCGCGCGCTCCTCGGTGATGAAGGGGTTGCGAATACGCCACGGGGAAAATTACAGAAAATCTCGTGAGGCAGCGCGCGAGAGAAATGCAATCGAGGCGAGCGTAGAATTGCAGGTTGAGAATTGCAAGTGGACTTCTTCTCCAGTCATTCTCCTTCTGGCGCGTCGATTCTTATTGGTCGTGTCGAATTGACGATTACCCCTGACGTTTCTATTCTTCCGTGCCCGGTCACGCTTCCACCGTTTCGCTGCATTTTTCACGCTACGTACCCTCGTGTTCCTCCGCTTCTTCTTCCTTCTTCTTTTTTTATTTATTTCATTTGTTCTCTGGCCGTTCTCCTTGCATCTTTCTCTCCTTCTTCGTTCACACGTCTTTCTCTCATTTCACACACAGTCTTGCGAAACACTCCCCTCGTCTTCCACGCTGGAACTCCCTCGGTAACATCCTGGCCACGCAAATGACTTGCAAAACAGCGCGCCTCTTTCCTTCCACTTGGTTCTCCGTTGCGCGCGTAAGAAACGCTTCTTTATGCGAGACATTAAATCCCTCTTACCTCTTTCTCTCTGTTTCTTAGCCGGCGGTGTGTTGCTGCTGCCGGCGGTCATTGCTGCCGCTCTTGCTGGAGCAACTGCTGCCGTCTCTCTTTTCTCTTCTCTTTTTCTCTCGCTTCTCCTTTATTCTCTCGTTTTCATCTCTCATTTCTTCTTTCTCTTACTATCCTTCCGTAAGACGCGACTATGCGTGTCTCTCGATGCGTGCTCCAGGTACGTACGAGTGAATCGGAGTGTCCGTGTGTGCGTTGTTTGTGTGAGGGTGGGTGCGTCGCTGAAGATAATCCGCTTGCGTAAGAGCCGTTGCATGCTCGTCCCAGGCGTGGGCGTTTCGGAGGACACAGAGGCGTCGAATCGTCGTAAAGTAATTACGATCTACCATTTCTCTCTTTCTCTTCGACGAGCTTGCTCGCTCTTCTTCCTCTCTTCTTTACGAAAATCTCATTACGCAGCCTGGCAGGTAAACTAAGGGGCTACGAATTTCCACAGCTGTCGAACGAACGAGCGTAAGCCGTCGAAACTCATTCATTTTACTCGCGCCCCCGTCTAATCTTTAAAAACCACAAACTTAATCCGATAATTGTACGACAAACTGCATCGATTTCAAACCGTTGCTCGTTGCCGGGTGAAGCGCGACCCCTTCTCTTACTCGAGGCTTTCTCGAGCGTGAAGAGGAAGCTCCCTCGAGGTCGCGAGAGCTTTGAGGAGAAGGTGGTGGTGAGAGAGGAGAGAGAGAGAGAGAGAGAGAGAGAGAATTAGGATCGTCTTCGACCGGGCCGCACCCTCGTCCCTCCTCGAAACGCGAGGCTGCCGCATCTAATTGTAAATGCCGGAACGCACGATTCATTAACTTCGATGGCTCGTCCCTTCGGGATTTGCATGAGCCACTTATTTTATTACACGCCTAGATTTATTTCTTTATCGACGAGTCGAACGCATGGCCATTCTGCCCATAAGGTGGTAGTTTTTGTTGAGTTGGGTTTCTTTAGCAATATCTTTTTAGGAAAAGAATCTCCTGTGATAAGGATCTAACGTGCGTCGACATTTGGACCTTTCTTGTTCGCGTCTCGATTCAGACATAATAATGTGATCTCCAGAATATCTCAACTAACCAACATATTGTCAAATTGTATAAAGTTTTTTGGCGACTCTACTAGAAGTCCGTAAATTAGATGGCTTATATAGGTAAAAATTGTTTCCTTACTTTTCTTTAGATTCGTTTGTATTAGCTAAATTAGTTAAATTTATTGTATTGCTGTACTCATGTTTACCTGGCGTCTCCTTTACTATGTCTGAAATCTTTGCAAACAAAAAAGGGGGGCCACCTTCGATTAAATAGATACCTGTATTTATAATTTTAGAAATGAGCCGAGAACAGATCCGTCAAATTTTCTTTAAAATTGAATTCCTCAGTTCCGGCGTTTATCTTGCGATAAACGAAGAATTTAACGACTCGATCATAAGTAGACGCGTTATCCTCTCATATTTGATTTCAAAACTGTTCAAGTGCGATCGGTCACGACGAAAGATCGATTCGAAAAGAAGAACGAGAAATATCGTAAGATAATGAAATTTCGAAAGCAGCACAAAGATCATATTTTCAACGACGAAGTAATTCCAGGGCCTCGTTACGGCTTCTTCCCTCCACTCGTCGTAGAACTCGCGAGATAAACTCTCCAAGGTGCAGGAGGTCGTATTTTTAATTCCTCCACTTGAGATAAAGGCACGACACGGGGGTAAAATGCGTTTGCCATGACGACGAAAAGGGCACGCACCGAGGAGCAAATGATTCTTTCGAAAGGGAGAAAAGAAAACGACGAAGAAAGTAGAAAAGAGAATAATCGTATTATTTCCTTCGCGCACGTTGTCCGATTTTGCCCTGACGTTTCGTCAGAGGTAACGCGAGAAAGGTGGAGAAGGTTTCGACGGAGCGAGAGAGAATAAATAGAAGGAGAGTTTAGTGATTCGTCAGGGTCGCAAAGCCGTGTCGAAACGTTCGAATGGAAGGACCAAACTCTCTCTTTACCACCCTTCTTCTTCTCCCACGTCCAACGCAAAGCGCACGATCGGTCGAAAATAAGCCGCAATTTTCTAGACGAGCGAACACAGTCACTCGCCGGCTTTCGCAATTTGAGCGTCTCTCTGTTTCTCTCTCTCTCATTCTCTCGTTCTCTCTCGTTCTCTCTCTCTCTCTCTCTCTCTCTCTCTCTCCCTCCCTCCTTCTCGCGACCAATCGCTCGTTCATGCTCCGCGCGCATTATTTCAAACGTGAACGCATCCACGACGCGCGGCGCCGATGGAAAGCAAAACCAGGCTACACGCACACCGCGACTTGAGAACGCGTGCGTGAGTGGCGGATGAGGAGGAACGAAGGGAGAGAGTGAGTGGAAGGGCGCGAGGGACGATCCGGGAAATTGTGGGGAGATTAAGCCTGTTATTCGTGGACAACAATGGGTCGATTCGCAGCCGGGGTGGAAGGGCCATGGGCGATGGGCGGATGGCCGATGGACGAGCGCGTTGTCCCTCGCAGATGGACGAACGTCCCCAGGTAGGTCGAGACCTTCGATGTTTTCGGTATACAGACTCGAAATTGGCAGGACATCGGTTAATTGTAAAGTCGAAACTCACACGAGGGTTTGTAATGACGAATATTTGCTAGATGTCGGTTAATTGTAAAGTCGAGACTCACACGAGCCTTTGTAATGACGAATATTTGCTAGATGTCGGTTAATTGTAAAGTCGAAACTCGCACGAGGGTTTGTAATGACGAATATTTGCTAGATGTCGGTTAATTGTAATGTCGAAACTCACACGAGGCTTTGTAATGACGAATATTTGCAGGACATCGATTAATCGTAATGTCGAAACTCACAGGAGTCTTTGTAATGATGAAAATTTGATGAACATAGATTAATTAATTGTAAAGTCGAAATACCCATGATCCTTTGTAATTACGAAAATTTGTTGGATGTCGGTAAATTGTAAAGTCGAAATACCCACGACTCTTTGTAATAACTTGCTGGAAATTTTGCTGGACATTAATTGTAAAGTCGAAACACACGCTCGTTTGAAATAATCTAAAGAAGCAAACACGAGGTCCACGTAAATTCATCATCTCTTTATTTTTGAGCTAGCACGTTGAGACCGAACTCATATGAAAAGGAGAACGCAGGAGGGACCTAAAAAAGAGGGTGCGCGCTCGGTCTGAATGGAGGATCGAAAAAAATTTCAGAGATCCTCGGATATATCGAAGAGGGAGTGCTCCGTCGTCCTTCCTATCTTTTTCAATCGCTATCTCATAATCCCGTGACCCCGTGCGTGCGCGCGTTCCTGTAGGCAAAGAAAAAAAAGGAAAATAAAATTCTCGAGCACCCTGAGATACCACGAGACGAGAAGCAGAAGTGAGAAAAGTAATTAAAATCAGAAAGAAGAACGAGGTTAGAGAAATTTCTCAATCTCGCGCGCTTCAATTTAAGATTCTCGAATCCGGAATACGAAAGAGGAGAGAAGAAAAAGTTGAGAAGCAACGAGCGCGAGTGCAGACGACTTTACGATCGCGATTAGGTCAGATAAACTGTGCTACGTCGCTTTCTTCAATTATTTCGTAAAGCTGACTACCGATGCGCGGAGAGTAGATAAACGTGGCGTGCCTTCTTCATTCTCCACCTCTTCCACCCCCACAATTCAGTCCTCGTGTCGATCTACTACCCCTGCTCGCTTCTCGGCACAGGCCACTTTCATTTCTTTTTCACTAGTAAGCACTCACGAGGGGCAGGAGGGTTACGGGGAGGGTTAAGTGAACGTGTCACGTCGAACGACACCGGGGGCAGGGGTTGGTCCCACGAATCAATACGTGACAGTGGCACGTACGTAGGTAGCGTACCACGGACGTAGAAATGTTACGTAGGTACGTAGGGTACTACGTGGTTTCCATACGTGCCGCTCCAGGCTACTGCTGAGTGGGGGAGAGAGAAAGAGAGAGACAGAGAGAAAAGGTGGTGGCATTTGAGGGAATCGCGAGTGACGTGCTCCGCGCGACCGTAGTTTCGTGAAGCTTTGCGAAGCTTCGTGATCGGGTCGATGGACGTAATTATAGAAGAGGAAGAGAAAAAGATTTGCATTCGTAAACATTTTTCTTTTTCCATTCACGAGATATTTTTTCACGAAGTGCTCATCGTGTATTGTTTTTGTCTGGTTTGTTTCGATGTAATCACGAATGACGTGCCCTCTGTGTGTGATCCTAGTTTCGCAAAGTTTCGTGATTTGAAGAACGTAATTATAAAAAATGAAGAGGAAAGAAAGATCGTGTATTCGTCAAGAAATTTTGTTTTCATCCTCGAGGTATTTTTTCATCTTGTACGATTTAATCTTATTTATTTTGAAGAAATCGCGAGTGACGTGCTCTGCGTGCTATCGTAATTTCACGAATCATCGTAATCCTAAGGTCGATGATACATAATTATAGAAAAATCAAAAGAAAAGAAGAGTCGAGCATTCGTCCAAATTCTCCTTTACCCAGAAGGTATTTCACGATGCGCTCTCGTATCATTTACCCTCCGTCTACTCGGGTCCCATAAACGCGCGCACAGGAGGAAATTCGAAGCCTCTAGACTACCGCGTGCGCTATTCGTCCATTTGCTTTCACTTTTGTTTCATTTCTCCGTGAGTGGAGTCTGCGGGACGGAAGGCGCGAGGACAAAGGGAATTGGAGGGAAGTGAAACGCGCGAAAGCCCGTGGCGCATCGTATATTGGAATATTAAGTGGTCAAATGTATCAAAGCGTTTAAAAGTCGCGAGAGTTTGGCCCGTTTGGCATGACGGTTGGTGGGCCCTCCTGTGTATGTTTCTCTCTGCTCGTGGCAACACGAGAGAGCGTCTCTCGCATTCCCCGACGAGAATCCGTTTGCGAGGCCATTAGGGATCAGCCTGGATCGTAAATTCATTGATATATTTACTGTGCAAACGCGGCTTGGGTGCTCTCAGCCACACGCCACCACGTAGCACAATATAACGCGCGCAAAAACCCGCGCGCTCGTCTGTTTGTTGCCGTGAATGCATAAGCGCGCTTTCCCGTGCTGCGTTTATCGACGCGTCCAAATTGATTAGAAACGGTGGAAGCACGAGAGGCTTTTCACGGTCGCCTGAGAATTTTCGAACGAGCAGAATAACTCGAAACGACTCGACAAAAGTTCACATTGAATTGAACTTTATAAATTTCCAAATCACCTCGGACTCTTCCTTCGAGACTTGCCTCTTTAGGAATCTAAAGAGCTTTCGAGTATCTCGAACAATTTGCAAATTGAACCTCTCTCTGTATGAGTATTTTTTCTCGCGTTAAACGAAACTCGGTAAGAGCGTTCGATATTTTACAGCCCATTAAACCTTAAGTTACGATTGCAAAAAGAAGCTATCCGCCGCTTATATTATTTCCGCTTACGTTTACGTCGCTCGTATCATATCGCGCTATCCGAATCACCGTAAATTCGAAGATTAAAGTCCTCGCTTTACGACGAGCGCGCAAAAGGTCCTGCTTTGCGAGAATCATCCTTTTTTTTTTTCTTTTATCCGACCGATTCTTTTTATCGGTAGATTGGCTCTGTGCTCCTCGCGCCTGCAAATTAACGCGCGGGAGCGACTGCGAGTGTTGCAGGGAAAAAAATCGTGGAACGCTCGTAAATATGCACAGGGTGCTGCACCCACGCGAGTAACGTGCCTCACGCAGACGCCTGCGCACGCGTGAAAGCGCGCTGCTTCGTCCGACGACGACGACTCGTCTTCTTCCGCGCGAAACCACCGCAGTGTGGCCAACCCTCGTGCCGGTAACGACCCAATATAAGTCGTTTCTATCCACCCGCGTGATATAATGCGAACAGATTCAGCCGCCTGAATATTTTTTCCGCGCCTTCGTCCTCGTTTTGTCTGGGGCGTCGCGCGAATCTTTTAAAAGCCTCGTTGTAACACTGGGGTATTCTTCAAGTAGAATGTCGAATTTCTTTTCGTTTTTGAAGAAAGAATTTTTAAGCTCGGTGGAAAATTAGAAATCTCATAGAACGTAGAAAAAAGGCGATATGTAAATATGGTTGTCGATTGAGTATTATTTTATTTCTTGCAAATTTTTCTGTTACCATGTATACTCTAAATTTTCTTAAACCTTAATGACATTTGTTGCTGTTAATTTTTAGATTAACTGCAGTGCATTTTCGGAGCAAATTATCAATACACACGGCGCGATATTCACATTTTAGTCACTGTGACTGATCCTCCACTGACTACCGACCAAAACACTACACGAAGAATTGATACTATTCTTAGAGTTTAGAAAAATAATAATTGCAAATAAATTGAATCAATTAATAAAACAGAAAAGGTCATAGTAAACAATTGCAGATGACGTATATTTACACTTTCGTATGTATCGATGGATTTGTGAGGGCGTATACATCTTCAGCAGTGAAAGGGTTAACCCTTTTAGTGCCGAGCGAAACAGAGGTGCGTATGCGAAGATAACCGGACGAATTTCACGAGTTTACAAGGCTTTGGGAGAAGTTTCATAAAAACCAAGCTAAAAATTATATTTACATGATTCAAAAAGCAGCGCATTAATCATCTTGTAAATGAAATTAGACCATTTATAACCTATTATAAATTTATTTTGAGGTAGAGTTCTCCTGCAATGGGAATAGTAAAGCGCTACTGGGTGCGCGCCGATATATCGGCGCTGGCACTTTTCGCAAGTGTAGCGAACGCCGATATATCGATGTCCGCCACTAAAAGGGTTAAGTACTCGTACCGTAAGTTTGCGATAGTGTAGAGTGTGTTCGTTTTACGAACAATTAGCATATGTTTGTTTTATGGGGGTTTAACTTTTGTCCACTACTGTACGTGCCGGCCCGTGAACGACGCTTGACGCGAGACGGCGCGTCGCTTCGACGTCCGACTAATTACGAGGCGTGAATGAACGCGACGCGGAGCGTCGGTGAGCGTCGCGCGGGCCGTCCGAGACGCCCAATGTCGCAGCCTGCCTTCCACCTGTCCCTTTCTCCTCCTCCTCTTGATCGAGAGCGATGGATGGCGTTTGCTCCGGGCAAATTTACCCGAACGGCGTCGCGACGCCGACGAATTTACGGGGACGCCTCTGCGCGCCACCCTCCCGCGAAACTCTCCTCGAGGCAAACCAGAGATTACGAGCGTCCCGAAACTCGAGCGGTGTATCGCGCGACCATACCTGAGAGCAATTTGTGCGAACAGAGAGAGAGAGAGAGAGAGAGAAGGAAGGAAGAGAAGAGCGACGGAATGCAAATTGGTGGCTATCCATTTCGCTTGATCGGCGATGGTGTGGCTTTTAATGATGTCGCGCGAGAAGTTGTGACGGTGAAACGAAGCTCGATAACTGTTTACTGGGCAAACTGTTTCCATGGATATCTATTTTCCAGAATACGTTCGTGACGTAAAAATGGTAGCGGGTGTTTTTAACAATTTCACATATTTTTTTAAGAGCTCAAGTTACCAAACGATCGGTACAAATGTTAAAAGGCGAGGGAGATGGACGAAGCTCGATAATTGTTTCGATACGAGATAGTACAATGCACCAATTTCTAGCTTCGCTGTTTACTGGGCAAACTGTTTCCATGTACATCTATTTTCCAGAATACATTCGTGACGTAAAAATGGTAGCGGGTGTCTTTAACAATTTCACATATTTTTTTAAAGGCTCAAGTTACCAAACGATCGGTACAAATATTAAAAGGCGAGGGAGATGGACGAAGCTCGATAATTGTTTCGATACGAGATAGTACAATGCACAAATTTCTGGCTTCACTGTTTACTGGGCAAACTGTTTCCATGTACATCTATTTTCCAGAATACATTCGTGACGTAAAAATGGTAGCGGGTGTCTTTAACAATTTCACATATTTTTTTAAAGGCTGAAGTTACCAAACGATCGGTACAAATATTAAAAGGCGAGGGAGATGGACGAAGCTCGATAATTGTTTCGATACGAGATAGTACAATGCACAAATTTCTGGCTTCACTGTTTACTGGGCAAACTGTTTCCATGTACATCTATTTTCCAGAATACATTCGTGACGTAAAAATGGTAGCGAGTGTCTTTAACAATTTCACATATTTTTTTAAAGGCTCAAGTTATCAAACGATCGGTACAAATATTAAAAGGCGAGGGAGATGGACGAAGCTCGATAATTGTTTCGATACGAGATAGTACAATGCACAAATTTCTGGCTTCACTGTTTACTGGACAAACTGTTTCCATGGATATCTATTTTCCAGAATACATTCGTGACGTAAAAATGGTAGCGGGTGTATTTAACAATTTCACATTTTTTTTTTTTTTTAAGTGATCAGATTGGCAAACGTTCGGTACAAATATTAGAATTTCGTGCGGCTCGTCGCGCTTTTGCGTTTTAACGTGACGGTGATTTATACGTTTCACCGTGCTCCCCGGAATGTAAATTAACGTTATCCACGTCGATCGCTTCTCAACACCTTCCCTCGCTAACTTCACGACTCGTCTTCCACGAACCCTCCCAACAGTCACACGGTCGCCCAGTGAAAAGGACTGCGGACCGAGCGAGAGAAAGAAAGAAAGAACGAAAGAAAAAAAGAAGCTCCCCGACGTGGTGAAGCAGGACCCTTTCTCTCCCCATGTTCGCACGACCAAACCGCCTCTCATTTCCTCCTCGGATACTCTTCCTCATCGTGAGTCGACCTCCTCGCTCCTCCTAACTTCTCCAGAATTTATTCTCCGTTAAAGAGGAAGAGCAACGAGAATTGTCTGGGAAATTAGGGTAGGAATAGTCGATGGAGCGAACAGAGTGAGACGAGAAAACGAGGCGGAATGAGAAAATCCTTATAAAAGAGAGAGAAAACGAAAGAGAACGAACCTGAAAAGTACAAAAACCACGACAAAAAGAAGAAACCAATAATCTTAATTAACCTAACTGTAAGCAAAAGCAAACTATACAAAATTTATTCAATCGAATTTCACACGAAACAAACCTACCTTCGTCGCATTATATCCAAAGAAAAGGCAACGATTAAAAAATAAAAATGCTTCCTTACTGTAATCTTTTTTTATATTCTACTATCGAGAATATGTAAATTCCGTTGTTAAAGCCTAAAAACTTTCTGTTCCACGACACGCGGAAGGAGAAAGAGTGTAAAACGGAAACCGAGCGAGGACTGATTTATTTCCGTCGATAATGAGATGGCGAGCGAGCGTGGGGTGTTTTGACCAGGGGCGGCCATCAAGGGGTGGCGAGGGTCGAAGGGGTGTCGAGATGACAATCGATCGCTGGTAACGAGTGGGCCGGCTGGCGTGCCGACGGATTTGTCGCCGATTACCCGCTCGGAGAAGCTACCAGACACCGAAACGATCATCGCGCCGAGATAAAGCTCGTTGGTGCTCTCGTCCTTCCTTTTTCACCGTTTCCTTTTCCGCTTTTTTCCCTATTCAAGCGAGCCGCACGCTTCCTCGTCGACTTCTCGGGACGGAAAACAAAGGGGACGCGATCGCGTGACCGTAGCGTCCATCGTGCTTCCTTCACTGTCTCTCCAATCGTTGTGTTGCCCACCGGTTGACTCTCTGCCTCCTGACTTTTATCGCTCGTTCCCTCTTCGCGCGTTATTCGTCTCGAGCGTGTCTGCTGCCTCGAGGGTGAGTTTGCTATGGGCTAGGTCGGGCACTGATACAACAGGCAGGAGCTATGGAATGCTCTTTTAGGAGCGACGAAAGTTTCAGGTGGTTAATTTAATTCCGAGACGCGGCAGAGGGCGTTTGTAAAGCGACACGCGATCGGTTGAGTCAAAGAACGGGATAATTGAGGATGTTGTCTTGTCTCTTATTTATAGGGATGATTTGGAATTTGGAAGAGAGAGAGAAAGAGAAATGTTGATAATTAGGGTTTTAAGAATGTCCGTAATATTTCTAATTGGAGATTGTAGAGGAAAGGTCCCTATATTGGACCCCTTAAGCAAAGAGACGTAGAAAACAATAACACTATTTTGGAATTAGCTGGAAAAAAAGTTGTAAGTACCTACTACGAATATGTAGTAAACATATGATCTTATCGAAATTGCTTAATTCGTCCCCAAAAAATTAAAAATGCATATTTCGAAAGTAGTCTCGAAAGTACAATTTAGGAGATCCGTTTCTTAAATTGGACCGCGTATCTCCTAAATTGGACCATCTGTTTTATCTCGCTTTTAAATTAAACTAATTATAAAAATGAACGTTTAATGAAACATAAAGTTATATAAAACATAAAAATTACATTAATCAAGTAAACAATTGACACATTTATTTATAAATTCCTTTCCAATGCAAGAACATGATCCACTATTTCTTCTTCGACATGTGCGGAAGATCAGAACCTCGTCCAAATTTTTTTTTTTTACCACGCGCAATTTTATTCCCATTATCTATTCTTCTCTTTAAAGTTGCTTTTGGCACATTAAACAGTTTGGCTATTTTATTTAAGCCACCATCTCTGTTTTTTACCGCATGTAATGCTTTTTCCATATTGTCTTCTTCCCATTTACCATAATTACCACGTTTTGCCATCTTTTCTGTAAAAAAACAGCACAATCGTTTTAAATTGGACCGGTCCAAATTAGGGATTTCGTGGTAGTCCAAATTTGGAAACTAACCCAAGACTCACTTCTCAATTGTGAATATAAAAAATACTACACATTGCTTTAAATCATTAATACCAAATAAAACTCTACAAAATTCTTAATATGTGTGTTGAAATGCAGTTAAATAGTACTTACCATAAATATTTTAGAGCTTAAGTAAACTGCATTCATTAATACATCAACGTGCGTAGGTTACAGAATATTTGTTGTTTGTGAAGTTTGCTTTTAGCTTGCGAGCCACATGTTTGTAGGATGCGTTACAAACGTATTTTGATACAAATGGTTGTTGAGAAAATGCGTTAGATACTATCAAGCCATAGAAAAACGTATGGTCCAAATTAGGGACCGGTCCAACTTAGGGACCTTATTTTTTAAGCCGAGAACATTAGATTGTTGAGAAAAGTGTAAGAGGCGCTAATTTCATTTTTCGTCATTGCTTCGTTGTAATTCTACTGTCCGATTGCCGATGCGTGGATATTAATTTCTTCCGATAATCTCGTGGGTACTAGGGCCGTATAAGTTTCTCGTAACCGCAGAGGTCCATCGAGCACGACGCAGAACGACGTGAAAGCAATCCATTGGAAGTTCGAGAGGGTGAAACCCAGTAAAGGGATCAAAATTTCCCAGAATTTCTCGGTCCCTTCCGCGAGGGCCCAACTACACCCTGGGGACAAATCTGCACTCTCGTCGAAATGTTTCTCCACCCTTTCTCCTCTCTCTCTCGTCTTGCCTCTCGTAGGCGCCAAGCACGCATTTTCACTAATTTCCCAGCCCACTCGCTTCCGTCTCTCGATAGCGCGAAGATTTCACCCCTGCGGCTGCTTTACCCAAGCGAGTAGACTAAGGGAGTAAAAGGTGAGGACGACAGAAAGACTGGAAAGTAGAAGAAAAATCCTCGCTCACGATCTTTCGGTCCCTCCCCGGAGGATCCCTCGAATCGCTGGTGAAGCAAAGCTTCTTCCTTCTTCCTCGCAAGGAGACGTTTCCACCCCTTCGCGCGAAATCTTGCACCGCAGAAAATTCTTTTCGAAATATCCTCTTCCAGAATCTGCGAACGACCCAGGCGAGCAATTATCTACCCTGTCAAATGTAGTTACTATTTCTCTGAGAAAGGAGAACGCGCAACAGATTCTCTCCTCGCTTCGATTCTTCTTTTTTCCCTTTCTCCATGCAAGAAGGAACTGACCGGACAATGGACCCTGCCTAACAACGTGAACTTCGTCCAACGTCCCCTCGACTAGCAAACTCACCCTC
The DNA here is from genome assembly GCA_944319695.1 of Tiphia femorata. Classification (NCBI taxonomy): domain Eukaryota; kingdom Metazoa; phylum Arthropoda; class Insecta; order Hymenoptera; family Tiphiidae; genus Tiphia; species Tiphia femorata. The sequence continues at coordinate 7,757,912 of OX090896.1, read as the reverse complement.
TCGTGCAGCGAGAATAAGAAAAGAGGGGGGATCGCGCATTTTTATCTTCGGTGGTTCTTCCCCGTCTGAGCAGGGGGTAGATACCCAGGGGTTCCACCTTCGAGTCTCCTCCACGACTCGCGCCTTTGTTCGCCTTTGTTCGGTGCACTCGCGGAAAATTGTACGCTCGATTTTCGCGAAGCGAAGGAGGGAGGAGACTGCGGAGGACAGGACGAAGTAGACGAGGGAGATGAGGAAAATAAATAAATAAAAAAGGACAGAGAGAGAAAGGATTCGTTGGGGTGGGAGAAATCCTGAAAGAAGTTTTCGGGCACAGGACTCTCTCTTCTCTCTCTTTCTCTCTTCCGTTCTCTCTGTCCTTCTCTCCTTATATCTCTCTCGTTCTCCTCCTTCCATTCTCCACCTCTCGTCTCCCCAGATATTTCAAATACCCGACAAATTTTACGGCCCACCCCGAGGGGCTTTACGAGCGGCTATGAAAGATCAAGCGAGCCGATGCTGACTCGGGCGAAGGATATTTATTATCCTTCGTATGGTACTGCTTTTCCCCCATACTACCTATCGTCCTACGTGTGTAACTGTGTGCTCCTGCGTCTTCGACACCCTCGCCTAGGCGCACGCTCGCCCATCTACTTATTGCACGCTCGTGTAGAAACGCGTGTCCCGTCGAGAGTGTGACCATGGCTGGGCGCAAGTGTGTAATGTGCGCGCGAGATTCGGCAGGAGGGTGAGGTCCTCCTAGACACTTTTGGTAGGGGTTGAATAGGTGGTGCGTGCACGGAATACCACGTGGACACACATAGAAGCACGTAGAGAGAGAGAGAGAGAGAGAGAGAGAGAGAGAGAGAGAGAGAAACACGCGTTTGTTGAGAATCGGCCTGAACAATTTCGGCAGAAACCTCGGTCAAATATCGCACGCTCACCCACACAATTTTCACGAGGTAACATATTAGACCCTGCGGTCTAATATACTCCCTCATTCTTCGGCCCTCCTTCGACCCGAATGAAGGGAGGTGAAATCGCCTCCGGGCACCTGCGACGTCGCGACGCAGAACAGAGCGCCAGAATTTTTACCCCCTAGGAAGACCGGACCCAAAGGGTGTAAAGAGAAGAAGGATGAAGATTTTATCGTCGCGATCGAGCCATAAAATTTCACGTCCCCACTCATTTTGTCGTTCGACAGTCTCGCATTTTGTTTTTCGGACTGAGAACAAGGAAACTTGATATCGCCGATTGTAAAGGTACCGGACGATCTTTCAACTTTGATCTTACAAGTCGATTCGGTGGTTCTAGCTTTCCAATAAGATGTTGCGCGAACGACCGGTGCAAAAAGAAATAATTCCTGGAATTATTCTAAGGTTGTGAAATGTTAAGAGATTTTTAAGAAAAGCAGAGTTTCCATAGAAACCTCTCCATTAGATCGGCCATTTCTTTTATTAAAAATTACTAATACATCTAGTAACAGTTTTAAGAGAAAGTTTAGTTTTACGTTCCACGAAGCACACGGTAATTATTCTCCCAAGATAGTTCGTAATCCAGAATTCTTCGCATAATCGAGCGATCAGCAGGGCTCGTCTTCTAATCCAATTAAAGAGAAAATTGATTCGCGTCCCAGGGATGCGTTGCTTTGAACGAGGTTGGCTGGCGTGTCGAAGGGAGAAAGCAGCCCTCGAGGAAATAAAAAAAAAGGAATGAGAGGGAATGGATGCTAAACCGCAGGAGGGCTTGCATTAAATCGAGACCGCATGAATGAAACCTTGCGCGGGTGGATCGTCCGTCGAAGGAGGGACAAAGTCTGCAGGAGGTGGAAGTAGGAGGAGAAGAAAGAGTCGGGTCGCATCACAAATTGGTTTCATTGTTCCCCCTAATGAAAGCAATAACTCGCGAGGCGTGCGCGGGAGGGCACGCGTGTGCGCGCGCACACGCGTGCAAGATAGAGCCCGCCTGCTTGAAGGACTCGTTCATTCGTCGAGCTGCAGTCTTGGTCGTTCATTCGTTTCTTCGTTCGGATACTCACGTCGACGTTCAATTCACCGTTGCATTTTTCCATTCTCATCGCGATTCATTCAACATTCACCGCTCCGCCTCGATTCACGGCTTCTCACGACACTCTTTCACTCCGACAAGTACACCCTTCCATTTTCCTCATTTCAGCTCATTTTAGCCATAGACTTATACTCATAGACCGCGCATTCTGTGAGAAGCGTTGAAGACAACATGATACGAGAGAGCAATACTGGGGGTGAACCTGTCTCTGTCTAACTGGAGCGTTGGTGGGGGGAATAAGGAAAACAGGAGAAGAGCAACGTTTAAACGTGAGTATACGTTCATATACGTTTAAACGTTTATACGCGTAAACGTATGCTCTTCTCCTGTTTTCCTTATTCCCCCCACCAACGCTCCAGTTAGACAGAGACAGGTTCACCCCCAGTATTGCTCTCTCGTATCATGTTGTCTTCAACGCTTCTCACAGAATGCGCGGTCTATGAGTATAAGTCTATGATTTTAGCTCGCGAGTATTCCACCGAATGAAGTATCTATGTATAAACCTATTTAATAAACATCATTGCGCTGATTATATTTATAATAATGTCACTTGGTATCCATCATTACATTTTGTTTGAAATAATCCAATTTCGTAGAAAGAATTGTGCCTTCATAAATAAATTCCAAAAGACGTTCTTAAAAAGAAACTTCATGCGCCGCGTCTTTCGATTCATTCTTCATCCACTTCTCTCTCTGCTATTTTCCATCTCGATTTTTTATTCTCACCCCCTCATCCACCATCGAAAATGCTCCCACCTCCGGGCCACGTATTCCGCAGCCCCTGGTGGACCGTGTCGACCAAATAACGTTACGCATCGATCATCCACGTTTGCCAATTAACGAGAGCGACGTCCCCGTTATAAGCGCCGTCGCGCTCGACGTGCCGTATCTGCTCGTCGCAGCTCGTAGTTACGCGTCCCTGTATTTTAACGCGCGACAGATGGGACCCTCCGCGACCATCTCCACCTCCCTTCTCTCCTACGGTTCCGCACACCTCGACGTTGTCCCTTGCCCATCCAGCCCTTCGAAACGAGACACGAAGCGATTGGAGACACTCGTTGCTTATGCGCGGCACGAGCCACCACCCCATCCTACATTGGCTCGCGCGAGCGTCCACCAACGGGTACGACACGATGCACCGCTCGTAAAAAGAAACTGGCATTGGGACGAGGAGAAAATATTTCATTTTGTCCAGATTTTATTTCATCTCGTTTTCGTTTCAGCCCTCTTCCGCCCTCGCATCCGCCCCTTTCGTTTTCCATTGTTATTTAGTTTTTTTTCTTTTCCTTTTTTTTCGAGAGAGAGAGAGAGAGCGCGCGCAGTGTCGTGTTGCTTCTCGTCCACATTTGCATATTTCGTTTTTCATCTCGCTTCGCTTTATCTCGTTTCACCTCGACACCGCTTATTCTTCTCTCTCTCGCGCCGGTTATACACGTATCCTTCTTCTCTTCTGTTCTTTCAGCATTATTTTTCTTCCTTCGCTCTCTCTCTTTTTATCTGCTCCGCGTACTTTTTTATCCGTCCACGCGCGCCACATTCGAATTATATTGTCCGCGCGGAAAAAGCGGAGGGAATTTAAAAATTGTCCCACCACCGTGCGCGAGACTCTGTTCGGCGAGAGGGTGGGTGGGGATTAAATTGAGAGTCCGGACAGGAAGGAGAGGTTGACGGGATTAATGGATTAATGAAATCGTTCGTTACCGGGATCTCTCGAAAATTCATTCCTTTCTCGTTCTTCTCCCCTCTCTTTCGAACACTCTTTATCACGGCGATACCTTCGATCGAGAGAGGGTCAGCCTTTCATCGTCCACGAATGGATTCACCGTTCACCGCCAATCACGATTTCCACGTGTATCCTCTCGTTCGGCCACTGTCCTCGAGAATGAATGAGATTACGAGCAGGGATGAAAAAGATAAACTGAGCGAGAATTAAATTTTATCGTGTACCGTCACCTCCTACCACCACCCGTCGCGTCACCCAATTCTTTTCTCGCCGTTTCGCTTGCGCGCTCAAAAAAAAAAAGAAAAAAGGTGGAAAAAAGTATAAAAAAAAAGCTATCAAATGAAACGCGGTGAAACATTTTCGTCGATCGATGTCCAGGGGAGTAACGCGACTGGCGTCCCGGTTAATTGCGTTCGTACGCGTGCAACGGGTTGAACGGGGGTGGAAAGAAGAGGGGTGGAGAGAAAGCAAATAAATATGCAGAATAACGCGCGCGCACGCGTATCAACGAGAAAGAAAGAGAGAAAAAGAGAGAGGAAGAGAGAGAGAGCGTAACGAAAATTTTCGTTCGCACGAGTGCGCCACTCGCGTAAATACGAAACGCGCGCGCGCCACCCACCCCGCGTTCCGCTTCCGCCGGGGAATTTTTATAAAATTCGCGTTAAATCCCCCGGGTGAATAATTTCGTTGAAGCCGCCACTTGGATAGAGGAGGAGAACGACAGGCATGGAGAATTTTCGCGCGAATCAGGGAGAGCCTCTCCTTCGGGCAGCACCCGGTGCCGCGCGAGCTTAACGCCACTTTCCGCTTCGCGGAAATTTTGTTTATCGCGTGCGCCGGTAATTCGTGGAGAACAAAGGGCGGTGGTGGTGAGGGTGAGAATGGAGGTGGAGGAATTCATCGGAAGCCTCGTGAGAACGCGGCAAGTGGCGGAATACGGGTGGAAATTATGTCTGTTTCGCGGTATGCCTTAATGCACTCTCACTGACGCGCGGAATCGTATCTTCCCTCTCTCTTTCTCGATTATCTTCTGCTTTTCTCCTTTGACTTTTTCGCAACCGCGGGCTTGCAATTTTCGTACCGCGCCATTAACGCGCGATTAACTGACTCTTATTAGGCGCGAGAATCGTGCAGAAGGAGATCGGGCTACCTTGCACTCTTTTATCGAGTTTCATCGTTTAGATAAAAATAGGGAGCCTTAAATAAGAGTGACGACAAATTCGTCGAAAGTGGAGTGTATCGAAATCGTGCGAGAGAGAAAGAGATATATGCTTTCTCTGTTCTGTGCGTTCTTTCTGTTCTATGTGTGAAAAGTGTAATTGACGCACACCTCTAACATTTGAAATGTTTTTACAATTGGAAAATATTTATAGACATTGCAGTCCTTATTTTAATAACATGAGTGATGTTAACTTAGATACGTTTTTAGTTAACAAGTTTCATTCTGTTCCCACAGGTCATAGGACTGCAATAAATAATACTCTGTTCGTACTCTCCATTTATTTATACGCCGATTAACAATGAGTATCGCTACTGTATGTATTGATTTGAGCATTGTTTGCAATGATACATCAACGAAACTGAAATGTATTTCACACTAACTTGAAATTTGGCGGGAACCGATCGAAAATGGCGGACCAATCAGAAGTGGCAGCCCCTTGTCGTCACTCTTATTTAAAGCTCTCTTGATAAAGGAAAGCGATAGTTTAATTAATTGTGCATTTGCATTTGATGCTGTCGCTAGTTTGAATTCAGTTTCTTTGGTTTTGTTTGAAGAGAGACACTCGTCGACCATGTCGAAAGCCTCGCGAAGGCTCTTCAAGGAGTGCCGCGGGTGGGCATACCGTCGTTTATATTCGTCCCTCGTTGTTCGACATTTTATTGCCGCGCGGTTAGGGCGAGCGAACGAGCGAGACGGGAGAAGAGCGCGTCAAACGACGCAAATGCGTCGCGCGTATCAAATCGTCGTCGGCCTCGTACTCTAACTCCTCTTCGTCCTATTCGTCGTTCTCCACGTCCTCCTCGTCTTCTTCGTCTCGACGCCTTTTGCGCGAATCCACAAGCACTTCCTCTCTCCTTCGTTTCGGTGGTACTTCCTTTCGTCCAGAAGAGCAAATGACTCGCGCCAAACCTATCCTTTTTTGCTATTTATTCTCCAGACTGCCAATCAATTGGATTTTCACGAAACTCCATTCTATCGATAATACTATGAAAAATTTATCATATCCAGGAAGAAATTTTTATTCTACTAGATTATTTTTTCCTCGAGTGTTTACGCCAAGGACACGGAAAAAGAAAGCAAGAGACTACTGAAGAAGACCGCAAAAGAATCCAATCACGTCGACATATTAATATTTAATCGTCCAATCTAGAAGAACGAAATTCCACCCCCCTAATTTCGAAGGATCTACTCGCGCTAAATTCTTTCCCCTCGCAAAATTTAGATTCCTCCCTCGATCTTAGAGAGTGTAAGATCTAAACATAGGCGCCTGTCCATCGGCCTCCTCCACCTCCGACCACCTTTCCACGCCCTCCACTTCTATCTATCCATCCTCGCGTCCTATCTCTATTTCTATCTACACGCTCTCCTCGCCTCTTTGTTTCCACGTAGCGGCTGGATAAAGAGAGGCCGAAGCTCGCGTCTCTCTGCTGTCGGTGCACGCTTCTTCACCCGCGAGACCGGCTCTCGCTTCCTCCTGGCGCACTTAGGCGCCCGAGCGGAATGATTTATCGGACGTTTACTCGAATAAGTGGCGGGAGGCCATCGAGAGAGGCTCGAAGAGAGAGAGAGAGAGTGAGAGAGAGAACTCTCGCCGAAAACTCGCGGTAAATCATTTAGCAAGGCAGAGGCATTATGAAGTGGATCGTTGCGCGCCTGCGCGCTTCGGTACTTCGCCAAAATTGACTTCCTCCTGACTCCTTCTTGGTATCGGCTCCTGTCGCTGGTCCTCTTTGAGGAGGACCAAGACCTCGAAGGAGAAAGATTTAATTTGACGAGGCACGTGGGCGTGGAGAGGATCTTAGCATCGATCATTTTTTTCTCTCTCTTTTCTTCGTTTGTTATCCTCGTTGGATATTATTTGGCTATCCAGCAAAATTTGAAAGGTTCCTTTCTCTCTCTCTTGTGGATATTCCAAAAACTAAACACCTCCACTTTACTCGTTCTATAATATTGTTTTTTTTGTTTATTCTTGAAGAAGAGGAGAACGTTTTCCTCGAAAATTACATCGTTGTAAATCATGTAAAAGGGAGGGGACCAATCTCGCCTCGATCTAATTCGCCGGCTTGGCGAACAAAATTTCACCAAGATTCCCTTCCGCTCGAGCGAGGACGATCCGAATCTAATCAAAGCACAAGACTCTAGAAGCGGAGTCTAACGCGAGGATTACGGGAGGCGCGGCAGACAAATTCACGAATGGTTCCGCCGTTCCTCCGTCCTCGCTCTACCTTCTCTCGACTTTCGTGGCGCTTCGACAGTCTGCGCGGGCCCCGCGAGAGCATCCGGTCGATTTAACCCAAGCGACCCAATGAATTTCAACGGAGTTACGGACGAGACCCCGTGGAGAGAGCCTTACGCGCGCGCACACCCGTCTGCCTTTACCTTCGTGGCGCGTAGACGCGAGGAAGCGAAACTGCGAAGCCCGGCTTGGAGGAATTAGTTGCTTAATTAAAGAGCCCTGCATGCCCCTCTGCCCGGTCGAGGAGAATTTGCAAGCACGCACGCAGGCAAAGGAGACGAAGGATAAGGAGAAGAAGCAGAGAATCGTTCCGCGTTACCCCGACTACTCATCGTCTTCCACCCCACGCGTCCTTCGAGAAGCATCTGCGCTGGGGTGATGCTCCGAAATTCACCCTCTCGTGAATCCCTGCCCACGACCTTCCTCCACCCCACGATTCAATCCCCAAGGATGAATGGACGAGTGCCAAGGATACTCGATGGATGGTTTCGATTTCCAGTTTATCTCTGGCAAGGACGAATGCGCGGACTTATGTGTGTTTTTGTGGTTGTGGTTGTGTGTGTGTGGTGGAGTGAATTGACGTGTGTGTTTGTGTGTATGGGTGAATGGACGTGTGTGTTTGTGGATGTATGGTTGGGTGGATGGAAGTGTGTATTTCTGCATGTGTGGTTGGGTGGCTGAACATCTGAATTTGTGTGTCTGTGTGTGTTTGGGTGGATGGACCTGTGTGTTGGGTGTGTACAGTTGGGTAGATGGACGTGTGTATTTCTGCATGTATGGTTGGGTGGCTGAACGTGTAAGTTGTGTGTCTGTGTGTGTTTGGGTGGATGGACGTGTGTATTTCTGTGTGTGTGGTTGGGTGGCAGAACGTGTAAGTTGTGTGTCCGTGTGTTTGTGTAAATGGTCGTGTGTGTTTGTGGGTGTATGGTTGGGTGGATGGACGTGTCTATTTGTGTGTGTATGGTTGGGTGGATGGACACATGTATTTCTCTGTGTGTATGCTTGGGTGAATGGACGTGTGTGGTACCTCGTATCCAACCATCATCCAGAGCACCGGGTGGAAGAGAAGCGTGTCGCGATCTGCGTGGGTGTGGATCGAGAATCCGTGGAAAAGACGTTGGTTGGCTGAATGTTGGTGGATCGTGGTATCCACGTTCCAGGGTCGAGTAAACAACTCGCTCCACTGCTGCCGCCGAGAGTCTCGCAATGGATCGAGGAGCGATTTAAGGGACGAGTGGCCTGGAAGAGTCTCGTGTCGAGGAGGAGCCCACGATGAGATATTTTTAACGCGGAATCGAAGTCGTTCCTTCGACTCGTCCGTGGCAGAGGTAAAGGAAGCGAAGGAGTGTAAAGGGTGACGAGAAGTACCGTGAAATTTACCCCGGAGAATTGCACGAAAAAGGATTCTTCGATCTTTATAAAGAAGATAATGGCACGAGGGTTGAATCTTTTTTTATTGAAGACCGTGACATTTTTTTTACACGATAGAACGAAGGTTCTAGAAAATTATGTCGATGCGATTAAACGATAGATTACAGGAAAGGGGCTTTTGAAGAAAGCTCTCGACTTTGTATTCTCGTAAGAAACACGTTGGCATTGGTAAGCAGAGAAAAAAAAGACGAAAACACGATTCTCAACCCATTTTAAAATCAGCCCAGAATTAACGTGTCGGGTCACGTGGTAAGGGCACGGTGGAAGAGGTCGATTGGAAAATTCCGACAGATTTATGCGAATTCTCTCATTGGCGTACGTGACATCAGGCGAGCCGGCGCAATTGGCCGTCTCTCTTCTCTCGGGCGCGAACGACCTTGTTATTTTTTACAACCGGCCTTTGTCTTCATTGAAGTCACGTCGCGACTGCCTTCTTCTCCCGGGGACAAGGAGACGAAGAGGTGCAAGGGAGGAAATAGGTAGGCGTCGATAACGTGCGAGAATGATGCGAGAGGAATTTATGATCCTTGAGAAAAGAAGCTTCGAAGGAGAAAAAAGGAAGGTACGCTTACCAGGCGGAACATCCTCTCGTATACTCCCTACTGGAAAGTCGAATTTCCATAAAAGCTCGAGGAACACGGCGGGCGTAGAGGCAGGAGCGACGAGAAAACGATCCACGAGCTAGACGGAAGCGCGCGTAAAATGGAAAACTGGAGAAGAAAAATTTTATCGTCCACTACCTTTGGTCGATTGTCCTACACCATTTCCATTCGACCACACGGTGGCAGCAGCCAGTGACACCCACGAGCTGAAACCACCGGCGAGTGTGTCACCTTCCAGGCGCTTCCAACCGCCGGCAATATCCTTCTCGCGTCCAGAACAAACAGCTTCTTCCGCGAGAAATATACAACCGAGAATGAGGAACGAGGCAGCGAGCCGTTCGCGAGCCTGGGAGGCAGGCACCATCCAATCCCGGGGGCTGCACGGTAAAGACGTCCCATTGCTCGCGAGAGTTCTCGTACACGCACAAACACGAACTAATACCCACACTTGCACAAACTCGTGCAAACTGGTACACATACAAACACAAACAAGTATGCACACTCGTGCAACCTAGTACACGCACAAACACAAACTAGTACACACATCAACACAAACTAGTACACACGCACAAACACAAATACACAGTATAACGTTCACCAATACTCGGACCAGTTTGTCGCGTAGAACCGCGTTCTAGGGTGAGTGTCTCCTAGTGCCCATTGGTGCACGGACCAGGCATCGAGCGCGTGCGCACGCCTGGAACATCCCGTACGACTGATGGCGACATAAACAAACACGTGTCCCCGGATGAGACCATTTGTAATGAGAATGGCGAACAACCGACGACGGGGGCTGCCGGTATAACGTCGTTTCGCGTTTATAGCGCCGTTCGTAGTCGGCCATTACCGAGCCAGACTACGAAGGAGGAACCAGTTGTACATCATCCGGAAACGCTCACGCGCGAGCGAAAGCACGAGCCTCTTCTCCTCTCCCTACCTCCTTCGCTCCGCTTGCGTGCCGCTTGCACGCGCGCACCATCACCACCGGCTCTACGCGCGCTACCGCAATTTCCAGTTCCCCGGAAAGCTCCGAGGGAATGCGGAGGTGAATGGGCATAATGGTCTTGTTCATGGGGTTCCGGTAAACGAACCTGCGAGGATGATCTTCGTGGTGGAGTAGGGTGGAGTTTCATTTTTTTTTTTTTGTTAGTTGGAGACCTGGAGGGAATCGTGGTTGTGTGAATGTTACCGGGTTGTTAATGAGGTTTGAGTAAATGGACCTCCACGAGGGTGATGTTTCGAGGTGGAGTAGAATAGAGATTGTTTAACACTAAACGCGTCGAAGATTTTTTCCATATAGGGATGTGCTTGTTAATTGGTCATTTGATCTGCTCTTGATAGCTTTAGTGTTAAGTGTATTTTTTATTTGGGATGAAACGTCCAGTGAGGCGCAGTTTATTTTTTGAATCGAATCGAGTTTTTTGTAGGATTCGCCGAAATTAGATTTTCTTCCGTGTGCAGTCGCAATCGAGAGCCTGTGTTCGAAGATTGTTTTGTTTTTTATTAAGAATGGAACGTCGAAGTTTAATTTTGCACGAAGCTGCGTCGACCCCACCCAGTTACGAAAGTTTGTCCGCGTGATCTCCGAGCTTTGGCAAGAATTCACGAGCTTGTTCCAGGGATGTCTTGAATATTCCAAGACGGTTCACTCCACCGCCGTTTTCGTCGGGCCTCGGCAACGTGTTGATCAAGGTTTAATCGCGAAACTTATTTAATCCTCTGTCGCGCCCGTTTCAACTCCGTCGACGATAGAGCGAGGGGCTTCGAAACTTGCCGCATGCTCGTATGAAAATTTTATGTAAATCTTCGCTCGGAGATTTCTCACGGGTCGTCGTCGTCGTCGACCTTTTCTACGACTCTGTCGAGGATTGTTAGGGTTGAAAGACTTTCGAGGAATCTTCGTTTCTACTCGTAAATTGAAATCCTATGCACTCCAGTTTAGATTATTTCAACGCACTATTGATTCCAGGCAGATTGAAATTTTTGTTGAAAGTTAGATTCATCCGAAGGAGAAAATTGTTTAAAGGAGACAAAGAAATTGGAAACAGTCGTGATGTGTGCCGATCGACTGAAGCGAGTGGTGGTTAGGTTGGAGAAGAAAAGACGATCAACGTAGGCGTGGAGAATGACGAGATGCATTATAGTCAAAATACATCTTGGTACATGTTTGTATTAAAAATGAATCAGATTATTGTGAAAACAATTTGGCACGCTCAGCGATGTGAATAGTCAAAGCGCTCTAACTATTTTCAAACCAATTCGATACCCATTAGCGCGACTAGTATTCTAATAGATTATTAATTTACGCATCTACAATATCGTAGGTGGACAAAATCAAACTATTTAACACTCCATCGTCTGATTTATCGATATTTGTTTGCGCACTGACCTCTTGACCGTCTGTCCTAAAATCACCACGCACAAAAATCTATATAACCAATCAATCGTCACTATCCAAACGATTCTTTTGACCCGTGTAAGGCCCGCGGGAACGCAAAACCGATAAAAATAATCTCCTCGCAGCGATCGTAAAATATTTGAACGATTTTTCTCGAACCGCCGACGAAATATTTACACGCGCTGGGTACCATGAAATTTTTATATCCTCTTCGTCTCGAATTACCCGCTTGCCTCGCTCACCCCATCCACGACAGACACGCGCCGATCTCACCAATGCTGTTTACATCGACGACAGCCGATAGTAAGCGAACTCCGGGGTAGCTTGGCCAAGCGAGGCTGCATAGACGAGAGAAATTCAAAGGACACGTTTATGTCTGCGCGATGTTTACGTCCTGGAGGGCAACAGCCCTAATAGCGCTCCTCCTTGCTCCGCGCAGTCGGAGAGCCCATCGTCGTCTCACGACGTGCTTTCGTCTCCTTCACGCGAAACATAAAAGTTCCCTCGATAAAGAAACTCGTTCCTCTTCGCCAGTGAATTTTCCTCCGTGCTTCCGAGTGAATCTCTGACATCGACGTAACATACTCGACAATTTTCCAAAACCCACGCAAAGAAATTAGGGTAGGTCTGAGCTTTTTTAATACGTCATTACATGAGAGAAGTTTGTTAAAGATATTTTTTCGAACCTGTCTTTAAGTTCATTTTAAAAAATTGCTCTTCTTTTAACTGCTTCACGAGCTGATCCACATGATTCATATATGAGCCGCTCACTTGACAAATCGATTAACTCCACTTTTTACATTTCTCATAAATTTAAGCATCGAAGCACTTGATTAAGTCCCTACTTTTTAGGCACGACCGTAAAGGGAGTGACTTATGCAATCGCCATCGCGAAAACCGTTCGTATGTATGTGTGTATGTATGTGTGTGTGTGTGTGTATGTATGTATGTATGTATGTATGTATGTATGTATGTGTGTGTGTGTGTCCGTGTAGATCCTCGATTTCGGAAAAACGGCTGAACCGATCGGGACGAAATTTGGCACAAAAATCAAGTACACTACTGTGAGTTGACAATAAGGTTTGTGAGCCGCCATCTTGAACCGGTACAAGATGGCGGGAGATTCAAAATTTGAAAAAAATGTAATTTAAATTTAATATTGCTGCCATTTCTAAACGGCTGAAGATAGCGATACATAAAGTTTGCTGGCACCAAATGGATATATACTCAAAGTACATGCCAAATTTCGTTGCGATCCGTTCAGCCGTTTGGCCGGAATACTGGACTAATGGAAATAGTGAAAAATTCATTAATCCATTAGTCCAGTTTTCCGGCCAAACGGCTGAACGGATCCGAACAAAATTTGGCATGTACGTCGAGTATACAGGGTGTCCCACAACTGGGGTACGAGCCGGAAATGTGCGATAGCTGAGGTGATTCTGAACGAGATTTTCCTTTGCGAAAATATTGTCCGAGGCTTCATTTTTGAATTATTAAGAAAAAACACCGGCGTATGAGAGCGCGCGTAGATCCCGCGCTCAGTGCCGTAGGTGGCCGTAGCGCCCGTCACTCACGGGCGCCCGACCGTGGTCGTGAACGGGCGCAGCGCAGTGGTACGGCACGAAGCATCGGACGGAAATTAATATCGAATAACAAATTAAAATTTCAGAATGACCTCAGATATCCATTAGTCATGCACAATAAATAAAGTAAGGCGTTTATTTTGAAAGTGGTATAAGTTCCTTTTTTTATAAAAATGAGATATCACATAATATTCAATTATTGCACTAAATTATTCACGAATTATGTGATATCTTATTTTTTTTTAAAAATTGACTTGGGCCACTTTCAAAACGAACAGCTCAAATAATTATTAAATAAAATAATTATAGTCATTATTCGTGTAACGGTAACATTCGATTTAACAAATCGAAATATTTTCAAAAAGTTTAATTCGTTATGTAAAACCAACGCGAAATGAGATCTCGGAAATGAGATTTATCAATTATTACCAAAAAAGCTTTCGGCATCGAAAAAGAGTTGTTTTCTATTAAACGAATAATGACTGCAATAACAAAATCAATCACTCACAGCCCTCGATGGAAGTGTGCGGCTGTCACTGGATCACTGCATCCATCCCGATCGGTCGTCTAATCTCTAGCGCCGAACAGCTGATCCGAGCACAGTCCCGGGCAGGTCGGCGAACTCGAGCCACTACATGGTCACTATCACTATCGGTGTTTGTGTGCGAGCGATTCGCGCCTTACGTTAGAATATTGGGTGGCCCTGAGAAAGGGCTGATTTTTGCCTCATAGATGAGACTCGATGTGGCCCCCATTTACCGCTACACAAAGTTCAGCACGTTTTATTTCACTACACACAGGTTGCACTGATCCGATCACATAAAGTCCCGACGCTAAATTTCTAAAAGTTCTTGCACTTGCAGGTATTTCACCGGGATACGTCTCACGATACCGCTGTGCAGCAAGATTGGCATTACTGTCACATTGCGCAAAGATGAAGAACATTTGATAATATTCCGCGTTGGAACAATTCATTTTAATAAAATACGACGATGCTATGGCTGCAAGAACGAATTCTCGACTGACTAGTTCTTCGTTCCTTGGCTTTGGGCAGAAATTCGAAGGAACCGACGATTGCGTCTTCGAGCCTGCGGTATCGCATCGGGCTCGACGCGGATCAAACAATTTTATCGCACTGATCTTCATTATCTACTACCCTAACGGTACCGTTGCTACAAGGATGTTTTCCTTCGCAAGGAACGAAGGACTAGTCAGTCGATTCTTCGTTCTTGCAGCTATAGCATCGTCGTATTTTATTGAAATGAATTGTTCCAACGCGGAATATTATCAAATGTTCTTCATCTTTGCGCAATGTGACAGTAATGCCAATCTTGCTGCACAGCGGTATCGAATGCTGCATTTCGTGGGCGAGCGCGAAGCGCGAGCACCCGACGACCTGGGGGGGTATGACGCTTGAGCGAAGCGAAAGCGCAGAGAACTATGTAGCATAGTTTAATATCTCAATACTTGAATTTTCTACAATTTCGAAACCTTTGAAATTCGTGGGCGAGCGCGAAGCGCGAGCAAAGGCGATCTTGAGGGGGTTGGCGCTTGAGCGAAGCGAAAGCGCAGGGGGCTCTGCCCCCTAGTTATATTTGCAACATAATTTTGGAACATAATTTATGGAGTTAATCGATTTGTGCACTGAACGGCTCATATGACACACAGATTGTAAAATGATACCAAATGGGTTAATACAAGGAAAACTATTTTTATAAGAGATTCATCTGTGGTACTACGAATCAATTTATTAATATTAATCGTAATCACTGTGTTTTCTCAAGTCCTCTTCTTTCTTTCTCTAGTCTACTTCGTTTGTCATCATTCTTCCTTCGAATACAAAAACTTTCCGACAAGCTTCGATGCATCAGCTGAAATCGACAGTTCCACCACCACCTGCTCGTACTCCAGCTCTTCCTTCTCGTGCTCATTAACGTCCCTTGCGATTCCGACATGCTACGGCGTTAACAGCTCGTTAGCGTGTTGCGACCGCCGTACTCGCGATAGGCGTTGGGCCACCGTAATTTATTGGCTCGTAAATTTGCGCTTTCCCGAATATACGGACGCGCACGGGCCGATGCGAGAGCGTGCGCGTGGGATCCAGCCTGTAATCCGCTCGAAGACACGCGTGTAGGTGCGCTAGCTTAGGCCTGTACAAATTCCACGCGTGTAGTAACCCCGTTCATTCGTGCGTGTCCATTTCTGGTGACGCATGACCATGCGAGAGTTTATCTTATGCCACGCGCGCGCGCGCACTCGTCGAAATCGCGAGTTTACGATTTACAATTTATTCCTAATTTTTCTTCCGACCGGATATTGGAAAATCGGCGGCTTAACGAGTGAGCGATTCGCGCGGAACCGTCGGCAGATTCGCGCGAATAATGGCCGATTTGTTCGTTACGATTGATCACCGATTCGTTAGATTTCATTCGGCGGCTGTTGTAAATTACGTAAAATGTTGGTAATTTAGGTGGACAAGGGTGATCCGAGAGAATCGTGGATATTGATGCGCACGGTATGCAGATTGTAACGAGATTGCAGGCGCACGTTTACGCGCAATCCAAGCCGGGTAAACAATAATTAGCGTTGATTGAATTCGATCGATCTCCTGTCCTTTCGAAAAGCGCCTGGGATCGTAACGAATTTTAGTTCAATTTAAAAAGACTGTTCCGTCTGGATCGTTTTTGCCTTTTGTCGATATCTTTCATTCGTTTCTTTTTTGTTCCTCTTCATTTCGTTCGCTCCAATTTTTCAGATTTGCTCTTTTTTTCTTCGTTCGCGACTGAAAACTGCGAGACAAAAGAGTCACTGAATATGAGCGGAAAATTTTTTCGCAGTGGCGCAGAACTGAAATTCTGTCGGCACCATTGAGAGACTCTGCTCTGTGGCTCGTCCGGTTTGCAGGAACGAAACGAGCCGGTCGGCGCTCCGGGCGATCACTCGGTAGCGTGGCGGGCCGATTTTATTAATTCTCTCGTAATTCCCTCATGGTGAGCTCCCGTGACGCGATTTCACGCTTTCGGATTTCACGCGCACCACCTCCTTACTCGCTCGGACTCCTCCTTCTCGATTTTACAGTGGCGCCGAGGCTCGTGCTACTCGGAATAGCACAGCCTCGAATATTAAAGAAATCCATGCGAGGACGATGGAACATGGAAATTTATATTTGACAAAATTCTCGATCATGTAATTAAAGAAATTTTTTGCCACAACTCTTCCTTCTTGATTTTGCATTGGCGTTGAGGCTCGTGTTACTTGGAATAGTACAACCTCCAATATTAAAGAAATCCATGGGAGGACGATGGAAAATGGAAATTTATCTTTTACAAAATTCTCGATCATATAATTAAAGAAATTTTTTGCCACAACTCTTCCTTCTTGATTATACAGTGGCGTTGAAACTCGCGCTACTCGGAATAGCACAGTCTGGAATATTAAAAAAATAAGTCAGAGGACGATGGAAAATGGAAATTTATCTTTTACAAAATTCTCGATCACGTAATTGATGAAACTTTTTGCCACAACTCTTCCTTCTTGATTTTACAGTGGCGTTGAAACTCGCGCTACTCGGAATAGCACAGTCTGGAATATTAGAAAAATAAGTCAGAGGACGATGGAAAATGGAAATTTATCTTTTACAAAATTCTCGATCACGTAATTGATGAAATTTTTTGCCACAACTCTTCCTTCTTGATTTTACAGTGGCGTTGAAACTCGCGCTACTCGGAATAGCACAGTCTGGAATATTAAAAAAATAAGTCAGAGGACGATGGAAAATGGAAATTTATTTTTTACAAAATTTTCGATCATATAATTAAGTCAATTATTCTTTGGCACCACTGTCTTTGTCTATTTGAATGCTTACTACAATTATTCGAGAATGGTTAATAAATTTGAATAGTAGAATTCTCTTTAGTTGGGGACTCGTTAGTGGGACGAAAAATCTGGTCCGTGTTTGGTGAATTGAGCAGTGGTGTTAGGAACGAGCCGACAAGGGAGGCGGATCGTTGAACCGCCCCTGATGTCGGAGATTTCAAGAGGGACCCGTCCGATCGTCTCCTGGTAGGTATCATCGATTCGGTTCGGCGAGGTTCAAACGTTGATTGCCAGCTCATTCGATAAGATCTGAGAGCGCGAGTTTTCTGAAAGAAGATCACGAGCCTTCGACAGAAGGGACACGAGAATTTTTCGACGCTTCCTACTTCACAGGATCGTCCTTTCCAGACGGAACGAAAATTCTCTCGTTAACTTCTACCAATAAAGTTCACCAACTTCACCGAGAACTTCTGAAATCTAAAAGAAAAAGGTCGAAGATTTTCCAGAAGAAGTTTCAAAAATTATTCATGCTTCTTCACTCGACTGTAGATCCTTGTTATTTTCGAATTAGGTCTTACCGTGTTAAATCGAAGATTTTCCGGAGGAAGTTTCAGAAATTATTTATGCTTCTTCGCTCGATTGTAGTCCCTTGTTAGTTTCGAGTTATGTCTTATTGAATTTTTCCTCGCAGAAGTTCCTGTGATTTCTTAGCGCCAAAGTTATCCCGACCTCTCTTAGATAATAAATGACGCTACCCGGCCAAAGTTATCTAAACTTTCTTGTATTGGTTTTTATTTCTCGTAAGAGCTCCCGTAAGATAGCTCGGCTAAGCCATCCGTTTGCTTCGGTAGAACTTCTCGGAGAAAAGTTGTCCTTTCATTTTCAAGACATTGCCTCTCTCTCCCTCGCTCTTCCTACTCTCTTGATTCATTTCCTTAATTTCAGGCCTCGCTCCAACCAAGTTCGGCTTCCACCCCCGGCGGACTTCCTTTCAGTCCTCTTCCAAGATTCTTCTCGAACTTCCTTCCGGTTCTTTGACCACCGCACAACCCCTTATTACCTTCCAATTCTTTTTCGAACTTCTTTCAACTTCGCCTGCTGCTCCAGCTGTTTTGTATATCGCCTGTGGAGACATTTTCGCGAAATAGAAGCGACTATAATTAATAATTCTCGAGATTTACGCTTGAAGAAGAGGAAAGAAAAGAGTCGTTGGTAAAAAAAAAAATAATTATCCATCGATTTTATTAAATTCGGTCCACTCCATTTATCTCTCTCTCTTTCTCTCGCCGCGAGAGCTATTTATGCTTCCATGCCCGTTCACCGGTAAATTCCCCTCCCGGCACGAACTCGCGCGCCTTTAACGCCACAGAAATAAAAGACATCGCGAAATCCCGTCGCATTAAATAATATTATCGAATTATACGGGGCGCCCACCGTATCCTCGTAATTTAAGACTTCCTCCGTCTACCGAACGAAGGAGGGTAAAGATTGCGCGCACAGGTGAGAAAGAGTCGACCACTTCGCGTAGCTCGCGGCACTTCGTGCGTTGGGAAGAGGAAGAAGGAAGACGTAAAGAAGAAGAAGAAGAAGAAGTAGAAGAAGGACGAGAAGAAACGTTTGCTTCCGAGTTTATTTTGTAATACGGACAATGTTTTGCACTGATTATGAGTATTTTTAAAAATAACGGCAGACATTAAGAGACATTGTCAAAAATCAAGTATTGAAAAAAAACCGTAAAATGTAATAAATCTGAACTCGTAAAATGAAGACGTGGTATTGATGGAAACCCTAATTTAATTAAATGAAGAGAAGAGAAGGAAGAATCTTTCACGACCCACCGCGGATCGAATTTTATCGCTAGCCCATTTTTCGATTTATCGTATCTCGCGTGTCAGTTCGCACACTCAACAGCCTTTAACGCTTAGTGTCCTATTACCACGAGAACGAATCACTCGAAGATAATGGGAACACGAAGCGGACGATAAGCGTGAGAAACGAAGCACTCGCGTGTGCCGTTTCGAAGCAAAGCTTCCGCTTCTCGTCAGCGCGTGTAGATTTACCGGATCATTTGGAATTACAAAATTTCTTATTTCGAAAATTCAACGAGCTCGAAATTGGAACTCGTAAAAATCGCTCGTGGGTAGAAATCCGTGACCTACAAAATTTCTACTTCCATTAAGCACGCACCACCGCAGAAAAGTAGTTCTTCCTGCTAAAATTGTATCAACTTTAAAGTCGCCAATGTAATAATGAATTAACGTTAAATTAATTTTTGTACTTTCAAAAATTCGTTTGGCGATGGTAGAAGTGCTAGGCTTAATGGAGGTGAAATTTCTGGACGATGCAACGATGGGCCAGCTGGGAGGATTCCAAGGACGGGAGCATCCGACGTGCCTCCCGTCGCTCGTCCGAACGTCATTATTGTCCCAGACGGGTTCGTGTAATTCGATCAATTAGCTTCCACGCGATACGTGCCGCGTACGTTGAATCGGGAAGCAAAGAGCGGCACGGAAGAAGAAGGGAAGTCGCGTGGAAGGTTGAAAGAGAAACTGAAGGAGGTAAAGGATGAGAAAGAAGTAGACGAGGTGGAAAAGATGGAAGAGGTGAAAGAAGACGAAAAAGGTATCTGAATAGATTGATGGATAATCATATTCATTGTACCTAAATGGAAACGTATTTCCAAACGTATTTCACAAATTAACACTTTGACATTCCAGCAACGCATCTACCAACACGTCGGACTCTATAAATCTCAACTTAAAATAACTAAAATTAAAAACAAACGGAAACGAAGAAAGAAACATTTAAGAACAAAACTATGGATATACACGCCAATAACCGAAGTTCTCAAACAAGGCAGTCTAGCACGCGCAACTAAATTTGACGATGCACCTCTTGACGGTCTATCGTTCGATTCGTCTTTTAGATTCGATGGATCGTACATATGGACCGTTTATTTCAAGTGGTATAAATCCATTAAAAAAGAAACTAGGGGGTAAACCCCCTGCGCTTTCGCTTCGCTCAAGCGCCAACCCCCCAGATCGCCTTTGCTCGCGCTTCGCGCTCGCTTTACCGGGTGCAGAAAAGCTTCGCTTTTCTGCAATAGGCACGACCGCGGCACTCGCGCTTCGCGCTCGCCCACGAATTTCAAACCGTTTCGAAATTGTTGAAAATTCAAGTATTGAGATATTAAACTATGCTAGAGAGTCCTCTGCGCTTTCGCTTCGCTCAAGCGCCATACCCCCTGAGAACGTCGGGTGCTCGCGCTTCGCGCTCGCCCGCGAAATGCAGCATTTCTGCAATGCGCGCAAGTGATCGAAACCGGACAATTAAATGCATTCGAACTAAAATTTGACATGTACATCAAGTATATACCCCTTTGCTGCAGTAAAACTTTATGCATGGTTATCTTTAACCATTCAGAAATTGCGGAAATTGAAATCTTTAATCCAGTATTCCGCCGAAACGCTGGCACGTATTCAGAAAAAATTTGGCATGTAGTTCAAAAATATACCCATTTGGTACCACAAAACTTATGCATGGTCATCTACAACCGTTTCGAAATTACAAGATTTTCAAACTATAATTATAAAATAAAATAGTGGATTAAAGACTTGAAATAGGCACCATTTCGAAATGGTTGAAGATGACCATACACAATGTTTCGTGGTACCAAATCAGTATATACTCCATGTACATGTCAAATTTCGTCCGAATCCGTTCAGCCGTTTCAAGATGACCATGCATATTGCTGCCATTTCTAAACGGTTGAAGATAGCATTACATAAAGTTTCCTGGCACCAAATGGGTATATACTTGATATGCATGCCAAATTTTGTCCGAATCCGTTCAGCCGTTTTGCCGGAATAGTGGACTAATCAACTTTCTTGCTGAAATAGTGGATTAAAAATTAAAATTTGCCGCTATTTCGAAACGGCTGAAGGCGGCTATACATAAAGTCTCCTGGCACCAAATGTGTATATACTTGATATGTATGCGAAATTTTGTTCGAATCCGTTCAGCCGTTTTGTCGGAATAGTGGACTAATCAACTTTTTTGCTGAAATAGTGGATTAAAAATTTGAATTTGCTGCTATTTCGGAACGGCTGAAGATGGCCATACATAAAGTTTCCTGGCACCAAATGGGTATATACTTGATGTGCATGCCAAATTTTGTCCGAATCCGTTCAGCCGTTTTGCCGGAATAGTGGACTAATCAATCGTTTTACTGGAATAGTGGATAAAAAATTTGAATTTGCCGCCATTTCGAAACGGTTGAAGATGGCCATACATAAAGTTTCATGGCACCAAATGGATATGTACTCGATGTACATGCCAAATTTTGTTCGAATCCGTTCAGCCGTTTGGCCGGAAAACTGGACTAAGGGATTAATGAATTTTGCACTATTTCCATTAGTCCAGTATTCCGGCCAAACGGCTGAACGGATCGCAACGAAATTTGGCATGTACTTTGAGTATATATCCA
The DNA here is from genome assembly GCA_944319695.1 of Tiphia femorata. NCBI lineage: Eukaryota > Metazoa > Arthropoda > Insecta > Hymenoptera > Tiphiidae > Tiphia > Tiphia femorata. The sequence goes on along the minus strand of OX090896.1, from coordinate 7,736,369 downwards.
TTTGGTGCCAGCAAACTTTATGTATCGCTATCTTCAGCCGTTTAGAAATGGCAGCAATATTAAATTTAAATTACATTTTTTTCAAATTTTGAATCTCCCGCCATCTTGTACCGGTTCAAGATGGCGGCTCACAAACCTTATTGTCAACTCACAGTAGTGTACTTGATTTTTGTGCCAAATTTCGTCCCGATCGGTTCAGCCATTTTTCCGAAATCGAGGATATACACGGACACACACATACATACATACATACATACATACATACATACATACATACATACATACACACACACACACACACACACACACACATACGAACAGTTTTTGCGATGGCGATAGCATAAGTCACTCCCTTTACGGTCGTGCCTAAAAAAATGGGCTTTCTCATTGTTGTAAGGAAATGGACTTACACCACTTACAAAATAAACGGTCCTTATATTAAGTTTTTTTTTTTAATAAGATAGAGGAAGTAGGAGAGACGGAGGAGGTGAAGAAGGTGGAGAAAATGAAGGAGATGGAGGAGGTGAAGGAGGTGGTGGACCACCCGCGCTGTCACAAAGCGTGCGAGGCGACATAATTCAATGTGAAGAGACACACGCTTCGTGGTGCGTCTCACTTTCTCTCCTCCATCTCCTTCCTTTTACCACCTCCACCCACTTCTCCGCCCCTTTGCCATCCCCTCGTGTTTCTCTTTCTCCTCTCCGCCTCACAGAAGAGGCGCTGCAAGATACGCGCGAAACTAATCCGTTTAGGGCGTTCTCTAATTGTAAGTGCACGCGCGAGCGTGCGAGCAAGCGATGCCGTGCACTCTGTGAAAGGTGGTGAGGAGAAGCGTCTGTCGTCGGAGATCGAGCGTCGCGACGCGGCCTTGTCACGTGCCTGTGACAGACGTTGCAATGCGTGGGACAGAGGAGAGAGGAAGGCGCGTGGGAGAACGGCAATTAGTCCACTTGCGACCTCTCTCTTTATTTCTATGCCCGTTCAAGCATGAAATTCAACGGAAAAGTGCAAACTAAGAATTTGAGACGAACTCGAGAACGTATTGAAAGTGAAAAAGAAGTATTCAGACGCGAGTACCTGAAAAGCCAATTAACAAACTCGCGAGAAATAATTTAATTAATAATATTCCCGCTGCGCATTCTACTTCTCGTGGAAACTTCTCTCTTTCGGTATCTTCTTCCTCTCGTGCTAACAGAAGAACGAAATAAAGCGCTCGAATCGTTTTATGAGAGTTTTAAAAAAAAGAAGGCTGAACTTCCGTATCCGACCCTTGTCTGATTTTAATAAAATTTTACAGGTAAGTAGCATTTACTAAGTCTAGTCGAACGCCATAAGTGCGAATTTAAGGAAATGCCTGGTTTCCGAGATATTTAATTTTTAATTACGTTTAATTTTTTAGATTTTTACGTAAAAGACTGAAATTCAAAAAAATGTTTTGCTGAAATGTTTTATTTTATTAATATCTTGCAAGATTGTAAATACTAATTTATCCAAATATCATTAGAATACACATTAAAAAGAAGAAATATAGAAACCAATTTTATGTTTTTTTGGTAATTACTCACTTATGGGGAGCCACCTCGGATCATATAAATGTGATAAATTAAGATTGATCTAACCAGAAAGGCCTACCACGCTTTCAAGTTTAAATTACTTTTTTATTACGCGGGCCGTGCCTAACCTGACATTTTGTGGAATTTCAGTCTTCCTCTTACGTAAAAATTTCAAAAATTCTTGATTTAATCACGTAATTTTAAAATTTAATATCTCGGAAACCTTGAATTTCCGTTTCCTTAAATTCACACTTATGGCGTTCGTCTGCATTTAGTAAGTGCTACGTACCAGTAAAATTTTATTAAGATCGAACGAGGGTCGGATACGGAAGTCTTACCAACAAAAAAATAAAGAAATAAAGAGAAGAAATCTTCGTAAAAGCCTGGCCGGGAATTAACGAAATCATTGTTAAGTAATTTAATTAACAACGTGACGGTGGACCTTCCGGCTTCGAAGAGGGCCACATTCTCGTGGCCTCACGACCTCGATTCAAACTTCTCCTCGACGTGGACTTCTCCTCCACACTCTCGACTAATTTCACCCCGAACCCTCGGGTACCCTAATCCAGGAAGACCGCGAAACTCTTGTCGAACAAGCTCATCCTCATCCCCTCGGCACGGCTCGCTCGTCCTCTTCACCCCGGAAGTGTCTCGGCGTCGATTACGACGATCTGGGCGGACGTAGTCGATCCGCAGCAGGTAAATTAGCTCGTAATCTCGGCACAGGTGTTCCTTACCTGCCTGAGATCCTCTCGAGGCCTCCTCCTCCTCCATTCGCTCCTCCTTCGCTTCCTTCGATCCTCCCACGCGCATCGACGAGCCCTCTTCCAATCTCTCGTCTCACAATTGCCTCTCTTTATTTTCTTCTCTCCAAACGCGCGTGTCGCAAAAAACATACATTCATAATGTCGCTGTAATTACCACGGCGACGAGCATGACATTTTTTATCAGGAGAAATAACATGGACGAGAAAATGTTCGCCAGAATTCCTTTTTTTCGATGGAGAACGTTAATTAGAGGTGTAACATTAATTTATAATTTTCGAGAGATATGTCTGCAGTGATAGGTTATAACTAAGTGCTTTATTAAAAATAATAGGGTGTCACGACAAATTGGAAGAATGAAGGATACGACTTAAACTGAAAACTCTCGTCCATCGATATATCGATTACGCCACGCCGCATAATATTGCAGAAATCGCCAAACATCGTCAAACATGTCACTTGTTCCAATTTTGTCCACAGTTATCACGTTTCACTAGGCTACCACGTGTAATTGCATAATTTTGCAGAAGCAGTTAATTAAGAGCGAGAGAAGGGTTTTTTTTCGTTCTCGAAAATATTTCACGCAATTTCATTCATCCCTCAAGTGGTATCGGTGTAATTCGCTATCTCGTTTCACCCCCTTCCTCTGACGGCCCTTCCTAAAATATTTGTTTAGCCCGAGGGAAATCAACGAGGGTGGCCGCGCAATTGGACCGAGCGCGTAACGAATTGCGTTAAGCGGCGTACGTATTGAGATTGGACGGAGAAAACGAAATGGCAAATTTAAACGAACACTACAAATGATGTAAAACTCGCTCTCGTTTCTTCCAGCTCCTCCGTTATTCTACTCGTCCAAACGAGACAAACCACGAAAGCTTAAGCGTCTCGCGTAAAATTTCAAACTTTATTCACAATTCGAGTACTCGTCCGGAGATGTACATCAGGATACTCGGCTTCTTCACCGTTGGTCCCGGACCATCCCTTATTATTCTTCTCGGCGAAGTAATCTCGAGGAGAAGACACGACGGAGAGAGGAAAATACTGAGAAAAAGGAGAATAAGAGAGAAACCTTTATAATCGGATGGAAGCAGCCTTTATTGTGATAAACGGAAAAGGGTCGCAGTTAGAAAGCGGCGATCCTCCGCGATAAAAATAGAAGGTAAAGGAACGGAGAGGGGGAATAGGTACGACGTGGAGGTGGACGGAGGTGGAGAACGACAACGAGGATGCCGACGCCGCGTAATCTCCGCGATCGCGTGGAAAACGAGGCAAATTAAGTGCGCCACCCGGCCCGGTCCAATTTGTCCACGATTTCCCAGAGTCGTGATAAAACTACCTTACCCGGGGTATTAAGGTGAAGGTGAAGAAGGAGGAAGGTGGTGGAGATGAGACCAGTCGTTCGCTCGGTTCTATCCTTCTCTTCTCTTGCATTCTTTATCTCTCTCTCCCTCTCTCATTTTCTCTCATGTTCTCTTGTTCCAAGACCTTTCTCCTTTCTCATCCTCCTTTCTCGAGGCCACCGTGTCCTACCAGCTTCACTTAGGGATACTCGCCGTGTGCCGTGGTCGAGAAACGGTGGAGAGAGATAAAGAGAGTCTGAGATAAAAAGAAAAGTGGATAGACACGAGGAAGCTAGAGAGAGGTAAGAGAGAGAGAGAGAGAAAGTTCATAAGAGGCGGGATAAGCCAATGGATTTATCATGCCAACGATAAATAAATTAAAATTCTCGTGGAACGACGCGAGGGCCTCGCGCGGACACGAATTCAATTTGGAGTAACATCGATTGCTAAGGAGAAAGGGGAAAGAGAAAAGTACTCGGCGCGCGTCTTGCCCGCTCGAATTACGATGGTAATTTTCTCGTGACGTTAACGTTGCACTTCTTTTATTTTCTCGAGGAGATATTCCAGCGTAAAGTGTGTTTCTCGAAGGAGTCTTCCTTCGTCAAAATTTACTTTACACATACACTTCTCCATATTTCAATTAAACTCACTTTCTAAGACAATTAATTTAAATTTTTAATTGATAGATCCACGGTACAGAAATAAAACATATATGTTTCAATAGAATTTTAATAATCCTCTCGTAGTCGCATAAGCGAGACTACTAATTCTAAAAAATAAAGAAGAGAAGTTCAAAATAAAAGAACATAGAAGAACTAGAAGACCGAGGAGAGAAGGAAACGAAATTCGTGGAGCAAATGAATTCATCGAGGAAAGAAGAAAATCGTCGGAGCAAAAGGAACGTGGAGAGGAGCTAAATGGACGGAGGAGATAAAGCGACGATTCGTACGGGATGAAAGGGAGAGAACGCTTCGATGTAGCCGGCACCGGCACCACCTACCCACCTATCTATGTTTAATTAATTATTCCGTGGGCGTCCCAGCGCTCAAAATTAAAATCGGTTCATTAAGCGGCGCTACGTGGAATTTTTTCCTAATTCGACGTCTCTCCTCGCTACCGGTTTCCGTGCCTCTCCTGCCTCTTTCCTATATCCCTCACCTGACCACCGTGCCACCGACTCCGCCGAGGGGAATCGAGAACCGAGTGAACGAAAGAAAGTACGAGCTACTGGAAGAAGGATAGAAACTCTTGGGCCAGTAGTGGCCCACTCGAATAGGAAACTATTCGTTTCTCGTAGTCCTCTCCTCTTACCACCCGTTAATGATCCTATAAAATGGTCAGGCACCGGCAATGAGTTTTACTTAAAATTTCGGACGATAAATCGCTCGTTAACGAGCGCTTCGCGCTCTGCACGAGACTGGAGAGAGGAAGTTTGGAAAAAGAAAGAGAGAACGAGAGGATGCAACGAAGAAGGGAGAGAGAGAGAAAGTTAGGATTAACGAGGGAACGGTAAGAAGGAAGGGGTTGGCCAACGGTGGTGGGATTCGTGAGGTTTACGAGATTCGGGGCAGCTCGTGTAAAAGTAGCGTGTAAGACTTGTGTTTATGGTGGTAATTCGAAGGAGAGAGAGAAAAGAAGTTTCGATAGATTCGTCGGAATGTTGCGAGCCGCAGCTCGGCCCGAAACGAATCTTTCTTCCACCGTACAGAAAATAGTGGAAAAGGCAACAAGGGAAATTGAACGAACGTGATTCCAGCGAGAAAGGGAGATTCTAGTAAATGGGTGAAACGCTTTACGAGATTAATTTCTACCCTCGATACGTCATGGTACTGACCAATCCATTCGAATTTGAGAATGATCCTTTTGCTTTTACCTGGTGTAGGATTTTATTTTCGGAAATTCGAGTATGGTGACAAATTTGAAAATTTATCTCGGTGTATGGTGAGTCTTCATTTTACACGTGTTACTTGTCCTTGGAATTTTGTCGTGTCTTCTAGTAAATGCTGCGGACCTTTCTCTTCATTTCCTCGTGTGAATTATCTTCTCCTCGCTTCCTCAGTCTCTCAAAGCTTTCATCGCGCCGTAATTTTGCATAATAAAATTATCGGTCGCCGATACGCTAATTATCGCACATCTGGAGAGCCTCTCGACCCAAGGCGATTACCGGAAGTGGGTGGGAAAGGTGAAGGAGACGAAAGAGTACACGAGAAGTTGCTCGTGCCTCGAGAAACTATTCCTCGACTTTGGCGAAGGCACGAGAGGAAGGAAATTGTATTTTCAAAGTGCTCACCTCCTTGTCTTAGGTCAATACATAGTTCTTACACATTATTTATTCATTTTTTCTAAAACTGACAGTACGTAGAAGAATTTTCGAAAAATCTAAAACATAAAATTTAAAAAACATGTACGTTACTTACTAATGATTTTTACGAAAATTGATTGTACGTGAAAGAAACGTTAAATGTGGAAAAATAAATTACTTAACTGATATACAAGAGAAAAATAAAAATCTGGTTTCGAAGAATCGAGAAATCGAAGGTGAGAAAAATTCGCGAGAATTCCAAGGATGCCACGAACGTCTCTCGAAAAGTCTCTCGACACCGAAAACGAACATTGTGATTAGTTCTGACAGTCGTTGGCCTTCACCGCAGCCTGGAGGCTTCTTAATTAGGCCTGGGATTAGATCTCGGAAAGTGTCTTCGTGCTATCTTCTGCTTCTTTGCCGGTCCACCCCCGCCATCTCGAAGGATCTTATTAACAGGACGAAAACGAAAAGGTAGAGGAGGTGAAGCGGGAGAAAACGAAACGCATGGGAGCAAGAGTGTTTCTTCTGATAATTTTCGGAGGCTACCTTTTAGATCGTCGTAAATTGACTTCGTTTCCTCTCGCGCGTTAACGACCAAGCGTAAAATTAAGCGACGAAGATACGCGAGTGAACAGTAGTGGAGAGAAAGGGTCGTAAATTCCTGCAGAATTCCCTGTGAACCCTCACAGCCTCGAATTCCAATCCCCATTGCGAGTGATAAAAGCTACATAAAGGTGTAATAGTAGCGGAGCTCGCATTCGATCGTTCGGAACTTGACAAACTTGTCACGCGAAACGAAAAATTCGTGTGTCAAGCGTGGACTTAGTATCACGGTATTAAGAAATTTTTATTCTCTTTGAAAGAAGAAAATGTGGGTGGCATACGTTTTGTGAAAACTGCGAACGAATCGTCCACGAAATTTCAATTGGCAACGTAAAATTCGACATTACGAAAACGAATCCAAGCGAAAAGAATAAATGCGATCCTCGAAATATCGGCGCGTTCTGTGAAAATTGCGAAGGAACGATCCACGAAATTTTAATTAGCAACGTGAAATTGGATATTAGGAAAATGAATCCAAGCGAAAAGAAGAAAAATGCGATCCTGGATATATCGGCGCGTTCTGTGACAACTGCGAAGAAACGATCCACGAAATTTTAATTAGCAACGCGAAATTGAACATTAGAAAAATAAATCCAAGCGAAAACTACGAAAAAACGCTCCACGACATTTTAATTAGCAACGGTGAAATTCGACATTACGAAAACGAATCCGAGCGAAGGGAACAAACATGCGATCCTGGAAATATCGGGAGTACTAAATGGCGGTCAAAGGTTCCTCTACCTTTTTCATCCCTTCCTCTCTCACCCCGACGAGCAATCCTCGTAATTGCGAAAACGGGATTTGACGTGCGAGGGTTGGATGGTAAGGCAGGAAAGAGGAGGAAAATAGAGTGGTGGAGGAGCTTGAGCTGGAAGGATGGGAAAAGCGTCGAATGAAATGAATAAAAGTGGACCGCGTCTGGTGCGCGCGGTTCTACGCGCGTGCAGCTCGTTCGTTGCCTCGTTACCGAACCCAGCGGCCAATTTGGCGAGGGAAGAAGGAAACAGGTTCGCAATTTTCTTTCTTTTTCTCTCCTCTCTTTCTCTCTCTCTCTCTCTCTCTCTTTCACACACACTCCCGTATCTTCTCTTCTTCTCGAACGAGGCCGCACCACCCGGAGGCACCTGAGTTAACCGGAGCGCGAGCCAATCGCTCGATTCGCGCGATCCGTGCGAGAAAGGAGATTCTCCGGATGCGTGTGCGCGCAAGAAAGACGAAGAGCAAGAGAATGAAAGAAAGCAGAGAACAGAAGAGAAAAGATTTCACTCGAAGAAACCACTCGAATCTTGGCGAGTTCGTTAGAGACCGCGTGGAAACGGAACGGTGCTCTCCACGCTTTTCACTTTCCGTGATTTAGCGGTGAGTTTTTCTTGGATACCGATCGAACGCGATCGGGCAATTTTGCGCCTTTGGTCAAGACAGAGAGAAGGAAAGGGAGACAAGCACGAGATAATTGGAGCATCTGAGAATTTTTTATCCTCTCGACAAAATTATCTAAACTAATTTAAAATGCGTTCAAAGAAGAAAAAACACTTTGTAACGAAAAGAAATCACGGATTAACACGTTTCGTGGCACGCTAATTTTTGAAGAGTTCCGTTCAAGCCGCATGGGGCGTATACGGCCCATGTTTTATGATTGCTTTATTACGATTGTTCGTTTCTGGCATATGGCTTGTAATGATTAAAATAGTGCAAAATTCATAATTATCAAAAAAAAAAAGTGTACAGTTTAAGATGCACAAGACAACAAAGCAGTAAATTTATTTTTGCAGGAATTAATTTAACAAATGCCTGGCCGAACATTACTCTACCAAGCGAGTCCTTGGCTTGAGCAGAAAGTTCATCTGAACGTGTCAATAAAAAAAGAAAAAGGGAGATCAGTTTTGTTCATCGATTTCACACGCTTCGAGATCTTAAATCGAAGCTTTTCCACGGGTACGCAAGGCAGGACGATTTCTCACGGCCACGAATCTAGAAACGAGGGTGCGATGACCATTCGTAAGCATTTCTGAGGCCGATCGGAGAGGGGTGGTAAACCCAAACGAAAGATCACCGGCGCTCTACCGGGACAGGATCTTCGAGATTCGTCCTTTTTTATTTTCGAACAAGCCGTGGTACAAGTGTCCTCGATAAATCGCGGAGCCGAAAGGCACACCGGGGTCTGAGCTCTCCGCAATTTTTCTTTTCTCTTTTCCTTTCGAAGAAGATCGAAGGGGCCGCCGCGCAGTTACTTCGTCCCCGCCTTTTTCTCTCAGTCCCTCCTACTCTTTCCCAATTTTTTCGCCTCTCTGTCTCTCTCGTAAAATTTCGTGAAAGGCACCCACCTCCTCCGAGCTCGTTAGGACAAAACGACCGATAGATAAGCCACCTTGCACCCGTGGTCTCTACTCGGACGAAGGGCGACGATGCGGGACCGATAGGACCAAAAGGGATCGCGCGAAAGGCGAGAATGAGAAATCTCGGGGTTTATTGGGAAAACAAGACCCTTCTCTTACAGATGAAACTGACAAAGGACTCGCAAAGATATTCGAAGAAGATTTCACAGGGATTTGAAATTAGTCCTGCGAGAGTCCCCGAGATCGTATTCAACATTATACGAAACAATATCCCAAAAATTCCTCCTATAGACTAATCTTCAATTTCCAATATTAACCCTTTGACTGCTAAAGGCGTATATATACGTCTTCACAAGTCCATCAATATGTACGAAATGCGTAAATATACGCCCTCTGTATTTTTTTACTATTAATTTTTTAATTACAGTAATAAAGGTGTTATAGTAAAAAAACAAAATTAAAAGTATAACACCTATAAATATAAATTTAATTACCGATTATTATTGAAGGAATGCAGAAATTAAGTTAAGTAAATTAAAATAGCTTAAAAAGTTACTTAAGATAAATAAAAAAAATTGATATTTTTCATTTATTTGCCATTATTTTTCAAACCCTAAGAATGGTATCAAACTTCCGGGTACTGTTTTGGTCACTAGTCAGTGGACAACCAGTCGCTGCGACTGACATGCGCCGTCCATATTGATGGATTCGTTCTGACGCGCGCCGCAGTCAAAGGGTTAAGTCACGCGAAGGAACCTTATAAAGATATTTCAAATTCTCGAAAATCCCGTAGACAAGTGCACCACGAACGAATCCATCCTTCTGTCGAAGCTTCGAGACTTCCAGGGCAGGTCACAACATAATCTCGAGAACGTGTCCTTCGATCGTGTTCTCCCTCATAAATCAATACCTCGTCCCTTCCTCCTTTTCTCTCTCTTTCTCGCTCCTCTCTCTTTCGTAAGCAACGTAAAAGTCCTCTCCGACGGGGCCGATTAATCAACGAAACACCTCGGGGCGCAACTCCCTCCGGAGGAGTGGGTTCTTCCCTAGTGGAGCACCTGATGCCGATACTCGGTATTGCCCTCTCGTTCAAGTGAGGAAGGCGTCCCAGGAGAGACTCCTTCGGAGGAACGACGCGAGACGACGCCCGGCGTCGATCACCTCCTCCTTCTCCTCGTCCTTTTTTCTTCTTCGTTCTCGATGGATCGTGGAACGATCGATCGCTAATTGCTAAGATCGCTCGATGCGCTCGCCAACGGCTCGAGGCTGCGAGAAAGAAAGAGGGAGGAGGACCCAAGGCTGGCGCGGGCTTAATAGGAGGAACCGATCGAGGAATTTCAGACGGTGGCTGAACGAGGTTATTAACTATCGAGAGGTTATCCGATCAGGAAGATACGAGAAGCTTCGGAGGTCTTCTCCGTCTCCCTCTCAACTTCGTTCTCTATATTACCTTTTCTTAACGCGTTCTCTCATTTTCTTCGCATCCTTTCCTCTACTCTCTTTTTCCTCGCAGTAGGTTAGATCTTGGGCTTGGCTTTCCTTTCTCTGTTCTCCACTCTTGTTACTTATTGACAGTTCTCTGGGTTGCCTAGTTTATTTTACGAATGCTTCTTTCATTTTCGCGGGTCCTTCTTTCTGAATTAGACTATTCGACTTCCTTCAAGGAAGTTTTTCTCGTTCCGTTTCCTTTTCTCACAGCCAGTTATCTTTTTTTTGTATGTTTCTTTCCACTCTCTGTGCTCACTCTTTATTCTCTTCCATTTAAGACTGCGTCTGTACTCTCTCCTTTGAAGACTCACGCTTCTGGGCTCGCTTTCCTTCGGAAGGACCCTTGGGATCTCATGGAGAGACTCCGAAGATCGTTCCGCGGAAACGAGACGGATACAGCGGAACCTCAGTGAGATAAATAGAGATTTCTTGAAGGGCTTTGGGGACCGAGTTGTGTGTATTCTGCTTCGATTGCGGCTTCAATTTCTTATCTTTCCTTCGTTAACCGGCACTCGTGTTCCAAAGAAGACGTAGAGATCGTGCACTATCGTATTGTGTAAAGAGAAACACGAGGATGATACAAAGTGACAATCGTAAAATGAGTCGCGAGAAGGAAAGATAAATAACGATGGTCGGATTGGACGTGGAGGAACGTAAAGAGGAATAGCAGTGAGAATAAAATGGGCGTTTACCTTCATCTTGGTAACACGTAGCGGACATTTTTCAGGCCCGTCATCGCCAGATCTCGGGCCCTTCGTTATTTTCACCCAACAAGACGCCATTTTTCTCATACTTCTCCTCGCGCCTCTCTTCTTTTCATTTTCCTCGCCCACCTTGCACAAATCTCCTCCACGAGGATAACGAGGAGCCTGGACGAGCACCACGTACGATTCTCGGACGTTTCCTGCTCTGATGATCCCACCGGATGTCTCGATGCTTTCCGACCATTCGACATCTAGACAACTTCCTGTCTGAGATCGAATCGAAACGTCTTCTATTCATTAGAGCTCTTGTAAAATGCTTCTAACGATGATCGTGCGTTCTGCAGAAACTTGTTTATAGAAAAGTCAAAGTGTTATCCTGCGTAGAAGATATCTGCAAAACGGAATTTAACCCTTTGACTGCGGAATGTTCAAAAATTAAACCTATCGTGAAGTGTTTTAACTGTACCAGCCTAGACAATGGACCATCAGACACCATGCACGATTAGTTTATAATCAAAATGTGACACCCAAATCAGTTCATTTTATTTATTTTATCAAGTTTGATTACAAAAATCAGATACTGTTCAGAAGACTGTCCGCGGTCAAAGGGTTAAGAATTATTTTTACAGAACATAGAATATAGACGAACAAGCTCGAAGCAATTTTCACTTTTGCACAAATATTATTCATCAAAATCCATCAACAGATCCAACGAGCTCTCTTTACACCCAACACCATTTCTCTTTCCTCCTTCACACTCTCCATCTCCATTTTCCTCTTGATCTCTCCACCCATTCTACACCCTCGTCGATCTGACGCCGCGATGCGAAGAATTCGGGCCAATGAAAAATCTATTTCGGGTTAGCCGCGTCGGCGTCGCGGAAGTCGCGACGGAGGGCACTTTACTCAGTTACGCGCGCGCGCCGTTCGACGAACTGGTAAATTGTAAATAAGGCACGCTTCTCCTCCACCACCTCCTCCTCGCACGATTTATTGGGTCGAGGGTGGCTCGACTCGACTGCGCTCGGTGGTGGTCCGCTTATGTGAGAGAGAAAAAGAAAAAGAAGAACTCCAGAGGTCATTGAAGCCACCCCCTCTGATAACCGATGGTATTCCTCTTCGTTCTCCTGCCACTCTTCATCCCTCGTCGATCCATTCTCCGTGCTTCTTCTCTTCGTCGTCTCTACACTCTCTTTCCACCCTCGTCGTACGCCGTCACGCTCACACCACCGCCACCCCAGTCATTCGCTTTCGATTATTCCGTCATTTTGAAGAAGTCACGAAGACGACGAAGCACGTCCGTTCACCCCCTCGTCGAGAAGGTGAAGGAGGCACCCAGTCGGTTCAGGGAGAAGTTACGGCACGATTCTTCTCGACGCGCCTTCTCCGCCGCCTTTCATCCTCCTCTTCCATTCTTTTCGCGTCTCGAAAGTTCCACGCCGATTGAACAGCTACTTTTCCACGAGCCCGGTGTTGCTCTCGGGGTCTTCGAAATCAACGGCGAGAAGGAACCACGAGGAAGAGAATTGAAGAGAGGAAAGTGTGTAGAATTGGATGGAGTAGCTTATCGTAGGAGATGGCAAGGTGACTGTTCTGCTTCTCTAACGAAGTGCATCCTCTCCAGGCACATTTGGTCGAGCGAATAAACTCCGGACTAATTGTCGCGATAACTTCGAACGAGGAAGAAAGGTCCTTGGTCGTCGGCTCCTCCGGAAACTCGGCGAGGAGGTGGGAAAAAAAGGAGTGGAGCGTTGAATAAGACAGCGAAGCTTGAAGGGGTATAATTTCCGAGAGTCGAGTAAATGAAGAAAAGAGGAAGCGAATTTCTAAGAGGCTTGTATTTTATCGAAGGATGCAAAGTGCCTTTTGCGTTTAGCTTGTTTTGTCTCTCGTAGTCGTAACTTTCCACGAGATTCTCCATTATCTTTTCGTTTGGATATCTCGATGTGAGACGAGTCTTCGTGCAACGTGTGCGTTCTAATACCATAACGTATGTTGGGTAATGCGTTTTACAAGACAATTGTAACGCTTCCTCGCGAGCATAATCTAAAAGCGATTTGTTCAGGAAGCAATTCCACGACTAACCGAGCACTTCGCCTTTCCTTTACAGTCTGCAACTGCAACCTCCACGCGAGAAAGTGCAGATTCAACATGGAACTGTACAAGCTGTCGGGACGCGTCAGCGGGGGCGTCTGCCTCCAGTGTCGGCATTTCACCGCGGGAAGGCACTGCCATTACTGCCGGGAAGGTTACTACAGGGATCCGACCAGACCGATCACCAATCGCAAGGCGTGCAAACGTAAGTGCCAGTACTCGAGTGCAGGATGCATGCTTAGTCGTTCCTACGCTCGGAATTCTTTTCCATTGTCTGTTAGAAATTACTTTTTGGACGAAGAGTTTTTACAGTCGTATGTTCCCAAATTATTACAACAGAGATAATCCTTTATTCTAATTTTATAAATGAAGCTTTTAATATAAACGGGCAGAAGTATGTATGAAAATGCTTCTTCGAAGTTTGGATTATATTAAGGTTAAAGTATTGTTCGTGAGAGGGTACTTTTGAAAGGAGCTTTTATAATTAAATATTAATAATTAAGAACTATTGACGTGGAGTTTATTTTTGGAAAAAGAGTTTTTACAATTAAGTATTCATTTATTTTAATTCCACGAACGAACCTTTTAATATAACCGAGCAGAAGCATGTACGAAAATGTTTCTTTGAAGTTTGGTTTATATTAATGTCAAAGTATTATTGCTTAGAAGGTACTTTTGGAAGGAGTTTTTATAATTAAATATTATTAATTAAGTATTATTGACGTGAAGTTTATTTTTGGAAAAAGATTTTTTACAATTAAGTATTCATTTATTTTAATTCTACGAACGAACCTTTTAATATAAACAAGCAGAAGTATCTTCGAAAATATTTCATCGAACTTTGGACGATATCTAGGTTAAAGTATTATTGAAATTGTGATAAGTGGCGAATGGGGCAAGAGAAGCGAAAAATTCTTTCTCCACGTGATTCTATTTCACGGAGCCTTTGGAACATCAAGTTACCGAGGCGCTCGTGGAACGTGGAATTTGTGAGAATATCCGCAAACATAAGGCAACGTGCTCGGAGTACGCGAGCACCGATCACCTTCCCTCAAGGATCATCCCATGTGCTGTCCATCGTCTGCCCATCGACCATGCGTCTCGCGCTCGAGCACCTGCGAGCTCGCGCGAGAAATCCACGGAATTTCACTGGGCGCGGAATTTTATCTTCACCCTCTACATCTGCCGTCTTCCTCGTCTCCATCGACAAGGGACATCTCCATAGACGATAGGTTCCATGGGTGGGACCCAGTGGAAGAAGAAGAACGAAGAAGACGAGACGAGAAGAATAGAATCGTGGAGAAGTTGGAAGTAATCCAGGTACTACGCGAAGACAAACGGAAGATTGAAATTGAAGATTAGCCTGAGGAAGAAGAAACGGAGAGAAGAAGAAAGTAAAGGAAGAAGAATGAGAAGGGCGAAGAAATCGAAGATTGTTAAGAAAAAATAACGAGAAACTTGAGAAAGAAGAGAGAATCAGAGAAAGAACGAGGAGAATCACGAGACAAAGTGGAACGATGGTAAAGGCAAAGAGAAAAGAGGCCTCTTTTGCCTTATACTGGCGAGTATAAGCCATGAAGCAGTCAATCGTCCAACGAGCAAATCGTCCGCTCGATCGTTCGACCTTTCCTCCTTTTACTCTTCGGCCCATCATCGCCGTCGGTGTTCGCACGCGAGAAAGAGACGGGTAAAAGAAGAAATAAGGAGAGAAAGAGAGAGATGAGAACATCGCGAGCCATCGGGGACGCTATTACCATTCGTCTCGTGGTCGGTGCGACGCGAAGAGGAGGCAGAAGGTAAAGTTACAAAGTGGTTACCAACGGTGAAGCGGCCAAGAGCAACCCCCTAATCTCGGGTGCATTCAATTTATGTAGGTTTGTCTAGGAGCCACGATACGCCGCCCGAGGGATAACGATCTCTCC
Organism: Tiphia femorata; assembly: GCA_944319695.1. Classification (NCBI taxonomy): domain Eukaryota; kingdom Metazoa; phylum Arthropoda; class Insecta; order Hymenoptera; family Tiphiidae; genus Tiphia; species Tiphia femorata. Next base: position 7,721,260 of record OX090896.1, on the reverse strand, counting down.
CAGTTTCTCTCCTTCTTATTTTCTCAGTCTTTTCTCTCGTCGCCTCCCTCTCCATCTCTCATTCGAGGTGAAACGAGAAAGCAGGAGAAAGAAGTCTATAGTTTCTCTCGTTCTTATTTTCTCATTCGTTTCCTTTGTCGTCTCCTTCTCGGTCTCTCTTTCGAGGTGAAATGAGAAAGCAAGAGAACGAAGTCTGCAGTATTTTCGTTCTTATTCTCTCATTCTCCCCTTTGTCGCCTCCTTCTCCATATCTCTTTCGAAGTGAAACGAGAAAGCAAGAGAAAGGAGTCCACAGTTTCTCTCATTCTTATTTTTTCCTTCGTTCATTCTTTCGTCGTCTCCGAAAAAGAGAGAAGGATGCAACAAAGGAGAATGAGAAAAGAAGACGAAGTCTTCTTCAGTACTTTTTTTTTCTCATCATACTTTCTCCTTCTCTCTTTCTTCTTTTCCTTCTTTCTTTTACATTTTATATCCTGCGATATTTCCTTCTCCCTTGCTCCACATCTCATCCTACCTTCTTTCTACAGGCTCGTCTTTCTCTTTTCCTCGCATTCTCCTTCTCTCTTTTCTCGTATCCTCCCCGCTCTTCATTTCTGCTCCTCATCTCGCTCCTTCTTAACCCACGCCTCTCCCTTCCCACTTCACTCTACCGCATCTCCAAATTGGTGCAAGGCAAACGCACCGCGGGGCGAAAACTGCAGAGAGCAGAGGAGAAGGAGAGAAGGATCATTCACGCTCTAGGCGACGAGCGGGTAGAGAGATGCCCCTCGCGTGGTATGCGAGGAAGGAACGAAAGGAGCATCCCATATGCGCATGCGATCGACAAGAAGAAAGAGAGAGAGAAGGAGAGGAAGAATATTTACGCTCTCGAGCACCGTAACAGTCTGTACCTACCATTGGTGGGATGCGGCGATGGACAAGCAAGAGAGAGTGAGAAAGAGAGATACAAAAAGAGAAAGAGCGAGAAAACGAAAGGAGAGAGAGAGAGAGAGAGAGGGAAAAGATGAGGAGAAACAAGCAGAACCGGACGAGGAGAGAGAATATAAGAGAGAAAGCAGGACGGAGAAGGACGAATGAAAGCGCGTGGATCGAAGAGAGAAGTGGCTGAAGAGTAAGAAGTGAAAGAAGGAAGAACACGTCGAAGAAGAAGAGAAGGCACGGCGCATGCATGCGCGCGTCGTTACATCGTGTAAAGCTTGATCGTAACACACTGTGGATTTGTTGCTCGATGCGTTCGTCATCCTCCTTCCTCCACCTCCACCTCCTCCTCTTCTCAGCATGTGTACACCCATGGACGGTAAATTAACGGTCAACGACGAAGGAACGCACGACTCTCTTGATCCACGCTTGATCCTCGATCCCGGGAGAACAGGATCGTGCAGGAAGTTGCACCGAGCGGAACGCACCACCTGTTTTCCCTCGATCGAGCTCAATGGCATTTTCTATGGATGAAAGATTTTTTTCTCCTGTATCTCTTTTTTCGGTGAGATTGTTAATTGATTATATCGAATCGCCAAAGATCGATGGATATATTTTAGTATTGTTTAATAGATCTTTGAGAATTTTTGAGCCTTTAGAAAAGATCACACGAGTCAATTTCAAGAAACAGATGTATTAATATTTTAATTTACGTCTAGTAATAATATCATATAGAAATGTAGGCTTTAGTAATTTCTTTTTTGGTTCTTATCGTGAAATCGACCCACGATAATATTCCTTCTCAGTCTCCACCCTCCTTGCTCCCTTATCTCGAGACACAAATTAATTTCTCTAATCACACGCTCAGAACGCTTCCTCGACCTCGAGTGGCCAATGCAGCGACGCCTTCTCCGTTCCTTCTCTGCCAACCCTCCTCGCGAAGACCCCGCGATCCTGATGCGATTTTAATTTCAATTTAATGACGAACGAAAAAAGGAAGAACGCCCTTCGAGAAGATCCTCTGAGAGAAAGAGAGAAGGAGAGAATCGAGCGTGCAATTAACTGCATTCTGTTGCACGTGTGCAGCAGGCGGTTGCTTCTGTTGGAAAATTGCGAATCCCCAAGTTGGCAGCGGATTCTCCGCGCGGGACCTCACCAGTCTGCTCTTAATTCGAATTTAACGCTCGCGCGACTACACTCACCGTGAGGCTGTGCCGCGCGAGTGGCCCGTGTTCCGCGCGCGGACTGACGCGACGTTTCGCGATTTTAATTAGCGCCAGCGCTTGCCCGGGTAATTAGCGACTCGTCGATTAAGCGTCCATTAGCACGAGTGACCAGGCGAGAGGATCTAACGTTCTCGATTGGTTCGAGCAAGAGGTAGAAGGTCGAGGGTAATGGCAAGATGTTGGAGATTCATGAGGAGATGGAAAGGTGGATGATGATGATCACGATGATTATGGATTAGGGCTTGCTTAGGGCTTCCATCGAGGGCTTGAGTGGAATTCACGATTTAGCTGTAGCATCTGGATTACGTGAAAGGGACTGTCAAGTGGAGGAGATTCGTACGAGTGGACGAGCACGAGAGATCGATTTAGGATCAATTGTGTATCGATTGATAGGCCGCACCCTCTGACTGTGATTCGTTCGTGGAATTTGCATCGAGAGACAATTGACAAGTGACGAGAGAATAGGATGCAGAAAGTCAGCTGATTAATCGTGCACTCGCTTTTAAATCATCCACGCTTGTTTCACTAATCTTCTGATTGTTATAATTATAAAGAAAAAAAATAGATTTCTCTTCTTGCTTTATCCAAAAAGAAATTCTCATTCGAAGTTAAGTGTCTCAGGTAATCCACGGAGTTTTCCTAAATTCTTCGTCTTCGCTTCGCCTCGCTTACAACTTATTCCGTTCGTCGAAAAATATTCCCTCACTCTCGTCCACATTAAACCACACGACCTCTTCGTACCTATGTCATACGTAAAAGAGCGTGGTGTCGTGCACAGGCTTCCTTCCGCGCGTGCTCCCAGCCCCGAAGATAACGAACAGTCTGTATTCTCGTTAGCGGCTGTGCCAGCCGTTAAGATAACGACCGGCGACACGACGGCGTTTGCCACCCCCGCTACCCCCAGCCCACCACCTCCGCAGCCTCCACCCCTCCAGTGCCCGCGAGCACGGAAAGAAGATTTAAAGTCCGTGTCCCGGGATGGCATAACTTTCATAAATTAGTCCTCGATCCGCTCTCTCGTTCTCTCTCGACTGTAGAACGTTGGAAAAGGAGAGAAAGAGAGAGAGAGAGAGAGAGAGAGAGAGAGAGAGAGAGAGAAAGGAAAGGGAAGAGAAGCGAGCATAAGTTTCTTCTTAAGGGAGTGGATGGAGGCTGGATATTTATTCTGCGCCCGGGCATTATCGTGAAGCGAGTTTCCAGCAGCAGCACCCGAAGCGGGGCTTTGGTACTTTGATTGTCTTTGTTTCTGCAAACTGTCCGGAGAGGAGTTTTTTATTTTACGCAGAGGCAAAGGACCGACGGCTACGCCGGCGTGCCGTTTAAATTGCGATATTGTTGGAATAGTTTCGCTGATGCCTCTCCAAGTGATGTATTAATATGTATTAACGTTCCTGCCTTGTGTTCTTTACCAGCATATTGTTCCTCCTTTCTTCGCTTTGAAGATTACTCCTTGGGTGTTTTATAGAATTCATTTATACTGTTTAGCTATTTAGCTTGTATTTACTCTACTTGTTTGGAAATTGATATAAAGTGAAATAAGGCAAATTTTGTAATTCGAAATTTTCTAATGAGAGATCTAAGTACTTATAAGTATACTTGTTAATTTGGAATTTTTGCTGTTGTGTAAAAGTGAGCAAGATTTTTTTGGCACAAAGATCGCTGTTTAGTTTGCAATTATGCGACTCACTTGGAAAACGAAGTAGGGCGAAGTAAGATTAATTTTCTAATTCTACATTTTCTAATGAAAGGTCCATACTTATTAATTAATTTTGATAGACACCCAAAATTGATCAAAAGTTCTTGCCACAGATGCAATTTTATACGATAAACGTGGAAGTCGGACAAGCGTCCAAGAGAACAAAACTGAAGAGAAAAGCTTTTTCCACAGACTAAATCGTAACTAGCTAAAAGTGCGCGAGTCCGCATAATTTCATTTCGACACGCGGTTTAGCGACGCACACTCGCGCCGATTGAGTCTCGCGAGTGGATCGGTTCGTCGAACAACGAAGTCTTTCTCCGCTTCGAGCTATGTGTTCGTTTTCTCTTGGCGCGCGCGAGAAAACGTCGAGACATCGAGAGAGCAAGAAAGTCGAAGCGAATGCAGTCGCATCGAGTGCTTACGCACGAGCAAGAATATTGACCGTAATTTGATTTAACAAATCATTTTACAAACGAACATGCTTCATTATCTACGCAACTTTCCAGCATAAGAACGATCAAGGAATAGTTTACATCCCCATCAAGAATGTTCACCCTCAAAATTCTGATCATACCCATTATAATAGAAGCATAAGAACATCTTTACATCTTCACCGAGAATATTCACCCTCGAAATTCTGATTACACTAATTCCAGTAGAAGCAAGTCGAAAGTTCATCGAGTGAAGAAATTCAATTTTCCACTTTATTCAACGAAGCCCACCGTATTACTATATCTCGAATGAAATTCCTCTGTTATTAGCAATTATCACCGAGACGGATCGTTTTCCGCTAATTAATATCGTCTCGAAGTTTCTACTCTCTCGAGTCTTGATTATGTTCTTCAAAGTTTCATCCGAGTAATGAACATGTCGGAGTTATTACGAGCATTTCTCTCTCTTATCTCTCTATCTCTTGCCATCTTCCATTATCACTGGAGAGAAGTGGCGCATACGCGAGAGAACGCCCATGATCCAACGGGTCCGCTTAAAATCGTCCATCTCATTGTAAATCTCAAATCACGCGGAATCTCGTGAAATATGCGCGAATTCTGCGAACCTCGGCATTTTCTCTGGCGCTTACGTAGTGACTACGACGTTGTCCTCCTCTTGCTCTTCTTCCATCACTCCTTGTCCTCATTTTTACCGCTTCGTCTCATTTTCGCAAGTAGACAGGATCCGGACACAAGTCGTAGAATTTTCCTAGTTTTCCACGACACTAAATACTCTCGTTTTATTTGCCTCTTCCCTCTCTCTTTCTCTCTCTCTCTCTTATTTTTCTCTATAATTTTGTCACTCTCCGTGATCTTGTCCTCTTCTCGATGCAGTTTCACTGACCAAGCACCCTCGCAAATTTTCTCAGTCAATTTTATTTTTCAGTCGTTCTCCTCCTTTGCATTTGAGTAAAGTACTTTACTTCTATCTTACTAATGGGTTTCTTTACGTTGAAACGTGTTGATTAATAGTCGCTTTTAATTCTACACAGTTATTAATTGCTGTTGATATTAATGAACGTTGGAAGAAAAATAATTTGAGATATTTTCTGCCTTTTCACCACTGTTTTAGTTTCTCTTCCCATTTTTTCTCTCCTCTCTGTCTTCTAATTTCTGCCTGTCCACAGACGGTCTCGCGTACCACCCCTTCGGTTTTCAAACCGACCCCATTCGCAAGGCAACAAAATACGACGGGTCGTACCGTCAGGTCAGGGTTGAAGCACGCGTTCGCAGATTTCAAGAGCGACGTATCGTTCCCCTTCTCAGTGGCTGGCTCGCTCGCGCCACCCTTTCAGTCGTCGTCGTTGTCGTCGTCGTGGAAATTTGTTACCTCGTGAACGCGGCCGCAGACGATCGCTTAAACTTCACCCACCAGGCCACCAGTTACCCTTCGAACGTAGGCTTCACGTTCGTCACCTCGTGAATTTTAAAGAAAAAAATTGTCACTCTGTTCAACAATTTTGCATTCGGCACAAATGATCAATAATTGTCACTTGCCACGTCGTTCTTCGTGATACTGTAAAAAAGAATCTACAGTTTTAATAATAACAGTTATTATTAATAGTTTAATTTTACGATTTTAATGTAAAATTCACGATGGACGAAGGTACCAGGACGTGTTAACACTATTCCTACCGAAGATTTTTTCCTTATGGGGATTTCCCTTGAAAACGGTCATTTGACCTGCGTTTGGTAGGAATAGTGTTAATAATGAAAAAGTTTTCCTTACTACAGGTACAACTGAATTATCTCAACGACAGAAGCGTACCCAATGGTGCATCAAAAACCGATAATGCAAAGCAAAACAGTCACCAGCACGGTGATCTTGAAAACAGGAAATTGAACGATCTTAAATCGATAAAGCATCCCACGAATTCTTCTCTAATTTCCTCTCGTCCGTTAAATAATTCCTGTACCAATAGCACGCTCGAATTTAATCGTCTCCACGTCGGCGAGGAAACATTTCCATCTTTTCGAGCTTCCGTACTGCGTTCTGAAAAGCGAGAACGAAGAAAGGCCGAAGGAAACGAAGAGTAACCACAAAGGAAGCTTTCCTCTACGGAGAAGAGAGTTTTTCGAGTCGCAGGAAATTTTCTCACCAAACTATTCTGTTCTCGCGGTTGGTTCCGTGCGCGCAGCTTCCACTTGTAGTCGTGAGGATCGAGAGTGGTCTCGGTAATATTAGAAACTCCCCCTGTTTGCGCAGTACGCGTGACCATCCCTCGAACGATATGTTTCAACTGTATCCGTGGTGCTGGTTCCACCACCAAGCACCTCCTGTCCTCATCCCTCGTGCCACCCCTTGGCCAGCCACCCCAAAGGTCCGGCGCCCCCCATCGTGTGTTTACTCTAACCCTGGCAGCCACCCTCGGGCAAGGGTTGGCCTCTCAAACAGAATCGGTCACCGAGATATTCGCCGAGTGGCTTCACCCTTCGGGCTCTGAACGCACGCGAGCACGCACGGGCCGACGGATTTTCCCTTCCGCTTGGCTCGCTCGCGAGCACACGACGGAGAAAGAGAAAGAGAAATTTTACGGCAGACCAAAGCCGAGTAAAACTTCTTGAAGTTTAGATTTTAGCTCGAGAAGGCGTCTCGTAAGGGTCGTTTGATCTTCGCTCCGACAACTCTCTCTCCTTTCTTCTCTCTCTTCTTTGCTTACGGATTTTTATTCAGAACTTTTAGGATCTCGGTGTTCTCGTAAGAGAGAATACTGAGCACAGTGTGTTTCACGAGTTCTATTGTTAGTTTACGATTCAACTCACGGATGATGAATGATCGACAAACATCCTAGATTATATACGAGGAATAATCCTCGAAACAGTCGAGCGACAGTACGCAAACGTGGAAGTGAGTTCGCTCTGAATTCAGGAGAACGACGTACGATCAGACGTGAGGGTGTACGGCGTCGTGAGGAATTTCGTGCTAGACGTCAGAATAATTGTCATGTTTGCACAATGCATGTCGGGTGCGTGCAGTTATTAATGGAGCATCTCCTGGTCTAATCCACCCTGGACAGGGTACAATGGTTGGTGGTAAGGTAGAGTGAAGAGACATTGATTTGTGCGTCTGGTAGGATTACGCTGACGTTTCTATTTTTTACCTGTCTCTTCTCGTTTCTTCTTGTCTCACGGTGTCTCAGCTTATTTTTTTTTCCGTGTCTCTTTCCGTCTCTGATTGTCTCATCTCGAACCTCGTCAATCCAGGCGATCCCAACTAACCATAATTCTCAATCACGAGCCGATAATCGTCGGTGGTCATTAGCAGGAGGCGAACGACTCTCGAGAAACTCTCATTCGTGATCTCTAGCCCAACACCAGTGAGCTTGCCTATGTCGCTTGGACGGTTCAATCAATTTCTCAATTATCAACGGATCCTCCTTGATCTTCTACTAGACTCGTTCCTGTCTGGGACAAGTGATAGCAGCCCAACGAACCACTAGATTCTTCTATGCACCTCTTTTTTTCTTCTCTCGTCTCTTTCTCCATTTCCTTTCTCGTCCTGCTTTAAACCCTCTCTTAGAAGCGGTCTCGGCAATGGGCGCCAGCAATAAGAACGAACGAGAGATCCCTCCTGGACGTCCTTGGAACCCTATTATTCCTGGTTAATCGAACGTCAGCGTGAAAGTCATACGCTCGAGGAGGCGCCAATGTCACGCAAGCGGACGATCCTTCGCGCCGTGCTCACGGAATCCTTGCATTCCCAGTTTTTTACACTCCCAGAGCCCATGTGGGTAGCACGGTCTTTCACTTATTTCGCGTATCCGGCGAATTTCTAACAAGTACAAAACCACGCGTATTCCATTCTCAAATTTCAGATATCCATTTAACTTCACCTAAATTTTTCTTATTACCAAGAACCGCTCTTCATTATTACAAGAAGATTTATCGAGACAAACATACGTGCCTTTGAAATAACTTTTTTTTCTAATGAAGATTTTTTTAAATATCCTCGAGAGTATGCTCTACGAATAATATTCTGATTAAACGAATAACAGATGTCTCCTTGATAATTTTTAAATTCAACAATTCTCCGCTGCGTATCGATGAAGTAATTTATTATCGTTACGTACTTCGTCCAGAGTATCATCGTGTAGAAATTTCTTGGAAAATACCATGTAAGGTTCTCCTTTTCCACTTTTTCTCAACCATTAAAACATTAATTTTGGGAATTAATAATATAATTTTTTTATTTTCTTGATGATTTTAATACTTCGTCCAGAGTGTCATCGTGTAGAAATTTCTTGGAAAATACCATGTAAGGTTCTCTTTTTCCACTTTTTCTCAACCCGAAAACTCGTTCATTCGTACCGTACAGGCGCGCCTGCGCAGAAACGCATATAAGCGCGGCACTCGCAGATCACGCATAAGCGCACACGAAGAAGCTTCGGTACGCGTACCTACAAGGTGCTTGAACCCGATACGAAGTGTAAAGCTTTCCACGCGCACTCGGCACACGTTAGCATATTCATTACCCGCCACTTAGCCGGACTTAAGCCTGCGGGAGCTTGCGGTGGGATCAGCATTATTAGTATCTCTTTCTTTCCTTCGTTCTCCTTCTTTCTCACTCTCTCTTCTCTTTTCACCGCGCACTCTTTCTCCTTGCGTGCTACTCCTTTCCTCTCTCTTCTCTCGTCTCTCCTTCTCTTCCTTCACAGCCACCTGACTTCATCCCTTCCTTCCTTTCTCCTACTTACTGGCATGTCTCTCTTCGTGGCTCGTCTGCTCTTCGAGGCCAGAGTTCCAAGGGACCAGTCCAAGTGTAGGTCTATTCGATAGGCGCGCACGCGTGCGCAGAGTGCCGGAGTTTCGAGTGAAATTGCGTAATCGTGGATATTTTCATGTTACTGATGATTTTAGAATTACAAACTTAGGATGTAAGAGATGGTACGAACTCTTTTGCCAGGGTCATGCTGATCCTTTTTGGATTTTTAGGCACGACCGTAAAGAGAGTGCCTTATTGAAAATTATTTTTCTGGTAAATCAATCGAAATATTAGGACAACGTGATTTCGTGGAAGGTGTTTGATTGATTTCGTAAGTGGTTAACTCTCGTATATGGTCAGACAGAATTTTGATCAATTATCCTGCGTAGTTTTGCCGAAGTGTCAGGAAAATCTGACGCGAGAAGAGGTATTCGTTTCAAGTAGCACAAATTTAAAACTCGTCGGACACAGTACTGACCAGAGTTTACAGGTAACACAGACGAGATATCGGATCAGCCTCACGTGCAATTTTAATTTTAGACCTGAAATTGTCTTCCAGAGCCCCACGTACCGTCTTAATGACGCGTTGAACTTTAAATATTTGTCTTTTTCTTTCAAACAAGGTGACAACGGATGATGTAAGAATATTTAAACATATTTTCAAGTCATTAACTATAACTATTTCGGAATACTCTTCTTTTGTTCTTTATCGAGATTAGCTTATTTAACCAAATTTCAAATTTTCACAATATAAAAAATTCACTCAACATTCTCATAAATTCAAATCAAGGAGTGCAAGTTTTAGACTGCTCAGACACATATCCAGATTCTGCGAAAATCATTGCAGCGTTATTACTTGCTTTCTACTCTTGAAACATACGTATAATCAAGAAACATAATTATATAAAAATCATTGGTATTCAATTGAAACGAGTAAAGTGAAGAACCAAAAACTTTAAAGAACAAAATACATATACGTATACACACTTCTGAGATAAAGCATCGGTGAAATGTTAACCATCCGAAACAACCCAGAAATTAATTGGACGGGGTCTAAGACGGTGGAGGTGCGCGCAAATAAACTCACCGACGTGCTGTGGACGTGCGCGACGTGCCCGCAAAGCTTTCGCGAGAAATAATGCAGGTCTAAGGGTCGTGTCTCGCAATCGCCCGCTGCTGTTGGTGCTGATGCCGTCGGTGGTGCTGCTGTTGCAATTGCCGGAGCAGTTTCTGCCAGAGGAGAATGGAGCGAGGGAAGTAATGCACGTACCTCGTTTTACCAGTGCCTGCCCGTGGACAATAAGGCGCGTTACAATATTGCAAATGCGAGTGGTAGGTGGAAGAAGACGTGCGACGCGTGGGGCTTAAAAGTCGAGAGATAAAACCGCGCTAGAAGCGAATGTAGAGAGTCGAAAGGCACAGGGAGAAAATAATGCAAGGGACTTCGCGGTTGTGCTTGAATTTTTCTCAGAGTGGGTGGATGAGACGAGTATGCGGGGCTGTTGCGGTGAATGTGACGGAGAGAACTGTGCGAGAGGAAGAGAAGAAGAAGAAGAAGAAGAAAAGTAGGCGAGCGGACCGCGCAGACCGAAAATATCGCATTAGAATACAACTGGTGGCGGGCACGCGAGCGAACGTAAAATGACAAATGCAAATAGGAGGCTGGGGTGTAATGGAGAGGGCGCAATAAGAGGGACCACGAGGAGAGAAAGAGAAACGTTCGAGCGAGCAATTCCATTCGAGAAACGCTCCACTCTCGTTTCTCATCTCGGAAGCGAGAAACTGTCGAGGATAAGACCTTGGCTTCTCTTCTCGCGCAACACGGACACCTTACACGTGGGCACGCTCGTGCTAGCGAGAGGAGAGCGATAAAAAAAAATATACTACGCTCGACTTCATTCATTTCTCGCCCTCTTTGATACTCTCTCGCCTTGCCACGGAGTTCTCGCCTCCTTGCGAGACGCGTCCCACGAGAGTGCCGATAAAGTGCGTTACGCCACGTCCGCAAATAAATAATGACCGGAAATAAACGCTCGTTGCTACCTTGTCGGAAGAGGACGAAGTAATCCGGAGCGTAGAAGTAGAGAAGAACATGGTCGACGAATGATTCGCGGTTTGCTTTCTTCTTGCCGAAGAAATAAAGGACGCGATATTGGAGTTTTTACGTAAGAACAAAATGATTGTGGAAGAAATCTCGTTCGACGTAGAAATCCGTAATAATTCAAATCGATCGTCCCAATCGTATGAGACACCACTCGCGCGCGATTGTAAAGCCCCTGTAAAGAGAATATTTAGCGAAGAAATTATGAAACTAGAAGAAAAATGAGACTGTCGATCGAATGCAAAGATCCTCGGAGAACTCCAGAACCAGCAGCAGCAGCAGCTTGTCGACAAAATCATCCCGAACACATTACAAAATTAAACTTCTAAAATATCCGAACATTTATGAGAGACCTGGAAGAAACCCATTCGACGAAGAAAATCGCAATAATTCAAATCGATCGTCCCGATCGCACGAGGCCAACACTCGCGCGCGATTGTAAAGTCACTATAAAGAGAATACTTGGAGGAGAAACGATGAAGCTCGGAGTGAGACGATAAATCCATCCGGGGTACGGATAAATCAAGAACGCAACAAGTCATCCCACTTATCATCGCTCCTATCCAACCCATTAGGCCTTCTTCGTGTCCGCCGTTGAAACGGAGTCCGACAAAACGAATTAATCGACGAGCTCGCGCTCGCGCAGCCACCTTGCGCGAACTGGCACGCCGGGTTAACAACAACAACAGAACAAGAACGAGCGCCGATCAGCTGAGAATGGAAGACGGGGCGAGCCAAGAGTAAATAGATAAGTGATAAATCGTATAACAGTTATCCGAAGTTTATCGTGGCGCTTCTATTCGCATCTAATGATCCATGAATTGCCAACCCCCTCGTGTAGACACGCCGTGCGTGGAAGGCTAATGAATCGCCGTGGCCAAACCCAATCGGAAGGAATCGGAGAGAGAGCTGAATGGAGTTTGAGTGTGGAAAGAAATGGCGCGAGGAGAGAGAGAAGAGAGACGAGGTGAAAGAGATATCCATTAACGAGGAACGAGCCGACTGACACGCCCGCGGTGCCGATCCCGTGAATTATGAATCTCGTGTCCCGGAATCGTTATTCGGAATCGCGTGACGCCGACACGCCATTCATCAAAAGTCACGAGCCCGCGGAGCCGTGAGCAGAAGAAGCAAGAATCGAGAAGAACCTCTTGCCCTCGAGCTCCTCCTTCTTCTATTCCATTTGTTTTTCTTCGTTTCTCGCATTTACCGGATACGCGTGCGAACGTATTTAATTCGACGTCTCTATTGGATCTGCAAAACTTTTTATTTTATTTCTTGTACCTACTGGATAAACATCGATGCCTAGTTCTTCTCTCGTAAATTTTTCAATCAAACGGACCAACGCGCGAAATTTCACCCTTTTAGAGACGAATGAGGAATGTCTCTAAGGAAGAATTTTGTAGAAAATTGTAGAACGCGCAAAGATGCTCTGTACAAAGTGGATTTAAACGCTCGAATTCCACAATATCGATAATCATAAGGTCGAATTCTGCTTCGTTGTTCTCGCATTCTGTTCTTTCCCGTCTTCGAGACCTCTCTCAATTCTCCTTCCACCCGGAAGTTTCCCCGGGTCTCGGACACAATTCAAATTTGAATTTTACGAACGATAAAACCGGACGGGCGCGCGACGACGGGATAAGATAAAGAGGTGGCGCGAGGAATAATGAAGAGGACAAGTGAGATGAGGTTGAGAGGTATTGAAGTAAAAGGAGAGAGAAGCGACGGATGGAGAGGGTGAAGGCGGTGAGGAAGAGGTTCGCGCATTTACGAGCATCGCGGGTATTCCGCGGAACCGCGGTACTTTACGATCGCGCGACGAAATTACAGGGCCGCCTACGTCACCCACCGTCCCCTCCTCCCAAGCTGTCTCAGATTTGCATAAGAATAAGGCGGACACGGGCGTTTTGCCGCACGCGAGAAAGAGGTGGAGAGAAGCGCGTGAGGAGAGGAGAACGAAGCCGTGGCACGAGTTTACCGTTCGATTAGCAGCAGCAGCAGCAGCAGCAGCAGCGAGCGAGCGGCGAGAGGGCGAGCTAAGAGAGAAAAGAAATTTGAAGAAAGCGCCTATTACTTCTCGGTACTGTGCGAGGCGCGAGTATGGGAATTACGTATCGCGTGGAGAGAAATAGCATAAGAGGAAGATGTTACGAAGAAATTGAGAGGTCGCGCGAAAAGGAGGAAGGAGAGAGAGAAAAAAACACGCGGAAGATGAAGTTCTCGCGCGAATTTCCCGTGAGAGCTTCGATGCTCGAGCGAAGTAGAAGTTTTATTCGAGAATCGATTATTCGAGTGCTTCGATAAATGTTGGTTAGGTTAAATCAAGGGTGTAAAGGAAAGAGCGAAAATTTGGCGCGAAAACTGAATTCGAATTTATTACAAGATCCAGATGCAAGATCCTTCGAATCCACCAAGGATACAAATTTAAGAATGAAATAAAAACGCAGAGGGAAAGCTGAACAATCTATTAAACAAAGCACAAATCAAAATTACACGTCCTTACAATAAACCACGAGGAAAGAACGTGGACTAAAACTAAGCGAAGGGAGTACTTAAACTTTTATTCCAGTATTACTTCGATCGTTTCCCTAGATGCGAGTAGGTACGCGTATCTAAAGGAAAGAGTGAACGATTGGAGTAAGGACGAAGGGAGAAAGGAGACGAAGGAAGAAGAGTGTGAAGAGGGAGAGAGCGTTAGCTTGGCACACCTGGCAACAAGATATTCGCCCGGATGTAACCTTCGCGGCATGTAACATCGGCAAAACGAACGAGAAGAATGTGGAGAGGGAGGGTGAGAGGAGGAGAGGAAGGCGAAGGAGCCACGAGGCTCGCCCGCGAACGGAGAAGGAGAATTCCGCGAAGAGGGAGATGAAGAGAAACAGATGGAAAGAAGGAGAAGAAGGAGGCTGTGAGAAGAGGAGCGAAGTGCTGCACCGCGAGGAGTAAGAAGCGCATTATGTGCAGTCGAGGTGCAGGTTGCAGGCTCACCTTTGTTTGAACACGACGAGATCTTCTCCTCCTCCTTCTTCTCCTCTGCGAACCTCCTCTCCTTTCCTCTTCGCACCTGTGCCACCTTACGCGGTCGTACCCTCGTGTCCTTGCTCCTCTCATTCTTCTTCAAATTCGAATCTTCCTCTCGCTTCGTTCTTTCCATCTCTTTCCTTCTCCTCTTCCATCTTTTTCTCACTAATTCTACCTTACTTCGTTTACACTCTCGTGTCTTTCATTTTCTCGTGCTTCTGTTAAATGTCCATCTGTCGTTTGCTTCATTCTTTCTTCCTCTCTTCTCTTAGTCTTCTTTCATTTTCTCACGTCATACCACGTCACTTCGGTTATATTTTTGTGTCTTTTTGCTATTCTTCTTCTGGAAATCTCCATCTGTCGTTTGCTTCGTTCTTTTCCTCTCTCTCTCTAGTTTCTCCCTCTGACCTTCTCCTCGCTGTTCTTGTCTTTAATTTTCCGCTTTGCTTCCTCTGTCTGTGTCTTCATTCTCCTTTTTTCTATCTCCGCGCTTCTATCTTACGTTGTACTGGAAAATCAGATCTTCTCTCTCCTCTTTAACTTTCCGTTTGCATTCTCTTCCTTCGCTGTTTCACCTGCGCCCTTTCCTTCTCTCACTCGCACCTTTCTCTTCCGGCGCGTCTCTTTCCTCCTCGACCATTCTCCTCCACCTCTCTCCTCTTCATCTCCCGCGTGCCTGTTTATGTACCGGGCGAGCCAGTACCCCGGAGGGTTACGTACGTGCCCCACACGATTTATGCGTGTGCGTGAGCCGCAGGTCCCACGGCGGCGAGCCACCCCGAATTTATACACGTGGCGTACACGCGCGCGCCGGACCGATCAGAACGATACTTTTAAATCGTATGCACTCACTCTCGCGGCTGGAGTGTAAGTTCGTGCTTAAAAGTGAAGGAAAAGAAAGGAGAGAAAGAGAGAGAGTCGAGAGAAAACAGATAGGAGACATTAGCGCGTGCTTAACACTTGGATGCATAAGCGAGGTCTGGCAAACTCCAGGCCTCATATTTTGTTGTTATATTTATTTCTATTACAAACAAGTACGTATGTAAATTCGCAAAAAATATTTCTTATGCATCCAAGGGTTAAACATTTTATACGCGACGTTCCGTAAAAATTCTCAGTCTACACGGTAAAACCGCGCTTTGGGCGCGAAATTCAAATTTCTTTGACAGAGTCTTATGGAAACACGCTGCCTCCTCGCTTTCACTGTCGAGCTCGTGCCTCAACCAAGCCAATCTACCCGAGGCGTTATCGAGGGAGGAACCGGGTTCGCCTTAGCAGAGAACGCGAAGATTACGACGCGGTCTCTCTGTCTGCGTGTACACGTGTGTGTACCGAGCGCCGTTCCAATTAGCTACTTATCTTCCTCAGGTGGCCACCGGTTGCTCGCGCGCGCACTTCCCACGATAGAAGCCCGCGAAACTGTTACGCTCGACAGTCCTTCGTTATTTCGCAAGTGAGAAGAGCACAGCTGAAAAGGAGGAATCCGTGGTGCACGTGAAAATGGAGGATTATGAAAAGGATTATTAAGGTTAATTTAAAAATGTATTAGGTGCACGTCCAACGAAATTATTCTGCTAAAATGCTCGTGTGCATTGTGATACTTGATATAGGAACCTCGATGAAGATTTCTTTTACGAATTTTCTTACTTGAATTTCTGGTAAACGTCTACGCGTTTATTAAAACGAATCCGAAACACGTAAACCCTTAATTTTCTGTAACAACAATTACGACAGAGAATTCTACAGGCATTTTTCTTTCTCGACCACGAAATTCTTTTACAATTTTTTTGCTCTCTTTTCCAGTAAACACTATACGACAATCGAGACGAATTCGAAACCCGTAAACCCTCAATGTTCTGCAACAATTACCACAGGAAGGTTTATATCAATGAGCCATTTTCCTCTCTCAACCGCGAATGCAATTCTCGTGTCACGGACGATTCCAAGGTACGTGTCCCATCGCGTCGCATTCACCTCGTCCATCAGGGTCACCCATATTTCTCTATCAATCGCAAAGTGCACTCCCGTTGCTTCCATTTCTCTTCGCAACCAGAGTGTCCACCGTGCACGGAGACGAAGAATCGTCGCGCGCGAGAGCGTAGTAGTGGCGGAGAACTGAGAAGAATAAAAGCAGTGGTAAGATCCTCTCGTCGTTAGCACCTGCGAGGGTAGAGAAGAGAATTGGACGAGAAGAAGAGATAAGCCGGCGGCGGTGATAGTGGTCTTAACGCGCGGAGACGAACAGAAGTCTTCGTGGACCGATCTAAAGAGGAAAGTGGATTCTCTTGGCGGTGTCTTTCTCGGCTCGCTCCGTCCAATACCATTTCGTGATTAACACTTCGAAGGTAGAGGTGAGAAAAGCGAGGGAAATTTCAGCCTGGATAAGAAGCAAACGAGGGACAAAATGGTGGGAATGTGAAACGTTCACGAAGAGTGTGTGAGAGAGAGAGAAAGAGAGACCTGGCAAATGAGAAGAAAAAGGAAGAATACGCACGACGAAGTGAGATGAAATTTGTGACATGAAAGGTATCCCTCGAACGATGGGCCACGTCTGGAAAAAAGGAGAAGCGAGATGAAAAGAGAAGAGAACATTGGACGAAGCGACAAAGGGGAAGCGAGGAAACGACAAAGTGGCAATAATGTTTTCAGTAACACGAACGTTCTCGTATCTTTCAGCTCGAAAGGATCCGGTGGACCTACCGTCTGGCTGGCTCACTTTCCCAACGACGACGTATAGACGCTCTCCACTCTCTCTCTCTCTCTCTCTCTCTCTCTCTCTCTCTCTCTCTCTCTCTCTCTCTCTCTCACTCCTTCTCTATCTTTCTCTCAGTCTCTCCGTGTATTCCTCTTGCTCGTCTCCTCCTCTTGCCGCTGTTCCTCCTCCTACTCCACGCCTCGTAACCCAGAGATGCACTTACTGTGCGTGCACCACCCGGCACCACCCGAGATGCACTTACGCGATGCAGGTACGCGTAATTGCGCGCATAATTTAAGGGCGCGCCGCGCGGCACGGATATATGAGTCCCTGGAGAGGAGGAGGAGGAGTGCAAGGAGGTTGCCACGGAGGTTACAGTCTGTTGAAGCACATTGAAGGCGAGAGATGGCGAAAGAGAAGCGGAGAGAGAGAGAGAGAAGGCAGGTACCCGGAGTACACTTCAAAGAGATATGAAGAAACAAAGAAGGAGAGAGTGAGAGAGAGAGAGAGAGAGAGGAGAGGAGAGAAACCGGCACTTTAAGAAAACCGATCCGTCCATTCATCAAGAGACGATTAAATTGATAGCTCGGCACCACGCGAGCAACGAGCCCCTCGTTTTTCGTGCCTCTTGCCCTCGGGTAGAAACTCTCTCACCTCCACCTCCTCTCGTTCAAACTCTCACGCGCCTCTCCTGTCTTATCCGTACACACGATCGAAAGAAACTCGTGCCATCTGAAAGGAGCACGAAAAGAAAGAAATAAAAACTTGAGCCAGACACTCGAGAGCCGGTAATCAATCTCCGATGAAAATTACCGTGGAACTCTCGTGACAACGAGGATCGTGAAAAGTCAAGGAGTGACGTGGTACTTGCGACCGGGACGACCCTCGTTGCATTTTCCGTGCAATTGAGGGAAACGAGAGTAGGCGCCGGATGACAAACAAGCGGAGAGAGAGAAACTTGTATGAGTATGAAGAAACTCGGCTTGACCGAAGAAGCGGCAGGAGCAAATGAACGAAGCGAGAGAAGGATGAAGATGGTGACTACGTTCGGTCACAGAAATGTTCCCGCGGAGCTTGGCGCGAGACGTTGTCTTAATTTACGAACAATTAAGGGGAACGATACTGCATGCAAATACGCGCCTCGCGCCTAAGAGTCTCGAGGCATCAGGGTTAACCTTCTTAATGGCCTCCTCGCCCTACTCCCAATTTACGGGTCGCTTAAATTGCGCGCGCTTCCATCGCGGGCGAGACACGCGCCCCGCGAAATTCGAGACGACGCTGGCGATTAAATAATAAAATTCAACGTGCCGGCGAATTGTTGGTGTGTGGGTGTGCCACGCGAGCGTTGAAATGTTTCACGATGCTGCTCGTGGTTGGAGAATACTTCTCTTGTTCACGTTCCTCTTTACTTGTAAACCGCGTTGAATTTTGCTGGGCCACCGAGACGAAAGATAAAATAATCGATAGTATTTGCAATATTCTTTTCAGAATCAGGGGTGCAATATTATTGAAATTAACAGCCAAAATATGAAAAGCATATGAAAGAATCTTACTCTGTATAGATTTATTTACTTAATCAACTGACGATCTTTCCATAAAATTTGCGCGCGAAAATTTTCCACCATTTTCGTGCAACCAATAGGACTTCTCTTTTCTTCCAACGACGAACACGTTCCAAGAGTATCTCGAAGAAACAAATCTCTCGCACGCTCCGAGGCTATTTTTAAAATCTCGACGACAGGTACAACAGGGCTCTCACTTCCTTCTCGCGCTTCTCTTCTTCGCTCTTATCGGACCTTCGATTTTCATCTCCCTTCAACGCGAACGTGCCGGGGCCCGAGGGTCCGACAGCCACTTAGGATCAATTAGCGCGAACTTCGAGGCGCGAAAGAGAGCAAGAGAAGAGACGAAGAAAAAAGCAACGAGAGAAAAGAAACACAGAAAGAGAGAGAGAGGAGAATCGGAGAAAAGCGTCGGTACCATACTCCAATAAACAAAACGGGGTAGATTACTAAGAAGAGAGCCGGGAGAAGAAAGAAGAATGAAAACGTAGAAGAAGAATGAAGGAGAAGTTAAGAAGAAAAGAGAGAAAGGGCACAGGCCCCAAACTAGAAAGCACAAGAGGAACGAGCGTGAATGAAGACGTCGTCGCGCCTCTCGGAGGCTTTTGATCGGAGGGAGGCGGCTGGGAGGGTCGACGCGGGAGTGGAACACGAGACGTTGACGAGTGAAAAGGGGCTGAGTTTGAAAGGGAGTTGGACGCGTGGTGGTGGAGGCGCCACGAGGTGAAGGAGAAGGAGAGAGATGAAAATCGTGGAGGAAAGCAAACCAGAGAGAAGACAAGGGATGGTGGTGACTTGAACGTGAGCGGTAAGATAGACGAGTGGAGAAACTAAAAGGAGGAAAGTTAGATAAGACAACGAGAAAAGTGAAAAGAAGAAAAGATGATATGAACAGCTGTAAGAACGCCGAATAGGAGAATATGGTGACTGGGGTTAGCAGTATAATCGACGACAAGAAAAACCAAAAGGAACACACTTGGATAAAACGAGAATAAACGAAAAGAAGAAGAAATAATACGAGGTTTTACACGGACACGGAATGGAAGAATATGGTGACTGGAGTGAGCGGTAGAATCGACGAGAAGAGAACCCAAAAGGATGGAATTTAAATCAAACAACGAGCATCGAAAAAACAGAAAGGATAATATAGGACAAATATTCTACGAGAACGCCAAACGGAAGAACAACAATCGAAGGCAAGCATGCTCAGCTACCACGACGAAACAAAATCAAAGAAGGAAGCAATGAAGAAAAGAAGAAAAAAGTATAGGTGAAGAAGGACAGTAGAAAAGAAACGAAAGAAAGAGAGAGAGGGGGTCGAGAGTCGTGAAAAGAGAAGCGAAGAAGCTCGTAATAAATACACGAGAGGGTGTAATGGAGCGAAACCCGATAGGGCAGGCAAACAGGCAGTCAGGCTGGCCGATCGTTTCTATGGTGTCGCGTGGCATGCCGACGTAATGCTCGCGTGGGGCCCCGTGGAAAGTCGAAAAGTGGACGACGGAAATTGGCCCCTCTCGCTGGTACCGCTTTCTGGGACGCAGAGGAGCCCCGGGTAGTTAACGAGCGCTTTCTAAGTGTCAAGGTTCCTCGGCATGCTCCTCCACCGTGGAATTCGATTCCTGGGAAATGGATGTGGGGAAATTATGGAGGTTAAAGAAAGAACGGGACAGATCGTGATGTCTTCGGGTGGAGAGGTTCTCAGATTCGTCGGATCTCGGTCCTTAGACATATCGATTAAACGCGAAGAGAGAATCCTCCTTATTCATTTCTAATGTGTCGATTATTTATTAATCGCCATGCAATGACCAACGTTCAATCGTTGTTTTTTTATCAATATTAAAAACCAATAGGATACTCGTGGCTAGATCTGTGAATTTTAATAAAAAGTAAATTATTAATAAATCGAAACTATTACACCTGGGTATTTATCGTAGAATGCTCGAAACAATATTCCTTAGTAGCTTCGTAAGAAAGATTCACGAAGCAAATAAAGTCAACGAGGATGGCTAATTATCTATAATTACCAAGAATCACTCTCTAATCCAATTATTCCTTTGCAAGCTCAACGTTCATCCTACCGGAAGAGACGGCATATTTCTACGAAGCTTATCGCGAATCTCGTGCTTTCTCCTGAGACTCTCAGAAGTCTTGCCTAACCCCAATGGGGGAGGCGAAAGCTCAAAAACAAGGGAGGAGCAGAAGACGAGGGATGAAAGTAGGAAAAGGTGCAAGATGAGCTGGGACGGAAGAACGAGTGGACTGAGACGCGAGCATCGTAGGGTGGAGCGTCGAGATATGACCGAGAATCGTGGAGATAGGTAGAGGAGGACGAGAATGAGGACGAGGATGTTGAGATACGAGGAGGATGAGGAGGATGTTACTCGATGCAAATTTCTCGTGGCGCAAGCCTCGCGAGATCTTCTCGTTTACGCGCGTTTGAGGCACCGACGAGCGCGTGTCGAGGATGCGCTCGCTTCGCAAAAGGGACGCACCTCTTCTCGTCGATCGTGGCGCTCGAGAGTTAATGACACGAGCGAAAAATGTGCCAAAAGAAAGGAAGGAAACCTATGGTAAATGAGAATTATGGCGTGGAAAGAATTTCTAAATCGTGGAACATTTTCAGGCACTTTAATCCTAAATCTAAGGAAGATTTTTTTTCCATATGGAGATTTCTCTTGTTAATAAATCATTTAGCTAGTTTTTGGTAGCTTTAATGTTAAATCGCAGGCTTTAACCTTCTAATAAATAGAACCATGCAAAAATCTTGAGAACAATTGTTAGGTCTAAGGGTTCTGTCGTTTATCTCTAAAGAAAAAACAAAATGATTCGTGTGGCACCCAAACAGAGAGTTTGGACACGAAACCAAGCCTTTTAATGTGATCCAAAGCAGTAGTCTGATGAATTCCAAGCTTGAAACCTGCTTCTGTGGCCTTCCTGATCTGGGTTCATCTTTCAAAGAAAAATCACCCGAACGAAATTTCCAAACACGTCACACAAGTTTTCTTTTGCCTCCATCGCGTTATTCCCTCTTTGGAACTCATACAACATACAATATCTTAAGTGCACTTTTTCTTCACTCATGTTGACAGTTTTACAAGTTTAAAAAAGCTGACTAAAATACGAAAAAATGTGTATAAATCATCAATCATGTGCTAATCTAACTGTTTAAACCGGTTTCAATCGGATGAAAATTCTTGCTAAGGATCGAAAACCCATAAAAGTACAAGTGTTCAAAAACGACAGAATTTTCCCTTGTACCAAATAATTCTTCGAAATTAAATTAAAGAAGCTCGAACGCAAAAGCATCGAAATTTCCACAAATACGATTTTCCACGAAAACTTCGGCCGAACACGGAACAAACCAAGACCGAAGCAGGCCTTCGTCTAGTCGCGACGAATCGGGAGCGAGGAAAATATTTCCACTGAAGATTCTCGACCGCCCCGAGGCTCTCATTTATCAAACTTCTTGAAAGTTCTTCTTTTTTCGTGAACGCCCGCGACCGCCACCAGGCGAGCGGTTCGAGGAGGAGGACCACCCGCGTCGAACCAATATGTGAGAATCAATTTGATACTCCTCTCCTGGCGCCCCCGCACGCGAAACTCCTCGTTGCAGCTTTTGATATATTTGCGAGCGGTCTGGACGAGGAGGTGGCCCACCACTGGTGGGGTTGAGAGCATCGTTGCCAATGAAAATTGTTTATCCGCCGGCTAAATCCTGTTTTTCCACCGTCCAGAAAAAACAGGAGTAGGAGGAGGTGGTAATCTTCGCGCCGGTAGCCAATCGATAAGCTCAATGGCCGCGTACGAATGGAAATTGAATTTAAGCTGCAAATTTTCCAAGCAACGGAAATTAATTAATCTCTACTTTCGCCCTTCTATTTTTTCCTTCATTCACGCGCGTCCTTCGTTCCACGAACGTTGTAAACGGACCGAATAAAAAGAACAAATTTCAAATTATGCATCCACGATGTTCTCGAATACACGGCCGATGTTACACGCGTGTGGCATCGAAAGAGCAGGGGCGGAAGCACGTTGTACCGTTTACGATAAAGTCCGCCCCATCGAGTCCTTCGAAAATCGTGCTGCCTCCGCCGCTACACCTTCGCTTTTATTTTCCACTCTCTCCATTTATCGGCACTCTCGCTTCCTCCTTCGTTCAATTTGCCTCTCTCTCTCTCTCTCTCTCCATCTCCAAAAGGATCCAGTCGCCCCCGCATCCCCGAACAACAGCACGGCCACCGTGAAAATAGTCGACACTGAATCCCAGATTTATAGAGGGATATCCGAGCGGGTGTTGGGTTTCAATTAAATATGATCGATGAAGAGACCCTTCTGCCAGGACGACGAGAACACCGCAGCGCGCGTTCCCCGGGGAATTCGCCCGGGCCGAGAGAGAAAAATACGAGCGTGAGAGCAAACGGAAGAGGGAATAACGAATATGTCGGTGAATGGAAAAAGAAAGGAGACGATGCTCTCGATGGAAACTGGGGAAGAATACGAGGACACGCTGTTGAGCGAAAAAGGAGGATAAACTGCAGACCCTCTCTTTAAAGAAGGAAGAAAGAATCTAAGGATATGCTGGCAGATAGAGAAGGAAATAATCCGCGGATGCTTTTCTTCGACCACGGCAAACAAAAAAAGGATAAAAACTGCAGAACTAACCAACGAGAAATCGAAAAGCTACGCGAACCAGA
Organism: Tiphia femorata; assembly: GCA_944319695.1. Taxonomy (NCBI): domain Eukaryota; kingdom Metazoa; phylum Arthropoda; class Insecta; order Hymenoptera; family Tiphiidae; genus Tiphia; species Tiphia femorata. The sequence goes on along the minus strand of OX090896.1, from coordinate 7,698,151 downwards.
AGAGCCACGGGCTTAACCCATACACGGTAAAAAGACAGCGGAAAATACGCAAACTGTAGAATGCAAACGAGAGAGCGAGTAAGAGAAACAGAGGACGAAGAGAGTAGAACGACGAGCGAGGAATCGAAAAGAGATGCGAGTAAAAGAGAAACAAAAGGCGCGCTTTCGAAGAGAGACAAACAAGAGAGAAAGAGAAAAAGGATCATAACCAAAGCGGAGGACCAAAGGCGATAAATATTTTCGCGATCTCGCGCCCCACGCTGCTCCGCTGGTACCAGTTATTTGTTTGCACTGTACGCGCGCACATTTTCCGCGCATGCGCACACGAATGAATATATCTGCACGAGTAGGCATATGCTCGCGTTCTCCGCCTCGTGTCTCCGCGTTAAGGAGATTTAAACGATGCACGGAGACAGAAGAAGAAGAAGAAGAAGACGGAGAATCGTGAAGCGAAGGGGTATTGTGTTTAGTTTCGCGCCACAGAGGCGGCTGATTTAAAGCCCGCCACTTTTCAGCACGTGTTCCTCGACCCGGAGTACGAGATACATATGCTAACTGCACCTCTTCGCTTCTAGCTGGATATCAGACTGGAAGGTTGCTGGATCAGTCGCCTGCTTCGCTTTACGTTCACTATTCGCTCGTACAAGTGGAGCGATCGAAATCGTGTCACGAAAGAATATAACAAAGATTCTCTAGGAGAGAAATTTTGCTTAGGATTTCTTTTTTAAATCGACGAGTAAGGTTTACGAAAAAGCTCCCGATAAGAGAGAATCACACGGGTGAGTCGAAGGTTTGCCACCGATGAACGATGAGCAGCTCTCGACCCTTTTCTACGAGGGAGATTTTAATTTCCGGGTCGGAGGGAGAGAGTCATGGTGGGTCGAACCGAGTCGAAAATTCCACGAGCGGATGAAGTGACGCGAATTCGGTATGGAGAATATTCGTATGCTCGTTTTTCCGCGCCTAAGCTGAAACAACAAATAAGTGGCACGAACGAACGCGCCTCGAGCACCACCACCGTGGCAAGCAACTGGCCGTGGTACTCGAGCGCACTGCGTAAACCGTCGCGACTCGAAACGGCCATTTCGTTGTAATTTAAAGCCCCGCGCCATTTTCCACGCTCAGCTCGATTTTAAAACGGTCGATGCATCGGCGGTGTCTGGAAACGTTTACGAGTTCGGTGCGCGTGTTTCGCGCTGTGCTCGCTCGGATCCCACCGCGGTAAGGAGATGCCTGACGATGTCCAGACGCGGCCTGGGCTCGTGTCGTAAAAGCTCGAGAAATTCGAAGGGTAAGGGCGTGGGAGAAGGTGAGAAGATGCAGATGAGAGAGAGAGAGGAAAAGAAAATTGGTATTATTGTACCCTGGGTAAATACCCATATGGACGTCCGAGTTCGAAGTCGAGGTACACGTGTGCGATATAAATGAATCATTTTTAAAGAAGACGAAGAAAAACGAAAGAGGCGATAGTATTCGATAAAAATCAAATAAGAAGCACGAGAAAACGAGAAATTGAGAGGTTGCGAGATGCTCAAAAATTAAACCCTTGAAAATCAACGAAGATGCAAATTTCATTCGAGGAAGGAAAAGTGAAAATCGGAGAGGAGAAAAAATGAAAGGCAGAGTTCGTCTTGGAGCTTGCTACAAAAAAGAAAAGAGAAAAGAGAATCATCCGAACGCTCCTCGCTTCGTTCAAATGGCAAGACGAAATGGCACGATCGTTAGACGATCGTTTCTGGCCCGTCCACGTGCCGCGAAAGAGCGTGCCCCCTCTGGAAAAAGGTCGTGGGGTCTCGAAGAGCGGCTTTCACGAGCGGATTTTCTTCTTCGGAGGGGTGACAATGCGTAAATCGTGAAAGAGTGCCGTGCAAGCGATTCCTACGGAATCGAGAGGAGAATCGAGCGCTTGGAGCTAATACCGAGTAATAATCGAAATTCTCGTAATAATCGAGATTGATTCGATTGTTTATGGAGCCGAGGGTGCAGCTTGGAAGGAGCAAGGAGGTAAGGGGGTGTTAATAGTCGGCAGTTCAGCGCGGAATTCTGCACGGAGAATGCGAGGAGGGTGAGATTCGTTCTTATCCTAATTGATCGAGGGAAAACGGTTATTATCTGATGAGAAATTCCTGAATAACCCGAGAGATATTCTATTTAACGCACTCCTCCTGTCGGCTCGAATAGGGTGCGCGAATTTATCTCCGGTGCCATTTACTCGGTTATTATTCCGAGTGTCTGTTGGAGAGCAGTCGACGAAGGAATCTGCTATAAATTGAAGTGAATTAAAGTGCGGAAATGAATCAACGAATAATTATTCATTGGCCCACTCCTCTTTCGTCGAATTTATTATTTCGCGATATTCTCGATTGGATTATTCGGTCGCATGAATTTCCAAAGATATCGTCGATCGACATTCATGAAAATAATTAAGACTGCCAGGTGCACCGTTTGTTTTTCCGTAATGGAATAGAGCAAAAGAGAGAAACGATTCGAGTAGATAAAATTAGCACGACCCGACAATCGTCCTCGAAGGAGACACCTCTTTCTCGCGAGGCGCGAGGGATCCCGGGACGAACGATTCGATCGATCGATCATCGCTTAATGAGGAGCGAGAGCGAGCGCGCGGCTCGTGAGGACCGATGAGAAATGAGGTAATTAGCATTCCACGGGAGGAGTCGCGCCTCGCGCCTCTTTTTGCGACCCACGCGCGCGCGCGCGCCTTACCATCGGCGTTGATCGAAGATCCCGTCAAATTAAAACATTTAACGTGGCACCGGACGACTTCATCGTTTCTGGTCTTTCTTCAAAGAAGCCTGAGCGTAAAGAGGAAAATTGAGCAATGATTTTTTTCGTTGATGCCAATTGTGCTTGGGTTTGTTGAAGTGGTCGATTAAACAAAAGACGATAGTTTAGTTTTAATGGTCTATTATGGAGCAATTAAAAATGTTTAAAGAGAATATTAAGTACCTTCCACTATAAATATCCCGTCGGAGATTAATTCCAATGTTTCTGGATGCTTTTCTCTCTAGTTACCTCGCGCATCACTAGCCTACTAATCGTTAATATTCCTAGGCCCGTAGTCACTTATAAAACGAACCTAAGGACATTCGAAGAGTCACGCCTTCATCGTTTCTGGTCTTTGTTCAAAGAAGCCTGTGAGTAAAGAGGAAAATTGAGCAATGATTTTTTTCGTTGATGCCAATTGTGCTTGGGTTTGTTGAAGTGGTCGATTAAACAAAAGACGATAGTTTAGTTTTAATGGTCTGTTATGGAGCAATTAGAAATGTTTAAAGAGAATATTAAGTACCTTCCACTGTAAATATCCCGTCGGAGATTAATTCCAGTGTTTCTGGATGCTTTTCTCTCTAGTTACCTCGCGCATCACTAGCCTACTAATCGTTAATATTCCTAGGCCCGTAGTCACTTATAAAACGAACCTAAGGACATTCGAAGAGTCATGCCTTCATCGTTTCTGGTCTTTGTTCGAAGAAGCCTGTGAGTAAAGAGGAAAATTGAGCAATGATTTTTTTCGTTGATGCCAATTGTGCTTGGGTTTGTTGAAGTGATCAATGACTGACAATTAAACACAAGACGATAGTTTTGTTTTAATACTCTATTATGGAGCAATTAAAAATGTTTAAAGAGAATATTAAGTGCCTTCCACTGTAAATATCCCTCTGGGGATAAATTCCAGAGTTTCTCGATGCTCTTCTCTCTAGTTACCTCGCGCATCCCTAGCCCACTAATCGTTAATGTCCCTAGGCCCTAGCCACTTGTAAAACGAGCCTAAGGACATTCGAAGAATCACGTCGGCCTCAGCACGGAAACTCCGAGGCAACTGTGAGGAAAAGAACGCGATAAGCATGCGAGGCGAGCATCAGATAACATGCCCAAGGGGGACTGGAGTAAAAAGAAGAGTAAGCGAGAAGTGAGAGAAGTAAGAAGGCGATAAGTGGGGTGAGGAAGAGCCAAGAGAAGGAGAAGAGAAGAGGAATACGTTGAATTTTTCCTTCGCGTTAATAAATAAAATATCCTTGGTGAACGCATCTGTACACTTTAAAACGCTTTTTACTTTGCGGTGGCTTAACGTAAATTTTATATCTCGCTAAAAGTCAATTTTTAGGAAGAGCAAAGAGGAGCAAGAACAAAGAGGAATACATTAAATTCTCTTCTACGCGGTTAATAAATAAAATATCCTTGGTGGAACAAATCTCTGTACTTCAAATCCCTTTTTACTGTGGGCTATTTTAACGTAAATCTTATATTTCGCTGAAAGTCAATTTTGAGGAAGAGCAAAAAGGAGCAAGAACGAAAAGGAATACATTAAATTCTCTTCTACGGGATTAATAAATAAAATATCCTTGGTGGAACAAATCTCTGCACTTAATCCCTTTTTACTTTGGGGTAGTTTACCGTAAATTTTATATTTCGTCGATAATCAATTCTCAGTACCTACGCTGTAGCTACTAATGTAAAATTTGTAAAGATCCTAGAAGTCCTGCACAAAGCTTCTTCGATTCAACGTAACTAGAAGAAGAGATAGAAAGAAGTAGAAAAAAACGCGAGAGAGGAGAAGAGGAGAAAATCGAGAGGCGCAGGGCGATAATCTCGAATGAACGACGAAAGGTTTCCTGGCCGCCGGCAGTTTTCGCCCTCTCCTTTCTCCGTCCTTTTCCTTCCTTCTCTTTCTTTCTCATTACACGGTCCCTCGGTCCCTCCCTCTTACGAGGGCGCGCACGTCTCGTCTGTGTCGCCCCTGGTGGTGCTTACGAGCGATATATCTCGAATCGAATGGAGAATGCGTGTAACGTTCTCCTCCTCTCCACTCACGTTCCACTTCAATATCTCTTTCTTCTTCTCTTTCTCCTCCTCTCTCTCCCCTTTACTCGTGCCTCTCATTTTCTCTCTCTCTCTCTCTCTCTCTCTCTCTCTCTCTCTCTCTCTGTTTCTTGTTTTCTTCATCATTCTCTCTCTCCTCTTCTCGTTCTCCTTCGAGCGACCTTTCCCTCTCGCAGTCTCCTCGTCATTCACCTTGAATCTCTTGATCTCCTCTCCTCCCTCCTTTTCTCACAGTCCTCAGGAGCAAGCGTTGCTTGCGAGGCGATTTGCAAATGCGCGCCGAGAGACTAACGAAGGCGAATAATCAGAAAAAGCGTCCTCGAACGCCGTTCGAATCTTTCACGCCGTCTCTCGCCTCCTATCGCTGGCCAATCGTTTCTCCTTCCTCCGACGTTTCTTTGCACTCGTCTTCTTCGGTACATTCCTTGCGATGGTACTTCGACACCCATCGTGGCAAGAAACTATGCATCGAGAAATTAGAGAAGAAGAAGGTCAAGACCTTACTGTTCGACGAGTAAACATCGCGAACTCATTTGGGTTGAAAGACAATTACGTGAACTGTGTAAATCGTGGGGTAATTATTAAAATTATTGTTTTGCAAAATTAATTTCGGATATACTTCATAGAACTGTTTGAGAAATTTGAAAACGCGATAAGAGAGAGTAAATATGCTTAGAATGCATCCTCGAGCCAGAAACAACTCTCACCTCCTATCCACATTCTAATTTCTAATTACCCCGGTGCCTCTAGGCTCCGCTAGAAATTCTCCAAACGAACACCACCGGTGCTTCTGCCTTCCGCGAGATCTGGCGAAACGTCGAGCGAAACTCGAAACTTGACGTTTCCAAAGACTTCCTTAAGAAGATCAGGAGGAGCCTCCCGTCAATCCCACGGGTAATTCAACGAGACTGTCAGGAGCGTAACCTGGCGTCTTCCCTCGCGTTCACTGTGCCCCCAAGTACTTGAGGATAAATTTTCGAGTGGAGAAACTGGAGGAGAGAAGGAAAAACGGGGGAGGAAAGTATAGCTGTGAAATATACACAGTGCTCGTGCGACTGGCAGGACGCGGAAGCTCTCGACTCTTCACTCGTACGCATTTTCCTTTTCCTTTTTTACACATTCAAAAATTTTCACACGAAAATTATCATCAGCCATGAGAATTTCGAAGCGTAAAAATTTGCCTAGATTCCTCGTCAATTTACCAATTCTCTGCCAATTTTTACATTTTCCGCGAATTTTCTTATTTTGTTCCCTTTTTCCTCGAATCGAGTACAAATCCACGAACCACCCGCAGGGTAAGCATTGGTCACTGCGAAAATAAGAAATTTTATTGTTAGGGTCGGTGATAAATTTTCAATATAAAAGAAAAAATTCGATAAAATACAGAGACTATACGAGAAATAAAGTAAGAAAAGAAGATCCACAGATAGTTCCGCAGGATCTGGCAGGATCTCGAGAATCTCTCAACTCTGTGCACACGCTTCTCCTCTTTCTTCTCCTCTTTTCATCACGTGCATTCCTTACCACGACGATCTCTCCGGAGCGCCGGAGGAAAATCATCGTCGAGAAATTTCGAACTGCGAAAATTTTCCTTTCAACTGCCAATTCTCCACGGTCACGTAGCGGCCTCCACCTCTTTCTCGTAACAGGACGAATAAAATTTTCGATTCCGCGGTGGCGCTCGTAATGTCGTCGTTTTCCTTGCTCTTCCTCTCTCACTCTCTCATTTCTTTCTTTTCACAACCCCTTAGAGCTCTCTCCTCTTGCGCCATTCTCCTCGTGGGAACCGCGTCCAAATCGTCGAAACGCTCGCACGAGAGAAAATTCGATTTTATCCGAGGACGCGGTAGGGAACGTCATCGACGGAAGTAAAGAAATTTTATCGGACGCCCAACGCTTCTGGAGTTTACGAGGTCTCGTCTATTCTGCATGCTGGGCTATGGCCCACCACCTTCCGACGATTTCACCTCACCGAGGAAAATTCCTTCACGATCTCTCTCAGCTTCGAAAAAATTATGCCAGCTTGCGTTTGATTCTCTCCTCGATGAGAGAAAAAAAGCAAGGGTGAATTCTCGAAGGTACATGACTTCGAGCATGAGCTTCTCGCCCGACGTTTTGACATTCTCCGACCGACAAGAACGATCTCGCTCGAAATTTTCCGCCGACGTGGTAGAATCTCACCGACGAGCGACCACGGTAAAGACAAGCGGAACGAAATTTCTCCATTCAGACACACTCGCGCGGCCATAATTCCATCGATTTTCCGCCGACGGGGCGAATCGGCGCGAATCAAACGCCCCCGCGTGCGGAACTCGATTTCTCGACCGGAAGAACATCGAACGGAATAATAAATCCGGGCTACCGCTCGCGTTCTTTCTACTTTATCCGCGTACGTCAAGGGCCTCGTGGAATCGAACGACGTAATGGACGGTAATGCTCCTCTTCCTTTCTCCTCGCGTCGAGAGATTGATTCGCCAGGAATTTTTGATCAATTTCACGAGAGCTAGAAACTCGTGACGTCACTTTCCATGTTTTCACCAGGTGGATCGAACGACGAACTCGAGTGTTTTTTCGTGGAATGAGTCACGGAGCCTCGCGCACACGCTCGTCGATGAATGGTTTATGGGCCTGGAAAATCGCAGGCAACGAGAGGGTGGAACGTACCGAGGGATAACGAATGTTTGTTTCTCTTGGATCGAACGTTCGCCGAGCGGGGTATTGAGTCGTAAACACGTCGAAAGATCCTCGCTATTGCGACAGGTCGTGCGAGACATCGATACTAGGCGAGGAAGAGTGAAAATTCAATTGGAACTTCTTTTTCTTCTTTTTCATTCAGACATCGATACTAGGCGAGGAAAATTGGAAATTGAGTTAGGATTCCGTTTTTTTATTTAGTGTTTCGAAGCTTGTTTCAACAGGATAGTCGAAGTGTCTGTTGGTTATGGAACCATCGACGATTCTTATAGCACAAACGAGATTTAAAATCAAGATAATTCAATCGACAGAACGTTTGACAAATCTCTCCTTGCATTTTAAACGTATTCTTATATCGTCTCACGATGCTTTCTAAGAATGTTCAAACATTTCTTGGAAAAATCTAAGATGCAAGCCTGCGTCGATTCTCAAAAGTTCGAAGTGCTTTCTACAGTTCACCCTTTTCGACACGATTTAATTATGAAAAATCGTACGTAAAGTAAGCATTTAATTTTGAATTAAAAAGAACGTTTTTAATTTTCTGATTCGGACGTCTTACAAATGACTCATCATCTGTACCACAAGGGCTTAATAGTTACTATACATAGGGCGATACGAAAATCTAATTAGAGCAAGAAAATAAATTAATTCAAAAGCACAAAACTTTAAGGCCATTGACCACTACAGCAGCTCTGCTAGAGACTCGTCCGGTCCTCTCGTCGGTATCGCATCCGCAATTGTTCGATTGTCTCGGTGGGCGCGTGCTACGCGACGCGTCTGCGCTCCGCGGCCTTAATTCGCCCTCACTCGCTCGCCCATTTGCCCATTCGCTCTACCACGATGACTCACTTTCCTTACGCGCGGTTCCGCGCGCTAGACAAACGTCATTACACTAATCGTCCGCATGCGGCACCTCCGCGTATCATTGTTGTCTGGTGGCCAATGAGTCTCTTTTGGAGAAGGCGTGCAAAGCATTAAAAAAATTACAAGAAAGAAAGATTAATCGCTAGAGCTTGATTTAACAGATTGTTAACCAGTCACGAGTTAACACGAAATAAAATACAATAAAGAAATAATAACAGGTGATATAAGATAGCTTTAGTGTAAAATTGTCGGCCAACAATCTGTTAACATAAGACTGAGAATGCTTCTGGATGATAGAAATCTCTCTCGATATTCCATATTTTATTGATGCTTCAAATTCAAAAGATCACTTCTCAAGCCAAACATACACCGCCTACAAAACCATACCGTTCGAACACACGGACATTCTCCACTGAATTCTTTCCAGATATCATCGAGATTCCTGCGCGCATTCAAATTCAAATCCGTACGAATTCACGTGGAATTATCTACGAGTGCATTTTAACAACGGACGATTTACCTCTCGACGCTCACTATCCAGATCGGGTTCACCGTGTTCCCATACTTTTCTCAGAGGATTCCGGCATTCAAAGGGAGTACACGCGGTACTCTCGAAGATACAAGGAGAGTACACGGAGGCTGGATACCTAGGAATATTCGAATGCTTTCTCTCGGCGTACAACCGACGATCCCTCCTCTCCACCGTCTCCTCTCCTATCCACGATATCGTTCCCTCTACATATTTATACGGTTGCGCAGAAACTTTCAACTGGAGATCGACTATCAGCGAACAATGCTAAAGTGCGCCATTGTGTTAGGTTCGAGAGTGGTACACTCGCATTATTCACAGATGTCTAACGCCACCGTGGCGAACCGATCACGCGCCACGCGGTGGCCCTACCGTGTAAACGCGCGCTTCGAGACGCATTCGTGCAAAATTCGCTCGCGAATCCGCCACGATAGTCCACGGTGGTTCGCGAGAAGAATCGTCGATCGAATATTCATCGCAGAAGGGAAAGATCGACGAGGTCCAAGTGGAATGGAAATTTTCGATGGCCGATTTCAGTACCGATCACGTCTCTCTCGTCGTTCATTCGTACCTTCTCTCCATTTCGCGCGATTTTTCTTTCTCTCTTTCCTCTTTAACCACGGTGCTCGCGCAACCGCTCGTTAAATCGGCGAATCGGCCAATCGGCACGCGCTCCTCTCCGAGTGCCGATCGCGCAATGACGAGGGGCCGTAACCTCCGCGCGTCGTGGGTTAGATGGACTATCGGACAGAAATGTCGTAGCCGATAAATGTCAGGCGTAAACGCCGGCCAATTGTCCTCTCGTGGTCTTGCGTCACTCGAAGGTCCCTCGTCTCGTTTCCTACCACGATGGTCACGCGCTGGTCTGCCCGATTTAGACCCCCGAACTGATTGCGTATTATCGTTCCTTCGAGGTAAAGGATTCGTAGGTACGAATTTACCCTGGAATCGTTTTCGTAAGAGACTTTGATTAGCACTTTGCGTCATGATAGAAGATCAGTTTATCAATTTTTTTAGGAATTGATCTAAGAAGAAATTTGTTTTAGAAAGTAGTATTTATTGGATTTGTGGTAATATTGCAGAATGATAAAATTGCAATATGGAAAATACTTAACACTAGGTTTATGGAAACCGACGGATTTAACCTCTTAGGCACGGCATGCTTGTCCGCGAGTCTGTCTCTCTGAGAAGGCGCGCTTGGCCACGGATCGCACAAAAATCGTTCATGACGATTTCGACTACAACATTGCATCTCAAAATCATGATATTCACGAAAGACGCTATAGTGTGTCGCACCGTTCAAATTTATGGTATCCGCGGAAAGCCATTATAGTGTCGCACCGTTCAAATAGATGGTATCCGCGGAAAGCCACTATAGTGATGCATCGTGACCAAGAGGTTAAATGAGAAATTGTGCTTCTAAAAAAAGTTCCTTAAACCTAGTGTTAAAATCACAAATTCTAAGAAGAGTTTAATATCTCGTAGAAAAAGAACATCATTCGTTCCTCCGTCTTTAACGAGTTAGTGGGTAAATACGGCTTTATAGAAGGGCTAACCTTGCGCAATACTTTTTGCAGCGAGTCGCAAGCGGCGCTCGATCTAAAGACAGCAATTAGCAGGATTATTCAACCGCTCCGTTGATGTTCCACGAGAAAAGGAAGAAACCGAAAGAGAGACGTATACTTACGTACTTTATCGGGGACACAAAAAGTGAAGCGGATCGACGAAACAGCCGCGTGCACGCGAGAACGCGCTCAGAGGAAATGGCAAGGGAGAAACGCGTACGACTCTCGCCCTCTCTTCTCACTCGTGCGTGCTCCGTCACGCGCGCAATGTCCCACAGGATGACCCACACGCGCGCGAGCACACGCGTGATAAATATACACGAGCGAGCGGTCCAGAGGCAGAACTCAGCTTGGATCAGTAGAAAAAATGCGAACACACCTTGGCCGGTGCGGTGCTCCTTATCTCCTCAACACACCCTCGTCACTGCTTCCACACAATCGTACTCACGCTCGCACACGCGCACGCGCGATTCAGATCTTGCACACCTCGTGGCAAGGAAAAATAAATCTACACGCGCATCCGAACGGTACCCCACCTCTCCACAGCTCACAACCTTTTGTCTCTTCCTCTCTCGTTCTTCCTTCTTCCTTACCTCACACACATATATCCATCTCCATAGAATCTACGCACGCGAATTTCAAAGTGAACCGAGCGAACGGAAAATCCAAAAAGGACAGTCCAAATTTCGAAATTATTGGGTTATCCGGAAACTTCGTGGCGATTTTGAAGGTTATTGAAACGCAGGAAATTAAAATTGCGATGCACATTTATCAAGTGAGATAGGTGTCATTCTGTTCCACAACCTTTCTCCATCTATTCGGCAACTTGAAAATTCCGTCCTTCCAGAACCAGTCCGGTTTTTCGGCGAAAAACTTTTCGAAATGATTTCAAAAAATCGCCACGAATTTTCCGGAGAATCCGATGAAACACATTTATCTGGTAATCATTTTATTATTTATTCTCAATGAATGTGGGATCATTTCGAATCTCGTGAGAGACAGTGATCTTAGACGATACGAGTACAAGTTTGGCTCCCACACGACCTGTTTACATAAGGTTGGCTTACAGCGAGTCTGTTACACGCGGCAGGCGCACCACTCGCCTCTACGCGCACACGCCACAGGTGGGTACCGCGCCCGCAGGATGCGCTCGCGCGTTTACGCGTACGAAGCGCACGAATGAGGTGGTAAGAAGGAGAGAAGAGGACGAGAGGAGAGAACCTGTTTCTTTGGGGTCCACCCGGTATGCAGGGACGCGTGTATCTCGCGGGGGTCATCTGCTCTGAGGTGCACAGAGGGACGGACGGACGGACGAGAGCGCGAGAGACGGAGGACACTCGAAAACTCGAGATTCCGCGCGCGCGCGCGCTCTCTCGCGTGTTTGTTAGTCGGATGGAAGTGATTTCCTCTTTTTCTCTCGTTTTTTTTTTCCTTCTTTTCTTTCCCTCTTTCTTTCCGAGCCCAAAGGGACTCTCGAGAGAACTGAAAGATCCTCGAGTGAGATTCTTCGGAGAGAGAAGAAGGAGAAGCTTGAATCGAAGGGACGAACGGAGATTCTGAAGAATCTTTGAGAATAAAGTGTAATTTTGAAAATGATGAAGAACTGTAGAATTTTTACGAGGGTTCGTAATGATTTTGCTGAATTTGCGTTCGAGATTCGTGGAAAGTTCGACGGATTCACTCTTGGATGCGAAGATCGAGAAAAGAGAGAATGAAAATGGAAATGATAGTTTTTGGCCGGACGATTAAGAAGATCTTGTATTTGCAGTTTTTTAATGTCAATAGTGTGAAGGATTCCTTGTTGTTTCCTCGTGTATTTTACTCGAGCCGATCAAGCGACGAGAATTCACGGAGTGACGGACGGACAAACTGAGGAACCCGAGCGCGTGGGCCGTCACGGTGTCGTGTCTCCGGTAAACCGTGAGATTTCTAGAAGTAAATAAAACGGTTTGTGTAACCTGTGAAGCCTCCCACTCTCCCTTGCACGGTGTCTCGATCCAAAAGTCTCGAGTATTTGCCCGTGGCTCCTTCGAGTCCTCGAGTGACGCGTGCTCGAACTTCTCAAAGAAATAAGCAAAGAGAAACTATGCCACTCTCCTGACACCGAAGTGTTTTCTTAAGTTTCCGTTGATTCGTAAAAATCCTAAAGCCGAAGATCAGGTAGCAACGAGAGAGAGAGAGAGAGAGAGAGAGAGAGAGAAAAAAAATCATTCACCGAGCAAATGTTCCTCGTACTCCTTTCGAACCTTCGCTCGAACTAAAAATCTAAGCCACCCACGGCAATGAATTCTAAATCGAATCTAATCGACTTTCATGTCCCGGACACCGATACTAAGTGGAAGGAGTAAAAAAAAGATGTGCGCAAAGGAGCACGAGGAATGGAGAGATTCAAATTTTTCTTACGGCGTCCCTCTGAATTGCAAATACCGTTCCCAGGGATTGCGGTGTGCGCTCGTCGAGTCGAGAGTAGAGGCTTGATATTTAAACTAGACCAGAACGGACCGCGGACCAGAAGATCCTTTACGAGCAGCTCTCCTCGTTCTCGGTGAATTTCACGAGGCGACACCGCATTACGGCGTCGTGGCCACTCGAGACTTTACAGCTCCGTTCACAGGGCGTCGAGTGCGGCGTCGCTTTTACGAGCTCTTCCGCATCCGATCGTCAGCCTTGGTGGTCCTCTTCTCGCGACACGGGTATATCAAGAAAATCTCTTGGCTTACGACGCGGTACCGCGTGTCACCGTCGTCCTCGTCCCCGTGAAATCATCCCGCAACTCCGTGAATTCATTCCGCCTTTCACATCGTCTTCTCTCTTCTTGGGTTTACTCTTGAAGCTGTACTTTTCGTCCGAGAGAAACGAGATTGTAGAAGGTAACTGTTAACCCCTTAACAGTGTATGTAGCATATATGCACAAAAAAAGTCGTGCCACTGGAGTGTGATGTGCATATATGCACATTTGAAAAAAAAACAATTTACCCTTGTACGATTTGTATGAATTATGGTATCCTACGGTTTTTGCGGTTGCTGAATTCGAATATGATATCAGAATTTCAAAATTTAAAATAGCAGATCCAAAATGGCGACCGAAAAAATGAGAATTTTGTTCGATTGTTATGAAACTCGGTATCCGGGAGTTTTTCGAGTTCCTGAAGACGAATATGATACCAGAATTTCAACATTCAAAATACTCCCGGATACCGAGTTTCATAACAATCGAATGAACTTTTATTTTGCGGTCGCCATATTGGATCCGCCATTTTAAATTTTAAAATTCTGATATCATATTCGGATTCAGCGACCTCACAAATATGGATACCAAAATCATTACAGAAATCTAACAAACTTTTTTTTTCACACACTGGTGGCAAGTAAAGCTCACTTTCGCTACACTGTTAAGGGGTTAATGAATTATGAAGTATACATTAGTGATACTATTGATTAGATAGTCCATGGGATTTACTTCTTTTCTGGGTGCTCGGACTAATTTGAAATAAGAAAGGAACCAAGGAACAGGATGGAAAATTAATGTTAATAAATTATCAACGATACATTGATAATACAAATTGATTAGAGAGTCCATGAAATTTGTTTTTCGTCACCTTGCAGTTCTACCAATTTCATTCTTTAAATAAAGAAGCAACGAAGGAATAAAAGGGAAAATAACTGTTAATAATTTATCGAGAATGCATTGCTAATATAATTTATTAGAGGGGTCAATGAAATTCTCTTCTTTTCTCCGCGCACCTTTACCAATCTCACTCACCAAATAAAATAGCAACGAAAGGTACTTGGATTAAAAAATTCCAGAGAACGGAATCGAAAAAGTTGAATTTGTACATCGAAGTTGGATATCGAGATAAGGGTGGAAAAATGCATACCGCATTCTCGATCACGGTTTCTCGTTATTTCGTTCGAGAGAAGCTTCTCCTTTTTTTCACCTCATTCCCCAAGGGGAAAAGACATTCCTTCGCGGAACATCCATCTCGTCGCTAGGTAATTTCATAAAGATCTCGATACGGATCGAAGGAAAGGGTACGCGCCTTCTTCTTCGTCCTGGCAAAAGAACGAGAGAGGAAAAGTAGAAAGAGGACAAGGACGAAGGCGAGAGGCAGGACGGAGAGCGTCGCGACGCCCGGCAACCGAAGCAGAGCACGTCCTCCCACCTCGTCAGGAATTTCCACCGGCACGCGGTGGTCTCGCGGCGGTTCAATCAACGCTGTGTACACGAGGGGATGAGAATTTGCTGACGCTCGGGATAAGAGGGAGCGAGGAAGAGAAGGAAAATGGAGGAGGAGATGAGAAGAAAAATAAAGAGGAACGGAAAAATGGGAACGGACCCGAGCCAGATCGGGAAGGAAAGTGTGAGAGAGAAGCGGAAAATTTGCTGACGAGTAAACGTGGAGGATGGTGATAAAGGGCGAAGAAAGAATTAACGGGATAACTGTGAAAAAAAACGTATGAAAGATTCGATCGAAGAGAAAGAGGTATCCAATGAAGATATCAAAAAGAGACGAAAGAACCCTGTAAAAGGACGAAGTTTGAAGAAAACTAAGAAGAAAGCATCTAAGAAAGAGGAGGACAATTTGCTAAAGAGTCAAGATACAAAATGGTGATGAAGATCGAAGGAAGAGTTGGACGAAAAAATACCATTTGGGGTAGAAATCGAAATTTGACGAAGGACTCGTGGAAAAGAACGAGGTTGAAGAGAGCTCCTCGCGAAATAAGAAATAATAGACGAAGGAAACTTAGGAGAAAGAGTGAGAAAGAAAGCTGGAGGAGAAGGCTTGAGTTATGAATGCGAATTTCTTTCTCCGACTGATTACAGGGGTTGGGAAACGCAGACCAATCCGGGGGTGGAGAAGCGCGGTGGCAGGGGGTGGGTGGCCTAGTCGTGACACGAATACATCAGACTACCTCGAGCGTGTCTCGAATTGGACCCGAGTTCGATGCTGCCTCCGTCCAGCCTCCTGCCTTCGCAACTGCGTGCCTCGTAACGTCGAAGTTCCTCGCGAAAGGCACGAGAGAGGGAGGAAACGCATTCGAGAAAATTCGCGAGGTCTCGTCACCGATACAAAGGCTGCCGGAGAACTCGAGAATGAAGGACTGAGTGAATTCATTTCCTGTCGAACCCACGAGACGAAATCTAATTGTTCTTTCTACGTTTTGCGATTTTTCCGAATCGTCGAAAATCCTTGCATCCGTAAATCATTATGCGTATAACCCTTCTTGTTCCTTCTCATTGCAAAACGTGTGCTCTAAACTCACAATCAATTTTATTTCACGAAAGGAAGTAAAATTATTCGTTACGCGTTTGGTAATTCGTCCGTATCACCAAAAATCCTTGTATCTCTAAATTGTTATAGAAATCTTCTCCACTCTCATTGCCAACTCCAAACTCACAATCAATTCTATCTCGACCTTACGATCTTACTTGGCTGTACCTTAAAATAGGATTTCACCGAATTCACGTTGACACGCGTCCGAAAATCAAAGAGCACTTCCAAGGGATCAAGCCACGTCCGTCTGGGTTAGATGGCCTAAAGCTCGTGACTTCGAGGCACGAAAAATATTCCCTCGAAATTGGCTCTGACTCGTCCGAGGAAAATCCACGAGGGATATCCGCGTAGAAAATCGTGAGAACAAGCTACTTTCGTGCTCGGAGCTCGAGGGTGAGGAACACGCGCTCTAGCAGCAGCCCCTTTGATCTCGCGAGAAAGCGAGTGGAGGGGTGAAAAGGTAGTATGGGGCATCTCTCACCACCCCAAACCTCCACTCTCCCACCTTCTAGTGCGCCCACCAATTTTCCTTCGAGCTCTTTGAACCACCGGCCCCGGACCATGGGTCCATCTAGATTTTCTCAGCGATCAAAGATACGCCAAGAATCACTCGATTTCCTTCTCACAAGCTTTTATTTTATAAGAGGACGACGTCGAAGACAATGGAAAAACGTTTGAAGGAGAGAATAAAAGTGGAGTAAAAATCTAAATCCCAAAAAAGGTACAAATTAATTTGCACTTTAAATCCTCAACTGATAATACAAATGAACAACGTGGAAAGCACATCGAACAAGATCACTTACCACAATAAGAAACGCAATGGAGACTAAAAAACGTACATCTGACAAGGAACATCTACCTAATAGTCCATAACAACTATTTATCCTACAAAGAAAAACATAAGCCTCGTGTTCGAGGATCGGACAACTTGTACTACATTCTGTAACACGGGTGAGCATATTGTGTCCCCGTAAAAAGAAAGAAAAATCTCTCCTGGGGATAAGTGTACTGCCAAGTGGACGTCACGACGCATGCACGTAGGTAGGCGAAGAACGAGGAGGAAGAAGCAAGGAAGATAAAAAGAGTGGAAGATGTACTGGAGAAAGAGAAGAGCGAAACAGAAAGGGGGAACTGTTCGGGCTTCGATGGATCGACTTTATCGTGCGCTACGTGTCGGTGGAGGTGGGTTCTCCACCCGAGAGCTTTACTCGAGGGAAATCAGGCTGATAATCCGATTAATAAATTGGCCGACGTCCACGTGCCGCCTCCACCCCCGCCACCAGGTGGTGCGCCTCGTCGACGTCGTTCTCGTAGTCGTTCTCCATTTAATTGACCACTTTTTCCGCGTCGCTTGCACTTCACAATTTCGCCTCGAACATCCACGAAAACGAGTAGTGAAAATTTGGAACACTCGCGGAAAAAATAAAAACAATTCGCGCGATCAAAATTTACAAGAACTTGCAGTCACTGTGGAAAAATGTTCCGGCATCGACAGACTCGTTCTCCTTTCGGACTTTTTTTTTCTTACCCTCTCTCTCTCTCTTCTTCTCTCTCTCTTCTTTTTTTTTATTCTTCCGATGCGTGCGCGACGTTTGCTCGAAGAGAAAAAAGGAACAAAAAAGGGATGTTGATCGTACGTTCGCCAACCAAGGGGACCGCGTGTTGTAACTGGCCAGTTAAAGGAAGGGAGCGGAAGGTGCATGTCATCGTGATTGCACGACACACAGGTGATACGTTCGCGTTGCATAATTTTCGGTCGAGTTAAGCGTCGAGGATTTTATAAATCGGTGTGACTTTACGATCGATTCCTTTCTCGATACTACTTCCGTAGATTTTTCTTTTCTTATTGAATGAAGACTCATCAAAATATTTATTTAAAATGATATATAGAATGAAATTATGCATACAAAAATTATCACCTGCGAACATTTGGCATTACAATTGAAAATCTATTGGAAAGAGACTTGCTCTCTTTTTACCGGAAAGTCCTTCGACTTCGACCGAATTTTTTAATGCAATTTATTCTCTCGCTTCTCTCACGATCTGGTCGCCTGGACTAAAGTTTGAACGTGTTTGCCGAGTGATAGAAGGTTGGCGAGGGAGGGAAGAAAAAAAAAAAGTTAATTACACGTTCGTACGGCGGCACGTGCATCGCGCTGCAGCAGCTGCGCACGAGTAAAATTGCATATCATCATAACTGCACTTCATTACTGGCACAATGAGCCACTCGTGGTGCCTCCACGATCTCTCGACGGGTCCAAACTTTTTCGAGTGCCTCGAAAACAGCGGCATTTGCACGAGAGAGAGAGAGAGAGAGAGAGAGAGAGAGAGAGAAAAGAACGAAAAAGATCAACAACGAAGTAAGAAAAATAAGGGATGAAACTAAAAGACGAGATACCTCATCGAGGAACACTGGAATCGAGTCGTCCTATACCATCGGCCGGCAATTACGAATACTCTCGGAGACTCCTCGTAATACGGAAGCTCTTAAATTTTATCCGGACGAGAAGAAATTTACAGGTCCTCCGCGAAATTGAACGAAGCTTTAATAGCAGCTGGATTCCTGCCACGTCGCGGAATAAGGATCTCTTTCCTTTCTGCGAAGTGAGAGGAACGAAATGAGGAGGAAGAGAAAAAAAGAGGAATCAAATGAAAAAGAAGAAATAAGGTTCACCACTCACTCAACTTAACCATCAGCGATCTCCTCCTCCTCTTCACCGACATCGAGAGATTTCACCGACAAGACGCGTTACGTTTCCATCGTTATCTGAGAGAGAGAATCGCGGAACGGTCCCGCCCGATTTAATTGCCCGCGCCTCTTGCCTCCTCCGGAAACCACCTCGCGAGTATCCGTGAGTGTGAGACCCTTTTCATTATTTTCGTCTCTCCGGGACGCGAACGAAGCTTTCCTACCAAATTCGGTAGGGTCCGCGCAAAGAGGCGAGGACCGGATGTCGTTGATGCACGGCAGTTTGTCGAAACTCGAGGGCATCCTCTCCTCTCGTTCCCTCGTCGATGGAGAGAGAGAGTAAGAGAGAAGATGAGTGTCGAGAAGAGAAACAAGGAGATAGCGAGGATGGACGTGGGCAGAAAGTGACCATCAAACGGACCATGGGGCTACCCGCTGTGAAGAGAAACAAGTGGGCGAAATTTCGGCATGCAAATCGCTCCCAGAACTACCAGCCGGAGGAGGCTGCGAGGAAGTTTCTTGAATGGGAGACTCGAAGAGGGTGAAGGATATACACATGCGCGAACGCACACGGCTGAATGGAGAGACGACGAGAGGAGTGAGAAGGACGTGCGAGAGATCTCGAGTGGAGGATTTTAATCCGCCAAGGGCTCAGGTGGAAGTCCGTAAGATGTTGCTTTCGCTGAGATGCGAATGTTTTTTCGTAGCAGGTTGAGTTTTATGGCAAGATCACTCGAAGTTGCAAGGGTTGAATTAAACGGATTGGAACGAAGTTTTTTTTAGAGACAATGGAACTAGTGGAATTCTTCCTTAGTTCTTAAAAATCTAGTGGAGGATTTTAAATACACCAAGAGCTCAAGGTGGATGTTCAAGAAGCTTGGTAGTTTCACCAAGCTGCGAATATTTTGTAGCAGATTCAGGGGCATTAAATGTTTCTTCTCGCTATCAAAACCACTCATTACTCGAAATTGCAAGCGTTCAATTAACAAATTAAAACGAACTTCTAGCTCGAGAAAATAGACTTCGTGAAATTCTTCCTTACTCCCTGAACACCATCCCAAACTTACCTGGGAAAAACGTGTTTCTCCTCGCGGCATTTGGAAAAATCGTAGAGGTACTTGAATAATCAATGATCGCGTTAATGAAAACCCCCTCGATATCCTCATCAACATTTATAAGCTCCACTCCCGTTAATTGATGATGTAACGGGTGGCCGGTACGGTAAAGCGTTCGTCGTCTGAAATATTCAGGCCCGTTGCACGGTTAAGCGAAGGAGGGAAGGAAGGGATCGAGCTGAGCGTCGCTAACGAGCGTACGAAATGTTTGCTAAGCGTTTCGCTTAATCGTAGGCTAGGAAGCCGAAGAGGAGGTGGAAGGAAGAGATGCAAGCGTATGCGCGCGTGACCGCGCGAGATCGTCGCTATTTTCGGCTTGCTTCTGCCCAACCGGAAGCGTCCAATAAATCGCATGGCTTTAGGAGAACGGTAGAGAACAGTGAGAACGATTACACGCGGAGGCGGAGAAATCGAGATTAATTCGTAAGAGGGTAAATACTAATAAAGATAAAAAAAAAATATGGAGATTTTCAATCTTCCAAGCAAACAGGCGTCCTTGAAAGCAATGTGAACAGAAAGAAAAGAAGGAATTTCAAAAAATCGCGAGACAACCCGGCATCTTTCGACATGTCGAAACTTTATTCGACTACACGCAAAGGCGGAGAAATCGAGCTTAATTCGTAAGAAAGTAGATACTAATAGAGATAAAAGAAAAATATGGAGATTTTCAATCTTCCGAGTAAACAAGCACCCTTTGAAGCAATGTGAACAAAAAGAAAAGAAGAAATTTCAGAAAATCCCAAGACAACCCAGCATCTTTCGACATGTCGAAACTTTATTCGACTACACGCGGAGGCGGAGAAATCGAGATTAATTCGTGAGAAAGTAGATACTAATAAAGATAAAAGAAAAACATGAAGGCTGTAAAATCTTCCTAGTAAACAAGCACCCTTAAAAGCAACGCAAACAAAAAGAAAAGAAGGAATTTCAAAAAATCGCGAGACAACCCAGCATCTTTCGGTATGCCGAAACTTTACTAGACTACCTTCCCAGGAGCCGCTCTACCGGGACGGATACACCGTAACCCGACGCCCATTATCGTCTCATTATAAAATTCTAATTAGTCCCTCGTGATTTACGGACCGTCTTAAAGAGTCCTTCGTCCTTCATAAAGATCTTTATCGGATCACCTCCCGACGGGAGTCTCTCCCAAAGAATCTGTTTAGCCTTCGGAGCGTCGCGGGATCGTGAACGAGCCCGTGCGCGAGAGAGTACGTCTTAGCCAAGGAAGATCCGAGAGAGAAAGAAAAAGTACAGAAGGACAAGATGAACGTGGAACTTTTCGAAACGAGGAAGCGAGCTGACTAATCGGCTTAATGGAAGAAAGGTCGAGGAGGAAAGTGTGGGAGGATGTAGTAAGAAGATCAAACGTGAAGAATACCTAACTAAAAGTCCGTAACTCACGAATCAGCTGACTCAAAGTGCATCGAAATAATTTCGTCCTACGTCCAGTTGGAACATCCGATCCCAATGGTAATCGTGATTAAAGCGAGGATAACGAGGCATTTTTCAAAGCGGAAATAAATTATTCCTCCCCACCATTCTCGAATCACCAATGCCAGCTCGTTAAGCGTGGCCAACTGCGCCACTTTCTTGCTTATCCATTGATAAATAACAAGCAAGGAGTTTCGCCAAATCTGCAGGCCCAATACTAAGGATCGAGTGGTACGTGCCCACAACCAGGCGCGTCAGCTGATCTCTCACAGGAGGAGGGATGAATGCGATTTAAGAGATGCTTTTTTTAACACCTCTAGAAGGATGGAAGAGAAAGAAGAGGAGTAGGAGGAGAAGAGCAGGCGAAGCCTTTCAAGGTCAGCTTAACCCTTATCCTCCACTTTCTTTCCCCTCTTCTCTTCCTCCTCTCTTACTTCTCCCCTCTCCTCCATCCCCTTTCATCCACTGCACACTCCAGAGGATAATCCTCTTAACTCGCATTTAACAATTTTCATGTGGAAATACCGGTATACATACTCGCGATAGAGCAGAAGAAGGAGAAGCGGAGGTGTGCTAAGTCCAATTTATGAAGCACTCGCGATCCACCGATCGTTTTCCATCCGCACGGTGAGAGACATCGAGACTGAGAATCTTTTCCACTCTGCTACTTTCTCCTTCTTATTTTTCCTCTTCCTTCGAATTCTCTTCGGCTCGTTAAAAGGCCGTTTGTAGGAATGCGTGGAGACACGTTGGGCTAAGAACACGCCGAGGCAAAAAGTATGGAAAAAATGAGAGCAGTGGACGTGCATATGCTCGGTGTTATCTTTGGAAGATTTTTTGGATTGAAGAAATTCCTTTTACCAGGTACACGCCCTTGTCAGTCTTCATCCAGGATTCTTTTAAAGCGAACAAGTCACGGATAATTGGAGCTTGGGATTAAACAGAATCCTTTGCAAATTTGTTTACGCGCGACCAAGAGCTCTCTCCAAAGAGAGTGAGAGGGAGAAAGAGAGAGGCTTGTCTAGTCAGGCGAATCGTTTTACTCGAATCCACGTGAAAATACAGAATTTTACCACCTGGAGATAGGACGGTTGGTGGACCGCAGTGAGTAAAAGAGGGTTGGGAATTACCGCGGTAGATCCATCGGCGCGAACGTAACTCGATAATCCTAGGAGCGAGCGGAACGTTAAAGAGCGCGTAACGCGCCTCGTAAAAAGTTACGAGGCGGGCGGGCCCGCTCCTCGATCCTCGTTCTCTCACCGACATTTTTGTAACAGAATCTCTCCCTCTCTCTCTTCCTCTTTGGCGTCGAAAGTGGACAAGCGTAGGCGCGGGCGCGCGGTTTTATCGTGGAATAGTAATAGCGAGAGTGCCGTGAAAACGAGAGAAACTCGAGATGATGAGAGAGGAACGAGAGGAGGTATGATGAAAGCGGTGGAAGAGCACAGTGTGAGGAAAAGGCGTGGAGATTCGAAAAGAGAAGAGCGAAGCTCGTAGATCGAAAACAACGCAGAGAAGAAGGGATAACCATGGAGAGAGGAAGGAAACTAAGAATTTATTCTATCCTATGGTACGCGCGGAAGAACGAACAAAATATAATAGAGAGTAGTGAAAAGAAAAATTGGAGAAAGAGAAAAAGAACGACCCGAGGATAAGAAAGAAGAGCAAGGAGCAGCACGAGAATGCAGGCAAAAAAAATTGTAATCGACAGATTTAGACTGACAGATTTAAATCACAAAAAAAACTAGGTTAAGAAGGAGAATGATGAAAAGAAAAATTGCAGAAGGATGAAGAGGACGAGTCGAAGGTAGGGAAGAAGAGCAAGGAGCAGCATGGAAATGCAGGTAAAGAGAGAAAGAGAAGAATACAAGAGAGAGAGAGAGAGAAAAGTGAAAATCGCGGAGCGAAAATAAAGAAATGTAAAACAGCGCAAGAAGAAAAAGAAAGTAGAGAAAAAAAGTTGAGACGAGCAACGACCGACAGGGCGCATCGTCGAGAAAGCTCGCCGCTTTTTTCCCTCCGCGATGCACTCGCCTCTCTCGCGAAATGCAATCGTAATTAACCGCTTTTCAGCACCTCCTCCTCGCGCGAGAATTACGAGCGTGCATAAGCGAGGAACCGGAGGAAGAGTCAGGAAGAAAAGGTGGAGGAGGAACGTGTCTTCCATCTCCCTCGTTCACCCACTTCCCTTTTCGCATCTCTTCCACGCTTTCTATCCAGCAAGAGATCCTTTCGCCTCGTACCGATTTATCTTTTTCAAACGCACGCGAGTGGAGCACGTGAAACTCGAATAAAGAAAGTCACAAGAACTTTTCCGAGGCATTTTCGCGAGATCATCGGGAAGAAAGTTCTATCGACCGGAAAAACACTGCCTTGGAACAATATTGAAACGAGCGTATTCGTTTCACTCCACTACCCGTTCCAAGGATCCTCGTTATTCTCCACGGACTAAGAGATCCTTCTACGAAGATCTCATTGAATTCTCCCTTTCTTTCTTACCTCCGTTCTTTCTCTGTCCCATCCCTCACGAGGGACAGGATCACGAGGAGGAACTGAAAGAAACCAACTTTGTTTCCTCTCTCTCTTTCTCTTTCTCTCGTGCTCGTCCGCCAAACGATAGGCGAGACGCGCGCTCACGACACGACCATTTGCACTTCCGCGAAACGGATTAATCTCAGTGGCCAGAGTGTCGAAGGGACTTACGACCGGTTCGCGCTTCCACGACGACAACTACGACCGCGGCCACGACGAGCGCAGGACTTCTCGCAGGCTCCTGGAGAATGGATGGACCCGCGAGAAGAAGAAGAGAGAAGAGAAAAAAACGTGTCGAAGGCTGCTGGCCAACGGCACGACCAGTTAAGCTCACCACCTTCCTACCCCTCTCCGTTGCCGACGGATCGTGTATTCTTGGTACCGGATTTTAAAATTTTCTTTTTTTACAAGCCAATGAATTTTTCGAAGCACGATACTGCACGGTGAACTTCGTCGAATATTTGCGGAACGACGAAGTATTTACAATGATCGATAGAATGATATTTGCATAATTTAGTAGACGGTGAAAAATGAAATTCTGATTTTTTTTTTTTACTGGACCTGATACGAGCTCTCCTCCTACTTACCTTTTTACTCTCTGATTCCTTACTTCTTCGTGAAAACTGACGTCACAGAAAGCAAAAAGAAGGATCATGGGCTCGAGCCACCGGCTCTTTAAAAGCTAAAGAGAAACAGAAGAAGAGTGACTAGTACCGAAGATAGTAGAGAAGGAGAGGGAGAGTGGAACACGAGAGCGGAAGGATCGGTCTTTAAGGTGTCCCCAGCATTGGCTCCTGGTCGTGGAAGCGTCGTAAGTCACGTTTAATCCTGGGGAGAGATATCGAATTTCTGCCTCGGATTCGTCCTCGTCTCGGGTACTTAAAGGAGAAAGAAAGAGTGAGAGAAAAAAAAGAGGAGACTTGGCGTTAAATGAGAGGATAAAAGAGAAGTCTCGGGACCTCGTTGAAGTACCAGTAACGGTTGCTGAATAAATTTGCGATAGAGAAGGGTCCATTTAAAAGATTTATTTTCTTTTCACGCGTTAAATCCGACGTCACTTCCAAAAAGTTCTTACGGAGTATCTTGACGCCTGTCACTGTCTCGTGAGGTGAAAATTGCGCAAGGAAAATAAAAATATTTGTCGCATCGTTTCTAAAACCATCAGCTCACCTGGACTTCATCCCTCGAACGTTCTCTCTCTCTCTCTCTCTCTCTCTCATTCTTTCATTTAGGATACTTTTTATCCTCCATTTCACGCGGCACAACGTCAAACGAGTTTTAAAAGCGCGCAATTCTCATCCCTCGGGCACGGTCGCAGAGCAGCTGGCTAAAATGTAAAACGGTCCGTGATTTACGAGCCGCTTTTGCCCACCTCCTTCTCTCTCTCTTTCTCTCTCGCTACTCTTCCCACACGTTTCGTGGGTGTCTCGAACTCATGTTTATATTAGCCAGCAATAAGTGACAGGGCGGTATGCGCGCTCATTTTGCAGGCGTAAACGTGAGTTACGGTTCTCGTGCTTCCTGAGAGTCCGGCATTCGAGCTATGGATTCACGAACCTGAGCCTTTCGAGATCGTGCCTAATCATAGAAGTCGTCCTTGAACGGTCCAGACGATGCATCTAAGCATCGAGAGTTTCCATGAAATCCGAGAAGGAACGGTGAGAAATAGTCTCTAAGAATCATATCTCGCCTGCTAACGTTTTATCCGATAGCATTGGAGACTTCTACGAGATACAGAGAATAAACAAATAGAATCTTTCCACGAATTTCTAAACTGAGCCCAGAATTTGATTCGAAAGACGAGCCAAAGGTGATTGATGAAGAGTGGAAGAAAAGATTTCTTCGTATTCTCGAAGGACCTTGGCTAAACTCTCGACAATTCCCACAGTCGAAGAGCAATTGCTTCGCCCTCGTCCTATTAAAGACGGGAGCCTCGGAGGCCCGAAGCGTGCTATAAATCCTGCGCCAGGTCTGCTCTTAATCTTGGATTAAATTTCGCGTGAAAATTGCGCAACCGACGCAATCCCTTCTCTCTCTCATTCATACATTCTCTCTCTTTCTTTCTCACTCTCGCAGTAGCAACAGTGGCGATACTCGCTCGCGAGAATAATCCGCCATTTTTACTCTCCTCCGGTGCTGCCTGTTCTCGCGGCCGGGCCCTATCGCGTTAACATCCCGGGGCTCAGCTTTACGAAGGCGAACCCGAGACTGTTTAAAGACAGCTCCGGTGGTGGTGGCTAGTGGCACGCGATATTATCTCGACCCACCGGTGGTGCCTTTTGTCGCGCACCCACTGTTAAGCACCGAACTCTCGAATTCTTTTTCTTTTTCCTCTTCTTCCTTTCGTTCGTAGCAATCGAAGCCGACGTCGGCCTATTGCCAAAGCTCCCAAGTAGGATTGTATCACCGCGCGATACCATTGTAGATACAATGCGTATCTCTCATACACGCTGTTCACTCTCACCCTCCTTCCATCACGTCTGAGATTATCTCAACGTTATATCAATCTCCAGGTGGATAGTTGGTGATTTATTCGATCCGCGATATCCGACGATCTACTTGCCTATCTATCCATCCATCAGCCACGGTCCAGTCGTTTATTTAGCTGTCCGCTAGTCGCTGACTCTCTCTCTCTATCTACTCGCGCTTATCTACAGGATTTGCTTGGAATAGTTTCGGTTAAGTAGTCCCGACCGGTGCGCAGTCGCCAATTATTCGTTTGGGGTTTAACTCAGGCGGGGTTATGGGTCTACGAGTTATCGGTTCGTCGATCGAAAGCATTTAACTAATCGCCCCTATCCGTCAATCTATTCTTTCGTCGATGTCCGATAACTTGGACCGATATTCCTGAACTCTTACGTTCACGGACCGGTGATGCGTCTTGCGTTATCGTCAGCTACAGCGGAATACTGTTTCAGAAGAAGCTTCTTGAACTGTAACAGACTCGTGGTTTACTTTTGCATCGTGTCGACGTTCACCTTGCACGATTGCGAAACTGCTACAGATCGTGAGAGAGAGAGAAAGAACGGAATTGAAGAGCGGAGAGCCGTGAGGAGAGAACGAGAAAGAAGATGTGAGCAGACGATCGCGTGCGCGCCGCGGCGATAATAATTAATCCGGGCGAAACGAGTTTATTCGGCGAGCGCGCACGAGAATTAATTTACGAGCTTGGGCCATGCTCTTGATCGTCGGGCCAAACAACTTGGTCCACCGATCGAACCAGCGAGCACGAAGAAATTCGACAGGCGCCACGCGGGTCGCGAGTCACCGACGTTCGTCGTTACTCTTTCGATTTCGGTTGATCGGACGAGACTATCAAGATTTTTCTGTTGGAAAGGGGAGCTGACACGAATATTTGGGCGTCGTTCTCATTCGTGCCCTCGCGAGGATGAGCTACTTATGATTAAGAGTTATGTGATCTCTTGAATTATGCTCTTGTCTGGTTTATGAAATATTTCTCGATTCTCTCTACGAGCATCCTGCACCTCCACCTCATTCTCTTCTTTCTCCGTGTCCATCGATTTCGTTCGATCGGATCAGTCTATGGAGTTTACTCATCTGCGAAGATAAAGTCCTAATTTGAATATTTGAGTGTAATTTTTTTTAGTGCCCTCGTGACGATATTCCACTATGATTGAATGTTATGTGATCTCTTGAATTACGTCCTTATCCACTTTACAAAATATTTCTCGATTCTCTCCACGAGCATCCTGCACCTCCACCTCCTTCTTTTTTTTCTCCGTGTCCATCGATTTCGTTCGATCGGACCAGTCTATCGAAACTTATCTGCAAAGACAGGGTTATAATTCGAATATTTGGGCGTCGTTTTCATTGATGCCCTCACAAGGATAAGTTACTTATAATTAAGGCTCATGTGATCTCTTGAATTACACCCCTGTCTTCTTTACAAATATTTCTCCATTCTCTCTGCCATCATCCTTCACCTTCTGCTCCTTCTCATCCTCACCATCATTATCATCATTCGAACGGTATCCATTGCCAATCTGAAACAGGCACTGTCTTCTGTATTAGTTTTCAGACAACCCTAAATTTAATATACTCTGGGTGTAAATACACGTATTCGATCTTTTCACTTTGCTTGTTTCTTACGTATATCCACTCTTCTCTTTGGAGATAGAGTCCTGATTCAAATATCTGGGTATCGTTCTCCTTGCATGCCCTCACGACGACGGGCCACTATGATTAAGAGTTATGTGATCCCTTGAATTACACTCTCGTCCCCTCCACGAATATTTCACAACTCTTCCCCCACCGAATCATCGTCCTCCACCGCCTTGTCTATCGTGGTCCCCTTCTGTTAATTTTCGACACCGCCCCCGGAGCGAGATGGTAATTTATACCGGGAACGGGAGGAAATTTAAGCGGGGCCCTGCTTGCCTCGTGCCTCACCGAGATACAATTAATTGACGACGAGGGTGAGGTAGGAGGAGGGTTGGGAGATTTAGGGAGTGAGTTGACGCGGGAGGACGAGCGGAGAGAGTTTGAAGAGAGAAAGACAGGAGGAAGAACAAAGTTTGTCCCACGGCTGCTTCCTGAGTGGAGGCAGAAACAGTAGAGGATGGAAGAAAAAGTGGGGGCAGGTGTGACTAGATAATCGCCTAAGTGACTTATAAACTCATAACAATTAAAACTAATAATAACAAATATTTGAGAGACAGGAGGAAATGCAAAGTTCGTCCCACGGTTGCTTCTTGAGGCAGAGAAACAGTAGAAGATGGAAGAAAAAGTAACTATAAACTCATAGAAACTCAGAACAAATAAAACTAACAATAAAAAAATAATTTACAGCGCAAGGATCTTTCTTCTGTTAACACGTTGACTGCCACGGAACATTGAATTTTGGCGACTGTTTAGTTACCTATCTAAAGCGTCAGTTATACTTCCAAATACCTATTTTGATCATTTATAATCAGGCACTGAAACCGTCACCCGAATTCGGGTGACGTAGCAGTCAACGTGTTAAAGAATAATTAAAAAACCGATCAACGCGTGTGAGAATATTTTAGAATCTGTATAAACCCGTGTCATTAATTCAAGATTATATAAAAAAGCAACTGCGTCGGTGAACTGTTCTCACAGCAAAAGTATGCGGATGATGAAAAATCTCGGAACAAAAAAGAATTGAAGGAGGGTGTGTGCATTGGCAGCCGGAGAGAGATTGAAGGGAGATACAGGGAGAATGCAAAGTTTGTCCCACGGCTGCTGCTCCCTCGCTGTGGTGGCGGGGGTGGAGAAGCGGGAGCAGACGCAGCCACCTCATCGTCTAATTGATATACATCAGGCTAATCGGTGAATCTCGTCGCCGGAGCGGTAACAAGAATCAATTAGCGACATTTAGATCACGGCCATTTCACGACGCCACGATGTAAAATTACTTGTGACGGACGTTTTCTCTCGGGGGCAGAAAGATGGATTGGTGGTTGCACCGACCTTGAGTAAATCGTCGAACAACGAATGCAGATCCCCTATACCCTCCACCGAGGACTGTAGAATATTATCCTACTCAACAAAAAATATTATCCTTATTATTCGTTACGTTACATGAAAAAATGAGATCCTAATTTAACGAATCTCCACAGCAGATGTGCATTCTTGATGCACAGTTAGACGAATCTTTCAATTTCAAACGTAATCGCTTACATTAAAGAGGCCAACTGTTCCTTAAATTCCAACTGAATTCACTTCTCCTGCCCACTTATTAGCTCGACGCGTGATCTTATCACTTAAATTCCACCGTTTATTACCAATTTTATTCTTCGACTTTAATAACGCGCACCTGCACCTGGGCGTGCACACCAGATCCTACATATTCGCTCGAACACTTATCTGGTATTCGTTAATCTCGTTATTCGAAGTAGAGTTCGTTGGTACGCACATTGTTGATTCGTTCGCTCGGAGAGAACCCGAGGGTGGCGAACATTCGTTGATTTTATGCAAAAGCGAGCTCTGTCCTTTCGTTCGAGAAGCGCGAACAGGACAGGCGGTGAGCGAGAACAAGAGATTGGAAATATGCGGAGTGATTCGCGCCTGCGCGCCACGAGCTTATTGCCTACAATTGATTTGTCAGCGAGTTATTAACATATTGACGATCGAACGGATCACCTCCTCCAGAGCGGGGTGCGATCGTGCCGCACCACACCTCGCTCCGCCATTTTTTTCGCTTTCACTCGTTGCACGCTGTTCGTCCGTGAGAGATAATAACAAAAGTCACGCGCACGTAGTTACAGCGTGGAAATCGTGTCTAAGAATCGAACGAATATTTGTTAGTGACATTTTCTCCTGTTCGAATCAGATCGTTCGACGTCTGTCTTTACCACTTTTCTCAGGTGCGTGGCCGGTTTTACCATTAGGTGAACTTAGGCGAGTGCGCCCGCGGCGCCAGAATACGCGGGCGCCAAGCTCACTCGTAAATAACGAAAGGACAGATTGTTAAATCCTGCGAATTTTTCTTTTCATTCTAAGTAAATGTCACGGAGGAATCCGCTTGCCGCACGATGCCCTTGGGACTCAATTTATTCCGGAGTAGTAGCTTTAATTAAGGAATAATTATAAGCAAAATCGAAAGCCGCTTATAAATATCTTTATCTTAATCGTGCCTATTTTTTTATATATATCATGGTGCAAGGATGAAAATAATAAGCCGATTAAAATTCTTGGGTACGGCAAGAGCGCGTTTATCTTTTACTTTACTGGAAATAAAAAATAAAAATGTGTCGAAGCTCGTCGAGGGCGCGTCGAGGGCGAACCTCGTAAATTCGCGTAATTGTCCCAAAAGGAATATACACGTAGTAGGTACTCGACCAACTTTCGTCTATCAACGTGTCGATCGCGGCACGGCCCACACGAGCGCACCGAATCTCCAGCTCTCGTTGCGCTCTCGTACGTTTTTATCATCGCGAGAAATCGAGACCTGATTTCAATTATCCTTATAGAGAGCTAGGCAAGCTTTTGCGGGGAGACCGTTGCTTTTCTCCCTCGTTTGACGAACCCGAGAGCCAATCAAGCGGTATCTGAGATCTGCTCGCTTCGCGGCCGCATTCCGCATTCCGCGGGCCGCACTCGTTTGCGTTGTTAAGATTATCACCATCGAGCACCGCGAGGCAAAGGTGGCAGTGCAATGAGCGTCCGAGTCGGTGGTACAAAGGAGGAATAAATTGATGCGAGAGATTCGAGAGAACGCTTATCAACTTGCCCCGATCTTCTTCCACGATTTTCTGAGATCATTCCAATCCAAAATTTTCCAATGATCTGACATTTATTCGTTTCGCGTTCTTCTGCATCTTAAGTTTATCCTCCTCTATCTTTGTTACTTGTAAAGTTTAATTTATTTTTCTCAAAGACTCACTGATAGTTATGTGTTTTTTGTTCTGCCCTTCTGTCTTTTCAATTTGTCCTCCTCTATCTTCACCAACCGTAACGATTGATTTATTTTTTGCAAACACTCACTGATATTTATGTTCCTTTTCTTCTGTCCTTCTGTCTTTTAAGTTTCTCTTCCTCTATCTGCACCAATTGTAAAGATCGATTCATTTTTCGCAAACACTCACGAAGATCGTCGTCCACTTTAATCCACTAACCTTCTCCACCTTATTCTCCTCTTCTCCCTGCGCTTTCTCTCTCAAGACTCCTTTTACCTCACCGCTTCATTCCTCCATCCACTAACCGTTTCCACTCCCGGCTTTCACTCCCTCAACGGCTCACTCTGAAAGCGTCTTGCTCTCGCGAAGGATTTGATTGATTTCATAAATCTCAACGGAGAACGTGCCCGCAGCCGTAGAAATTGAGGAAACAAGCGACACGCGTGTGCGTGCGCGTCAGCTTGATCAGTGGGTTACCCATAACCCCGCGTGTCTCGGTACCCCGAGGCACTTGCGCAAGATTAGGATTAGGTCTCCACGGGATTAGGATAAGATTGGAATGCATACGCCGCTCGTGTACGCCCAGTGAGAAACGCAAAACGGCGCGAGAGTGTGTTTAAGCTCGAGCACGAGCGTGTTTTGTTACGCGCCCAGGAGAGAAATTATTCGTGCTAGGTTGTTAGCTGTAACGGGACACCATACTGTTCGATGAGTTTAAGAAAGGATTCTTGTGCGACTAACGTAAAATCGAGTGACTTCCACGATTTCCTTTTAGACCATCCGTCACGAAGATTTAATCGATTCTAAAGGAGAAGCAAGTGAGATTAGAAGCATTCCGATGTTTAGAAAAGAAGAATCTACTTTTACCGTAGATTTTTAATGGTGTCGGTAGTTCTTAGAAAGGATTCTTGTGCGACTAACGTATAATCGAGTAATTTCTTTTTATACCATGCAACGGATCGAGTCAATTTCGAGAGAAGCACGTGGAATTAGAAACAGTGTTTGGAAGAAGGATTCTACTTTTGTCGTAGATTTTAATGGTGTCGGTAGCTCGATTAAAATTGCCTAATGTAAATAGAGGTTTCATGAAAACACAGAGAAATCTGGAGAAACGAGCATCGACTTTTTCAAGATACAAGAAACATCGAGAAAAAGTCCCTCGTTATTGCTCCAGTGTGGTCCACGTTTTAAATCCTCTGGAGTCCTTGTAGGCTCATCAGCGACGATTCAGAAGTGGCCCGTGTAATTGAATGGGATCGTCTAAGAGACATTAAAGTAAACTCGAAGGAAATGCATTAACTTCGCTCCACAAAAAAGAAGGAACGCAAGCGAGTTCTTAACGCGACGATTTTCGTGTGAAGAATGCCGAGGGATTAATTAAGAGGGCCGTAACGTTTTATTAGACGCCGTTAGATCGAGCTAAACACAATTTTTACGGCGATGCTCGGCCGTTGGTGGTGCGATCGGTAATATAATTAAATCTGACGGAGGAGCGATCGAGAGTACACTAACTCGATTCAAAGTCGATTCATTCGAGAATCGGTGTACGCAGGCGAGCCTCGTAGCCGGTGCGATTAATTAAAGGAATCGTAACATTTTATTAGCCGCGATACGTTTGCTCGTGAAAGAGAAAAGGGAGAGAGAGAAAGAAACGAAAAAGTTTCAAGCACAATTAACATGAGCCTCGCCCCATTCGGTCGCGCGTTACGCCAGTACTCTCCGCCCGAGCTTCTTATCTTTGTCGATAACCAAAACGACCCCGGTGGCTCGATTAACTTCCACGTTAATTGGTAAAATCCATCCTAACGATTTCCAATCGCGAGGAAACTTGGACGAATGGTGAACGAGCCTCGTCGAGCACTCACGGATTCTCTCCACTCGGGGAGATCGTTCGTCCAAGAGCGAAAATTATGCTCACTGCCTTGCACCCACTTACATCACAATTCTCTCTCTTTCTCTCTCTCTCTCTCTCTCTCTCTCTCTCTCTCTGTTTCGATGATCAGAGTGGCGAACAGGACGCGTCGAATTTTATCGTCCCGATAAGCAAAATGGCCGCCGATAACGGGGTAGGAGGAAGGTCGAATTAATTCAAAGATAATCCATTAAAGTTCCCCTCGCGGTCTCGATGTCTCGAGACGAGTTCGACTAACCAGAGAGGGTAGCGGTTATGAGTATTTGTCGAGATTTTTAGAGAGTGAGAGAGAGGAAGAGAGAGAAGGGTCAGGACAAAAAGAACGTCGTGAAGTAGAGAGGAGGGAACGACCGATCCTCGTAGGAATTAATGAGGATCGTTAAATTCGTTCGATTATTTTCCAAAAGGACGTGCCTCTTGCCTTTCATCCTCCACCCTTCTCCTTTCTCCTTCTCTCTCTTCTTCTTTCAGTCGTTCGGTACAACTACCTCGCGCACGTCTATACTCTCTAAACGTCTGCTACGTATAATACACGAATTCGCATTTAATATGGAATTCTGGCGTTATCTTAATTTCGAGGGCCTCATCCTCCCTGGAGCTGTTCTTCTTAATATTGTTATAGTCGTTATAAAAGTAGAGATATCAGGCGACGAGGAGATTTTAAGAGTGACGAGTGCAGTCTCTCAATTTTCTCCTAACTAATTCAACGACCATTCAATTCAGAACCACTAGTGGCTAAGAAAAAAATTCATCATTTTGTTACTACTACCACTCTCATCATCACTCCTGCCGTTCTCCATATCACTCGTAACGAAAGTACAGCTTCCAAACTAATTCAACGATAATCCGAATCGGCACCACTAATGGCCAAAAAAAAAATTCATCTTCTTGCTTCTACTACCATTCTCATCACCACTCCTGTCGTTGTCCATGTTTCTCGTAACGAAAGTACAGCTTCCAAAATAATTCAACGATAATGCGAATCGGCACCACTAGTGAGCAAGAAAACAAATTCGTCGTCTTTCTTTTGTACTACCACTCTCGTCACCGTTGTCAACGTCATGTCGTGTATATGCGGTTCGTAATCCGCGAAACGCATCGCGTGGAACAACGAAGGCCGCAAAGTGTCGTAACGATGGGAGCGGCTTATGATATTTTATTTCTGCCTCGCGCTTTGATGGCTCCTCGAGGTCCGCCAGGCGCTAAAAGCGACTGCGCGCGCTCGAACCGTCCGGATTAAAGAGAGAAGCCTCCTCTTTCTTCCATTCGCTCTTCCTCCCCTCCTCCTTTTTCCCATTCACTCTTTCGCATCCGCGTAATGCTCCTTGAATTCTTTACATCTCGTCGCTAAGCGACATTTTTCGACGTGCCTCGTGGCATCCTGTAGAGGCCAACTGGTACGAGGCAGACTTGAAACTGAAAACGGTCAAGAAGAATTAAAGATAATTTACGCGAAGATCAATTAATAACAGACGTATCGATGAAAATTCGTCTTATGATCTACATTTATAACGAAAGCATTAATTTAATGGACTACGTTAGAACAATTAATTAAAATATATTAATTTAATATTACGCACACACTCTCGACATCTTACGTCGAGGCGTTCGGAACCATCAAACAAAGAATCGGCGCTGCCGATGTCGCTAAAAGCGTGTCGCAGCGCGCGTACCCTAACCCTACACGTTGAGTGTGGGGCAAACGGTTAAATATGAAATATAACCTTAAAATTTCTCTTACCTTTGAAAATAGGAACATATTCCTTAAATCCAATGCTTTGTAAAAATAGCTCACAAGTTTCGTCCATATTTGATAATGTGTATATGCATCGAGACTCGTTAGGACTCGCAACGCTCGCAGTGCCGTACGCGTAATCCACTAATTGTAAGATGCCATTTGTCGCGCGGCTACTTTCATTGTCTGTATATCGCACAACTAAACATTATGAATCTCTTAACCATAATATTTGTTCCTCAGACCACGACCGAAAGATAACAATATTCCTTCGGTTGTGGCAACCATATCTGAATATATACCAACAGAACATTACATATCATTAGTATTACAGTTGTGACAACTGAATACATGAGCATGTATGAACAGCAAAATTTTAATATAATATCAGTTTAATTTTATTTCACATTCATTTCTTCTATATTCAGAGAGTATGTGGATGTAGCAACCATAGTATTTTTCTCCGTGTACAATTAAATTTCTCCTCGTTACAGCCTGCGACTGCCATCTGATCGGAGCATCGGGTAAGACCTGCAACCAGAGCACCGGACAGTGTCCTTGCAAGGACGGCGTGACCGGTACCACCTGCAACAGATGCGCACGAGGTTACCAACAGAGCAGATCGCACATAGCTCCTTGCATCAGTGAGTATATCAAATTTTCCATGACACTTCTACCACGATTCTTGTCCGTCGAAAACGTCGCCTTCTACGAAGACCAAGCTATAAATCGCGAAAGAGAAATCTTATCCGATCCTAAACAATCTGAGAATGAGGAGAACGAGAGTGCTTCGACGTTCCCTTTGGAAAATCAATCTCAATAAATCCCAAGAGAGCCGGCAGCCAAGAAAATCGAGGAAACAGGAGGAAAACACACGGGAGGGATCAACGTCCCCTGAATCGATCTTAGTAAATCGCGAGGGTCTTCCGTGCGATCGAGAAAACTCGTGGAAGGCACGTAGGAGGTTCAACAACCCCAGGAGCCGCTCCGAATAAATCGGAAGGCACGCCAGCAACGAGGGAAGAAGCACGAAAGGAAGGGTGGGAGCTCGACGTTCTCCAAATCGATTTCGATAAATCGAGGAGGAACCTCACGTTCGATCATTCGGCTCTTCTATTCGACGAAGCAAACGGTATAGAAAAATTACGATCTTCTACTCGCGATTAATCGTTTCGTGAATTTCTCGGATTCTCTAGGTATCACTAAATTTCTGTTCTTTTTCTTTTTCTTCTTGTTAGAAATCGACGATTTTAATTTCGCCATTAAGATGGAACACGATACACGCCAGTTGTTCACGATAAAGTAAAATTTTAACTGTTAAGAGTGATTTGTTCGTTATCCATTCGTTTTAATGAGTAATCCACAGAAATTCATTTCCGTAGAAAAATCGTCTATAAAATCCACTGTATCTTAAGATTGTCTATTTTTTTCCAAGTACTGTTGATACGATATTCCCTCGTGAAATTTGCTTCTCTCCGAATGAGAATCGAAGAACGATTAAGAACGAGTGTTACTCGAATTTTTGAAATCTCGAACTACCGAAACTGACTGCTCGAGAGGTGTTGGAGGTAGC
Organism: Tiphia femorata; assembly: GCA_944319695.1. Classification (NCBI taxonomy): domain Eukaryota; kingdom Metazoa; phylum Arthropoda; class Insecta; order Hymenoptera; family Tiphiidae; genus Tiphia; species Tiphia femorata. The sequence continues at coordinate 7,662,018 of OX090896.1, read as the reverse complement.
TCGAAGATTATCGGTGTTGTGAGAAGGGTGAGGAAGGTGGGGCATTTGCGAGGCAGACGATCACAGGCTGCCGGCACCGAGAGTGATGGATTGATCGATCCGCCGGGACAAGTCCCCACGGATCTCGACGAGAGATCGCACGCTTGTCCAATTAGGCGAAATTTGCGAAAACGAGAGGAGGGGCCGACGCGCCGCCACGGCCGGCTGCTGTTCACCGACCACGAGGATCCCCTCGATAATCTTCGTCGCGCTCCTGCGTATCTCTAAACCGCCTGCGAGCTTACTTCTTTCTCTCCTGAAGCTTGAAAAAAAAAATCCAAGGGTCGTCGACCTCTGGATCTCGCTCGTGCAACGAGATCACAGTTTTCAAATACATAGGGCCGTACTCTCACCCGTCCTTTAGCAGCGCTCGGACTTTAGATGGGCTTTAAAAATATGCATACGTATGCATGTTCATGTCCACACATGTCTATAAAACGCATCTAAAGTCCGAGCGCTGCTAAAGTACAGGTGAGAGTTAACATATCACGCCCTTCCAAAAGTTCCATCGAGAAATCTCGTCTATGCAAAACTAACAAGCTACACTGTTCTTTATCGAATTTACACGAAGGCTCCGATAATTTCTAATAAACAAAGACAGATTGACGATAAATATTGTACAGTTTACAAATCCATTCTTGCTACGTGAGAACTAGATGAAGGAACTTTTGAGACGAGGCTGAATAACTCCTTCGAGTGGAGTTAAGTTAAAAGTTATTCTCTCGCCCTACGAGATTCCTTGGTCTCGACACGGCCCTCCGTGTAATTCTTCCGTCTGCTTTTCAGAAATTCCGAGGGTCGTGCAAACTCAGGGGACCGCAGGGGAGGAGAGTGGCGAGCACGAGGACGACGACGACGAGCGCGGTTACGACGGGCGAGCCGGTAAGTGACTGCCAAGTAAACCAGGATGGCCAACCATCCGTCCGTCCGGATTCTTCCCTCGTACTCGACATTCTCGGCCGAGTGTGTGTCTCGTCGTGGGCCACTCGACGCGTAAAATGCTGCTGTCCTCCTAGTGAACACTTCTCCGGGACCTGCGAGGTCCACGAGAGTCCGCGGCAGAAGGAACACGAGAAAGAGAAGAGAACGGAACAAAGCTGGATGTAACGAAACCCATTAACTCGATATTAATATGGTCTCGAGCACGGTGGATCATTTTCAACCGCACTGAGAGAAAAAAATGGTTGGGTTTACTATAATCTCACTATATTTTATAGTTAGATTTGGCGTCAAACATATTTTTATAGTTCACTTAACCATACAAAATATAGTAGAATGAACGATGTATACAAATGGTTGTATTATTAACTATTACCTTTGTTCTTGTTACCATATGTATAGTAAAATATGCTATGTGAATATAGTTAGTTCTATCACTATGTATGAAATATTCTGGTAATATTAACTATATAACATAGTTATTTTTCTTACCATTATATATTTTCGACCATACTATATTTTTAGTTGAAATAACCATAATTTTGAGTAAAAACATAATATGGTTGGTTATACTATGCCTCTATCGTGATCATTACCGACATTATGGTAACATTTACCATAAATATGATATTTCCAACTATAATTTTATTACTATACTATTATAGTTAGATATATCATATACTTTTCTCTCAGTGCGATGCTCTCGTGAGAACGGACTTCTCTTTTATTTCTCGTCGATTTTCCAAAACCAAAAAGGAACACTGCAGTTTCGATTTGTTTCCAATCGGGAGCGAAATAAGGTGCACGAGCATAGATATTTAATGAACGAACAATCGCGCATTGTATCCACAACGGTACCCGTAACCGATAATTCGTTATCGATTGTTGCACGCTGTCGAAAATTATTGCAGGCCGCTGCCATTATCGCGGCTAATTATGCAGTCGTTACTGCGAATTTAATTAATCGGGACAGCGGAAATATTTCCTGCAAAATTCACATTCATCCTGACGATTATTCGCATGGACGAATTCAACATAATTGTTGATTAATACGGACGCGCGTCCGAATTAGTGCAGCCAACAGAATGAATTCGTGAGATTTATCCGATGCAACCTTGGCATTTGTCTACGCGATCGATTATTATTCTAAATTCAATTATGAGCTTACGTTTGTAAAAGAGAAAGAAGGCATTCTTTCGACCGAAAGAACAGCTAAAGTGCCTTCGGCGTTCTTACGTTTCTCTTCGCTCCGCCTTCACTCTCGACTTTTTCACTAGCACGCACGCCGAAAGAATCACCAAACTCTCCGAAAGTATCCACGAAGCGAAGTTACTCGAGGAAGAAAGCGACGGGTCTCCATCTTCATTCTCTTTCTCGTCCTACGCCTCCTCTTCTCTCAATTTCCTCGACGAGGCCTCCCCAGGCTCTCCGAGAAAATTGATACGCTGGTATAATGTTCCACTGCGCGACTCTAATGCGAACGAATAGTTTACGACGGGCGCGCTAATTGCGCCGTAAAATTCTAGAAAAATTACCGGCCCATCGAACATCGTTTTCTGGAATTTCTCGGAAAAAGGAGGATACCTCGAGAGAAAAAGAACAAGAGAGAGAGGCAGAGAAGAACACACTAAAAAACAAAGAAAAAGAAGACCAAAAGAAAGTATAATAAGAGAAAAGAAGAACGAGCGAAGAGAAAAGTTACTAAAAGGAGCATTTAAAAAAAAAAGCGAATTGCGCGTGTGCGAGCAAAAAGGATCAAAAGCGCATCGCGCGTCGTTGTAGCAATTATCTTTCGCGCGCATTTTTAAAGAGAGCTCAAAAGTATGAGAAGGAAAGAAAGAGAGAGAGAAAGAAGGAAGAAAGTGAAGGGCAGAAAAGCAGTGGATAGACGTCACGTGGCAGAGCGGAATGTAAGCGCGATATTAATTTAGTTGACGCGGTGAGAAGAAGGTGAGGGACGTGAGAGGGACAGGACGCAGGACTAAAGAGAGCGAGAGGGCTGAGAATTAGAGAAGCAGGAAGAAGATGGAAGGGAGAAAGGAAGACGAAGGGGTTGGTACGTCTAGCCGGTTGCGAGCAACCTCTCAGCCACCCCTAATGGCTTAATTAAAACTACCCTCGCTACCAGCCTCGCGTTTACTCCGACGTTTCCAACGGCCTACTCCAATGGTTCACCTCCTCCTTCTCCTCCTCCAGTACCGGAAGCCTACAGTTTCTGCCTGTCGTATTTACACGGTAGAGACGTTCGATTCCGCGGACGATCAATTTTCATCTGTGCAGTTTAAAAAAGTAAGGATTTACGATCGAAGTATAGACTTATATCAATCTTCTCTTTTTCATCGAATGGATTTTCTAAATTCGACGGATTGTCCGTATCGCACGTAGTCCTGAAACGATCGCACGAAACGTTACACGAAAAATGGTTAAATCGAGAGTCCAAGATCAATTCGCTTTCCGTACCCTCTAACGAGTTTCCACTCGGCACCATCCTTTCCTCCTTCATTCTCTTCACTCGGCGTGACATCGACAGATCGATCGAACCTTCCACCTCCGAATTTTACGTTGGTCGTTATGCCTAAATTACGAGGAGCCCACTGGAGGAATGGGTCGCTCGGAGAAAGGAGAATTTTAAGGGTGAGTTGTGGGGTAGGTTTTCGTCTTGCTCGAAATTGATCCACCGTCTATTAAACGACAAATTATATCGATCGACGATCAATAAATCACTCGAAAACTAATGAACTTGTAGATATCAATTTTAGAAGCCAAACGCTTTTAAAACAATTACAATTAGTACCTCGTCCCTATGAACTATCTTTCAACTAACTCAAAACAATTCTTAATCAACGTTAAACCACGTCGATTCTCAAGAAGTGTACTAAATCACGCGTAGACAATGTAGACATCCAAAATGACCAACTACTGCACGAGAGTTGAGGAAGAAGCAAATCCAGACTGTCTCACGCGTCGCTTTGGTTATCGCGGCTCGAAGAGCGGGCCGTTCCTCATTGAATCGAATAGAAATTTTCCTCCCACGTCTCGCTCCATATAATACCGAGCCGTGGAGATTGCATCGCGACAGCTTGTACCGCGGGCGCGTGAAATATCGGCGCGTAAAGGCGCGCCGGGCCGTAATCGAATTTACACCTGGCGGGGGAGGAGGTGAAGGTTCCGAAGGTGGTGGAGGCACCGAAGAAGGTGGCGAAGGCACGGAAGGAGAAGGTGGAGGCGCAGACGAAGGTGAGACGATCGTGCGCGGCGCAGCTGTAAATTCTTGTGGGAAACTAGGCGCGAGAAGCAGGCGTAAATTGTCGTCCGATAAGCGGAGGAAAGGAAAAGCTGCTGACGCTTGGATCTGTGCGATCTGCCGTGCTCTCTCGCGCCATGGACCTGCACTGGAGGATTTAGATTGTGAATTGGCGCGATGACGACTGCCTCGGTTAGAGGTGAAATTCGGTACGTGAATTAGAATCCTCAGCCTCTAGAGGGGAATTCAGAACGTGAATTAGAATGTTAGAATTTAGAGCGCCTCTAGGAGGGAGACATTAGAATGTTCGGTGAATTTAAGCGCGGCTTCTAATCTCACCCGCGCCACTACCGTTCAAATGGCAGGCGCGTAATTAATTCTGGTTCCTTTCCAAAAGCAATGTCGTTAATTGCACAATGAGAATGTTAATAGTGTAAATGACGCGTTGTGTAAGATAAATGATAATATGAAAGTAAGAGAGTAGTTAACGCTATTTCTACCGGACTTTTGTATATACCTATTTCGACCAGGAGGTGTCTTTTTGGGTCCAAGATGAGCTGCAGGAAAATGATACCGCTAAATTAATCAACAATTAATATACGAATAGTGAAAGAATTAATCGAGGAAAAATGATTCAACCTGGAAAACAAATTTAGAACACAATTTGAGAAGGTGTCTTTTGACACCTTTGGTAGAAATAGTGTTAAGAGTGTCAATAATTACGAGTATATATTGGATTCTTTTGAACCGATGATCTCGTAATTGTCCTCGTTCTTTTCTTTCACGAAGCAACTCATTGTTCCACGAGTAATGCGAAACAACAGCCCTAAGGATACTTCTTCTTTGCCACGAAGAGCAACCGCAAGTTTCGTACTGGTCAGCACCGTGCGGAATCATTCCTCCTCCACCTTCTCCTTCGTCCTTTCCTTCCTGCTCCTGCGTCTGCGTATACCTCGCCATATGCATTCCGCGTCACGAATCGCATCTATATGTTAATGCGGAACGCAACCGCGCGCGTAATTCTCGCCTCGCGCACCCACGCGCAGCTTCGAGGAAAGAAAGAAGGAAGGAGTATAAGGAGAAAGAGAGCATTAGAAAGTCCGAGAACTGAGAAACTTGCCCCGAGAGTTTCTCGTCCGTAATCTCGATTCCAGCTCCTTTCCTGATTTTCTGAAATCTTCGAACGGATTAACCTCGCGAAAGGATAGTTCGAGTGCAAATAACGTACTCCGTGAATCTTTATACGTTGTTCTTCTTTTTGAGAAATGTCTTAAAACACAATTTGATCGCACGCCAGTGCCTTTCGCGAGAACGAATCCATAATGTGAATAAAATTGCAGGCGCGGCACGAGAAGGAAAATGAAAGAGAGAGGAGAAGAAAAGGCGAAGGGCAATGGCAGATGTGTGGCTCGGGGTCTCGAAGACTAAAAATCTCGTTTGACGATCGACCAAGTGCCTTGTCATAGTGGAGTGCCCGCCATTCTTACCCCCGAGACGCACGGAGTGGAAAGAAAAGAGAAAGGAGGGGTGGTTTTGGACACTCGTGCCGCACCGAGCTTTGTTCCTTCTTCTCCTCGTTCCTCCTTTCTTCTCGACCTCCTCCTCTTCCTTCCTTTCTTCTCAACCTCCGCCTCTTCTTGCCTTCTCAACCTCCACCTCTTCGTGCTACCGTATCTCGAGAGCTTTTCCTTTACCCGGTTCCTCAGAGCACTGGCCGACGAGCTCCGAATAATTTGCGAATACGCGTGCACCCTCTCCATTCTTCTTCTTCCTTTTCTCCTCTCTCTTTTCCGCGCGTGCACCAGCCACGCAACGCTCGTGTAGTCGACTGTGTGCGCGCGTATCGAGCACCCTGCGGGCGCGTGGGGGTAAACGTCAGGCCATTAAAGCGAGTCCACACAGGGATATATATCTGAAGGAAAATAATAATAAGCGAGCTGCTCGGCCTGTCAGCCACCCTGCTTCCTTTCTGAGGGAGAGAGGGATGAACAGAAAGAAAGAGGGTGGGAAGGGAGTGGAGATGCGCGAGAGAAAGTGGAAAGATGAAAACAGGCGCACTAAAAGAAGAATCGAAAGAAATAATAGAGATTGTTCCAAACTAAAATTAATCTTCTTTATTTAAGTACGTTCTGCTTTCTTCTACTTCTTATATTACCGGTGAATCAACGATCGCAGAAGATTTACAAGACGTTACAAGATTTACGAGAATTCCAACGAATCGTTGTGAAAGTATTTCTATCCTTTCAACGATCCACTCTCCGCGAGATTAAATCCTCGGTGCGCCACTGAGAATGCTAAAGGCTCTTAAAAAGAAAGAAGGATAGAGAAAGAGTGAAGGGACTCGGAAAGGGCGGTGTGGACATGCTCGAAAAAAAAGATAATAGGGGACGGGAGGACAGAAAGAGGGAGTGAACGAAGGAGAGAGAGGGGGAGAAAGAGAGAGAGAGAGAGCAAAAGGAGCACGTCGAGAGTGCATTTAACACGCGCCACTGTACGCGCGTTTGGCTTCACGTTTGCGCGCGTGTGCCGCACGATGTACACAGAATTCTTCTCCGAGTAGCGTACAGTGCCTTCCGCCAACGAAAGCGATTCGATTCCGACGGGTGCACCCAGGAATGACTGTCGATCGGACGATTAATCGACGCCTATCGATTGCTCTCGAGTCGAGGCCAGTAGTGACGGTATCCAATTCCAAAAAGCAAAATACTCGACTGTAAAAGGATCACTTGTTGTACTTGTAACCTGAACTTCTTATACGAAGATATTTCTTATAACACGATACACGAATACAGAATAGTGCTTTGTAAACTCTAAAATAAATTTTCCTTGGTTATTATATCCTGGCATTATAAAGAGTTCTGTAATTTCTTTCGTTAATTATGAAAAATATTCTTTTTTCATGATATTCTCCAACCAGAATGATCCGTGCAATAATCAGAGTGTATCTTCACGAGCTTTTGGGTAAAAGAGCTTCAGGAAATGGCTCTTTCCGTTTCGAGAAGAATACTACGCAAGCTCCAAAAGAAATTTTCTTTTATCATTAGATTACAAAAATTGACTTAAATTATTTTGTTCGTTATTGAAAATGTCCTTTTTCAAAATAACCTTCGAGCGGAATGATCCGTGGAAGAATCAGGGTGTATCTTCGCGAGCTTTTGCGTAAAAGAGCTTCAGCGGATGGCTCTTTCCGTTTCGAGAAGAATACTGCGCAAGCTCCAAAAGAAATTTTCTTTTATCATTAGATTATAAAAATTTGTGTAAATTATTTTGTTCGTTATTGAAAATGTCCTTTTTTCAAAATATCCTTCAAGCGGAATGATCCGTGCAAAAACCAGAATGTATCTTTACGAACTTTTGGGTAAAAGAGCTTCAGGGGATGGATCTTTCCGTTTCGAGAAGAATGTTTCGCAAGCTCCAAAAGAAATTTTCTTTTATCATTAGATTATAAAAATTTGTGTAAATTATTTTGTTCGTTATTGAAAATGTCCTTTTTCAAAATATCCTTCAAGCGGAATGATCCGTGCAAGAATCAGGGTGTATCTTCGCGAGCTTTTCGCAAGGGGCCAGCCAGCTCGTGCGGCGTGCGCGCCGCGCGTGTGCGCGTTCGGGTAAAAGCGCACGCCAGCCCTTCGCTTCAGGGGGTGGCTCTTTCCGTTTCGGAAAGCACACCCCCGGGCGACTGTTGTTTGCACACCGCATCGATTCGTTCTTCTCTTTTCCGTTTTCTTTCCTTCTTCCTCTTTCTTTCTCTCTCTTCCTCTTCTACCCCTCCTCCGTTCCTTCAAGCAACGATCCGTGGACCCGTTGCTCTTGCCTTTAAAGCGACTGCCTCCGTTACGCTCGCGCAACACGCCAAAGTAAAACGTTCCATCGGGAGCGCGTCGGGGTTGAAGAGGGTCGGAGAAAGAGGGAGAAAAAAATTTAGAAAATTTGTGGACGAGAGAAGAAGGTGGTCGAACAAGTTGTGGAAGACACGAAGTAGATTAATAAAAAATGTAGGACCAGAGCGGTAAATAATTAGAGGCAACAATCTTCTAAAGCGTACACAACACCTTATTCTTTTTTACGGTTAACGATTATTTATTGAAAGTCGATTAATGATTTTATGGATGGACAAAAATGGATTCTTCTAGACTTTAAGTAACGTCCTATTCCTTCTTACGGTTGACGATTAGCGAAAGTCGAGTCGTCAAATCAAAAATTTATAAAAGAACAAAATTTGAGCCACTCCGAAGTTAAATTCAATGCTAACTTTTTTTCTAAATCTGTATATCGAAGCTAAAATTTACCAAAGTGAGTCTACAAAATTCTGCACGCGCTAGGGCTCGAAAAATTCGAATCCCTGGAGAAGCCAATCGAATGACGCTCAAAGCCGACAAGTCTTAAAGTGTCACCCGGTATGCTCGTGGCGTCGCACGGTGTATGTTCTCGGGGTATACACTCTCTCATTTAAGTGGAGCTTACCGCTAAAGCCGCCTCTATAACCCGTCAGCCATACACGCGCGCGCGGTTGTTGCAAGGGCTTCGAGAGAAGAATTGATGCCTCTCGAAGCTTTTACAATTCCTTTTTTCTCCCGATTCGCTTTCCCCCACGCCAAGCCACTCTCTCACCCTTCTTCTTACCACTTCTTGGCTACCTCCACCTTCACTTTTTTCATCTCCTTTCTCCACCTACGTGCTCCTCCTCGAGTCCACGTCCGCTTCATGAATCAGATCGGCCCTCGAAACGGCCCTATAATCAGGTGACGGGGTAAAAGGAAAAATCTTGGAGATTGATATACATTGCTACGCAAAAATTCCACACACCTTTGCGGAGTTAAGCAAAATCGTTTGCGATCGAGTAAGTAGTCTTTGAAAAGGATACTCCAGCTGGTTTGGTCCTCGTTGCCTCTATCCTACCGTGATTTCTAATAATAGAATCGAATTGACGATCGATTATCGTCGATATCGTCGATGGCATCGCGGAGCCCGAGGTAAACCAATTAGGAAGGAACTTCTGGAAACTGGCGTTCACTCCGATAGGGACCAGCGCGTCGCTCTTTAACGGCTCTCATCAAAGTTAACGTTAACGTCGAGATTCTCAATCACCGTGACGCCTAATTACCCGTCCGCTACGCGCCCGTGCAGTTTCCATTCTCTGTCTTATACCGGTCCAGTATCCCTCTCTCGGTCCTGCTTTTCCTCCTCCTCCTCCTCGTGTGATACGACGGTACCCCTCCTAATTGAATTTGCCATCGCTGCAATCTGACCTCCCACGTATAACCCATTAAAGGCTTAATCTAATGTCCGTTACCCCGCGCGCCACGTAGAAGGATCCACAGACTGCAACTGTTACTGACGACTTCGTTTCGATGACGTCAGGAGGTCACACTTTTCTCAGTCTCCTTCTCCTTCTTTAAACTCGTCTTTTCCGAATAAGGATACAATCTTTTGGGAAGTAAGAGAGAGAGGGGAAATTCTGTTTAGATAAGTGTGAGTGCAAGAGGCAAATGCGCGTTATTAGAATTGTATCTATGATTATTTGTGTTTCAAGGACAACAGTTATTATGAATTTATTGAATGAAGACAGTAAACGACGCTTTTCAATTGACCGTTCGAAATGAAATTCTTAACTGTTACCAATGAAGCGCGTGATCATGAATTTATTTGAGAATTACGCAAGAAGCTAAGAAAGGAGAAGAAATGGAAGAGAAGAGTAAATACTTGTTATTAGAACCTTGCCTATAATTACTAATCCCTAATAAACAGAAAACATGTTTGAAAGAACGAGCTACGCTTTTTAAATCGACAGTTGGAAATTTTAAAATGGCCATCGACGTGGCGCGTTCGTGGATTTATTCAAGAATTACCAGAATGACGAGAGGGGCAAAAGGGAGAGACGGTAAATCCCTTGAAATCTGTTCGTGACACCCGGTACATCCCGACGGAGTCCTCGCTACAATAATAATTATCGTCATTATTACGGTGCTGGCTTACCGGTCGGGGCCTAAACCAAAGTTAATTACCAGCCGCCGCGGCTAATTTAAATCAAGACTAATTGAGCCTCCACCTCGACCACCACCCTGCTTATACCTCCTGCCTCGTTCTTCTCCTATCGAAGAGCTTCTCCACCCCTCCAGGTGTCTCCTTCTCACCCCACGAGTCTCAAGCCACTGCGACACTCCCTTTCTTTCTCCATCCCTCTCTATTTTCTCGTCCCGCCTAGCGCACGATGTTACGAAAGTTCGTCTGCGAGTTACATTACGGTTCCACCGGATATTTTGGATAGACTTTGCTCGAGAAGAGCCCCCAGGCAATCCTGCGGACCCTAAAAGACGCAAGATTTCCTCTCACAGAAATTATCTAGCTGGCTCTAATCCTTTATTTACTTTAAGTAAATACACTTGGGTCCGGGCCAGCCACAGGATTCGTACGGCGGATGCAAGGCTCTAGACAAACTCCGGAGAAACTGCAGAAAAGAGAGAATAAGAAGAAAATTAATGTGAGGAAGCAATCTTCGATTTATCGAAATCTCATTTGGCAACCTTGATCCTCGGTTCGAGGTCTTAACCGTTACTACTTTTATGCCGAGTGTGGCTCGATATCACATTTCTTACACCAACTCCAATTTCGAGCTAGACTCGACATCACACAATACTATTTTGTAAATTGATTAAATCGTTGGTAAGTAAAAAAGAAAAATTAAGAACCGCAAAGTGTTAATATAAAATATATTCAGAGAGCAGCAAAAATCGTTTAGAACCCTCCAAGAAATTCTCCGAGCCAGTTCACAAACGAAGTCAATTCTGGCTCGACAGAACCGACAAAAGAAATAATATCGAGGTTCCTCGACCACAAATTGCCTACTAACGCTCATCGCGGAACGGTGTGACCAAAAACCCCGTCGCAACCTGCTGCTCAATTCATAACCAACCCTCTTCCATCGTTACCAACCCCCGTGCCACCCCTCTACGTAAATTACTGTAATCCCAATTGTTCGTAACGCGAGCTCTACCGGTCCGGGTCGAACGTTCGGCCGATTAAATTTCAACACGGACGTCCAGCCCCAACGTTCAACCCCTCCCGACAACAACCACCCCCCAAAGGGGGTGGATTCGTGCGTGCGCGCGATAGAATCACCCGTGAGTCGGCGAGCTTACGATTCGCATTACCCACGGTAATTACTAGACGTTAATTGCGGCCATATTTATCTCTCTTCCAGCACCCCCTTACCCCTGTAACGGCGCTTCGACCTCGTTCGAACTGTCCCGCGAAATTAACAGGCGCGTAAAACTCCACCGTTTCGTAATGTTCTTTTAACGAGATGCAGTCGCATTATACGGCAAGTGCCTCGCCGGTGGACAAATTAAAATTCTTCAAATTTTTATCCACCGGCGGCCGGCGGCGTCGACTCGATTATTTCGAGGTCGAATAGTTTCTCTGGAGAATTAATGCGCACGGTGGTACACGGCCGTGGAGGCGATTGTAAATTGTAAAGAGAACTATGACCACTGCCAACCCCTTTCCGAAGCACGTGTCGCGCTAGTCTCTCCATAAACTCCTCCGCAACGCGCCAGCTGGCCCCTCCTCATTCATCTACGCTCGGAGCAGAGGAGAAATTCCGAGGGTGGAAGTACTTTAAAGTCGAGACACGACGTTTAATCGGACTCGCTTAATTTCGTGAGGCGAGAGGAGGAGAGGCCGAGACGCCTCGTGTCGTTTTAAACTCACCGTACGAGACGAATGGCACGGGGGATAACTCGGTGCGGAGGAGACGAAGGAGAAAGGAGAGCGAAAAATAGGGGAGGTTGGTGACGAAGAAGTAACCTTGAGAAATGAAATTAAATAAGAATGAGGAAGAGAGGAAGAGAAGCTTACAGAAATAGAAATAAACACTCACATCTCGGAGAACAGAAAAATTTGCATTCTCAAGTAAAAGTCAAGAGTTAAACGCGTGAGAGAAATCTGAGAATTTGATGCACGATTTTCAGGGAGCAAAGTACAACTGAAGAAGATTTGACGTGACGCGCAGTGGCGCGTAAGAAGCATAAGTAGAATCTGAAAAACGATTTTCTGCCGACTGAAGGAAGAAAGAAGGAAGTGAAAGGGTGGTGGAGGTTTGTCTCAAGGGCAGTCGCACGAAAAACCGTAGATTCTTCGTGGCTGTCACGGGTGGCAAGCACCCACGCGGCCATTAAGGGCCTCGAGCGGCGAGGTGAAGGTGAAGGAGGTTGGAGAAGGTGGAGAAAGTGGAGGTGGAGGGTTCCTCCGTAAGGCGCGCACCAACATGGACCCTTTTATAATTAAGACGTTACTTTACGGCCCTGCCGTGCCGTGCGCGTTCGTAAATGTCTCTCGTATCCTCCCTCGCGTTCTCTCCTCACATTCGTCTCTCGCGCTCCCGTGCTCTCGTTTAGGGAGCAAAGTGCTCGCGCTTTATGCGCGCCAGGCTACGCTAAAGAGAGGAGGACAATTGGATTGCGACGCGAGACCTCGAGTAGAGACAGTGACCGACGACGACGACGACGGCAAGGCCGCGTTTAATGACCGAAGTGACATCGACGACGAGATTCTTTTAAAGCAAAATTTCTCCAAGGTTCACGGAAACTCGAAAGTTTGTACATTTACTCGAGAAGTTCTTTCTGGATGTTTTGTTACTCGTGGGAATGAATATCTGATTAATAATAATAAAAGACAATAAAGTTTGATATAATTAATCCACGATTAAAATAAAAAAATAAAATCCAGCAAAATGTCTGGAATCGTTTATAAATCAACGACAACCACGACAATCCAATCGATTTGTTCTAAACTGTATTTACGGAATTCTAACAAATTTCACCATCTCTACAATTCGTCCAAATGATAGCAAAGCTGCGTTTAATGAGCAACGTGACATGGACAAGATTCTTTTAATGCAAAATTTCTCCAAGGTTCATAAAAATCGAAAGTTTGTATATGTACTCGAGAGGTTCTTTTTCGTCGTTCTGTTACTCGTGAAAATCAATATCCGGTGAATAATAGTAAAAAACAAGAAAGTTTGATATAATTAATGCACGATGAAAATAAAAAAACGAAATCCAGAGGAATGTCTGGAATCATTTACAAGCCAACGACGACCACGACAACTCAATCGTTTGGTCCTAAACTGTCTTTACAGGATCCGAACAAATTCCACCGTCTGCCGAATTCGTCCCGATGATTTGCCCGCCCGAGAAACTTCCTACCCAGTTGGAAGCGACCACATTGAGAAATTTACGCGAAATCGAGGATTTCGCTCGATGGCGCGGTCTATTCAGCCGATAAATCGGTGCCGCCTCCGATTTGCATTCGCATCCTTATTTCGTGCTATTTGTCTCGGACTCTGAGAGATATCGAGGGGATGGTTTGAGAGAAGGAGGGAAACTCACGGAGCAGCTTAAACCTTCCGTGTCTGATCCCATGGGACAATTCTCTCCTCCTCCACCTCCTCTTCCAACTGCCGCAGAGTTCTATCGGAGTTTACCGTTCGCGTGGGGCAATATATGTTCGGCGGAGAAGCAGTTTCTCGATGGTGAAGCCAGAAGAAAGAGAGGGTGAGTACCTGCAAACGATTATCCGTCGATACCGCGAAATCTCTCTTCGGCTTGCACGGTTCGAATTTGCCGCGCAGAATTCAACGAGCGAGAGGAGCTGCACGGACGATGGTGACAGGTGGTTGGACCTTGCTCGATCGTATACTCTTCTTAAACGATTCTCTTTAAGTCGAGAGAAATTTGGAAAGTTCAAGAGAAACATTGGACCCTTCGTTCGAACGCGTTTAAAATATCGAAGGGAGAGATTAATGCTGAAGAATCATAGAAGGTCGAAAGAATGATTACGATTAAGTTTTGCATAGTTTAAAGTTCTTCCATGGTTGGTACCATCGTGGAACGGGAGTTCTCCTGACGAATAAAGAACTTTATCGTCCCGGTCAGCCTTATCGCGCCACTATCGATGAAGGCACGAGCTCTTTACCGTTAGACAAGGTGCCCGGAAGTCGAGAAGGAGGGCGAGAAGGAAATCGAACGAGATGGTGCGCGACGCACGTCCAAAGATCGCATTAGGGAAGATGCTGGACGAGGAGATTGGTGATGGTCGATAGAAGCATGGAACAAGATAAAGAAGCAGAACACTCGGCAGATGGGCAGAGATTCGTCAGGTGTTTGAGCCTGGTTCGTGGTGAGAACACCTGCGAGAAGTAGCGAGGAGGAAAGGTAAAAGGGAGTCATGGAAATTTGTGGTGTCTTAAACCGCCAGATAGTAAATTCCTGCAAGGAACATTAAGATGCTCCTAGTAATGCTCACATAGTATCCTCCGTGCACATCTCGACGAACTACACGCATATTTTAACGAATGAAATATTTATTAACTAAACCAACTAACTAGAATAAAATGGTATTATTAAAGCGCGTGGTGGATACTTCGACAAGAGAAAAGTGTAAATAGTCAATATTTCTAAAAATACCATAAGCAATGTTTCATATTTTTTTGCTCTACATTTAATAAACAATGCCTTAGATAATTTCTAATATTTGTATTTCACTCGCTAACATGAAAATTATAAGAATATTTTAAGGTTTCTAAGCTTCTAACCGGTAGAGTATGCCTTCAATGAAACTTCATAGAACCAAATAATTCTTTCAGTACAAAGACATTTATTAATCTTCATTAAACCTCCACCTATAATTAATTAGCCCACTAATTAAGCAACCCATCATCTCCTAATTACCACGAATTACTGAAAGTACCAAAATATCACTCACAGTATTCAAAACCCAAGAAAGTACGAAACTGGCCAGAAACGAGAACCCCTCCTCTCCCAGCCCCATGTTACTCCGATTACACGAGAATCCTAAAGGTGCATTTTAACGAGACAAGCATCCAGAGCCGTAACGTCCTAACGAGGCGCCTACCCCGCGAACGTTTACAAGCGCTTATTACGCGCCAACCTTTTAACGCTGCCCTAACCGTCTTCACGGTGCTCTAGGCGGTCTGCTAGGTCTAACTTGAACCACGGCTATTTATCAAGAATACATGGATCGTTACGAAGAGAACTCACGGTCCAGGTTGGCGGTGCTCAGGCCTACCATCGAGGCTCCCGAACGTTCGATAACGAAAACTCTCGCTACCTCGACGACGGTAGCACCCAAGCCTTCGTGGTTCTTACTCCAGAAAGATAAGAAGCTGCTCTTTCTCTCGTAGTGGGTTGAGGACGAGAAGAGGAGCAAGGAGAAAACAAGAGAGGGAGAGAGCACGACAGAAAGAAAGAGGAACAGTCTGCACAGGCACCCGGAAATTTCGTCTGGGTTTGGTCTCTACTCTAGACGAGAAGGAAAGAAGAATGGCGAAGGAGAGAGGTGGAAAAATAAAGGAGCAGGGTGCAATGGAAACACCGGCGTATCGGAAACGTCGCTCCAGGAAAATATCTCGGGACTGTCACCTCCGCGGCACCTCCACCGCTACTGTAGGCTCGCTCTGGTGCGTATCCCGCACATTTATATTGCGATACGCGAGACAGGGGAGCCCGACTGTGGCTACGGTGGCAGCTTTTACGACGTTGGTAATGGCCGTGGAGTCGAGCGTCGATAAGGCTCCGGGCGAACCTCGTGCGAACTGAGCTTCTCCTCGTGATTCGGTGCCAATTTTGAGAACGGTTGTGGAAATGGAAGGGTAGGAGAAGTTTAAGGAGGAAGAGAAAGGAGTAGGACGTGTTTGATTGATGCAAACTTCTTTCGTTATTCGACGATTTAACTTCTTACCTGATTTTGTTAACACTATTCCTACGGACCGGTCAAATGACCATTTTCAACATTTCGATTAGAATTTCCTATACACAAAGTAATTGCATCGCCTTTAAATTTCACTATTATTTCACGACTATTTCTAAAATATGCGTATAATACATTTTCTAATATTTTCGGAAAAGTGAAATTTAAAAGTGACGATCACATTGTATGTAGGAAATCTAAACTAAATTTTAAAAATAGTCATTTGACCGGTCGTGGTAGGAATAGTGTTAAACGAACTCGTGGTAAGAGGTGCCAATTATCAGAAACAGAAGGCAGTGTATGGTGGGTGCGATTGTCGAGAACAACTAGAAAACTGAAACAGAAAAGGAAAAACTGATGCCAAGGAGAAAAGGAGAAGGAATAGGACGTTTTGATGGACGTCAAGTGACACTTTTTCGTCACTCGACAATTTAACTCTTGTCCACCATTTTTCATAAACATGGTCGTAACAAGAATCCCTAATTATCAAGCGGAAAGTAGTCAATGTTGGCTGAGAATATCAAGGATAATCAGAAGACTGAAAGAAAAAGAGGAAAAATCTAATACCACTGGAGACTAACATCAGAACTACCTCTTATCGCAATCGTGCTGCAAATCGTGTCGCTAAAAAATTCTTCCATCATCTTCCAAGCCCCAAGTGTACGTACCACTGGAATAAAATCGAAATAGAAGAGCTACCGGAAGGTAAGCGAATGCGATCGTGCAGAGATCTTATCATGCCAGTTTTCCATTTCTATTCCCCCGGAAGGATATCTTCCTAGGATGCATCCTGCGAAAGCAACGATGCAGAAAATGTCTGACCATTTCCACGGGACGAGTTCGACTTTACTGGCGCATCCTTTTACGCGAGCACGTACACGCGCGGAAGTGCACGTGAGACCGGTGAACACTGATAGCG
This sequence comes from Tiphia femorata, assembly GCA_944319695.1. Lineage (NCBI taxonomy): Eukaryota > Metazoa > Arthropoda > Insecta > Hymenoptera > Tiphiidae > Tiphia > Tiphia femorata. The sequence goes on along the minus strand of OX090896.1, from coordinate 7,645,108 downwards.
GAAGCGGACGATGGAAACTTTGGGTCTTTGGTAGCCAATGGAAATGGGCTAGACCGATAGCCGATAAGGTTTCGCGTTTCGTACCGCAAGAGAGTATCGAGATTTCCTCATGAATATCACGGTGGAGAGGAATCGATCGGGTGCGGACGAGGTGGAGCGGAAGCGGACGAGAACAAATCTGAGTACATTGCAAATCGCAATATGTTCTTCCTCCAAGGCCTCAAATTCGAGACACCGTCGTCCGACTCCTTTCACCGTACTGTATACACGAACGAAGATTCTAAAATTTTAAAAAAGAGAAGAGAATTTTCTGAGACAATAACGCGGGTGGTAACACGAGCCTGTGAGATTAAAATCGTCAAAGATTTATGGTGATTCGATAAATGATTCTTACGTTATTTCACGCGTGACTGTTTCATTCACTTTCCTCGTGACTTCCACCCCTACATAAACTTTTCTCACAGTATCGCGGCACACCAACGATGACCATCGTTTTTTCTTCACCTTCCAGTTCAGATACCGATACCTTCACGCACACGATATTCCACCTCTCTCTCGTTTCACACTTGTCTCACTCGCGCGAACGAGAGAGAGTGAGAGAGACGAGAGGTAAAAAAGAATGTAAATCGCCGATAGCGGCGAGCGTTAGAGCGTTACCAGGCTTATCGAGTAAACGAAGAAGGCAAATTTATTCTCAACAGCGAGAAATCGGCCGGGCCTATCGCGCGGTCGATACGCGCCAGCGAGTTCGCCACTATCGAAAGTCACCGGCTTATCCTTCGTGGACGTGAAATTTATGCATCTGCCGCGTGCGTTAGAATTCGTCGGGACTTATTGGAAATTTATTTCCACGAGCGAAGCCCTCCTCTGTAGGAGGAAGCTCGGATCGAATCGAGAGAAATGCTTATTAAATTGTCTGCCTCGTTTCGAGCGGGGATGGAATGGCTGGCGTAATACTGCGACTGGTCCATTAACCAGTCGAGAACGAGGGGTGGTTGAAAAAAATCTGGGAAGTCTCGAGGCAAAGGCCTCGGTTCTCCAAAGGAGGAGGAAACTGCAGGAGTTTGGGAAAACTTTTTAAACGGCGGTATAAAGAAAGTTCTTCGAGGCGGATTCGAGGGGTGGAGGTTGGTTAAGGGGTTGGATAAGAAGCAGTCGTCTCACGAATCTGGATAAATAAGTGGTGGGATCAGGACCACAAATGGGTTGAGATAATGGATTTTCTGTACTTCTCTAGTTTACGAGGGAAAATATTCCTTTGTTTTTTTTTTTTACACGGCATGCTGGATGCGTGGATAAAAAGCAGTTGTCTCGTGAATTTGGATAAATAAGTGGTGGGATCAGGACCACAAGTGGGTTGAGATAATGGATTTTCTGTACTTCTCTAGTTTACGAGGGAAAATATTTCTTTGTTTTTTTTTTACACGGCATGCTGGATGCGTGGATAAAAAGCAGTTGTCTCGTGAATTTGGATAAATAAGTGGTGGGATCAGGACCACAAATGGGTTGAGATAATGGATCTTCTGTACTTCTCTAGTTTACGAGGGAAAATATTCCTTTGTTTTTTTTTACACGGCATGCTGGATGCGTGGATAAAAAGCAGTTGTCTCACGAATCTGGATAAATAAGTGGTGGGATCAGGACCACAAATGGGTTGAGATAATGGATTTTCTGTACTTCTCTAGTTTACGAGGGAAAATATTCCTTTGTTTTTTTTTTTTACACGGCATGCTGGATGCGTGGATAAAAAGCAGTTGTCTCGTGAATTTGGATAAATAAGTGGTGGGATCAGGACCACAAGTGGGTTGAGATAATGGATTTTCTGTACTTCTCTAGTTTACGAGGGAAAATATTTCTTTGTTTTTTTTTTACACGGCATGCTGGATGCGTGGATAAAAAGCAGTTGTCTCGTGAATTTGGATAAATAAGTGGTGGGATCAGGACCACAAACGGGTTGAGATAATGGATTTTCTGTATTTCTAACCTACCAAAGAAAACATTCTTTCCTTTTTTGTATACAGCAAGCTGGATGCTTCCTCTTGGACTCGTACTTTACGAAGTCCGATTTCAACCAGACCTTTAGTGCAATAACGTTTCACGTGACCAACCGAATATTGAAATGGGGTGGTCAACAAGGGGATGCGCTATTGAGGGGTGGAAACTGAACGAAGCGGCCCTGTATTTGTTTGTCAATTTCTCCTACCGTTTTAATGAACCGTGTCTAGGCGGAGGTCGATAATGGAATCCGTACAACGGGGAACCACCCCCGTTGCTTCCACCACCCCCTGCAACCACATGCGAGCTGGGAACTGTACACACGCGACGGTGAGGATGAGCAGGATGGAGAAGGATGAAGAGAAGGATGAGGATAAAAAGAAGGATGAGGATGAGGAAAAGGATGAGGATGGAGAAAAGGACGAGGATAAAAGAAAGATGTGGATGAAGAAAAGGATGAGAATGAAGATAAGGACGAGGATGAAAAGAAGAATGAGAATGAAGAAAAGTACGAGGATAAAGAGAAGAATGAGGATGAAGAAAAGGACGAGGATAAAGAGAAGAATGTGGATGAAGAAAAGGACGAGGGTGAAGAGAAGAATGAGAATGAAGAAAAGAATGAGGATGAAAAAAAAATGTAGGTGAAGAGAAGAATAACGATAAAGATAGGGATAAGGATACAGAGAACGATGAAGAGGACGATGAGAAAGATGGGAGAATGGAGCATGGGGATAGGGCCAACCGAGGTCGCTCGTCGGTGGCTAACCGAATTAAACGTAATTTGAATTTCGTTTGAAATTCAATCGATGCGTCGGCGTACCACGGGCCGCCGGCCGTTATCGAATAAAAATATCGAGAAAATTCCGCTGCGGTACCCGCGCGGCGTGCTATGGTCACGTACCGACAGCATCCCGCGGCGCTCCTCGAATATCGTGAATTCCCAACGCGACGAGCAAGGGAACTGAGAGAGAAAGATGAAAACTGCGGTAAAGAAACTATGTCCATCAGGATTTGCGAGAATATAAAGATCTCGACGTGTGCCAACTTTTAATAATCAAACATTAAACAACAAATTGGGTAGTCGTGTCCTTTCGAAAACAAATTAACAAACATTGTTAGAAATTGACAATAAAAATACGAATGGCTAAAATAACAATCGTAATCATGACATTTGTTACAACTCCAATATTTATAAGCACGAAATCAAACATATTGTTACGATTTAACAAATTCCATGGTGATCACTGTTGAATAGTACTGAACACAGTCAGCAGATCAATTCAAAAAACAACTTTTCTCACATTTTCCATATCCACTATCTTTTTCGCGCGCGAAATATCACTCGAATGTTCTCGGCCCAGGAGCTTCTCTCCCTTTTCTCCCAGGCCATTTAATCTGTAACTACTCGTGACGGTGGCAGGGCATAGAAGAGGCACAGGTAAAGCGCTTAAAGTAGAAATTTCCCCAAACAGCGTTAACTGGCGTGTCCTAAACGAGGTCGACTTAAGCCTCTTCCGGCTGGAAGGTAACGCCGGTCCATCCTGATCAACTTAAGCCTTTAAACTCGCGAGCGGGGCTGAACCACGAGGTTGGCTCAGCTGCACGGAAGGAAGAAAGCGAGAAACGGCTTATAAGAGAAAATGATGAAAAGAGTGGAAAGGTGTGAAGAGAAAGACAAAATAAGAATGAAGAGATACATACGGATGAACTTTCGAAGCTTCTAACATTCTTCACGTGTCCTTTTGCCTCCTAAAGTTAACCCATTCGCTGCCAAGTATACTCGTTTTTCTCTCAATATATTACAACATACAGGCTTTTACCAAGAAATAACATAACTTCGGTAAACAATAGCACTTAAAATATAAATGGCAATGGGAATAACAACACATAATTTAGGCTTGACAGCGAATGGATTAACACTAGAACCGCCGACGGGACATTTTTGTCCCATTTCAAAATTTAAACATCTCCCTCTTTTCTGATTATCTTCATAGGAAGATAGGTATTTCTGACTTTCAATATTTCTTAAAATCGTAGATTTTGAAAAAAAAAGTTAGAAACTCCCATCATCCCATGAAAAAATGAGAAAAGAGAGAGATGTTTAAATTTTGAAATGAGACAAGAATGTCCCGTCGGCGGTACTAGTGTTAAGTTAAAGTTAAACCGGAAGATAGCTGAGTTTCTAACAAAATCTGAAGGTCTTTGATAAAGGAGGGTAGCTTTGAAAGCTCGAAACTTTTCGATGAAGTCCGCGAACTGTCTCGATGCGAAAATCGAAAGTATCCCACGCGTGATGTGCATGCCAGGCACGCACTCTGACACGCACAATGTCCAGGCTCGTTGTCGGCTCGCAGCCGCACGGATCGATCGTCAATGGCGGAGTGGCCTGAGTAATCCGTTTAATTCCCGGCTAACGAGACATCCTTTGTGTCGATTAACCCGCGCCAATCCGCATCAGCCGTCCGACCGATCGCTTTGCAGTTCCTGTCGCGCGACACCGTCCGGCCGTTCGACTCAAACGACGGATCGATAGATCGATATCTGGTGTTAGACCGATTTGATCCTTCATCTGCAACTGATCGTCGGGTCCAACGTAGGTTCGTTCCACATGTTCCACGTCTTCCTCTCATTCGCTCGAGTCACAGGACGAGAAAAGCACAAGAAAACATATTCTTGAACCAACTGGACTAAATCTAAACTAAACGCTTCTTGCTCTTCTAGAATTTTTTTTATTAATTTAACAAAAGCAAGCTTGATTAAACGACAACAACGTGTTTTCGACAAGTTCTCGTCTGGCTGGAAAAGGATCATTTCTATTTAAATCCAACGATTTTTCTACCTGTTCGTTAAAAAAAAAAAAAAAAAAAAAAAAACAGAATCCGTGACAGTCGCGCATCAGAGTTGACGATTAATTTTCGTTTTTCAATCTTCAAAAATAATTCCTATACACGTGCTTACCGTATATGTGTATCTGCTGCAATTTTTGCCGAATTAGTCCGAGAGGCCATCGTTCCGCGATCAGATATAGCGATCAATCAATCGATCTCTTTCCCTCTCTCTCTCGTTCTACCGATGAATCCGCTTGCGACTCACTCGCTTCAGCGATTTGCGCCAGCCTCGACGTTCCAATCAACGATCGGAGAGAGCACCACCACCGCACCATCGTTGTGGGGGTGGGTGGCCAAAATCGGACGCGATGTGTCACGCTCCGAAAATCAGGTATTCGTCCGCCGCCACCACCAGAAAGAAGATTCGCCGTCACGGTTTGTTTGGTCGCGCGCGTATCGGAAGAGCGCAATCGCGACCAGCCGCTTTTGGCTTTTGCGCGTATCGTGCGTGGCACGTTCGGCGCGCTTCCTGCTCCGCTGATCCGGCCCCACACCCCCTCCAACGTTCCCGCCAAATTGGTTGGCCGAGTTCCCGAGATACCACCCCCGTGGTGCGGAAATTCGATTCGCTGAAGAGAGAGAGAGAGAGAGAGAGAGAGAGAGAGAGAGAGAGAGAGTGAGTAGAGAATAAATCTTTATTATAGTCTAGATCTCAGGATCCATAAGAGCCAAACGCATTTAGAAATATAACGTATTTAGATAAAGATCAAAAGAGAGATAGTAAAAATAAGAATGATAACAAAAAGTTATATCGAGTATCCTAGTGACCACGTAAAAAAATAAAAATCACAATATAAGTAGAAAAAAAGATAAAGTACAATAAAAATGGAGAGAGAAAGAGAAAGAAGGATTGATTTCAACCGACAGAAACCTTTCGTAATTTGATAAATCATTCTGCGCATTGTTCTACGAACATCCAACATTTCTAATAACCTCGGGTGTATCTCGTTTCTCTAATGCAAGGTTTTGTGCTTCGCTTATTTCGAATATGTTTTTTTCAAACAATCACTTCAGCACACAATAAATAAATAAAATAGCCCACAAAATTTCACAGATATGATTCAGTAAAATTAGTTACCCTACGATACGTTTATAAATGAAAAAAAAATTCGTCATTTAAATTACATCTACATTTTTGATAAATCACATCTATTGATCTTTTCATATTTCCCGCCATACTCTTCTCCTCGCGCGAAGCAATCGATGAACGTGTCGGTCTTCTCAATTTCTTTTTTTTATTTCTTCTACAACTTTTTACCCCGCTTTTCGTCGTGTCAAAATAAAGCGGAGAAAAAGGACGATGCAATTGGCGAAGGAAGGACGAGGCTGACCCTTTTGGAGCTCCTCTGGCCCTGAAGGAGCCGCCGGATCGCGAGGAGATGAATTACGCGGGAAAGTAAAGTGATTTCAAAGCAATCTCCTATCCCGCTTCCGGTCGCCGAAAGTCGGGGATTTTCCTGGCTGCGGAGCATCCCTCAGCTCCGTTAATCGATCCATAAAACCTTTTAAAATCTGTCCGTGATATCGATCGATACGAACGATAATGCGCTTCCTTTTAGCGAGGAGTTCGAGAAGTGAAAGGCTCCACTCTTGCGAGTTTCACTCGAACGAGAAATATCTCAAACGACTCTTTCGTGGAAGCCTATCTATTATCCGGCGAATCACTCTTCGACGAACGTTTCCTGAAAATTGTAAGTTAATCGCAGTAAAATTCACAGATATATGAGAATAATTACGTGGAGAATATTCGCGACGATATTCCACTTTTTCGAAGACTCTTTTATCACGTAATTAAATTGGATCCATTAATTTAGTTTAACGAAGGACCGCGCACCACCGTGGAGAATATTTTCAATTATGAACTTACCGTAATGAAAACTCGTTCTCGCCCTTTTTTCGCCGGACGAATTGAAATTGTAGTTGACTGTACGTCTATTCGACGATTCGAGAGAGAGAGAGAGAGAGAGAGAGAGAGGAACAACGAGAAATTCGCACGGAGAGAATTTCAGGAATCTTCTTTAAAGTAGAATTTCGTAAACGCGACCTACGCGCCCCACAAAGGGAGTAAAATTCTCCCTTGCTGTAACATTTATCCAAGCTACTTCCACGGTTCTCTTTTTCTCGTCAATTTCTTTTTTTCCTTCCTTCTTCCATCTCTCTCCCGCCCTTTACCAAACCCCCTGGTAGCTTCGCTTTTTACCTCACAAGAAATTATTAAAATTCTCCACGGGCCACCCCGGCGCGCGCTTCTTAATCCGATGTAGCCGCCACAATATAAATTCATTATTCCAGAAGGGCAAAAGCCGAATAAGGCCTGAGAAAGAAATATACTCGTGGCATCCACCCCTTCGTCTTCTCTCAACCGTCCTTCCTTCCATCGTGTCCACCCTCCTCTGGTCTCTTTAAAAATCCTTCCGCGCGAACTTTCCTGGATTTATTCCACGCAAAACTCCCGTCCGTCTTTTACACGCGATGAAAAAATCTTTAAAAAATGTTTACCAAGCGAAGAATACACGAGAGCAGGACGAAGATAACATCTCGTTCTGTTTTCGATTCGAAGAATACCTGCGAAATTCTTCTTTCTTTTGTCCTCTGCCTTCGAAGAATATTCGTAAATTTGCTGGAGGCCCTTCCTTCTTGATCGACGAGGGCGCGATATTTTCTCGGCTTGTTTTCCTTTCCTTATAAAAAGCCCCGCAAGAATCTTCGAGTACCGGTCCACGCTGAATTTCGAACTTCCACGCTCCTCTCGTCTTCCTCTTCCGTCCTCTTTTCTCTCGTACCGTCTGCCTCGCTTCTTAAGTTCTTCTCCCTTGTTCTCTCGCTTTCTCGTAACTCCTCGATGCGACGACCGGGTTAGGAAGAAGTTCAGCTTGCCAAGGAAAACATTGTCGCACCGCGAACTATTAATCCACGTCGGACGTTGGCGAGGCCATCCTCCTCGTGGTAGTCGAGAAGGGGCCGACGAATTTTAAGAGGAACCGCGGCGCGGCTTCTCGAATTAAAAATAATGTGGGAGTGGTGAGAAGAGAGGTAGGGAGCAAGAAGAGGGTAAAGTAAATGGAGGGTGACCCGTTTGAAATAATTTTTGGACGATGTCACGCTCGTCGGTATATTGTAATTTAAGGAAGAGACAGGAATTTGCGAAGAGAATAATTAAAGTGTTGAATTTAAAAAGAAGAAGTAACTCGATAAAAATTTAATCTTCGAATAAAAATCCACAGCTTTTTCCCGACGATTCTCTCGATTTCTTATTCGTCGTCAATTCACACGTCGTTCTAGATAAAGGAATTCTAAAAACAGATGGCATTCAATCAGAAGGATTTCAACCTGGCTTTGAAAAAAAAATATCCACGAAATGAGTAATTCTATCCTTGACCGAAAAAATGCACAGCTTTTTGCCGACGATTCTCTCGATTCTTACACCTCGTCAATTCACACATCGTTTCAGATAAAGAAATTCTAAAAAAAGGCACCGGTCCGCTTAACGAAAAAAAAATATCCACAAAGTGAATAATCCCATTCTTGACCGAGCTTTGTGCCGACGATTCTCTCGATTCACTCGTCATCTCGGATAAAGGATTCTAAAAAAGACACCGCCTCGTTTAAAAAAAAAAATCGTAAACTAAATAATCTCATCCTTGACCGAAAAAGTCCACGTGGTCTCTGTCATTGGCCAGACGACTGGCCCAATTCTTGCGCGACTCATTCATCGTTCCGATGGTATTCCAACGTAACTCTTCTATTATCCATCCCGCTAATGCGTTAAAACAGCAGACGAACCGACGAGAGCTTTCGCGGTCGACGAACTCGAGCTTAACGAGCTACGCCGTCGACGTGGACGACAGACGAACGTCATCCTGTCCTCCGTCCTATGAACCTGACCCAGCTTCGTCATCGTATTTGCTCGCATTCGTACCGAGACTTCGCCATCCTCAATTATCCCGAACGTACCAGCTTCGCTTCTTCGATACTCGACGTTATGATCATTAGAGAGAGAACGAAACGTGCGATCACCGGTGAGAATAGAGTGGAAAGTTACCATTCTATAAAGTGAAAATGCTAAATATCACAAACTGAGAGTCAATGCAAGTGCTAAAAAAAATTGAGTGAATCCGTAGGAATGAATTTTCATTTTGTTTCACCGAACAGTTATTTTTTTTATATCAAATTTCCACAGTCGCAGGAAATTTTCTTAACACTATTCCTACCACGACCGGTCAAATGACCGTTTTTAGAATTTCATTTAGAATTTCCTATATACAACGTAATTGCATCGCTCTTAAATTTTACGAATTTTCCTAAAATATTGAAAAATGTATTATACGTATATTTTAGAAAAAGTCGTGAAATTTAAAACCAATGCAATTATGTTGTATATGGGGAAATTCTAATCGAAATGTTAAAAATGGTCATTTGACCGGTCGGCAGGAATAGTGTTAATTAGTCACACAAGAAGGTTTAAAAGTGTCTTCTACGCAATTCGATTAATTACTATTTATTATCAGCGGAGTTAAATTTTCCAATGAATTTATCGAAGTCAATTTTTGGTCGAACTCATTTTAGTAAAAAATTGTTCGAAAGAGTTTCCTCGGTTTTACGATAGTTTTCCAATTGCTTGGAAAAAGCGAGTGTTCCAAAAAAATGTTACTCAAGTATAATAATTTGACTATTTTCCAGTCATTACCTTGAACTTGCTAAAAATTTCGCGTCGATCGTTATAATAATATGCGTGCGTGGTTCCGTGCGTGCGACACCGTGCGAACTCCATCTCCCTATTCTGTTTGCTCTCTTGAGATATCTGCCTCTCACCTGCGCCACGTCTCTTCTCGTGCCACGCAACGCATGCCTCTCGTGCCTTCGCGATTATTAAGCGCGTTTCTCTCGGTCAAAGACGAACGCGTCTCGCGCGGGACACGCGAGCCAAGAGATCATCGTGACAGGCTGGAGCGAAGGAGACGATCGTTCGCTGCGTTTGAAATGCAATTATCCCAAGAATTCTCACTGTCATAGAAGCTTAATAAAGTCGTTACTCCGGAGGACACCGAACCCCGACGATTTGCTTTCATCCTGATCTTCTCCGGACGTTATACGCACTAATCCTTCTCTAATCTTTCTCTAATGATTTCTCTAATTATTTCTCTAATCCCACGAATCAACTTACACCTCATTTACATTCCACCTTTCTTTTCTTCCTACGTCTCATTCGGTAGAAGAATTTAGCTAGCTCGTACTTGTACGATGCCTATGGAATATGTATTTAAAACACGAAAGACGGTCCATTTGCAAGATATGATAGTAAGAAAAAATAATCCATTTATGGAGCAATTATGTTAATCACTGAACGAATTCTTTGTTATCCAGTAAATAAGTTACTCGAGCTTCTATCGACTTACTTTCTTGTTTTACCCTGAAGATTATGACTAGTGCAAGAATCGACGTGCACTTTTCGAATCCAGCCGCTTCTCCTCAAAAACACACTCGTCCCTTGATCCTCCACCTTTACCAACGTTCACAAGTTCATGTCCGACTGGTCCATGTCCCCTCGGACACGGCACGAACCGTGAAACTTTTTATCCCTCCGCACAATTCTCCTCGGACCGCACACGGATTCTCCGGATCCTTCTCTCCTCGTGCTTCAACCTTCTTCCCTTTTCAGCTCCGTCAGCATCTCTTCTCTCTATCTCTGCCTTCTTGCCGTTTGGCCCTATGGCCCTACCAATCTCACGTGTCGAGAAGGGCGCTTCTCCGTGGAATTAATTGAGCTTGAGCTTGAGAGCAGCTGAGAGTCAGCGGACCAGGATGCGCCGTGTTATGGCACCGCTCCCGAGAGATAATAGATGGATAGTCGTGGTTAGATAATAGATGGATAGATATGGCCAAGCGGGACGATAATGGGCCGGTGTCAAGTGCGAGAGCCCAGACGAGCCACGGCCGTGAAGAACTAACGGCTAAAGTAAGTGGCGAGAATGTACAATATATAGGCTTGGACACACTCGCGGGTTAGGTCAGTCCGATACCACGGCCGTGACACCCATTCTTTCCTTGTTAAGCTGCATTTAATTTAAGAACTAAATAATTAATTAAATTTCAGAATTAAATGTAAGAATTAAGAATTTGAGGATAACTTGCTTTACGAGAAAATTCCTTTTAAACCCTTCGTGCATTGTAATCTACACTGGCTCAGAATTACATTATCTATCTTTAAAATATTAAAGACTACGATAATATGTACCTCCTTGTCCTTAAACATATTTTTGATATGTTTGAAGTATTTTAAATAATGATGTCCTAAATCACCTAATAAGAACACAAAAAAAAGGTTTTACTTTAGGAAAAATGATGATAGTTAAATTAGTAATTCATAAATCCACCATAAGAATTTACAAGAATTCTCATTCAAGCTTCCTTTCTGCCCACAGATCAATGCGGCAAGTGTCGAGCGAGCACGAAGAGGCTGAATCTCAACAAGTACTGCAAAAGGGACTACGGTAAGCACTTGTAGTTTAACAAAAAAAATTCTCCATCCAAAGCACGCCTAAGGATCAGTCCTAACCTAATCCAGAACTTTCCTTTGCAAACCTCGTGATCTAATCGTCAATCGGTATGCCGCGAACCTGAAATTCCTTCAGTTAGAGGCCAATTCGAAGGCATCTGATCAAACTCGGTAGAGAGAGCTTAGCGAAACTCGAAACTACAAACGAATTTCGAAGCAGCCGGAGGATCCTAGTTGGCAAAGCAAAAGCCAAAGTGCGCACACATGGTACTTCTCTCTTCTCTCTCTCTTTTCTCTTCTCTCTTCTCTTTTCCATCAGTCTCACTCTATCTCTGATGTTCACTCTCCTTGCTCCACCGATCCAAACAGTTCCTCGAACCCTCTCGCGCTTGGCCCTGGTCTCTCTCGTGGCCTGGCCCACTCAAAAATGAAAGGCTCGCCCGTTTTAACGGGGCAGGGCCTTCAATAATAGAAAGGTATGCTTTTGAGCACCGGCTGCGGGGCCGCGCGTCGCAAGAAGCCTCCGTATCGTTTGGGTGCCTCATCCTCCTCCAAGCCGCTCGCTCGATTCAACGCAGATAAATCTTCAACAGGTCTGCACTTAGCTGTCGCGGCTCCGACTTTAGAATAGAAGGCGAAACGACCGCGCGACACCATCGGGAAGGAGGCTCCTTCTGTTCTTCTTCTTCATTCTTCCCTCGTGATGCTCCTCTCCTTGTCTCACCATCGAGAGAGGACCTTCTTGCTATTCTTCTTCGTTCTTCCCTCACGATTCTTCTCTCCTCGTCCTACCGCATGGATCCTCTCTCGTTCGTTGTCTCTTTCCTGGACAGAATCCCACACATCGATTACCTTCCTCTGCTCTTTCTACGTTAGCAGACCTTCTCTTCTTACCCTTCCTACCCCAGCTCTCATTCTCCTCAACCTCTTCGGAATCTCTTTCTACCTTGCGCCCCTACCCTTCATCCCTGTCGATTCTTTCCAGTGAAGGAACTTGGCAAAGGCAAAACCGATCGCGAGACCCCACGACGCCGCTTGCCGTCCGCGTCGCGACGTCTCAGTCGATTTGTCTGGCGAGTCTTGCAATCCAAGCGTGCGTAAGTTCGACGGCCAGATCGTTGATCTTGAGAAAATCCAAAGGCAAGATGGTAAGATTTTTGCTGATGCAAATTTTGGTGGAGCTGTTGTCGATTCACTGGAGAATGATTTTAATAGAATGCTTTCATCGGTGCTCGCGTCTCATTAAGTTGACAAATTTCAAATGCTGGAATTTCGGAAGCTGGAGCTCGCGTACTGGATTTTGCTTACAATTAGCGCCGCGACGTCACAGTCGATTTGTCCGACGAGCCTTGCAGTCCAGGCGTGCATAAGTTTTGGACGGCCAGATCGTTGATCTTGAGAAAATCCAAAGACAAGATGGTGAGACTTTTGCTGATGCAAATTTTGGTATAGCTGTTGTCGATTCACTGAAGAAGTTTTTTAATAGAATGCTTTGACCATTGCTCGCGTCTCATTAAGTTGGACAATTTTGAATACCACGATTTTACTTTGAAAACTGGAGCACACGTGTTAGATTTTACTTAGTGTCGCGACGTCTCAGTCGATTTGTCTGGCGAGCATTGTAGTTCAAACATGCGTAAGTTCGACGGCCAAATTGTTCATCTTGAGAAAATCCAACGATAAGATGGTGAGATTTTTGCTGATGCAAATTTTAGTATAGCTGTTGTCAATTCACTGAAGAAGTTTTTTAATAGAATGTTTTCATCATTGCTCGTGTCTCATTAAGTTGGAAAATTTCAAATGTCACGATTTTGCCTCGAAAGCTGGAGCTCGCGTGCTGAATTTTGCTTAGCATCGCGACGCTCGTCGAGAAACGTGGCCAAATCCGCTAGGCGTGAGCGTCGAATCGCGATAATACCCGGCGAGCGTCGCACGAAGCCAATAAGAGGATTTCGGAATGACGACGATGACGACGACGAGCAGGGGCGAGCACGTAACGCGAGTGAGAAAGTGGAGAAGAGTGGAGAGAACGAAGGGGTGATTACAATGGAAGAGATGAAAGAGCGGAAAGAGAGTAAGCAAAAGAGAAATTGAAAAAATGAAGGATAGATGGAAGCTGAAAAAGTCTTACAAGAAAAATAAAAAGGAAGTGGCAAATCAAAAGACAGCAAAGAGGGCGAAGATAGAATGTGAATGAAAAGAGCCAATGTGAAGAAAAACTGAAAGACAAGTGGTGGAGTGAGAGAAAAATGGAAGGTGAGAAAGAACGAAAAAAATAAACGAAAATCGATAGACAGCGACTGGAGCAAAGGTAGAATGTGAATAAAAGGCAGAAAAAATAAAGGAAAGATAAAAACGATTGGCGGACTAAAAGAAAGACGAAAAGACAACGCGGATAAATAAAAATACGGAGAACATTGAAAGAGTAAAGAAGGAATGCTGAAAACAGAAAAAAACGAGGAAAAATCTTACTTAACCGTGGACCTCGCTCGACGCGATCTCAGAATCGAGAAGGGCCCAACGTAAGCTCGTGCTCGACTCCAGGGAGTAATGAATGGTTCGAGGCCGTTGTCTCGAGTCGTCTGTATCGTCTGGACGTGTGGCGTGACCCTGTGGTTCCTCGGCGAAAGGCTAATGGTCGCTCTGTACCGGTGGACGGGCGATGGGATCGATGGGTGGGCACGTGACGAAGGAAATAGAAAAAACAGAAAGTAGGTGAATTTCGTTCCAGAAGAGGGTTCAACGAAGAAGCAGGGTAAATTAGAATTACGCTTCGTGTCTCGTACTATCGAGGAAACACCCAAATATCCGGTACTAATTTCGCTGAAACTTGGCAGAGTTCTTGAGTAAGAAAAAATAATCCAGACTCCTAGATACGTTTCCTTGTAAGAAACTGAAAGAATTTAACTGGCAAAATTTGTTGGTAATAAGAGAATAGAAACTGAAAGTGTGTTTTGATTCGCTTAGATGTACATACATGACAATTCTAACGTTCCTTTTCTGATGTTTCAGCAATTTTGGGAAGAGTGACCGATAGGCACAAGAAGAACGACGGCCAGCAGACCGGTGCGAGCGTGTCGGGCACCTCCTGGGTCAGATTCACCCTCAACGTCGACTTCATTTACAAGAAGGAGCCCAATTCGCGACTTCGACGTGGCGACGTTTCCCTATATGTTCACTCGGCCGACTTGGCCTGCCGATGTCCCAAGATCAAGCCGAACAAGTGAGTGGAAAGGGGAGAAAAAAAATCTCAACCTTCAACAAAATCCATGTACCAACAAACAATATATCCTTATTCGAACGTAGTAACAATTCCAAGGACCATACCTATTTCTATCGTTCCTTAACACTTTTACGCTCTTCGCTTTCCTCCTTCCTCTGAATCTTGCTTCGATTTGACCATAGAGTTCTAATATGTTAAATGAAAAATTCACAATATTTATGAAAATTATCCATGACAAATGAAAATTCCAACGTCGCATTTTCTTAACCACCCTTTGCCACCAAACGCACGCCTGTTTCCTCGAGTCAATCGTTCCTCGTCAATTCGATATCAACAAGAACCATAAAAAAAAGCAATATCGAATCGATCCACCTTTCTAATCACCTCCATAGAGTTCTAACATATGACATTTCTGAAAATGATTTATTATAAATGAAAATTCCAACGTCGCATTTTCTTAACCACCAAGCACGTACCTGTTTCCTCAAATCAATCGTTCCTCGTCAACCCGATATCAACAAGAACCATAAAAAAATGCAATATCGAATCGATCCACCCTTCTAATCACCTCCATAGAGTTCTAACATATCATGACATTTCTGAAAATGATTTATTATAAATGAAAATTCCAACGTTGCATTTTCTTAATCATCCTTTGCCACCAAACGCGCGCTTGTTTCCTCAAATCAATCCTTTCTCGTCAACCCGATATCAACAAGAACCATAAAAAAATGCAATATCGAATCGATCTACCCTTCTAATCACCTCCATAGAGTTCTAACATATCATGACATTTCTGAAAATGATTTATTATAAATGAAAATTCCAACGTCGCATTTTCTTAACCACCAAACACGCACCTGTTTCCTCAAATCAATCGTTCCTCGTCAACCCGATATCAACAAGAACCATAAAAAAATGCAATATCGAATCAATCCACCCTTCTAATCGTCTCCTTCACCCTTCCACCTTCTCATCCCTTTAATCCACGTGTCCCTCCACCATCGAACGCCCATAATCCATTTAACCGGATATTGACCGACGTCAATCCCTCATTGTTCGCAGGTCATACTTGATCCTCGGCCAGGAGAGCGATGGGGTTGGCCAAGGCGGCCTGACCATCACCCAAAGATCGATCGTGATCGAGTGGCGTGACGAGTGGCACCGCAGGATGCGCCGTTTCCAACGAAGGGCAAGATCCTGCCATTGAACGGCTCGCGCGCCCTACAATCACCCGCGTCCAGCGCCACGAGAGAAGGAAGACGAAGTTTATCGATAGAGGAAGAAGAAAAGAAAAAGAAAGAATGAGCGTGTGTGTGAAAGAACGTGTGCGTGAATGAGTATCAGTCGGTAAAGTAACCGAGGACGAACAAGGAGGATCCTGCGACCCTTCGTGCTCGAATGTCCTTCCTAGAATGCAGGCGTCACCTTCACCTTGTCGCGCGGTACTGCCACTATGTCCTCTCCTGTCGATAAAATGCCAACAGTCGGTATTTACGATTTAATTTCAAGAAATTTTCCTATTAAAGGCCTCTCATTCCTTGACTTATACGAGCAAGGATAATTGGAGAGGACGAAGAAGAATCGGCCTATCGAGAAAACGCGACAAAAAGCACGAAAGCTCGTGAATCCTTTGTCCTGAGTGACGAGAGCCTGCGAGATTTCTTAGTCGAATTGGATAGAGAAAGCAAAGGATGCAGGTTCGAAGGCAGAAAGTCGATTTAATTGATTAATGTAAGCGCGTTTAAGCGCGTTGTAAAGTTTCTGTAACGAAAAGCTTCTCTATAATCTGCCTTCGTGCTCTCTCCTTTTTCGTCTTCAACGTTCTCTTCTTCCTCTACCGTATTCTTTCCTCATCTACTCCTTTCTTTTTTAATTTATTTATTCACCGCTCGCCCAAATTCGCGCGAACGTGCTAACGAGCTCTTAATGGCAGGCGGAGAGAAGAGAGAGAGAGAGAGAGAAAGAGAGTCGGAGATAGAGAAAGAGAAAGAGAATAGGAGAGACATGCAAACACGTTCGTTGAATGTAGATTTTCTTGTACATTTTCTATATAAATTATTAAGGATCTTTTTCTAACCCGGTATTATTAAATTACGTATGTAGTGAATGTTGTAGAGGCTGGTAGACTGAAACTACAGGTGTACCCCGGGGATGATTCCTCGAGATTATCGACTGAATTTTTCTTACGAGGTTCTCGAAAATAAATTCGGGCATGCGATTGGAATGAGAATGAGAGAAGGATGCGACGCAAGATGCGAAGACTTTGCCGCGTAATGCTTATAGGAAGATCGAAGAAGATCGAGAATTTCAAATTAATACAGTATTTGAAAAGAAAAAGAGAATAAATGCTCTGTTCGTAACGAGCAAAATGATCAAAGAATCGATCGCGCATCAAAGAATCGAATTTCGAAATAAAACACTTACTTCTAAATCACGTTTCGCAAGAATAACCATCCTTCGGTTATTTCAAACGAAACTTCCGACGTATATGGAAAAGTGCTCGATGACTCTGCATTAATTTAGCTACATATTCCGCATTACCAACGCACAACCGTTCCAATAAGCGTCGAAGCGTTTTTCCCGATTAATACAATTTCAATAAGCCCGCGCCATTGTTGCAGCCGATGCTAGGAGCGAACTATGCGAGAAAGAATAAGAGATTTAGAATGATGCGAGGTCGTAACCGGAGCGGAGAAAAAGTCAAAGATTTGTTTAGTCCACGATAATCGACGATGTATGTATGTACTTAGGGATTTCTAATAATAATAATTGATAAGAAGAGAAGGAACGAGATGTGTCGATAAGCACGATCTCTGTACGATCGGCAGAAGGAACCGCACTGACGAACAGCGAACGATCAAAGTCGATTGCGAACTTACGACACTAGCCTACGATTAGGACCTACGGAGAAAATTAATCTTCCACCGATCCAACTTTGCACTTCTCAGTCGATAATCGAATATCGATAACAAGATGCAGTTGCAAAATGATCGTTAATAATTCTAAGTGCAGTAATCCCAATGGCCGTTGAGATTAATCTTCTCCTGTGTTTACGTTACGATTAAATGTATAATACCTACATACCGACTTTTAAGGCAAGCTTAGATTAATTGAATATTATATCGCCTATCCATAAATGCTATGCGATGCAGATAGAAAGGAGAAAAGAGAGAGAGAAATAAAGAGAGTGTGTGTGTATGCGTGAAAGAGAAATGAGAACGTGGTGAAAGAGAAAAGGGGAAGCGGAGGCCAAAGGATATAAATTATACTGCGAACGGTGATATGCGTACACGGTGTCACCGTTTCGTGTATCAACGGAATAACTAACGATCACGATGATCGTTACCGCTCATGATAAATCTACGAATTTCTGTTAACGATCACAGGTATACGTAACGCAGCGCGAAATCAACGGAGTGACGGCGAGTGAGGCACGTATTTAAATATGATCATTATCAAAGTCGACAATACATATATGACCTAGTAAGGATGTTGTTAATGATTATGAAGAGATGAAAAAAAACAGAGAGAGGAAAAGAAAGAAGGAGAGGGAGAGAAAGAGGAAGAGAGAGAGAAAGAGAAAAGGAATATGCTGCGATGCAACGACTTAACGAAAATGTGTAAGTAATTGAGAAATCTGTATCCCTGTGTGTAAGTTAATTGTAACATGACTTATCTAAACCCGTTTAACGAACTTGAGCATGGTGAGGAGCGAGCCGTGAGGTTACGAAGTCAGCGATATATCGTAGAATGTGCACGATGCCAGAATAAATGTGCTATTTATACCTCCAATCTATTAATCGATTGCTACTGTACCGCGATAATGACTTAGACTCAATTAAATTATTAAGTGTACCATTGTGTATTGTGGTGTAATAAATGTGATTAGTTGTACGAGAAATAAATACAATACATACGGAATGTAGTTGAGTTTATTTTATTTTTTCTTGAACAGGGCGGTGGAAGTGCTGGAGGAAGAGAAAAATAATGAATTAAAGAGGAAACTACTCTAAAGCCACGCATACGCTGAATCAAACGAGAAATTAAATATCCAGTTAAAAAATATTTGTACGACTTTATTAGAAAGTCGTTCAAAGATAGATCAAGTCGAATATTGAAGCTACCCACCGCGAAAGAAAACAGAAAATATACAATATTTTACATGGATCTTTACATTATTGCTCGACACTCAGTGTATCTTAACTAATCGCAAACTTACCGAGTCTTAGCTAAACGCAGTCTTGATTCTTGATATATTCTCCGGCCCAAGTTGTTGCTAATTTATTATCACGAAACGTTCAAACTTATAGCAATAACTACAGATCCAATAAGACACCTTTCCCCGTGTATTTTGTATTAACTCGAATTTGAGGCTTGCAGATCCCATCACCACCCAGTACAGTGCACTGTATTATCCATTTTCTGTCACTGTATTACCACAGACGAGATATCTCTCGCAAGGAAGACCGCTTGCATCAGTCCAAACTTACCGACAATTCTAAATCAAATATATTTAGCACAGACACAAAATATCCTCGCGTAATACGAAGTATAAAACTTACACTTCACATTTTGATATAGAATACAATAAATATACAGGGTGTCCCGCAAAAGGTGTAATTCCCGCGAAAGGGTTGTAGCTAAAGTGATTCTAAACAACATTTTTCTTTGTGAAAAAGTTAGATGACGCTTCATTTTTAAATTATTAAGAAAAAACATAGACAAATGAGCGCGCCCGTAGAGCCCGCGCTCAGGGCCGTACTGCTCGCCACTTACCTCAGTTGTGGACGAGCGCATCGCGGTGGTACGGCACGAAGCGTCGGACGGAAATTATGTCGAATAAGAAATTAAAATTTCAGAATAACTTCAGATATTAGTCATGCACAATAAATAAATTTATACAAATAATGGCTAATCAATTTATTTATTGTGCATGACTAATATCTGAATTTATTCTGAAATTTTAATTTCTTATTCGACATAATTTCCGTCCGACGCTTCGTGCCGCACCACCGCGATGCGCCCGTTCACAACCGCGGTGAGTGGCGAGCATTACGGCCCTGAGCGCGGGCTCTACGGGCGCGCTCATTTGTCTATGTTTTTTCTTAATAATTTAAAAATGAAGCGTCATCCAACTTTGTCACAAAGAAAAATGTTGTTTGGAATCACTTCAGCTATGACCCCTTCGTGGGACACCCTGTAGACGGAGAAGACAGAGAATTATAAACGGAACATTAAAAAAATAGAATTTCGATGTTATTTAGAAAGAAACAGTTAAATACCTTATAAATATGCGTTATAATGAATAGTGTATACTGTAAACAGTTCTCCGGTCGTTGCGTACCGAGTGGTACCGAGAGGACTCGAAGTGACTCGAGCCTACACCCGAGCGCGCTCGAACTTAATCGTGACCGCTCGGACTGGGCGGTGGGTGGTGAGTGGTGGGGGGTGACACGCGCGCGGCGCGCAACCTTTAATCACTTCGCTCCCGGCCGTCGAGCGAATAGGTCGCGTGTGTATACTGCTCGGTCACCCGAGGTCGCGGGTACTATTAACGTGCCATGGGTTACCACACGTGTGGATCCCAAGTGTTTCGGTGCTACATACAAACATTTCCAGTGAGTATCTCGATACTTTCTACGATACATTATTACCTTCTACCAATTCAAATAATCGATTAAAAAAATTTTTTTTTTTTCTTTTTGCTCTTCCAGTGTTTGTATCAAAGTGTTAGTGTGTGCCATATCCTACCATAGGGGGATCCAGTGTTCGCGATGTCATGCGCAGGACTACACAGTTTACAGTGAGTGCTTTAATTAATTATTACATTTGCGATTAATTATTACGTTTTGTTTATTTGAATTACATTTTCTCTTGTCTTCTGCTTAAAGTGTCAACCCAATCTATTACTATTGAGGGGGATCGAGTGTTCCGGTTGTCGCGCATTCGACAACACCATTTACAGTGAGTGTTTGAACAAGTTTTGAATATAGAATGTTATGTGTCGCATCGATCTTCCTAATGTTATTTGTATAAATAATTTTTTATTTCTTTTTTTTTCAGAAATGGTGCAACGATTGGTGAGCCAGATATGTATAGTACATATTGCATGCTATATTATCACGATGCTACATCGAATTTTTGCATCGTTCGCTTAAAATTGATTTTTGAAATTTTACTTTCAATTGGAAGACACCTTCCATATTTTTAAATTTTATCGAACAATCGGGTTTCGATTTTCTCTTCAGTTTCCTAATATTATGTTCTTTCGTTTCAGTTTCATTTCACTTTCTTTTTTCCACCTCAATGAATTCTTTATTATTCAATCATTTTGAAATGTTAATTAAAATTTTTCAAATTTTCTGTTGGTTTCTTCATATATTATAAGTAAAGATTTCATCGTGGGACACATTAAGAATCAACACGCGTTTAGTTAAGATTAGTTAAGATTGGTTAAGATTAGTTAAGAGTAGTTAATATTAGTTAAGATTAGTTAATATTAATATAAGTAAGGTTTCATCGTGGGACACATTAAAAATTAGCAAGAATTTTCGCCGTGGGACACATCAAGAATCAACACACGTTTAGTTAAGATTAATTAATATTAATTAAGCTGTTAAGCTATAGTTAAATTATACGCTTGGCGCCAAGCAACAATGTAAAGATCGATGTTAAAAATATTGTACACAGGGTGAATCGACAGACTTCTTCTGTCTATTCACCTTTCGGGAAGATAGCTTCATTATCCACTTGATTTATGTTTGGACGACTTTTCATAAGGTCGTTCAAATATATTTCACGTGGATATTCAATGATTTGTTTGATTCAGCCTACACAAGGCTTTAGAGTAGTTTACTTTTTAATCCTGCAAAGCAGGGACCACCGGGTCGGGTCTCTAAGCAGCCACCTCCACGTGGTGAGACCTGGTAAACTGAGGTTATCCTCGATACAAGCTTGCATGCTTTGCATCGAGGATCACCTCAGGCGAAGAGCTGCACGCGCGTAGCGATATTCTATTTAATAGTATCTGAGATCTTTTGGTAGAAATTTAAGTTGACATCTCCGCATACTTTGTCTCTGTTATTTGTCTCACTATCCTTCTTTGAAATTAGTTCATCATCTCTCCGTTCTATATGGATAGAACTAACGTTATCACTGTAAATTTTCGTTGCATCGATAATTCAGTTTCGGGCCGCGAGCTCCCGTAAAATGTAAGGTCTATCCTATATCTCATCTGTGGTATTACCACGTATTATCTTCATCCACTCATTTACCAAACTCTGTCTAAACAGCAACTGCATTATCGGTACATGTACTGCACAGAGTTGCCAAGTTTATTACTTTGTGCGACCATCCTAATTTGAATCCGTGTAAGGAAGGTTCGCGGACTTCCAAGCCTGCGCGCGCAATTTTCTGATGCGCAGTAGGCATTGCGCACCGCGTAACAGCACGTAATGATCGATCAAAAACGATTCGATTTAGGTTTAGGATGTGTCGTATAAATTACATCACTTTTTCCTGTAATTATTTCGACTTAACTAAGACGATAGTATCTAATGCATAAGCGCTAAGACACTTTTTTAATAACCTCTTCCCGGTGTCGAACGAAACAACTTTTTAAATTCTAGAAAATCACATGCCCGCAAACATACCCAGAAAATATAACTAAACATCCCTAGTTTTATCAACGTACCAACTTATAAGATTTATAAGTTCCAGTGAAGGTTTGCGACAAGGAAAATCATATGGTATTGATATTGATAGTTTTGTAATCATGATGCTATCTTTGAGGACAGTTCGAGGGTTTATAGTAAGTACTTCCGATTATACTTCGACAATAATTACCTATTAATTATAAAGTTATAACCAAGAATAACCAGTTTAAGGTTATGTAACTGTTAAATGTCTATTTACAGTCTTATATATAGCAATCATCTGCCTCTTTTTGGTTAACTTTTGTGTCATTTCTAGCAAACCTTAAAAGATGTCAGAGGAATACAGACATCCCTTGTCAGAGCATCTGATCAACTCTTTGTGGTATATATATTTAAAACATTACAATATTACGAATATGGTTATTATATGCCTCTTGTAACAACGTCGTATACATTCTTTTCCTTGCAGCATAGAGACAGCGAGGAAGACAATCCAAATATACCTTTCGAGTTTAATGATACAAACATGAAACGTATTGATGCATTGTTAGCGATTTACCCAGAGGGCCATAAACGTGGGGCAATGATTCCATTATTAGATCTTGCACAACGTCAACATGGCTGGTTACCTATATCCGCTATGCATAAGGTAGCGGATATTTTAAACGTACCACGTATGAGAGTATATGAAGTGGCCACCTTCTACACGATGTTTAATCGACGACCTATGGGAAAGTATCACGTACAAATTTGTACGTGTACTCCTTGTTGGTTACGGGATTCAGATTCAATTGTTAATGCTGTTACTAAAGCCACGAACTGCGAGCTCGGTGGTACTTCAGCTGATAAATTATTTACATTATCCGAAGTGGAATGCTTGGGTGCATGCGCCAACGCTCCAATGTTTCAAGTCAACGATGACTATTACGTACGTAATTAAAACTTCTATTTTCAACCATTTAATGGTAGCTAATTGTAATACACTTTGCAGGAAGATTTAACTCCAGAAACTGCAACTACTATAATAAACGCGTTGAAGAAGGGCGACAGACCACCGGCTGGACCTCAAAAAGCACCTAGATTTGCAGCTGACCCTGCAGGTGGTCTCACCTCACTCACTAGTCCTCCGCCAGGCCCTGGTTTTGGAGTTAGGTCAGATTTATAAATCTGGATAGAAGTTTTAGCAATGTAATAACTAGTAATCACATGTACATTATACAAAAGACTTATTAAAAGAAGATCTTAGCTTTATGAAATAGCATAAATAAATAATTCTTTTTTTTCTGTAATAAGACCTTGTACCTATTCGAGGGATATAATTAGATTCTATAATGTTTATAATTGTTTTAAATAAAGGCGCAATGTACAAATGTACTCGAAGATAAACAATCATTTGGCAGTATTAATGTATTGTTAAAAACCTGACAGTAAAAAAATGTCGGAAGAACGAATTTGAATAATGTGCGTCGCCATAGTTACAAGTATAAAGACGCTTTTACCGGTGTCATTTTCCGTTATACTTGAACTTTGTAAAGTATATAATGTGCAAAATGCATAATGTGTTTTAAATATTTTATTAAAATCGTAACTTTATTTTTTTGCGAATTATTATACATTCAAAACTGTACTAACCTGTAATTGCATACATACAAACAGAAAGTACGCCGCACGTATGAAAGCACAAAAGAGGATGTTGTCACTTTTCAAAAATTTGTACAAGACTACAATATAAGAAAACTTATTTTATAATGACGGAGCCATGCCCAACTACTGAAAAATCTAAGAAAATTCAAGCTATAAATAAAGAAGCAGTTCATCGAATATGTTCGGGACAGGTGAGGTTAATTGTTAAACAAGAAGAGATGTACAACAGTCAATTTTTGAAAAACAAAATAATAACATTATTGTACCGACACTTTAGTTATTATTGAATTGTTTAGGTTGTATTGGACCTCGCAGTTGCCGTAAAGGAATTAGTAGAAAACAGTTTGGATAGCGGTGCTGATATTGTCGACATTAAATTAACAGACTATGGAAAAACTTCTATTACTGTCAGTGATAATGGCAGTGGTATTACAGAACAGGATTTTGAAGGATTGGGTTTGTAGATAAACATTATATATCTATCATCAAGCTACCCTAATGTGTATTATATAAATTTGGCTTAAGCAGTAAAATCACCTGTAAAAAAAAATGCTTTCTCTTATTCTACTAAAAGTTTTATTTCGATAATACAAAAATTCAATGCCCCATATTACTTCTATTATACATCTAATCTATTATTCATCTATACTACTAATATTTCAATTTTATTTAGGGCTAAAACATCATACCTCCAAATTATGCGAATTTGAAGACTTGAACGATTTAAGCACTTTTGGATTTCGGGGAGAAGCTTTAAGCTCGTTATGTTCACTGTCAGAATTAGATATTGTTACAAAACATTCTACTAGTGACCATGGATTTAAATTGATGTTTGATAAACATGGTATTTTAATAACAAAGGAACCATACGCAAGAGAAATTGGAACAACTGTAAACGTAAGAAATATATTTAAAACTCTGCCGGTAAGAGCTAAAGAATTTGAAAGAAATTTGAAAAAAGAGTATACACGCATGATACAAGTTTTATACAACTACTGCTTGGTTGCAGTCAATACAAAGATAACGTGTACTAACTCAGTAGGAAATAAAGCTTCGAACATTATTGTATCCACTACAAGTTCAAATAACATTATAGACAATGTTAAATGTGTGTTTGGAAGTAAATCGGTAACTAATCTCATTCAAATTGAAATGGAATCACCCGATGCGTGTGCATTACAAGAGTACAATATAGCAGCGAATACAAAAGTTGAATTTGACTGGGAATTTTATGTAAGCAAGTGTGGTCATTCATGTGGACGTTCCAGTCCCGACCGCCAGTTTTTTTATGTTAATGGACGACCTTGTGATCTCTCGAAAATCAATAAATTGATAAATTCATTATATCACAAATACAATGATAAGCAGTATCCCTTCGTGTACCTGAATTTGAAAATGATTAAGGATTCTGCAGATATAAATGTAACTCCTGATAAACGAACTATTTTTTTCACTCAAGAACGCTTGATTTTAGCAACATTGAAATACAATCTGACAAGAAAATGGGATGGGATGCAGGGTAACTTGACTGTAAAACCCGCTATGGACATTAAACAAACAAATCTTACTAAAAAGAGAAAAATGGTTTCACCCGAAACTGAATCTCCTGTAAAAAAGCTACAACTAATAACGTTGATTTCAGGAAATGAACATATAGATACAGAGACCAAACTACAACATGATGATATAGACAGAGATACTAAATTAGAACATGACAACGTAAACATAAAATATAATCAAAAAGTTCAAAATGATAATACGCACAATGATTCTGTGGAAAACAACATTTCAGTATCAACAAAATCTTTACGTGTAGAAATGCCTATGAGCATGGCAATAATAAAAAAAAAGATGTTAGAAAAAGCAAGTTTGCAAAAGATAATTAGCACGGATGTAAAAACAGTGAAATACAGAGTAGAAATAGCAAAGAGTCAAGGTGCTGATGCTGAAAATGAATTAAAACGTGAATTGACAACAGAATCTTTCAAGAAGGTATTGTACTTTTTCTATGTAATTAAATATTATATGTAATGAATATGTAGGCTTGACAAAATTAGAAATTTCCTAATTTCATAAGGCAATCCAATAAGAAAGGTGTATAAAAGTGGAAACACATGTTATAGATGGAAATCATTGGACAATTTAATCTTGGCTTCATAATTGCTCGTCTAGACACAGATTTATTTATCATTGATCAACATGCAAGTGATGAAAAATTTCGCTTTGAAAAATTAACTAAGGAAACCAAATTAAAGACCCAAAAAATGATCATTCCAAAAACTTTAAATCTTTCTACTCTCAATAAAACAATACTTATCGACAATGAAAAGATATTTAAGGATAATGGATTTGGTTTTAAAATAAATAATGAAGGTAGGATGTGTACTGTTTACTCTGTAATTAAAACAGCAAGTAAGATTAGTTTGGCAAAAAAGCACTTACTTTAACCACGTGTACTTAAGTATAATTAAAATATAATTTTATTATTTTAGCTGAATCAGAAAAAATACAATTAACAGAAATACCAGTCAGTGGAAATTGGCAATTTGGGCAAGATGACATAGAAGAGCTGATTTTTCTCATTAGAGAAGGCAATAGTCAAATTGAAAATGGTCCAATACCTCGTCCCACCCGAGTAAGACAAATGTTAGCATCTAGAGCATGTCGTAGCGCAGTTATGATTGGTACTGCACTCAATAAGACTGAAATGCAAAGACTAACAGTACAAATGGGAGAAATGCAAAATCCGTGGAACTGTCCGCATGGACGTCCTACCATAAGGCATCTACTATCCCTATTTCTCATCAATAGGCAATAATATATTAATACAAGACACATTGTACTCGAGTACAATAAGTAGTATTTTATTTTGTATAATTGTTTTTTAATAAATCGAAGTATTACAAAAATTACTATTTAATTACTGCGTATAACAACATAATTATGTACACAAAGGTACTATTATTAATCTAAAAAGTATAAATGCAGTCAAGTAGTAATAAAAAGCAAGTTTGTTTACTGCAGAATATGTATAAACTTACCTTTTACAGGTATTATAAGGAAAAATTATGTACAATTCACTGTAAGTAAATTTTGAAATACATGTTATTGAATAAACAAGTAATCCATTATACACTAATTGTACGGAAGATGTTAAATCCAGAAAGTGCAGTTGAGACTATTACACCTGGACATTGAGGATGCCAATGTAGTTCTTTAATATCTGTCTGTCCTTGATGAATAAATAATAATTGTGGGGGCAAAGCAGATAATTCATTATCTTGAGATGTTTCTGTGGTATCACTTTCTACAGATAAATCCCACTGTGCAATTTGATCGTCAGCACCACCAGAAGCAAAAACTGTAGTTTCTTGAGGACTCCATTCTACAGTTGTGACAGGTGCTGTATGTTGTTTAAATACAGCAACAGGACTCGTATTATTAGAATTAAATTCTCGCAGGTCCCATACGCAAACTAAACCATCATCACCACCAGACAAGAGAAATTGGCTCTCTTTACGGTTCCACGAAATAACATTGATATCAGTGCTATGAGCACCTGACGCTGTAAGCATACAGGCAGACTGTGGACTTACCCTAGTATCCCAAATTTTGATACTGCAAGAAATATAAAAATTTAAACATCTAAAATAATTTAAAAGTAAACTTACATTTGCGAATGACAGTCTGTTAGAACTGGGAAATGTTATTGAGTTCCATATGGAAAATATTTATACAAAGCGCAAAAAATTTACCTTTTATCCACAGAACAAGAAGACAACACGTGCCTCTCATTAGGTGACCATTGAACATCTTCAACACTATGTGGCGCATGAGAATTATATGGTCTTTGATCCACATGCCATGTAGTACCACTGGCATTGCCATCAATCCGCCATAGATGAATGTTTCCTTTACAATCACCAGTGGCTAGTGTACCCATTTCTGTAGGACACCAATCAACAGCATATCCTTCTGCTAGGTGGCCCTTAAATGTAAACAAGGGTGCAACTGTTGCATCACCCTTTTTATACTTAGCCCGATAAGCACGAAGCGATATGCTATCCTCGACAACTTTTAATTGTTCGCTCATATCCCAAAGGTGTACACGTCCTAACTCGCTCCAACTCGCAGCTAATGGTGTACCTTGTATTTGTGTACATCTGCAAACGTAAGAACGTATGTATGAAAACAATCAATATTAAAAACATAGCAATATTTAAGAAAAGAAAATGACGATTGCCATCTAAACAATAAATGTTATATACTACAAAGATTTTACTTAGATAAACCTACCAATGGGTATGACAATAAATTCACCTTACTCTATTAACACAACCTTGATGCTTGATTGGTGCAACTGCCATCGATGGAATATGTTCTTTACTTTCATCGTCAGTGTCACTGGAATCACCATCTGAATCTTCCTTTATACCAGAAAGGTCAGTTATTTTCATTACCAATAAATTATTGACGTGTGTCCTAGCAGCCTGCGTCCCAGCGACGAGATACATAGAGAGCGGATAAACTTCTCGCGAAGCACCTAATTCATCTGAGATTACATCGAAACTGAGACATGGGGCACCAGACTGTGCCTGATGTAACATGCGGTAAGCAGACTTGTCGACGACAAGTTCTTCGCCTGCCTCTAATTGTTGTCCAGGCAAATATACTTTCGCGGAACCGGTAGCATCCCCCTGATTGCTTTCAACTTCTTTGCTGTCTTCAGAATCCTCACCTTCGTCACTATCTGAACTCTCAGTTAAGTGTTCATTTTCTACAGAATCCATAGGTTCGTGATCCATTTTTTCAAAGTATCTGACAAAGAGAAAATGGATGGTGTAGAAATAACTTATCGCAGATTGCAGTTACATTATGTTATTTCCATAGCGGTTTGAGTTAACTTTACATCCTAATTCATAATTGTGATATTCGGTTTTGTTGTTATACAAGAAGTACATAACCTCTATATTGTTAATTTAGAATGATGTCAGAAATAACAGATTGTTTCGTTGTAAAAGTGGAATGAATATGCGATACTATTTCATGCGATTTTATAGAAAGACTTATCTGAAATAATTGTATTTACATACATGCTACGAGTTCTTTTTAGATATTGAATATTTGTCACGTGTCCGTCACGGTTAGCTACAGTTGCACATGGCTACTCATGAATGACAAATTTTGATGAAGTCTGCGAGCTGCCGCTGAAATCGACTTGTTAATCAAAGTCCAATATTAAAAAACAATTCGCTATCCAGACTTTTCTCAGATCACATAGTACACATGTATTCGTATAATAAGCTATTCTAATAAGTCTCAATATTACTATTTTGAAATTGGAACTATAAACGTGTCGTAAACATTTTCGTACATGTATATGAAGGATGCAGAAAATAAATTGTGCAAAACATATTTACCGTCAACCCAAAGAAGCAAAGATTGCGCAAGAGGTGGGAGATGAAAGATGTATCGTAAATTATACGAACATTGGTTTGTTGAAATCAACGTGATATTATCCCAAAGGAAAAAACTTCACACAGAGATGTATGCTTATACTTATGCAAGCTGATATATCTACGCTTGATAATGACCTTTCATACATATATATTAATTAATAAAATTCATAGCCACCATCATCCGCTGGGTGCATTTTACTTTAATTACATGCAAGAAGTTTGGTTCATTTTTGTAGAAAACATGGTATCGTCTCAGTACAAAATTATTTCACTCAGGTCATGTTATAAATATCCAATACAAAAATACACACAAATAATTTCTTACAATTAAATGTAAGATTTTATCTAAGGTAGGTGGCAGCCTACCGTTTTCTCCTAGCAATAGGACTTGCTCGCATTTGATGTATCCGAGGACAATGTAAAGGGAAATTAGGAAAACTGCTCCTTTAAGGATCAGTTTATTAACAACCTATGCGAAGAAACGTAATAAAATAATAGCGCTTGTAATAATAATGACAGTAATAATAATGATGTAGAGATGGTAGTAGCACTGAATAATGACAGCGAAGAATTATGATGTGGTAATAATAATCACAATAATTACAATAATTACAATAAAAATAAAATAAGTTTAGATAATATTGTTTACGTATAAAATATCATTACAATAGGTATACCGTAACTGCTCGTAAGGAAAATAAGGAAGGAATAGCAACGAATGATGCAAAATTTTACTGGAACCACTTGCGCAGACCAATGGATTGTACGATATTAGCTGTGTTTATTAAGATGTGGACTGTTATTTGAATTATTCAGTAACTGAATAGACGCGGTCGTAGCATGCGGATAATGAGGTTGAGGACCGTTCGGATTGTGTCTAGGATTGGTATTGTGGAGACTATGTAAATAAGAGCGCTGGACGGGCTTGTGCTGAGCGAGCTGAAGCAAGGCCTCTGGAATAGAGAACCACTTGCGCTTCCGACCAATAGCACGAGAGTCCTCCCATTCTGGTAGCTCTTCGGTCACCCGCATTACCCATACTTGTGTTCTATGCTTATGTTCCACATTCTGTTACGAAAAAACATGTTTTTTTCTCTTACGTCACCGTCAACAATATACGCAACGTACTGGCATAAGTACCTCGAATATGCCAAGGCAACGACCCAATTGCCCTAACACGCCCGCTTCCTCTCTGACTTCTCGAAGGGCCGTAACCGCTGGCTCCTCTTCGGGTTCGACTCCGCCACCGGGTACTATCCAACTATCGGGCCTTCTACTGGAAGTAACTAGCAATACCTGTAACCATCGAGATATCTCAAAAAAATTATCCTCTCCCAAGTACGCCTGGATACTTTCAATCCGCATAAATGTCGTCCGTTAAAATGTCATCGACGACTGATCGTTTAATAAAAGGAGATAAGCACGATAAGAGAAATGACGTGCAATTACCGGCGAATTATCCACCTGCCATCTACTGGCTTACCTCATCCTCAAGATCATTCTTGACGCAGATACATGCTGCTCTACGCCTGTAACCTTCCGAGTCATAAATACGGATTGAATTTGGCTTTTCCTTCACCATGGTCAACCGTGATAATAACTATGTAATTCCATAAATTTATAAATATTTGTCAGACAGCCAGATAGGCCACCCTGTACACCCGCATTGCTCCGACGATATTTCGAGCCGACATGTTATCGACGTATTGTTCAATAACAAAGACACCTTCTAGCTCACATAATCAACGCGCACGCCTCTGTTCTCGCTCGACGAAAGGAATTGGTTTCGTAAGCACAATATAAGTCAACTACACAGCGGCCACTGTTTTTTACTTCGCAAACCACTCGATATAACCTCAAAAGTTCTAAGTCCGGATGATCTGGGCCCCCTCTACTGCTCCTGGTAGAAGTAAAAACAGTAAAAATCTTAGATATCATTGGCGAACAAAGCAGGGTCGCCAACAATGCCATCCTGTCCAATAGAGCAAAATCCGCCATAATTCGCGAGATTTGAAATTGTTATGTCAGAACGATTTTCGTATTTTTAATATTCGTATGTATAAACTAACACATAAAATATGTAGCATAAATATCATATATGTAATACTCCTATATTGCTAGCCAAATTTCCTATAAGCGGGAGCGGCGTCGAGAAAGTGAGACAGAACATCGTACTTTCGACATATGCGCATGCGTTAGCAAGCTCCATAGAACGCACGCATGCGCAGTTGCGCCGAAAGTACAAAGTGAGAGTATAGTATACTATGGTCATGGTGAGAGTGAGATTAGAGGTTGATATATGCTGCACCGTGGTGTTTGCGTCGCCTTTTCAGTCCCCATTAGCAATAGTGTATTACATATATGATAAATATGCTTTAAACGCATAAAAAAGAAGATATATAGCACAGATACTTTTACCAAAGATAAGTTTACTGCTATAACTTTACGACGTCATCGTATAATACCCCCACCACCTGATTTCTCAGCTAATCAGAAACGCTCTACAGTGTTTCGTGAACCGATTGCACAGAACGGATGAAACCTCGTCCACTTTCAGAAACACACCGCCATGGAAACGAGTATATAGTGGCGGGATTTTAAGAAGTTGGTAATTGCTTTTTCATTCTACGCGTTGGTAAGTCTGTTAAGTAAATGTAAAGTTAGGTAAAGAGTCGTTACCGTAACAACTACTGTGGCACGGTGATGTTATGTCAATGCGCAAGAACTGACGAACAACGTGTTTGAGAATTTTCCTTCCACTATAGCTTGAATAAATATCTCACTAACAATATGAAGATCGAGGAAGTAAAAAGTACTGCGAAAACTCAAAGAATTTCTGCGCACACGCATATCAAAGGTTTAGGCCTGGAAGAAAGCGGAGCGGCAATTCAAAATGCTGCCGGCCTTGTCGGCCAGGAAATGGCACGAGAGGTTATATTGTCTATTTTTTTTTTATTAATTTACTCTGTCTCTACGCATCGACAAGTAGTATGACCATTGTGCATTAATATTATTGATCATTGCAAAACAATATTTTCTTAGTATCGAGGTGTATTTTAAATTCTTAGCTGTTAAATGTATTTTTGAAAATTTTCATGTCGGCGTATAGTTGGAATTAGAAATATAAATGTATGCAATTGATTACTTTAATTATTGTTACTTATTTCAATACATTTTATCGTAGGCTGCTGGAATAGTGGTAGATATGATTAAGTCGAAAAAGATGGCAGGTCGCGCTGTCTTATTAGCAGGCCCACCGGGTACAGGAAAAACAGCTATAGCTCTCGCGATCGCTCAAGAGCTTGGTAACAAGGTTCCGTTCTGTCCTATGGTGGGCTCCGAAGTATACAGTTCGGAAATAAAGAAAACGGAAGTTCTCATGGAAAATTTTAGAAGAGCCATTGGTTTAAGAATTAAGGAAACTAAGGAAGTATACGAGGGCGAAGTTACCGAATTAACTCCTATTGAGACAGAGAATCCTATGGGTGGTTACGGTAAAACTGTTTCGAACGTTGTTATTGGATTGAAAACTGCAAAGGGTACCAAACAGCTGAAACTAGATCCTTCGATATACGAATCATTACAAAAGGAAAAAGTAGAAACAGGAGACGTCATATACATCGAAGCAAATAGCGGAGCGGTAAAAAGGCAAGGTAGAAGCGACAATTTTGCAACGGAATTTGACTTGGAAGCTGAAGAGTACGTGCCTTTACCCAAAGGGGATGTGCACAAAAAGAAAGAAGTTATTCAAGATGTTACGTTACACGATTTGGATGTTGCGAATGCAAAACCACAAGGAGGACAAGATATAATGTCTATGATGGGACAGTTGATGAAACCAAAGAAAACAGAAATTACAGGTAATACGCGCGTATGTAAATTTTTTACTTTCTTGTACATAATATTCATACATATTTATTGATTATTTCAGATAAATTACGAAAGGAAATCAACAAAGTAGTAAACAAGTACATTGACCAAGGAATCGCGGAATTGGTACCAGGTGTTTTGTTTATAGACGAAGTGCACATGTTGGACATCGAAACGTTTACTTACTTACATCGTGCGTTAGAAAGCGCTATTGCCCCGATTGTCATATTTGCAACAAATCGTGGTCGCTGTGTCATTAGGGGCACAGAAGACATTATATCTCCACATGGAATACCACTTGATTTGCTAGATCGATTACTTATTATACGAACGCTTCCATATTCTAGAACAGAAATTGAACAAATTGTTAAATTAAGAGCTATAACTGAAGGTTTGCAAATAGACGATGTTGCCTTGTCGGCACTTGGTGAATTAGGAACAAAAACCACACTACGATATGTTGTACAACTTTTGACTCCTGCAGCATTAACGGCAAAAGTTAACGAACGAACGAATATCAAGAAAGAAGATGTTGAGGAGGTTGGAGCATTATTCTTAGACGCTAAATCTTCTGCTAAAATTTTAACGCAAAATAAAGACAAATTTATGAAATAAACTATTATATTCAGTACAATTCTCTGTTTCCAAGTAAGTTTAGTTTAGGAGTTACCATTAGTACCCACAGTTGCGCTTTCTTTTTATACAAAGTACTTCAATGAATTATTAATGAATAACACATGGGAATCTTCAGACTGTACCTTTAGTTAAAGAAACTAAATAATTATTTTATGTTTTCTCTTTTGGGTTGTTTAATGTAATTATACCAATTGTGAAATACATTTGGATATACTAAAGAAAGTTTACTGTAATAAAACGAGACAAATGGTTTATGCTTAACGCGTGTAACAAAGTTATTTAATTTCATGTACTTTAAGTATAAAGCAAGCGCAGGTAGGCAAAAACATTTAACTATTACAAATTGTATGAATACTATGACTATGAAACTTTTATTATCGAAGTACTATTTTTGTATTGTGTCAATGCTCTTATGAAATGTGATCATGATTCAAAATATTTGTCAATACTGTTTATAACTTGAAAAATATGCGTGTGAAAATCATTATCTAATTTTAGTTGATTATAAGCCTTACAGCTTCTTTCGCATATTTTGTATGTCTTAATAAGTGAAATAATGAATGCTATAAAAATGAAATTTTACACTCATCACCTGTTATTTTCGAATTTTGAAACTTGATCATTTCAATTAAACACGATATATACTTTTAAATTTAAAAATAGCATTTTAAACCATCTTGAAAGTGTAATCGTATATATCGACAATCATTATGTGAGATGGGCAAGATGAAATTCAACTTTTGTTATTACTGTTTTTATTACATTATGCATGTAAGTTGTGAATTACTCAATGTTGTTTTAGATCTTGTGAAGCTCAGGGTTAGAAAAGTTCACGTTATAATCAAGTATTGTGAAATCACTATTCGTATCAGCTTACAGGGTATAAAATCTCTTTCTACATTAATGCTCCTTAGTACGATGCTGTGCATCAGAGAGTTACTGTGTATTGTTTTAATATTTATATATTTATTAATGATCAAATATTAATTTACATTATTCTGAAACTCATGATGGAGTATACTTTAACAATATCAAGATGTTCGAGACGTGTAAGGTTTCTTAGTAGATTTTCACAAAATGTGCGTGGATTGACTAGTAGTGCAGCAAGTATTGAAAAGCTTCTTCCGAAGAATAATGAATTTCAATCTAGACATATTGGTCCTAGAGAATATGAGCAAACAGAAATGCTCAAAACAGTTGGCTTTAAGGTAAAACTTCGAAAAATTTGTTAGTAGCCTATTTATTTAGTCCGTATAGTATTTTGTTGTACAAGATACATGTCGATCGTATGATGTTCTGTTGAATTCGTCATAGAGTTCACAAATGGAAATATATATTAATTTTATGTTAACAATCTTTAAACATATTTAGAACCTGCAGGAATTAACAGAAACTGCTGTGCCTGACAATATTCTTTATAAGCAAGATTTGCAGATCGAGCAACCTTTGAGTAAGTATAATTTTTGTTTTTGTAAAGAATTTTTCTTCAACCTTTAAGTAAATATGGAGAGTCAATAATGTAGATTTTGTAAAATATTTAATGGATTTATGATATGAAAAAGCTAAGGACATTATTCTACTGATAAGGTTCATGAAACGTGAGAAGTCACGAGACTACTTGGTGTAGTAATTCTGAATATTGATAACCTTTAGATATCAGAAGGTATAGTCTGAATACAAAATTTGTTTGTGAGCCTCTTTGAGAACAGTGACTGCAAGTGATATGCCTGTTGGAGAAAATTACATTCATATTACTGTAATGTTTTTATGCGAACGCACTGTTCAATATTAAATTAATAAATGTACTATGTTATGTATTGAGCAACTAACTATTTTCAACGAAAATATCACATTTACAGAAGTACTTGTTACACACTATGTAGTGGAAGAATAAGAATTATTGATTTGCCCTCACATGTTTCCTATCTTAGGTGATAGGTCATACTCGTGTCTTAACTTTCACATTCACGTGACGGTTTAAAAGAGAAATCTGACGCTCTTTTCTTTGTCCTATTGTAACGTGCACATTCTATTCTACTAGGTTAATGTAGAAACAATTTATAAATTACATAATAAATGAGAACACATAATTATTTTGTTTTTTAGCTGAATATGAACTTATAAAACGAATCACAAAGATCTCTGAAAAAAATGAAATATGGCGCTCTTATATTGGAATGGGATATCACAATTGTTGTGTTCCTCATACAATTATGAGAAATATCTTTGAAAATCCAGGATGGTAAATTGTATTTTTCAATACTAATTTCCATGGATAATTCCATTATGAAATTTCATAGCTTAATTATTACAGGACAACACAGTACACGCCCTATCAGCCAGAAATTTCACAGGGCCGTCTTGAAGGTTTATTAAATTATCAGACTATGATCTGTGATTTAACAGGCATGGAAGTAGCAAATGCGTCACTTTTGGACGAAGGCACTGCAGCTGCAGAAGCATTAAGCCTTGCATACAGATATAATAAAAGAAAAAAGTGGTTTGTTTCTGATAAAGTTCATCCACAAACAATCAGTGTCATAGCAACACGTGCTGCTTCATTAGGTATTACACTGGAAATAGGAGATATTTTTAAAGTTAATACAGACGGAAAAGATATTGCTGGCATCTTGATACAGTATCCAGACACAACGGGATCTATTTATGATTGTGGAGCTATTGTACAGAAAGCACATTCTAATGGTGTATGTAACATAAAACATCCATACCGCATAAAATTGAATAAGAACCTTATATAAAAATTTCTTGTAGACCTTAGTTTGTGCAGCTACTGATTTACTTGCACTGAGCATACTTCAACCACCAAGTGAATTTTCCGTTGACATATGTGTGGGGACAAGTCAAAGATTTGGAGTACCCTTAGGTTACGGAGGACCCCATGCAGGATTTTTTGCATGTCAACAAAAATTAGTTCGCTTAATGCCAGGACGGATGATAGGTGTAACAAAAGATTTAGATGGTCATGAGGCATATCGGCTAGCACTTCAAACGCGTGAACAACACATTCGACGTGATAAAGCTACCAGTAATATATGTACTGCGCAAGCATTATTGGCTAACATGTCTGCTATGTATGCAGTCTATCATGGACCTTCCGGAATTAAAGACATTGCCAGAAGAGTTCATAATTTAACTCTAGTTCTTGCAAAAGGATTGAGTACAGAAGGACATACAATACACAATGAATATTTCTTCGATACCATAAAGATATCACCAAAAATTCCTCTGGAAATTGTAAGAGAAAATGCAAAGAAAGCTAAGATAAATTTAAGGTACTCAAAAACAACAATATTAATAATTACATACAGAAATCTCAAATAATGTATGGAAATATATTAGATAAATGACACGCAAATCTTTGTAGGTATTACTCTGATAAGGCAGTTGGAGTATCCCTCGATGAAACAACCACGATAAATGATGTCAATGACTTGTACAAATTATTTGCTGCGGGCATTACCGTAAAATCCGTGATTGAAAAACAATTCCCTGATAAGGAAAGCTTGGAAAATTCACAGTTTGCACGTAGTACTCCATACCTGCAACATCCTGTGTTTAACAGCCATCATTCTGAAACAAGGATAGTAAGGTACATGAAGTCCTTGGAAAACAAAGATGTATCTCTTGTGCATAGCATGATTCCACTGGTAAATAAATTTATTTACTACAAAGTAGTAAATTGACTTGTTTCCAATATAAATACGGCGAATTTGTTATCTTTAACTAGGGTTCCTGCACAATGAAATTAAATTCTACAACTGAAATGATGCCTTGTAGTATGCCAGGGTTTACTGAAATACATCCTTTTGCACCAATTGAACA
This sequence comes from Tiphia femorata, assembly GCA_944319695.1. NCBI lineage: Eukaryota > Metazoa > Arthropoda > Insecta > Hymenoptera > Tiphiidae > Tiphia > Tiphia femorata. The sequence goes on along the minus strand of OX090896.1, from coordinate 7,607,396 downwards.
AACTAAAGGATATCAGCAACTGTTTGCTGAATTAGAACAAGACCTTTGTACCATAACAGGATATGATAGCATAAGTTTTCAACCAAACAGTGGAGCACAAGGAGAGTATGCTGGTCTGAGAGCAATTCAGTGCTATCATGAATTCAGAAACAATAAACACAGACAAGTTTGTTTAATTCCAACATCAGCCCATGGAACAAATCCAGCTTCTGCACAGATGGCAGGCATGCAAGTTGAGCCCATTTTTGTTCAGAAGGATGGATCTGTTGACATCACCCATTTGAAAGATATGATTAATAAGCACAAGGATGTTCTATCTTGTTTAATGATAACGTACCCTTCGACAAATGGTGTATTTGAAGAAACCATTTCTGATATTTGTGACATGGTACACAATGCTGGAGGTCAAGTATACTTAGATGGCGCAAATATGAATGCACAAGTCGGACTTTGTCGGCCTGGAGATTATGGAAGTGACGTTTCACATCTTAATTTACATAAAACATTTTGCATACCACATGGAGGTGGCGGACCTGGTATGGGACCAATAGGAGTGTAGGTATTACATACTATTTGTCACATTTACTTAAGCTGTAGAAATTTTACGTAAAATTATGTTTGTAGGAAAAAACACCTTACGCCTTTTCTTCCAAGTCATCCTGTAATAAATGGCCTAAATAATGATAGCAACAGTTTAACAAGTTTTGGTACAGTATCAGCTGCACCTTTTGGTTCATCGGCCATTCTTCCAATTTCTTGGGCTTATATAAAAATGATGGGTCCAAAAGGATTGCGTAAAGCATCTCAAATCGCCATTCTTAACGCTAATTATATGAGCAGAAGACTGGAAAAACATTACAAAACATTATATACAGGCAAAGCAGGACTTGTTGCACATGAATTTATTTTGGACATTCGAGACTTTAAGAAAACTGCTAATGTCGAGGCTGTAGACATTGCAAAACGATTAATGGATTATGGATTTCATGCTCCTACTATGAGTTGGCCCGTAGCTGGTACTCTCATGATTGAACCCACAGAGTCAGAGGATAAAGTTGAATTAGATAGATTCTGCGATGCTCTTATTTGTAAGTGGGGGCCTAATATTTATGTATCATGTATTTTAATCAGAAAGATAGACATACTAGTGATTCTTGCTTAGTACTTTCCACATTTTTCTGCCAAATAAGAGAAAAAATTATATATCAACTGTTTACAGGTATAAGGCAAGAAATAGATGACATTGAGTCTGGTAAGTCAGATATTGCGAAGAATCCACTGAAATTGGCACCGCATACCCAAGCCCAAGTGCTTACAACAAATTGGAATCGGCCATATTCTCGAGAGCTAGCAGCTTTTCCAACAGTAAGTACACATTTGTGTCTTATATCTATTACATAATAAAAAAAATGTATATTTCTGTTATAGGCCTTTGTTAAAGGAAGTAATAAAATCTGGCCATCTGTTGGAAGAATAGATGATATATATGGTGATAAAAATTTGTTTTGCACATGTCCTCCAGTTTTTTGAAAGATTAATGCAATGTAAATTGTATTAAATTATTTATATTAGCAATAGAACTTATTTATTCTTACATGTATATATATGTTTTATGACATTTTAAAATCCTGTAAATACTTAGCGATGGTCTGAAATAAATCTATAGATTCTCTTTAAACAATTTGTAATGTCATTTTATTTTACTTAAGTTTCAGGGGTCCAAAAATAATTCATACATTTCTAAATTTGTACAAATGGACCATATACACAACATTGCCTCAGTGATGCTCAATATAAATAACATTTCCATAAAATAAAGTGTTATTTTGTTTTAACAAATTAAAAGTATTCATTGTAGATCATGTTCTTATGAACTTTTTCTGCAGCAATGTCGAATAATTAATAGTTCTTTGAATTACATATTAGTTTTTTAAGTTTTTGTAATTACATATATATATATATGTAGACCTATATGTACATATGAACATATATACATATAGTAAATACTTATATATGTACGTAATTACATTTTTATATATATATATATAAATTTTAATAAATTTTCTATGTATATTATAGACCAGGCATGAGATATGCAATATTATCAAGCATTTGTGATAAGGTTTCATGCTTAGCTCCATTTGTTTCAGACACTTGTTGTGTTAGGCAAATCAAGGGACCCAGCGCACAAAGAAGCGAATCCAACAAAACCGAAAGACTGCCTGAAACTGCTATTTGGCCATCGTGTTCCTTCAATCTTTCACCAATAATTGTTAAGCTCTCTCCAAGTAATTTCAAGTGGGCAGCAACATCAATAGGTTGTGTTCCAACAACTTTGTACATGCCTGTACCAATAACAGGCTCATTAACCAAATCCTTTCCAGGCCTATGCGATGGTGGTGAAACTGGAACATTTCCTACAACGGAGGGTACACCTAATTGAATAGTCTTTTTTGAAGAAGCAGGCTTGATCTCTTTTCCATTACCTGAAATATAAGATAAATAAGAATAATATATTTATCATTGTACACAATTTGTATGTACATATTCAATTAAATCTGTGCATACAAAACAAGAACCGGACAACTACTGTATAGCCTGAAGGCATAGACAAGACAAAATTTGTATTCAAATCCTTTTTCTAATGCACATGCAGTAGAGACAGATTAGGATAAATAGACTACGATATAATTTCAAAAACATATACTGGTAACTAATTATTTGTGTACAAGAGTCAATAGACCCACCAATTTTGTTAATGAATTTTTTTCGCGAGGCTGGCGGCGGCATTTTCCAAACAGGCTCATCTTTACTCGCTGGTAAAGAATGAGGTTTTGCTGCTAAACGTTTCGCACGTCTGCGCCAATTATACTTTTCCAGATTTGGAACAGTAGCCCAAAGTTCTCCTAACCGTTTAGAAATTGCTGCGAAATCTACGAGAAGCAAAAATTAACAAAAAAATGTTGACATTGCATGCTTCGCGCATATAGCATGGAAATGTAAAGAAAATTTGTGTACCCATATAAGGACATTGTTCTAATAATTCTTGCCTGATTTCCTTCGCCCACAGCATGTATGCGGTAAACCTTGTTTTCTGAAAACATTGTCCAATTAAAACGTTGTACACAGTTTACAGAACCTGTGAATAATACATACCCCTTTATCTTTCCGTTGCGCCTTCATTCTCCCTATAATTTTACCATCTTTGATAATTAATTTCTTTTTACACTTTTCGAGCATATACAAGCTCTTCGCTTGCGATGGCGTGCTTTCTTGTCCCGGCGGTTCGAGTTTTCTAAATCCAGTTTCTCTATCGTCAATCATAAGCGGGTCTACTTCATCGTCGCTTCCAGATTCCATACTGTATCTATCCTCCTCGTTTATCCCACTTGGATCATCGGATTCCGATCCCGATGACTGTGCCTCATTATCAGATAAAGGTTCTGCTTTAACTCTCTGCTGTGCCAAATGAGAACCTGAGTTCTTTCTTTGTCTCCCGGCACTTCCTTGTTGAAGTGGTTGATTTGGAGATACATGCTGTTGCGACACTTCATATCGGTCTAACAATTGCTGAGCTTGTAATTGCTGCGCTTTCTGTCGTTTGTATTTATTGTCCGCAAAGTCATCGGGAGATTCAAAATCAACTAATTTTGATGATTTCTTTCTTACACGGCCACTGCGGGAGATACCCGTGACCTCTAGATCTGAAAGATAAAGCGGACTGCACCTTGCCAAGAAACAGAAATGGTCCAAAATACTTTGTATCAACTAACTATTCTCAAACAACTATTGCTAAGATCTGTTGTACTACATAAATCCTAAACATACTGAGTTTCTACTAAGAATATGTAAAGAATCAATCGTAGTTCAATGTACATCTTCAAAACGCGAGTACCTGAATGTCATTGTATTTATCATTAATATTTTATGCCAGTAATTAAACAAAAACTCAGTAGTTCATATATATTATTTTCTAATGAATTTCTAGGTCTCTTCGATTGTAAAAACATTTTGAAACAAATATAATACCGAGTATGCAGCGAATGTAAACTTCTAAATATACTGATAGGGAAGAACATTTGTATTATTTTTTATGATAACATTTTAATATTTCTCATACTGACATCTGTAATATACGATATACAATAATACATATAAACTATAGTCGGATATTTCGAAGACTTAAATAATTCTTTAACGACTCTTCCTTCTGACATAATTGAACTTTTATAAATATTAACCACGACTGATTCGTGCGTACCATTAGTTTACTTATTTTCCGCTATATACAGAAGCGCTAGTAACGTAAATGCCAACTCCGATAAATATTGCAAGAGAATTCAACAATATATTACAAAGCCGCACACATCATGCTGTGTATTGCAAACAGTACTAACAAACAAGCATCTGATCTACACATTATCCTTTCGTGTAATATAAAAACTGATCTCACCGTCACTTTTTTGACGCTTCGGTGAGACGAACATATCCATTGCGTCGCTTCGTTCCTCGCCAAGCTTCTTGCGGCGCAGCGTCTTCTCAGATTTCGCGGGCTTACGAATGTTCGTTTGCATAATGCGTCGCAACGTTACAAATTATTGGTAAAAATATGCGTAGGCATACGCTTGCATGCTTTTTTAACACACAATATCGAACAAATATATATACTTCATTTTTTTGCGTGACGTTTTTAAAAACAACTGACACGAAGGAAATGTTAAACGTACTGCGCATGCGCATGTGTATATTAAGGTTACCCGCGACATTTGAGTGCGTGAAAGTACCAGAGAAACGCACACGACAGAGAAAGTGGAATAAAGTAACGTTGTAATACAGATTTGTGAGGCTATTATTCTATTTGTACAGTCACGTGGGCAAAGGAATATCTACTGTTTATTTCTTTAAGTTCTAGGCTGTGAATAAACCTATTTTTGTCAACTATAAGATTTTCAAAAGATTTACAATAAAAAAAAAACTATGTAACGAAAAGTATGATAACGGCTAATGTAACAAACACGAAGAATTTTATGTACACAGTTTTTATTGAATATCTTCGGTAAAAAAAAAATATACATTTATATTTCATCTTCTTGTTGCCATCCATCGTCATCGGATAAATACCTCCTCTTATGACTTGTATTCATGTAAGGCCTTAAAGCCCATTCCGTGTCAGCTGCCGCGGCTGTGTCTAGGGTACCTGATTTAATTTCATACAACTTTAACTGAAACCTAGGACCAACTTCTGAGAGTTGAACATCTTTTCCATTAATTCTCTTATACGTATGATGGCGGAAGCAGATGTAGTCATCGTGATTTGCAAATGTAATAACTCGTTTACTGTCCTCCTTCGGAACAGGAAATAAATACTTTAAAATATTCATGACTCTTCCAGCTAATTTCGTTGTGAAATTGTGAAAGATGAGATGCGGATACTGCTCCGACATTGTACCAATATCGGGTACATCGTGTCTCATTATAACATTGGACATTGTGAAATATGCCGTTGGACCATATGGTAAATGGCATATAATTAACGAGTCCGGTACACCTCTGTGTTCGTGCACAATGATAAAATCAGTCACATCATTCGCACGACAGGCATGAATTAACTGTTTCATCTCGTAATTTCCTCTGTTCATTCTCTGCGAATTAGGAAATATGAGGCGCACTTCTTTCACAAACATCTTAAGTCTAGAGCTAGGATCTCGAGAGGTCGTTATGACAATTTTAGGATCTTCGACCCCTGCCCATCGATATTCGTCGTCCTCGTGCGAGCCAACCGTTCCTCCTGCTTCGGTGCCTATAGCCGTTGCCAATTGCGGACCTGCATCTTCCCATTCTATTCTACTTTGAAGATGCAGAGCACTTTTCCTTAAATCCGGATGTATTGGAACATTCTCTTCTAAGCTACGCTTTATTTTATCTTTCTTCTCTTGTATACTCTTCAATTTGTCTTGTACAGATTTTCTGTACAAATATTCTCTTCGTAGTCGAGCCTGTCTTCTTAACATTTTAGTATCTTCAAACGTACACTGTATTACATATAAAACCTGTTAAAAATGTTTGTTTCTCTTCTGACAAATTTGTAGTTTCGTGTAGGTTATGTTAGACACGCACATGTAGGAGGCAACACTATAGACATCTAGCAAGAGAAGTTAGGTACTATGTAAATGTTTAGATCCGTTCAGATCGCGCAAATGTCACGCAAATGTAAAATTGCTTGTAAGATTGTGAGCATTGTGAGCCGGTCTCAAGTCGCGATGAGAATACGGTTCTTAGGGAATCTATCCACTAAAAAATTATCCTACGAAGAACACAGAATTTAATACTTGCCTTTAACTTCCAGAAGGCTTTGCCAGACAGTTACAGGAAATAAATGATCAAAGCAGAATTATCTATATAGTGTGAGGCATAAATGATAAGCATATATTTATAAACAATTATAAGTTCTTATTGACAAACACTTATCACAGAATACACCAGGCATAGCAAAAGAAATTGCTGCTTTATTAATAAATAATGTAACCAATACGTTGTTTTAGAAAAACATCTTAAAGGATAATGTTACAGGAAGTACGTTTAGAAAATAATAAATTATGAGTATCATGACAAGCAACGGACAACATTTACAGACTCAAGAAGTCAAACATCAACGTCTCTTCTTCTTCTCTTGCTTCCGTGGACGATGAGGTCTTCTAGGAGTTACTTGTGGACTATTTTCGGAACATTCGACATCGCTGGGGTCATCCTGAAACCATTCACTGTAAATCTAACGAATAAACTTTTAATTTAGCATTATGCAAGATATATGCAAATTAATAAAAAGCATTGAGGAAATTACCTTCAGTGCCGTAATACCATCAGATGGTCCTGCTTGATACACAACTATAGCTAACAGACACATAACTTGAAATACTGCTCCGAGATATAAGCCAAATCTAAGTAATTGTTCGAAAAGCGTTTCTTCAGTGGGAAGTAAAAGACGTTTTAGTTGTGAATCCGTATCTGCCATCCTGAAAAATATATATCAGCAAAATGTAAACAGTCGCAAGTAACTCAATTCAAATTAACAATAAACAATTATAGGACAGTCTGGGAATTATTATACACAATTTCAACTCACTCGTAAACGTTATTACTTACATTATTTAATGCTATTCGTCTTTATAGAAAATATATACATTTTTCTTGATCCTGGTATTTTCAAAATTAAGAATCATATCAGACAATAATTCATTGTCAACATTCGACAAGGAAAGCTTTCAAAGCGTAAAATGTAAATTCAAATTTTTTAATTTTTACGCATTATACTGCACAAATCTGCTAGTTAATTATTTTCTTTTGTACACAATTGTGCATAAACAATACTTTTCTTTCACATTTACAGGCTACATTTTGTGGGTTTTAGAAGTTCAAATATTCCTCAATCTGAATTTATTAATAGTACAAACATTGCATAACCGTTTAGTACCTATTGTTTAATTTTGATCACACTTTGCGTGTCGCAATATCTCTTTGTTTAATAAACATACTTGCTTAGAAATCAATAACCTAAGCAAAAGCCGGTCATAGAGCTTTCGTTGCATATAAAACTGCTATAGCACAAATAGTACCAACCTTATTAACGATATTTGTATTTCCATTTACGTAAAGCTCAACTCAGTTGGGTAGTATGTTTGTAAAATTAACGCATATCGATTAATTGTTGCGCTCTAAGCATCAATCTACGTGTACAAAGATATTTTTTATAGTTTAACGAAATGTATTAACGAACTTTGCGATCAACATGAAGGAATATAATATTCTCACTTCATTACTCTTGAAGTTGGCAGTAACAGAATCTTCAGCTGTACTACGTCAGATGGTGCTTTTACATCTAATTTCGATCTGTGCGCTAACTATCGGTAGAAATAGACATTAAACACTTTTAATTATTTGATAATTTAAATGGAGATAGCACGGAACCCCATGACAAAGGGAAATAATTTAATTTTCTACATTGTTCGTCGATACGTATAGAGAACAGAGTTGTTTATTATATTGGACAATGACAGGGTTAACGATGGCATAATTCAAAATTGGCGGCTTGATAGCAGCGCCGGAAGTTATCTGGGTTCGAGGCTTCATTGCTTGCGAGTCCGTGGATGTGAACCTTTGTTTTGTACAGAAGAATGGCTGCCATCTTTAGTTTTCGATGGATGTTTTCCGAAGAGATCGTGAATTCTTGTATTTATTGCGGTATCTAATAACGTAGTAAATTCTGAAATAGTAAAATAATGTTGTTCGCGATGTAAAGAGTGTTTTCTCGTTGATTATTTAAGCTGCCCTGGTGTCAGTTCCATTAAAAAATGCTTGTGTTTACATCCAAGTTTAAAGTGAGCTTCTGTATTCCTGTCATATTAAGGTAAGCGATGCTTTTTTCTGTGCTTTAATAATAGAAAACGATTGGGGGAACGCAAGTACAATGATTAACTGTGAGAATTCAGCGAAACCAGTTTAACTTGAAGCTTCGGAAGAGAACGACCTCTCCATATTACCAGTCATTTCTGACGTTTTAAATAATCGTGCAATGTGTATTTTCCGCCATTTATTGTTGGAAGGCAATAAATATGCGTCTTTTAACATTATCCACCTATTGATGGACAATTATTCATACATTAATGGGACAGTACAAGAATTCTTGACTTAACCAAGACGGGTTCGCCGTCAATGGAAAAAAATCGATTCCGATTTCGAGAGTACATTTTACATTTGACTCGATAACCTTGTTTTTTTTTGCAAGTATTATTTGCAAGATATCTGTTAGTTGCAGTTTCGTATCTAAATGGTGGCAACAATGGCTGGTAAAATGGTGAGTGAGGGCAGGTCAACCACATCATACACATACTACATTAGGCGCTAAACTTACGCGACTACTTCCATATGATCTTGTAATGCTTTTTCATCGCATTGGAACGAAATTCTTCGTATTTATAACGATCTATTCATTTCTATATTTCACTTTACGTTCCAAAATATCTGACAGCAATTGCCATATAAATTCACATACTGTAACTTCATTCAAAAAGAATTCTGGGTTCATAATTTTACACAGATGCATATTTCTGTAAGATAGACTTAGGAGTGCATAACTTATATTCTTTTGATACAGATGCGTAGGGTTATGGATACATAATAGATTAAAGAACGTATTGAAGATATTTAATCGCTAAACCATAAAAGGTACGCTTGTGCCCAGGCCGTAAAAGAATTTTATGTGCAAACGAAGTGAATGACAGTAGGTAAAGCGATTACGATTCATATTACTGTAAACGAATGATCACACAGTTGTGTCATGTAGTAATGAATACAAATACTTCCGTCAAGGGTGAAACGCGCTTATTCTTTGAAAGTATATTTGTAAACACGTCTTATAGCAAGCTTCGTGAAGGATTCTTTTCATTAAAGTCAGCGTTCCTTTCAATATATTCAGAATATTACTCGTGAGATATCATTGGAGAACAGTTTTAGTTTATTTGTAACATAAGAAGTCGCTGCATATGTACTAACAGTAATGTATCTAATTATATTTGTCAATTTTAAAGATGAAAACGGATGTCTGATATTTCATAACAAGAAATCATACAATGTAAACATAATAATGGTTTTGACTGGTTGAGGCAACTCGGTATGATAATTAGAAATATTCCGCGGCGGGAATAAAAAAATACTGCCAGGCGGCGCTCGTTTCGCTTACAACAGCCATCTTACTACCCAGCTCCCCTTGCTTCTTTCTTCTTCTCCCCATCTCACCATCAATCTTTCCTCGTTTTCCTCGTTTTCGTGGACCATTTCCCAATTTCGTAATTCTTCGTTATCTTACGTCGTAATAACGATATTCACATCGTCGAACTTTTAAAAATATTTACAGTGAGACGTCACATGGTACAAGAACTTTTGTACTCTCGTATGTTAAAATCCGTTTACAATTCATATACTTCTTTTTCTTTTTTTTTAGATTGATAATTAGGAAGCAGAAGGAATAGCTACTGTAATATCACGAATTTAAAAATGATTAACAACATGATTTACGTGCACGCGTGCGCGAACTAATCAACTGTAATTTGGCTTGTAGCGACAAATGTGAATATCTCTATGTTGGGCAACATTCGATTAAACCGTTATTGAACCACCAAACTACAAGCTTTCCACTTGCCGCGCGTGTAAATCAATTGCGGGTTTGCTTATTCACCTCGTGGTAAATTCTACATGGCGAACAGTATGCGTCGCGTCGATACTCTGACGTTTCTAGATAGGAGATCGATATCGAAGAAGTAAACTATCGTTACCATTGCCCAGATTTCCGCAATTGTCCGTGTAAAATCGACGTGAGACTCGTCTTACGAAACTCCTCGTAAATTCGTGGGATTTGAATCTCGTTCGCGGTCGCAGAAAAAAAAACAACAATCTAAAAAGTTCTTAATAATCCTCGCGCGGAATATCGCTGCTTTAAATCAATTTCTTTTACACCCATATTACAAGATGCATTTGCATACGCGTCAGCACTCGTAAACGAAGATACGAGTGCTCGTGGATGAGTGAATGGGTGGTTGGTGGCATTCGTTACGAGGTGAAATCGTATCGACCGCAGGGGAAGTTCGTGCGAACCGGTGAGCACGAGCGACACCAGCGCGCACGCATGTACGTACGGAAAAATATTCCCGCGGATTCTCCAGAATCTTGGCTCGAATAAAATGCCACCGTGGTAGCGCCAGATCGATAAATTCAAATATCGCGTGCACTCCCTCAGCCGTATTCGATTATACGGGCCGCACGAATTTACTTTCAAGGTGCCTTGTTCTCCTTTACCATTTCCAGATGCATTTTTAAGTAATAATGCGCGATTGAGGTTAGCTGGCGAAGTGGAAGGGAGAAAGAAAAAAAAGATTTTATCCCTTCGATATCGGGTCAGCACGAGAGAGGACATATTCGTTGCTGACCCCACCAATGCCACTGGTTGCCATTGGTCCTACTGACGTCACTCGCGAGTCGAGGTGCGTAGGTGTCTGTGCGAATGCACAAATGAATTACTTCCACGATCATCCGTGGCAATCCGGTGTTCCAATCGCGTCGTGCCTAACTACACCATCAGAGGGTAGCAGCGGTAGCTCGAGCCTTTTTCATCGACCAATTAACCTTCTCATCGATTATTTCGTGACCCCACCGAACACGGGCTTTTCACGCGCAAGAGAAGCTCATCTGAATTTTTTCCAACGTTCCAAAAAACTCCAAGAGCACGCTTCGCGTTTTAAGCATACGTATTAAAGTTTTAACGAGTTGGCGGGGGGCGTTCGAGTTTTCCTATTATCGAATAGCTTCTATCAACTACGCACTTAAGATTCCTTCGTAGCGCTCGTTACGCGGATTTGCTATCTTACTCTCGACGTAACGTTTTCCGAAAACATTGTACCCTCGCCGATACAATCCCTCCCCGCGATGATACGCATTTACGGGTTAGCGATTGCCATTCCAATTTGTATCGTTTGTGGGAGCGTGGGGTTAGCTGGACAGGCGGTTTACGCGGATTCGCGCGACGCCAACGGGACTCAATTAAAACGCAGTCTGCATTCGAAGATTGCAAACCCTCCCTCCTGTAATCTTTATTGCCTCTAGCGAGATTAGCGATAATGGCGAGCGAAGCAGCACAAACCTCCTTCGCTTCGGGGGAGAAAAAATTGCGTCTCATGCGTTCTATCGCGAAATACGGCGAAACGATCGTCGAACACAAAGCTATACCGTTAAATTCTATTCCGACAGATCCTCAAAATAGAATTGCATCTTCGGGTTGAGGACTCTCCACGTGCTCCCTAGGGCGGGCTCCTCGTCGCGCTAGCTCAACCGAGAAAGTCACAGATTCATGAGATATGCATTTGCGGACGCGAAGATTCGATGCATGTCTTCGCGGTGACGTCAGAGTGTATTAATGGTCCGTATAGGCAAGCTTGCGGGCTCCGTGCGATCGCGGGGAAACCAAAGAAGCGCTAGATTACGTTTCATCGTACGAGTGAGGAAGGAAGAGAGAGAGAGAGAGAGAGAGAGAGAGAGAGAGAGAGAGAGAGAGAGGTGATTCGAAATTGAGAATTGTTTTCCACATTTTTTGGCACGCCCTGGGTGCTACTCAATGTCGCGTGCGACACATTTCGCCATTGCCAATGCACCGTTGGGGTTGTTCCTATTAATAATGCAACCTTTGATAAGGTTATCACGAGCTAAAGGAAATTTATGGAAATGGCGAGATCTCGTAAACTGTCGAGCCTTCTCAAGCACTTGCAAATTCTTCCGAGAGATTTTTTATTTGCTTCGCAAGAGGAGAGGAAGAAAATTGAAAGTGTTGCTTTGGTAAATGACGGGACACGGGGTATATACCATAGCAAATAGATTACTCGTAATTATACAATCGACATGAAGTAATCGCACCGCTATCAGGCAAATTACACAGTACGTATAGCATTCGCTCTAATCCATTTTGTCGAAGAATATATAATCGAGTATAATTCCTATGGCCTCCGCAGCAATCATTATTTCAACTTCTTCATTGCCGTTTTTCTTTTTTGTAGTTCCGAATGTTTTTGCCCCCTGGAGATAATTTTGCTTCGCCATTCCAATCAGTGAGATCGTTTAATATCTATCGCCGGGAAGACACTTGCAAAGTACACACATCGTGTTTTGGAAATGTGTTTATTGACTAGGGGGCATAGATCGAAATTAATAACGATAGAAAAAAGAATCCCAGATGACGTCAAAGGATTCAGTGAACTTCTGAGACGAAGGAAGAGGTAATGTTCGTGGGTAACCTTGGAGGTGATATCCAAGACGCACAATGCTGGGTCGTTGTTTCGTTCCCCTCATTCTTCTGTGGCGCCCACGTAACGTGTGACTACAATGCGCACTCACGTTTATACAGGTATGAAACCTGGATGTTCCATAATGAAGAAGCTAGGTCGCGTGCGGGCATAATTTGCCTAAGCTTAAAAGTCTGAAGATACTTGGGAATTTAGCAGCGTTCATTGTAAGCCCTTGGAAGATCATTTTTACGGATCGTTGGCGAACTGAATTCTTCTTCTTCGCAGAAACAGAACCACTTGGTGATCCTGCGCGATATTCGCGCCGCTGTGGAATTCTTTTTCGCAGGGGCACTTAAGAAAGAACGTGTCCAAAAATTCTTCAACAAAATTTTCTTTCTGAGAAATACTCCGTTCACCAGGACAAAGTCAATTGGTGATCCTGCGCGATATTCACACTGCTACAAAATTATTTTCCCCAGAGACACTTACGAAAAAACGTGGTCAAAAATACTTCAACAAAATTTTCTTTCTAACAAATACTCCATTCACCAGGACAAAGTTAATTAGTGATCCTGCACAATATTTGCGCTGCTACAAAATTATTTTTCCCAGAGACACTTAAGAAAGCTCGTACTCAAAGATTCTTCAACAAAATTTTTTTACTGAAAAATACTCCGTTCACCAGGACAAAGCCAATTGGTGATCCTGCGCGATATTCAGTAGCAGCACGCGCGCGCGTGCGGTGAAAAGGAGATGCAGTTGCTAAATCCTTCTTCTCCGTTGGTCGTTAGAAATCGAGCCATCCCCCAATCACTTTTACCCTCCTTCGTCCTTCTTCGCCACGCGGTCGCATTCCTAAGTGATTAATCCATGGAACCGCAGCTCTCGAAGTCGCTTGCTCGCCGGCAGTTTCTGCCGCCGACTATCATCAACGAATCTGCGAGTCGAGAGGACACCGCATTGCTATGCATCCACCAGGTTTTTGCGCCTATTTCGAAACCGCGAAAAGTGATTGCGAAATGACAGCAGCGCCTACTCCTGCATGGCCGATCGAGCGAGAGAAACGCAAAATGCATGCAGATCGTTCGATCCTTCTGGATTTCTATTTTCCACCGCAAGCCACTTTCAACTTCCTCGCAGTTTCTCCTCGTAACGGCGATACACCGCGTATCAAATTCACGCAACTTCTCGGGTTCTATTCTGAGGCTTTCTTCTCGTTCCATCCACTCGCGTGGCCATCGAACAGAATATTTCTCTAATACACGTTGAAAACGCGTGCTACCATATTTCTGCCTCCTGGAAATGTTCAATTCTCACTACAAAGTGTCTTTACATCTCCTTGCATCTACTCGACCAGAATAATTTTCAGATAAACATTAAAATCCTCATCGGATTAAGACGAACCCTACAATCTTTGTACCTTCTACAAATATTCAATTCTCAATACAAACCGTCCTTCTATTTCATTCTTCTTCCATCCACTCGACGAAGACCATTCTCAACTAAACATTAAAATCCTCAACCGAGCAGAACGAATGCCGTGGACTTTGCGCATCCTACGAACATTAAATTCACAATGGAAACTGTTTTTCTATTTCCTCCGCTTGAGTCCTGTCAACGAAGTCAATTATCGGATAAACATTGGAAATCGCCATCCGAGTTACCAGGCTAGTGGTCACGCGCAGTTTTCCATTCGCAAAAGGAAAGTGTTCGGCAAGCATTAGCATTAACGTTGAGAGTAAGCTGGCTGCATTGTCTCTTGTATCTTGGTCCCCTTCTATTGCGGTTTCTCGTCTCCGCCGCTCTTTTTCTTCCTCTTCTTCTTCTCTCTTTTTTCCCCCCCACTTCTCGTGGCTTCGCCGGCGATCGAGCAACAGCAGCAGCAGCAACGCGCGTACATCCGTGTGGTGGGTATCCCTCGTTCTCTTCGGGCCCTCCCCTGGTCCCCTGCACGCGCGGCCGCCGAGGGCAACTGCAAAAGTGAAGAGAGGACAGCGAGATACCGGTTATTGGCGGGGACTGGCATATTTCACCGTGTGTCCGGCAATCAGGCCTTTGTATACGGCTCACTGCACGCTATATACACGCATACACTCTCCACCCCGTAGCGAATACGTGGAGAGAGAGAGAGAAAGAGAGAGTGAGAGAGAAGAAAGAGAGCGTTAGAGGAGCCGACCGAGCGACGGACGCCCGTTTATTTAACAACGTAGAACTCTAGTCGTAGGTACGGTGTGGTAGGCTTCTGCAACGGATAAAATACGCCGGCGGTGCTCACGGCGTTCACCAACGATAATATTGGAATAGTCCGATAGAGAGAGCTCGGCCTGATGCGCAATTTACGTGGATATGTTACGCCCATTAAGAGCTTCTCTCTCTCCACGGACTTTCTGTCGTCCTCTCGCCTCTACCCCGTATCCTCGTGAATGTTGTATGGCGGTTACATCGTCACGGGCTTATAATCAGGCTGGATACACGACGGCGGAATGCGCGGGTTTCTGCGCACGCGTGAAACCGCGGCCAGCAAGAGAGGGCCACACGATTTCCTGTAACGTCGGGCACCTCCAGAGCCGTAGGGGTCAACGGAAGCGTCGAGCCTAGAGTCGTTGGAAACGACGTTGAACAAGAGCGTTAACAATGAGCCATTGATAAGGGGGTTCATATCGTCGATAAGGTGTCGAGGTTATTTTATGGTACACGCTCCTCGAGCATTTGTTCTTGAGTTTCATCGGAGATTGCTCGACTGTATTTATTAGAAAACTGTAGCTCTTTATGCGCCGTTGAATGGGGGACAGGGGTGAAATTCGAATTCTTTTAGTGAGCGTTGGTTTCTGTTTCGTGCTCTTCGAGCATTTCTTTTTGTGTTTTAATGGAGATCGTTTTAATATTGTATTTATTAGAGAACTGATCAAATGCATTTTTGTGTGGAATAGAGGGTTGGGGTGAAATTCGAATTTTCTTAGTAAGCTTTCTTTTATGTACCTTGCTGTTCGAGGATTAGGTCTCTACTTCCAATCGGAGTCGTTTTAGTACTGTATTTATTTCAGAACTGACCACCCCCATTTTTTTATGCGGGGTTGAATGGCAGAGGGTCGAAATTTCGTGATTTTTTTTGGCGTACCTTTTTTGTCACGTGCCAGCGTAAAAAGTTTGTCGATAAAATGGTATCGTGTCAGGATAAGAAGAGAGAGAGAGATAGAAGCGCGAGTGGAGGCACGCTCGTCGAACAATAATCGTTCGAGAATAATTTTGGTTCGCATCGAATCAATGCAAGGGTCGAGGTACGCCAAGTAGGTCGCCGCAAATCCCATTGCTGCCAACACACGACGAGCCTGCAACGTCGCAACATTCGCGTTGCACTTCGCGTTGCCGCGGACTCGCGCGGAAGCTCGTTAATTCCGCGAGACCGTAGAATGGCTAACTTAAGTTAGGCCCGCTTCACATGCCGGAATATCACGCCTGGCAAGATTGCACGATGCCAATTATCTTCGTCTACGGTGAATAATTATCATCCTGCGTGCTTCATCGAAGCAGGTTACCAGGACGAAATTTCCCAGCTTAACGTTTTCCATTATGTTCGTATCGCGCAAATTGGTAGGAGATTTATTCGGGCGATTTGTTCTGGGAATAAGGTGTCCAGGATGAATTATATCGATCGTGTTGGCAAGGGGATACGCGAGCGTGTCGAGTAATTAAACTAATCAAGCGTCGTTCTATGAATTTGAGTTCTTTATTTCGAAATCGATGGATTATAATTTGTGCGCGCATTTAGTAGCGCTGATCCGCGGAAGCAGCTGTAGACACGCTGTACCGAGATATTCTGTGACAATATCATACGAGAGGGAATAACCGCGTCGTCGAAGTCGGTCAAGGGACAAAGGCAATTACGGCGTCACCGCGGCGCATTTAAAACTCCCGTAACATCTGTATTCGGAGTATAGGCTCCATGGTGTTTCATCGTTCCATAGATTCCACACGATTTATTGTCGCATGGAAATATTCTACCGATTAGATTTACAATTTTTGCATTTTTATCGGAAATTATTGTTGCATGCTTTACTTTCTTCTGAGGATATTTTTCCGTTAGATTTACTATTTTTGCATTTTTATTGGAAATTAAAACTCCTGAGATTTGTATTCTAAATAGCTGTTTCATGACGTCCCACTGTCCCGTAGATTCTACATGCTTCATTTTCGCGCGAAATTATTTTTCAAATTAGAATTACAATTCGTGCATTTCTATGGAAAATTAAAACTGCGAGATTGAATTCGAAATACATTTCAACGGTGCTCCATTATTCCGTACATTCTACGTGCTTTATTTCCACACGAAAATATCGCTGCATTTCCATCAGTGCATTTAAGACACCATCTGTATTCCAAGTACAGCTCAAAGTGTTCCACTGTCCCGTACATCCTCACATGCCTTACCACATCCTTGAAAATAACTTTCGTATTACAACTGCAATTTCTACACTCCCATCCTCATCAATAGAAGAGATGCATTCTATCATTATCGACCTTACCAGAAGCGATCAGGCTCACGTGAGAATCTCAGGGTAACGGTATGTTGACGCCTAGAGTACGGAGGAAACACAGGGCAAAGGAGAAGTGCGCAATCGTTTAGTATCATTTATTCGCTTCCTCTACCGTTTCTAGGGCAGGGGTGCACGCGCGACAGCGGTCCACGGATACTGCCGCTTAACGATTCTCTTTTACACCGTTAAAATCATACGTCTTTCTTATACCCCATTAAACCACCATATCCGTTTCTCTCAAGCTCTCTACAAAACCGACACGTGCTTGCAACCCAACGTTCAAACAGTCTGGCCACCCTTGCTTGGATTACTCTCTCGTCTCGTCTCTCATTCGCTCCTCTTTTACCTCTTTCTCCATTTCTACGTTTCCCTCTCGGTCGTGCACCTATCCGCGCGCGTCACCACTCGCCCAGCAATGTCGAAATGGCACACGGAAACGCGCCTGCGAGATCTCCCACCGGTGCACACGTAGAACACCGTTTGCAAACGCTCTGTGGACGAAGAAGCGGTTGCAAGCGGGGCTTATATTTAGCAGCAAAAAAGTACTCGATTATTTCCGTTTAAACGTGCTTGCCGTCGAGTGGTGGGCGCAGCCCGTGGTAATTTTGGGAATTTCCCTTTCTCACTTTCTCACTACGGAGACTCAACCACTCCACCCGACACTCGCGACAATATCTAGCGTGTGATTCATTCGTTTTGGCGAACGGTTAAAATTATATCGGTGGAAACACGCCACCGAGTGCATAACCTCGGCTAACTGGGCTATGCGTGACCGCACAACGAAGCGGAATCACTGCCAATGGCGCATCATCGTGCTTTCGTAAGGGTTGCATAGCAAGTTGGGATGCAAGGAACAACGGCACTTGATACTCCAGAATTTTTTTCCACCTCGAAGAAAATCCAAAATTGATTAAACTTATATGGATCTTTGTGGACAATTGGTTTCTTACGACTAGGAATTTTTTTATTTTTAGTGGAGCGATATGTGCCTCAGAGCAAATGGCATTTTTGAAAACTAAGAACTGCGCGGTGCTTGTTACCACTGTGCAGTAGATTAGTACAAACAACTCGATAAGCACGGTTTTACCCACCGTAAGATTCGCACTTGCAGTTTTGCATAAAGATAGGCCTGTGTGCCGTTGCACCGGAGTCGTCAGCTCGTGGAAGCGCGCGAAATGAACGACGGCGAAGTTATCAACGGAAGGTCGTATCAATTAGACGGTATCACGTGATTCTACTTTCCATTAGCGCATGGCACAGGAGTTCGTTACTTCTTACAAGCATTGTCTCCAATTTACATAGAACAAATGCTCTCTTAATCAACAGATTAGAATTTGTAAAGAAAAAAAAGTAATCGGTTTATCCTATTGCACATTGTAACCATCGACTGCGCTACCGGCAGTCGATTAAAGTGCGCGGATTAAAATTCCAATTAATCCCACGTTCCTTTCCATGAACGCGGAAACGATCCTCTCATTTCGATTTCATTTATCTCCCTCGATCGTGAAAAGAAACCGACGATTCATCGAGATCGAAGAGATCTCTCACGTACTCCTCCGTCCCACAGGAGTGTACTCTCCATGTTCGTCATCGCGCTTGCAATAAAAGGGAGAGGCAGGCTGGGACGCACACACAATGCGCTCATTATGCAGAAATCGGTGTGCCTTCTTCGGCTCGCGAAGCTTATCATTATTGTCTCGTCAGTTGATTTACATTCGCGAACGTGTTCGCCATTGGTAAAAGACAACACTGAAACAGACGAGGGCCCGCAACTGGCGGTGGATTCGCAAAGGAAAAGAACGAGAAAGAGAGAGAGAGAGAGAGAGAGAGAGAAAATGAATCCAACGTGTAAACAACGCACGTGTGGCCGAACAGTTTTTCTTGGACTACGGATATGGACTCTCTCCGCGTACAAACGGTCCGATGCATCCTCGTGGAAATTTCGCTGTCCAGTCTCATTAATATGCACGACTCGGCTAACGTCGCAGATTGGCCTTTCGTTTCGTTTCAAGGTCATGATTCATCGACCACTCTATCGGCAACGAATCCTTCCTTATCGATCGCGATGCGCGCTATTAGATGTTAGCATTTACGAGAAGTCAACTCTAGAACTACAAAACTTGTCAAGATGAATGGTCAATGAAAGAAGTTTCCATATGGGAAAAAAAGTTCATTCTAGTAATAAAATAAACGCGCTCTCTATCAAAATGGATAGTCAACAAAAGAAGTATCCATATGAAAAGAAAAATTGGTAGTTCTAGAGTTAAAGAGAAATACTCGTGAAAAATTAATGCAACCGGTCGATACTTCTAGTGTTAACTGCGAGATGAGAAGCGGCCACGGATAAAATCAATCAGTAGTAAAAAAACAAAAATTAATTGTCGAAACGAGGGTGAGGGTAGTGCAGCGGGAGACCCTGCACTGGTGTTCCATTTCACGGTCGTGTTATCCTCGATACGATTGTGGCACTCGCGGCACAATGAAACTCCTCTGGTATGCTGGAAATATTTAGAAGGCCAAATTTAGATGAGGTATAATAATGCTGGGATATTTGGCACGCGTCTGAAAGTGCATCAAAGAACGCTACGCGCGCGCGTGCTTAAGTGGAAAACTGGTGTTACGACGCGCTTAACCTTGACGGTGGAAAAGAAAATTCGTAATTGGCGCCATTGTTGTGCAATGAACCCGACACTTCTCGAATGAGAACTCGTGAGATCAATGACCGACCCCGCAGTTGTAAATTCTTTTCCTGTATCGATCAAGGAGCGCTCGCCGCGTCTGTCGTCTTCGTGACGTGCGAGGTCCACAGATAAGAGGGTACGATTTTGTTTGCTCTGCACCGTGCCAATCGCGAGTTAGCGCGCTCTGTTGAAATCGGAGTGTTTAACTTGTTAATCGTATCCGGTGGATCCACGATTGGAATGGGAGCAGGTGTGACGGAGAAATGCAGAATTTTAAATCGTTCGCGGATGCGGGAAGATTGACCTTTTTTTTTTTTATTCATTTTCAGTTACAATTGGAGAAAGTATCAAGGTTCTTCGATTTTTTTTTTTTTTTTGGTTTCTTTTTTTGCACCTGGTCTAGAAAGAACGTGGTAGAGTTCGATGGTAAATATACGGTGCTTGCGAATTACTGGCGAAAGAGTGCGCGGCGTACTTGGCGAGAAAGTTGCTCGAGATCCGCGCGCCTATAGGGATCTGTGGAACGTTTCCGTCTTTCTCGCATTCGATTCGAACTCGTTATGGAAGACCAATGTAACGTTCACCGGTTGCTCGTTCCGGAAAGGTAGCATTGACGTTTTTGCGGCCAATCGTAAAATCGTTCTTGCAATATGTTTGAATTATATTTAAGGGGAAAGCACGTCGAAGTTTGGTCTACAGTTTTTTCAAAGACGAATTAAAATTGGTCGCTGGTCAAGCTTCTCTCCAGATCGGCGACAACAAAAATAATGTAGAAGAAAGTCTCATAGATATTTTATAGTCAATGCTCGATCCGGAAAGGTAGCATTGATGTTTTTGTGGCCAATCGTAAAATCGTTCTTGCAATATGTTAGAATTATGTTGAACAGGAAGCCACGTCGAAGTCTGATCTGCAATTTTTCAAAGACATATTAAACTCGGTCACTCGTCAAGCTTCTCACCAGATCCACAACAACGTACCCAATCCAGGAAAAAGACTGTCAAAGATATATATTTTATAGTCAATGCCAAGTATAGAAAGACCCTTCTCCCTTTCCACGAGACACTGTTCTTTTCTGGAATCGATAGTCTTGCATATTCCAGCATCGTGTCGTAGTCGCTGAATAATAAAAGATCCTTGTCTGATGCACTGGGGCGAACCCTCCTTCACCCTCAGCAAGCACCGAGTATACGTATTACCCTCAAGCATCGAATTTTCCATCTTAACACCAAGCACGAATATTCCACTGATCTCCCCTAAGACTCTAAAAAAAAAAAAAAAAAAAAAAACCAGGTAGAAAAGCTAACAAAGGGTCTAACAAAATCGGATGAAATTCTGTTGCAGCCTATGGTCCCTAAATCTGAAATAGCGGAATCGACGAGCGCGGAAACTCCATCGAGCTGCTAGGCTAGGATAGTCATCCGATCTGCACTCGCTCGAGTTTCCACTTGCCGTGATCGAAAGGCCTCCAAAACGTCGACTCCGTCGGTGATCAAGCTATCCGGGGGTGGAACAGGTGGAGGTGGGGAGCAACTGTCCCCAGGGCCTGGCCCACCTCCTCCGGCGTCCCCGGCCGAGCAGAGTGATATCAACGAGAACGATGGAGCCGAAGCCAAGGGCATTGATGGGTTCGCACAAAGCGCTGAAGCCACCATGAGTTTTGTTCTTCAATTAGGGACCGTGGATGGGCCCGCGGATAAGACGAAAGGAGGCATCGGCACGTCGTCGTCCTTGCTTGCACACGAGCTAAGCAATGCACCGCTCGTGATCGGTTCGGCTGTGACGAGCACGTCGATCGGGGGTAGTAGCAACGACCAAGTGGTCGGTACCACCAGCAGATCGCAACTCTTGCAATGCCTAGAAGGAACGAGCGTAGCAGGAGCGGAAATACCAGGCGGCCATACAATATCATTGACGACGGTGAAGTCCGTGAACGTAACTTATCCAGTAGTTAAGGCCACCAAAGAGATGCAGAGGCTCGCGAGCTCTCAAACCAACACCACCCAGGTCCTTACCACCCGGGTGATATCGCAGAAATTGCCATCTACAGCATACCAGGTGCAGCAATCCGCGCCCTTAATGTTAAATGCTTCCTCCCACATCACTCATTTACCGGTAAACACGCCATCTGCACCCTCATCCGTTAGCGGGGTCGCTCATGTGTACCCCTTACAGGCAGCCGTGTGCCCTCAAAACAATCAGCAGACAAGAACGCAGATTGCCGTCGGTGATGTCGCCCAGAACAAGCAGCAGGGATGCGCGGTCTCCAGTTCACACCCCGCTGTCCATCACAAGCTACAATCGGTTTCGGCGCAACAGATTTTGGGTAGTGGCGCGGTGAAGGCGATCACCACCGCCGCGGTGACGATGCCTAATATACAAAGGATACACGTGAAGGCACAAACCCTCGTTGGACAATCGCAAACTGTTAATCTACAAAAAGTTAAGGCCGTAGGGAATGTTAGCAATCAAAGCGCTGCCATTCAACGTAATTCCATAACCAGAATACAACCTGTACAGAAGGCCCAGGTGCTCAATCCTACTGCGCAAGCTACTCAGTTTACAGTAAATCAAGTTATAAACAATGCTAATGTACAGCGGGTGCAGCAACCAAGTCCGGCAGGAATTCAGAAGGCGCAGTCCGTTAGTACGGGAAACTCTCAGAAAGCGCCGCAGGTGTACAACAACCAAAAGGTACCGTCTCAGCTTTTAGGTAACCATTCGAATCATAAAGCGCAGTATCAAGGTAATCAGCAGACACAGCAGACTATGCAGAAGCTGCAGGGACAGCCTCAGAAAACGCTAGCTGTATCCAGGCAGCAACAAGCCGCTGCTGTAAATAACATTCAAAAGGCGAGCACTGTAGCTGGTATACAGAAAGCTCAAACCCATGGACAAGCGCAGAATCAGCAGCAGTCACCGCAATTGCATAAACATATACCGCAAAATCAATTGTCTCAGCATCAGAGATCGCAGCCTGCGGCGACCTTGCAAAAGTCTCAGACGTTATCGACTGTCAATTCAAATAGAGCGCAGACAATAACTAATGTGAGCAAAAGCAATAGCGTTCCAAACGTATCTAAAATACAACAGAATACAAATGTGCTTGCTGTTGGTAAGCAACAAATTGTGCCACAATCCCAACAAATTCATGTCCAACAATCCACGCAGTTACAACAACAACTTCTTCAAACTCCTCAACAGCCACAGCAATCTACGCAAAAGCAACAAACGAGTGTAACCCCACAAACACAAAGAAGCCATAGTATGACTAATGTGCATCAAAAGACTGGTACCATTGCAACCGTACAAAATAATCAAAGAAGTCATGTCACGGTAAATTCCAAAATTCAACAACAGCAACAGATGCTCATGAGAGTAGGTGTACCAAAGAACCAAACACCAAACTTACAACAGGGTAGTTTAAAGAGCATGCCTCAGAAGATCTTGAATACTGTAAAATCTTCAAATTCACAAAATACTGTTCAGCAAACTCTTCATAGAAATAGTGCACAACCGGTCAAAATTATCCAACAGCAACAAAATATGATTGGACCGCAAAATACACAAAAACAGCCAGGATGTATTAAAACTATTCCACCTCAAAAACCTGCACAAAGAAATCATACACAAAAAGTAACCGGCATAAAAACTTCGCTCAATACTAATGTGACGGCATTAAAAAATCAAGGACCTACCACTGCAGTAACGCAAAAAACTAGTATTAAAACTTTGCTTCCTCAACAATCTGTGACTTCAAATATGATAATGCATAAAAATACTCCAATTAAAATTCAGCAGCAAACTATTCAACAAAAACAACTTATAATGGCACCACAATATTCGCAACATGTGAGACAACAGGCTGGGCAGATAAAAACATTGTTACCTGTGACTACTGCAGAGATACGCAAAGACACTGAAAACAAGTGGGTTTAACATTCTTTCTCTTTATTGATATGTAATAGATTCATCAATAATACATTAACATATTAATGACATTTACTTTTACAGAATGGAAATTGAATCACGCACAGCTAAAGAAGAAGAATTTTCTCCAGTTCCTCCTAAATCTCCAATACGAAGAATGCCACTACCGTATGAGGTATGATTTTCACTGGCATGTTTTACTATGAGCAGAAATTGGTGGTTGGTTTTTTATTTCCATATAAATTATGGCACTATTCTTTATACTTTTCTACATTCTGTTTAAATTTATGTGAGGTGGTGGGTGGTAGTTTGGCATTGCATGGTTTGAGAAAAGCATTGTCTAATTATAGTGTCTCCAGTTTGTTCTCCAAGACCATAATTATGGCGCACCACCACCACGGACTCCACCACCTTCCTCACCACCTCCTCATCCAAAACAACAACCTGTGAATGGAGCAGGAAGTTCTGCAGCAGTTTCTCAACATCCGTATATTTACGGACAAGGTATTTTTTTATGCAAATTATTAATACTATCTGTTTATTATTTCTTGTAACTTATCCATATGTTGTTATTTCTTCCAAGTTGTTACCAGTACTAGTGTTGAAGATGATGCAGCGAGTGCTATTAGTAGCGAGGCAGGTAGAGAAGCAGAACCTGAAGGTGAAGAAACCGAAACTGCTCCTGAAGGAGAGGGTGATGATGAGGACAGCGTTACTAGATGTATTTGGTGAGTTCATAATGTAATAATGTTGTTTCTATATCAAATACCTGTATTACTGATACACTATACACGTATTTATGTAACAATTAATATAATCTTAAAACCAATTACTTTATACTAAAGAATTTATGATAAATTTCTTTTTCAGTGATTTTGAGCACGATGATGGATACATGATATGTTGCGATCGTTGTTTGTGAGTACTCAGATGTAGATATTTTATTATCCTAATTTTCTTATTCATTTCTTCATATAACTCAATACTTTATCATTTATATAATGATTAAACATGTTTGTATTTTTCTAAATTACTGTCTTCAAATGAGTCATTTGTACTGTACATTACATACGACTTTATGTGCATGGAATGACTTAACACAATTATTTACAGAGTGTGGCAACATGTTGACTGTATGGGCATAGATCGCTCTAACATTCCGGATGAGTACCTTTGCGAGATCTGTCGACCACGACGTATAGACAGACAACGAGCACGTGCTTTACAAATGCGAAAACGTGAAGAGTTAATGAATTCAGACACTTCTTCAGATACATCATCCACTAGTTCGGCAGACACTGATGTTGGTGTAAATGCTACTCAGAAAAAACGTACATTACAACAAGTTCCAAGGAGAAAATCTGATCCACCGTCTCAAGTCAGAAGGTTAAATAATAACAATAATAACAATAACAATGTCGCAAAAAGGCAGAGAAGGGATTCTCATCCTAGACAGTCCAGTGCTGTCCGCAAGAAAGAAGCTACAAAGAGGGGACCTGGTAAGCGTAAAGCAAAACGACGAATGAGTCTAGAAGATAAAGAAGAAGACGTTCAAGATGCGTGGGGTGCAAACATGGCTCCTCTCAGGCAATGGATTGAAAGATATGAGGAAGCTGTTACAAATCATTATAGTCCTGAACTACGAGCTAGAATATCTAGTATAAAAGTCAATGGTACTCACAGTGATTTGAGACAGAGTAATATGAGTGTAATTGCTACTGGAAAATGCAGGCTGAATGTTCATAGTAATAATTTGAGGGTAAGAATAAATAATGTTGATAGTATTTAATTATGTAGCATGCAGCTACAAAATTGGTTATATTCTTGCTCTTCTACTTTTATACGTCTATAATAACAATGTCATCTTTTTCTATAACAGTTTCTAGTAGCAACAATGTATCTTCCTCCAAACACACCTGTTGTTGAACTGCGTGGAAAGTACATGCTGAGTACTCAACACAGACCTTCGCATCCGCAGGGTAGGCAACATGCTCAAAGGCCAGGCCCTTTTGTATTCTTTTATCGATTACCACGTGATGGGACTGAAGTATGTGTAGATACTAGAACATATGGAAATGATGCTAGATTTGTCAGGCGCAGCTGTAAACCTAATGCAGAAGTAAAGCATTGTATAGAAAAAGGGACGTTACATTTATATATTGTGACAGCTACAGCTATTGAGAAAAATGCGGAGATTACAATCAAACATGAGCAACACGATTTACTATTGTCACCAAATCCAACATCTCCAATGGTTCCTGTAATTTGTGCATGCAATAATCCAAGAGAATGCCAGCTTACATCGACGGGTCAATTAAGCAGAAGAGGAAGTAATGGAGCTTTGGTTGAAAATGCAGAGTATGCTTCTTTATCAATACTTATGTTGAATTTATAATTATAATTAATACCTCTTATTGATACTCAATATTATTCCCATGTTTACAGTGGTCGAGAAAGAAGACGACGTGGTAGGCGGAATACAATTTCTGAGGAAACTGATTCATCAGCAACAGTTGTAACCTCGACTATTACACAGCCCACTATAACACCAGCTCCTACGCCAGCACCTATGCCGCCAAGAAAAACGATTACAACCAGTATTACTACGACAACCACTCGGCAAGTACCAAAAGAAGAAACATCAACAACTATACAACAGTTACAAACATCTCCTAATTCAAGTCAACCAACAATTCAAGAAACCAAGAAAGATAAGAAGAAAATGACGAGAGAAGAGAGAAAAATGGAAGCTATAATGAAAGCCTTTGAAAGACTTGAAAAAGCAGAACAAAGAAAGCAGGAGGTTCAAGCAAGAAATGCACAAAGAAAAGAATCTGGTGGTACACATAGCGATAATGAGGATAGTCACACGCCAACGCTTCAATCGAAACCAAAACAACAAAATACAGATAGGCCATTAAGGCGAAAAAGACGTAAGGGACGTGCAAGAACTACGAGTAGTTCTCAATCACAAGGTAGTAGAAGGACAAGATTAAACTCTGCAGATTCTGATGTATCATCAGGTGAAGAAAGTACTTCCATGCAATCTCCACCTCTACATACTCAAAATCGTCCCCCAAGTAGAGATGCATCTTATTCGTCCCACTTACATACACCTGCGAAGAATGCAGCTGATTCAAATGGCCCTGCAACATCAGGGCATCAAGGGATTCCTACGGCAGCTGGCTTATTGTTGGCCCTAGCAAATTCAAATGCACCAGGGCCAAGTTCTCCACCTTTACAACAACCAACTCCAGTGAAAAGCCCTACATGTGACAGTGGAGCTAGTAGTAGCTCACAAAGTTCTACTCCGTCTACTCCTTTGTCATCAGCCTGCTTACTCGTAGCAGCAGCAGTTGGACCTTTAGCACCTGGATTTAAATTTCCAAAAACTAAAAAAGTTCTTATGAACGAATGGTTAAAGGAATCGCCCGATCCGTCTCAAGCAAATATTCCCCAAGTGTCACCTCTACCGACATTACCCACAACGCCCCTACCTTTACAAAACTCAGTAAACCCTTTAAGCAAATCTCAAGACTTTTCTCTACCGATGGATGCATCTGCAGAATTTCTAACGCAAAGCTATGCAGCAAAAAGTTTAGCAACTCTTGTGCAAGCTGCCAATTCTGTTTCTGGAATATGTGATGCCACCCCGCAACGTAGACAAACAATAAGTGGGCATAATGTTGGACCTGGATCAACAGGATCTGCGAAGAAACGGTGGCTGAGACAAGCAATTTCAGAAGAATGTGATTCACCAAATAGCAGACCAGAGAGTCCGCCACCAAGCGAAATGGTAGCCCCTCCTAAGAAAAGAAGGATAGCAAGGGAAAGCTTGTCATCGGATAATTATACACCACCTACCACGCCTACCATGTTACAACCAGAAATGCCATCAAATAATAGATCATTGTGCTCTGCGGAAGTAAGTTTTGCATTACTCGACATGATATTTTTGATCTACATAATTATTTTATTGCAGATTTTATTTTGATCATTTCCGACATTGTTCTTTCATGATAGATTAAAATGTTAATTAGTTCACGGTCATAACATCTTTTCTTTACTTGGTTTTCAGGATGATTTTATGGAAACTCCCCAGTCACCTTTTATGGATCATAATGATGAACGACAATATGAATCGGAGCCACTAAAAGAGGAAAGCAATTTAGATGCTGAACCCATGGATTCAAATGATGTATATACTCGGCAGAAACTTCAAGTTGACATTCCTACATCTGATTTGTATGTGAAATGTGAAAAAAAAAGTGAATCCACAAAACTTATCAAAGTGGAGAACAATGCTTTATTAAAACTAGAAAATGTTACAGTGAAAGGAGAAGTTTCCATCAAAAGTGAAAAACCTGATGCAAAGACAGACTGTGATTTTCTCCAGCTTCAACCAGATTCTAAAGAATTTATTAAAAGCGAGTCACCTCTTATTAAGCGTGAGATGCATGATCATGAACCGGATCGTTTAACTATCAAAAGAGAACCCACCGTGAAAAAGGAGGCACAGACAAATTTGACAGTTGAAAAGGGAACTGTCGAGATTATTGATCAACATGAGCCTGACACTGAAATGGAAGATTTGAGTTCCCCAATTGCCACCATGGAGTCAGATGCAATATTAAAGCAACGTGTTGCCGAAATGAGACTGGAATTTGGTGGCAGTATTGGTGAAATTGTGAATATTACAGCTGAAAGTGTAAAATCTGATGATGATAATCTTAAATGTCATGAATCAAAATCAGATGATAATATGTCAATAGATGAGTTTGATGTTGAAGCCCAAATGAAAAAAATTACTGGTGATGATGGTGATGACTATAAGGAAAAAGTTGATACAAGCTCTGAGAAAGATAAAAGTATGGATGGTATCGAAGGTTTAATGGAAAGTTCAAAAGAGGATTCAGAATCTGAAGATAAAGATATTGATGATCTTAAATATTGCGATCCTCCCTTCAAGCTGTTTAGTTTAAATCATGAGGAAAGACCATTTAATGAATTCGCAAATAGATCCGAACAAGCGTCCCTAACAGATGATAATATTAAAGATACAGATAAATACTCCAGTATCGAACCTCAAAAAACAGAAGATGCAACCACATTTATTAATCTATCAGAGGAATCTGTGTTTGAAACGGTACCATCTAATGTGGATACAGAATCTGTGCCCGAACCACCAAAAATTTTCCATTCTATTCCACCATTGAGCGAAAGAATTCGAAAAAAACCAGATCCTGCTCCTGTTCCTAAAACCCAATTAGATTTTGAAGCAGCTATCATAGAGTCTACTATAGATATGGACACAGACGAAGTTGCCAAAAATGGTGAAGAAAAATCAATGTTATCCACTGCTTTAAGGGAATTATTAGAAGCTAAGCTTGATGATGAATCATCTGATATAATCAAACATGACATTACAGAAAATAATATAGCACATGGAGATCAATCAAAACCTCCTTCACCAGAGCATAGTGTAGACATACAAGAAACAAATGCACGAAACAGTAATCAAGATAGTCAGGTGGATGAGGTTCCATCAAAAGTAGAAGAAGAAGTACAACCTACAGAAATTAAAAGATTAAAAGATCCAAGGACAGTCGTACCAAATAATATGCCAGCACCAACAGCATTTAAAACAGATACACTTCCACCAGTGAAGCGCAAGGTTAGAACGGTAGGAATGTAGTAGTCTTTCCACTTCTGGAAAAATTTTTATTTTTGCTTTAACCAGTGTTACAGTATTAGCACTTATAAGTTATCTCGATTATTTAAAATTTTCCAATCATTCTTATGTTGCCAATATTATTTCAGTTATCAATATCAGAATATCGTAAACGCAAGCAACAATCTTCTGGCACTCCTCCAGAACCTGAACCATCAAATGATGCTTCCTCTGTAGACAAAGGAGCTGCAAGAGGTAGATCAGACAGTGCAAGCAGCGGAACCTCTTCGATCAGTTCTGATGAAGAGAGCTCTAAAATGTCGCTTTCTCTTGATTTACCCAGTCTTTCTTCATTACCACTTTTCACCAATGCTGACAGTGAAGAAAAAAAAGGTAAGCACATAATAAAAATTAAATCATTTAGCAACAGTTTTTATAGCAACTAAAACATTTATACAACAAATTATTTATGTTAAATCTCACATGATAATAATGTATGCAGGTAATGAAGAGGGTACTATTGGTTGGTCTGCAGCACCGACCTTAGTCGAGCGGCAACGTGAAAATCTTACAGAAAGATTAAAACGTGAATTTGGATTGTTTCTAAGTGATGATGAAGAGGAACGTGCACGTAAACATGGTAAACCTTACAATATACTTAAGAAAATCAATTGATCGACAACTTTTCTTCATTAAAGATGTGCATAAAATTTTAAAAATGCTTGATACTCAGGGTACAGAAATATATGTTCTACGTACTCTGATAATAAACTAATATTATTTTTTTTTTTTATGACTTCTAGGTTTAACTGCCGAAGCAATACTGAAGGCACGAAAGACGTCCCCGCCTCATTGTTCAGTATCTGGCACACCACCTGCTTATCCTCCACCGCAATTACCTCCCCAACCATATATCCCACCACCTGGATCTGCACCTATTCACTATCCCCAATTTCAGTCTAAATCCGGTCCTGTTCAGTATCCTAATTTCACAATACCACAAACAATGGCACAGCAAATATATCCTAATGCAGTACCTCAAACATCCGTCAATAAGCAGTCACAACAATTCTTATTGCCGCAAGCATCTCAAGCACCTCCCGGTTCAAATCCATATCCTCCTCAATTTATTCCACCTACTACTACCGCAGTGCCAATTGCAAAGTTCTCCTCGGTAACGCCGCCATCTGGATCGCAAATCTTTCCCACAACGGGTCAGACGCAAAAACCGTTTTTTAATCATCCGGCGCCAAGATCGTAACCGGAGTGAAGGGTAGTATTGTTATTAAGTTATTAGTTCAACAAACTTTAATCACAATGTTTTGTCAATCATTGACAGTCCTAATACAGTAAGTAGTGCAATATATTGGTAAAGAGTGCACTGCTCTGTTCATGTTATAGAAAACCTCAAGCTTTCCCTAAATGTGAATATAACCATCACGAGCGAGATACTCTTACAAATTGCAATCTCTTCTAGTGTGTTGTGTTTATTGATAAACAACTAAATTATATTAACATATACATACATATACACAAAATAGATTGTGTTATGAAAACAAATTTAAATGCCGCAAAGCATGTATCTAACCATCTTGAGATGGGTGAGAAGAGAATTGTGATTCTAGGTGCTATCACTCGCTTATAGTATTGTCATGCATACCATTGGCAAAGAATATTGAGTATAAGGAATATTGAAATTGAAATATTAATTTGATTTTAAAAATATTCAATGGAATTCATGTGGCCTAACATGATAGTTAAGTATTTTAAAAGCATAGCAACATGCATTTTAGGTAGCACATATTTAAACCTGTTGGAAAATGTATTGGCATCTCTTGCGAGTAATTGCCCAAAGTGTATTAAGTAATATGCACTTTTTATACCGCTGAAATGGTGCCCTAAACTGTTTATATATAGCATTAGTCCAATTTTGATAACAATAACAAAGTTGGAAGTATCCAAACCAATCGTAAATCATAATAATGGTTTGGTTCTCTGATCAGTCGTCATCAATGTGCACATTTGAACCTGCATTATTCAACTTGTCTGTAAATATAACTTGCATATATGCATAATATAATAATATGAAAATATATTTAACTGTAGTTAATAGATCAATATATAGACTTATACGACATATAGGTAAGTGAGACACTGTGCTGTGGTATGCTGTGTAAGAAAGAAACAGCAGCATGCCCAGAATTCTCTATATTTTATATTTCATTGTAAAATGCCCGATGATTAGTTATAATAAAAGATACATGTTGAAATTTAATTTTGCGTTTCAATTGTGTAAACGCGGATTCTATGTAGTATGCTGCATACTAAGGCATTGAATATAAGCTGCAATGATTTCATTGCTGGTCTTATTTGAATTTTACAATTAAATTCGTACTCATTAAAAAAGGCCTGAGTGAATAATTTTAATGTTAAGTGAAGGCCCTAGACTGAACACAATGTTCAAATTTCAATATAATATTAATCTATTTGGTGTAAAAAGAATCATATATAGTGTTTTTTCATTCTATAATGCGATATTTTACAGAAGGACTCAAGTTCCTGTTGTACAGACGCTGTTTCGTATTAAACTTGATTTCACGATGCTTTCTATACTAGGAACTTACACATTTGGTTTTCACAAATGAATTAGAACTTAAACGATGAACCTCCCAACCAAAATCAGTAGTGAAAAACTTTGTAAATTGGGTAATTTTATAAACCATGAAGTATAGAGTTAATGCAAGTACAAACGTCAATGAACAGTAATTGATTCGTTATAAGAATGTTTAGACATAAACTATTGTAATTAGCATTATCAAAAAGTTGTGAGCTGTTTTATACAAAATTCTGTTATTATTTTTATTTGGTACTTAAACAAATATTTATAATGCATTTCCTAATTCCTAGTTTGTTTTTATGTTTATCGAATATTTTGTCATTCTATAAATTATATGTCATTATAATACTTTTTTTATACATGCAAATGAATTTGATATTTATTATGTTACAAAAAACCATGATACTTCTGGAAATGGATATACAAATGTAAACTAAGCGTTTAGTAATGTATTGCCCACATGCAATACAAGTTACTGTATTCCAATGTACAAAATTTGGTACGTTACGTATCTGTACAAAATTCAGTTATTTACAATATTGAAATATAAACAAATTCAATTCATATTGTTTAACAATATTAACAACTCAATTCTACTATTAATACATATTATTTTGCATTTTATTAGTTGCATTCATAAACTTTCTGATGTTTCACAAAAATTGTACATGAAAGCGTTGAAACAACGAAAACTAATTATCTTGATGCCATTATGATGCAATTCAAAACTACATACACGCATGATTGCTCACTTTAATGTCCTTTTATTTACTTAAACGTCCCATCTATGAGAGGAATGTATTGTAGGGTGCGTTACATATTCTTCCTAACGAACAACGTACATAATACGATTAATTTAACGCAGAAATGTTTGCGTACGCAGCTAGACGGAAACCTACATAAATGGCAGCAAGAACATATATCTTTCTTTTTTTCTTTCATTTATTTTATTTCAGTGTAGTTGTATCGAGAATCGAAAAATAAATAATTAAATGTAACATTAGCTATGATCATTATAATATACAATCAAAATTCAGAAGTTTTGTTTATAAGTGAAAGATGAAATCGGGTCACTCACCGTGGGCAGGTATTAGAATTATAATGTGCGTACAAAACTACATGCGAAGTTCTAATTTTTTATGCTCAGTTTTTAAGCGAATATCAAAGTTTAGAGATCTGTGATTAGGAAGTAAGGTATAAATTCGGTTATAATATTTATGTACTATCTATGAAAGTATTTTATGGAGTTACTGGGTGCATATGGATCTCGTCAATAATAACGATCCCTTTTACATTGTGTTTGGCTGCAATTTAAAAATGTAAACAAACATATTTTTGGCATTTGGTATTCCTTCATACTTTAGCCAATATTTTGTAATAAACGTGTATACTACTGTAAGCTACGAATATCGTGGGTGAAGTAACATTCATAATGGTGTACAGATTGTGTTCTTCACCTGAGTACACAATGAAACCTGTAAATATTTTTGTAAGATAAATTTAAGTATCGATATCTAAAATTGTGGTATTTCCTTTCAATTTTGAAGAACGAGTAGTAACATAATTGCTTTATAGCTATATTGCTTATTATCCGTTGTACAATTCTCTTATAGCTCTGCTATATCTGTATAATGATACTCTTGTAGAGAGTGAAATAACTTTGTTATTAAATACGATATAAAATAAAATAACTTGTTAGGGTACGCGTTTCAATGTTGTAAATAAAAACAGATCATAGCAATTATTATGTATCCACACCTATCCAACTATGTAATGGTATCAGAACACATAATTTTTTATTTGCGATTCACTGTTACATGTATGTGCCTAGTTATAGCCATATTGCATTACGTACATTGTATAATAATTTAATTCGTACTACTGATTAATAAATGTAACAAGTTCTTCGACATCAAACTCTGATATATTATGGCGTAACGTGTAAAGAGCTCATATTTAGGCATACATGAAATTTAATAAATCGGAATACATTTTACGAATTAAGTTTCATAATGTCTTTTATTCCGCAACACCCAATTGGCTGTCTGCTGCGTTTTCAGTCTCACGTAATATCTGTTTTAACGCTTTAAGTCCCATCCCCGTAACAGTATCGCTGCTTATCACTGTCATTAAGAACAAATATAGCCCGTGTATCAATTCATAAATCATCGACGTATATCTGCATATCTCCCTGCACGATAGAATCGTCAGAAAGATAAATATCCTATATGCACGAGATCTCAACATTTCATTAAATTCAGAGATACACTGCATATACCATCCTCATTATTTATCTTTATCCAAAATATCTTTAACGACCAATAATTATTGCTTTTTACCAAGACACACCCATATATATAGATCTCTTTCTCTTATATGAAATAAAAGCCAATTCGTCTTATACCAAAAGCTTAAATATCCTTCAACGAGGTTCATATTTCATCATCTGCTCATTTATTCTCAGGAGACATCAGAGACGAGATTGTAGAAGAGCGACAAGTGGAGATAAATTGTTTAATCGTTTTTAAACGTTTGATTGTCGAGCGAGCGAGCCCGCGTCACTCTTCCTGCGACGTGATTGGCCGTGGATGTGCAACGTCATCATTGATAACCCACGGCAATTGGACGAGCCGCGCGAAGCGGGCGTCTGCTGTGACAGTCGACTCTCAGAGCGGCGTCCGACGCGGCGATCAGCAGGCTACGCAATGTCCTTGCCGTCTCAGTCTCAGCTGGACGCAACAGCTGTAGAAAATTTTCGCGAGTACCTGCGAATCCCATCGGTCCAGCCGGACATTAACTATGGTACGTAGGAAAAAAAAAACTCTACCTCTCTATCGTACAAGTACGATTAATCAATCGAATCTCTAACCATGTGATAAAGCACGTTTCCAGTAGAAATTATAAACGAGCTGAAAGACCGTGCATGGTTCTCTCCTCCTCGTGCGATGGGATCATACGTGTACCAAGAATGGGGTCGCGCAACGACGCGTTTCCTCGTTAAGTAAATTGCGTTTTTCATTGACACAAGAGAGACCAGTAGATTAGTCGAACCAATTTACTTGTTATCGTCACTTGTCTCGCTTACGATAAATTTTCACGACGCGTTTCCTCCAATCGACGAAAATGAGATAGCGTCAGAGACGCTATCCAGCCATTGCATGCCCCACCCTGTGTACGGGGATATTTCTATTTTTATAACGTTATACGTCACACATGGACGCGTCAACGTAGCAAAGAAATATTCTTCGGAGTTTCAATTTTCGTTTGAAAGTGGTTACGCGTTCTGTGGGCTCTCGCGCGAGATTATACGATCGTTAGTTAGTTGACGTGATTCGCGTTATTACAAATGCGCAATTTTTCATGTTCTTGCGAAGATAATTCTTGGAAATCTTGGAGATCCTTTAAATCGGTGATCTTCGGTCCAACGGATACGTAAGGTTAATTTGAGCGAGGCGTGGATCGTTTGTATTTTTTAAACAATGACTTTTATGCGCAATTTAGAAATTACAGTCGTGCGTTCTTTGAGAATATTCAAATCAAAGCTTCACATTATTCTTATAGTGATTGATAATGTAAAGATCATAAATTCATTACACGTTGTGGAGTGTTTGCTGTAGCAGTCACAGATAAGATAACACTCGATAATCATTTGGGACGTCTTGTATTTTAACAATCTGTTAATCCCTAATGCTTCCATGTTGAATGCTAATTCGGTAGAGTATTTATATAATACGAGGTAGAAGAAAATTGGATTGTTCGATCAAGGTATAATGTATTAATTATTTTCTAAAAGTTTCATAATGTGGAAACTGTAGATTTACGTAATGCAGTTTACCCTTAAAAAGTATTAAAAAATTACCCTTACTCGGCGTAACTGTTAATTAATGTTACCAAACGCTTTTGTTAACAATATCAGAAGATACTATAAATATATGGGTTTTATAAAAAAATACATTCGCCACTGCTTGACAGTATACGTATATTACTGTACTGTATAAGAAACTGTTGACTTCATCCGATTCAAATTTATTATTTGTGCTGATTACATTTTTAAAATATTTCTTCGTATTAACTTATTTTCGCTTCTGTTTCAGATGACTGCGTGGCGTTCTTGTATAAACAGGCACAATCCCTGGACCTGCCGCTTAAAGTTTATCACGTTCATCCAGATAAACCCATCGTGGTACTCACATGGGTAGGAACAGAACCAGCAAAACCTGCCATCCTGTTGAATAGTCATATGGACGTTGTGCCTGTCTTTGAGGTAAGCGTATCATTAAACAACAAATAAAACACGTGCAAATCGTAATGCAAACGTTTCTTTTGCAGGACAAATGGACCTATCCTCCGTTCAGTGC
Source organism: Tiphia femorata (assembly GCA_944319695.1). Taxonomy (NCBI): domain Eukaryota; kingdom Metazoa; phylum Arthropoda; class Insecta; order Hymenoptera; family Tiphiidae; genus Tiphia; species Tiphia femorata. Next base: position 7,570,782 of record OX090896.1, on the reverse strand, counting down.
TCACATGGACGAGCAAGGAAACATTTACGCTCGTGGGAGTCAAGACATGAAATGCGTTGGCATACAATATTTAGAAGCCATTCGTCATTTGAAATTGGATGGCAAACGCTTTAAAAGAACAATTCATATTTCATTTGTGCCAGACGAGGAAATTGGAGGAGTTTTGGGCATGAAGGATTTTGTACATACCGACGACTTCAGATCTTTAAACATTGGTTTTGCCCTTGACGAAGGTGTAGCTTCACCGACCGAAGATTTCTATATGTTTAACGGCGAAAGATCTATTTGGCATGTTCATGTAAAATGTGCAGGAAACCCTGGACATGGGTCGTTAATGTTAGACAATACTGCTGCCGAAAAAGTAAGGATCGTAATCAACCGGTTTCTGGACTTTAGAACAGTCGAAAGAGCTAAACTCGATGACCCAAAATACAAACTTGGTGACGTTACCTCAGTAAATCTGACTCAACTTAAGGTACGCATTGCATATTTCTAATAATATATGTATAATAATGTTGACAGTGGATATTTTAAATGTAAAGATATATTTTGGAATATTCATATAGTAAATTATGTAAATGTATAATATACAATTTATTGGTAAAGAATATGTAATCGAATCTTTTAATTATAAATTTACGAAATTTTTTTTAATCGCATGTCTGTTACATTAGGACTAACTTATTTGATGGTAAGTTTTTCATCGCAAACGTTTTCTTGACTATTATTGTGAAAATATCATTGTAAGCTGTTATTTAAAAGTGTCTAATATTTTCCAGGGTGGTATACAGACGAATGTCATACCCGCCGAAATGACAGCTGTATTTGATTGTCGTCTCGAACCAAGCGTCGATCATGACAAATTTGAAGCTATGATAAAAAATTGGTGCGAGGAAGCAGGCGAAGGAGTGACTTACACATTTGAACAAAAAAATCCGAAAGTTGAAAATACAAAATTAAATGAATCGAATCCATTTTGGATTGCATTTAAAAGTACTTGCGATGATCTTGGTATAAACTTAGATATAGGCATCTTTCCTGGAGGAACAGATAGTCGTTATGTACGATCTGTAAGTATACATATAAATTGAATAGGACAGAGGGTTAAAGAATTATGGCCTTTATTCTTCATTCGTATTTTACTTTACAGCTTGGTATTCCTGCTATTGGCTTCTCACCGATGAATAAAACAAAAATTCTTCTTCACGATCATGACGAATACTTAAATAAGGATATATTTCTGCGAGGAATACAAATTTATATGCATTTAATACCAGCAGTGGCAAATATTTAGCCACGTTAAAATCAAAAGCGATAAACGGCTGGGGCATGGAATAAGGATATATCTTATCTTACAAGGTATAATGACAACACAGACTCAAGATTATTTTACTTTTATGGCATACCACTTGTATCAACACTATTCAGATTGATAATTTCACAGATTTTACGTATCGACCTTACATATCGAGATCCAGTGCAATGATTATAATTCAGAAGGATATATATATATATATATTTTATTACATACAAATAGGAACTGTTTTGTTGTATAAATGAAATGTTTATGATTGTTAAACATATATATTCATATGTATATGGAATTTACAATACAAGCAGTGCAATGTGAAGACAAATTTTATAAAAAAAGAGGAAGACAACAGGTCTTGTGCATCAAAGTAATGTATCAACAACAAATTACAACTTGTCAAAGTACACAATTAAGAGTCTGGCAAAATTGACGTGCATATAATATCAACGCAAAAAAAAAAACGTGAAAATGTGCCAGTATTTGGATTAAATAACTGTTATTTGATATGAAATTGTGGCATAAGTATGCATGCACATGAAGAATAAGATAACATACAATAATTCTTTGAATGGAGATACATTTATTTGGGTGCGTATGTGTAAAATTGAAACACGACACTACGAATACTTACATAAAATGCATAAGGTAAAACAACATACAGAATTATCCATTAAACATTTCCACATGTTGTTCCAATTTGCAATATGGAGTATGCATAAAATCAGTGCTAAAAAAGATATATAAAAAAAAGAATATTTATAGAAACGTATCATATTCTAAGGATAGAACATGTAAAATATTTTAACCCAGGGAGTGAAACATTGCAAAAAATTTATTAACGTATACACGTACATTTTACAAAATAACGTTTATATATTACATAGAGATATATCTACGGCGAATAACATTTCAGGATAATAGATTTTGGTAACAAATAAACATTTTAGAAAGTAAACAGAAGTACATAAACAAATCGATATAAGGAAGCGTCTGTTGACCTCGGCAGTACCGAGGAATGTCGCGTTTACATTACGTGAGAAATTACGCTAAAACGGCGTACGGTGGTACAATTTCACGGAATATATCGGCATAGTAATCTCGCCGCGGCTCGTAAGGGTTACCAATAATGCGTGCATTCTTTAGTCGCGTTAGAGTCAATAAAAGTGTGTGCGTGTGTGTGCATTCCCGCCATTATCGTGCATAGGGTCTCGTGCTTAGCGGGTCTGCCAAACGCCCCTCTGTCACAACAATGGACTCGCCCGTCGTTTCGATCGCCTTCCCCGACCAACTTTTCCGCATCTCAAACTGAATTTGTGAAGTAATCCACATCTATGGAAAAGTGAAAAATATTATCGATTTTTAAAGCGCGCGTACAAATCAAAATATTCGATCCACGAGCGACAATAAGAGTTTTAGATGTCAATATTTGGATTCGGCCATTTTGAAGTGGGGCAGGTTAGGACATAAAAACATGCGATGGCTTCTGCCGTCCGTGCTGTACAAATATTGATATTTTCGGTGGTAAGCAGTGATTTGATAACGAGTAGCACGCGTGGGAGTTAACGTGAATCGGTAAAGAGTTCGAACGAGTGTAATAGCAACATAAAATAATCGTGTGAAGACCTCATTGTCAGCCATGTGCATTGATGTACTATTTAAAATGTCCTCGCACCCCGAAACGACCGGCCAATGAGGAGAGGGCGGCAAAGTCACGTGATCGCGGACGACCAATCGGCGGAACGGGATTTGAAATCGTGCGTGGTCTTTGTTCATGAGCCTACCGTCAACGTTACTTCAGTTCGGTAAAGGGGGCCTTGTGTCGGTGTTCCGTTTATACATGGTCGCTGCCGAAAATCGCATAATTTCCTTGTAAATATATGTGTGAAAGTGGTGCTTGGACGAAAGGACGACATATTTTAAGGATCGTCAAATATACGGTAGGTGTTGCTTTGCTTTTTCCCATACCGTACGCTGTAATCTCGTCGAGAAATCGTGGTAAAAGATTTTCTGCGCTCGCCGGTCCGCCGTACCGTAGAAGCTCTCGAATGTCAAGGTATAAGGGGGGCCGCCAGGCGGACAGTCATGATGCTCTATACTGGAACGCTTTCATCGACTCGGCTTGAGGGGGGTACGCGGATGTCACGTTGATGTTTACTAGAATTCAGTTATCATATATATACATACTTGTCGAGCGATGCTGCTGGAGCATTAAGACCGTATTCACAGTACCGGTATTTTGAGTCATTCCACTTTGATAATCTTGCGGTTGAAAACGTGCGAGATCGCGAGTATGTAGATTTACCGCGCGGCAATACCATCCAGTGCTATTTATTGCCATGGTAATCATTTATTACGTGCAGTTGAGTGAAAATAAACAATCGATGACCTCGTGCCGGATCCTCCGAGTGAATCAGTGATTAATGAACTGGAAAACAGCCGAATGCAGTTTTGGGCGGGAAGAGAGGGTGCATCGGAAAAAAATAAACAGTCGTGTGTCTATAATGCATACTTCCGGTGTTGATGAAGCTCCAGTGAGTTAGTTGACCCTACGGAATAAAATTCACGTACGACTCACGTGTATCGCTAAAACGTGCAACCTCCTTCCGATTAAACGTTTCTGTGCTTAATTCGCCACCGATGTAATCGCCCAGGCTAATAATAGGATGTTCGATGAAACATTAATACACACCGTGTTCAACCGAGACTTTCAACCGCGGGGCTGTTATCTTCACGTGAGAAGACGTAAATCAAAAATTGTGGAAATTTTTCAAGACAGAAATAATTCGACTCGCGCGAAAACAAACAATGCCGGTTTATTCGAGATGTAAAATTTTCATCGGTTTTTGGAATATTTGCAATCATTTGTAAACAGTTGAAATTACATTTTAATTGTGAAAATTTGAAATTGAAAACTACTCTTTTAGCTTACTTCGAATTATTACAGAATTTAGTAAACAACATTGTCACATAATTTACATATAAAAATCTTTAGACAACAATGTAAACACGCAAAACGTATATTCTCGGTTGCTTATCGCGAACCAAAGTAAGACTTTCTAACGTTATTTATATAAAACAAAAAAATGCAAATAACGAATGGAAGGGAGAACCCCTCGAGCACTTTCGAGTCTCGCTACCAGGAAAGCTATTGACCGTGGGAACCTTCTGGGAACTCTACCCTTCGCCATATGCCCACCACAGGAAATAATCCTACAGAGCGTCCGAAATCCACTGCGATCCTTACGTGTCAACTGAAACCGCCTTTACTTGCACGAATATTTTTTTGAATAAGACGGTACTTGCGGTAAAGAGGAGAGACCGTAAGGGAAATTGTGAAATAAATTGCGCGAACAATGAAACGAAACCACGTCCGGAAATATTGTGCACGGAACGCATCACTGTGATTAAAGACGGAATTTCTTTTCTCTTTTTTTTTTAGAACAAAAGAATCTCGCAGACTTCACAGATCCAGCGAACAAATGAAGTCTAAAATAACTTCGATCGAATCACCGATTAATTCCAAACGACAAATTAACGTTTAATTAACGGCAGATGCGAGAGAGGAATTTTTTTCTTTTTTCTCCAGTCTTCGTTGCATTTAGTGGCATTCTCGCTCTCGTAGGTCCGCGATAGAATCGGCCTCGCGGTAAGACGGGAAGCGCATACAAAATGCGCCTTTGTGTTTTCAGTTTCTCATAGTATTCTCACGGTGGTCCGTAGAAGTTTGTTTTTCGCTCGGTGAGTAACGAGGGTGGGGACACCCCGTAGTGTATGCGGTATGAAAAGCATTCCGGACGACTTTCACGAGACTTTGATATTAGATCACGAATTCAATTACTTACTCAATACTCGGAGTGGCACGTTCGCGAAATAATTGCAAAGACGAGTAAATAGTCGAGGTATTACGCGGAAAATCCTATTAAATACGAACTATAAATCACCGTGTAATACGCAACGACAAATGTTCACGGACGATTTTTAATTGAATCGACGACCTCGCCAAAACCCCCGTATAATCGCGAAGCATCGTACGACGAAAGAGCATGATCGTTTCGATAATTGAGAACGTCCATGGCGATTTTAATCCGCGCGCGAGACAGAGCCGGTGTACGAAATTTTGCAACACGCCGTTCCCGTTTTGCCCGGTTGGGTGAAAGCAAAAAGTGAGAATGCTCGACGGTAAACTGTGAGAGCACGGAGAATTAGTGAGAGGAATTAAGGCATATCTATCGTGTTTGTGGCGCTCAGCGACACGGATTATTAACGGCACAGAGCTAACAAGAGAGCTCTGATAAATTCCCTCTTCGAAGAGTCGTCCGTTACGATTTATTATTAACGGCTCGCCACGGATATTTAGCTTATGGATTTCTGAATGTGTCGAACCGATTGCGGCTACGTGCGCTCTCGTGCGTATACGGGATTGAAATTTTTCTCGCGCCAAAAATTGACGCACGTGCACGTGACGATGCACAACGTATCTCGTACGCTCTGTCTCGTGACTTTGGCGCGCATGTTGAGGAGAAACGAGGCCTCCGCGAGAAAAATGGCGGGAAAGACACGTCGACGAGGACTTCTTCGCCATAACGAACCACCTTCTAAAAATACATCTCTCTTTAACCTCGTACGTCAATAGCTCCGCAAAATGCCAAGTATCGTTAAGAAAATTTTCCCAAAATTCCACTTGATCCTCTTCAGTCCGAAACATCCTCTTAACAAACATCTACTTTGGTTCAACAAAATAAATTTTCCATCCACGTCTACAAAGCTCCTTCGACCATAATAATGTATCCTCTAAAAATACACTATCAACCTCATACCCCAACAACTCCACAACATCCCAAGTACCATTAAAAAAAAAAATTCCAAAATACCACATTATACTCTTCACTCCAAACCACCCTCGAATAAAAATTTCCAAAATCCACCCCTATTAATTACAACAAAATTTGACCAAAACCCCTTCTCTTTATTCCAAGCTCTCTTTCTACATGCGTAATCACGAAATCAAGAAAATAATCCTAGGACATAGAAAGAGAGAGATAGGTAAAATCCTACACGAAGAAGACGATCAATTCCTCAGCCGTCGTCGGCATGGCACCGTCATCTTCCACGATGAGCAATTATAATTTAATCGTGGGGACGAGTCAGAGCGCCAGTTAGAAAATGGTATCAGGACCGAGGGGCGTGCTGTGAGGGGAGGATGGAGGAGAGAGCTCTCTTGCAGGATTTTCAAATGGTTCGGCAGATGGGGATGGCGAAGCGAGAGAGAGAGAGGAGAGAGAGGACGGATGGAAGGGAGAGACCAGCAGAGGCACCCCTTCCGGCTCTCCTCGCCCCCATTACTGGCATCGCCTATACGGCCCACCACCACAACCAACTACGACCTCCACAAGCCGTGGAAAATTCGCGCTCGCGCGCTCTGCACGTGCAGATGGAACGAGACGGAGTACGAGCGAGTAAGAGAGAGGGAGAGAGCGCAACGAACGACAGACCGTCGCGCGCGCGGGATTCTCTCGTGTTCCACGCAAACACTGGCCGACTGCTGCTGCCTCGTGGCGGGGGAGATCAGATCGATACTCGGCAAAAACGTTGGTTGGAGGAGGAGACGTGGCGCGCTCTCTCACTCACCACGCTCTATCCACGTATCTCTCCGCGACTGGTCCATCGCAAGATCCAGCCGCGAATTCTGCGCGACCCCTCTCGGTCTCGTGGCTACGCCCTCTCCTCTTCTCGTCCGCGTTCAATGTTCGAGCCACGAAGTTTTCTTATTTTCTTTTGCTTGTTGTTCTTTCCGTCTCTCTCTCTCTTTTCGCGCGATAGCTAAGCGCGTAAATATTTATTATCCGCTTTCTTGGAAAAAATGGAAGTTCTTATTACGAGATGCTTTTTCCAGTTTGTCATTAGCTTCTTTTTGGAGGGTGGTTTATTGTTTTTTCTTGGTCGAGGTTGGTTAATGCAAGCGTGGGATATATTGTTATTGGAGTGGTTGGTTTTTGTTGTTGGATAAGAAGTTTTGAATTTTTAGGTTTTGAGGTTATTTTGAGGAGATAAATGGGGGATAAATTGTGTTGGGCCGTCGAGAGGATGTTGATGCGCTGATTGTTGATTCTTGGGAAAAAGGAAATTCTTTCAGAAGCATTTTTAAGTTTCATTCATTCTTGGGTGTTTGTTTTGTTTTTTCTTGGTGAAAGGAAAGTATTTTGCAATTGCAGTCGTTGGTTAAATTGGATTTCTTTATTGTTTAGATTTCTGGAAGAGATTATTCGAAGAGGATTGGCGTGGAATGAATGTTGGAATATCGAGAGGAAGTTGTAATGTGGTGATTTTAAATTCCACATTTTTTTTCGGCGATTTTTTTTTGGACTGTCTGGCATTCGATCCTCGTGTCTAGTGATTTCTCAATGTCCCTCGGGTGAATTAGAAATCGCGTATGACCTTACCGGGATCGTGGTAAGGTCAGTTCATTCAATGAACGCGTCGAATACTTTCACGTTCTTCGGTGTTTTTGGCATCCGCATAAATTCACGCTGTCGGATTATACGATTTTCGTTTCTGGATTGCCTTTTCGGTGAGATCGTTCTTTTTGGCGCCAAGCGCGCGCGCGTATCGTTCGACGCGATGCTTTCAGGGGCAGCCGTGGCGGCACTTTGAATGTAAAAAAAAAACTCTCGTTATCTCCTCTCGTAATTTTTCACGCTTTGTACTCCGTGGAATAATTCGTACAACCCCGCGGTTACGAGAGTACAAAGAAACGATAATTCGGTTTAACTTTTTCGGAAAATAAAAACAATCGCTGTCCAAAGTATCAATTTTAATTATGTATTATTAAAATAGCAGGCTCGAAGAAATAACGAATGGGTAGATTACGTAATCCTTTGTATAAAATTCTCACCACGGTTTCTTCATCGATTTTAAAAAATTAGTTAAGGTTCTTTTTTGTAAAATAAAAACAATCGTTGCTCAAAACATCAATTTTAATGATCTATTATTGAAACAGCAGACTTGAAGAAATAACGAATGAGTAGATTACGAAGTCCTTTGTATAAAACAAAAATTATTACAACAATAACGTGAATCAATAATCGTTTAAAGGTTTTCGCAAAATAAGAATCATCCCTAAACTATTAATCTTAATTTTCTGTCATCTAACACGGCAGAGGGCTCGAAAGAATAATGAATGAGCAGATTACGAAATCCCTCGTACAAGAATACTCCCCGTGCCCTCTCCCCAGAAAATCTACCAGCTTTGTTTTTTTATCCCGTTACATAACCCATAGCGGATAGAAAGTACGATGGAGAAGAAGCGTTTACTTTCTCGGCATGCATGGGAGTAGAATTGTGTAGGATAACAAAGAAAGCGCTCTCCATTTATCAGTGGACAATAGTTTCTTCTATTGCGCGCCAGTCGTCCCACATTCTCCGTATTTGTCGTAAATCGTCGATAGAAAATTTCTACTTCTCTCGTGCACTCAAACTAGCAGGTTCGAGAAAAGGTCCGTATCGCTGCTTAATTACCCTTTTACAATCGTGGTGCCATTAACGATCGATCATTGTTCTCACTTCGATTCTGCAGGGTTCGCGCCATTATACCAGAGCTTTTCTAGCGATTGGAAAGTGTGACATTTGCATAGGCGATTTTATTGCGCTAGATGCGGAACAATGTGGAATCGTTCGCGTGCATGTGAGGCCCGACGTTACTCTCTAGGTCAGTGGTTCTTAACCTTTTCAAAGTCACGGAACATCTTTGATTAGAAAGATAAGGTGGTGGACAGTAAAATAACGAACACCATAAAAATGATTAAGATCATATTTTTAGATGGTGGTTCAATCACCTCGGCACTGTTATAAAATAAAAGTCCAAATTGTGGCATTTTTGTGCGCGCTGCATATTTAACTAGGTATGGCACGATTATGATAACTTAGATAAAGTAAAGTCGTTAAATTAAATAAGTATCTTTTCTTAACTTTTTTAACTTAGCCCTATAGTATTTCTATAATTTTTTGTTCAGCATAAAAAATACTACCAGAAACTGTAGTTAAATTAAGACGTCTAAGTTATCGTAATCTTCCCTTAGGTATAATACCTATTGGTGCTTTTATAATTTCTCAGAACGTTTGTGACAAGTCCGCGGAACACTGGTTAAGAACCACTGCTCTAGGTCAATGAGTGAGTAGAGGAGAAGTGTACAGGGGAGACAGTAGAAATTATGCCGAAAGAGGAGAGGCTCATAGGAGAGACAGTGGAAATTATGCCGAAAGAGGCGAGGCTTATTGTTTTCACTTGTGCCGGTAGACTTCTAGGAAATCTCGATGGGAAGCAGACCGAGCGTTAAGAAGAAAAAGGAAAATTAAAGCGAAGACAATCGGTGATTATTTATACGTAGTAGTGTTTCTCTCTTGTCTCTTGGTTTGAGAGTTACCAATCGTACGACGAGTGCTCATTCATTTCAATTACACATATTCATTCGGCGTCATCGAATAGCTACAAACTCAGCAATTTGCGTTGCGTAATCGGCGTAACTTACGTAATGCTTTCGTTCCTGCTTCGATCACCAGGCACAACTTTCATTACATATCATTCTCCTTATTCCCTCTCGTTACAATGCCCCACGCGCTCTCGTTATTTAACGTGTTTCGTCTGATTCGACTGTTTCCAAAAAAATTTGTTACGGCATCCACCACGTAACACTCTTCAGCCCTTATTTTATTGTGTATCCCTTTTCGTGTTACTCTTCCTTATTATTTAGATTCTTAAGTCGTAGTTTGCTCGTTGAAAGTTTTATGGGATCTTTTTCGAAGATTCAGGTATGCTCTTTGAATGCTCGGGTCTTTACAAAATTCGAAGCTAGGGCGAGATTAACATTATTTATTAGTAATTGTAAAAAAGGTTAAAGGTTAGTGTTTCTCGTTACAACGACCCACGCGCTTTCGTTATTCAACGTGTGTTCCCTCCGATTAGATAACTTCAAAAATAATTGATTACTGCATCCCCCATTTATTCGTCCTTTACGATTTACATAACACTCTTCAACCCTTATTTTATTGCATATCGTTTTTCGCGTTACTCTTCCTTATTATTTAGATTCTTACAACGTAGTTTGCTTTAATTACAAGCTCAGTAGATTACGTCGCCTCGTTTATTCGTCCTTAACAATTTACGTAACATCCGCTTCACCCTTTATTTCATTATCCATCGCTCGTACTCTACTCGTACTTTTTATATTCGCGTCCATTAACTCGTTGAAAAGTTTATCGTGCCTCTACCGAAGATCCTCCCATGCTGTGCAGAAGGTCGCCACCGGGATGTCTTGGAATAGAGTCGCGCGTGCTCGCAAAATTCGCCTCGCTCGGCTAAGATTAACGGTATTTACTATAAGGGCACGGGGATATAAACTCGAAGCGTCGTCGGGGGCGACGGTGTGCCTGTGCTCCGTGCTTGTACAGGAAGTAACCTGCGAAGTAACCACCGCCGACCATGGGAAAGATCCGTTCCAAGAGATGCCTCCTTTCATGGTATACCTCGTGTGTTGCTCGCATTGGACATCTGTTTTACATTGAGAATGTAACGCCGACGAATACTCAACTTGGAATTTTCCGTGCGCGTCTTCTCTCGTGCCAAATGATTTTCTAGAATCGAAACGAGCCTCAGTCCGAAGCAGCTTATTTTACATTGTTGGTATTGCATGTAAAAGAGAAGAAAGAATTTTCGGAGTAATGTAGATGTGAAATTATAAATTAGAGATGGTTTTTTTATCGAAGACACTTTTTGGAGTGCAATTAAAATATTCGTTATCTAATGAAATATTAAGGAGATTCGAATAGATATGGAATATATTTAATTGCGTTTAAGACTGCTAAGAATACTCCACTCGGAATTTTCCGTGCGCTTCTTCTCTCGTGCCAAATGATTTTCTAGAATTAAAATAAGCCTCAGTTAAAAAAAGACGTGTCAAAGAACAAATTTTCGGAGTAACAAATTATGAAATTATAAATTGGAGTGTTTTTTTTTTTTACCGAAGACACTTTTCGGAGTGTAATTAAAATATTCATTAGCTTAATAAAATATTAAAGAAGCTCAAAACCAAATGGAGAGTATATTGAATTGCGTTTGAGGCGAGATTTAATTACCATTAAATTTTCATTTCGCTCATGTGTTACGGTAAACCGTTGAGGATTCTTAAATTCACGTTTGAAAAACCGTAGCCTACCGAGAATTCCTGAAAAGTCTGTGCACCTTCTCGCAGGGACTTCCGCCATCCGACACGGTTGGGTTCTTCCTACCTGCGCATAATGGTAGTTTCGGGAACAAAGAGACAACGAAATTTACACCTTTACCTGGCAGCATATCTTAATATCGAGAACTCCAAGTCCCTTCGAAAGGTGCGCAGGCAACAGGTCGAAAAATTTTCTTCTACTTCAGAAGGAAAAACTTCATTACTACCTGACCAAGTTACCGAAAAATATGAGAATTCCCAAATTAATAACGAAACTACAAAAGAATTTCTTCCATACGAAAATTCCTCTTTCTGAGCATCCATTTAATTATTTTCGGTAGTTTTAAGGTCGAATAAAAAATTCCATTCACAAAGACAAATCTCCACCTCTTAAATAATATCTTGTGTGATCTTTAAGACAGGTCGAGTTCATTCGTCGACGTGACAAACTCGATTTAATGCTCACGATGGCGTAGGGTCGTACAGAGAAATCGAATGAACAAGTGAAATTAAAAATAAATCTTATCGATTCCACGGTTGCGGCGGCGCGCCACGACTGATGGTGTGTAAGCGAGCGAGGTTGTGCCGCGCGAAGAAGCCGTGAAATGAGGTTGTCGGGAGTTCATCGTAGACTAGGACCTCTCCTCTACGCTCTCATCAACATTATCGTAAATTTTCATTGAACAAACTTTTTACTCACGAGTAAATAAAAAAAAGAAAAGAATAAAGTCGATAATTGCACGCGCTTAACGACTATGTCGCAAGCGCAACGAGACAATCGACGGTGGCGCACGACACGAGGTTCAAATAAAAAAGAATGGAAATGAAAGAGCGATTCGTACGAGCTATTTTTAAATTTTACGTTTCAATTTCAGTTTTCACCGTGTATCCTCTTTCTATAGGAAGTACGCGCGCGGACATTGAGCGGATGTCTCTGTTTACGTAACGGAATGGTGCCACACGAAGCACATATGCGTATTCGTGGTGAAATAATTCTCAATAAGGCGAGAGAATCATCGCCCGCGCGCGCGCGCTTTATTGGTTCGCCGCGCGTTTTCATCGATCCCCCTGGAATACAGAGCGTAGCGGAATAGAGCAGCCTATGTATGCGCCTAGACGAGGCGAGTAATGTTTGTAAATATTTTCTCTACCGTGAATGTAAGTAAGGCTATATTGTGGTACTACGACGGAAAGAAAATATAGGATCTTCGTATAAACATAAATACAGAGTTTTGCAACTAGATAAAATATCCTATCTCTCTATTATTCAGTTTGCTTTTTTTATTCGGAGAAATTATATCTACTGGATTAGATAGTACGTTACGATCTTCGTATAAGTATTAAACACAGTGTTTTGCGATTAGAAAAAATATTCTATCTCTCTATTATTCATTTTGCTCTTTTAATTCCGAGAAATTGTATTTACTGGATTAGACGAGACGTTCCTTTCAGCGAGAAAAAGCTTTTGCTTTTTTTCGTTTTTCTCGTTTTAACTCCCGGTTGAATTTCGCGATAGAATCGAGGTCGAGAATGTAAGGTGGAATCGAGAGTAAGCCCTCGTCGTTGCTGGGGAAAAAATCGACGTATCGGTCAATTCGAGTTCAATCAAGCGATAGGTATCGATCCAATTTCAAAGGACGGTGATGGAAAGCGACATTTTAATTCTTAATCGTCGACTCGACCCACCGCAGACGAATCTATCGTTTCCGGCCGATATGGCACCTCTCTCCCTCTCCCTCTTTCCCTCTCTCTATCTCTTTCTTCTCTTTCTCGCTTTTCTATCTCATCCTTCTTTCTCTCTCTCTCTCAATCTCTTCTCTCTCTGTCTCATTGTCTCATCTCCGTCCGACCGCCGACCTTCGATATTCCAATGCAATATTCTCGCAATCGAGGAATTTCCCCAAACCCCTCTCCTACCGTTCCCTATTAGGTCAAACGCTTTCTCGTTCTTCGAAAATTTTCAATATCTCTCCTATCCACGATGTCGTGTTAAAGAATGCAAACGCAAAATTAATTGTCGAGAACATAACACGAAGCTTCAATTTGACGGAGAATTTTTATGCAAAGAAAATTTTTACCTCTGTAGATAAAAAAAATGAAACTTGTAAAATCAATCCTCTGCTCGAACATATTTTAATTTCCCAGAAAACTTTTATGCAAAGGAAATTTTTACCTCCTTATAAAAAAAATGAAACTTGCAAAATCAATCCTCTGCTCGAACATATTTTAATTTCACGGAGAATTTCTATGCAAAAAAATCTTCCTCTTTTACCAAATACTCGCAACATTTTAGTACCTCGTCGACTTAAAACTAGAACGTCTCAATTTCACCGAGAATCAATACTTTACGTTTTACGAGTCGAACTCGAGCAAAAATTCACCCCGACCGACAACTTTATTCCTCGAGGATGAATAATCGTTCTCTCGAAAAATCTCGTCGAGGGTGGTCCGTTCTACAAGAATGCTCGAATCGATTCGGCGCGAGAATCCAGTCACGATACCTACCGAAGTTGTGGTGGTATGTTGCCGTCTCTCCACGAGATCGTCACAGAGTGCGTCTATTGGAGGCAGGAGTAGTCATTCACTTTCGGCTCACTTCATCAGCCTTCTCGTACTACCCACAAATGAAACCGGTTCTCTGGGACTCTCGCGAGATCACAAAGAAACCCGCTCGCTCTTTCTGCGCACGCAAGTCCTTGTCTCTCGGATCGTGTCGGCGGGCTTTGCCTTCTCCTCTCGGTTCTCCGCTCTTCTCTCTCCTTCTCTCTCTCTGAGAATATGATATTCTCATCCTTCTCGTCATCCTGCTATCCAGAATATTTGCAAAAACCGTTTTCCAACGACTACGCTTGATTTGCATCGCGTGGAGCACGCGTTGATCAAAGTGGAAGCTTCCACAACGTACAAGAAGCTACTTTTCATTTGCGTTCGATTCTTTATATCTATTTTCTTTGGTCTTTGTCTTCTTTTTTTTTTTTTATTATATTAATCCTTTGCACTATAATTGTTTTCCTAGTTTGTTCTCGCTCAACTGTAATTTAATTTCTCTGGTTTTGATATCACATGTTAGGTATGAAGTAACTGCTTGCAGTTATTTAGTGTTTAATGTTTCATTAACAACATGATGGTTCATAAAAAAAGTATTATATCAAAGTACGAATATTTAGTTTTCTGTTTCATCTAAAATACTGAAAAATGTATTATACGTATATTTTAGGAAAAACTCTGAAATTTAAAGGCGATGCAATTATGTTGTATATAGGAAATTCTAACTGAAATTTTAATGGCCGGTGCTGATAGGAATACTGTTAAAAGTTTTAAGGAAAAATTGTCACGCGAAAAGAGTCCTCATAGTGCATGGTTAGGTCAATCGTGCCTTGCACCGTAAACTTTCAGTTTGTAAAAAATATATTAATTAAATATAATCATTATATCTGTCCATGAAATAATTTCCAAGCAAGATGAATTCGTTCTACGTATCCTTATGGGCGACTCGAACGACAATTTCACCGTTAGAAAATTTTCGCGCCAATGCTTCAACATGTGAGCATTAGTGTGTAATGGCATAAGTACCGTGGAGACTCGCGTCCTCCTATCTCTACGCAGTTTCGAAAGCCACCACCCGGTGAAAGGGAAATCTCGCGTTGATTGTTGTAACATGCTCGGTGGAATTATCTCGTTGTTCGCGGCTCCGGGCCACGCGGATAGACGGAGATAGATAGAGGGTGGTGGTAATCGGCTGGTAATATTGTAACGAGCCTGACTGATAAGGCGCGTACAACCGCGAGTATATTTTTACAGTCGTGGGAATCGCGGCGCTTTTATCGCGCTCCGCTTTTACTCTCCCGCACTCGGGCCATTACAATCGATTCTTCTCGTCGAGAGAGATAGTACGGACCCGAGACAATCTGGAAAGCGATTTTAATTTGCAGCAAGACCTCCTCTGTCTCTCGAATTAAAACGAATTGCTCGAGAAAAATTAACGAAGAATTCTTCTTCTCCCTATACTTCAAAACTGTCTTTATTCTCTTTATCTCTGCAGTTATTTCATGGAGAATAAACAAAAAAAGAAACAAAGAATCGTCTTTAAAATCTGGACCATCAATTTTGAAAGTGGTCCATTTTAAAAAGAACAAAATTAACTTTGCAATAAATTAAGTTTACAATGAATTAATCACGAATTATGTGATATATTGTTTTTTTCAAGAAATGGAGTTACACTATTTTCAAAATGAACGGTCCATTTTACACGGAAAGAAAAGGTTGCAACTCTGTGGAGCTTCGCAACTCGATGCACGCGCGTTCCCCGTAAGGAGGATGTCTCGATGAGGAGTGCTTATCGTTCATTTAGATGCTGACGACACGCTGTAAAAATAAACCGCGCGGCAATTGTTGCGAATGATTTGACACGCTCTGTGGGCAATCGAGCAGCGTGCGAACTGCGATTCGCGGGTGGCACGCGAATATTTGTCACTTTGTGTTGTTCACGAAGAAGAAGAGTCGCATTGGACAAATACGTAAATCACAGTCTTGTATACAGATCTGGAAACTCCTACAAATTTTAGTGGTGAGAAATGATCCCTTTATCGACGATTTTTTTAATTTCTAACTGGAAGCATTGTAATCGAATATTACAATATACAGAACTTGAATACAGTGGTATAACTCCTTATATATTATTAACACTAGATTTACGAAAACGAGTCAATTTGACTCTTCCAAATAGGATATCTTGCTTATAAAAAATGTTCCGTAAATCTATTGTTAATAACCAGTTTGAAAGAACGAGTCCGTACAATTAGTTTCTAACCGTTCTAAACTTTGGATATTGTAATAATATCAAGTACTAAAGACCAAAAATAAGATTCTATCTATCAAGAGCATCCTATCACAATGCTTCTAGTAACTACTACAGAAATGAAAAAAAAAAGATATTATAAACATCACTTTTCACACAGTTGTTACCAGATCTGTATACAAAACCATGGTGTAAATCCTCTCATTCATCCCATGTTTGCTGGTTCGATGAATCAGCTGTGGACTAAAAGCGCGACACCGATAGATTAGAGCGCGCTTCTTGTGCGAACGGATCGAGCTTGTGTTCTGTCCACGAGTGTAATCGGCTCGTACGAGTGTAAATATTTTAGCAAAAGAGAGAGAGAGAGAGAAATTCGATAAACGAGAATATCGTGTGAGAATTTCATTGACCGAGGAGGAGCGCGGCGGGATTGGAGTGATGCCCTTCTCCGCGATAATCGGTCGGCAGAAGCGTGAAACGCACGCAGTTTCGTGCGATCGCTCGTGTCGCGTGGTCGCATCGTACGATCACGCGAGCTTCTTCTAAACGCGAACGCATTAGGTAGAATTAGACGGGGTAATGGTCGCGCGGCCACGCCGGCGAATTGGCGGCCTAACGATCCCAGAATGGCGACGGATGCGCATGGTACGACGAATTGCTAATGCCTCGAGGGTAACGCGCGCTCTTTTGTAACGAGCGTTACGACGCGAGGCAATTTCTGAGTGTCGGAGGCGGGCGAGCAAAGCGAAATCGGCGTGGGTCTACCACGCGTAGAGAGAGAGAGAGAGAGAAGGTGGAGGATCCGTTGCGAAATTTCTAATGCTGGCTCGAATCTGCTAAAATTTTCCCTCGCGCGCCTAACCTTCTAAAATCTAAGGGAGACTCTTTAATAAATTTGTAATGGCTATACATATTTGTGAGGCGTGTGTGCATAAGAATGCATGAAAAAACATTTTTGTCTACTGTCTCCAAAGCATATAATGTGTTCGTTGTTGATTCTTTTTCAGAGAGTTAAAAAGATTTTAAATGGAATTTTAGGGTGGATGCGTTTGTAAGTACACGTATCGTTTCTTCTTAGCCGAAGAATATCGTGCATTGATATTCTCGATGGATGGTCGTCAACGATGCCACCCAACGAGCACAAAGCACACATTGAGATCTGAATATTTTTCTGTGAATTTGTGGCAAACACAAATTTTCGTTGCATTCCAAATTAAACGCGCGACGTGAATTTTTGCAAACCTCGACGCGACTTAAGAACATGCGCAAAAATGTTTCTCACATTCAAGGCACGCGTATCATTTTTTTTTTCTTTTTTACAAACATCAATCAAATTTGCAACATAATTCTAGGCTTTTATTTATTGATCCTCGATCATTGGTGCAAATTAAGACGTGAATATTACTCTAGAGAAAGCTGTGAGCTCGTGGCAAAAATATCTGCGACGAATTTTACGTTGAAAGCGCAACGTTTAAATTTTTAGTAGCGTGGACACTCGCCTTTAGAAGCTTTATTTGTTCTCCACGGGCTCGCCTCGGCTCCGCAGGAGATTTTGTTCTAGGCCGCCCGAAATTCTCTCTCCGCATGGAGGATTCTTTGGCGGGAACGAGACAAGAGCGGTGTTGCGAGGGTTTGAAAGAGGAAAAGGGAGGGACCCGACGGACTTGAGAGAAAGAGGGGAGGGTCGTCCCTCCTTTATGACCTGCGAAGGATTTCAGCTTGAATAGCTCCGGGGCCTTAGGATCGTCTATCGGTTCGGGACTCTCTTCTCGGAATTATAGTTTGCAAGTGAGTTGGAGAGAGAAGGCGAAAGAGAAAGAGAGAGAGAGAGGGAGAGAGAGGAGTATTAATTGTGGAAAAGAATGGGTCTTTGTTATTCTTGCGAATTCCACGTAGTGTGCCCGATTTTAGCTCGTTCTCTTTCATTTTTTTCGTATGCGTTATTTGTGATTCTAAGAACAATTTTCTTTTTATACCGGTCGACGAGGTGAAGGAACCTTTAAAGAGGAAGAGTATTAATTAGGAAAATAGAATGGTTTCTAATTTCTCTCTCTCTCGAATGCAATCCAGCACAATCTATAAATAAATTCCATTATACATATTCATTCCTCATTTACGATTCTAAAAAAAAGTTGCTTGCTTCTGATAAGAATCTTTCCACGAAAAAAAAGCATTTAGTACGAAAAGTATTATGTAAAAGAATGTCTTTTAATCCTCTTTGCTCCGATAAAGTGCACAGTCTCAAAATAAATCCCATAATAATACACGTGCATTTCAAATTCACGCTTCTAAAAACAATGTACTTTCCTTTTGATACGAATCTTTCAACGACTGAAAGAAAGCATTTAGTACGAGAAGCATCAATTATGTGAAGGAACGTCTTTTAATCCTCCTTACTCCGATAGAGTGTACAGTCTCAAAATAAATCCCATTATTCACGTGCATTTCAAATTCACGCTTCTAAAAACAATGTGCTTCCCTTTTGACATGGATCGACCGACGAATTAAAGGAAACGCGAGAGCTCATAAAGTTGCACCGCGCTCTCGTTGCCCCTTCTGCGGTTTCGCGGTGCAGGTCCTCTCCGCCAGAGCAGAGCAGCAGCTCCTCTTTTGATCTTCTTGCGGGCGGCCAAGCCAACGTAGCAGGGGACGATTTTGCATCGCTCGACGGCCAAGTGGAACGACCATTTGATACCGTGCGATATTATTACGGGCAGGTGAGCGACGAGAGCGGGCGCTCGCTCTTTTTCAAGGCTGTTCTGCGCCTCCGTCGCCGTGTCCCTCGGTCAAGTTTTCGCCAAAGACATTGAGACTCGGCCAGGGACGTGGCTCTTTACGGAGAACCGCCTCCAGCCTCTCTTCTCCCGCCTTCTGGCCACCCCCGACATAAAACACTTTCGTAAACTCCACCCGCGTGCAAGTGCCTGGGAAACATTTATCCCAAACCCAACTCCACTCTTCCCGTCTAACCGTGATATTAATCGTCACAGCGCAATTTTGCTACGTTGAAAACAAAACGAGACAACGAACAAAAGCAACCTACAGTCAAGCCCTGTTTTTGTGCCGGATGAAATCGCGTAAAAAAAATCGTCTAACTTAATAAGTTTTTTATTTGCAACACATTTAAAAAGAAAAGTGTTTTTATGCGGTAAATGAAAAAATCGCACAAAGAAAGACCGCATAAAAATACGTATGAGTGTAACAGAAAATTTTCCCGAAACATCACGATTCAATATTCGAGAATTTCATTCATCTCAATTCTTCTCTTTTCGTCTCACCGTAACGTTAATCCTCGCAATATAATCTTGCTCCGTTAAAAAGAAAAAAAGACAATCAAGCCCAAAAACAAACCCAATACAAAAATCCAATTTTCAACTTCACGATTCAACAACGAAAAATTGAATTTTGCCGCTCTGTACTTCGGCCGCTTCACGGTTCCCATTCCCATTTATCTGCTCGTCCACGTCTGGCGTCATCGAGTTTAGAAATCATTGAAAAAGATGAAGAGTCAACGAGGAAGGAGGAGAGGAGAGTGGAGGAACGTACGAGGCTAAGGGACCTAAACGAGACGACTTACGACAGTGTTACGAGAGAAGAGAGGAGACGAGAGAAGTAATTGAGAGGAAGAACGACGTTGAGGCTAGCATCAGGCAGGCGCACACTCTCGTATCCTCGTTTCGGCGATTCGCCGTGGTCTTTCACCCATAGAACTCCGGCCGAGGGCAACCTTGGGCCGGTGGCCGTTTTGTTTTCGTCTGTTTCAAGTGTCTGGCACTGTTTTAAGCGTCGCGATGCATTCTCCGCGCGCACTCGTTTATACACACACACGGGCTCGCTCGGCTGCAGTGTTTTCTTTCTCACACGTTGCATCAGCAAGAAAGAGAGAAACGAGCGCTCGACGCGACACACCAATGCGCGCCAGTTGCTCTCCCTTCTTTTTCCACTTCTCTCTCTCTCTCTATCTCTCTTTGTTCCTCTGCTCTCGTGTGTCTTTCTTTTCTCAGTCTCCTCTCTCTCACTCTCACTCTCTCACTCTTACGATCGTTGCCTCGCCTTGACTTTTTTGTACTCCGAGGAATTCTCATTCACAGTGAGATTAACTTTATCGGTGTGTACGTCGAGAGTGATGCTTTGTAAAGGGGAAGAAGGAGACAGTGTGTAAGAGAGAGAGAGAGAGAGAGAGAGAGAGGAGAAAAGGAGGAGGAGCAAGAGGAGAAGGGATCTCCCTGTCGCCCGCGAGGTCGTCGACCCCTCGCCGTTTACTTTGCTTATCGATTTTATATATTCGCTCTCGCCCGAGATTATTCTCCTCTTTTCGCCAATTTCCTCGCCCGCGTCTCCACCCCTCTCATCAGACGCGACGACAACGCGCGAGCCTCTCCTCTCCACGAGTCCGACGACACGAACGGAAGTTTACCGTTCGCCACGGATTACAGCAGCATTATGCATAATTCATCGGTAGAACGCGAGACAAAGTGTATTTCTCGTGGTATTCGCGAGATTGGCCTCATCCGGTTCCTATTTCTCATTATTCTCACCGTCTCTTTTCACTTACAATTCCACGCACAGTTTCGGCCCAACCGACGTGTCCACATCGTTTCAACCACGATCTATCGGAGCCATGCTTACTCAAAATTCCTTTTAAGAGTCCTATACACGCGAGAAAGGATCTCTCTGGATTATTATCTTTCGTCCGAGGAGAATGCAATTCCTCCTACCCCGTTAGAGAAGCCTACCGATTCGTATTCATTGATGATTCAGCAGGGTACGTAGAACGACGCGGAGCGCGCGCGAGCCGGTGGAAATAATTAAAATGCGCCTCCTATCCCCACTCTAACATAAGCTGTTACGCGTAATCGCGCGCGCGACAGTAGCGGAGAAGGTAAAGGAGAGAACGAGAGAGAAAGAGAGAGAGAGAATGGTGTGACACACGAGAGTCACGTCCGCGTTGCATCGCAGAAACTCCACGAGCACGTGAAGCGCTCCTCTCGTGGCGGAGCCTCGCGTCTCCTTCGCAGGACGAGGAGAAAGGAACGGAGGAGAGCTCTCGCGAGCCACGACGAAGCAAGAGCACGTGAATGTGGCTTGGTACGCGTAAAGCCCGTCGGGCAAAGCCTCCGAGTTCCTTACTACGAGCGGCACGCGCGTCGTGCAGGGTCAGTTCTCTTTAGTTCTCTCTCATACCTGTAATACTTTCTCTCTCTCTCTCTCTCTCTCTCTCCTTTCAATTGCTCTCCTTCACTCCGAACGAGCGACGAGATTTGGTATGCGCCGCAGCAGTAGGCCATCGCGTTGCTGCCTACTATCCACTGTTGAGGTTTACGCGTGCTACACAACGATCGTGAAGAGAAAAGCGGATCAACGGCGTTACTTATTTACGATGCGCGCGCGGTCAAACGCCTTTTGGCACGCGTCGCGCGTTTCTCCCCACCTTCTGCTCGCCTTTATTTCGCTTCTCTCTTTATCGTTGGAAAAGGAGGGAGAAGGATGTAGGACATAAGTATTACGAGAGAGCGCTTTTACGTAAGTAGAAATGCGCGCGGAGAAAAGAGTTTCCTTCGGTTGGCCACGGTTTTTACTTTTGCCGCGATCGTGGGGTTGACCGTGGCGCTGGTGAGCACACCCGGTGGGGCGCCATTGGTGAAGGGAATTAGACGGAGTGGGGGTAGGAGAGAGGTGCGGCGAGAGGGAAAGGCGGTCGTTAGTCGCGAACGGTGACTCGAGGAGGGAGAAGAAGACGTACTATGACTACGGTGATCTTTCTCACTCGTTGTTTTCTCCTCTCGCTCTTTCTCACTGTAGTAAATCGACTATAGTACTATGAGTCAGTCACACCCACAAGCCAGTTGTGGGTTCAAAACCCTCGTAGAAACGTCGCTTGTACACACTCGAGAATGGCCCTCGAGGTGAGGTTCCCATACGAGGCGAGCATTTGCTACTTCTCATCGTGTGCCGCGCGCGCGCCCGATTACGCCTCGCGGTTGTGCGCGTGCGCGCGCAAGTGTGCGCGCTGCACGCGAGGTCACGTGTATGGGCACGGCCGAGAATCTATTGGCCTCACTCTCGGCCTCCTCGTACTTCAACGAGACGAGAGAAGAGGCTCATCTCGCGTGAGAGCTTGCGCACGCGGAGCATTGATAAGGAATTTTCGTTGGAGGGTGAGAACGAAAATGCGCGTGCCTGGTGGGGCGCGCTCATTGGTTCGTGAGACATGCGAGCGAGGGGCGCGAAATTTGAATGGACCTACCCCTTTATTCTATAGGGTACGTTGGATTATAGTCTATTGGAGCGCTCAAATGCAATTATCTGCTGGTGTAAGGTCGCGTGGATTATCGGGTGGGATACTCGACTTTAAATACGAATAGCGGTAAATAAAAAATTGTCGTTGAGTACCGGAATTATTAAGAATGTCGGAGATTGTGAGCACGGTTCCGGAAGCACGCGCTCCGCGTCCTTGCTCATTGCAGGTCGTCGATTATCGCCCTGCCTCCTTTTATCAGCGCGGTTCTCACATAGAAATCGCATAGTGATAGGACTTCCTGCGAAAGTTGAAGTATACTGTGATTCGAACGAGCCGTTTTCTTAACGTAGGAAGTCGCTTTGTTTTTTAATGCAAGGGGAATAAATAATTTCTGCTTTTGTTTTTAATCGGTTTTGATAGTCAGTGCACGAATAAAATTCCGATTTTTAATTTGAAATCTTTGGAGATCTTTGTGCTTGAGATTGTTTTCTCGTTTGAAGTAGAAAGAATTTTCGAAAGTTTTTGAAATTTTGGACTAATCGAAAGTTATAATTTTTTTTTCCAGTCAGGTGAATGTTGGATACCGAGAGCAGGCACGGTACTGGGCTGGATCAGGGACCTACGAGGGACCCTTGGCTCGCAATGGATTACTACCTGGGCACCGATAGTCTCTCGCTCCAGGAGATGCTGGACGTCGACATCAAGTGTGAGATCGAAGGCGTGATCGGTGGTCACACAGAGCTGGGATTCAACTTCACGGACTTGTCGCCCTTAGAGCTCGACGACGATCCGGTTGGATGCCACAGTGATCTCAGTGGATGGTTCGGATCGACGACCAGCCTCTTGAATGGAAATAGCAATAGTTCCAATAGGTGAGGCCGGAGTCTACGATTCGATAAAATAATCTGCAGAGACTTCATCCGCAAAGAAAATTCTTGTCAGTGAAAAATAAAATTTCTCCTACACAAACCATAACAACCAATGGAAAATTTCAGCTGGGTCACTGCAAAAAGCAATCCTTTTCTTCGCTACAAAAATGTATACACCCAATTCTGTTTTTACACGATTTTGTTTTAGCAGGAAATAGAACAAAAATTTAATTCAAAATAAGTCCTTTAAAAAAAAGAATTAATTTGTTTTTCTAATTCGTGTTGAATCAAAATCGTGTAAAAATAGAATTGGGTACGTACATATTTTTTTTTGATATATGAAGTATCCTTTCGAAATTTCGCACCGTTTCAAAATACACTTGTAATCGAGCAATTTATCATTCCAAATGTACAATTATCCCGCAACGACATTGCACGACCTACGAACTCAATCTGCAGGAACGAAATTGATCGTTATCTTGCTTTACAGTAATTTCAACCTTGACCTGAACGGTGGTGATGCAGCGTCGATCATGGTGAATCCGAATTCCGTGATGCCCCACATAGCATTGCGCAGTCCTACGCCGAATGGAAACAGGAGGCACTTTGCATTCTCCCCTAAGATAGAGATCAAGGAGGAGAAAATCGACGTGGAGGATGAGGCCGATAACGAAAACGACAATGAGAACGAGAACGAGAATGAAAACGAGAACGAGCTCGAGAATGAGAATGACAACGAGAACGAGAATGACAATGACACGGAGAACGAGCAGTACGAGAACGACATAACGGAGACGGAGGAGGACACGGAGGACGAGCAGGAGATTACCAAGACCGTGACGTCCTTAAAATCGAAAACCACCTCGATATCGTTGAGCCCTACGATTAAGACGATATCGCCGCAAATAACGAAGGCGCAGGCGATATCGAAGATAAGCACCATATCCGGCATAAGGGTGCAAAACTTCAAGGTCATACAGAGCCCGAGCCAGGCCCAACACATGAGGAAGCAGATGTACAATAATAATGTCCACGTGAGTCCAAGCACGGCGACTATGGCCACGCTCAAGAGGGACAAAGAATTCGATCTGTCCGATTACGACAAGAAACCGTACCCGAAGCCCGCATATTCCTACTCCTGTTTGATAGCAATGGCGCTGAAGAACAGCCAGACTGGCTCGTTGCCAGTCTCAGAGATTTATAATTTCATGTGGTGAGTATTGCATCGTTTACGTTTCCTTCTCCATGAGGTTTTCCGTTAGAAAACCGGTTCGATGTTCAAATCGAGTACACAATCTGCAGTTGTATTTTTTTTTTACGATATTTTAGAAACTAATTCGAGCTTTTCCATGGATGAATCAAGGTCGATGTTAGCATTCAATCGGAAAGTTTTTTTTTTTAAGAGCGAAATAAAACGTTGATCTCCATTTGACGAATTCTATACGCACACTCGCGTATTTACGGCCATTTGGCCGGAAGGACAAGGGCTGGTTGAAACCCCTCCTGCGCTTAGGGAGTAACAGGAGAAAGTATTGTCGTTCTTCCTTTATTCCCTGGCTACAAGAGGGGAGCTGCCATTTTGTATAGGGCCCTTGAAGCACCAGGTGCATGCCAGGGTACAGTCCCCCTAGAAATTGAAGGCCCCTCTCTTTGTTTACTATACATACTCTACTCCGTACGACTTCCTGTAATTGATATCAATGCGTGAATATTCTCGTGATTTTGTTCATTTTCTTTCATATTTTTTTTTTTTTAAGGACGTTCATCCTTATTTATCGTTTCGCGATAATCCGGTTTATCGACGAGCTAATGTATCGTAAAAGATGTAGTAGAAGTATTAATAGATATTAAGAGGAACAAGAATTAATATTCTTTGTACTTTTCGATTTTTCGATTACTTTTTCATGTAGAAAATTCGTGAAAGTTCCTTTGTTGAAGTATACGTACAGCATAATTACATTTTATATGTACCATGCATTTGCTTTCTCATTTTGTCG
Organism: Tiphia femorata; assembly: GCA_944319695.1. Taxonomy (NCBI): domain Eukaryota; kingdom Metazoa; phylum Arthropoda; class Insecta; order Hymenoptera; family Tiphiidae; genus Tiphia; species Tiphia femorata. Next base: position 7,545,351 of record OX090896.1, on the reverse strand, counting down.
TGTGTAAACATTTTCAGTAGCAGAATTTCGTTTATGTTTCAGCGAGCATTTTCCATACTTTAAAACAGCACCGAATGGATGGAAGAATTCCGTGAGGCATAATTTGTCATTGAATAAATGCTTTGAGAAAATAGAAAAACCAGCGGGTAATGGAAATCAAAGGAAGGGTTGTTTATGGGCTATCAATCCGGCGAAAGTTGCAAAAATGGACGAAGAAGTTCAGAAGTGGTCACGGAAGGATCCGTTAGCTATCAAAAAGGCTATGATATATCCCGATCATTTAGAATTGCTGGAAAGAGGCGAGATGAAATATGCAGGCAGTGGTGATATGTCCGAAGAAACAGAAAGTTCAGGAGAAGAAACAGAAGAAAGTGCGGCTTACGATGAGTCTCTACATAGCCATATTGCGGCAAATTCTGTTACAGACAGTTACGATGAAAGTAGTCAGGATTGTGATATCGATATCACTGAACATCTTTACGATGAAATCGATATTGAGGACAATAAAGATGCTTTACATATGCAGTTAAATATTTCCAAGCAAGAAGCATTCGAATACGAATTAAGCCCAAGTTCTAAAAAACAGAAAACATTAACAGGTGCGATACAGGGAAATTATGTGTATCAACCTGTAACAACATCTCGAAGAAAAGCGCCTTTACTTTTAAGAACAGCGACTGCAAATGGATCTTTTCTGAAGATCGATTAAACTTAGGTACAATTACAAAGCATATTCCGATTTTGTAAACTTATGGTAGGTTTATATCCATAAATGTATGACAGTAGTTATAAGAGACTGCAAGAAAAAATTCATGAAAGATGTCTAAGCAACAAAATGGAGACAATGCAAGACAATTGATACAAGTTTTTCTCAGAGAGAAAAGAATAATTGTTCAGTCGAATGTTTTCGTATACACGTTGTCATGTGTTTGATAAATTGAAGCAATTTACAATTTCCACGCTACTTGCATCTGGAAAGATTTTTTTATCACTTTAGAATGTCAATGAAAAGATGGAGAAGCTGTCTGTTTTTAAATCTGACTTTCGATAAGCGAATAAAATTTTCATTTAATAAATTTCGATTTTTTAACAATAAATTATTATTCACTCAAATCTATACTACCTATAATTCTTTCAGCTTCTAAATATTTTTCGTTGATAATGATATGAAAATCTTTTCCTGCAACACTTTAACGTTAATAAAAATGCATTTAGACTCGTCAAAGGTCACGTATAAATAACTGGGTAAAAGTGTATAACACATTGTGCAAGGTTTACTCTATGAAAAATGAAAACCATACTATATGATACCACAAAGTTATACAAAAATTCAGTGTCTTTGTAAAATGGAATGCATCACTTTGAAAGTACAGTTACGAAGATCATGAATAAGCTGGTACAGAAAATGTATATGAATTAATGTAGACATTTTATTTACACACGATATTGTGCAAGTTGACCTAAATACAGTTAGAAACGAGTCAAATTACAGCATCTCAAGCTGATATATCTATGTTGTCAGATATTGCAGGATTTTATAACTATCATAACTAAATGATGATGTTATCGATAATTGAGTTCTTCCAAATTTACATAATTTTTAAAACTTCCGGACAAAGGTTTTTGTAAACTATGTATACATAAAACTTATTTTCACTATTTTATAATACATTTTTCTATAACCATATTAGAAATTGACTAGAGTACCATTGTACAAGTATTATCTATTTGCAGTAGTTTTTATCTTAAACAACTAGAAATTCAGGGTTTGTTCTGTTATCTTCTGATTTCGTTTGCAAAGTGTTACCTTTTTTATGTACACCATTGCCGCTACTCTATTGCGCAGGATTACGTTAACAGACTTAAATTATTCCAATTTAAGATAATTTTCTTATTTACTCAGGAGTAAAAGCATGAATTAAGTAATACATTTTTTTATTCCAAAATTAGAATTGAATGCAGTGTAAATACTCCTATTATACAAACGTTGTTGCGAATAGTATTTTACATACTGTCATTTGATTGCATTGTGGGGTAAGCAAAACAATAGTAAAGTGTGATCTCCTCACTTGTCTCAGTTAGAATATTACATATGGTCATGACTAACCAATATTATTATCTATGTTTAATGTATTTGAAACGAAAAATTAGGTAAAATAGGAAGTAAGCATTTGGTCAGCCTAATGGTATTGGCCAGACTGATGTATTATACTTTTTATACATTGCTGGAGTTTGTAACAATTGTAAATGTCTCTGCAATGAAATACCTGACACATATGAAGTTACTTAGATTCGCGTACAGGTAGAGTACAAAGAAGACAGCTATAGGAGGATCTGAATTGTAAAATTGTATAGCATAGACAGTTGTGAATTGTATACCTGATTTAATTTTAAGTATAAAATTAAACTGTGCTTCTAGTTCTTATTTAAATGTAGGAAAACGTTCCTTATACAGTTTAGGCCAGTGGAACTAAGTAGCTTTGTCATCATGAGTATAGTTTCTTTTAAGGTATAACGTTTTTTCCCTTGCGAACCAAATTACTTAATTTTTTATAAGTAAATGCTTCTAATTAGTTTTATATGTGCTGTGTAGGTATCATTAAAAATGACATTGTGTTAGCATTGCAAAATGTAACAAAATTTATTCCGAAATTATGCGAGTCTCTTATCAAAACTGCTTCAAAGATGCTGCATCGAGTACACGGTATACATATTCTGAAATCTGCAATGATAAATATGTATGAAAGAGACTACTCAAATGTATCGTTAAAGTAGCATACTGTACAATTGTAAATAAGTGCAGGCTTAGTTAATTTGTACTGTACGGGTACAAACTAGGTAGAATTTCATATCATTACTGATTGGATAATAGTACTTGTGTCTTGTTGGTACAACACACAAAAATAATTACAGTAGGTGCATTACAGGATTGTATCGATTTAAGTATTATTAGCAATGTATCGCATATAGGCCACTTACATCTGATTTTTTCATTTCATTTGGAAGTTTACGGATGCAACTTCTCATCATTGAAATTATCATATGTCATAATGTACACTTTACCTTGTTCAGCTTTATCATACGAATCATAATTTTGTGGTAACATTTCTATACAAATCACTCTTTTGACTGAATATGTATCTTGTTGTCATCACACATAAGTTATTAAAAGGTATTGAAGTAGTTATTTTGTATGATCTCCAATTGCATGTAGATAAACACAATTACAAATATTAAGATTATTTCAAACAGTATACAATCAAAGTTTAATTTTAACGTGGTATATTGTACTTGATTTAAACTATTTGTTACATAATTACAAGCACTGCTTTCATTAGTACGGATAATGCATGTTGAGTAAAATTTTATCTAAAATTAATTTTACCAGCTAACAAAAAGTGAATTACTAATATTACAAAATCACTACATTTATTTTATGATGTATAAAGACTATTTTAAAATTTAGAAATGGGACCAATCGCTTAGAATTGATTTAAGTTCAATTTTATTATGTAAGTTTCTATTAGTTTCTTATAAGTCGAACTTCATTGATTTAAATCTGCGTTTTGTATAAACATTTGTATTGTAAATATTTTTTTTAATAAATACCGATAGCTTTTCATTAATTATTATTTGTAATTTTTAAAAGTATGCACCATTAATTTGGAAACAAATTCATCCATCCGGAAAACTTAGTATTGTCTCTATTAATACTTAATTACACTACGCGTAAACTCTTATAGTAATACTATGTTTCATTATTGATATGTTTCTAGGTAAGTTGTATTGGTTTGTGTAAACGAATGCATCAGCTTTGAGGTGTATTATGTACGGTATTTTATTATTTCCAAAATGGGCACTTTAAACATTTTAGACGAATAGATATTTTTCAATGCTCCCACAGCACATTACCATATACATATAACTCACATTGCTAAAACATGTAAAATTTAAGTACAGGAAATGTTTGGCGATGGTTTCATGTAAGGCGTTTAGCACGCATTATTGAAATAGAAGTAATCGATTCTACCTTCATTATCGAGAATCTGTAGATATACACCGACGTAATGTCCGAATATAATTAATCTCTTCCTACAATTAATCTCTGTAGGTTGTCCTAGCGCAAACGGATAAGTCGGTGCTATGAAAAACATGTGATACGAACGCATACTTGTAAATTCGTCGTTCGAAATGTTAGTATTACTCTGTCACATATTTTTTGAAATATCCATTATTTATACATATAAACACGTGGATGAAGCATTCTATTATAATAAGCGAAACTAGATACCTTTTGTACTCTCGTAGCATTATAGCAACCCGTCGTTTTTTCCGACACAAAATAGAAGTTAATTAAACTCTTGTTTTCAACAATTATATAATATTAACCATGACTGTAAACGATATATGGGTATACGTATATAACACTAGCTCTCGAACAATTTAGTTTTATTTATAAGAAGGATTTTTATAAGTAGCCTGTTTAAATAGCTATTATACATTTTACTACGCGTAACAAAAAGTGAGATATATTTAAAAAACGGAATAGTATTCGAAATTAATGCATGACCGATACGCGTTTTACTTTACGATTGAACGCGTATTTTTATCGTATTTTTTTGGACAGCTACGTTAATGTGATGTTTATGCACAAAATGTAACGTGTAAACTTTAATCCGAGATAATTTATAAAGCCCAAGGCGAACACAATAGGACGAGTAAACGAAGCGGTGTATTATAAAGCTAAATATATTTCTTATAAACTTAAATATATCGACATTTGCGTTTAAGACGATTACTTTTAATAATGTACTTATACCGATAACCAATGAAATAGGATTTCTTTAGGAATCGTTCAATGGCAACTATTATATAATCGATTTTTTTAAGCAATTGATATAATGCGTTTGATTGTAATCGTGTAAGAAATTTTCAAATGACCCGTAGGTATATTAAAATAACCGTGCGATCGACTTATCGATAAATACGTATTCATTTCTACAGTTCAATGATAATTCTACAAGTTCTGAATATTTTGTGATAAACTGCAGATCAACTTGTCCGCGGTATATCATAGTCCGGAGAATTTTACGTATGTAGCGTTAAATGTAAAACCGACGTCACTGCCAAGTGTGGCCAAAGGAAATGTAATTCAATGCGTAAATTAATAACCTTTTCATACACTCTGTATAATTTATTTATCCATTGCGGCTTGATATGTGCCCACCAAGAACATTTACTACATACACGTACGTATACGTACCGCCTCAAATATTTTCTATAAAATCGCGCGTACGTAGGGAATCGCATTTTTTTACGATTACAACGCGATTTTTAGCGCGAAGAAGATAATGGTGTATAGATCACTTATTGTACAGAAGAAAAAAAAAAGAAAAAAAAAGTAAACGATTGTGATGGAATGAGAATTGCATAGGATTATATCTGATCGTAAATCAGCATAAAGTTTTCGTTTCACTCGTATGCAAAGTAATGTGTGATTTTACATGTATTATTCAGGAGTTCCAAATGAAGCATTTTTCAGCGAATTAAATACTGTAACATCACTCGTAGCGTTAATTAGCGACGGAATTATTTAAGGGGTTAGTATAGTTTTTGTACCTGTTTGTAACATTTCTATTAATATTGATATAAGGCTTATATACATAGATGCACGAAGATTAAAATTCGTGAAATTGAATTTGTAATGTATATGTGCAATGAAAGATCGAATAATAAAATGGTGTACAATATTAAACATATTGGAGATCTGATATACAGTCACAGATAATACGCTCATCGGTGGTTTGGTGCATCGATATCATGCAGAAATTAATTCGAATTAATTAAAATAAACAATACAATTGCAATCGTATGAATACCAGTCGACTCACGATTACGATCGAGACTCTCGCGCCAGGTATTTTAAAATCGCGCCAAACCACGTGACTTTATTGACCGAATCTCTTTTTCTAATTTAAAACATTTTTTATCTGTGATGTTGGGAAAGGACTTTGGAAAATTCAAGAAGTATGATCGAATACCTTTTCTAAATCAAAACATTTTTTGTCGGGAGTATAGGAAAAGGATTTCGAAAAATTTGTCGTAATCGCGATTGTTTTCGATTATCGACCATAGAGAAAATTCAAAACCTGGCGGGAAAAGATCACTATTTCGAATGATTCATTCTTTTAACGAGTGGTACGATTTTGTCGAGAGATAAACGTCGATTGAAAATCATTGATAATTACATTAACGACATTATTAATTACGAACAATAACAATTCCATCAAAGCTATTTTTATTCTGCGCGAGGTTATTGTATGAACCGCATGAAGCCATATGGAATCTACCAGAACGTATGGTTCTTTTGCAGAATAAATTTTTTTTCCCACGAATCGTTGAACTTCTATGTAAAAGGACTCGCATCACTGATATAATGACTAAGAGATCCTTACAAAACCCACCAGCTAAGAAACTGAAATCAAATGCGAAATTAACAAATTCTTCGAAAGACAGCGCGAATCCCGGGGATCATAACCTGAATCTTGCCGCGTTGCATTTTGACAAGATGCAACGAGAAAGTAATCAAGAGCTTGGTGTTGGCTCGAAGAACGGAGTAACGGATGATAATTCAGGAACAGATGTGACGTATTTGAAGACTCCGACAAAATCTGACAACGATAAGAAAGAATACAAGTAACGCGATGCATCGTTTCTTCTTACACTAAACGAGATAGTTTATTTAAATAAGTACACGGTTTTGAAATGTCATTCTATTAAATTACGTTGTCGATTTATAAGTGTATACAGATTTGCAATTATAATTATTTAAAGGAATAGCCTGTAATATATTCGTACATATTATTATAACTTTATAAGTTAGAATATAGTTTTTTTTAAAAATTCTACATAATTACTTTACTGCTTACAGAGTTATTCAACTGAAAAATGGTTTGACGGCGCTATTAATCTCTGATGCACATTCAATTACAACCGGTTGCGAAACCGACATTGATGATGATAATAAACAGAACTGTAAGTGCATTATAATCCTTATTACAATTTGCATAGTTGCTGTGTAATTGGTCTTGAAAATGAGATTTGTACAATGTCAAATATTGAACTAATTTGCAAAATAAATGTTCACATTTATTGTACATTTGTTCCTACAGTGGAAAGTGCGCAAACTTCCGAAGATGAAGAGGATAGCAATGAGGAAGAGAGTGATGAAAGTGATGAAGACAATGGTTCTGCCGACTGTGAGAGCGAAGATGAAGAGGAAGAAAATGAACATGATCAGTTTGACACTGATGCCGAGTTGTCTACTAAACGTGTGAAGAAAGAAGAAAAAATGGTACTTGCTAAACAAAGATTGTATGATATTCACTTTCAGAATTACACACGCAAAGAAATTTACACTATTCTTATTATAATAATATATTGGATACAGGCTGCATGCGGATTGTGCGTAGGTGTCGGCAGCTTTAGTGATCCTCCCGAAGTTCCAGGAATGGCACACTTTTTAGAACACATGGTGTTCATGGGCTCAGAGAAGTATCCTCAGGTCATTAATAATGCATTGATATTGTAAATATTATAAAACCGTAATTTATATCAGTTTTATTATATTGTCAAAAATATATTTATAATAGGAAAATGACTTTGACGCCTTTATCAAGAAACGTGGTGGTTCCGATAATGCTTCTACGGAATGCGAACAAACCACATTTTATTTCGAAGTACAAGAGAAACATCTTTTATCGGCTTTAGATCGGTTTGCGCAATTCTTTATCAGTCCTTTGATGAAAAGGGATGCGATTAGTCGAGAACGCGAAGCAGTAGAAAGTGGTATGTGTTTAGTATGGTTAGCTGCTAATTGAATTGGTATTCATGTTTAATCACAAATGCTTACTTTAACAGAATTTCAGATGGCACTGCCTTCCGATTTTTATAGAAGAGCCGAATTATTCTGTACTTTTGCAAAACCGTCACATCCTGCAACAAAATTTACATGGGGAAATTTAATAACATTAAGAGACAATATTGCAGATGATAAGTTATACGAAGAGTTACATAAATTTAGAGAACGTCATTACAGTGCTCACAGAATGACACTTGCTATACAAGTAAGTATGCAGAATCTTAATATAACTAATTTTTTGTGAAGATGGCATCATAGTATATACAATAATGTTTTCATATTGATGTTGACAGGCTCGTCTACCATTGGATACACTAGAAAAATATGTGACACAATGTTTTTCAAGTGTCCGGAACAATGGTTTACCACCAGATGATTTTACGATATTCAAAGGTGCAAATTCCTTTGATACATCAAACTTCAAAAAAATGTATAAGATCAAACCGATAAATGATGTCTGCCAAGTATGTTATATAATTTACTTATTTGTGCTTTATTCTTTTAATGTCTATTTTAATTATAATTGGATTATCAGAAAAATGAATACACGTATACTATAACATTGAAAATTGTAAATAACATTGTGTTTGTAGGTAAAATTAACATGGGCTTTGCCCCCATTGCTTGATTTATACAAAAGTAAACCCCATCACTATATTGCATGGATTATAGGACATGAAGGCAAAGGTTCTTTAATTAGTTACTTACGTAAAAAAATGTGGTGTTTGGATATTTTTAGTGGTAGTGAAGAAAGTGGTGCAGAGTATAATTCCATGTATGCATTATTCTGCATATCTTTGATCCTCACAAATGAGGGTCATAAAAATTTAAAAATGGTATTAGATGCGGTATTTTCGTTTATCAATTTGTTGCGTATAGAAGGACCGCAAAAACGCATTTATGATGAGATTCATCAAATTGAAGAGACAAGTTTCAGGTGACTTTAGTTTCTTATTTTATTAAAATTAACAAAAATTGTAGGGATGTCATATCATATACACATATTATTTCAGATTTGAAGATGAGGAACCAGCTGCAGATTACGTAGAGGATCTATGTGAAAATATGCATTTTTATCCACCTGAAGATTACATAACTGGCAGTGAACTATATTTTGAATATAATCCTGAAGCTATAAAAACCTGCATGAACTTTTTAACAGCACAGGATGTGAACATTATAATATCTGATAAAAAATTCAATGATGAAGATTTTGACAAAGTAGAACCCTGGTTTAAAACAAAATACAAAGATACGGATATACCAAATGAATGGATTGCATGTTGGAAGGCGACTTCTCCATTACCAGAATTTCATCTACCATTACCAAACATTTTTGTCACAAATGATTTCAGTCTGATTACTCTCCCTTCAGATATTCCTACTTATCCAGTGAAGATACACGCAGATAATATATCAGAAATCTGGTATCGGCCAGACCCAAAATTCAGACTACCCGAATGTTATATGTACTTTTATCTTATATCACCTTTAACTACTCTGTCACCGCAAAAGTAAGTACAGATATTATTATTTAATTTTTCAAAGATATTCATTTAACGTATACAGCAAATTATCATTCCCAACTGTTTATATCTTTTTTTATAGCAACGCACTTATGGATTTGTTCGTTGAAATATTAAAGCAGTTATTAGTCGAAGAATTGTATCCTGCTACAGCTGCAGAGCTTCACCACGAGATATACATGAAGGATAAAGGATTAGTCATCAAGTTACATGGTTTTAATCAGAACTTGCCAGTAAGTGTTTCCTTTTATTTCACCTTGTAGACTCAATATATCGATACTAATGTAATCAAAAAATTTTATTGTAGCTATTATCAACTACAATTGCAAAATATATAAGAGACTGTCAAAATCTTGTAACAAAAGAATTGTTCGATGTCATGAAGGAACAACAACTTAAAGCTTATTATAATACATTTTTGAAGCCTACGAAACTCGTCAAGTATGTCACACGCTTTATAAAAATATGACAAATAATATTAATTGATCTCCTAATTTTTATTTAATTTCTTATAGAGACGCAAGACTGTCAATTCTATTGCTTACGCATTGGACAGCTATTGACAAACATGCTGCCATATCTGGAATTGAATTTGAACAATTCCAAAACTTTGTTAAATACTTTATTAATCATATTTACATTCAATGCCTGGTACAAGGGAACATGACAAAGGAACACGTTATTGAAAATGTTCAAAAGTGTGTTGACATCTTAGGCTGTGGACCATTGCTACCTAACACTGCCCCACAATTAAGAGTTACTAAAATCCCCTTAGGAACACACACCTGTAAGGTGCAAAATTTCAATAAAACAGACGTTAATTCGGTAGTAACAAATTACTACCAATCTGGCATGGCATCAATTCATCTGTCAGTCATAATCGAATTACTCATTGTAAGTTTTTGGAATGCACATTATTTAATGCTTCACATTGCACTATTAGATTTAGTGTATAGATAACTTGTTCTTTATAGTCTTTGTTTTATAAAGGAGTATAAAATGCTGAATACTTCCTGCCATCTATGGTATAAAATAATATTACAAGGTTTAATTTGTATACATTTAGATGATTATGGAAGAACCCCTATTCAATCAACTTAGAACTCAGGAACAACTCGGCTATAATGTATTCTGTTTGATAAGAGACACGTTTGGCATACTTGGATATTCCATTACTGTTTGTACTCAGGCAGATAAATATACAACTGAACATGTAGACAACAGAATAGAAGAGTTTTTGAAGTCTTTTAATAAAATATTAGCGGACACCACAGAAAAAGAATTGCTACTCGTCAAAGATGCTTTAATTAAATTGAAGCGATGTGCTGATCTTCATTTAAAAGAAGAGGTAGTAAGAAATTGGGCTGAAATTATATCGGAACAATACATATTTGATAGGTGCGAGAAAGAAATTGCTGCGATAGAATGTATAAAGATCGATGAACTAAGAGCCTGGATTGCGAATCATACGCTTAATGGCAATAACTTGAGGAAACTAAGCATCCAAGCGATAGGAATGGGTCTGAAAACAACGGATACTGCAGAGAATGTTAATAAACAGTCTAATGCACTCCTTACTTCACCGGTAGATGGTAAGTTTGAAAATAAATGGTATGAAAAAACATGTGTGAGTTTCTGTACATGTGTATACATATGCATACAAAGATCTTCACAGGCGCTAACAGAAATGCAACATATTGTTACATTAATATAATATGAAGTGAGTTTTGTGATTATTTATACAGTGAAATTATAACACGCTTGCAGGTAGCAACACTGAAGAACATACGGAACAAGCAAAATATACATTATCATATTTACCTGATGTAGATCCAGATACAAAGGAGCTGGTGAAGAATTGCATAACCGATATACAAAAGTATAAACGCACATTATACGTTTATCCTGTACAGGAGATTAAATTATGATAATAACTCCTTGTTATGTAAACATTAAACATACTTTGAGTATAGAAAAGTAAAAATGCAAAATTTATTTGTGCTTGTAATTATTCTTATGCCTCTTGCTAGACCAATAGCACTAGTATTGCTGTAGAAGATTGAAATGTGGAAAATTGGATTGTTCAAAACTGGTCACTAACGAGTCAGATTATTATGCGTAGCAATAATTGAATAGGCACAATTTGCGTGAATGTGATTATAAGTTGAGGCAATTTTCGAGAAATGTTTAACTTTGAAAATTTTATGATTAATGTTCTATCGCAAATATACATTTCTTATATGATGTCTAATAACTTAAGGAAAATCTGCAGTTTATAAAGGTCAAATCACTGACAGGACAATGCCATCGTGCGAATGTATACTCTTAGTTAATTATCATTATGAACCTACGTGATTATTAAATTTATGCAGTAAATACTAACCTGTAGGTAATGCTCTTTACCATCGGAAATTCTATTTCTAATATTTCATGTGGTTAGGAGAAAACAAACAGAATGTAGAATTTTTTACCTTTTTTTTTAATTGTATTCAAGACATGACAACACGTTTCAATATAATTATTGAACATCCGAAAATGTCAGCCAACCATATCCGTGAATCTTTCATGTTAAGAACTTCCTTACAAAACTTTATGTTTGTTCCTTTTCTTTATACTAACCATCCAGCATATTGCAAAAGCTTTATTAAACTCAACGGAGGATCTATGCACCTTATCTTTCTATTCTGAATGCATGTGTTGTGTAATTCTGTTATAGAAGAAACGTAAGTTTAATATTTTTAAAATAAAAAGAACTTAAAGTATCTGTCATTGAACAGCTACTCTGCCAGTTAAAGGCTCCTTGTAAATATTGTACCGTTGATATAATTGCAAAAATGGTAGGCAAAGTAGCATGTTTCAAATAAACAGATTTACAATACATGTTAATGCAATTTGAATATTCTAAATCGTTACAACATCCATTAAAGTGCGTTTTGCATTTAATATTTTGAATAATCATTGTATATATTGGTTTTTGTAGTATTATAGAGTTGCCACTACATTTATATAATTATTTTCTACTTTTCAAATATGTATTCATCTTTAATGTAGTTAAATGTGATTTTAGCTTTACAATAATTTTTGGTTGCCTTGTGTTTTCGCCAGTACTGATTCTTATTTTCATTTTATTCTTCTAAATTATTGTGAATAACGCTGGTACCGCAATTAGCGAATAATAGTCGTTTTACACCCTCTTTTCAGATTTAGAACTAGCAAAAGCATAGAATCAGCTCTGCTTGACACTAGACATGAATGGGGTACATGTTACAACAGTAAGTTACAAGGTAGAATAAATCCAACAAGAATACATTCATGTGACTGCATTATATAAATGCAAAGACCAATTGGGTCGGTTGTGCAGCGAGCAATCTCATATAGAGTTTATAAGTGATTAGCGAAATTTTCAAACTCATTGAAAAACAACGTTCCTTTGCTTTTGTCTTTAAAAGCGGCTGTTGGAGTCTTACAATAATTTATATATTGAATGTGTCTTATTACTTGTGTATATCAATTCTTAAACATAATGCTTTTTAAATTGTGGAATAAAATAATTCTAAGAAATGTGAAAAAGTAGCTCACAATTGGTTGCATATTTGAAATTCTCTAACAACGTATTCACATATAATTTGTAAAAGCATTTACAAAAAACTAATCACCGACCCATAAAGGTCAAACTATAAAACTGTTGATATTATTTTAGCTCGTGTGTACTTTCCAGTAAAATCAATCTCACATTTCTTATTCTAATTTAATGAAGCCAGAACTGAAATTAAACTGCACGAATTATAAGTTTATACGTTATAAACACAATTGGAGTATATGTTTTATCGAGTACAGGTTATTCGGTTTCATAAATGATCGCAGTTACATCTTTAAATACAAGAAAAAAGTAAAACAAAACAAACATACGAATGGTTATCAAACATACATTTTACATTGCATATGCATGTATTTTCTTTCTTTAGCTATGAAAAATTATAGCAGAATATATGTTATGTAATATTTAATAAGAATATATAATAATGGGGCCCACATGCATTTTGCATCTACATCAATAAGTGTTTAATTTTTTTTTTGTTTTACTTTATTATATTATAGTATATCGTGTTTGCTATCATATTGTAATATACTTTGTATTTCATATAATGTATGTAAGCAAAACTATGGTATAACAAAACTTAAAATTTAAACATCGAGTATAGCAACTCAAGTATTCTTTCATTACTTATCAAATTACTATTACAAATCGCTGTTCTATTCGTACGATGCTACACCATGTTAAGAAATAAGAGCAACATCAACATTTTAATGCCCATCATTGTGTACATCTAGAGTATGTGAAACATAAGATATCTTTTTTTTGGTAATCATTTAAAACAAGGAATTGAAATTAAATGATCTTTTTAAAATTTTTATATCTAAGAATGTACAGAGTAGAAATCAGAGAAAAGAAGAAAATAGAAGAGATTCCTTTTGTTTTATATACGTAACTATTTGAAGACAAGTATAACATTTAAGTTAGTCCATGAATGTACTGGTTGCATTATAATATTAAAAAAATATAGTGTTGTAATAGAATGAAAACAGCCACCAGCAATTCGAAGGTTATTTTATCATGTTACAATATGGATTGCAGACATAACTGCACATTACATTTGTTCAATTGTTTCTTGTAACCTTTTGTTATTTCAGCAGCATTATCGAAAAGTGATCTTAGTTTGCGTACAATTAATTTTCTGTTATCACACACACAATGTTCGAAGGTCATTATAGATGGTTATTTTATAAATACAATACATTATCCGTATTTTTTAATGGTAGGTTGTATGGTAAACAAGTTCTGTGGGCCCCGTTCTACTTATACAACGAAAAGTAGGTACGATTTTAACGCACCTATTCTTTTTACGTCGATCATGTTTTATGCAAGTTTCGTGTTTCCAACATTTCTGTTCTGTTGTATTCAATATGGATTTTCACATACGCTTTATATTTATTAAATTATTTCATGTTATTATTGTATACTCATATCAGTGCAGCAGCAACTGATTATGTTGTGTACATCGTGGTCTTTTTATGTTTAGTATCTGGTATTAAGAGATTGATTTCTCAGAAAGAAAATCATCTATCTTTACGAAAGCGTAAAGTGGCATTTACTCTCACACTCGTCTGTCAGATCAGGTCGGCTTCCAGTACGTCATATGTAATAATTAAATTTTCAATTTAGATATTCAAGTTTATGAGAGAATTTAGACATGTACGTGTAGGTATGCATCAAACAGTATAGTACCTGCGTATGAATGTATGCGATTAAAAATAGTAAAATTAGAATTATCTGTTACTTTTATAAACGCAGCTTAAAACTTTAAGTGAACATTTAACCTGCTATACAATGTGAAAACTATTATTCACATATGTTTGGCGCACATTGAAGCTGACATTGAGTTATAATTCAGTTCTGTTACACATTCTTTTCTGTTTTCATATGCAGCTCAGAACACTGAGAGCTCGGAGACTTAGGAATATAAATGTAAAATTTATTTCCAATAATATTCATCATAGATGTTGAGTTCCTCAGTATTCAAAGCACTTTCGCTTCTGTCTCTCAAGATCTTACTTTTTAAACTCTCAGGCTCGTTAACTGCCATTTTACTCAAATTATATAAAGTTTCTCATTGTCTTAATGCATTTTACGCAATAACAAATCTACAAAAATATAACATTTTTATCTTATCATCTCTCATTATATTATCTCAATAAATGGTTTTTTTTCTTACTCACTTTAAATACCTCCGCACATAGACACATATCTTTTCCCCAACTTCATTACTTACTTAATAATCATGTTTTGTCGTGCTGTCTTGTTCTGTATTTCCTCTTTATATATCATTTGTATTGATAAAAGAACGTTCTTTAAGATTTCAAGGGATCTTTGGTAGAAAGTCCTTTTGACTATTCTACTCATAAATAGCATAATAGTTTTAACATAATCGTCTTTCAGTCCAGTGTGTAATCAGCACATGTATCTGGATCTTATATGTACAGTATATCGATCACACTGTCACTTTTAAAGTAACTGTTTATATGTACAATTAAACAAGATATATTTATAAATATGCTACAATCTGTATGGCATTTTATAATCCTGTTGCACTTTGCAATGCTATAATTTATTTCTGTTAGACAATATGAATTTCAATGTAACAGAGTAATATCAATAACTATATTATTAATTAATAGTGCGAAACATAGAATTCATACCGAATAAATTAAAGTTAATGTGACAAACAAACCATGGAAAGAAGGCAACAAAAGTATATGAAATGTACAATTGGTTTTCATATACATATGAGATAGTCTTGTGGAAAATGTATCCTCACAAAGAGAGCATTGCAAAGAATAAGGAGTCCATCAAAATGTAGCATATTCTTAATTAGTATGAGGCATTGGAAGTGTAATTGCTCTGTCAAATTCTCTCTAATTTACAAGTACACTTTCAATAATCCTCAAGTCTACAGAGGTGTGATAGAAACACTAGCGTACATAAACTTTCAAATTCAATTCAAACCATCCACTCTATCCCCCAACGCAACAGCAAATAAATATATGACCCTTATTGCATACACACATATATACAATGCATATACACGTTAGTACATACACATGTGTATGCAATGACATAACATCTCGCATTTATGTACATCACTCCAAAGTCTCTCCCATTCCTTTCATAAATATCAGATTCACAAATCTCACATTTAAACAAGTATCCTGAAACTTATGTTCACATGCACACATAACTTCCATACAATATGTTATGGGAATCTAATCTAAATCATATATAAATATATATTTTGCCTATATGAAAAGCATCAGTCTCCATGTGCCAAAGACCGTCTCAGTACCCTGTCTCTCATTATCTACAAAAATCAGAAAACTACCCTGATACAGTGTATCATCTATTCATTTGCAAAGGTCAGACTACTGAGACTATCAAAGCAAGCATTTCATATAATACCGGAAAATATATATTTTTATTGTAAAAAAAATAATCACACTTCTTAAGAATTAAATACTTATAGCAGCTGACGACTTGTTCTCGGTAGTAATATTAGCGCATGCATACACTAATCAGTCAAGTTCATCCCATAGTAATTAGAGCGATGATGCTCATTAGCACAAGCACGATTTTGTTTCTTCTATCTTACTCATTGTGGTACATTTGGCAGTGAGGACATCATATCGTGTATGTTGAAAGTGGGTTGTGTCTGTCACGTTACATATTACTTTGACATTAAAGTTTGTCTTGTCACTTATGTTAGATTAATGTGTTGGCCCCAACAGAGCATTAGATACACAGAGCAATTGTGCGCAGAATAAAGCTTAAAGCGGTGGCATTATACGTGTAAATGTTTTGCTACTTTTAGATAAATCTTATGTTGAGTGGAATGACTTTATAGCACTAAACCTATAAGGAAACATATTCATGATTCTTATAATTACTATTATATAAAAATAAAGTTAAATTTCAATTTTGCCTGAAGACTGATGAGGATTGTTAATTCAAAAAATGAACAATAACGTGGCTACGTTGTAGTTACATTTTGGCTGGCTGTAATCAAAGACTATGTCACTTGTATCATAAGAAAACAATTATTTCTTTTTTAAATTTTACTAATGGGGTTATGCGTACACAATTGCCCTGAAAATGTATAATTAGTTTGGTTGCAGTCTTGTGTCATATTCGGGAAACGACTCTATTCCAACTCGATGAAAATTTAATTGAAGATACTTAATTTTCTGCCGCAACAGGTGTTGCAAGTGGTGCATCTCCTTGTCCTTTTTCTACACCTTTACCATTCTCCACAGCATCTTCAAACTGACCTGGCACTGGCAGCACATCTTTTGTTGCACTAATATTGGGTAATAAGTCACTGAAAATAAAAAAAAAACAACATACATTTAAGAGGGTCATAAATCATATGAAATACAAAAGATAACGATTAATAGCAAAATATTTTGAAATTATGTGTAGCGATTTGTACTTTTTCATAAACTTATGCTAAGTAAAGGCTTAATAATTTTAAGTAACTTTAGTAAATTTGAGATGCTAACATATTATACCGTTACAAGTTGCTCCAGGGTGTATAATTGTTCGTACAAAGATTGGTACAAAGTTGGTTTGTAAATAACAGTTCAGATTGGTGCATGTTCTCATCAAGAAAAGTCTTATGAATAACTATGACTGCGTGAATTATTAAAGTTCGTTTGTTTGACAAACATAGAATTCTCTATTGCACAAATTATGAAGATCACGAAAGTGGTAGTAATTAATACATATAAAACTATTTACTAACAGTTACATCGGACTTTTGGCACAGAATAACAATCGAATACATCAAACACACTGTTGCAGAATACTACCTCTCACAGTGATGAGAACACGAGCTGTTATTTATATCTGCAAGTTTATGAATAATTGCATGCAAGTACTTACACATAATCATTTATTCCATCAACTGTAATACCACGACCCCTGCTATCTTTTTTGTCACATTCCTTATTTTTTTTAATAGTAGTTTTTTTCTTTCCAGTTGCCTACAAATATAAGTTTGCAGGTATTTTGAATTGAACTAAAAATGTAAGAGAAGCGTTAATGTACCTTCATTTGAGTTTTCTTCCCACGGCCTGCGATTTGTGCTCGGTTGTTTCCACGTGTTTGAAATGTTGGTCGACACAGTGGATTGAAGCCACGAGGAAGACCATACTTGAGGCCGCCTATGGAAGTCACCTAAAACAGACATCAGAAAATTCTGTAATCTGTAAATGTATTCCAGATACGATAAATACTAATTAGAAAGTATCATTACATTGTAATAGCAATGCATGGGTCAACTTTATATATATTTTTAATTACATTTTATTTGATTAATTCAAAGGGTATATGACAGTGCAAAGATCTACGGAAAAAAAAGAAAACAAAATGAATTTACATTATCAATACTTACCCGTTTGTTACATAGTTTATACTCAGGCAATTATATATTGAAAACCTATTGCAAGTTGCAAAAAATTGTGTTCTCCATTTTATTGATGGTAATCCGATTAGGAAGCATACTTAATAATTTATTTATTATTCTTTATAATGTAACAATACTAATTTTTGTACTATTAATTAAGAGAAGATTATTTTAACAATTTTCAACATTTCTCAAAATTTGACGTCTGATAACTTTTATTTGAAATTGGAGTAGTTATGCTGTATAGCAAGAAAGTGATGATGCATTTGACGCCATACCTGTGGAGGTAATCGCTCACGAAGATGTCCCTGCATGGGTTGTAGTATCCGACCGGGTTGACCGTAGTTAGGACCCCACTGTCCTACAACTACTCCAGCAATTTCTAATTGTCCACCACGAGCTGGTATAGGACGGCGCATCAATCCACGTTGCTGCATTGTCCCGCTCCCACGGCCACGAATTAATCCCTCATTAATTGCACAACCAGCAGGTAAAATATTTTGTGGTATTGACACACGAGTACCTGAGAACAACAGAAATGTCTACTGCCTTAAATTCAGTTATTTTATATTGAAGATAATAATTATGAAATAAATCATTCTATGAGTATTCCAATAACGATGAGTTTTGTTGCCATTCTGTGATACGTACAGCTAAATAATTAATACACTACGGAGCAATAGTGAATGGTTTTTACTCTTCTTCCAGATGAAAACAATCCATGTAATGTACCATGGACTGCTAATGTTGGAAGGCTTTTTATAATTAATAAAATTAACTATCTCTAAATGCGACAATATATACAATGAATGTTAACGCATAGTAATGTGGATAAGTTTTTTTATACACACCTGGAGTAACAGGTAGTGTGGGGGGACGTGCAAAAATGACAGTTATACCCTCCAATACAGCTTTCCTCATTCGTTCAACTTTAACAGCACGTTCCATGTGTCCACTACAAAGCTCCAATAAATTTTTGGCGATTGTAGCACGTGCCAATGTGTGATGAAATAATTTTCCATCGAAATATAACCACGGACAGCACATTAACCATGGAATTGGAGCACCACAGGCATCGTTTGCTAGTAGGGCTGTTTCTACTCCTGCCATGAATAAGGTTGCTAATTGAACTCCACGGGAAGTCACTAAAGGAAGCTGTACAATAAATTAACTATTACAACGATTCTAAATGAATTTATAAACTACATGTATGCGCATCATTTGTCTAAAATGCAGTTTTACCTGAAGGTCCTGCAAATATTCAGCATTCATAAGTTCTGGTGAAAAAGCTTGTGCAATAAATGCATCCAACTCCTGTCGACGGAAAATTTTTGTTTTTTCCGAGAAGGACATTATATATCTAAAAATAGGACAATTAGTTACTTTTTAATATGTTTCAGATTTTCTACAAATAAAATGTGAAACAACATATATTATACATATAGAAATGGTTAGATGTAACTTCATACCTCAACACACAAGCCATAACTAAAAGATGTTGAGGTACATAAGAGGTATTCAACATTAATGGTGTATCAGACCTCATGCATGTTAAAAACCCTCTCAGTCGACGGCGCTTGTCGTCAATGCCTGTGCTAAAAGCAATACGCTATTTATTAATGACGATGCTACATTATTCTGAAATTAATATATTCTATAGAAAAAGGCAGTCTTTTGAATAAATACATTTATCTATAATTACTTACCCAAACCATAAACGTTGAATTGTTGGAACACCCCAACCTATTTGCTCAGCCTTCACTAACTCTGGAGTTTGATATGGATTAGATTTGGACCATACCCATTCTTTTATTACAACATCAGGAATTTCAACCTTTTCGCTATCTATTTTGAATAAGTTAATAAAAATAACCAGTAATCACGGTATATAAACTACACTATTTTTTAAATAAATCATGTTTCAATTTTTCTCTTATGGCACTTTATGCACTCTAATATTTTTAACAAAAATATAAAAATGTATCTAATGCATTTAATAGATATAATATTTGGAGTGCAAAGGTTTAACAGACAGAGTAACATTAACATTGGATATTTTATTATACATACCACCTTTCTCTTTACTTTTTGTAGCTAAATACATCCGATGATGTAGATTAAACAAAATTGCATAGACCATCTGTCGAACTGGTCTATAAATAGTGTGAATAGATGGAAATTCTCTATTGTTTTCATCTTCCAGAAGCACTGGAAATTTAATTTCGCCTGCGATAAGAATTTGATAGATGTGTGGTGACATCAACCCTTTTTGATGTCTTTCAGATGCAGTACGCATAACCTCCGGTACTGTGCTCGGTATATTAGTAATCTTTTCTATTTGTCTAGCTGAGTCAATAGTTGCATGAGACGGGGATGTAGCAGAAGAACTACTACTTGAACTTGATGAACTTATTAGCAAATTATGAGTACCATTTATAGCATGACCATTACCTATACAACAGTACAATACACGAATGAAAAGAAAGAAACTAAACCTAACGCTCTTGCAAATACACATACTTCATTCTTATTTTAAACTTACTCTGTTCTTCTTCCGATCGAGCAGTATCAGCATCACCATGTCCTTGTATACCTGGTGGATCAATTACAATTTGTGGTGCTGACTTCGCATTAGCTGTGGCTTGTTTGTATGCATTTAAACTTTCACGTTCACTTTCTAAGGTTTCAGATGCAAATCTGGAAGTCTCCAAGTTAGGATCAGTTTCCGAAGTGGATGGTGTCTCTGTTAACGTTGATGCAGATTGTGTATTCTGTTTTGTGTCCAATTTGTGTACTGAAAAATACACATTATTGCATATGGATCATATTAAATCAATAGACACATTATTATATCTCTATGAATATAATGTATAGTAAATATACATGTTTAGGTAGATATCATAAAGATATCTTTCAAGCAATAAATTATAATAAGACTAAATGTATTTAGTAATGGCATTGTAGGAATTCTTTGCATCAATAATTTTTTTTTTTGCTGTGGAAAATATGAAAGTAATGTAGACAACTATAACTTATTATATTAAAACAGCTACACCTTAAGTTTATTGATCAAATAAACATATTAGTAACAACACAACTGGAACATTGCATTAAATAACATACCTTTAGTAGGTTTTACTGGTTTGTAATGCAAAAATCCTTCCTTTGTTCCATTTATATAATACTGAACAGACTGTCTCAATTTTGAACATCTTGGATCTGATAGAGATCCAAACACTTTTTGAGAAACCACATCCAGTTCAACGGATGAAAGGTCTCTAACAAAAGTGGCTATTGCCTTAATTGTCTGCTCAATACTTGTTTTATTGGGGTTAGTATTGATATTTAATTTTTTGTAAAAGTCAGCTAGATCATGTTCGGTTAGGATATAATTTCCAAGTAATGCTGTCAGCATGCACAATCTATCAGATGGAATATTCAGAGATTTAGTAAACTCCGAAACTACGTATTCCTTTGTGTCAAGGGAACCCTTTAACAAATCAAAATTACATTCTGCATTTAATATCTCTGCTTAGTTACTACTAATAAAAGAACACTCGATAGCGCTAGATGTGTCTAACAGTAGTAAATAAATAATGCTTAATTTGTATTATGCGACAATTTACCTTATACGTGAGTTTCAGTTGTTCTGACGAAAAATATCTGGGAGGATCAAATGCAGCATATTCTGCATCGTCCGCAACTAATCCATGAAAATTATTTTCACGGCAATAGGCAATAACTTCTTGATGATGGTCATCCATGCTACATAACTATTAAGAAGAATCGTGCGATTAGACATTATTATATAAATTCTCCGCGTTAAGTAAGTCTATATCTATCTTTATTGTGTACAGAAGTAAAAAAATATTAGCTTACAACTGCAACATTCAAGTGTCTAAGTGCCATACGTAAACTAGTTCGTAAACACACCGGCGGGGTCCACCAAATTTTCGGTGGTGGCGTACCTTTGGTTGTAATATGCTTTAAAACCTATGAAACAGATACCTATTATGTTTTTGAACTTTGTCTTAATACATTTGGCTTACTAAGTAATCGGAATTACTGCTTATAAAAATAATAGGTGCAATAGTCGCTCAACAGGTCTTACTTACATTATTTACTTTAATTCGCACTTGCAATTGATTTTGGACCCAATCTGTGCGTCGAGGAGATTCAAAGCATCCATTAAAAAACACTGCTAACTCCAATCCTGACATTTCTGTTGCATTTATTAGAACTGCTAAGAACTGTACCATTCGGTTCCATTGTCCCCCACAAGCCCAATCTAAAAATCATTTTTTTTTTCTATGTGTAACATCAATTTTCTTTTCCATGTATAACATAATTATACTTAGAAAACTTTATACGGCTGGTGCCTCTTCGAAACTACAGAATGTAATGAAATGGATGTAATAGAAAAAATAAAATCAATTGCTTAAATTATTTAATCACGAGTAAAAGAAAAATCAATATTATAGAAAATGTTCTACAGATATATACATATATAAAGAAATGTAATATTGTCTTTGGCATATGTACATTTTAACAGGATATCTTAGAGGGAATAACTGTTACAATATGACATCCTCCAGAAATAACTTACCTGAGAAATAACCACCATATAATCTATCTAAGCAACACTCCCCATCAAGAACCAATCTTAATTTTGTCAAAGAATGTGGTTGTTGTCCTTTAATCACACGATTGCGTTGTCTTTGAGTAACGGTACGTGCTATTCTTAACAAATCCACTGGTATAGACCCTCCTTGTACACAATTGCTATCCAAGAAAACTTGCAAGTCTTGAATGCCCATTTTCCAAGACTTTTACTTTCAGCAGCGTTATATTTATATTAGCTACTATTACGTACGATGGAATGGTTATTTCCGAAAATTAATTTCCTCTTATAACCAGCGATATTTAATTGTTCCGTATTACTCTTTCAGTTATTTTTAAGATGTAAAATAATTTAGATTTAATTTCTGTAGTTTTGATCTGAAATCGAAGAAGAATGATCTTTTATTTCCATCGGTGCTCAGCTTTTCTTTTCATTAAATTGCAATGTCTTTCGTGACATTATAGTAAACATTGATTTTCCGATTATCATACGAATATATGCTCCATCAAAAATCTGCACATGCTTCGAGTGACTACGAAGCATTCGTTACACTATAAACATATATTAATTAAGTCCCCACCTCATTTGACAGATGATAAACTGTTGAAACGCATAATTTGAAAAATACGTATGCCAACTCTATTCGTGCGAAAACAGAAGAAACGGTCCAATAAAGAGTATCGCTATTCGACTTATCTTCAATTAATATTACACAAAATTAATAGCATTATATATCCGTTAATTGACGAACACTCGAGAACTCGGAATTTCTGGCACTTACGAACAGAACTCTGTCGACGCAGACTATCTCCTTTATGCAGACGCAATCTTTTAGGTCAGTTAGGAGCTGGTAAATTACGGTTTCCAATTTTCCAGGTAAGAGGATAAATGCACGGTGTGGTTCGTAAGATTTTTCAGCTCGTCGATATCCGAATTAAACATGGTCAAGAAAAGAGATCTGCACACCGGCATGGCGAGGTCGTACCTCTTTGGTGTGTAACTTACGCAAGGAATTCGCGCGGATTCGCGGCCAATTTTCTTTACAGACGACGCCGCGCGAATCCTCTACGCATTGGTGTGCGTTATTGTTTTCGAATTACTACAGTACTTACATTAAATTAGCGAGAATCATCGTGGCCCCAAAGAAACACAAAACACACGGGCTTTGAGAGTAGATGACGTCGGATTCGAAAACGGAAATGAGAGTTCGGCCGCGCTCAGATATCTTATGTTGTTTGCCCTGGTTCTAAGGGAAAGCGGTGATATAATTGGTGCATCTTCCACTAAACGAAACATGGCCGCCGGAAGTGATTAGCGTAGCATTGTTTCGAAACATGAAAGTATGAAAAATAATTCACTCGCGATCGTCTTTTATATTTGAAAAGAAACAAATATTCTTCCAAATAAAATATATCGTTATATACGGTACAAAGAGTAACATGAGATGTTGTTCGTAGTATAAATGCCCATTGAACATACTCCTACATGAGTTATATGTTACATCATAGAAATAAGGCTTGTCCGTATCATCATACAGTTTTAAATGTCAGTTATAAAAGTATTTGCAAATGTAAATGATTTCTATCCTTATTTGTGAAGAAAATTTCGTGAATTGTTATTTATTTTTCAGGAGATTAAATAATCGAACGAAGGTATTTTTTTCAAGAAAAATTTTATATTATTTATAGAAATACATTCATACGTATCACAAACACGCCACAGTAATAACAGTCAGTCGGTGCTCCTTCCGCGATGAAATGAACAAATGGAAGATCATACGATGTAAATAAATTATGGAAATATACAGATTAAATTATTACCTAGAAAATGCAAATATTTAACAGGAATTTACAATCGCGATCTTTTCATCAGAAGTACATGCGTAATGCATGATTATTTATAATACAATCATTTTTAGTAGACCTTCCTCAATGATTACCACAAAACACTCATGACACTGCTTCAAGCAGTTGAAGGATATTTATGCTGCGTATCTATATTGTTTACAAATTTGCAACAAAAATAGTTACACCGAGGTAAGTTCAAAGTATTACCATACATTGTATAGCGGACTATGAAGTAACTTTTTATTTATAACATCCTCTTCAATTATAATTCATCGTGATCTTTGTCCTTCTCTTCATCGCCGTCCATATCTAATATTTTGTCACTTTCTGCATTGTCTTGTGTGGAATCCTCATCTTGCTCTTCTTCCTCTTCCGGTACCTCCTCGAGTGAAATACCCAGACTCTTTCTCATAAGCTGTTCAACGCTATCGGCAAAACTAGAAGTTTCTCTAAGCATATATCCGGATCGAAGTGTCGCCGTTCTGAACATCATTAATGCGATGTCTTTGGCAGTTTGGTCTTCCAAATCACGTTCAACTCTACGTAATAATTCTCTCACGAGCGGATGTCGTGGATTGATCTCCAATGTTTTCTTTTGATTTAGATAGTAAGTCTTTTGCGGATCATCAGTCTTTTGATGAGCATTTGAAATAGCTAATCGTTCCATATTTCCAGTCCAGCCGAACATGCTGGCTACAAGAGCACAAGGTGAGTCTGTAAGGCGTTCCGATATTTGCGCCTTACTGATATGATCTTTCAGAACGTCGTTCAACCACTTAATCAGTGGTTCGAATAATGTTTTAACTTCTTCCAATCGTTTCTTCGCTTTTTCTCCTTCGTCGAGAGTAAAACCTTCTTTCGCAACATTTTGGAATTTCTTTCCATCAAAATCGGGAAGTGCAGAAATGGCGTACTCGTCAACAGCCTCGGTTAAATATAACACTTCGTATCCCTTCTTGCTCAAAGTTTCAACAAATGGGGATTTCTCCACTTCCGCTTTGGAAGCACCAGCAATATAATATATATGTTGCTGATTCTCCTTCATACGCGAAACATAGTCTGTTAATGACGTCGACGGTTTGACAGAAGATTGGAATTGTAGAAGCTTGGAAAGTCTTACTCTATTTTGAGAATCCTCAATTATACCTAACTTGATGTTTGTGCTGTATTCTTTCCAGAAAGTTTCGTACTCTTCTTGTGGTATTTTCTTAATCATATCTAATACCTTCCTTATTAATTTCTTTTTAATAACTTTAATTAATTTGTGCTGCTGAAGATTTTCTCGCGAAACATTAAGTGGTAAATCATCACTGTCGACAATGCCACGAATAAATGACAAATAACTAGGCATCATGTCCGTGAATTTGTCAGTAATAAATACTCTCCTTACATATAATTTAATGTTCTCTGCATTGGTGCCATAACGATTAAAGCTATCATTTGGTTGGACTTTAGGTATAAATAATATACATTTAAATGTTACCTCTCCTTCTGCAGTGAAATGTATCTTTGTTAAAGGATCTTGATTGTCCTTTGTTAATGTCTTATAAAATTCACTGTACTCTTTGTCATCTACTTCAGCAGGCTTTAGAGTCCAAATAGGTTTACGATCGTTCAAGAGTACCCAATCCCAGATAGTCTTATCCACTTTCTTCTTGCTCTTCTTATCTTCAGCAGCATCTTCAACTTTAGCATCTTCTTCTTCTTCTTCTTCTACCTTATCTTCGGTAGAACTTGTACTTTCTTTCTTATCACTATCCGCTGTGACAGACTTATCCTCTTCTTCTTCTTCTTCGTCAACTTGAATTGTCTTGCTGCTCCACAGGTATATAGGGAAATTAATGAACTGAGAATACTTCTTAATCAGGTTTCTGATAGTATCTTCTTCCAAGAAGTCTAGTGCTTCATCCTTCATCTGCAGACTAAAGTAATAAATACATTAATCACACAAATTTTTCAATGATGTAAAATAACAAAGTGTGCAAATTACTTTAAGAAATTTGAATTGCAGAAAGATGTAACTCCCAATTCAATTTACAAAAAAAAAAGAAAATTTGTACAAGCATATAAATATTTCTAACAATTCTTACCTGATAGTGCTTCCCCTTTTCAAAGTATCACCTCTGGGGTCTTCGATGATGCTAAAGTTACTGCTATCAGACTCCCAAATATATTGCGTATCATCATTATGTTTAGTAGTAACAACAACAGTATTAGCAACTAAGAAAGCGGAATAAAATCCAACTCCAAATTGTCCGATCATATCGTTTTTGTCTTGAGAATTTGTTAAATCTTGCATTTTTCCCAAAAATTCCGCAGTTCCAGATTTTGCAATAGTTCCCAGATTATTTATCAAGTCTTGCTTTGTCATACCTATACCGGAATCTGTGATGCTTAATATTTTATTCTCCTTGTCAGCCTTAATTCTAATGGCTAATTCAGAATTAGTCTCTAGGACACTCTTATCTGAAACTGACAGCAGTCTAATTTTGTCCAATGCATCCGACGCATTAGATATTAATTCTCTCAAGAAGATTTCTTTATTACGATAAAGAGAATTTATAATAAGTTTCATTAAACGGTTTACTTCAGTTTCAAACTTGAATTTAGTGCTCTTTTCTCTGAGCTCTTTTACTTGTGCAACACTTAAACCATCTAATTTTATAGATCTTTCTTCTCTCTCGATCACTTCGTCATCTGTGAAAGACAGAAATGAAATTTAACAGAAATATCATCGCTTTTAGTAACATAGGAGTGTCACTTATGTTACAAATAACACGTAAAAATTAAACAACCTGTTACGAGGAACTTTAAAAGAAACCCTTATTCAAAACAATTAACAGTTGATTAGGAAGAAAATAATTGATTCTGTAATCGTATTGGTTATTGTTTTCAATTCTGATGCTATTACAAGATTATGTTCTCTTAAAAATTGAAGTGAATAAGGGAATGAAAAGCATAAGACTTTATCTTAATATTAGAGCTTTTTCAAACTTTGTAAGAAAAATGTTGCCCAGAATGAAAATATTAACTTACTATCTTAAGTCAATGATAATTTAAAAACTATGTAAACTCCATCTAACCTGTTCGAGAGCCTTCTTTGCCAGCACCAATATTATTTTCAACAGTTCCGACTATGTCATCATTTTGATCATCCGCCTTGACAAAACCTACGAAAAGGCCACGTATGAAATTTGAAAAACTATTAAAGCATGCACGCTTATACTAATGCTCAAATTAGACGTACGATAGATTTGGAATGTATTAAAATTTACCTGCGAATAGGAATAGTCCTGCTATTAATATTAAAAATTTCTTCATTGTTCTTCGGAAGATCCCGCGAACAAATTGCAAGAAACTAAATGTCGCTCCAACTTGTAGCCAAGCAGTGTTCTTCGTTGTTTTTCGACGACTGTCACGAATCCTAACCAAGGGAAAATATACGAAGAGGAGAATGCAATGCTCAACCAATCGCGTGCAACCACGCAATGTTCGTCAGCAAATGCGGGTGAAGCCGGTCCAAATGTCTGCCTGTGATTGGACATCCACACAACACATGGCCCTTGCCTCTTCCGGATTCCGGTATATTCGTATACGTTGTAACGTTTCATTCGCTTATGTTCGCTTATTTCAATCTTTTACTATTTAAATTTATGAGGTACAATCATTTTGTAGACCGTGAAAAAACACCCAACTTAACGTCAAGTGTCTATTAAACTATTTGCATACTAATGACACGTTACTTTTTGTTTAAAAAACGCCGTAATTTATCGAATACGATAAATGCTTAGGAAACATTGATTACTAAAAACGATACAGATAACGAATCACAGAAAATTTCTACTGTCCTTTCGCGTTCTCTCTGTACGGTATTATTTTATTCAAAACTGCAGTTATATTATCAACATCTTTTCATTCAATTTGCTGTTTGGGTAATACACATTTTCATAATTTATTTGGGATAATTAAACAGCAAACTAGACGATCATAGAGAAACTGCATATTCGTTACCTACTGGGTATGACATTGAAAAGGATTTCTATCCAGTGCAACTACACCATTGATGGTAATGAAAATAGTTTGGACTGGCAGTCGATAAACTAGAGAACGACTTCCAATGATCAATTAATTCAGATCGTAAGATACTTCTTAAATAAAGTCCATCCAATTCTAACTACCACTAGCGTCTCAACTATTCATGCTCTCTCTTCAATAATTTCTTTGTACCGTCGACAATACCCATAATGAAAGCATAATAAAATTTGGAAATTTATAAACAAATGTTTCTTTCTTAAATATAACGTTGCTTTTGAATAAACTGGTGATACTTATACTGAAAATGCAGGCCTGATGAGACAAGAGGTGTTAGATGAATACTTAAGATAACGGATATCTAATTTACATTTCACGATATCATGGACCTCTGCTGTGAGATAAGACACGGTGCGATCTATAGTAAGAAAAAGCCACGTGTATATTCTAAGTAATTATTTAACACAAATATATCTACGTAAACTCTATAAACACGAATGACGTAAATATTGCATGTGACAATAAATGGCACGGTAAACAGATAACTCGTAATAGATACGCATCGACCTATACATAAATAAGTCACTCCCTTTACGATCGTGCCTAAAAATGACGTAAGAACCGAGTCCTTACAAGCGCATAAATTTAAAATACACCGTCCACGAGCCAATATAGTCAATAGATTCGATTGAAGTTCGTACGTGTTCTATTTATCAACTCGAATTAGTGATATAATACAAAGCGTCACATTCTCTTAATAGAAACTATAAGTCACTGCCCTTGTGCTCTTATACCTTTAAAGACCAATCTTCCTTGACATCATAAGCGGACAATAGCACAAAGATCTAAACAATAATAACAATTGAAGTTACCTATCCAAAAGTATTGTGCTTTTCATAGAAAATACGAGTAATCATATATATACATATATAAAATAACGCATGTATCCTGAACAATACACCATACTGCACCGTCGTCAAGCCATCGATGAAGACACCGGATCAGATATTTCACAGAGGCCAATCCACAATTTTATCTATTGCACGTAGGGCGTGCAAATCCTTTCGTAAGCCGAGCCAACACATTCTTATCGAACTGATTCGATAAGCTTGTGGAAATCGCAAGATAAGCACGTTTAACAGTAAAGCCTCCATGCAGTTCCATCTGTAAAGAGATCTACGCATACCGATCGGTTCTCGGCGCTACAGTAGGCTGGCTAATGAATCGGTATCGAAGATCGATCACGTGGATAATTGTAAATTTTTTGCCGCGGATGCTCGTGTTGTGACATGTCGGTCGTTATGGATACGTTATACAGTACAGAGAGATTACAGTATAGGCAACACAGTCCTACGCGCCTCCTTTTCGATAGGATATGCGAGGCTTTACATACAGTACACGTAGGCACACACGTGTGCACACCATTCTTCACGTGTGGGACACGCGATACTATAGGTAGGCGAGATCTATGTCGGAGAAGGCCGACATTGTTATTCACCTTCCGGTTCTCGACGGTACCGCGCTTTTATTTTTTACTCCGAAGTTTTTCGTAGAGACCGATTATTCGGTATCTTCGTGGCCACTGTTACATATCGTCCGTTTGTCTCTTCCTGCCTGCATCGTCCGACATAATTGGTGATACACTCCGTCCGAGATCACGGTAAGCGGAAATGCGATACTATACAGGCAAATTCAAAGAAAGATATTTGAGATGCTAATAAGGAGTGAGTCAACGTGTCGCTATTGGAATCCTTATACGCACACGTGCTATTTTATATATTATAAATCGGTGGAGAATTAATGCGTGCTTCTGACTGTAATTAAATTACTTTCGTCGGTGTTACATGCGTATATGTTTATGCGTACGTGTGAGAATGTTGTATTACTCTCGCGCATGACATAAGCACGGAAGGACAGTTATTGTACATTTGAACACATCAGATCGATCGGCTAAGTGCGAAGTCAATAATACAATGTTAGAACAAGGTTGCACGTTTACACGCGATATAGACTAGTCCATTTTATTGGAAGTATCTATGCTCGTGTGTTACTTTATAAAAATTCTAAGTTTATACATTTGTAAGTGAATTTTAATGGTATATTAATTTATATATTAATTTTTGCTACGTCGTCGATTCTCAGGGTCAACTCCATTAAATATTTACCGATATGGTTTTGCGCGCATGCTAACTGCCACATAATTGAACAACATTCGTTAACACTAGGTTTTTTTTTATAAGCACAATTTCCCATGTAAATTCGTTAACGATACTTGCACACTATCCTTGTACACTTGTAATCTATACCGAGCTCGCCCTTCAACTTTGTTATTAAATAGTTGTCTTTGTGATCTTGAAGAAATTGGATTTTCACGCGCTATAAGAATTCGCGATCAAATTCGCACTTACATAAAAATAAATCGTTATGTCGCTTTTGGCCATTTATTATTATCATCTTTTTCTCTCATTGAACAGTATGATGCACCAATCGTGCGGATCTCGAAGAAATTGAATCTTCGCGCAATTAAGAACACGCGCTACAATAATTCGCAATAAAATTCGCACTTACATAAAAAAAAATCATTCACGTCGCTTCTTATTATCATTGTCATTGTTTACGCTCTCTAAATCTCAATATCCGTCGCTTTATTATTCATCTCAGCATCTACTCTCCAACCTCACGCGCTTTCGCGTTTTTCCTCGTCGGACAATAATCATTCTCGGAGTCCTCGTTCATCGTGCGAATTTCCTCGTATAGTTTTTGTGGTCTCACGACTGTCTCGGGTTGAGTCACACTGCAACGCATAAGGACTCAGATATAAAATGATAATTCACTTTCAGAGATGTTCAACAGACCTCAGAGCGCTACCACGAGGCAGGAGAACGAGATGATCAATAAGGCCCAACGGGCTTTGAATACAACTACAGATTCCATGGAAAAATTACGTCTGCTTTGTCTGACTAGAGGTGCCAATGGCATTCTTGGTTTGGGTAGGTGAGTTAAATCGTTTGTATCAACAATATCTGGTGTACCACGACCTTCCACAGTTTACATCTAATTGTAAGAGCTACGGAGTCCGGGCATTAAGTTCCAGTGATGTCATCTTACTCGAAGCAAATCAATTGAATCAAATACAATTGCGTCAAATACAGTGTCGAATCCATTCGGAATGGTTCATATTGAGATTTTAAGTTGAATGATCTTTTGGATGGTTCATACATACCTAATTGAAAACTGGCGCCATGGTCCAGACGCACAAGCACATTGGTTCCTTATCTTACTTTCTTCTTCATCTTGATTTTCTATCTAGATTAAGTAACATCATAAGTGCTATGAAATTTTGAAAGGACAATGATGCTTGCTAACTTCAGTATTTTTTGTTCCATCTACACATTTTGTTTCGAATTCATTTATTTATTTATTTATTTATTAGAAATATATGGAATTATCGGTAATAATGTGTTTACAAAGGTACCTTGTATAACGCAGAATATTTCGGCGCATGGACGACGATGGTAACAAACAGTTGAATCTGGAGGAATTCATCAAAGGCTTGCAGGAGACTGGATTGGATGTGCCGGACGATGAAGCGGCCGAGATTTTTGCGAAGTTTGATGCGGATGGTAGTGGTGGCATCAGTGTCGATGAGTTTCTCGTTGCTATAAGAGTGAGTGGTAGTGAGTCAGTCGTAGTATGGTGATTCCACGAGTCATTCAAAAGAAGATATCCTAACTTGTTTTTTAACACTGTGACGTCCGCACGTTTTTCACGTTGCGTTTTTCGAATATCAGGTTCTATATGAATGTTTATTTTGAAAGTGGTGCAAGTTAATTTTTTAAAAAAAAATTGAGTATTTAGAAATAAGAAGTCTACACTAAATTAATCACAAATTATGTGATATCTAATTTTTTTAAAAAATGAACTTACACCACTTTTATAATAAACGGTCCATATTTCCTTAAAAGATCGATTACTCAGACAGTTTCCCTATTTCATAATATAATAATAGATATAAATTTTTAAATTACAATAAAGAAATAATTTTTCTGCGTCTTGTAAAAATAATGATCCAAAGTCAGTGACCATCAAAGTGTTAAGATCGTAAAGGAAAATTGTTGTTAATTTTTAATTGAAATGTAATGTACAACGTAGTCTCGATTTTACATCAGCCGCAGATGTCCGAGAGCCGCAAGAGGGTAGTGGAGCTGGCGTTCAAGAAGTTGGACAAAACTGAAGATGGTGAAATAACTGTGGACGATCTCAAAGGTGTCTACAATGTGAAATGTCATCCTCGTTACATTAGCGGTGAAGAGTCGGAGGAGAGCATTTTAAATAAGCTTCTCGGAAATTTCGAGCAGGATGCTACAAGAGATGGAATTGTAAGATGTACAATTAATAGTGACATCGTCTCGACACAATTGTCGAATCTTTTGGAAATTAATTCACATCTTCTATTGATTTTTTTTACAGGTAACCGCAGAAGAATTTATGAATTATTATAGCGCGATCAGCGCGAGCATCGATCACGATGCATACTTCGATTTAATGATGCGCAATGCATATAAATTATAAATTTCTCTCTTCCTCTTGGGATCTTGGCCTTTGTCCGAGAACATTCCTATTTTCCTAGATATTAAAATAACCGTACGACAATCAGCTTGCCGCCAATTTGCTTGGACTAATTTTTGCTTAAGCATAAATGGCAAAATGCATTCCCTCGTGTGCCTTAGCCTTAGCTCCTTGTGAATTTGTAACGTTGTATTACTCGTTCGGTGGTGTTAATTGCTTTAATATGGGCGATGATTTCGGGCATCGAGACTATTTAAAGCCTACAATAGATAGATAAATCTCATTTCTTTCTTTTTTTTCCATCCAAATCCACCTACTTTCTGTACGTCACTGATAACGATATACCCATCGCGTGAAATTTGTGTATTGTCGAATTGTGAGTATATGTTTGAAAGTATTACTGTAATTCTATTGAAAAAATATTCTCTTGCACGAGATTTGTACATATGCTGTTCAGCATTTGACCAAGTTGGTGATAGGGACCAATATATGTATATCTTCGCGTGTTTTACATTCTCGTCGAGAATGCCTGTTGATCGTGACATTTCACATACGTCTAGTGTCGTTTAAACCCTTTATGTCTACCGTAATTTTAGGTACATTAAAGTATAGGAATGTCTAATGTTCCTATTTTAGTCATT
This sequence comes from Tiphia femorata, assembly GCA_944319695.1. NCBI lineage: Eukaryota > Metazoa > Arthropoda > Insecta > Hymenoptera > Tiphiidae > Tiphia > Tiphia femorata. Next base: position 7,511,177 of record OX090896.1, on the reverse strand, counting down.
TACGGGTTAAAGAGTTTTTGAAGTTTAGAACTCACTTCACAGTGACACACTGAATTCCACAAAGCATTCTGCTTATCTTCAGTAATATCGGTAATAGAACATTTCAACTTCATATAATTCCCCCTAAAAGATCATATATGTCTTTCAAAAGCAAACTTTGTATAATTTAAATAGCAACATGCGTACGTGTATATATGGATTAAATAAAATATATAACATTAATTGTGTAGTACTCTTCTACGTAAGTTTATGTGGAAAATATGTTTTAAAGAGCAACAAAGACACGTTTAGAAGATCGTGAATATCAGTATGGTATTACCATAAGGCTGTGATCAAATAGAGTAAAGTCCATGCTATGTTAACTGGTACTCTTTATACCGTTATCCCTTTTATCTGGTGAACGAACGAATATCTTGTCCAGTATCTGCTGTACAGTCAGAAAAACCTGAATGATTCGTCATTGTTTCTCGTACGTCGGAGTCGTCGTAATCCTTGTCAGAATTATACGTTTCATAAAACGGTACAAAGTAACTGAAACATTTTATTCTGTGAAAACAAAAAAAGAAAATTTGCATCGGCCGGGAATCGAACCCGGGCCGCCCGCGTGGCAGGCGAGCATTCTACCACTGAACCACCGATGCTTATGGGATATACGTAAAAAGCATTATATGTATAATACCTAATAATTATTAAATACCAATTATTTATAATGAAAAAATAATAAATTTATCTATTATATAAAAATTAACGTACTATGAATCCAAAATATTTAGTACATTTAAAACAAAGTCATTTCACTTACAAGTTCAATTTAAATTTAGCATCACTACTAATAATTCTGATGCTCACTTTGCTTAAAGCAAATAATAAAAAGATGGGTGGATAATTAATTAAAAATCTACACATTCAGGAACGATAAAGCATAATTGATAGAATAATTAAAATACCATTTGTTTTTTAATTGTTCACGTAAAGTACTATTATTTTTTACGTTTGCTATTGAATTTCTATACGTGTATACGGTCATCTCGTATCCACGAAAAGTGGAATGAAGTGAAAAAAAAAATTCTCCCCGTCGGGGAGTCGAACCCCGGTCTCCCGCGTGACAGGCGGGGATACTGACCGCTATACTAACGAGGATTTTTGACGATGACAATTTTATTTGCAAATTCGAAGTACACCGATAAAGTGTGGAATACTACTCACATGTAACTTTCCTATTATACTAATCAAAACTTAACTCTAAATATAAATGCATCAATTGCAAATTATATTGTTTCAAAAACGATTACTCTTTGTCCTTTATTAATTGCGTATCAGCTCTAAACGTACGCACAATTATAAATTGTGAAACTATCCTAGTATACCATATACGACATAGTACGCGGAAATTCTTATCTATATTAATTTCGGGATATCCAAGGGTTCTAACTATACTTGAAGCTTCTAGGTAAAAACGATAAGTGTTAAAAATGGAAGAGTAAAGAACATCGATGCGTCTTACGCATTGGCGGCGCGCAGAGCGCAAAGGCGCGGGAATAATGGTACGTTCCATTCCGTCGTTTAACCTCCGAATTATAATAATAACATTTCAAAAATAGCGTACTACACGAACGCGACGGGATCGTTCGTTTGTTCACTTATACACCCTACTACTGTATAAAACCACTTTTTTTGCGAAGTGTGACCTTTCGAATTCCGTGCACGGGTGTATAAAGATATGTGCAGCGTAAGCTACAGCCGAGGAAGCCGACGTTATATAAGGTACGCGCAAGCGCCAGCCACTACTAGTATCAAAAGAACGGTCCAGGTGGGAATGTAGTGCGTCATCTTGACATATTCCTCTTTCTCTAACGCACGCCATTATTCTCGAACTTTATCTTCCTTCGTTAGAACCCCCTCCCCGAGACGAGTGGCCGTGACGCATCCAACACGTTTCTCATAATAATGTCACAGTGACCAGCAGTGTGTGCTGGGCGAAGTTAGGTTGCTCGGGATGCGTAGCTGAACCAGAACACACACCGAAGAGACGAAGTGACGTTCGTCTATAGAAAACTTAGTAACGCGGCTCAATAGTAAATCTCAACACTCTCGTTTACAGTTATCGTACTCTGTGCATCCAGTGTCAAAGACCAACTAAGAAAATGAAGCGCTTAATCATCACTGCCATCGTGCTCCTAGTCGGTAAGCATTGTCGGGTTATAATGTCATACGTAATCCAATTTATTTCTCTTCGCGTTCAATCCAGGTGAGTGGTTATTGAATGTAAACGAAGTGCACGCAAGTGGAGTGTAAGCATGGTAAATTAAGAAACGTGCTTGCGAACAGGAAACAAAAGTTGTCACATATATTTTGTTGGTGAAGATTCGTCGGTTTGCAATGTAATATTATATATTAAATTCGTAATTAATGCAAGCGAATTTTTTGAAGAAACTTTATTTACGTATTTCATAATAAGCACGGTATTTTACGGCCGTGTAGAACGATGACGCGCGATATCCGAGTTTTCTAAGAGTGATGTGTAACTGGAATAAAGGATGCGATCGTGGATTGGGTCTACTTGTTGGACTGGACAAAAAATGCCTAATGATACACGCGAATACAAAGGTCTTACATAAGGTACTCATTATCGCGGTGGATTATATATATATATATACATATATACAAGAAGCATATTAATGGCTTTCACGATACTCTCTCACACAGAGGAATGCCAGTAAAAAAAAGTTACGCTCCCGGATAGTATAGTATCTCATCATCATTCGTACTTTGACCCTCATCAGGTATAATATTCAAAACGCCATGAACTTTCTGATCGAGTCAATGTCACTTACAAAATATCTTTCACAAAGTTGTTTGGATTTAATGTCTAGGATTCCGGATACCTAAACTTTGCTAAGTGTCGTTTATGCTTGAATCACGTACCGGATTTGCTGAGTAATTGATTCATTGCCATTCTCAGGTTGCGTGTGAGGGCACAAGTGCATACACAGCAATTAAATAAAACGAAGAAAGCGCGCGTATAACTTAGAAGGAGGTATATTGGAATTTATTTAGCCGTTAATTCTACAACTCCCCTTGCCTTTCGCCCTGTATCCGAAATATAGGACAGAACAAAGACAAATGGTGTTGATAGGATCGCGAGTTGGATTCAAAGTCCATAGATTACTACCTTCACGCGACATTTAATGCATGTACAAGTGTTTTCACGTAGTACAAAATGTTCTATTCTTTACTAAGATATTTTCTAGCACGAACATATAAATTATCTAAAATTTAAATAATGATATAATCGAAATGATATAATTGTCGCTCAAAGTCGAACGCAAATAATTTATCTCGCACAAATTAGGGAGTAGAAAAGAAAACATATTCTAAAAATTACTTTGTTTGGCGGAAAGGCATGCGAAGAGTAAATTAGAAATACCATGAATCATAGAGCGTGCAGTAATTATTTTTATCTATAGTAAAACATAGCTTCTTCCTTTATCGGTGCCGGCATATAGCTAATATTAGCGTATATCAACTTAGTAGGGAAAAAAAGAACATTCTAGAAATTACTTTGTTTGGCAGAAAGCGATGCGAAAAGTAAATTAGAAATATAGCTTCTTTTATCGGTATCGACGCATCGTTAGATTAGTGTATAGTTAACTTAGTACCTGCTTTCCTTTCACCACAATGATCAGATAATATCGGTTCAGTTCATAAGTAGCGTAAATATGATTGGATTATCTAAAGTAAATGCGAATATGAACTAAATAATTGAATTCAGGTGCAAAAAGGAAAGTAGCTATTAGTAGGCGTAACTATTTGCGTTTGTGACTTCTGACCGAATATTTCTGGTACGCAGCGTGCATACGATGCACGTAGCGCACGTGCTCACGATATGCTTCTTTAATAGATTACTACGAAAGAAGAGCGTAACGTTTTCCTCTTTCCTGTCAAAGCGCCACGCATGGTGGAGCTCAGGATGCTCAGAAACTCGTCTGTCTTCGAAACAGGAAAAACTCCATTAACGCGAGTTTATCCGATTTTCCGTTGCTTCACGATACCTAGCCGTATCAAATGCGGCCACACTGATGATGCATCGGTCAACGAATAATAATTTTTCTTGCACAGTGTATTTGCACGAAAATTGGCTAAAGTTTAATTTACTAAAGGATTTTTTACAGTCAAACGTTACAATAATATTGTACACGCGCTACTTCGTAATTTTAGATTTTTCATCTACGAATCGATTAATATGATTATTTTTGTTTTGGCGTGTATTTTTTTGGTTATTACTATGGAACGTGTGTTTCAGGTTTGTTGGGACATAGCAATTCCCAAGAAAATATACCATCCCCCGAGGAAGCGTTGGAAAAAGTCAAAGACATAGCGAATATTCCTGAACTGAATAATCTCAACGTGTCCGCATTGCCCATCGAGGAAGTGACGCAAAAGCTGCAACAAAAGTGTGAGCAGAATGGTGGCCCTACCGCATTTGATAACGCGGTACAGGCTAAAGGCGAAGCGGAACTGTGCCTTAAATCACTTATAAATGTAACAGAGTTACAAGCGGAAATGGAACAGGCTACGCCACATGGCGATCTGGATATTGTATTCAAGAAATATTGTCAAAAAAGTCCTATCCTACGGAAGTGCATGCTGAACTTTACAACGGCAATCGAGCCCTGTCTAGATCGAGAGGAACTGGAGAGTAAACAAATTATTCTTAATATAACCGATTCCCTACTAGGATTTGTTTGTTTCAAGGAGGGTGATCGTATTGCGCGTAAGTGCACCATCAGTCAAGCATGAAGAAAATATTTTGGCCGTGATTATAAATACGGTTGAAATATGCATACATTCGTTATTCTAAATTTTTTTCTATTTCTTAGTTTTCATATCTACAAAAGGTCCCGAGTGCTTTCAATCCAAGCAACAAGCAATTCAGAATTGTGCCAACACGACGTTTGGCAATTTCATGAAATCACCTAATGCTAAGGAAGTGGATAAGGTTACATATGAAAGACTACCAACTCTCAAATTTGGACCGAATGAGTGCAGGTAGAGTATCTTAAATCTTGTACATATCTTGATGAATCGGAGTGTAATATTTGAGATATTTTAATGTAGCATTGTGAGTTTGAAATATCGATTTTTGTTAATACAGTGCCATGACGAAGCTGCAAGAATGCATTGTTCCAGAATTGGAGCACTGTGAAGATCCAACACCAGCGAATATAGTAGACTCTATATTTAATTTTGTTCGTAAAGTCACACCTTGCCACAATTTTGAACATCGTTCTGACAATCTTAATGCTGCTGGTAACATTGTCAGTCATCTTGTGATAACACTATTATTTGTGTTTCCATTGTACTTTGTATAGAACACATAGTTCCAATACACATTTATATATTTCATATATGTTCATATACATATAAATCAAGAAAAACTTCGCATAATTATAGTGCCGATTGCCATATACAAGGGACTAATCTTGAAAGTCAAAGAAAGTACAGTGATTATTTCATAAAATATTAAACATGCCTTCAACGTTTTGATTAGATTGTTATTAAATAGACTCTATATCCAATGACACACGTGTGCTTATTAATTTTATTTTATATTGGAATTTTGTATCTTCTCATGTTGTTATACATTTCTTTTTTTCACAGAAAATGTATTCACTATTATAAGCGTAAACAGAGACCTTCTGAATCGTTTTTACATTTTTCTTTATTCAACATTAGATATGGCACATTTAGTACAGTTATTGTACAAATGTTGATTTGCATGGTTCCATTATTAAATTATCGCATTGAACGAACCATGTAATTTCATTTTGAGAATGTATAATCTCAGGTGTGGTCTAAGTAGATAAATTACTTGATTAAGATTCTAATTAATGTAAATGAAATAATATACTGTACATTTGTGTTTAAATGTGGCTTCATATTTGCTGTTTTTCTGTACATCATACAGAAAATGATATCTCTGCCAGCAGGTTTTGTAATTGTGAGTATACATTAAAAATAAGGAACAGAATAGTCAAATTTGCTGTCAACATTAAGAAACATCGATAAGAGTGCAAGGACACTTCTGTATATACTATTTAGAATAGTACTTAAAATGGTTATAAACCTGTACATACATATTTATGAAGATATTGTTATTGGTCATTATGAACATAATAGCGCATATTGTTATATATATAAATAGTATATAGTAACTATATGTTATTTATATTACATTTAATATATGAATGGATATGAACTTCGGCATATTTCTTATTTCCATATTTCACTTATCAAATTATTTCACTTTTCTTTTCATATTGCCCTCTACACTCTAAGGATATAAAGACGATGTGCCTTTATACGATGAACACATGTGAAAGTCATAAAAAATTTATTAACAGAATGAAAATTCTCAACTCATAGCTTTGTATTTACAGATTTCTAATGCTAGAGGCACCACATTATTAATGAAATATTTGAAGGACACCCTTTTGTTCTTTACGTATAGATGGAAAGAGTTTGTAACATTAATTTTAGATATGATCATTAGTGCGTTACCAATTATTACAGAAGAATATTTATGACTACTGATAGTTATAGAAGATAAAATGTTCATGAAGCTTACCATCGAAAATTATTCTTCGCTACTTCTAACGTAAGATTTTGTTGTGTACCTGATAGAGTTTGCGGCGATATACCATTATCTGAAAGGAACAAACTTATAAACATTATGTTTTTATACAATTTAATACGATTATGTATGTAATATCGGAACACATTTTTTATATATTGTTATTGGAACTGTATAGTATTATATGAGATACTATAATAATATAATCATATTGCCAATCAATCAAAAAACTACATCTCTGCCAGGATGCAGTGATAATGGCTGCTTTCTTTTCACAGCAATTATCAGAAAATATCAATTCAGTTCAGAGGTATATAGGAATATGATTATCTAAAGTAGACGTAAATATGACTGGACATATTGAATTGAACTGATCTAAATATTTAACTTCAGTTGTGAAAGTAAAGCAGCTACTATTAACGGTACCGTCTTACGAGAAAGTTGTTACATCTAAGAAAAATAACTGTATTGTTTAGGGGTAAAGATATAAAGATGTATACTCATCTTTATGTACAAATACTTTCAACAATTTGTGCATTGATATAATAAAATGTGGAAGAAAATTTAGTCGTTTTGTTTTTACCAACTTATTGTTAGTACCTCGTAAGCTACTCGCAAATCTTATGCAAGAATTTTATGCTAAGATAAGCGTTTTACCACGTTTTCTCATCTCGAAACGGATTATGAAAGACTCGAATGCAACTCAATTACCTGATGCAAATCATTCTCGTATACTGTCGATTTAACGTACTACATGTTCCTTTGTTGAAGCCGATCACAATGCGCATCAATCTTTTTTAAATTTCCCGCGTACGCCGTAGAATGTACTAGAGCCAACTAGGACCAACTGGAAACTGTACCATATGCACTGTCCTCCCGCTCTTTTTTTTTTTTTTGAATAGTAGACACGAAGTAACAGACTGTTCCTACCAACCCGGGCCAGTGTACCAGTCGTAGCGTGAACTGAAGAATCTAGAACGGTGTTACCGACCGAAAGTATATAGCTAGGCAAGTAATGAGTAGCGCAGGAAAAATTGCAAAAAACCTGCGAGCATGAAAATAACGCGAAGTGACGCGGTTACCGACAGGGATCATCCCCGCGGCGGGCACTCCAGTAGGAGAGAAGGAGAGAATAAGACAGAAATAAGGAGAAAGATATGGCGCTATTTAGCGAGCAGGGAGTGCGGGAACTGTCCTCCCGCTCTTCGATTCTAAACTTCATTTTATGCGGTTTTTTGAGCCTTGAAAGCAATTGGCGGAACAAGCCGAAGTTCTACGCATGCGCGCCAAGGCCTTCGGGCGTTTTCGACTAAATTCGGGCATACTCGTTCTTCGCAGAAGATACTGCTGGATAGTGCACTTGAGAGTTGAGAAAGCCCATCGCAGGCTGTCTCGACGTGTATGTTTTGAACATTTCGCAACATGTTAATGAGTTTTTATAAAATTCTATTTAAAAATTCATGCAGTGCTTTCAGTATACGAAAGAAAATTAATAGTGCAAGACATTTACCCTCTTGATTAAGTATTTTCGTTAGTATAAATTGTGCAATACGGAAGGTGAGATACGATGCCAGGCAAAGGAGGGAGAAGAGGAAAATCCGGTAAGGAAAATATTTTCTCTTTAATTAATATCCTATAAGCTTACCTTAGACGGCTTCGATTTACACAACGAATGGCTTGTTAGATGTTTTCCTTCAAAGCCACACGTGCAGGTTTTTCTTTTTTTATATTATCGATTCATTCCTTCCAGATGATTCATCGTACATACAAATCTTATTTATTTCTCACATTACGTCACGTTACTTTCAAGGGAATTAACACTTTTGCATAAATTGCACGATGTTGCGCCAGTCGCGCGTTACCGTCGATTATTTTTACATCGAGAAAGTCGTTAGATAATAATCAATTTACTGCTTTCGAGTACTGTCGCCCACCATGTGACTTTCATGCTTTTCGCACATGGAATCTGAAAGTATTATATAGTAGCAGATATTCAATATGGCTAATGCATAAACAATGTTTAAGCAACCAAGCATGCGTTAGAGTTTACGTATACCTAATACAGTTATTGTATCGAACGAAATATCTTTATTTTTATATTACGTTTACGTTAATGTCGAGAATATGTGGGGTTATGTATGAATTGCACTTTTCACAATGGATATATATATATATATATATACATGTATATCTGTATTACTTTTCATGATTTTGTTATAATTACTTTATCCATCGGATAGTATGAAATTATGTGTTTTTATTGAATCTATGCGAGTAATTTACATCGCGAGAATTAAAATTTGCAAACTGCAGAATTGTTAACAATAGCATATGTTAAGAGAAAATTATAGATCTTTTTATTCTTTACACTTTATGGTTTTAAGTATTTTTTAAGATCAAATAAGAGGAGAAACTTAGAACAATTTTATTTTATTCGTTGTAAGAAAAGATTACTTTACTCAATACTTTGATGCATGCATGCAGAATTATTATGTAAAGCATGTAAAGCAAGAATGAATATAATACCTGAATATATGAATATATACCTGTCCAAATATCAAGATGCACAAGGTGCTTTACTTTTGATAATTTTATAAGTGAAAATTGTGCAAGGTGTAATCCTAGCATTTTACTTTAGACAATTTATATATAATTATAAATTCAATAAATTACTTTAGTACTCATCTGTATTTTAGAATGAGTAACATGGCATCCAAATATTACGCATTGACGCGTAACAAGAGTTCCATTACTATTTGTTACGAAATACTGAGCTACTCCGAAATGAATCTGTATTAGGTCTGATCTCTTATTTAGGTCACGGTGGAAAAAGGGCTGAAGTAACATCCGACGATGATTCAGTTAGTAATGATGCATGCAGCGAGACCAGTGGCCAATCAGATAATCGTAGTGTGGTTGATGAGCTGAACAATAATGAATTTGATGAAATTGTACAACAAGAAGCGTTTGAGGAAAAATTGAAAGAAGCTATCGACGGTCTGACTCAACGAAGTGCAAAAGGCAGAACAGTTTGCTTTAATGGAATTGAAAAAATTTTTGCGATCAAATATGCGCCAGAATTTGTAGAAGACAGAAAGATGACTATTACCGATGCTATCGAACGTGGCTTAAAGAAGGGACGAAATGAAGAGCAATCAACAGCAGCAAGATTGAGCACATTGCTTTGCATACAGCTTGGAGCATTTGAAAGCGCTGAAGTAGTATGTAGAGATGTGAAGCCAACTTTGACTTTTATTGCAAGCGATGCTACAGCTCCGACGCATGCTCGTTCTGAGGTAAGGTTTGAAGGTGCTTTTCAATGTATACATTAGCATTGATTTATGTTCGTTATACCAGTTAATCTCTTCCTATAAATATAAATGATTAATGTACATTTATACTCATTATAAAATTTCTGGAATATTTAGTGCTGTTGGGCCTTGAGTATGAATCAGTTTTTTTCTGGGAACGATGCCACAGATACTATAGAAATTGTGCAACTGCTGTCCAATATTTTCTCTGGTTCTTACCTAAAGGGTAATGGTGCAATAGCAACAGTTTCTACAGATATGGCTGCATTGCATGCAGCTGCAATCTCGTGTTGGACATTATTGCTGACAGTAATGACACCTGCGGATATATACAATTTGATTGTCAGTGATAGAACAAGTGGTTACATGCCGTTAGTATTCCATAATATGCACAAATCCCGTTACGGATCAAGTTTTTTATAATATTGAATTTCTTGTTTAGATCTTTAAATCGATTACGCGAGTTATTGGAATCGCCACATTTGGATGTAAGGTTATCAGCTGGTGAAGCCCTTGCTGTGGTTTATGAACTTGGCCGAGATTTTTCATGTGATTATGAGCAAGATTGGGCTTTAGATCTTGTTGAAGTTTTAAGAGACTTAGCTACCGATTCCAACAAATACAGAGCCAAAAAAGATCGCAAACAACAACGAGCAAATTTCAGAGATATATTGCGATACATAGAAGTGAGTTTCATCCAAGGTTAAAAGGAATTTTAGGATTTACATTATACAGTATTTTTTCTTCTATTTTCAGGAGGATATTGTCCCCGAAATGCATGTAAGATTTGGACATGAAACACTGTATTTGGAAGGATGGTGTGCAAGGACTCAATACAATGCTTGCTGTCGGTTACTTGGTCCTGGCATTAACATACATTTAGCAGAAAATCAGCTTTTACGCGAAATTTTCCATCTTGGCAACAAAGTTTTACCGCTACCACCTTCTCAAAAGACAAGCAAATTGGAAAGGGTACGTTTTGTGTATTTATCTACAAAGTAATCTTATCTATAGTATTTGAATTTCCATTGGTATAAACCTTTCTAAAATTGTACTTATTTAACATTTAATTCGCCTTGTTTCATGTACGACTTTATACCCTTTTCAGACACTAATGAATGCTGCAGCATTTAAAGCACGTACTATTCAGAGAAACAAGAACAGAGATAAGCGGTCTGCAGCTATTGCAACATAAACTTTAAATTTTTTGCATTCGCATACACATTTACTAAGGAAGAGCAGTATGAATTTTTTTTTTAACTTATTACAATGAATTTTGACATCATTTCTGTCTGTTAATTATATTTAAATTGTAGATAATCGAACAATTGTTCACAAATTAATTATAATATTAAATGTCAAATTTGCCTGTATGTAAATTCTAATACATGTGACATTTTATCATTGATTGCAAAAAAATAACAATGTTCAACTAATGTATTTAGTTTGTTTGTAGACTGTATATACAATCTGAAAAGTGTATATACCTATAGGTTAATCAATAATTTCTTTTCCTAATACTTAAACAGTATCTGTGGTATCCTACTTGTTCTGTAAAGTGCTGTTTATAAATTCTATAAACAATAACTTTTTTGAAATTGTATCTTACAATGTGAATAGAAAAAATTACGGCATCTTGTCAACTATTGTTTAGGTGATATTTTAGTTTCATAGACACAATGTAAACAAAATACTTTCAAAACCTGTTTCATCAAATATTGATGCATATTATAGTATTGTTTTAGCTAACTCTTATACATTTCAGATAATATTAAAAAACTACATGAAATATTTATATGAATTGTATATAATACATAAGTTAGCCTAATTATGTAGATTCCTGTCTTGTTTAAGTATTGGCAGAAAATAAAGTAAATACTTTCAAGTAAACTGCACTAAATTTGATTTTATTATACCTCTAATATAATTTGTACGTAAAACAATCCAATAAGTTTTTTTACATAAAGCTAGTCAATAAATATAACTGACAACGATTACAACACCCTAGAATTTAGTTTAAATAAATATATACGTTTATAATAGTAAATGCTATCACGATCATTCAATGACACTTACACAATTTTCTTATAAAGATTCATATATTCGTATAAGAAACGCTTTAGTAATGACTAGCGACGTTTACAAGATTAATAGATAATCACTTATTTAGTGTTTTAACATATAGACAGTATATGTAAATTATCACAAAATTGATGTTAGTAATCATTTATATGTTCACAAATTAAAACAGTAATGTCAACAATTTCCTTTTGTTTACTTTTTGACATGCACATACACAGCCATAGTGTGCAAAGTAAAAGTATAATCCAAACAAAGAAAATATACCAGTTTTTCATGTATAATTTGCTATAAGTAACTATATATGCAAATTTAAGATTTGGTTTTTAAATTCTTTGTCAGAAAGCATATGCCATCGATAGCCTAGTGCTTTTGATACCTCCCTCTCTGTACTCTCATACGTGTTACTATTAATTTTTATCCATTGATAATGTTCCGGTGACCAATCTGTTATGCTGAGCCAACTTTTATCACATCTTTTCAATACTGCATTACGGCGTACATACAAACAACGTAAAGCTTTCGCCGTAGAAACAATCTCCAGGATTGTAGATGTTGATATTTTATCTCGTATCATCTATATCAAAATAAATACATGATACATTATTTTAAATTATGATATATATTTGAAAGAGTGAAATTCTGAACACAGTTAGTAAACTTCATAACACATATATCATACATGTGCCTATCGAAGAATAGTACTATAATTTAGTATGTAACACAAAATATTGGGAACAGAATGAAGACTACAGATACAACAAAGACATAGGTATTCTAATTCTTAGGCATTAGAGTAACATGTGTTATATGTAAACAACAGTTTAGTCACATGGCAACTTACATGTTAAGTGACAAAGACGCAATCATTAAACGCATGCCAGCACATCACGACAGACATAATTAGGCATCAAAATAGTATTTAGAAAAGCTCTCAAAGACGAGATTAAACGTTGATTCAAGTACAAATTGCTACCAGTGTATGAAGGTTTGGACACATATTGCAGAATTGTACAAGAGCTTCGTCCAATCTTTTTGCAAAATTCCTATGCAAATAATACCTAGTTATACCTCTGAAGGCATAAACTCGTATCGTTGAATCAAAAAATGTTCCATGTGCTAATATCGTGGACGAGCATATCTGTAGTGTTAAAAATGTTGGAGTATAACTGATACATATTGCTTTTTATTAACTCATATTGACTTACTTGAGTATTTGGATTATCTATAACTATACTATGACATGGTATCGCCCCATGCTCCAACAAATCCATAGGCAGAAGAATATCTGTGGGTTTATTACTTTCTATTTCAAAATGTACTTTCAAGTATGGATTGTTTAACCTCATCTTAACCCACGCAGCTCTTTTTGGCTGGAATAAAGGTTAAGGATATTCATAAATGATTCATTAAATACAATATTACCCGTTGTAGTAAAAAAGAAAATAAATGTAACATAACGTTACCAATCTTATGGTATTATCTTTTGGACTATAGCGATTCTGTAGAATATGTAAATGTTGCAATTTCGTGTAGCCAATCAAATCTATTACATCTTCATGAAGATTTTGCGGTCCGATGACTAAAACCTAGACAAAGATACGCCAAAGCAAGATTACGTGAGGCATATATTAATGAAGACATATTATTTGAAGCACAAACTACTTACGTTTAAATTAAGAAATACTCCCACATGTAAAAGTGGGCAACAGTATCTAGTAGTGTTTATTAATACTAATTTTGATAAAGTTTGCGTACAATTTGTACATATATCGTCCATTAAATGTAGGGCTTCTTTATTGTCCAACATTAAATCGATTAATTCCAAACATTTCAGGTTTCTTAAATTCTTCATCAACCTTTTCAGAGCTTCTAACAATTTTCCTCCTGTACCAAAAAGTCTAATGCGGTCAGGATCATCTCTATTTGCCATATTGCATGGAAAGGTAAACTTTAGTCTTCGAATATTTATACCAACGCCAGCTACGGACGTATTATCCGAACCTTGCCTTTCAGTATACCACGATATCATATTCATGAATTCATACAGGTTGTAAAAGTTTAGCATTGGTTCAAAGATGAGAGAACGAATGTTTTTACCAACTTTGTTTAAGCACGCCGACGTTCTCATATGATCCAAAACATATTGCCAACCGCTATAATAATTAAATTTCCCTCGTGTCAGGGTAGTGTCTTCCAATGTGAACGTGGACCAAACATTTTGCAGTTTAAAAGCTCTGTACCATGATCGACACACAAGCGAAGCATAATAACGTTCGCGCACAGTTAAGTAAGAAAATATTTCCTCTAAGAGTATGTCTGGTATTTGATGCCAGCAGCTATAAGCTTTCAATTGTTTTTCATCCTCCGTATCTTCTTCGAGATCTATATACAATGCTGTGAAAAAATGAACGGTCACTATTAACATATACGGAATACTTTTTAAAAAATATAGATTTCTTTTGTACACTTCAATACATTTGCTCAAAATACAAAAATCATCATTAGGTAGTTTAGACATGTCATTAGACATATATATATTTTATTAGACATATACTTGTATGTACGCTGCTTAAATATGTTCTTTATCACAACACAATTCTACTATTTTGGCACGTACGTTTGAGTACATGCGAAGTTCACCAGAATATGCATCAATTACGTCAAAAACATAATTTTAGATTATTTGAGGCTACAAAGGAATAGTATTTGTTTATATGATGACTGCAAATCTAACCAATCACAATTATGTTTATATGTATATGCTACATGATCTATAACCTGAAAATTTCGATACGTACCTTTATCCGCTTCGTCAAATTTCCAGCAACCTTTATTCATTATTGATATCAAATGTTGTCGGATGTTGCATTAGACCGACCGGGTGTGCAAGATAAAGTATTTATATGCGATATTTCTAAAAATATACTGAAATAGGAAGGGGCACCACAGCTGACTACACATCTCCATTGTGAAATTGATGAATGCGAAATTTTGAATATAAATTTGCGCAAATGCGCGCTTTCCTTCTCAATAAATAAATATTAAATATTTTCGAGCAAGCTTCTTTACTAGATTGACTTAGAGCGAAAAAAGATCAACGGATTTTTATAGTTTTAATACAACTTTGACATTGTCGGTTTTTGAACGGAGTTGCCGAAAAAAATTTGTGCGTAGATCCTGAAAAGTACAGTGTAACATTTTACCAAAATTAATTAGCGCTTTATAGAAATTACAAAGTCAGTAACCTTGAGATGTTGTTCTACGCGACAAAGTGTTTATAATTTCGTTGACGAAGGTACAGGGACGAAATAGTTTTGAGATACTTTAAAGTAATTTATCTTTATACAAAACTATCGTTCGTAATTACGCTAGTTCTTATTTTGAGCGCCCATTTTTTTATAGATGGCAGTGCAGTCATGAGTCATGAATGAACTGGGCGTGTTTGCATTTTGTGTACAGTAGAAAAAAGTTTTATAAATATTCTTGTTAAACAATTAAAACTCTGTTCTACTACTGTATTATTGCTACTCCATTCTTTCTCGTATAGTTGGACGGTGGGATGAAGCGTTCTTCGTCGATAATATTTTTCGTAACATGCCTCTCATTATTAGGGTATGGTAAGTACATTGATGAAATTATAATCAGATCAAACGCCTATGAACTTTTACATTTGTAAATATGAACAATGTACGCGTCGCTAATGCGTTCCTTAATATTATTTACAGTTACGGTATCCGCGCAGGAGGTCAATTCTTGCCAAATCCCATTGGTAATCAGAGGATCTTGGTTTTCTTGGGAGAATGGTCGTAATACTCTGACGGAGATAAATGCTGATAGCATGTCTGACCGTGGTGTTTGTATGAATATGTTGGACGAATATCACGTCAATTATACATTTGTGTTCAGAAAAGATAATTGTTATCACTGCGTAAAGTTGATTGTCCGCACAGTAAACGTTTTAGAGAAACTAGAAGGTGAATAAGCCGAATGATATAAGATGATTAAGGATGGATAAAGTACAATTTGTTTTTACTTTATTTTAGGTAGCTGCGTAAACTTGCCTATTGGTATACAGCCAACGATTGAGAATGTATGCGCAGGATTACGCCCGGATCAACAATTGATCACACTGTTTTCTGAGAATTATGTACCTGTAAATTGTAGATCATCCTTAGAAGGAGTCTGGCAATTTACTTATCAGGTAACTGGTCTTAAATTATGTACGACGAATAGAATAATGTGGATTTGTTGATTTATGTTCTGTTATTTTATTACAGAATCGGTTCAGATTCACAGGAGAGTGTAACCATCCAGACGCACAGATCAGGTCTTGTCAAACTGCAGGAACACAATTTTTGATAACTAATCAAAAATTTAATATCACTTATAAACAGTGTGCCGGAATGAAAGGCACTTTTGATGGATGTAAGTAGATTTTGCTTATGAACGTCATTAAATGAAACTATTTTTCTTTCATCTTCGAACAATTTTAAAGTGTTTGTTTGGTTTTAGTGGTCGAGTACAGCTGCTTGGGAGATTGGTTCGTGGACAAAAATCACTTTTTTGCAGTAGCAAACACAAAAGAATCTCGAAAGGATGAAAAATATAGATGTTTCTTGAAGAATCGCGATGATGATTTGTACATAGGAGTATCTATTACTGCGGAATGTAATACTTTGAAGACTGTCGAACGAAGCCCCGAACGCTTAAGGGTAACACCTGTTAAGGCGGAAGTAGTCGAACCATTGTGTCGATTGTCTCCGGAAATGGCTGGTCATTGGATTAATACAGCTAACATCGATGCAGACATTTTTATCAATGAAACGCATATAATCGAAACGTGGTACCCGGATGAAGGTCGTTACCGACGAACAATTTATGTTTGTCACGAACAGAGGGATACAAGAGTAATGATGGCTCGATTAACAGTTGACGGATGGTGTGTACAATAATGTTTTAAGTTACTAAAGGAATTTTAAATATCACCCACATAATTGTGAATCTGTATTTCAGCCAAAAAGACTACGTTTGTTTTGATTTTGTGCGACGACATCATAATATTATCAGATATCGACGTGGTATAGCTGTTATTAAAGACGATTTTCATACGGTCTGCTCGTGGGTTCAATTTTCTAATAAGGAAGCTTGGAAATATGACTTATTCTTAGGTGAATAAACTGAAATGTTTGTAGGAAATCACAATGTATTATGTCATACTAATTATTCATGTCTGTTCAGCGAGAACACCAGAGCCAGTTCGCTGCCCAATTGCAGGGAAATATAACTTTACTCAAAAAGGAGATGTTCTCTTTGAAACAAGAATTTTGGGTGGAGTTACTTTGTCGCCACGACCCAATCTTTATTGCAAAGAAAATATTTCAGATATATCGATATGCGACACCGATCAGAAAGAAATTGCTATCGATGAAACATATTGTTTATCCGTCGATCATCTTGGACGTCCAGTTGATATTTATAGTGAGACCAAGTTTTTATCATACATAGTAAAAATGAAATGTGATAAGTAAATTTAAACTATTATGTATTTTCAGGTGAACCTGATTATAAAATGAAATGTATCGGGTATTGGAAAGAAAATTTAAAATCCTATTTAATAACATACGATGACTTGGATCCTTTTAGTAAATATCGTTGTTGGGTGTATCAAAGAGCAGATTTGAACAGAGTTCTTATATCGCAAGCTATCGGAGCATTCTGTGATTTAAATCAAGATGTTACAAGTAGCAATTATACGGAGGGTGCAGCAGTGGCCTTAGAATTACAGGTATAAATTTTTATCTATCAAAAGTGTTGCAAAATACGTATGCACAACTAAATATCTAAATATCCCATCCTGTGCTTAATTGTAGGAATATGAACGAGAACGAGACCAGTGTCCTATGCACTTTGACGATGGTAGCAATCCATGGGTTCAAAGTGAAAACTTTAATAAGATATTCAATTTCGGATATGGAAGCGGATCTACGAATGTTGCGACATCTGTATTACTTGTCTCTCTTCTCATTTTTGTTATTTAACAAAATTTATATGAAGATCCTTAGCACCTACTAATTTTTATATTAGCTTACTATGGAGTGAAATGCCGAATGGAGTCATCATATCAATGATCGATAAAGTATCGCGTATGAATGTTAATGAATGAGATTTACGAATTTGAGTTATGCCGTGAAACTATATAGTTTCATTAATATAGTTATAATAATTCCGTCCATCGTACATATTCCGTCCAGTCGTATAATAAGAAATATATATGAATTTAAGGATAACAATCTAAAAGGCAGATTTATTTAAACATCAATACAATATTTTATACATCATTTTGTAAAATACGCGTCGACGCATTTCTTTGAAAGTTTTATCAAAATATGCGTTACCATCGCCTTAAAGTCTACATTCGACGAACAAAGTTTGATATTAGAATGTATAAATATGTAAGCTGAGATTTTTTTTGTATTGTATTTTGTAACACAGGATAAAGTATAATTTCTTTGTAAGACTTATTATGATACACGCATGAAATATGTTTATTGTATAGACTTTTTACTCGGACATTACGTTTCTTGCTCCATCTTGCATTATAAATAAGTAAGTTTTTTATATACACGAACAATTTAAATTACATATATGCAAGAAACTTAAGACGTAATATGTTTGATAGAACATAATAATCTTCTGCACATTTGTCAACGGAAACGTTAATTCCACCAAAGTTTCATTTTGTCCAACTAACTTTAGGAATATCAAAGTGTTCTGTGAGACTGTCCAAATGTCTATTAAACTCTTCTACTCTCTGTTTATGCGTCATTGAAGCTTTCTGTTTGATCCTCTCCGTTTGCTGCAACATTAATTTCAGATTTGACGTATCATTCTTTCGTTCGACACATTTACACAAAAACAAATTTATTACCATTTTCTCTTGCATCTTCTGAAACGCCAACTCAGCTTGTGTACGTTTTATTTCTTTCACTTGGGGTTTCTCCTCTTCGATGATCTTGCTTACTTCGACAAGCTTCTTCTTCTTACGTTCCTTATGTTTTTTTCTAAGAATAAAAAATCGTTCGCGTAAAATTAACCAGCAAGTACCGTTTAAATACCTATAGAATAAAGGACAGAAACATTTGCCACTTGGACGAATACAGAGAAAACACAGAAGTGAATAGTAGCATAAATAAACATAACCTAACAATGTCTTACTTCTTGCTTATGGCCTCGTCATTTTTTAATTGTAAGGGTCCTTTTGCAGCATGAGAATATGGATCTTCCTCGTTAGTGGCAGGCATATTAAACAAATGTAACTACGATGTTTAATATAGCTGATTGTAATCAATTTTCCACTGTACGTCACAAATTCAATTGTATTTTAGTTGATTTTAGTTAAGGGGAATGCTACCAGCAGCTGGCGCTGACAGACGAAGCCCCCACTCCAAACATCTCTCTTTTACTTCTTCTCCAGTGGCTATCTACGTGAGAAGAATTCATGACCTTCATGACTGTCGTGACTATCACAATTCCAATTGTGTAATGGGGTATAACGTAAGAGGGGTCCAAACATTTATGTAATACTACATATATGTATTACATATATGCATATATATAATACTCTTATATTGCTAGCCACGTATATTTCCTATAAGCGGGAGCAGCGCCGAGAAAGTGAGACAACATTCCATATATGTAATACTACTATATTGCTAGCAGAGAGAGAAGTCCTGTCCCAACACCACGGTGCGGGAATATATTTCCCTCTCTTTCTAAGTGTACTTTGAATGTTATGCGCATGCGTAGCAGCTCCATAGAACGCACGCATGCGCAGTTGCGCCGAAAGTACAGAGAGAGCGCATAGTATACTATGGTGAGAATGAGAGGTTGATATATGCTGCAGCGTGGTGTTTGCGTCGCCTTTTCAGTCCATTAGCAATATAGTAGTATTACATATATGGTAAAAGGGCTCCATATATAAGGGTAAAAGTTTTGGACCCATATATGTAATACATATATGTATGTAGTATTACATGTATATGGGTCCAAAACTTTTCTGGCAACGCTGGTCAACACCCAAGATCTCACTACTTGACCGACTATCGTTTCAAATTAGTTCTTGATCTTTCCACTCAGTATGGACAGAGGTCGTTACGTTTCCATTATAAATTTTCATTGCATCGGTCATTCAGTTTCCGGCCACGAACACCCGTCAAACGTCAAGTTTATCCTGGTTTATCCTATGATCTTGCCATACAAACGATTTACATCACGTTTAAATGTATGTAGATACAGCTGGCGCCTCTGTCGCAAATTACTCTTTTGTTACTATAGTTTGTATCGTTCGTACACCTGTGTCTTTTTGTTCTCGTAGACAAAAAGAAATCTAACGTAAAATCTGCGCGCGTGATGCCTTTTGTACTTAAAATTAGTAATAAAGAGAAATTATTGAAACCATGATCGTCGATAGATCTTGCGCTCGTGTTAATCAAATCGATACTTTCTGGGCATAAAGTAGTCTTATTTTGTACATGTAGCTTCTATCTTATAGCGCTCGTAAAATCAATCCGCACAATATTTACCATTCGATAGGTAATTCGAAAAATTGAAAATATATATTTCACTTCTTTCGTTCACCTATGTAATAACAGGTTCGAAAGGTAACCTTAGAAAGAAGTGCAAATTGTGTCATGGATACAGTGCCGATGGTTTGTTGTCGAAGTTTCGCTTTTTATCGATAAACGTGACAATACATACTCTCTCAATAGTTGTACCGTAGTTGGAAAGACACCTGTGCTTAATATGATAGGGAAGAATGAACAAGCAGATGACAATGACAACGACAATAATTCGGTGGAGATTGAGTTAATAGCGAATAAACGAAAGATTTTAGAATCCAACTCTGCTCAGGTACACTTCGAGCAATTCGTGATATTATATGCAATTAAGTTATGTTATTTTCTCAATCGTAAGAATAATTGAAATTTTACTTCAGATTCAACAGGAAATCCAAAATTGTTTTACGCAGCTTGCAGAAGCATTGAAATGTAGAGAGCGCCAATTATTACGGCAAGCACAGGCTATACACACGCAGCAGCTTTCATTGATACAATCTAGTTTAGAATTACTTCCTCCGGTGACTGTAAATTTTAATGAAAAGGAGAGCCTCGAGGACCACATACAACATTTTGGGAAAATTGAATTATCCGGTACAAATTGTATAACGGTGAAAGACATCGAGCCGTATAAAGTAGCGTATTATCAAGAAGCCGACAAGGATCATATTAGCTTTGATAAGTCGATAAAGCACGAAAATGATTTGATCTTTGATACGGTCGACCAAAGAAATGTGGACGTTATCAAGTTAAATGAGCATGGAAAATGCGGCAAATTGGGTACCAATTGCAAGAACGATATCATTTCTGCTATTAATTCAACTCTTTGTAATAGTATGTGTTTTACCAAAGCTGCATCCAAAGTCGGTGATCCGCCCGATCAGTTAAAGAATTGTAACATTTTACCGTCGTGCTCTCCATCGTTATTGGTTAGGCAGAAGCTCGATTTGACATATGTCCCGAGAGACATTGATCATGAGATTGATGCAAAGTGCTCAACCAATTTACAAGGAAACATTACAAATAGTTTATTTGCAAGCGCCAATGACATTAATATGCATAATGATCAAAGTAACAAAAGTTTAAATACATTTGTCGAACAAATGATACATAAGAAAGAAAATTTCTTTAGTCAAGAAACAGTTGTGGATACCTATGAACATCCAAAACAAGTTCAACAGTGGTTACAGCAGATACTCGTTGAAACAGAGATAGAGCCAATAATTCACGAAGTAGGACAATTTTCCGAAATATCTAAGGCACAAAATTGTAATGATTTTCAATTAGAAACTTGAAGTGCGTGAACGTATAGCTTTACAAAAACTAACGTGCTAATTTATACTTAATTTTTAACTCTGTTTATAATTATCGAAAAATTACCTTGTCCTAAGTGGGGCCAAAGTTTCCATAATAATGGAAAACAAACTAAAAAGTCTGATTTATAATTATAATTACAGAGGATACATCATCTAATTTATTTGATTTTTTATATGAATGGTGTGTAACAAGAGAGTATAACATACAGTTACGGAGCTAATTTCTTTGTTGATTAATAACAGATTTATCTCTCCGACTTTATTTGACATCATTTGTTTTGCAGAAATAGCAGCAATTTAATAGTTTTTCCTTTTTATATAATGTTTTTAAGTATTTAAATTCAATTTTATACTACTAATAATCTTGCATTGCATAATGTCTCTTACAGTGTATAAATATGAATGTACAATGATTGCAAGGAAGTAGTGAGAAAAACGCTACAGTGCAGGATTTGAATAGAAGCTGTGAAAACATATTGAAAAATCTGTACAGCTAATAATTTCATGTATTCAAAAATGTATACGGTGCACAAAAAAATATACAAATCATTTTACATGTGTTATATAAGATGGTAATATATTATCAAGAATGTTGCATTACATTATTGTTATAATATTACTGCATACTTTTCGTTCCTCACAATAATCTTTGATATTTTTACATACTGAAGGATGTGCATAAATTGTCTCAAATTAAATATTGCTTACTGTCTTGTAAGACATGGTTGAAAGACACAGTGGGCAACCGAAAGGATTTGAAAGATTATTGGAACATTGGATTAAATGTACTAAGTTCAATCATATGTTTATATCGAATCATAAGTAATTTGTTTCCAGCTTTTATTAAAACACTAGGTTACCTTGTATTTGTCGATAATGTAAGCCTTATCGAGATAATGAAAATGCACATATGTGTAGATTGATGTAATATATGTATCAATGTATTTACTAATTAAAAGTAACGCACAATTCAAGTGAGCAAAACGAAAATAAATTCAAATGCACATATATGATGAGAAAAGGAATAATACAGTTATAATGAGTCAGGTAAACTAATAGATATTTCAATACTGCTTGCATAATTCTTTATCAACATTCTAGGAAGTAAATAATTGGTATGCAAATTGATGTTGACAAAGTGCACATGTCAAAATTTGTCTACATTTGTACATTTTGAATGCATTGTATAATTCTGTTAAAAATAAGAGTACATAACTCTGTTACAGCTAGAGCTTCTATTATAAACAAAATTCATGAATAATAACAGTTACTTTTTTTTGACTGAGGAATAGCTCTAGATAGCTAGAATGATTCAGCTCTTGTAAGATAAACAATTTTAAAAGTTTGTATTTATAGCATTTACTTTTAATACTCCTAAGATCGATATCCAATTTTTGAAAAAATTATGCAAGATCATCTCGGTACTTATAAATACAGTTGATTGCTTGACAATTAAACTGAAAAAGTGATTAATTTTATATTTCAATTATACTTAATTAAATTTAGTATTAATATAAATCTATTCTCGATAGGTGGAACAGTCAATGTGATAATATACATAATTGTAAAGTAATATAATATTTAAAATACAGTTTTTCCAAAAAGTGTATAACTATTAAAAATAATAATGGAGCCACTAACACTTTTTAGTTAATGTTAACATCTGCGACATTAAATTATTATTCATCATTTAATTATTTTAAACTCATAATATTGCAGTCATACTTAATTGTCCATGGACCCACGAGTTACATTTTAAATGATCTATGTATAAAAAAAACTTGTATACTGTTTGATACTGTGACTACTCTTAAATAAAGGATTCATATTGCATAATACTATTAACATTTGATTTGTGTAAAATAATATTATTCATGACAGGTATTCAATATTATTCAATAAAGTATTGTCTTTTCTTAACAAGCTCAACTCTTGTTATTAGATAAAGATTATATATTAAGAAATAGGTGTTTAATTTATACAGGAGTGTTTAAACTAATTGGAGATTCAGAAGGCTGAGCCAAGTACATATGTTAGAGCAATTGTAATAAGGAAACCAATTATAATGTACAATTGAGATTCGTGTTATGATCAGAATTTTAATTGAACTCTGATTAAGAATTAAGTATGCTAAACTAAGACATATACCGCTGCACATTGTACTAATTTACTACTAAATGTGAGAAATTTTCAAAAAAATTGGAAAAATTTATAAAAATGCAGATATGTGAATTTACTACAGTGTGTAACTTCAGATGTTTACGTGTTTTCTTTGGACTTACTTTGGAATTGCTTTATATGAAGGAGATTTGTTATAATTTACGATGAAGATATTTCTTTCCTTATCTAACCATATTTTTTGGATTTAGAACCTGTATAATAACTGATTTGTAACAAAATATTTATACTATTGATTCAAACAGTTTACCGACAAATCTTTATACTAATGGTATAAATAACATCTGTAAGTATCCTTTTTCGTTTTTTGCTGGTAAACCACTTAATTATACTTTTAAACAAGACAAAAGCTTTACTATAAAAAATAATTTACTTTTACAAGCTTTTGAGTTGTCCATTCACATTCTGTACTATACAATTACGTTGTGTGATGGCGTTGATATTATATTATTTCAATACTCATGACACTATAGTAATGAAAGAAGTATCATGACATAAAAAGTTATACGATTAAAATACTTTTGTTTACGAAAGCTTACAGTAAATACTCTGATCAATTCCTTCTAAGTAATACATGAAAAACAGTGTATTTAAAGTCTTTGTCATCGATAAATAATCTTTAGTAATTTTTTACATTTCTCTTTCCACTTTGTAATGTCTTGGAGATTCTAACAGTAACAGAAGTCTTAGTTAGATAAAAAATAGTCGAGTTTATTTGTACTGAACATATATAAGCATCTTTTACTATTTCATTTGACAATTCTTTCTGAACCAAGATGATGCATATTGCTTGTAAGAGTTGAATGAAAAAGCAACAAACATTCTTGACCAGTGCATTACAATTATTTATTGCTAATGTATCCAAGATGAGTGACTATTCTCGACTATTTTAATACAGTGCATAAAATTAAGTGAACTAAATCTCCATTGTAGTGAAGCTCGTGAAGGTTCATCAGTGTGTGTATGCATATATGCATATTACATCTGTAAATATTTATATATCGCATATGCATGTTTATACATGTGCATTAATTTATACATGTATACACCTGTATATGTATTGGCCTGAGTAAAAGTTAATATTTTGATTTTGATAGAAATTTTAACTACCTTGTACAGGAACTGATTGGTTAATTGAGCTTCTAAAACTAAAACACAACTTGGGTCATAATGGAAGTAATAGATTGTGAAAAAATCTTACAGCTGTTACGAATGAATATTGTACATTGTTAATCCATCATTTAAGCGATACTTGATAGAAGATCCAATCTTCAAAGAATGATGGTACAAAAGCTCGATCCTTAGTAAATGTAATAGGTACACACAGTTGTGATAACACCTCTTCATACATTTTGAGGGACTCTGGACAAGAAGCTCCGTTACCCTGCACATATTGTATCAACATTTTTAAATTACTCACCAATAGAATGCATTATTATGGAAACAATTATTATTTCTATAACTATGTACTAACATGAGTCATATATTTTCCCGTTGGTTTGAGAACTTTTACGGATGAGTTCAGAATTAATCTGATAAAATCCCACGCATCTCCATGAGGAGTAGTACTGATGGGTATGTCTGTTAAATCGCCGAAAACATAATCGAATTGGCGACCTTCTTCAATCATGTGTGCTAATGCTTTAACACAATCACCCACTATAATCTGTAATATTTAAGTTCATATCAAAGGTAGTTTCGTTAAAGATACGTACAAAATAAATTTTTGAAGGACTATTATGCAAAGACATTAATTTTACCTCATAATTATCTCCTTTCCTTTGATCTAAGCAGTCACCGCATATGCTTCTCATATGTTGGCTGCACGCTTTCATTACAATATCATCAATCTAAAATTTATGTTAAGTTGTCTTTAATATATAATGATGTTATGTACTTAAATATTGCGCATGTCATTATTTCCTGCAGGAAATAGATCGTATACAGTATAAGAATTGTCAAACTGGTTTCGTTTACTTCAAGCATTGTGATATATTTTGGCTTCTCCTTGAGCAATTCCCAAAGTAGACCACCATCACCTCCACCCAAGATGACAATTTCTTTTCCGGTATAACTTTCCTTTCCACGTTGCATCAGTGTCTCTGTATATATCAAATCAGCCTCTGACATATCTGTAAGTATCATAAATATTGTCATTATAGAATACCTTCGAAGTTTTTAATAGAACATGTAACCACGTGTTGTTCTTACTTTGTAATTCATCAAGTACTAAAAGATTACCAAGTGATTTAGAATGTACAATTTGTACTTTTTGGTATGGCGATCTTGCTTCAAATACCAGCTTATCTATGTCGTACTCGAGCAGCCTCTCATCTTTAAAAATTATAATTATGTTCATAAATAAACATAATTTGAAAAAACTATTAAAAATAACGTTTTATGACACATAAGATTGTACCATCAGGCATGCTATAATTGTATGGCATTAAACATTCAATCGAAAATAAGTATACAGCAAGGCAAAGCTGGAATAAGTTTAATAGAACATAGTTATTATAATTACATGTTTAACGTGAGAATCATATATACATGATATTACTTAAATTAATTTTAACTATTAAGGGAATATTAAATAAATTGCTTCGCCATGCAGGTAAAATACAAGCATTATTATTAAGTTTAGTCTAAGAGAATACAATAAAATAATGAACACATTATTATCTAGTTTAAAAATCAACCAAATAAACCTTAACTCTTATGCGCATACATGGCAGCAACTTAATCTGTATACCATCCATCATCCCCGAGGATCTAGTAGAGCGTTAAAAGCTATTAATTTAATGTTCAGAATATAATTTTTGATTAATTCATATTAAATGATTTTTGGTTACATCCTGCTGTATCATTAATGTAATCTTTGCCAGAAAAGTTAAAAGAACGTTTGCTTGGTTTTAAGGTCGAATTATAAGAAACAATTATTTATATACCATTATATCCATACGAAATGACACAATGTCTTGACTGCCTGTGTTTCTTAACTTCATTTATGCACCAAACTTACAAATAATTAAATTACAGTAACTAAAAATCTTATAATTTGGTTCTGCTATACAATGTAAATACGAATGATTTTAATAACCATCGTCGAATCATCGATGTACTTGTATGCTTACTTGGAGTAACCATGATATAAAAGTTTAATTAAAGTCATTCATCAAAAATTAAATTATATGAACGCTGTGCTTAATTAAAGGGGCTTTTCATACATCAGTATTAATCACTGACACAGAAGTATTTTCCTGAAATATTATGGGTTGAACCGTAAACATAATTATAAATAAAACTCACCGGCGGTAGGAAAGTATCTCTCAAAAGGTCCACCGCGTTTAATGGGAGTAAGCGTGTGTGATCGCGTAGCGGTTGCCGCTGCCTGCAACGCCGTCTCCAATTCTCTGGCCAACTACCAAGGCCATCAAGCGAACCAATCAATAAACAGAACAAAGGCACTATCTTGTTAAACGAATTGCTACATCCCTGTAGAGAAGCTAAAAAGTATCAAGATTTGGATCTCGACATTGAGAAGTTTAGCCACCTTCTTGTCAAATCAAATAATAAGTAATAAGCAGTAACATACATACTCTAGCAAGAATTTAAAATGGGTTGCTAAGAATGAACTCAATATGAATTTAGTCGAGCATACCAGATTTCCAATAATTCATAAAAATACGTGTTCCAGCATATATACTCGGTAATATGTATAGCGTGAATTTTCTATATTTGAATTATGTGCTAAGTATATATAGCGAAATGAAAATGTGCTGGGGTGTCTAAGTCGGCATTCCTGGCAAGCGGCCTACCCTAAATATCTATTAGTAAGCGATTAAAATTCTAGGGTAATGATCCATGATAATCTATAAGTATAAAAGGGAGGTTAAAACAGTAAACGAGGAACAAGTTTGATTAAGGGAAAGCAGTTTCTACCTGATAGCGTCAGATAGAGGTCATATATAGTTCCTCGTCTTACAGGTGGTAAACGTTTGCTGCGCTGGCTGTTCAAAGCCATCGCAATATCAGCTTCCAAGTATCGCCACTGCTACAACGTCCTGTCAGTTATACTATGTTTTCCTTCTCCTTTACATTAAAGTATCTACTTACTACTATTAGCGACAGAGTAGCGTGCAAGAAAAATAGATTTACCCTGACAATTTTTCTTTCTTCCCAAGCATGAACAAGCTACTATTCCCATAATACAATACCTCTCCAGTGAACTTGTATGTTTTTTAAGCATGCCACACGATAGCTAGTTATTATGTTTCTTATCAACTAAGCTAAACAATAAGAGTCTCGACACTCGAATGCTATCATGCAAAAGTGCTTGTATTACTCTTTCCAAATTTAATGTTGTTTCTGTCTGTTCCGATATAATTTATAATGGTATGGCTGCGTACACAAACTACTTATGTTCGTGGTATTGTTTCGGTCGATAGATAAAAAGTATATTTGTAAGAAGCATTATCTTTACGTTCAGTTCGCTTGGATTTTCATCATTTACTTGTCCGATGAATATGTCTTATAATGTTTATAATTTATTAATACCATTTCCGATGCAATTAAAAATTAATCTTTAAGCTAACAAATGTAGATAAATTAAAAGTACAACATATAACAAAAAGTGTAACTAATAAGGAAAATAGATATTTCCCGTACGTATCTCTCTCAAATAGTAGATGAAGTTATACAGATACGCTATTTACCTCAAATGTGAGTAATGCCTCTTCGTCATCCTGTTTATAATATTCAACGTTTAAAGTCACCAGGCCCTCTGTGTATCCTCTCACAGTAATTAGACTACCTCTAGGGCCAGTGTATAAAATCAGTAAGCTACCGTCAATGTTTGACTCTGTTAGAGGCTTCAGGCCTACAAAATGTCCTGCTAAAACTGTAGCGATGGTTGACTTTAAATTCGAACGTTTTTCCAGATCTGCTATGACATTAGCAGATACAGTAAAGTCAAGAAGAACTGTGTGGGCAACCATTATAGAGCAATCTGCAAAGTGTTCATACATACGTATATATAATGTTTCTATATTAAATGCAAATACAACGTGTACGCATGACGGATATTTTGTAATCAACTTTCTTTTCATAGTGCGTCTTATTGATTTATTGTGTATCAAATTTCACGTACAACTGTACAATTACGCAAAATATAAACTCTTCAGGTCTACCTACTCTACACTTATCTACTCTGTTGAAGAAATATCAGTAAATGTGAATATTGGTAGTGTTCAAGAGTCATTTTAGGTCATACGAATTGCTTAAAAATCATATTTCATGGAAATATACGGGACATTCTCGATCAATTATAAAAACATTATATAATTACTTTAATAACAGGGCATCGGCAACTGCAGAATTCACAGTATTATTTCGTATTGTTTTAAAGAGATTCCTTTTTTTCAGGACGTTCTCCAATTTTAACAGCAATTGAATTTCAGCTCTGCTCCTGTTAATTACTTGATAAGTGGATATTCTATATACCAAACACTCAACAACACTATTAATTAGAAGTATGAAATGCCTTGCGCTCTGAAATAAAAATTCTATGCACCGCTATATGTGCCGGACAGACTAGGGAATACTGTTACCACATTTATAAACTAAAAATCCCCACGTGTTAGTGGACAAGTGTCACCACTCTCATTATCGAGGACAGCCTGCGAAGAAAGTCCGCTTTTATGAATCTAGAGAAATCAGCTAGGAGAATACAGTGGGTGCGGAGATAATGGTAGTGTTCTGTTTGATCATTCGAATTTCTTTACGCTTATGCTATTTTACCCAATGAGGTAATATCCCAAGGTAATATATCAAAAGGTTCAGTGCGATATATGTATGTATATTATCGCATAATAATGACAGAACTAGGAGAACTCTAGCAGTAGCTGCGAATATTTTGCATTTTAATAAATCATTTCGATAAATCATTTTCTTAGTCGTATATTTGAATTGTTTTCACTTTCTCGTTTACTAACCATCGAAGATAAATTGAATTCAAAGCAAAGCCTGTAATTTTCCATAAGTAGTAGCAGGTTGGTAGAGTAGTCCCCGCTTACAAGTAGAATATGGCTCCAATGGTCGAACAGGATTCTGTAAACATGTCCAGAACCGAATGAAAGCACCCGCTTTCTCGAGTTTTTTGAATCCTTCGCGTTTCTATCTAATATACATTAATCTACGAAAGCGATGGTAGGCAGAGAAATACACGTAGCACGTCGTATATATACTTTTGCCTCTTTTATTTCCATATGTTTTCGTTGTGTTATGCTTACGAGATAGATTATACAATGGGACAATCTACAAGTTAGTTTTGATAAAAAAAAAAAAAAAAAAAAAAGAAGAAGAAGGGGAAAAAAAGGAAAAGAAAAGAGGAAAAGAAGAGAGAATTAATGTTGGGAGTAGAGGGAGCTCGCCTCGTCCTGTTATCGTCCGGGACAGGACGACAGGATACTCGAGACAGTGTTGTGAGAGAAGTGTTACATCTGGGTTAATGTATAGCAATATAAGGTTCGTGAAATGTACAAAGCAGAAATTGCACGATCGCGTCCAGTAGACGCTCGTGTCCGCCCATCTCGTCTACTATTCTAATCTCTTAGACCACTAAAAGACTAATCGGTTTACCTCTAACGGTTAATATTGATTTCCCACGCTAATCAAGCGAACGGTACGTACCGCCGTTCGCCCCTAAGAGAATGGATTATCGAGGCGATCCCTTTCTTTCCTTATCCTTCTTTAAGTACTACTACAATGGGTTTTGGCACTTATTAGATTTATGATTGCACTAATTGTGAAAACGTGGATATCGTCACCGCGCTCCAATGAGAGAGAGAGGACGCACGCTCTCTACTGTGCGATGTTAATCAATCAACGACTCCGAGAGGACCTTGTGAAATTACTCGGTTACGACCTTTATCGGCTTCACGCATCTCCTCGCCCTTTTTTTTGTTCGTTCGCAGCTGGACAGTAAATTTCGTTACATCGTGCAAAATGCGAGTTACACTGATGAACAAGGTTCTTGCCTATGAAAGGACTTTTGCTAATTTGCAAAAAATTGTAGAAATTCACTTATTGTCTGGTGGAATTTTAGATACAA
Organism: Tiphia femorata; assembly: GCA_944319695.1. Lineage (NCBI taxonomy): Eukaryota > Metazoa > Arthropoda > Insecta > Hymenoptera > Tiphiidae > Tiphia > Tiphia femorata. The sequence continues at coordinate 7,479,930 of OX090896.1, read as the reverse complement.
TTTAACTTCGCGTATAGCGAGTATTTGCTAGCGCATTGATCCATTAAAAAAATTATAACTTTGTCAATTTTTGAGATTTTAAGTTTACGTTGGGTTTTAAATGCTTCTAAGATCTTCAGCTATATGGAGAAATACTAAAAAATTGAAAAACAAGATTTTTACAGCGGGGTTGCTTCTTAATGAAGAGAATACAGTCAAATCTTATTATTTGAATCCAAAAGAACCTCGAGCTAACTCGAAATTGGGATTAGTCTTAAAATACACGTATATAGATACTTTTTCAAAATTAGCAAAAGTCATTTCACGAGGAGAAAAAAAGTCTTAATTTGCTGCCCACTGTTATCGAATACCTCGATCATTACGATTCTTAGATAATTAATTCGCTTGTCTGGCAGTATAATGTTGTTTCTAATACGTTAGATTAATTTTCGTACGGATAGAGGGGACGGAGATATAATCGTGAGTGTAGAATTTCGTCGACAGAGAGCAATCGTCGAAGTCCTCGTAACTCTCTTGCTATAACGGAGTAATCATTAGAACTGGCGGGTTAATGGTTTTTACAAATTGTCAGCGTCTCCACTACGACGAGGAAAACTTCTTCTCGATGGGGAAGAGGCGTTTTGACGAAGCGCTTTAACTCGAGGAAAGCGACGCAAAACTGTGTTGCCGCGAAGACGCCGACGCGCTCGTTCACCTTACTTATTAGTGCACGAGCTACAATCGAATATAATTATGAAATTTCTATCGATCGATAATCACACCTTCAATCGATCCTCCGCAATTGCCGTGGACATTACGTGCTACTGTAAATTCGTAATTGCGCGCGAGATGATAAATTGAAATTTCTAATCTCCTAACGTGTTATCCCTACTTGCGCGTCGCCGTCGAATTCATTATTAAAAAATAATCGACGTACCGTCCGATCGCACGGCACGACTCACAATATCGTTCATTTTGGTAAACCTTCCGCGCTCTGGAGCCGAGTCGAATCGTAGTAGCGTAAGGCCTCGTCATTACGTATTTTCTCAGTGTTATATCGAACTTTGGACTTCAATCGTGATCCTTCATTACCGTGGAAAAGAAAATGCCCTTGGGCCGTGACAGTGTTACACCCGATTGTCGGATTGGACAAAGTGAGAAATCAATTGAAAAACGCGATTTCAATTGTCAGCTTCGAAAGAAGACGGTCTCGAAGCCGATCGGCGAAAGTAAAAACCGCACGTGAACGCGCACGATGAAACGTGGCCGACGGATACGTTCATTTTGGTCGTTTAACGAGGAAAAGCAAGTGCGGTTGTGTAATGTAAAATACGGATACGCCCGAGAGTCCCTTGTCGCCGACAAGCTGCGTAAAATGTTAATCGTTAACGAAAGTGGGGTTTCATATATCTCTATTCGCCGAAGCGGACGTTATCTACGCTACCGGACACTATATTACAGGCACCTAACAGTCGTCTAAGGAATACTTTTCCCGCTGGGATGGCTGCCACTTATTTATACATTACTGTCGAACGTTAAGCTGCGTCCGCACCGGCGGCACTACGGTTGGTAACATTAATGTCTAGAATAACGTTCAGTGATGAGGGTGGGCGGAGAGAGTAGAGAGAGAGAGAGAGATAGACAGATAGAGACTTTGGTGAGAGTAATTGAGAAGACGAGGGTGAGAATTGACGGTTAGGATGTTACAGAAAAAGTGACGTGATAATTGCAAAAGAGAAATGCGGAGGAGAGCGGAATCATTGGTAACTCGTACGTGAACGTTTCTATCTGCGCGTACGCAGCTCAACGTTCCTTCGCAGCGACACAGTGGTTCTTAACGTTCACGGTGTCGCGGACCACTTTTGATTCCATTCGAGAAATTAACAGCGATCAAATGATCAGAACTACGCGCTCGTACAAACTTTAAAACGAGGATCATTTCTTAAACAGAGCGGAGTCACCTTCTTATAAATTCAAGGAGCACTTTTAACGAGTTCGCGGAACACCGGTTAAGAACCATTGCGCAAACGAAACACCCGATGACGATTCGTGAATACGAGAGGTTCGCATTTTCTATCGTTTACCAGGGTCTCAACAATCTCAAGGAAATTCAAACAAGGCCAAAATCGGTATGGACGGTCACGTCGCAGTTGTTGGGCTTCTCCGCGGCCGCCATGTTCACCTCGACCAGAGTGTCCACGCTGTTTATCGGACACCCTTTGAGAATCTTCTGGGCTGCCAGACTGGTGAACTGGACCTGCATGTCGCTCAAGCTGGGATAAGAGTAGAGATCACCACGGCTCACGGTTTTCTCGAGATTCGGTTCGGAGCCTTGCGGTGCCCTCTGCTGCTTGGCAGACTCGAGGTTCTCGATGTAGACGTTGTTGAAGGATCCGCCAAATCCATCGAACGATTTCGTGGGTGAGGGTGGGTTCGAGGCGATGTTGTTCTTCGAACCGGGACGCAGAAGGTTGCGATAGCTGAGCGCGTCCTTCGACAAGGACAGACTCAACTTGCGCGAGTTGTTCATGGCGTCGTTGGTGTTCTTGGTCGTGGAGAGACTGGTGGGTGAGTGCTCGTGCACCAGAGAATTCTTATCGATGTTGTTGCTCGAGCCGTCTATCAGATGAGCCTGACTGTTGTTCAAGCGATTCGTCAGCTTCAGCTTGTTCGGCACGTCCTCTTCGACCTTGGGCTTGTTTTCCTTGTCGGACTCGCCCAGCAAGTGGCCTGGCTTCGATTCTTTGGACGAGTACAACGACGACGGACGTTCCAACTTGGCCGATTTATTCAGTTTCTCCTCGTCCACGAGCTTACTCTTGAACAGCTTCTCGTCGTCTATCCTGCTCTTGTACGTTTTCTCACCAACCACCTCCTTCTCTTGCTTCTCTTTGCAGTCACTCGTTTCTTTCTCGTGATGCTTCGTCTTCACGGTGCCGTTCTCAAAGGTGATGACAGATCTCATAGGTGAGTTGTTCTGATGCACGTAGATCTTGGTACCAGGTGAACCGGAGATGGTGGTGGTGCTGGTAGCGTTTGAAGCCAAGGTCACGCTATTCTGAATCGCCCTTTGTTCTTGCGTGGGGCTCACCGGGCTCAAGTTCGTTGATACTTGAAGAGTGATCGAGTTCTGTGCTTCTTGTAGAGGTGTTAGAGAGCCCTGTTGGACGACCTTGAGCGGAGACGATTTCACAGGGAGCGTGGCTGTTTTTAAAGGCGAGGACGAGGAAAGTTTTCCACTGGAGATTGACTTGCCGCTCGACTGGGACGAATGGCCGGATGAAGTTTTCTGCAGCACCTGCTCGAAGCGCGTTTTATTAATTATCATCTGTTTCATTAACAGTTTGACTGCCACGTTGATTTTCCATGGAGGTCCATGGCGTCACATTTTGCATTTTTCCGGTGTTTTTTTTGTTAATATATGATATTTTAAAATGCTGTAAATTGCAATTAATATAATCATTTCCACAGGAAAAACCGTGGCCGGTCACATATGGCCATCGTGACAGTCAAAGTGTTAATATTTTTCTCGAAGGCGAGGGTCCTCGTCAACGAAAAACTACATGGAGTAATTGTTCGGAATCCACTTCATTGATTTGGACGACGTTGAAATATGTTATCGAGGTCGTCATTCTAAACAACTTATTCCTTTATACGTTATCGTCCCTTGAGTTTAGTTCTTGATATATGTAAATATATTTTTCACCTATAAAAGAAATATTTGTTGCGACGCGCGAAGAGACATGTACAAATATGTGCTGACTTCAATTATAATTAGTATGTACGTGACGAACAGACGGATCAGACACTAATCATTTAAACTAATATGCAATTATATGCAAGAGAATATTCTTTGAAGCATTCTTTCTCCTGTATTTGTCCTTCGATACCGTTCAAATGGTATACTAAAGGAGATATACTGTATATTATGTAAAATTTGTTTAACTCGGAAACCAAGCCTGCGCCAACATCTACAGAAAAAAAGCTGTTCAGACTGACGACCTTGACGTCACATTTCAAAGTCATGGAAATCGGTGAAGGTGACTCGAAATAATTACCCTTCGTCGAATTAGCTAACTCAGGTGCTCGTACCTTGTGCTGCGGCGATCCGTTCGCGGACTTGGTGCCGCTCGCGGTCGAATCGTGACTCGGTCTCCTGGAATTCGATTGTCTCGCGTTGGATCTGCCTAGGGTAGCGGTTTTCGCGGCGCTCGCATTGGTCGTTCTAACCGAGCCCGAGCTACCACCGCTTCTGCTCGGCGACGAGTTCGCGGAATTCTTCCCGTTCTGCACTTGATTGCGGCTCTGATAAGGTTCCTGATTCGCGTTAGGCGGCAGCACCGATGCTCTCGAGGTGCATCTGCTTAGGCTGGAACACTTGGACCTCGGTAGAGTCGAGCACGGGGAGCGATGCCGCCTCGAGCTCCTCGGTGTCGAATTAGCCAACAAGCTCGACGAGTCGCCACTAGCTTGGCGACGATGTCGCCTAGGTAAAGTGGCGGACCTAACTGAGCTCGAGTCGTCCCATACTTGAAAACTGGCCTGCGACTGGTCCAACCCCTCCATCATCTGCAAAATTGTCACGATGAATTAGTCTAATGAAGCTACGAGTTCATCAGCTGCTCTCCGTTCACAAATAGAAAGTGAAATGTTCGGATCAGGTCGGATCAATTCGTCCAATCGTATTTCTAGTCTAGTTCAGATAACTTTCCGTTCACAAATAGAAAGTGAAGTATTCGGATCAGTTCAGTTCAATTCGTCCAATCGTATTCTCGTCTACTTTAGATGATACAGGTCAATGAAGAAAGCTTCTTTTTGTTGTTCTCCACTGGTTGTTCTTCACTGCTGAGTAACGTGTAATAACGTCATTTTTCGTGTTTAATAGTCATTGCTTGGCCTTTCTTCGTTGAGTTATGTGTTACGCACAACGTATTTGCCCATGTAACAACTTGGTTAGATGTGAGGATTAAAGTCGAATGTAAGAGTTGCCAACGACGACTAGGCAACAAGCTATTTAGCTTGATATCACGACTACGCAAGTGGAAGCATATCATTACGTTAGGAACCGGAATCCAAGTACAATGATTGTGAGTTCTCATTATTTGAGCAAATATCTTACTCGTAACATATAATTCACTTAACAAAAGCAGAGCAACGAATCTTAAACGAAAAAATGACGTTATTACACGTCACTTATCAGTAAAAGACAAAACTAATGTTTTAAAAACTCGAATAAACGGATTCGATTTTCGAAATGAGCATTTTGGATTTAGTAAGGAGCATGGTCCCATGTCCAGGGCAACAAAATCATAATCGACCGGTGTAATCAAGATTCACGTCTACCTACGAACTGACCCGACACGATCTGAACACAGTGATAAAAGTAGAGCACCTATGATTACATCTGAATTTAAGTTTCTTCACCACTCACCGACGGACTGGCCGCTCTCGTTTGCGTGGCCACGCTGTGCAGGTGAACCACACGTGGATTGAACCACTCGGTAGGAGGATACTGTGCGCTGAAGGTGCCCATCAACGGCGCGCCCTTCCTCCTGGTGCTGCGTCGAAACAGCCTCGACAAGAGGCCTATCTTCTCTGAAAAGATACCGGACAAGCCTTGAGAATGGACGCTCGGTCTCTCTTATCGAAGAGCTTGAGGATCGGGGAAGGTCTTGCCAGCTAAGGGTGACTAAGTAAGCTTCGATTCGGTGCGAACTACCACCTTACGGTGTTGCTGCTACCTGCCGGTTTCTTTACACGAGACGTGGACGAGGGAGAGAGGTACGAAATTGGCGCGGACACGATCAAAGATCCGATTGAGAATTCTCGAGGAAATCCTCTTTGTGCGGTGGTGCCATCGTGGAAAAGTCAGGCGCGCCAAATAGGGCGCTATTGAAGAAGCCAAGGCGCATTGTGCCGCGTTGGTCGGTAGGCGCGCCAACTGAGAGAGAGATTAGAAAATGGCACCTGCCACCGTCAGTCCTACGATGACTGGGCGCGATTCTACAAAGCGAGCTCTTCCGTCTACGTCACCTTTCATGCTTCACCAAAGAATCCATCGACCTCTCTCTCCCATTCGCCGTGTCTCGTAGCGCGCGGTGATTTCGTTCGAAAGCCGTGTGCCACCTCGATGGAGATTCTCTCTCTCTCTCTCTCTCTCTCTCTCTCTGTCTACCCATCACCTGATTAGAAAAATCGCTCGAGGATCGGGCGCACGATCCTCGAACGAGATCGTGCGAGCTCGTTCACCCATCACCAAAACAATCCCTTCCCCGTGACTGGACTCACTGGTTGGACTGTGAGGCGCGCTGTCCGTGCTCGCGTATTCCGCGCTCGACGAGGTGTCACTCCTCTCCGGTCTTCGTGGCAGAGAACGCGAGCTTCCGCTTCTGTGTAGGCGCCTGGCCGAGCCCCAGAGTCTCAGAGAGTGTCGCCTCTCCAACCGTCCAGGCATCGATCGACACCTGGCGAACAGCACTTTGTCGTTGGGGTTGCCTGAAACGAGACGATTCCCTTGAGTAATATCTCTTGGTAATTGGCTCTTCGAGGTGGAGGGTTGAATGATGCAGAGGGAACCATAGTTGGATATGAGTGGAGATTTAACATTTCGTGCCGGAGACGTTTTTTTTTTTTTGCTTGACTTGTTACTTAGGATATCTGATGTTTTGAGTAAAGTTGATGTGTTGTCACACGGTATTTTATTAGTAAGTAAATTGTTGTAAGTAATTGGTGGGTAGAGAGTAATTATTACATTGTATGCCATTCGATGTTCTTTTAGTAGAAATGTATTCTACGGTCTTATGCTTGTTACGAAATATGTTTTTAGGTCATTAGATAAATACATTGATGGCACGGAACGTTTTAATTGTAGTGCATATTTTTATAATAAGATAAAAGATGATCCATTTGGATTCTTCGCGATAAAATTAAATATTACACACGTATAACAAAAGAATCGATAAATAAATACTGGTATATTTAAACAAACATTGAGGTGGTGCGGATTTCTACATCCAAGTTGCGATTACAAGAATCTTTCAATTCAACGAGTCTTCACGATTATCCAAAAATGGGCTACATTCTGGGAAAAATCAAATTATTTCAAGAAGAACGAGACGGATTTTCGCGAAAGCGACCATCATCGGCTCTCAATCGTAATATTCGGGCGAAAGCACGAAATCTTGTTTGCCACTTATTAGCGTGGCTGTTAAAAACCACAGATGCCGGATGGCCGACGGGCTTTAAGGACGGCCCCCTTGAGCCCTCAAAAAGTGGAACACCCTCGTTCCTGATTTTCATCGCGGTACACAGCCAGAGGCGATCGAGACGACGAGTCCGAGCGATCCACTGGAGAGAATCGGCTCTGAGAAACGTCTGTGAGAGAGAAAAGTAGGAAGATCGTGGTGTACCTACGTGCACCCTCTACCGTGCTCACGCTCGTGGACACGGGACGAGAGACACGCACACAGATCATCTTCGAAAGCGCGTGTGTAACGGTAGACAATGTCGTGACCAATAGGTAATATATCGGTTGTGCTAAACGCTTTCGAGACATGGCCATGTTGGCTCATCTCCTTCTCCCTTTCTTCTTATTCTCGTTTCTCTTTCCTTTTCGACAATGCCGCGTGCACGCACGCGGCAAAAGGACAAGAAGACACTCTCGAGCGAAGTTTCTGGACAGTCTCACTTCGAAGGACGTTCTTCGGAGTTCCCAATTCTCAGCTCGGCCCGCACGTTAGAGACTTTACCTCCGGGGTCTTAACGGTATCGTGAGCATCGTCAGCCGAGCGCTGATCGATGTTACCGTGTTTCTGGAGAAATGCCATTGCATAATGAGACCTAGTTCATTTTCGACGTGTCCTCGAAACGTTTCGCGTCGCAGATTGTGCGTGGAATTTACTACGGGCAATCGTGAAACGTGGAAATAAGAAGGCTCTTCGCACAATTCGATACCTGATATAGTAACGAGAGAAATCGATGATGAGAGGAAGGAAAGAAGGGTAATCTTGCGATATTTATTGGACCTTGAAGTCTATTTGAGTTCTATTTGAAAATTAAAAAAGAAAAATCACAGAGCTAAAGCAAAAAGAAAGATAGGTTGTTTGTAATGACCTTTAATATGATACTTATCAAAATTGATGCTTTATGCATTTAAAGGTTCAGCTACGTCCTCACTGAGGCAACAACGAAAAACTTCTCGTAGAAAAAGTTCCTCGTTGTTACTTTTAATGGGGCCAAGACTTAAAGCTACGTCTCCTCTCACAGCCAACAACCAGAAACACTTCACCGAAGTATTCCACGTATCCGGAGAAAGTGTGGCTAGCTGTCGAAACTGAACAAAATGTTTCGTACCTTCAACACGAATCTTTAACATTTTCAATCGTACCGAGCGCAAAATATTTCTCATTATTGCTTAACACTTAACGAACGAGTTGTTCGTTCTCTGACTCTCTCAGCTTTTGGACATTATACTATAACTACTAGTAACAAGAACAACCCCAATGAGCATGAAAATGAAAATCTAACAGAGCTCGATAAAACTTCAAGGAAAAAAAAAAAACATCTACGTGGTCTTAGGAAGTCAGAATAGAAAAATGCAAATTTACGTGGACCGTTCGTTAAGTGTTAAGTAGATACGTAGCTTAAGAGTAACGAGGTAGAAATAGGTTGGGATAAGAGGTGAGAGAATGAGAATTTTATCTCGGCGCATCGATCCTCGCGATCCCTCATCACGTTAGATTCTCCTCGGTGGAATCTCGTCCCTTGCGGATTTTTGAAGACTATCGAGAGCGAGCGAGATCTTCCGGCGGCAGGGGCGAGCCGCGTTGCTACCAAGGACGACGACAACATAAACGCACTCCTGCTCGTCCCTCGTCCGCGTCGGGTGACGGTGAAAAAAAAGCTTCTCGAGAGCGTAGCCGGTGGAGAGCTCTTCTCCTGGACACGCTGCGAACGATTGCCGAACACGTGCCGAACGGGTTTACCCGGATCGACCGGTCTGCTTCTCTTCGTCGTCGTCGTCGTCGTCGTGCAGCGAGTTCCTCGAGTTTACGAGGGCTCCGTTTCCTGTGGATCTTCTCCGTGAATGCTTGTCTATCGAGAGATCGAGCCAAGGCAACGAGAGTCTCGTGGGAGGAACCCACCTTCGCTAATTACTCATCGTACGTGTAAAGAGCGAAACTCTTTTCTACTGAAATTCGACGGTGGATCGTGGGAGTTTAAGATTGTCGAGAGGATGGAATGAGGTTTGGTAGACGCTGAAGTAAGGATTGATTTCATTGTCGTGGTAATTTGTATGGTAGAATTTGGTGGCTAATCGTCATTGGAGAGAAACTCCTTTTTTCGGAATTCGACAGGCTTCTGTGCGAATTTTAAATTCTCTCGATATCCGTATAAAATCCTTCTGTAGATCTTACAATAACCATGGATCAGTTGTACTTTTCACGCAAAACTTTCTCATACTTGGTCACATTGTGATAGAGGTAATCGATCGGCGATAGATTCATAAAACGACTTACTATACAAGTACATTTCCACGTGACAAATAACAAGAGTAGATTCACAATTCAACACTTATACCAATGAGAACTCTACCCGTAAAAATGGTCGTTCCAGTAAAACGTCTTAGCACACCTACATATTTGTCCGTATCTAGTTCTATTAATGCAAAACAAAAGAAACCCAGATAACCACTCGATTATCCTCAGCAAAAATCCATCTTTCGCGATCCACAAACACACGCCTCTGGGTACAGACTACATTCGAATTACGAATTACCAGTGTTGCCTACCTCCGCAGATGACATCAGCAAGATTGGTCTGCACGGCCTGATGCGTGACGTCGCCGTCGCGAAGCGTGAGCATCTCACCGTGTACGAGTGCCATGGCCTCGTCGTTGGTCATCAGCATGCCACCTTGGCCCCTCGAGCCGCTCACCTCTCTGGAACATCTGCGCGAGCTGCCAGAGTCGCGCCTCAGCCTCCTCGTTTCAGGCGTCACCACGAAGTAGCCCTGCGAGGTGTGATAGATCTTTCTCTCCTGCATCAGCTTAGCAAGAGCGTCGTAGACCAACTCTCGACTTGGTCTCTGCATAGCTGGAAAGGCGTTTCTCAACGCGGACCTCAGAGTGTCCAGAGTAGCGGCCTGTCTCTGCGAGGTCAGCTCCAGAATGGCCCAACAAAGGGCCTCGGGCAGGGGTGTGAACTGACCTTGGGACACCGGAGCCACCAGACAGTCCTCGATGTCACCTGAAACGTAATGGAGAAATCGTTGAAGCGTGCTGGGTACTGTCGGACGACGCGATATTATACAAGTTGGTGTAATGACGATGTTATGGGTCTAAGGTTCTTTAATGTTTATACAAATATTCTAGGACGGAATTTATTTAAGAATATTTTTTGTAATGTAAGGCAAATTTAATTTTTTAATATAGTGGAAAGGACGCATGGATTCATTGTACCGAGACGGTGCGTTTGACTTCGAATTTAAAAATTTATAATTTTAGACAATTGGAGAAAAGGAGCTCTATAAGATAAAGGTAAGTAAAGCGGAAAATCTTAGATGGTTTCTTATCTTTGGTAATATGTGTACTAATAAATATACATTATGGTTGTCCAAATACTAATGCTTTTCGTCGCTACCTATTATTTGTTAAAAGAGAATTCGCAATATGCTGAATTTTCATTCCGTTCGGGGCATTTAAGGCGTTCCAATTTACTCGTAATAAATCTTCGGTAAGCATATTGAATACAAATACATTTCACGTTCGAAGAATCTCAGTGACCTATACAGATTTATCCGATAAAATTCTCGAAGAATTCAAGAGGGACGCGGCACGAATTTTTATTCTCCAAGCAGCCGGATTGGCTAGTCGGGCACCTGTATCGTGGTGTCCGTGTCTCTCGAGAGAATTGTCCAAGTGTTGGCGTACTCGCGCGCCGATATACGGTGGACACCGGTAGGAGAGAGAACCTGTTTCTTTTATCCGTCGAAAGTAACGAGTGTGCATGAGATCGAGTTACCCACTGCATTATACCCGCATTCCTCTGTCTCTTGGCTAAAGCCTGGTAACGAGATATAAATACGCGAGGAATAAATTTCGGGACGCAAGAAAAAAGTCACTCCATTTTTAATATCAACGCGAGTGATATCCAGGTCGTGAGGAAAATTAACAAGTGGTGTCGCGCGATCGTTAATTAATCTGTCGACGAGGATCCGCCCTCGCAATTTTCATCGGTGCTTCTTCGACAAGAAAAATTTCGAGGAGGGTGAAGTGAGTAGGCGCATGCCCGTTCGTCACGCTAAAAATACCAAACGGCACGCATCTGTCGCTGGAATGCGCAACGGAACTGGTGGAGTATCGGAGAACGATCGTGCGACATTCAAGAACGTAGCCTCTCCTTTCTAACCTGAATCGAGACGGTTTGTATTTCGACGCGTTGCACCAGTTGCGATACAAAGTATTTCATTAACGCCGACTCTCTACTAGGAACGGGAGGAGACACGAAGGTAAAAGTTATCCAAGGCGCGTACCCACGATAGGATTTTGCGTATCGAGTTTCACACCTGGTGCACCCCGTGCTGTGATGAGAAATTCAATGGGTATATCTGCTTTTAAACGATGGCTCTTTGCGTTAATGACAATAAGCCGCCGTGGAATAGAGCCTCTCGTAAGATACTGTAGGTGTGAAAGAAATGGTTTCAAGGTTGAAGAAGAGCGAAGGTAGGGAATTTCGCTTTTGTCGTGGAGTACAGTTAGTGTTTTAGTAATTCACCGTACCGCGATAATGATGCAGGTGGTCGCGAAAAATACCCTCTAAACTCGAAGAAGATGATTGTCGGATTGTAGACGAAAGAGGAAGAAATGAGAACGAAGCTTGAAATAGTAGCCCATCGCAAAACGGAATAGATCAGTTACAGGATCGTACGTGCGAAATTTCACTTTTTTCTCGTGTTTTCTAACCCACACACACACACACTATATACACAATAGAACTTGGAAAATACCACAAGTGCAAGAGAGATATTTACCATCAAACTCGAAAAAGACGATTATCGACTTCATACGACTGAACGATATTTCAGAATTTCGCAAGATGTAGACGAGGTCTGAAGCCTGCAAGTAGTAGCCTACCACAAAGCGGAATAGATAAGTTAGAGATCGCGGGCACTAAATTTCGCTTTTGCCACCGCGACAGCTCGTGTTTTCTAGCCCACCGCCACCGCGGCTACCGATCGGAGGAGGCAGTTAATTACGTGGCTGCTGGTGCACCGAGAGCAAGAGCGCGCGAACGCCACCCAGCAACGTCCGCGTTGGGCTCGCTCGTGGTGACTCTACGGGATCGACGTTTCCGGAATTCCGGGGGAGCGGAGAGCTTAACAAAATTTATCGTTCCACGTGGATCGAGTGAATAAATCTCGAGTGCGAGGAGCGAGAGAAAGAAAGAGAAAGAAAGATATAGAGGCACGCGACTGCGCTTACGTCGATATTTCGCGTCGAGCGGAAACGCGCTGCTTTCTTCGGGACGAGAGGATATCTCGTTAACGAAGGACTTCGCCGGTTGGTTCGTAACGAAGGTGGACATCCGGCTCGGCGCGGTGTCACGGCTCACCATCGACCTATAAATCAAGAGATTACCTCCTTCGGTGGATCGGTGGAAAATATTCTCTTTCGTCCCAATGAAACGTGCCAGGGTGGGTCGATAGGCTCCTTGCGACGATACTCGATGGTTTCTAATCAACACATGCGCGCCTCGCACTCACAATTCTCACCTCGCAGATCGTAGCGGCCGATTGTAATTCGCTCGAAATGTTAACGAGGCGGAGTTCTTCTCTTTTTTACCAGCTCTCGCGCGCGCGCGATAAATAACCATGTGTAATAATTAATTGAGATGTAGGCCGAGGCGCATCTCTGGATACGCACAGGAGTATTTCCCAGAAGGGCTCGCGAGAGACGTGGACAACACCGAGCTGAGAGAGAGGATGGCGCCCGTATGCGCCTCGTAATTGCGTCGCGTGTAGTCTTGTTTTGCAGGAAGCCTTTGCGGCCCGTAGAATCACGCGCGTGTCAACCGCGTGTAGAACGAATGTGAGCGCGAGACGAGGGGAGGCGCTTTGTCCACCGCGAGAAATCTCGAGACTCGAGGATTCTTCGATGCGAGAATGAAGACGCGGTAAATAGGACGAAAGCTGGCCTCACTGGATTAATAAGAGTTCGATATCTTGTTCGCGTGAAGAGGAATTTCCTTGGAGATAAAATCTGTTTGGATCGCGCGAGAGAGAAATATTCGTCGCGCGCGTCAATTCCACCTGCTGTAAATTTTCTGCAAAGGTTTCTTCGTTTCTGCTTGAATACGAAGTTTCGAGGAGAGAGAATGAAGATGAGGTAAGTAGGACGCAAGGTGGCTCCAGTGGATTAATAAGAATTCGAAATCTCGTTCGTTGGACGAGGAATTTCTTCGGAGATGAAATCTGTTTCTTCCCTCGTTTCGCATCAGAAATCTGTTGCTTCGTTTCTACTCGAATACGACGTTTCGAGGTGCGAGAATGAAGACGAGGTAAATATTACAGATTTCGAGATCTCAAGAGGAAGAATTTCCATCGTGATAAAATCTGTCTCGGTTGAAAAACAAAGATTCTTCTACGCATCAATTCCATCTGCTGCTGCTTTTCTTCTTGTTATTTTCTTTGTTTCCGGTTGAACTTTTTGTTCAAGCAGAAAATCTCAGGAAGAAGAATTGCCATGGCGATAAAATCTGTCTCGGCGAAATATTCTACGCCCATCAATTCCACCTGCTGGACTTTTCCTCTCGTTCCTTCTTTCGTTTCTCGAGACCACGACGATGCCGACGTCGAGAATGGAATCCAAACTGCGTCGATAAGGGAATTGGACGACGTCGTGGCGGAACGAAGGAAGATCTCTTGTCCCTCCGGTCACGTTTCGCGTTGACTTCGCGACCCTCCGCCGCGTCTGGTCCACCGGGCACGGATAAAAAAGTATGGATTATTCTAAACCTCCCGCCCTTGAACCGCACCGACGACTCTGCGCGCTTCGAAATTCCCGTGGTACCAGCCGGATAATCGTGTCGCGAATCCGTAATGAACTTTCAAGAGGATAACGTGACGAAACGCCGGCGCGTTTGTAACCACGACGGCCAATCGTTACAGAGGCAGAAGTTTACAATGATTTACGTCGAGAGCAAACTGGATACGAGGTTGCACGTTCACGTGGTTGGAGAATATTTTAAAATCGTCGGAAATTGTGAGGCTAGAAAATTTTACACGCGCAAAACAGAGTCAATGTCACTTTCCAAGTAAATATTTAATGACCGCATTACATACGACTTCTTTAGTCTTTTATCGTGCTTGTCTGTGTATGTGTATTGTAAAAATTGAAAGCATTCGTCACTTTTTATAAGAACCAGAATTGACTAATTTCAAAGAAGGACAAAAAATTCGTATGCAAAGAATTTGCATGCCGAATTAATAATAAATGCAGAAGGAACAATATTACTAGTCGCGCTCAATTGTTGAGAAGTTTTTCTTCTGCAATGAGGTACGTTGCTTCTCGCACCTTAAGAAAAGTGCAGTCTTAAAAAAAGAATGAAAATAAATAAACGGTGCTCGCTTTAACAATGTATACAAGACGTGTTATTTCGTTTAATGAAAATTCTTTAATATCTCGAATGATATAATTGGATGAGTGAGTTAATCTTACCTAAGAAATGTAATTAAGCGTCCATTACTTATGCCGCATAAATTCAACGATAAAGTCGCTACCTCCTCACAGGACACATGGCCATGGGTTCACCCCTCATGCTCCACAGAATTGCATTGTGCGATGTTTAACGACCTCGCCATACCATCCTCTTTTTCTTTCACCGGTCACGAGACTTAAATTCTTTAATTCTTTCGTCCTCACGTCCTGCACCCTCTGTGTCTGCTCACCCTACTCATTTCAATGCATTTTAATTCATCTCACCCTCTTCTTCATCCCCTCTTCTCGTCGCTCTCCCTTTTCGTTACTCGCAGACCATATGCGGATTCTGTAAAGGGGTCGCGCGACATATTTCCAGGGGGATGAGACGAGGTTGGTAGTCCCTAATAAATGTACGCGGAGATCGAGAAGGATGAGCAGCTCACGCGGCATTGTCATAAAAATAAAAAGAAAATTGCACGCACCCCAGGAGTTTTAATTAAATCGTGGAAAATTAATGCGCGTGGTAGCATCTATGAATATTTTAACTGTAAAATAATATTAAATCGCGTCTTCTCCAGTTTGTCATGATTTTTTTTTTATCTCCGTCTGTTCTCTCTCTGCTTCTCTTTCGTTCTGTGGCAAGAATTTTTCTTGTAAAATATTATTAAACCGTGTCTCTCTACCTCCGTCACAATTTTTTTCTTTATCTCCGTCTGTTCTCTCTCCATTTCTCTTTCGTTCTGCAGCAAGAATTTTCCTTGTAAAATATCATTAAACCGTGTCTCTCTCTCTCTCCAGTTCTGTCTACCTCCTTCGTCACAATTTTTCTCTTCTATCTACATCTGTTTTCTCTCTCCTTCTCTTTCATCCTGCAGTAGCAGTAGCAGTTGAGTCGCGAGGCGAGGACGGCGAAGATAATACGATCCTGAGATATCGTTCTCCGCTCGCAGGGAGGACAGATACACCAGTATACGATCGTAATACCGAGCGTGCGTTGATTCGCGAGGGCGATACCGTCTGCGCGCATGCGCGATTGCGAAATTCGTTTACGAGAACACGGCCGGGGCACCCGAGGCGACGCAATGGGACGTGTCGTTGGATGTAATAATTGCGAGGCCGGTGCACCTCTAACCCCACATGTGTCTCGATTCTCAAAAAGAGAATTATAGTCCGCAGTCGGGCGCCGCATAAGCAGAATTTTAATCTCGGCCGTGTCCATTCTCGCACGACTATGCATTAAAGTCTCCACGTGTCGGGACTCGCGAGACCAATCTGTGAACGTTCACCTCGCTATCGTTCGCCACTTAAGAATTTAATCTACGAGCGTCTGCTCCTTCCTCTCTTCTTTGGCGCCGGTGGAAACGGTATCGCGGCCATTTCACATCTGCTTTTAGCATCGACGCGACATTTTATTCGATTTTCCATTCGGAATCTTTCCTCTAAAAGCGTACCGGTGCCCGAGCTCCACGACTCGATAGAATATACCGGTACTGGCACGCAATTCCGAACTTCGAAGTTGTACCGAGAAACGCCCACTCGGTGCGTTCACGTAAAAGGGTGCCTCATTCTCCTGGCCCGATTTGCCAGCCCCACGAATGGAACGGGCGACGAGTGTCCCTACGGAATTATACGTACGCTTCGTTGCAGCTTCCGTGCCTCTGCGCTACTGCCATCACGAGGACTCTGCTTCGTTCTAGTTGCCTACTTCCACGGAATCCAATCGTTCCCGAGTCTGGTGACACGACTGGTTGTCACCACCCGTGGGAGTAGAAAGAAGTTTCATTCGGTTTTTTTTCTTTCTCTGAATTTTATGTAACGTCGAGATTAATTCTTGATCACCGATGATAACGACTAAGGTACGTAGATATGTTTTTGTGACGTGTGGGACTTAAGTGCGTCAGTGATTAACCCTTTGGCGTACGATTTTAGTTCTCACTGCCGTAAATAACAAAGTTGGGCACACGTCGAGCCGTTTCGCGGTTCGGTTGAGCGTTACAGTTTATTTTATTTTCAATTGGTCATTGATCAAGAATGATTTATTATCTCCAAGTGAATCGATAACATTTTGATTTTCAAGTTTTGTTCTTAATCAAGTTTTATTCTCATTGGAGAACCATCCAAAAATAAGCTAACCAGCACAGACACTTCAAACAGGACCCTTTCCTCGTGTACGAAACCTCATCTCCCAAAGATCCTTCCCGCAGATCGTTCGACCGAACGAACTCTTCGTACGTCCGAAAAACTGGAGCGGAAAATCTGCGCCAATAACTTGGACGAATCAGGACGAGCGCGACCCGAGCAACAAATCTCACGTGAGTAGCTTCACTTATCGATCAGGTTGCTCTCTTTTCATCCTCCAGCCATCACCTCCTTCTCTGGCAAAGGAAGGAAAGCTCTCGGCCAAGCGGTCCGGCTGGATTTTCTAAAACTCCTACGACCTTCGCGGAGGCAACCAGGCGTGTAACTTACAGACGATGACTTCGCCTTTCGTTCGCATATCTAACATTAGATCCACGTACCTGGAGAAGTCCTACGCGCACGCATGCATATCGCAATAATTTCTCTCTTCTCTTCTCTCTCTCTCTCTCTCTCTCTGCTGGTCGAGAGCTTATCGAAAGATGCAAATCGCTGCTCTTCGTGGCTGGCCTAAGCCTCAGCGTCCTCTACCTCCCTGTTCCTTTGCCACCTCCCAGGAATTTATCCGTCGCGGTCGAGGTGGCGATCGCATGTATCGTCCTATCGGAATTCCGCGAGATATCCTTGGCCGAGCGCCTCCTCCTTCACGGCCCCACCTCGTCGAGCCACGGCGAAACCAAAAATTCACGGAGGTTGTTCAAGGTCGATTCTACGACGCGCTCGAGTCACTCCAGGTAGACGAAGGCCTCACTCTTCCTATCGAGACCATTCTCCATACTCTCTTCTCTCTCTCTCTATCTTTAGATGGTAGTTTCGAATTCAACGTGTATTTGTTATGTCACGAGGCTAACGTTATTATTATTTTGATTTTATTTCATCGAGTAAGTCGCAGTCACGGCTGTTCGATCTGGTATTTTTGTACCTAATATAGTACATTTTAAATCCATTCGGTATGTTGATACTCCTTTGAAAAGACTGATACTCCAGCTATGGGTGCCTTACAAAATATTTTTCCCGTAATGGGATGTTGGAGCAGACTGTTTGATTGAGAGTTTTTCAACAATTAAAAAAATGCACAAGTTATTTATTGGGCACAAGTTTATCTTGCCGATTTTAATGGAAAACGTGTTAAAAAATATTGCTACTATTTATTGGAATCTGGTGCTTTCTGAGTTGTCAATCTGGTACACAAAACGTTCATGGTTGGAACAACCCTACTTACAGTATACTTGAAAGGCAAGTCTACCATTACGACTAATTGTAAATTTATGTAAAAAGCCCTAGAGTGCTCTAAAGAAACACCAACTTTCAGGCTACGGTAAATTGCAATTCTCTTTTTCTCTCTCTCGTCATTTTGTCGATGCAACCCTCGAGCGATCTCGATAATCAACGCATCGGATCGTGGCGCAAAGCAAAAAGGATCGCTTCTTTCGGAAAATTTAAAAGAAAAACACTCTTCTCCTACGGAGTCGCTCACTCGCAGACCAGGAATATCGAAGGAAAGAGGGTTTCCGTTGGGTACTCGCAATAATTTCTCTTGCTCGCGCTTATCTTCCTGGCCCATGCAAATTGGTCTCCTAAGAGGCCTGGGTTGCGTTGGCGCGTCGAGAGCGCTACAGTTCGCGAGAGCGTATCTTTGCATTGGCGACTCTATTTTCGCCGCTCTCCTTTATCTCACTGGCCAATAATAATAATCTGGCGAGAGCTGAATCGGCTACGGAGTCGCACTGCAGGAGAAAAAGAATCCAGTTGTCGAGTTCACTGGAATTCCAAGTCTCTCTTTCTCTCTCTCACTCTTTCTCTTCTCTTTCTTCTTCTTCTCGTCCATTCCATCCTGAAAAGACGTCGGATGAGAGAAGAAGAAGGAGAAGGGAGAGCGCGTGCGTAACTATGCGAGGAGCGGCCCACCCACGCGTACCCTTTTAAGGGGGCTTGAGCGAGAAAGGGACGAGGCCAGGGGGCCTTGGAGGAAGTGGCTCGAGTGGTGGTGGTCGCCAGCGTGTGGTGGCAGGGATCGAGAGGAGAGCTCGACAGGTGCGCGCGTGGAAACTGCGGTTGCGGACCGTTCCACGGCTTCGCCTCCTCTTCCTTCTCTCCTCTCCTTCACAATCCTTCTTCACTACCCCGGCGGCTGGGCCCTATCTCGACTTTAACTTACGAGCCTCCTCTCCTCGAGGGCTCTACGCGAGAGATCTGCACGAAGAGCGCGCGAGTGCTCGAGAGATCACGCGTGCGTGCGCGCGTTTCTTTCTCTCTCTTTCTCTCTCTTCTTCTTATGCACACCCTGGAGCTGCGTGAAATACGGGACACGATGGTAATAGCGCAATGAATAGGGAACAGGCGTCGAAGAGGGCCACCGGCCCTCTTCCTTCCACGGCCAATCTTCCGCCCACCCCCGCTGATGTATTTATCGCGTACGCGCCTGATTTACGGCAAGCAGACGGATCAGTGGGTTAGCCGTTCGTAGCAAGTACGCGTTGCAGCCGACGTTCGAGAGGAAGACGATTGGAAATCTTGGCGTGAAATTTTCTTCTCCTTCGTCTTGGGTTGATATGTGCTCGTGGAAAGGTTTTTTTCAAGAAGATTCTTTTTTTCCGCACGGCTAAAATTAACATCGCGTATGGTTTCACGATGTAGCTTGAGATATTTGCCACGGTTAGTGAATCGTATTTATTTTCAAAAGATTCGACCGTGTCTTTCTCATCTTTCAAACGGATTGGACGAGGGGTGAGAATGTAATGGTGAAACATTCCGGAGAACTCACGTCGGATAATAATAATCGCGGTCCACGTGGAGCACGTAGACCGCGAGACAGAGCCGTATACTCTATCGAGCTGGCCGCGCCAGAGAGGAAGAGGGAGTCGCAAGGAAAACCGCTTTCCAATTGAATCGTTTGACGGTGTAACATGCAAATGGCTTCCTGCGGGACGGCCCGCGACGATAAGGAGAATATGCGCCGGTGGATCCTGCACGCACACCCAAGATCCTTCTCGGATGTGTGCGCGAGACGGCAGGATCTCCATACAGAAACTGGTCCATTCTTCGGGATAGGGGAAGACCAGTTATTTTAAAATAACCACCAGGCGCCGCGAGGACGAATCCGCATTGACCGACAAGGACGAGCGAATTCGTGCTCCGCGAAGGAGAATCCGTGGTGGATTGGAGGATACCTTTTGGAGAGAGAATCTTTCCGCGACGAAGCGACGGAGAAAGTGAAGAGAGCGAGACAGAAGCGAGGTGGAGAGAATTGAAAAGGCGGCGATACGATCTTTACGAGGTAAAACGAATTCCTTCGTTCACCGTATATCAAGCGACTGGTACCAACTGTCCCATTCAATATCTCCCTAATCAGATCCCATGGAGAATTTCACCGGAGCAAGAACCTTCTCTCCTCCGCGCTGAGACGTTTCTCGTCAGGCCCATAAAATCGTACGGGCCGCGCGGCACGGCAGCGACTCCTACGAGCATTCCTCCACCTCGTCTATCTGGATCTGGAAAACCGTGTATCAAGTTACCGCGGACATTGTCAGCGAGCGAAACTCTTTCTCCTCGGGAGGCCTTCTCGTGGGGCTCCTTCACGTGGCCCAGGCACTTCCTCCAGGCGCACGCGAGTTAAGGCAACGTCATGCGACTCGCTTAAAACGCAGACGGCGCGTATCCAGGGAGCTCGATTGTCGTTACGTTTTCTTGAAGATGTTCGTGTGCTATTAAGAGCGAGAGCGAGAGAGAGAGCGAGAGAGAGAGAGAGAGAGAAAGAGAGAAATGTCGTTCCAGGAGACTGAGTTCTCTCGTTCGTCCTTACGATTCGCGCATGGAACCAAGCGAGCATTTCGTCTGGGCGCGGTGGTTAGTGGCCTAAGAGTCGGTTGTGCCCGATGCGTGGGAGAGAGGTCAGCTTTGATCGACTCTACGAGATCTTATCCGTGGTTGTAAAGATGCGGAAGGAAAAAGAAGGAAGGAGGAGAAGAATCGCGAGGGGTCGCGCGAAGGCGGTTGCGCAAGCTTCGAGGTTGACTCTGGAAGAGAGGAGGAGAATGTAAGTAAAATTGAGTGAGCGAACTTTATTATCGGGTGTGGACCCTAGGTCCTTCAGACGGATCAGTACGTATAAATAGACCAAAATTTATGTAACGTGAATTTTAATTAAAACAGAAAAAGGAAGAAGAGTATCTTTATTCAAAGTATAATGAGGAAAGATAGCAGCAAAAAAAGAAGAAAAAGAGACAAATATATCACTAAAAGAAGTAGCAAAACTAACGTTAAAACTGTGAAAGGAGAGAGCAAGAGGGAGAAGGTGTCGATGAGAGTGAAGGAGAAGGACTCTGAAAGACGGAAGGAGAAAAAATACAGAAAGCAGAGCGAAAGAGGAAGAAGCTGGTAACGAGAGTGAAAAAGAAGGATTCTGAAAGACGGAATGAGAAAGAATACAGAAAGAAGAACGAAAGAGGGCGAAGCTGCCGATGAGAGTGAAACAGAGAGAGAGAGAGAGAGAGAGAGAGAAAGAGGGAGCTAAGGAAGCAAAAGGTGGGAAGGCTCGAGCGGAGGGATCGTGGAACTCGATACGTCGGTTTCTGGGGCGTGGAACACGTCGTGTTCCTCGTGAGAATCCCGTCCCGGACGTGTTTCGAATGCCCCTAGTCCGCTTCGCGATATCGCACTGCGCAAGAGGGCTCCCTCCTCTCCTCTCGGAGGGACTCGCGCGCGTGTCCCTCCTCTCGCGGCTCGCGCGCTCACCCAGAGACCTCAGGGCCCAGGAAAATAATCAATATGTAGGAGAGACACCACGGGTTGAATTATTCTTGGGGTTAAGCACGGACCAGAATAGCTCGCGCTTTCGTACGCTTCACGCTCGATCGCTCGCGCTAGGACCTTGGAGGATATTTTCACCCGACGTACTTTTCAGGACACTCACTGGCCACTGTCGCGCGCGCTTGCTCGGTTGCGTAAGAGGCGCGAGTCTACTTCGGAGAGTTTGATAATGGGCTACGACAATAGGTTAGAGAGAAGATGCAAAGATCCAGGGGCTTTTGGTTCCAAAAGGATTTTTCTCAAGGATCTTTTCACTGGCGAGGTTGGATTTTAGGAAGCTGTTGTTGAACTGATTGCGTAAGTGCTTCTATTTTGTAATCCACGTGACTCTTACGAAATATAGCTTTTATTGTAACAGGCTACGTGAGTTTGTTTGTTAGAGAATCTTCGGGACGGAGAGGGTATCCTTCTAGCTTCTGTGTATATTCTTATGAAGAAAGACACTTGAGATTGCAAGATTACAACGATAGGTTCGTCAGATTATCAAAAAATCCAATATCCTCCGGTTCCAAAAGAATTTTCCTCGAGGATCTTTCAAGCAGGGTCTCGATTCTAGGAAGACACCGTGGAACCGATTATGCAAATTCTTCCACCCTGTAATCCAAGTGTCTCTTACCAGGAATCGCGTTTACTCGAGCAGACTTCGTTTGTCCACGAAACATCAGGACCACGAGGATCCTCCTAGCTTCCGTATTTTCTTACTGGAAGAGGACTCTCGAGATAGGTCTAACCTTACGTCACCTCTCAGCCTCATCGGATATGTAAACACGCGCCAATTCGCTTCGCGAGCCACGTCGCAAGTCGGTAATTAACACCGGGCTCGAATTCCCCCTCTCCCCATCCCTCTTTCTTTCTAGCACACTTATGGCTACTTCTCCACCGTCTGACGTAACGACGAAGCGTTTTACGTAAACCAGCTCCATTCACGAGGATACTACCCCGCACAAAAGGCACGGAGGCGACGCCTCTTACCATGGAAAATTCTCTCGACGTGGGCGATTACGCATTAGCACTGCGCACCGACTCTTCAACTACCGCGAAAACATTCTCCACCCGGTTAAAGCAACGACCAAGGACGCGCTAGTGCATTTGAATAATGCGCGCGCATCTCATTCGTCTAGTCCTTGACCCGCGCGCCGAAGTGAAGCGTGGAAGAGAATCCACGGGAGATTCTCGTAGAGAGAAGCTTAGAAGAGAAGAAGAGAAGCATAGATACGAGATCGAGCGACTTCGTGCACGAATGGACCGGAGAGATCGTGGTACCGCGAGAAATTCATCCAACTTCGCGAAAGTCTCTCACCGCCATGAGCCATGAGTCTTTTAGCTCGTGCACCGGCCACTGCTCCAGCCAAGATGAATACGCTCGAAGATGAAGACCGGAGAGGAGGTGGTGGAGGAATATTTCTCGTCTTGGGCTTGGTGGAAGGGCTTCGCTTGGTTGAAGGAGGAGAACGTGAGAGAGGTACGGTGAGAAAGAGAGAGAAGGATACTAGAGCGGCGAACCGATCGCGTTCGCGTCGCAGATGCCGATGCACACCTGCCGCGTTTGCCGAGGCCGAGTGGTTGTCCGGGCTAGGGGGCTATTATTAGCAGCCTGCACCTTTCTATCATTCCGCGAGGCCTTTATTATAATGCGCCGCGGCGGCGACGGCCCACGTAGATAGAGAGGCTGGTTGCTACGAGGGTAAGTACCTAGTTTCGTGAGAGGAGGCAGAGCGTAAGATAGTTCGAGCTGGCCGTGCGTTTGGATTCGCCCACGCGAGTATCCTTTGATATTGGTCTGGTGAAGGGAGGAAGGACGAGATGGAAGAAGCTGCTGGTGAAGAGTAGCGTGACATGGGGTGTCGAAGATGAGACTGAGAGAAGAAGAGTGAGATGTAGAAGCTGATGGTGACTGGTAGCAAAGTTGGTACATTGTACTAGATCCAGTAGTAAATTGGATCTTTTGGCCAGTGCATTGTTTAAAAATCTAGGATGTTTTCACTAAAGAGTATCGGTATAGAACCATCTGTGTCTTTGTGACAAGTTAAACGTGCCTCAGAGTACGCTTTATACTGAGAATACTGATGAACAGAAAAGTAAAACTGTTTAGTAGCAGAATAAGGATCATTTCAGATGTTGGATTTGTTTTGAAGAATTTAGTGATTTATACTGTGAAATCTGAAAGTTTAGTAGGAATTTAGTTTTATGTAGTACCAAAAAAAGTTGGCAGCACTGTGGCAGACGTGGTTCGCCAAATATCTTTCACGAGAGTGAGAGAGGAATGCAGGATGGAGAAAAGAGGGAGGTGCGCTCAACGTACATCGTTCCTTCGGTACACGAGTCGACGGAGGATTTCCGGTGTAGGAGGAGGGTGGGCTGCACGGTGGAGAACAGCGGAGAACACGATGCATATATCCGTATCGCCGTGATCCATCGTGTCGAGCGGGCCCGACCTCCGCCACCGCCGCTTTATGGGTCGCGGCGCGGCTCCATGCGAAATGGCAAAGACCACTTGCAAGGAATCACCTCGTAACAAGGTGACCTTTGAATCTTGGCCTCCTCTTTCTCTCTTTCTCTATTATTTACAAGGAGGAGAACTGTTCTCTGTAAATCCGCATTATATTCCGCGAGTAGGATTGTTCAAGCAGATATTTTTATACCAAATCTGGTACTTTTGCACCCCTTTGGTACGTTGATACCTTCTTGAAAAAACGTAGAGATGCATCTACGGCTAGGTTCTAAAACATTCTTCTCATAATAGCATTTTGGAGCAGACATTCAGACTTTATTATATAATTAACTACCTGCCAATCAGACCCGCTCGTGGGGGTAGCATCCCTTATTTCTACTCACACCTTCCACCGGACCCGCAATACGCGTGGTGATTATGTTAAGACACATCCAAATAAATGCAACGCAAATAAACGAGAAAAAAACGAAACAACCTCAACTATGCTTGTTACAGGGACAGGGGGACACGAACTAAATATATTATTATACATTTGCAAAAAATTATTTTTTGCGTGTTCTTCGACTTATACAGGGTATTTCGATGTTTATTTATTTCAATAAAAAACCTCGATAACAAAAATTTGATACGAATTATTGAAATCTGCTACCTTCCGATTTATCAGTCTGGTGAGTACAACCTGGGTACTGACATTTTTCACTTTTTTTTGGTACTCACGCAAAATCCGGTACTGACTTTTATGCACTTTTCATTCTCGAGAGCCAACCAGACGGACGGACAGATTGTCAGCTGCGTTTTATTGGCCCGTGAAGTGCCGCGTGCGCCGGATTTCTCAGCCACCAATGCGGCGAGCGGGGTGAAATATGCCGAGGTTCTCTGGTCGCGATGCCATGCCGATGCCGGGTGAATTTATCGCGAACGAATCAGATTGGGTGCACACTCAGCGGAAAGGAACTACTAGCCAGGCCTGTGTCGTGAAATATGCCCGTTGCTGGTACCGCGCATCGATCATGCGTGCACGAGGGCCAGGAAGACTTTCTAGCGTCGTATCGTCGGGTTTGAATTTATCGGAGTAACCGAGCGTACCGGTAAATGGTACGCGATGCCGAGAAGCGGAAGGGTCCTTTTGATGGGTGCGAAAAAATGTCGATCGATGGATTGGTCCTTGGATGAAACCATTTTTGACGACTGGGGGTGTGAAGGAATTTTTCTAACAAGAGACTGAAGCTTGGCAGACTTGTTACGTAAGTGAAAATAATCGACAGGCATTTTTTTACCTGCCCAAATTCACTTTCAGGGACATTGAATCCTGCAAAATTTCCAAACTGTGAGAGGCGAACTAAATCTTATTACACACCGTTGGATTTATAAGGAAATTTTCGTTATTACGAAAAATTTGGTATCTTTCAAAATGAGCGTGTAATATTTTTCTTTGTTAGGTAGTTTCTCCAATAATTTGTTAATACTTTTCGTTTACACGGAAAAAAACAAATTTAGAGACCTCGCCCGGAAAAAATTTTCCTCTATCCAAATTAAAATTTTCCACCCCTTAAAACTAAATTTGGATAGCAGAGAAAAATCACGTATCAATTATTTCGGTGTAAGTGAAAAGTTCTGCACGTGCAATATCTACTTTCTTCTTCATACTCGACATAACACGATATTGATTACGCTCCAAAATGATAACTCACAAAAATCACAACTATTACCTATTTAATCCTTCAACCTCCAGAGATATATTCTACCACTTTACACGTACGCACGAAGTTGCACGTTGTCCAAAGGATCAAATCATCTCCTTCTATCACCAGGTTCTATAAAAAATCCTTCGACGAGTGATATTAGACGGACAAGCGGAAAAAATTCGAGACGATATGGTGTAATCGAAGAAAGGCCGCATGGATCGCGATTCACGAAGACTTGGTCGATGCGACCGATCTCGAGGGCTTCCTCCGCAGGCCGGGAGGAAGGTGTGGTTGGTTGAGGTTGGTACCTTATTCGCTGGATCGACTTCACCAGAGCCCGCCTGGAACTCTCGCGCGGCTTGCTATCGGATTTATGCATTACTCTCGGCGATCAATACCCCCGCTACGAGTTTAACGGCCCCTGTGCCGTTTTGTTGGCCGCGCGCGGAATGCAAATCCATTGCGCAAGGGGCACGAGTCAATTATAGACAGTGGCACGCGCCATGTCGCCTGAGAACGTGTCACCAAACGCGCGATCCATTCTCGAATCCAGGCTGCGCGAGATATTTCCACCGCGAAATTCTCTCGTCCCTTTGAATCGTCCCAAAAAGAAAGAAAAGAATAAAGAAAGAAGGAAGAGAAGAAGATCGTTTGATCCTCCGTTACGAAATACCGTCGTGGCGAATCGCGGAGTACTCTCGTAAATATTCATGGTTACACGGACAGTAGCGCGTGAAGGAAAGAGGAGAAGAAAAAAAGGAAACCGCAATGGCGTAACAGTATGCAAGAATGTCGATTAACTGTATTCATAAGTACGGTAAGAGAATGCTTCTTTTATGAAGGCCCGTGTGCGAGCGCGTTGTCGCACGCTGGATGATGTACACAGTCCGTTGCACGGCGTGGGAGCGAAACTCGCGTTCGTGATCGCGTGCACGTGTGCATGGAGAATCGTTCGAGTGTTTTCAATTAGAAATACAGCGATATGAGTCAATAGCGTGGCTAATGATATACCCTCGCTTAGAACCGGATTTCCAAATACGCGCTGTCGAGAGACTCCGTGACACGTCCCGAGAGAATATATTCGGTGAATGAATGAAAAGGAGAGGTCGAAAATCTTCGCTTGGTAGCCTAGTCTGCAGGCGCACGCGACTACTCGCGTCCGACCACGATGGCCCGAGCGTTACGTAAGGGTCCGCAGTAGTCCAGTATGCAAATAAATTATATAAGGGATACGAGTCAATTAAGCGGGCAACCAACATCGATCCGATCGACGTCCACGTGGAGTACGAGGGTAACATCGGAATGAGCTTCCGTAACGATACACGACGCCTAGATAAGTTCGCGGCTACACGAGCGAGCGTACTGTTGCACCCTGCGCCAGATTATCTTCGTGAATCCTCCGGTACGCTTCTTACGTACCGACACCGTTCCAATCAATTAATTGCGTAACGTTAGAAAAGGTGAATAAAAAGAAGCCGTGACCGGCGTTAATCTCTTCGAGTCGCTGATATAATCGCGTATCATTGGAATTGTTAATGGAAAAAGTAAGGGAGAAAAGTGGCTCGTGAATTCCGTCAGATTTTTCTCATCGACCAACAGCAATCGGCAGAATTTCACTTCCAATATATCGCGAGCCTTGCGTAAATTGTGTAATCTTAGAATGTTCGATAAAAAGAAAAAGAAATTAGCGTTACCTCTCGTCCCTAATGTATCAAAGCCAAGTGCGTTACATTCGATTAATTGCGTGACGCACGAATGGTCGATACTAAAAAAAGGAAGAATAAAAAAATCGACCCTTTTTCTTGACCATCTGATCTTCGAACGCGTCATCATCTCGTGCTTTTAACATATAAAAAGAGTCATGTTCGATTAATTACTTCACAGTTGAAACGTGAATATAAAAAAAGACGAACACAAAGGAAGAGGAAAAAAATCAACTCGTTTACTCTTCGTCGAACTTTTTTCACCCATCGATGCCAACTCGATGTCTCTGCGCGCGTACCCACGGCCTTTGGCAATAAAGTCGCGAACTCTAAGAGGACGGCGACCATTCTTACGCGAGTGGCTCATCTCTCGATGCAAATCCCATGCAAATTGGGGCCTCGTATCGTCGTCGTCGTCGAGGTTCGCGCAACACGACGAGCTCTCTGCCACAACGTCCTCGTCGCTCGTAGGACGCAATGGACGGAAGTGTGGTGGCGGTGCGAGCGAGAAATCGCAGCGTAGAAAGTCGAAGCTCCTCGATTTGGATTAAATCCGTACGAGAGAGCTATCTGTCACTGGAATCTGGCGTTCCGCATGAGCGGAACCGCAAATTGAAATTCTCAAAGTGGCGCTCCCGTGACCTACGACCCACCACCGCGAAACTCTACTTCTCGAATGTTAATTTTCTGTTTTATCCTCCTTGGATTAATTGTTACGGCAGCTTGTCGGAAATTTAATCGTCACCTAGATCACCCGTGGAGAGTGTTGCTCCAACTATGAACGGTTCGCGTACCAGATTGACAACTGAGAAAGTACTAGATTTCTGTAATTAGAGTTTCTAAGGAGTTTTCTATTAAAACAAATCGATGTCAAAACACTCTGTAAAGGACAAAAAAATAATTTATGCATTTTTTGTATGCTGAATTACTGGAAGTCTCTCGATCAAACGAAGATGCACAGTCTGCTTCAACATCCCATTACGAGAAAAATATTTTGGAACGCATTCATAGATGGGTACCAGTCCTTTCCAAGTCTCGTACCAAAGGGGTTTAAAAAGTAGCAGATTTGGCAGAAATGTACCAGTTTGAACAATCCTGTCTGTGAGGGAGCAGTCGATGCAAATGCGATGCGAAAAACAGCTTTGGCATCCAGTGGGTAGGTTGGTAGGCAGGTAACCTTTCGGAGTACCACGACGTGTTGAGGAATGAGAAGGAGGAGGAGGTGGAGAACCGACGACGGTCACGACGAGTGATGAGAGTCGTGATCTTCATCGGGAATTCTACGATTGGATCCGGGTCGAGCCAACTGTTACCGCCACGCTTACCGACGACGATCCTCGCGTTCCTAATGATCGTCGCTTAAGGCCTCGTAAAGATCCTCCTTCTCTTCTCGATATCGCGAGAGGGCGAAGCGAGCGGAGAAGCGCCGTTAAGCGCCTCTCTGCTTCGGCGCGAGAATGAAAACCGAGGAATCCGAATTCAGTCCCTACCCTTTTGCCTCGCCCTATCGAGCGATTTTATTCCGAGACCCAAGAGCCTTTTTAGCAGGTGTGTCTTCGATGATTGTGAATTTTTTAGAAGATGGCGCGTCGGTGATATCTATTTATTAGGATTGATCGACATTTTCGACGGTCGTTTTTGATATCTCGAACGGAGAAACGTCGTTAGGCACCTCCACTCGGACATGAGAATGAGAACCGAGGAATCTGAATTCAGTTCCTACCCTTTTGCCTCGTCCTTTCAAGCGATTTTCTGCGGAGTAACAAACCCAAGAGCGTTTTTAGCAGGTGTGTCTTCGATGATTGTGAATTTTTTAGAAGATGGCGCGTCGGTGATATCTATTTATTAGGATTGATCGACATTTTCGACGGTCGTTTTTGATATCTCGAACGGAGAAACGTCGTTAGGCACCTCCACTCGGACATGAGAATGAGAACCGAGGAATCTGAATTCAGTTCCTACCCTTTTGCCTCGTCCTTTCAAGCGATTTTCTGCGGAGTAACAAACCCAAGAGCGTTTTTAGCAGGTGTGTCTTCGATGATTGTGAATTTTTTTAGAAGATGGCGCGACGTTGATATCTATTTACTACGATTAATCGCAAATATCAAATATCTTTTGATATTTTCGACGATCGTTTTCGAGAATGAGAACAGAGGAATCCGAATTCAGTCCCTGGCCTTTGGCTTCGCCCTCTCGCGCGATTTTCTTCTGAACGTTCTTACCAGACGCGTCTCCAACGATTGTGAATTTTTTTAGAGGATGGTGAATCATTGACATAAATTAATTAGAAATATGCTCGACGGCCAACTCCGTCGTGGCAAGATTTATTGTTCGGAGAGCGTTCACTGACAAGGAGAGAGACACGCTTACGGATTTTGACGCAGGTGCTAGCGCGTTGGAGCGCGCAAATACTAGAACAGGCGAAAATATTGGCTTCTTACTAATTGCAATTGATCGATACCTAACGCGACCTCGAGTAGACTATCTACGGCGTCGCGTTTTCGTCGAGGATTTATCATTCGCGCGACACACGTGCTAGAACCAGAGAAGTGAAGAAGAAAAGAAAGAGGGAGATGCGTGAAATTTATGGCACTGTTTTCCACGACTGTCGCGAATACGTATTTTAACGACAGCTATGACTTATTGTCCGGAAACTGGTTCGACGATTACTTCGTCCTCGTTATGCTCGAAAGTAGTTCTGGATACCGTGCCACCACTTAATGAAGTATCCAACAGTGGACTATTAAAATATTCAACATCTTGTCGCACATACCACTGGGAGACCCTATTTCGATTAACTATCTAATTACATATTGTTTAAAAAAAAACAGCTTTGGAGTGGAACTCGTTTAATTCGAAGTTTACCTCGTAAATTCACCAGTACACATTCTCTATACTCACTAAGCACATACCTACATGCTTTATTCAAAATCAATCGCAAGTGCGTCACTCTCGTCATATTCTCCACGAGCGCGCGTAAAATGCACGATTAATCGAACGCAATGACAAATATCGTCGACAACGATCTGTCAACGCGCGTGTCGATCCCACGCAGCCTGCGTGCCTCGAGACGCGCCGCCGTCCACCAGTCTGCGCCCACGAATTAGAATTCTTTTCAAATACCATCGAGCGTCCACTTGGCGTCTCGTGGGCCCAAACTCCCATATTTCTCTTATGCTCTCTCGCAGTGGCAAAAGAGACCAATACGCACACGCGTAAGGAAAATCGACCGCGTTCGGACAACGGCACGAATGCATTACAAATTTTCTCCATTCGTTTTTTCCCTCGAAAAAGCACGTTCGCATTAGAGTGAGAAACCCGTTGCCGATAAATATTTTCCAACCTTTCCCTCCTCGACTGGCGCGTTCCACCGAGAGGACGTGCGTGGGCCGCGAGACACGTGGGGGCCCGGGCGTGCTAGGACCGCGAATAATTTTTTCTCTCTTCGTTTTTCATCGGACCTCCTCCTTCCATCCCTCTCATCCCTCCACCTTCGTCCTTCTGTCGAGCACGAGTTCCGCAGGCCTGGCCAGATTTACCGGCCACGTTTCTGGTGCGTTTGCGAAAGCCGCGATTCCGACATTATCGCTGGCATTAAGCCTGGCTCGTGAGTGTGAGGGGGTGCTTTTGTACGTGTGCTTTCCAGGGTGCGGAATGGAAAGAGAGAGAGGAAGCGTGTAGATGGAAACGACAATTTATGGCGGACCATGGCGTGGGTCGGTGTAACTTTAAGCTCGCCTCTATCTCGCGCGCTCGCGCCGCGCCTGGACAATGCGCTCACGCGCTTGGCCTTCTCTCTTTTCGTTGGTTTGGAGTTGCACCGGTTCATTCTCCGCCTCCTTCCTTACCAGGACCCACCACGAGGGCTTAGCCTCGAATTTCGTGAATCGACTCGTTGATGTTGGCATCTTGGAGGTTCTTAGATCGCGAGAACTGGAATTGTGGAGTAATCGTTTAAGACGGTTCAGGTGGATTTAGGATTGTCTTGATTGAATCGTCCCAGTGAAAGTTCTAAAGAAGTAGTGTAGTTTATACATTCTATTTGTAGGATGTTTTGTGGAATAGATGAATGGTCGGTGTCATCCAATTGTCTTGAATTCAACTTCGAATTTTATGTTGGGATCTTGGAGTTTCTTAGGTTGTGGAAGAATCTACGCGAGGTTAAAACGGATTCGAACGAATCGTCTGATTATCAGTTAAAGGCTTAATGAAATTGCACATTTTAAATATTCCATTTGTACGATGCTCCGCAAGATAGCTAAATAGTCCGTGAACTTCGATCGTCTTTGATTCAAGCCTCCAATTTCATGAATCAACCCATTGCTGCCGGGATCTTGGAGCTTTTCAGATTACGAAGAATGGATTCGTGAAGCAATTGTTTAGGATACTTATAATAGAGTTTAAGATCGTGTAGTGCAATCGTCTTTGATTCAGGCTCCAATTTCGCGATTTAACGGTCACTTACGTTCTTCACGCGCGAAGGATCGTGAAAACTGAATTTCTCAGGCGCGTTAAGCCGGGTCGAGGGAAGTCGCGTGGGTTCCCAGAGCTACGAGCCAGACGTCTCCCACAAACTAAGCTAAACTTAATCCTCGTTCTCGCTTTTCACCGCGCGAGCCGCGCTCCACCTTGAGAACCCACGGCCTTTACGGTCCCCAGAAACAATGAGGTGTCGTGGACCCCGAACGTGGCGCTCACGCGTGACCATCGGTGACAAAAACATGCGCATAATCATCGCGGCTAGCCAGACCTCGAAGGACCGCGCGAGTTTCCGCCCAGCTGCTATCGTTTCCGGAAGCCGCGCGTACGTAAACTCCTTGAGCGTGAAATATTATTAGGGCTCGTAGAAAGGTGAGAGACCAACGACGTTCCACTGGAAGTACAAGAGGGCGTCCATCGAATATCAGGCTAAAGAATTTTCCTACTTTCAGTATTGAAGACCTAGATAAAAGTGTTACACGTCACGAAATTTAAATTTCGAGTAAATTCCAATAAAGCTTTTGACTTGGCACAGTGGTAAGTGCAACATATAAACCTGAAAGTTTGTGTAAATATTTAATTCTAAATATTTCCACTTGTTACACTGTTGAATTAGTACCTGGGGGGATTTAAACAGTAAATGAAACCTTTTTTCTGAAGATTGTGATGTAACATCTTTATCCACTTATGTCTTCGTTTGCGACGAGTAAAGCTCCGAAGAGAGGTGAACTTCCGAGGAGCTCCGTTAAACGACATCGTCGAGCATCTCATTCACCTTCTTAACGGGTACTTCAACCTCGTGAGAACCCACAGGAAATGACACGCTAGATTCTAAATTTTTTGCATCCGATTGCCGGGACCTCCGGAAGAGAGTTCCCCAGTGTTACGAGAACTTAAAACCGTTTCACTCGTTGGATGACCTCTTCCTCTCTCGTGGCGCTACTCTCCACCCATATTTTTCAGGACGGTATGCACGCTCCGGCCGGCGTGGTTCCGTTAACGTCGCACGAGCGCCGTCCCACACGGTAGGCGTGTTTGGAAATTTATTTAATTTGTTTCGAATGTGTTCTCGCTCGAGACGTCTCGCTTTTATCGATGGTCTACTATTAGATGACCGTGGTGGCCCGATCTCGTCTCCTCTAGCGGTTTTCGTAGTTGGTCTCGGTGCGTGGGATTTTCAATGCGTTTGCTCGCGCGTAGGTCAAGCGTCACGCGAGAGATCTGCTCTCACGAGCGTACGCCGTAAAGAGGAACGAGAGCGTCGCGATGTGTCCTGGAGAAACGAAGGATCCATCTGGAAAGGAGTCCTCGCGCACGATGATAATGAGAAACGAATAAAAGTAAAAATCGAAGCGACGTTTTTATGTGTATACCGTTACGGCAATTTCGTTTCGTGATTAAAAAGGCTGCGGTGGGTTACCGGTTTCTTCCACGATCACGCGATTTACCGTCTTTTTAAATTCATCAGTGCCACCGACTTCTCCTGGCCACCGTGCTCGTCGTAAACGGAAAACTCGCGTGCCGCCTTAATTCAGGCGGTGGCCCTCCCTCCGAAAAAGAATAACAAACTTCGTCGACTCGAGAGCGGGAAATAATTACGCGCATTGAGAAGTCGTGGATAAGAGAGAGAGAGAGAGAAAGGGAGACCAACGAGGGATCACGCGAGCCGTAATTATGCGACCGACGGAGATCTTGCTGCACGGAGTCCGACAAAATTATCCGAATATAATTGTGTGCGCGTGTGTCTGTGTGTAGAGAAACGAAAAAACAGTCTAAGTAAAATTTAAATCAAGGAACGCGGTGTATCGAGCTCGAATTAATTACTTAATTCGAAGTGGAGTGAAACGATGAAAATTTGAGAAATCGGTACGCATTCGAGAAAATCAATTCCTGGATACATTTTTTTCTTACATTGATTATTTATATATGCAGAACCATCGATCAATCAATTTTTATATCTACTGTCTTAAGACAGACCTTCTGTTACAAGGACCTAGAAACGAAAGAGTTTCGCATCGCTCGTTTTATCCACTAGACCAGGGGTGACCAAAGCGTACACCGTCTGTTGATATGTAAATATTTCTAATGTCCATTCCACAGAGCTCGTGAGACAAATCTGGCTTTAAATTACTACTTTCCTTATGACCACCTAACACATACTATGTTCGTAGACCATCCCCTACAATATAAAAAATAGGTCGTCCAGGTCGTAATAGGAATTTACGAGTGAATCAATGTCAACCAACTTGAATTCGATTCTCTCGATAATTCAGCTTCTTGAAAGCAACATCTCAGTGCAAAACTCTCGTCAGCAGTGGCTACGTATAGACACACATCTGTACATTAGTGTAATCACTTATCACGATCTCGAAAGGGGCTCCTACAGTCAGTAACAACCACTCTCCCGTGAAGGAAGCTTCGTCGCATTATCCTGGCTGTGCAACAAAAGTGGCAACCCGGTCCCACTGTCTCGTTCCGCCTCCGATCGCTCGACTTTTCAGACCCTTCTAGGCGCTCGCGCGCGCAAGAATGGAACTGGGAACCACCAGGTGGAATAGGAGGTTCCCTCGCCGACAGGGAATAGGCGATGTCCAATTAAAATCGGACGTGGCTCGGTGATTTTTAACTTGAACGGAATATAAGGGAATACGGAGGCGGCTGCGAGACGGGTTACGAGTGGAATATACCAGGCGGGGCCATGAGAATCGGCTCTTAGCCTGGATTCCGTCGCGTCGCGCGCGCGCGCGCGCGAGCCGAGGCTTGCTGCTGCTTCGTGTTCGCTCGAGTTTACCGGTACACCTTCAAGTTGCCTGCTCCTACTCTTTCTCGCGGCGCGGTTCCTCTCAGATCCTCGGCCTCACTCGTTCCGATAAGGGCGTAGGTAGGCCCAGGATCCTTTCAACGTGTTCCAACCATCCGAAGCGGTTGCAGGAAACGACGCGTGGCGTCGTTTGCACGCCGGCCACTTCTCAAGTAAGAGCAGCCTTGCCTAGTACCTACAAGGCTGACTCGCTTGGGATCGTTTAGCGAGAATTAGCTAGACAGACAAGAGGGTGTTCGATTGCGAGAAGGAGAAGAGTAACTGACGAGAGACTGCTTGGAATCGGGTTGAGAGTTTCTTGGGTGTGTTGGATGAGGCTGAAGGATGACAAGGATTAGGTTTAAGATGAAAGATTCGAGAGTGTGAGGAAAGTGACAAGTTGGTTACTTTTTTATTGGGTAAAGTTAGATGTTAAAATGTGATGGAGTTAGAATGATGCCTTGGGTGAGATTCTCCAGAGAGCAAGACGATTCTCGTTTTCACAAATTGGAACCTGTTTCGATTCTCCGTTTTTCTCGTTGTTTTAACATTATGAATTCAATGTTGCAAATGTACTTTCACAAGAATACCGTACGGTCCACATTCTTTTAAAACAACCGACCGTCCCTTCTTCTTTCCCCAACATCGTAAGTTTTCGAATCCTAATATGTTTGACTTTTAGAGCGTAATACATCAATTCCACCTCACCTACTAATTTAACGTTCACGCCTCTTTGAGCGTACCCTCCAGCCGCAATAAAGATCGCCAGTAGGTGCTCGTAAAAATCTACCTAACCGAGCACTTTGATGCACCACAAGCAGGCTACTTTCTTTGAAAACATTATCCCAGCAAACACTATCCGCTTCCCCTAACCTTCGCGAGATACCGAGAACACTTTACTCTTTGACTTTCCTCTACTCATCGACTGGACGTAACTCAATTTCCTTTTCAGTACTCGCGACACGCCTAAACACGTTCCACCAATAAACGTCACTTTACCAGTACGCCATTCGACGCGCCACTTCCAACAAAGTTTCCACGACAAAGTGCAAAAACCTGTTTGCCTCTCGGGCACGAGAAAATCGATACGCGAAAAGCACTGTTTTCCTAATCTAAACCTACTCGAAGATAGAGGTGGAATTCTTTTTCTCCTCTCGAAATGATTTCACCTCGTGGATCGACTTTGGTACAGGAGGTGTGTGGAATCGCGAGATTCTCGGCTTTGCTACGGGCGGTTCCACGCTCGACCCTCGCAGTCGTTATCCTCGGCAAGAAGCAAAACTCGACGGTTAACAGGTCTGGTCTCTTTGTTGCCACAGCACCGGCCGCGACCAGAGCCGGCCAGCCGATCACGATCGATCGGTTTCGATAATGGCGAAACCGCTTGGCGGCTGTTCGCTAGAAGGGATCGGCTTTCGCGGGCCCACAGTTATCGCCAATAAATCCCCTACTTTCCGTATCAGCTGGCGTCGGCTAACACCGAGCCGCTTGCTTTTAAGCGATAATTAGCGACAATTTCGAGTCGAGCCACGAGGTCCCACGGAGCATCGGTCCGCGCCAATGCCCGAATTCTCGTTCGGAATTCACGAGTACTTGGCCGGTGCTTTTTAGCCCTCGTTGCAATTTCGCAGTCCTCTCTTTCCACGAGCCCGCCAAGTTATACCTCTAAGCCGAGCCATTGTTACACGCTCGAGCAATTCTTGCAATCGTCCAAACGATTATTGCCCAGTTTCCATCGGGATACTTTATCGCTCCTCGCGGTACGGCTCGCTGAGTTATTGATTTTCGGATTGCTCGCACTCCTCTCTCTCTCTCATTGTTGTTGGATTACAAAAGGGTGGATACACTCGGGGAGATTAATGCAACGTCCGTTAAATCGTGGCTGCTTATCGTTGCGCGCCACCAAATAGAAGGAAATGCGCTCGAGTCGCCTGTTTTCCTTCTCGACGAAATTCGAAGTTGCGTCCGAGGTTATGCGAGTGTTCACGAGGAAGGAGAAGAAGGAGGAAATTTCGATAGTGTCTTAGGTTCTTCGAGACTTGCCAGAGCCCTCTTGGCGACGTCGTAGCGCAATCGTGTGCTACTAATCGAGTTCAATTAATTAGAGTAGGTGGAAAAAAATTCATCGCTCGAATGCTGCAGCTCGACGATTCTCCACTTCTCTCTTCATCTCTCTCTCTCTCTTTCTTTCTCTCTCGAGATCGTAAAGCCACGCGGTCTCGTTATCGCGACGTAGCTCGTACGCCGTCGGTAAGAGCTTACGACCAATGAGGAGGCGATTCGCATCTCGACCATTTAGCCATCTACCTACCCCGGTATTAATTCTCGTAATTACTTCACTGTACTCCGATCTACCTACTCGAACGATCTACTCCTAGGAGCGACGTCGTTACGTAATAGGGCTCCGCGCGCAGACTGAAATCCGATCGAACGTAAATTACCCTACCGCCAACCCCGCCGCTGCTCGCTCCTGTAACGCATTCGCCGATCGTGTAAACTGCAAACTAAATCGCAAATGAAATGTAACGCGGCGCCGTGATCGCTCCTCCGTGCCGACCGACGGGGTGTCGGTAAATTTGCGTTCGCCACTTCATAAATCCGGCGCGAATCCACGCCTTTGCGCCTTTGGTTGGTTGTTCGGTTTTAGGCGAGGCTTGGGTGGGGTGTCCTGTGGAATTTGAATTTATCTTTTTCGAAGGGTGCCACGCGTTCTAGAAATGAAATTAAAAAATTTATCAACGTGAATCTTTTCTCTTTGCATTTTTCTATTTTTTCAATCCTCCTTCTAATCTTCCTTCCTTTTTGTCATTCTTCTCGCGAAGGTTGGAACCACGGAGTGATTCTTTCGGTTCGACAAGAAAAAGAAAAAGAGAAGGTTGAGAGAAGGTTTTGCATCACGAGAAATGCAAATTAAAGTTTTACAAGAGCATCCAGGACGTCAGACATCGTGACACGTGGAAATTCTGTAGTGCCCTATGCGTTGCACATTTATTTGCGAAGCGGTATAATGCTCGACTCAGCCTACACACGAAACAAAAAAATTCACTTATCAACATGGAGAAGACCTCGAACAAAAATTTCTCATTTTCTCTTCCGCACTCTTCAATTTTCAACCTACTAATCCCCCTCTTTGCTCTTCACCCTTCTCGTCAAACCTCAAACCGCAACGCACTTCTTCCAATCCAACAAGAAAAGGACAAAGAGAGAAGGTCGATTGCGTAATCACGAGAAATGCAAATTAAAGGCGTGTTATACGAGAGCGTCCAGGACGTCGCTCGTCGTGACACCTGGAATTTCTGATTTGTAATTGCATTGGTCGTAAGTCGTAGTGACCGGTGCCTTTCCAGCAGCCCGTTTGGGTAGCACCGAATGGAGAAGGGCGGTTGGAGAGGGGCGAGGGCTACGAAACACGTTTTGCCTACAAGAGTCTGAATTTATGCCTCGGTTATTCACGTCAAGCATAACGCACCAGGAGGGATAACGATTGAATTGTGGGCGATATTTAATAGCCGGAGCACCTAGTACTGGAGCACCGCGGCGTCGGCGGCGGCGCGATTGGCCCTATGGCGTCGTGCCACGCGCGATGCCAAAGAAGCTAAGAGAGAAAAGAAGGAGAAAGAACGATGAAGAGAGAGAGAGAGAGAGAGAGAAGGACAAGCGTAGAATGGAGTGCACGTTACAAATCACGAGCTAGCCTCGTTATTTGTTTTATTCGTTATCGATAGCCCCGTCCCATGCTCCCGCGCCGTCGGCATGGCGCGCAATTGCGTCAGTAGAACTCCGAGGAGTTTATCATTCGCCTAGGACTAACCTCGACTAACTTTCTTGCGACGCGGTGCTCGGAAACAGGAGATTTATGCCTCGCTAAGTATTTCGATACACCGCGATACCGACACTCGCCACAAGTCTGCCCTAATGGCTTCTCCTTGTAACTAACGCGAGTCAGTGGTAAAAAAAGAAAGAAAAACCAACAGAAAAATAACAGTGAGACCTAAAGAATCACTCTTCTCGCACACCTTGGCCGAGCTAAGTTCGAACTTCGAGCGAGATAAATTTTCGCGAGTTCTCGATCGACGGAGAGCCTTTGCTTTCGCTTCGTAGTTTCTAGAGGTTGATTGGATCGGCAAGCAAGCGGATAAAAAAGTCTCCTAACCGCAGCAGGGTGCTAATGGCGACCGAGTGAAGCATTAAGAACGAGCGAGCCGAGGACCAACTGGCAAGCTTATTTCCAATATTTGCATAAGAATCCTCGTGCAAGAGCACGAGCTTTGTCATGCGAACTTCTAGGAGGTCTGACGTGTCTCGTGAGCCTTAGTGGCACGGCGTTTCTTAGCATCCTTCCTCGTTAACACATTGTACCACGGCAGAAGGGACGTAAATTCGCGTGGCCTATCGGACTAAGCGCGAGGGTCCACGCCAGCTCTCGCGACGGTCCAACCGATCGTTGTTATCCATTAGCTCGCAAGCGTATTTATGCGTTTAATTACCAAGCTGGCCAGGATCGTGAGTAAGGTCAGATTACAACGTTTACACGCGTTTTAACGGCTCGAACGGTCGCGCTTGGCCTTCGTTTTAAAAGCTCGTACGGACGAAATCGTCGTGGAGTTTGGAACGCAGGTACCCTCTTGATCCTCTCGTGCATTACCGTGTGCAGGATCGTGCGTGAATTAAGTGTACGCGCGCTTAGCTCGCGCGCACGATAATGGCCTATTATCCGCCATGCTAATGGCTCTTGCAGAGAGGGCAGTGAAGAGAGGCGTGGGTGCGTGTGCATGCGAGAAGACGACGGGCGAATCTTCTCGTAGAATACGTGAGGCTCGTGCACTGCCAGGTAGGTCGGACGGTGACACGGAAATGATGCGCTCGCGCGTACTCGTGATCGCGGTCGAATGATCGGAGGGATCGAGGTCAACGGAGCGCAGGTGAAGAGTCGCGACTGGTCCTCCTCCAACTCCTCTTTCTCGAGATACCACCGATTCGGTGGTATTAGTCGGCCAACGAATTGTCTCGGAGCCTTGAAGAGAATCTCTCGGTGATACAAAAGTAGTTTACTCGTAGGTTGAATTTGTTATGCGTGATTTTGGTTATTGTTAAATGCTCGTGATATTCTCCTTTTTTGTGCTTCTTCTCTTTCTCTCTTTGTTCATTTCAATACGTTCCTGTCGAAGCACTGCCCGGTGAGTGATTATAAAATCTGTAAAATGAATTAGACAGTACCTATTATTTTTATGATTGTTTAGTGAGTATCTTTGCGCGATTCGTGTGCCTTCGTCATGTATGAACATGAATATTCTGTCCGTGGAATAAGAATTATTGAATTCGCGTGGTATATCGAACGTATCGAAAGGGAGAAATGAGGATACAAAAGACGAAGGAAGTAAGAACTCTGAGAAAGTTTTCATTCGAATTCTCTCATCAGCTCCTCCGTCTACCCTGTAATTTATTTCAATGCTTCATGCTTTCCACGTTGAACGTCCCGCGTTTCGCCTAAAGACTGCGGCGAGGACGAGGACGCGTAACAAGTGTCGAGAAGGAGAATTAGAGCCGCGTCGTAGATTCGATATTAAAGAGTGGGCGACGACGGGCCGGGCCGTCATCAATCACCGGCAGCCACGTTTTACGGCCTGTCATGCTTTCTTGACATTAGCCTACATATATGGCCATTAATGGGCCTCGCGAGCCCAACCGAACGGAGGCCGTTTTACGAACCCTCCGTTGCTCTCGCGTGCACCACGCCTTCGTCCTCTACGAACTGAGCCCCTTCGCGTAGGCAATGCAGTCACCACGTGTAATTGCTCCTCTCTCTCGTTGCCGTTGTTCCAGAGTAGTCCGAGCACTGGAATTATGCCGACCTTAAATCCGCGGTCGTTTAAGTCCGAGCGAGCCGCGAGCAATCAGAAGACCTCGTAAAAAAAAAAAAGAAAATCAGTTCTCATCAAATACGAATCTGAGGGCACGTTCGTCCTCCCTTTCACTCTGCGAATCGCATTTAGCCAAATGGTCTCGTCCGTTACCTCATCTACGAGGTTTTAAGAGTATTTTTCAAGAGTATCTTTTCTGTAATTTAATGGAGATTGGAAAGAGATCACACTGAGTATTTTTCGAGAATATTTTTTCTATATTTCGATGGAGATCGAAAAGAGATCAAGGGTATCTTTCGAGAGTATTGTTCTATATTTGGATGGAGATCGGAAAGAGATCTCAAGACTATCTTTCGAGAGTATTTTTCCTATATTTCGATGGAGATCGGAAAGAGATCTCAGGAGTATCTTTCGAGAGTATTTTTCTATATTTATATGGAGTTCAGAAAGAGATCTTAAGAATATCTTTCGAGAGTATTTTTCCTATATTTCGATGGAGATCGGAAAGAGATCTCAGGAGTATCTTTCGAGAGTATTTTTCTATATTTATATGGAGTTCAGAAAGAGATCTTAAGAATATCTTCCGAAAGCATTCTTCTATATTTAGATGGAGATCGGAATGAGATCAGAAGAGTATCTTTGGAGAGCATTTCCCTATATTTCGATGGAGATCGGTGTAAGCTAGTGGGGTTGGAATCGTTCTGAATCCCACGCAGCCTCGGAAACGGCGGCTTCCTCGAGGAGATCCTCCTCTTAACGATCGACAATGGCAAGGAACGATCGATGTTTCGCGCGCCCACACGCGTAGAAATTAACGAAAGCGAGAGGCCGCGAGAATGCTTTCGCGGGGGCGGCACCTTACCTTCCTCGGCCAACTGAAACAAGGCAGCCCGATATCGTGAGAGTTTTCGGGTTAGACCGGCGCGCTCGAGACTATTTCTGGATGCGGTCGTAAGGCAACTCTGCCGAATTTAGATCCTGCTTTCAACTCTTATGGTAATTCGATCGAAGGAGAGAAGCTCGTCCTATCGGATGATCTTTCCAAGAGCGAGTTCTCTCCTCCAACCCCTTTCAAACTTCGCTTCTCGGAATCCCTATAAAAATGTTTTTCGCCAGATACACGGTTCAGACGTACCCCTGCCATCGTTGGACCTATTGACAAAATTTACGTCCCCATTAACAAGAGACTGGGATAAAATTGCCTGGAATTAGTCGAGAATCTTCCAAAGAGCGCGTATAAGCGAACTTTTTCGTCGAATTAATATTCGACGTGAGAGAGCCCTAAGAAGGGTGAGATTAAACCGAACAATCAAATCGAACGTCCGATGTTCTCTAGCTATTAACACTAGATTGCCCGAAACCAGTCAATTTGACTGTTTCAAATGGGAAATCGTGTTTATAAAAAAAGTTCGGGCAATCTAGTGTTAAACGCACGCGAGTCACCGCAGAGTTCCGTCAGTGACTGCTTGGTTACGAGAGGGGTGGGGGGGAAAAAAATGGTACAGGTCGGCGGTCCTCGACTGGTCCCATTTTTAAACTTTCCAGACGATCGAGTGGACCCCAAGCAAGCCGGAGATCGAGTCGATACCGGACGGATAATTTTATACATCCGGTTGGACCAGATATGCTCATGGGCTACAGCAGTTTTCATAATACGAGCCGGTCCAACGAATGGGAACCCGAAACCGAGAGACGCGAGTGAGACACGCGATCGCGTGTGGGCGGATCAACAATAAGTAGTAAAATGTAGGTGGGTAGCACCAGGAGGGCGGTGGTGCTCGTGATATTTACACGTGGTGCAGCCGAGAAAAATCTCTAATTCACCGAACAAGTGGAGTTCTACGGCCTGTGATTGGTGCCCACGCTCCGAGCTCCGCCGCAACCGCGCGACTAGGACAAGTGTTCCAGGACTGTGGATAGTTCTCGTGAATCGGCCGATTATCGTGTAGGTACAAGAGCCAACCTGGTGAACGCACTCGAGGTAAGGACTCGCGGTTGCTCGAGTGGTGGTTCGAGTAGGCTGAAAAACTGTTTTAAGGCATGCGCGTAGGTACGATTTAGTGGTTAATGCGATACGAACTTTGTGTGCTTAACGGTTCGCTATTAAGATGTGTGTGTGTGCTTGAGTGAGAGTGTGAGTAAAAGAGAGAGAAAGAGAGAGAAGCGAAGAAACTCGTTCGAGCCTGAGACGAGTTTTTTACATTAACAACTAATCTCTAAATAAATTTACGAGCTTCCACCGAATATTTTCAGTTCTCCTTCATTCACATTCTACCTGCGAATCACTCGAAGAGGCAAAGAAGAAACTCGTTCCACCACTAGGCGAAATTAGTTCGACGAATGATTTACATGTAAAACCACAACTTCTTCGAATGATTTCCACTTTTGCGCCATTCACCCTTTCGATATCCTTCTCTCGTCTCTCAATATGTCCCTGCGAATCGAAGCACGATTCACCTGCGTTTCGATCCACTTGCATCAAACTGCGCTTCGTGAACTGTCCAGTGAAAGGCGACGCGACGACGACGGTCGAGCTTCTGCCGTGGCGTGGCGTCGGACCGCAAGATCGCGGGACATTGACCGGCGCGAAATTATCCCAGTGAATTCGCGCCTCCGGTCATCTGGTTCGATTTATTCGACATTTTCACTCGCGCGCACGCGCACAAGTGAAAATGTCGCGTGTTGCCGAAGGGAGGAAAAAATAAGAGAATAAAGAAAATCAGAGCACGCGAACGAAATTACAAGCGCGAGCCTTTACACCTTTATCTCTGGAATGAGGTGCCTTTAGATTTAAGAAACTGCAGGGCGCAAAATCAGACAAGACCAAAATGTGGTTCTTTCGGTATCGGTTAGTGAAAGACGAAGTTGAACGTTCGAGTTTTAATTTTGTTTTTGGCGTAACTACGTTTTTTTAGTTCTAAGATTTCCATTAACAAATAGGAAATTGTAAGTCCATTTTCTTTTCTTGTTTCTTTGTCCTTCTTCAGTTTTTCAGTTACTTTGAGTTTCACACAAATTTGCAAATTTGATATGTGGTCAGACTAGGAGCAGTAGTTGGGTGTCTGATTGGAACTGCCTTCCGAGGTTCAAATATAATTATCCCTTCGGGTCTCGTCCGGATGGAAAACTATGCAGCCATGCTTCTGCTTGGATCGTCAACAGAGTTTACATCTCCCGCTCAAACAAAAAAAGGCGTGCCTACGCCTTCATGTTGTTCAGCGCTACGTTCACGTCTTCAGGCTCCGCTCGTCTGTCATCTCATTGTGTTTCTGTTCTTGGCAGAATCGACAGAGTTTTTCCTTCGTATCTTCTTTTTGCGGTTTCTTCAATCTCCACGTCCCGCTAATATGCCGCGGCATAAGAG
The DNA here is from genome assembly GCA_944319695.1 of Tiphia femorata. NCBI lineage: Eukaryota > Metazoa > Arthropoda > Insecta > Hymenoptera > Tiphiidae > Tiphia > Tiphia femorata. The sequence goes on along the minus strand of OX090896.1, from coordinate 7,435,965 downwards.
AGGCAGATCACCACGTTCAACGAGGAAGAGTAAGCGTGGGCATCGGGAGAGGTGTCCTCGCAGGCGGTCCCACTCAAGATCGCGTTCGCAATCTAACCTCCCTCGTCGATCGCGTTCGCGTTCCGACGTCTCATTGTCAGGGAGCTTACACTGGCGACGTGGTCCCTCTCTTCAATCAGCGGCATACCTCGAGGGAACCCTCTGCATGTCGTGCCTTCCTTCCCAAAGCCTTATCTCAGGCTCTACAGGATTTTCCTGAACCACATGGGGCGTCATGGGGCCCCGACACTCAGCGAAGTGTCGGTGGAACGAGAGAGACCAGCGAGTCTTCTCCGACCCAAAGACCTGACGACCCCGAACGGACCCGGCGAGGTTTCCGTTCCATCTACCTTCCCTACCGACGAGTAAGGGGCTAAAGGAACTCAGGACGGCGATGCGGCGACATCCCGCCCCCGAACAGGATGTCGGCGAACACCGTGACATTCGCAACTCCCATGGTCACCGATCGGCGAATCTTGACTGGGTGAGCCTTATCCGGAATCGGAGGTATTTATCCTACAATTCCTTAGAGAACCTACTTGGCAGCCCGTCATCATCACCACTACTTGCTCTGAGACTCGGCTCCCATCGATGACTGCCTATTCGGCAACAATCTTGCGGAAGGGATCAACACCGCACCCCCCCCCCCCCCCATGCCGGTCGTTCAACACCGGCCACTGCTCCTACAAGGACAACAGCAGAACTTACTCTGCGTAAGGTCCTACGCAAACAGAGGAACCAACCACCTCTTCACAGGAGCTGGGGCCCACCCATCGAAGAGGGGTTCAACCAGCCGAGTCCCAACCGACGATCACTGTCCCGATCTTGACCTACTCCCCACCGTTAGATCAAACTCCTTCGGCTCATCACCTAGCCCTGCTCGCTGACAGATGGTACGAGATAACCTTCAACCATCAGGTATTGAAAGCAATTTCGGAATATAAAATTCCCTTCTCTACGCCACCCCCTCCCCGCCCCCGTTAAGGCGAGCCAGCCTTCTACTCATCAGGGGTGCGACGAGGGGGTTGTGCTCTCGGACGAGGAGCAAAAGAGTCGCGCCGCGAAGGCCGCACGCCATCCACGACCGAAAATGTGATGAGGCCGTGTTATTAGGAGAGCGCCCAGGTCAACGTATCCTCCACCTGTCTCGTTCCTCTTCGGACGGACCACTGTTTCTTAGAGACCCAGCGCTTATCCCAGAAGGGAGCTCGAATGATAGTACCTCCCTCCGAGGACCATTTTCTATCCTCCTTTTTCCTCATCAAGGAACCCGCGGGAAAAATGCGCTTTATCCTAAATCTGCGAGATCTAAATACGCATATTTCCCCTCCATATTTTAAAATGGAAGATTGGCGAACGGTGATTCGTCTAATGACGCATAATTGCGCCATGGCTTCGATTGACCTCGAAGACGCATACTTTTTAGTCCCGGTGCACCCATCCTCTCGCAGGTCCTTCGCTTTCAGCGGAAGGGTGTAACCTACGAATTTACATGCTGACCCGTTGATCTCTCGACGGCTCCATATATATTTACTAGCTCCTACGCCCTATAATTAAGAGACTACGGGAGAGGGGGTTCGAATCACTTGTCTACTTAGAAGATTTTCTGTTTTTAGGCGACTCAGAGGAAGAATCAGAGTCAACGGAATCTAACAGCGTCGCTAAATCTACTCGTATGTCTCGGCTTTGTAATTAATTACACCAGTCCTAGCTCACACCCTCCCCCGGGTGTAAATACCTAGGCTTTATTTTCGGTTCTATTCAACAATCTATTGCCATTTCTACCGATCGGAGCCGATGCCTGCTGACCTTAATATGGGATATATCATCCAAACCCCAATGTTCCATCAGGGAGTTCATGATTATGATCGGCTCCCTCGTGCCAGTTTGCCCGACAGTAACATATGGCCTCCTATAGGAAAATGCCGAGAATTACAAAAGACGAATGTTCATCCCGTCTTACTTGAGAGACGACTTCAATTGGTGGATCCAGATTTTCCCCAACCAGGATCAGTCCTGGGGAGCCTCCTGCGAAAACCAACGCTCTCACGGTCAGTGGGATGCTGAGGACAAATTGCTACACATTAACGCACTGGAGTTAAAGGCCGCACTTTATGCCTTAAAACGCTTCACAACCCAATATCCTCTCTTCTCCGATATTGCTCGTGAGATCTGGTAGTGGTCCGACAAGCGGATTATCTATCTTTTCGCATCTTATATTGCCTCCTCAGAGAATGTTGTTGCAGATGCTGAGTCTATAACCGTAGAAACTCGTACAGAGTGGCCCTTATCAAATCAAGCATCCCGCCGGCTGAAGAGGCCGTCGGTCCCTTCGACACTGACCTGTTTGCGTCCATACTCAACGCTAAACATGACACATGTCTCCTGGTTTCTTGTCCCATCTTCATGGGTGACTGTCGCGTTCAGATTATCCTGGGATCACCTCTATTTTTATGCGTTCCCCCCATTCACATCAATTCCCAGAGCTTTGCGTAAGATAGCAAATGAGGAGACTCAGGGAATTCCGATTGTACCATGGTGGCCTTCACAACCAAGCTTTCCTATGTTTCTTCAGCTACCCACTTCAGCCCCGATCATATTGCCACCTTCTCACTCCTTTCGATCTTCCCCTTCCAGGAACCAACACCCGGGATGGCGAAACCTCCCCCTGGCAGCAGGGAACTTATCAGGCAGGCTTTCCAGACACAAATAGCCCCATCAGCGGCCGTAGATACCGTCCTCGCCTCTCTTTCGACGGCTACGATCCAGCAGTATACGCGCCACCTGCGCAGGTGGTGAGCCTATTGCCAAATTCACCGAGTTTTTCCTCTTAAATCGGAAATCGACCAGGTTCTTACCTCTTTATCTCAAGAGTTACCGAATATCGGTTCCTACCTCACCATCAATACTATGCGTTCGGCAAATTCCTTATCTGAACCAATAGAATCGGTAGTCATCCCCTAGTTAAGTGTCATGAAACCTTCCAAGCTCCGATACGATTTCATTCGGGATCAGGCGCCTGTAGTTGTGAACTTGCTGGATATCTTCCCCTATGATAATCTACCTCTTAAGGCTGTCTCTATGAAATTAGCCCTCCGGATAGCTTTAAGCCCAGGACAACGCCCTCACTGGCATCAAAGTATCAGAAATTCTTCTCTCAAATGATAATCAGCCGTCGGCTTCGCGCCGACAGTCGGGAAGAGAAGAGAGAAAAGTTGACACTCCAAACTTCTCATTCCCATTCCAGATCGCGTTAAAACTTCCGCCCCGGGTTATTTTCAACCGCTACGCACCTCCTCTCGTTTCCACAATCCCCCCGATCTTTGCATCATTTCTCTTCTAGAACACTACCTACGCCGTACCAGGGACTTACGTCCAGTTCACTGCAAGTCCTTGTATATACCTCAAGCCTCACAGACCCTTAACCGTTTTAGCGCCACGCGCTGTTCGCGTACTGCGATGAACTGTGTTTGATCATGATCGTTGTTAATTGTCGTTGTTGATTAATTCGCAACGCGCTCGGTTCCGAATGTAGATCGTCGCGAGTCATATCAGAGCTTCCTTTCGTAATTACTGTTTCTTTTTCAAACAAACGTAAACTTTTGAGTATTTAATATAACGTCTCTGATATGATTGATGAAATGAAGCGCGAGTGCGTCGAACGGCATACTTCGACGAAAGAAAAGAGCAGCGCGATCGCGTCAATCGGCATTTCTCCCAGATAAATGAAGGAAGCGTCATCGCGCTGCATGGCACAGTCCGACACGGATTCCTAAAAACCTCTGGCGCTAAAGCGGTTGAGTATTCAGACGATGAGCCGTTGGCTCTGTATAGGCTTAGAAGAGTGTGGAGTGCGGGGCGAACTGTTCACGGCCCACAGCGCCCACCACGCTTCCACATCTTTTGCTGCTAGAAACGAAGTCACTACAGACCTTATTAATCGTGCGGCAGGTTGGTCCGGAGACTCCCCTGTCCTCGCGCGCTTCTATAGTCACCCTATAATCGACCCCGCCGTTTTTAACAACTCTATTCTGTTAGCGTGAGCATCTCAGGCGGCTGTCAGAGGACATATACTATGAGATCCCGTTTACTTTCTTCGATTAATTACTATAAATAATTCCCCTGCCATTCGTTAGTACTAGCTATTATAACACTTTGGTTCTTTCCGTTCTCACCAACTAATCTTGATGTTTTCAAGGCCTTCGTCTTGCCTTTCTCCCCGATACAAATACGTTACCTTACGAGTCCGAAAGCTTATCTTTACTCGAGCAAAAAAAAAAAAAAAAAAAAAAAAAAACTCACACTATGTTTAACGGAAAATCGTAATTTGAACAACTGCATAGTTTTCCATCCGGACGAGACCCGAAGGGATAATTTTAAGATTAAACGAACCTGAAAGGTGAAGTTCGATCTTAATTATCCTTCGGGTCTCGTCCGGATGGACTTCCACACCCAAGGTCCCGCAGACCTCTCTCCCGCCCCCGATTTCTCCAATAGGCGATTTCCCTCCAACCTGTGAAATAATGAGATGACAGACGAGCGGAGCCTGAAGACGTGAACGTAGCGCTGAACAACATGAAGGCGTAGGCACGCCTTTTTTTGTTTGAGCGGGAGATGTAAACTCTGTTGACGATCCAAGCAGAAGCATGGCTGCATAGTTTTCCATCCGGACGAGACCCGAAGGATAATTAAGATCGAACTTCACCTTTCAGGTTCGTTTAATCTTAAAATTATCTATCTTGTCTATCTGAATGTTTCACGACAAAGAAAAGAGACTTTCATTTCGTCCAATCGATTTTTCCAACCTACAAAGCGACTCTTCTCCCTCTTCCACCCTCTTTACCTCAATCGTGCCGCTCGTCACCGAACAATTATCATCACGTCGCGACTTACTTACCGAACCTGCTCGTGCGCCGCTTCCGGTCGCGTCGTTTGCGCGCCAACGGGCGACCTCTGGTACCTCTTTTACTTTCAAGGAGAAGAAGAAGAACAATTTACACAATAAAATTCTCCTTCTTTCCCTCTTACCCTCAGTCGCACTCGCGCGCACGGTTTTTTACCGCGGAGAAAGCCGTCGCGGTTTCTGCGGGGAAGTTCTCGCACGGCTTCGTCTCCTTCTCAGCTTCCTCCTTACCTCTCTCCACCGACAAGGAGGAACGACATCGAAATCCACTTCGAAGGTGGTCCGTCTACCGAGACTCGAGCACAACTCGCGGAGGACACTTCGGTAGGTTCTCCGCACGAGGCTCAAGGACGCGCGCGACTATGCAAACGAGAAGGATCCTCTCGAGAGAGTGGAGCTTTCGAGTGGCCGAGGTAGGAAGAAGCACGAGGCGAGCGAGGACGAAGTAGAAACGTTTATTTGCGATACGTCTCGGTGTACTCGTGCTTCGAATCGCGAGACGAGGTGGTGCACGCTTGTCGTGATTCTCGTTTGAGAAGTCTTCGACACGATTTATCCGCGATTCGCACGGCGAGTACACTACGCCCGAGACAAGCGCTCGAAAATCCATTGGAATCTTTCATCTTTCATCTCTCGTCTGGTTGCTGCTGCACTGGCAGGTAACGCGCTCGTACTTTCTCCGGGTAAAGACTCTAAGCTGGAGTGTTACCGAAATTTTTGCCACGCCGTTGTTCGCGGTGTCGTTGAGATACGAGAGCCGCGAGAGGAGAACAGGAGAAAGAGGGAAAGGGTGCGAAGCTTTCTCATTGTTTACCACCTTAGCGCGTGTAACGGGCGCGTAAGTGCCGCGAGGCGAAACGCGCGATGGGAATTGGTCTCTGCTTTTTTGCCACTTTCCTTTCCTCTTCTCTCGCTCACTCTCCCTCTTTTTTTCCATCTCACAGTCCAGACGACCTTTTACCGCGGATCGTCGAGTCGTGATTCCTCGTGAAATGCGCCCCGACGATGTGCGCGTGATGAAAGAATCAAAGTGTTGGATTTCTTTGGTACCTTCTGGAACGTAGCCAGGGTTGCAATCGATGAGGATTTTTTCGTACGACGAGTCTCGCGCCTAATAGATAAAATTATAGAAGACCCTCATAAACGAGATTAACGAACAATGATACCGCTTTAAAAAAATCATTCCTATTGACAAAATGCCTCGATGAGCGAGCCCATGTGATGAGTCTAGACATTTGACAAAACTAAAAAGAAGGTCCAATTGAAGAGTGACAATAGGGTGCGAGCACAGAGAAAAATTAACGAAAGCCTGGGAAGTATTTAGAATCGATCGTGTTCTCTGGATTAATATTCGTACCACGACCTGGACCATCGAGCAACGACTCTGTGGAAATAGAACTCTCTCAAATGCGAAGGAGACGTAGAGACGGAGAAAGAAGTCGAAGAGACAGAAAGAGGGAGTGAGAGAGTAAAAGAAAGAGAACGAGAAGAGATGAGAGGAGAGATAGGACGAGAGGTGGAACGGTCCAGTTCCCATGGATACTCCAAGAACGTGCATATACATATACATATCAACCGAATATATATACGCACATACATGCACAAAGCATCGCGAGCACGACTTTGCCAGCAGCACGAATATTTGTTATTCATAAGCCCGCCACGCGGATATAACTTCTGCTTAACATCGGGATTGCCCGATACTGACCTACGCCACTGTCCACTAGCCGGACTCGTAAGCCGTACGCGAATTCCACCACCTCTCTCGACTCGTGCACCCTCTGGAAATTTCTATTTACTCGCCCAGGTAGACTCGGATGCTGAAACCGAGCGCGGCAAAGAGCGTGTTACGATCCGCTAAAATTCTCACAAGCCATCGACAGGGAAATCGGAACGGAGAGCACGTAACTCCGTTGAATGCAGTTCACGGACATAATGGGCACCGGTAGCACACCTATCATTCGTGCCAATCGGAAGGAATCGTTACCGTGGACTCTAACGATCGGACCAAGCGGAGCATCACTCGGATTCGCGTTCTCGTGAGCCTCGCATGCATCTCGAGCGCTCACGCCCCCGCGAACCTCGAGAATCCGCGCGAAGGACCCTCCACTACTATTATCGAGAGGATGAGCAGCCTGCGGAGGTAACACTCATTGGCCGAAACTACCATTACCATCCCCATTTTCGTGAACTTTCCGAGACGACGAGGCACGGCGCGCGTCGTCTTTGGAAAGCGCTCGCTCGCTTGGCTTTCTCCACGTCCAATTACCAATCCGTCTGGTACTCTGAATCGGTGCATAGATCTTCTCACAGGAGTTTTCATCCGCGGCGGGTTCTCGTGGCTAAAAATCCGAGCGACGTTTTCACTGGGCTCGAGCTACTGCGCGGCCTGGTTCGAAGCTACTGTGTACCTATGGCCGATTGCTCGCGTAAGCGGGCGACACTTGCCGGCTTACACATTTCGCTTACGTCCGCGCGCGACTTTGTGGTTGAAACGAGAAGGAGAGGAACGTGGAGCAAGAGCAAGAGGATACGCTCGCGCGCTTTCTAAAACCAGCATCCTTCTGAATTCGATTTCCTTATGGGCACCGCGTCGTCCGACTGCCCATAAACGATCTTGCCTCGGTGTATCGGTCAACGAAGAAAATCAACGCGAAATAAATGGACCGCGTTGTTCTACGGGAGAATTTATTTCTCACGTTCTCCGTGCTACGCATGGTCGAGAGCTGAAGGCATTTGACGTGGAATATAAATTCGACGTAGGTGCTGGCTAAATAAGGACGATCAATTTGTTTGTCATTCGGGGATAGCAAGTAAATTTAATGCGCTCGACGGATAAACGCGAGGCAACGTTTTCTCGTGGAAAAGAGTGAAACGCAGATGGCGAATAATAAAATAGAATGGAAGCATGCTTTATTTGCCCTGGGTCTAGCTTGTTTCCAGGACACAAACTCAGTTAGGTAATAATCTATGATAAAACGAGCTTCAATTGTCATACGAAGAAAAGAAAATACCGTGCTGTCTACAAATCTATAATTTCGCCAACGCACTTTGGTCCATAAGCACATTAAATAGTTTAGATTTGAAAATGATACCATAGTGTCTCTAAGATATTCCAAAATTTTGCAGCCTGAAATCTAAACGAACCTCTATAGATCTCAATTTTGCAATAGCACAGCTGAATAATGATAAATAAATAAGCAGTAAAGGCTCTTCCAAAAATATCGCAAACAGTTAAACACCAATAAACAATTAATCCGTTGCTGTTAACCCAACAAAATCTCCTTCGAACAATGCTTCAAACCTTACTACATGGTCGAGCCTCGACTGCAATTTTCGAGCGTCTCGTGGCGCAACACCCACCCGCTTCTTCATATCCACCCTACCCAAAGCACTCAACGAATCATCACGGTCCATCGGGTGCCTCTGCAACCAGGAGGATCGACGATTCTCGTTAAGATGCGACGATAATCGCGTCCCGTGCTCTCCTCTCGGCGAAGTAAAACGCGCGTCGTTACTGCTCCCATGAGAGATAAAGCGAATGAGAAGCGCTCTTTGCATCGCGCTTGCCAACGCGCCACGACAAACGAGACCTTTCCTCTCGTCCTCGTCGCCATTTGGCCGCAACCACCGCAAACCCATCCTCATCCTCCCGGCTTTTTCATCGGCGCGTTTAATGCAACCGGGCGCGGCGCTCGTAACTTTTTTTCGCCCGCTCGCCCGAGGCTCGTTAATTTAATGCGGGCTACTACTTCGCGCGCCTGTCTAGTCGCACGAGGATGCTACGAATCGATCGATCGATACTCGACGTCGCGGCCACGAGGGCCGAGATAAGTGAGAAAGATTTCTGAAACGGGCTTCTCGCCGCGATATTAACCAGAAACCTTTTTCGTCGGTTCCACACGACGGACGGTGGTGCACGCTTCTTGCCATTATTACAACGGCCACCCACTCGTCCACGGACGCTCTTGCTCTCGCCGGAAGTTCATACCCTAGGGGGATGACGTTCGACGGGATACGCTTCGCATCGCGGTTGAAGATAACGAGGCCTTTCGCTTTCGCAGACAGAATGTCACGCTCCTCCTTTTTCGCGTTCACTCGGTGGTTTGGGCTCCTCGGCACTGTAATTTTCCACTGCTCGTTCTCTCGACGCGTCGCGAGATCGCACGATCGTTCCGGAGGATCGATAGATCGCGTTCTCGCTCGCTCGCTCCTTCTTCTTCTTCTTCTTCTCCGGAGATTCTTCGGATTCTCGTAAATCCGGATCGTCCGTCTGGGCGCGCGCTCGCTCGGAGATTTCAATGCGTGGCGTAAGGGCGCCCTCGAGCGTTCCGAACGAGCGTTGAATCATCGTGCGCGTCGCGATGCCGAACCGAGAGCAGCAGCATCGACGATCTCTCCACGCTGATTGTGATTTACACTATCGTAAACGTTAAAAAGGGAGCATTTTATTATTCGTTTGCCACGATGATTAAAGGCTCACGGCGCTCTCGCCCTTACGCGCCGCTTCCAAAGGGATTTTACGAGCTTGCGAGTGCCGAGTGGTAGGATTCGTGCGCTTCCTTTAAGCTCGACACTCGTTATTTATATGTCGCGTCAGTGCAGGAAAAGGTGGTGGGGCGCATGGTCGCGACGAAATTGTCGAGAAGCGCGAGCCGAGCCCAGTGACGACTAAGTACGGTTTACGAGGAGGGTAGAGAAGTGTCCGCGTATTTTATTAATGCCAGAGCTCCGTAGGGCGCGCTTGTTTCGTTGGACTGCGTTAATAAAGTTAGGCCGGTCGACGGAGGATAATAAAATAAATTGAGGAGGGTGAGAATTGCGAAGAGAAGGGGAACGCGTGCAAGCATAGATGGGAGATTATTGTCTATTATGGTTGACGCGCGGAAGATTTCTTTATGATGAAAATTTAATCTCTCGATTCAGCATTGTTCATGAAAAAAATCTGTTCTATTTCGCTTTCGCGCTACTCACCATCGATTTTCTTCGTAAACGTTAGAATAAATCGCACGAGGATCTATTACCGTTATTATGACAACTGGCAAGACTTCTTTTCTAACGAAAATAAAATTACTCCATCCAGCACTGTCCATGATCTCCTGATTTTACACTACTCACCGTCGATTTTCTCCGTAAACGTTAAAAAAAATCGCACGAGGATCTACTACCACTGTCACAACTATTAAGATTTCTTCTCTAATGAAAATCAAATTACTCGATCATTGCAAAACTATCTATCATTGCAAAGACCGTTTCTTTTCAAAAGAAAATAAAATCACCATTTACTATTCTCGAGGAGAGATCTCACCGTAGCACCGCCTGAGCGCGACGCACGTCCAATCACCTCCTCTCCATAGACGTCAGAAACGGGAGACACCTTGACCCGAACAATCACGGTGGTGCAAGATACTTATTAGACGATTAGGCGATACCACGCGTCCCACGTGGGCGTGTCCGAGGGAGGCCCAGGATTAATTTATTAGTCGGTGCAATTATCCGTTACTCAATGACCACATGCCGTACACACGAACCCGTCTTTGCTGCAAAGAGGCCTGCGCACGTACGATTCCACGCATCTCCACACCGCGGCACGGTGTCTGGCAATGCTGGATGTTGATTTAAAGTGGCGAAACAGGGCCGTGCGCGATCTCGTCGGTTCGCTACCGGTCTTAAATAATCGTTTAATTGCAGACGTTCGCGCCAACTTGGTTAAACGTTCGCATCGGCAAGCGCTCGCTCGACTTACGTCCAGGACTAATCTCCGCTTCGCACGTAAATGGCATAACCGGGCTGGGAGGACGCGACGAGGATTTATACGGCATGAGCCTCGAGAAGCAATGAGCTCGAAGCGTTACCGCGGGAGGAGAGGCCATTAAGCGCAGCGGGTAGATCGTCGAGAGGTGCAGAGGTTGCACCCATGGGTAAGGTGCATCGGACGGGTAATTCGAAATTGTTATCTCTCGCGGTATGGCGCGCGCGAGGTGGTCGAGTTAATGGATGGGATAATTGACCGATCGAACGAGGCTATTCGTTCGAGTTGTGAGTTCTTTGGCTGCTGGCTTGTAGCGGAGCACGGGTTTGCTTCGGTGATTTCGGAGAATTCGGGAGGAGGTGCCTTTCTGCATGCGATACTGACAGTGCGATATATCGAAGAGGAGGATTAATATGTTCCAAGTGGACCGCAGCAGCGCGTGTGATATTATATAAAATTTATTTAACGGATCTTGCATCAGCGATTGGAAAATAGAAGGTAGAGGAAATTTGGACCTGTAACAGATGCGAAACACGAGAATTCGGAGGAGATGATCTATCGTGAGTTTTTTGCTTCAGATGATCGTACCTGCGGTCAGTAATTAAAACGATATCGAAGACGAGGATTAATATGTTCCAAGTGAATTTACGTGGAAAGGAGCACCGTGCAAGATTATACAAAATCCATTAAACACGCCTGAATAATAGCTCAGAGATTCAGAACTACAATAAAACGTAAAGCACGAGAATTCTGAAGAACACCATCGCGAGCTCTTCGCAGCACGCGATCCAACCTAACATTTACAATTAACGCGACGTTAAAAGCTAGGATCAATTCTCCTCGAGTGATTTCACCGTGAACCTAACACCGCGCAATAACCTACAAAAGCTTTCTCTTCACCTTCCAAAATCATCGAGCTTAAAAACTAAACGTTTATCTACTGGGATCCCAACGACCTAACTGTAATCTAACCTTATCCTCCTATCCGAAGCCCACCGCGCGTCGAACCCGCGGAACAATTACGCGGAGACCTCGCGAGGCAATTATTAAGATGTAAACCAACCCAGCGACTCGATACATCAGCGCGAGGTACTTACCTACACCAGTGGTGCGGTACTCGCCAAGTAAAAAGCCCTGCCGGTGGATGTAGAAATGAGAAAGGAACGTCGATCGGCCAGCAGGATTAAATGGCTCACGAATTCTCGCAGAAAAGCCAACAACAACAACAACGGACACCAACGATATTCCACGGAAGATTAAACGGGCGCGCGATCTCGCACTGCCGCGAGATAATGTCAGCCTGTCTCTCGGATTTTGAACCGTTCCCAATCCGTCTGAACTCGCCGTGTCTTTTTCAACTTCTCGTGGGCGCGCGCGCGCGCGCCTCGAGAGTAGAGGCTAAGATCGGCCACTACAGCCGCCATGGGAAGGCTCTTTACTGCTTCGCGTACCGTCAATCACGGGTACTCCTATCCGAGGAGAGCTTGACCCGACAGTTTACATCATAGCATTTTCGTGCTTCTGCCAGCACTCGAGACGGTCCTCGTTCCCACGCGGCGCGGTGCTTACGAGCGTAATCCTCGATCCGCAACTTGTACGAAGATCAATGCTACACTCGTGGAAATCATCCGGCTCGCTCCATTGTCCGTGGCCGATGACTCAATAAGCGTGTGCCGGGCCTCTTATCCCGATGTTTCTCGTCTACCATGGCCCGTCTAAGAGGCTATGAATTACGGTTGAATATTGCTATTATTCGGGGAAGTCACTTTCCCCTTATCGATGTATCGAAGAGTCCAATTGAATGCGTTTGTTCCGAGCTTTTTCTTTCGCATTTACTTACTGGATTGTGTTTTTCACGTCTTCGATCGATACTATCGTTCAATTTCGACTGAAATAGATTGTAACCAGAGAGCAAGTGTAAGTACCTATTCCATTTGGACCTTTAGTACACGCGAAGTGAGCCTCTCGAAGGCTCAAACCGCAGAATGAAACGCGCGCAATTTCGAGGGCAGGCAATTTCACGGGTGAAATAGACGGGACGACTAAACACGCTAGGAGGATCCTACCAAACGATATATGTGGGTGATTGAATAATTTACGAGGCACGTTATCTTCGCGAGTAACTGTCCAAGGTGGCCGGTGCTACACAATAACCTTCGACTCTGGCCGACGTAAAATATTCATTGGCTTCGCATCGGGCTTTCACGAATAAAAATCATTTCTTAAGCGAGCACAACGTGAGAGACCTGGCGGAGGTCCTCGAGGAGCATCTGGCCACGTTCGATCCCACCGTCATCAGCGGGCGGCCGTCAATCTACGAGATGGCGAGGAGGAGATCCCAGCTGACACTTGGCAGGAAGTTGCCACTCGAAACACACCACGGCACACAAACCCAATCGGCCATGAGCAGGCCGCGACAGTGTCATAAACACTCGCGCGAACGCAGACGGTAGTAGTTGGTGTGTAAGCGTTTTCTGTGACCCGCTCTCTCTCGCTCGTGCAACACACGAGCGTGTAAGTCGTAAAATCGGAGGGGTGGACGCACGAGAGACCGTGGGATCTCTCTTCTGGACTATGCACACATTGGACAGGAGTCAACCTCTTGCTTCTCTCCCCAGTTCGCTCATTCTCTTAGGGTGTTCGGCCTGACGCCCAATTATTATCACTCGTCTGGCTCTCCCACGATGAGAGGTGGGACTTTAATATCGCGAATGAGAGAAGGAGATCGATTTAATGTAGGTCAACCACTGGTGGTGTACCCAGGGGGTGAAGGTGATCTACGACTTTGCTCTGAGCAAATCCTTCTCGCGAGCCTGACGCGATTTATTCGCACGACCACGAGTCGCCGGACAGGGTCATTGGATCCGAGAATGGTGCCTCACTGTTTCTCATTCTTTCGTATTCTATCTCTGTCTCCGTCTCGGTTTCTCTCGTGGCCATCGAAAGTAGAAGTGAATTTACTACAGACAGGATAAAGATCTCCTGGGCATGAGGTTTTCTAAGAGGCGAGGCACCTTGCGTCCGGTATTAATTGCGCGAAATTTCACCTTTTCCGTTATTTATTCTTGTCGTGCCAGTCGGTCCAGGTGTCTTATTTATCCTTCGTCGATGCTAGTTTGCTGGATAATTATTGAAACAGTGGAAAGGCGGTTCTCGATACGTTCAATTGGATCTATCGTTCACTCGGGTGAATTTAATTTCACAATATTACGATAATTCGCGAATGAGGAATTCTTGTCACGTGAGTCGGTCAAGTAGTCTTATTTATCCCTCGTTCATACTAATTTACTGGATAATTATTAAAATCGTTGAAAGGCGGTTCTCGATACCTTCACTAATCCCACCGATAGATTCTAAATCCTAGATCCACCAATTGGATAAACTGAAGTTTCACAATCATGCGATAATTCGCGAAAGACGAAAGCGTGACTTGCAGAATTCTTATTCTTGAGAATCCTTTCTTAGGTATTTCTCCAGAACGTTCGCGAGAACTCGGCGCCTTTTCACCCTGGAACCTCGAATTAGATTTATTCGGTGGCTCGTTATTTATTCAGTCGAGTGAAATACGCGAAGGCGCGCGGTAATCGTCTGGCCGCGGATCTGTTGACTTTAGCCTCTCGAACGCGCGTCGTTCCTACAATTATGCTCTCCGTCACTACTCCGATAGACACTCAGCTTCATAGGCACGTAGGGATAGATCGATCGACGGAAATTGGCAGGCCTCGACGGCTAGAAGGAAAGAAAGAAAGAAAAACTCTCCTGCTATTATATCTCGCGAACGAGTTGGAAAAGCTGGAACCCCGTAACTGTCCGGCATTAGCATGCGCTCGCACAAATCGGACATCCTTCGTGGCCGGTGCTTCGGCCATTATTATCCGTTGGTTACACTTGCTTTCTAAAATGTTTGCTAAACGCACTTTGTCGACACGGGCTCAGGCCTCGTTAAATCCTTCCGGGACAAGACGTTGATCTCCGATGGATGTGGAGTAGACGGAATAACACGGTGAAATAAGCGAGTGGTAACGATAATTGATATAATCGCCGTCTTAATTAATAGAGAGAAACGATCGCGTACTTGGGCTCCGTCATTAACGCGAGACTTGTAATCTTCGACGGATATGATATTTCGATATTCGCGAAACTCCTCGATTCGATTCCTCTCTCGCTTCGATTCGACCATATCTACGAGCGCGAGGTACTCCAACGAGGACGAATTTAGAATCTTTCATCCGACGAAATTACAGTGTTTGGTATTAGTTAATCGCGGATAAGGGAAACGACGTGTAAGGAAATTCGTAGTTCTACTTGGCGCGTGCCCAGCTTCTTGTAAGAAACCAAAAGAACAACAACAAAAATAAACAATAAATAAAAAAAGATTCTTATAAAAGTCTAGTCTTACTCTCTCTCGTTAACACTATTCCTACCACGACCGGTCTAATGACCGTTTTTAAAATTTCGTTTAGAATTTACTATATACAACGTGATTGCATCACTTTTAAATTTGACGACTTTTCCTAACGTATTGAAAAATGTATTATACGTATATTTTAGAAAAAGTCGTGAAATTTAAAGGCAATGCAATTACGCTGTACACAGAAAATTCTAATCGAAGTGTTGAAAATGGTCATTTGACCGGTCGGTAGGAATAGTGTTAATAATCCTGAATCCCTCGCAAATTCTCTTCCCCACGAGGACAAAGTGTCGATCTTCGTCGATTCTCACACCCACTGCCTTTTCCTTCCGCGGTAAGGACAATCGGCACGCCGAATCCTCGCGAACAGGAGAATCGTGATCCATTCTACGAGCCCGTGAGAGGTTGACCTTATGATTATCCGTGGCCACGACGAACGATGGCCTAAGGGCACGATCACCCCTGCGTCGCTATCTCGCGTCGATATTACAGGTGCCCTTCTCTTCTGGCCCTTACTCTCCATCCCCGATGTAGCTACCCTCTCTTAATTTCACCCCACGGCGACACTTCTTTCGCGTGATCGTCCTCACGAGCCGTCCAAAGGGGGACCGAAAGCGATTACGGTAATCATCGTGTCGTAATGCACTGCGCGTGTACCGAGAACGAGAGAGAGAAAGAGAAAGAGAGAGAGAGAGAGAGAAGCAGACAACGAGAGAAGGGAAGAGAGGAGAGGAAAGATCGAATTGAAAGTAATCCCGAGAAGCCGTGGAGAAAATGTCGATCAGAATCGGGTCAAGCCAACGGCAGCCAGAGGGGATACGTTGAATTCCTGGCTGGCTGCTCAGCCGGCAGGGCCGTACCGAGCTTTAATTTATGCCCAACCTCGCATACTGACTGCGTGCAATCGCATTAGCGGGTCGAGGGTACCTCTCTCGTTATCTCCTGCTTTTTATCGATCGACACCCCTGCCGCCTCGACGCACGTCGATCTTCTCGCGCGAAAAGAGAGGACGCGAGCTTCCTCTTTTTCTTTTTCTCTTCTTCTCTTTTTTTGCTCTGTTCTCGTTCGTTCTTCGAAGAACGCGTGGGTAGGCTCTCTAACTGCCAGGACGACAGGATGCCAAGATGAATTAGCGGAACCCAAGATAGGTTTTCAATTTTTTTTAATCGTTTTTTTTTGTGGAGCTTGTTCGTCTGAGTTTTAAATTATTAATTTAATACTGTGTAAGTTAGGGTGACGTTTTAAGCTATGGAATTGTTGGCTGAGTGCGCGCGGTTTCTACTTGGAAATTGCGTTCTACCACTGCAAACTGTGTTCGTTCTATTACGACAGAGAGCAGTGACATTTTGTCGAGTTTAAATATGTATGAAATTAAAAGCGGAAATATACGAGCTATAGGATTCTATAGAAGACACATTCACTGTGTGCTGTTAGCGATATTTATCTAAACCGCACAACAATAACCTAACCATAACCTAGCCTAGCAAACTCTCATATTTCCGCTTTTAATTCCATACCTATTTAAACTGGAAAAAAGTCACTTGTTCTACGCCGACAGTAGAGTTGACACAGTTTGACAGTGTATTTATATGACTACATAATGGTAAAATTGAAAAGTTGAGCTTCAATCTAATTAGAGCGATTTTGCTTGAGATTGATTTTTTTTTTAAATACAAGAGAAATAGATTTGAAATGCGAAGGAGCTGATAGGCGAAGGAGAATTCTCGGGTGGAGATGAGAATTGTAAGGGAAGTTCTCCTTGATTTCCTCGGCATCGCTTCCGAACTGTCTGCCAGGTGGAATACTACGGAGGCTCGGTGTCTCCGTGGGAATTTTTCGTCTCGCGAAAGGAATTCCTTAACGCTTAATCATCGGGTGCGCAGTGAGGATTTCCTCCGGTCTGAAGCGGAAACGGAGAACGGCGAGCAAGCGGCGCGGGCACAATTACGCTAATTAAGGTAGAACTAACGTGACTCGCTTTCCTTCGCCTTCCAGCATTCTCTCCTCGTCCAACCCCACCTACCCATACCGACGATATAATTAAAACTATAATTAGCTCGAGAGCTCGAGCCCATTTTTCGTGCTCTCGTTTCGCGAGACGAGGATGAGCAGCATGATGACGTCAGCGCAAGATGATCGTCCTGGTCTCTTTCTCCGGCGCAAACGAGAATCCCTTATCTACCGGTAGGCTCGTTAAATTCCTACCCTCGTGAACTCGCCTGAAATAATCACTGCTCTAACGAGACGGGCGCAGTTTTAGGGGAGGAAAAGTTCGACGGCTCGATTTTCACGGACGGACACTCTGTAAGTTGAGAATGTGTGCTGCCTCGAAATTTAGAATTAAAGTTTGGTGAGCTGCTAACGTTGAAAATCGTTAGTATGGGGTCAGTATTTTTTTAAACGCGTGACAATTTTTTTTTTTTTTAAATTCGACAGCTCGATTTTTATGGATAGATTCTAAATGCACGTTGAAAATATGTAGTAAACCGTAGAATGTTCAAAATTAACGTTCGGTGTCAATTAGTTAATTTTAAAGATCGTTAGTATCTTTTTACGCGCGCACAGTAAATTTTTTAAAAAAATTAATGGATTAATTTTCATGGGTCTCCTTAGAATATACAGTCGCTCGAATTAATATTTTTTTATAATCGTAGGAAATGATTATTTAGAAAAATCGTAAAGTTAACTTGGTACACCGAAGTGACCACACGTCCGTGCGGCACGTGTTGCAAACACAATCGATCGGTACGGGAATGCAGCCACCGTCGCGCAATGCTCGAGCCCGATTTACCGCCCAAAGGCACCGTATGGATTTCTTTCGATCCGTTAAGGGGTCATAACATTCCTGACGCTGGTTGTCCACCGACGACCAACGTCCCTTTCGCTGCCGATGGAACGCGCGACCATGGCGCGACGGTGACGCGGAGAAAAGTTGGATGATTTAAATCAGTCTATCGATCCAGACATCGAATCTCAATGGCGAGTTTCATTGGACGAAACCTCGAAGCGTTCGAAAGTTACACACGCATGCTTCGAACAAGGTGTTTTCTTTTTGAATAGAACCGTTTAAATCACCACTATCGCCACTAAGGAATAAATTTATAAAATTTCAATGAACGATCCGCCGAGAGGCCGAGCGGATAAGGTCAAATAATACGTTAGCCCGTGATTATCGAATGCGCAGAATGCTGTCGGCTCCGCCCTGCTTCTGTTCGTCGACGGCGACGCCTCACGCAAGAATGAGACTGTGCTTTTAATATCAACGGCTGGCATTACCACGGTAGGCAGGCTTCGATTTACGATCCACTTGAATAGACAATAAACCCTCCGAGCAGTTACGCTTGTCCGCGTTGCGTGTAAACCGACGTCGAGTTCGGTTAGATAATTAGTCGGCGACAGAGTGCACTGAATCAATCAGGATACGGTGAAACATACCGACTGCAGATATTTTTTTTTATAGAAGAGACCCTAGTTTTGTAATTTAATCGATCTGCCTTTTTCTTAGGTCCTCCTGAGAATCTGGAATTCGCATCTCAACTCGTAGTCTACAAATAGATATGCCGCATAATTTCAACATCTAATCTATATAGCATTGATATGTATAATCGATGAATTAGACACAGTCGTGAGGCTTTACGAGACCAAAAATAAGGTGTATTTATCCAAAACCTCGTTATCAATAATTTACAACTAATGGAAGGTCATCAACTTTAAATCCTAGATAACGAAAACATCTTTCTTCACGGTTAATCCCGGACGAACGGGACGAGACCAACTCGAAATCGCGTAGTAGGAACTACAAGGTGTCAAGGATCTTAAATCCTTATCTCGATCCACAGTTTACAAATAGATCTACCGTGTAATTGAAACTCGTACGGACAGCAAGAATAAACTTTATCAGCTCCAATTTCTCACTTATCACATTCCTCCTCCTCAACTTCAAATTATCGTACTACCTTGGAAGATCTCTAATGGCAAAGCTCTACTTTACCACCCACGCGTCTCAATTCTTCCTCGGTCCAATTCTCTCGAGACTAATCGATTCCATCCAATTCTCCGCTAATTTACTTCTCCACCTCCTACATTTCCATCTCCGCTCGAGACAATCGCTCGCTTACCGCACCAATCTCCCGTATTATCTTCATCCTGTTCCTTTTCTCTCGTTCTCGAGAATTCTACGGACGGAGAATCGGTTTTGCTGGAAGAGGGCGAACTTTCAGACGCAGTTCGTGGAACGATGAAGCGCGCGTATCGAGATAACTCGTGGCGTGCCGTTATCTTCGAGAGCATTAAACCGGTCCGCGTCCGATTCTTAACTAGGTGTCATTGGCAAGATTAAACGTCCCGACTGGACCGCGTCCTCGCGTGTATTCATAATTGGCCGATACACGTTGGAGCAAACGGCTTATATACCTCCTTCTCTCTCCGGTTGTGGTGAAATGTCTGCTTGCCGCGTGTGTCTATGCGAATTCGTGGTCGGACCTATTATCACGGCGGGGGGCCTCGTACAAGTGGAATCGATTAATCGAGCATAATTAAGAAGCGCGCGGTATGCTCTCCTAACTGTACATGGATAAAGGATGCTGGCCAACGGTCCATTGTCGGTACGAGTGATCGTCATCCTGCTACGTTCGAAAAGAATTTTTTTTTATATTGCCTCTTTTTGGATCTGGTAAAATGTCAAGAGTGTCGGTGAGACGAGGTCGAAGAAGGAGGCAAGGTGGAGGAAAATGGTGGGAGGAGAATCGAAGGAGAGGTTTGAGGGAAGCGTGCTCGGCCTGAGGTCTCAGGATAGTTTTTTTGGAAGTGGTCTAGTCGCGGATGGTGATCTCACGTGGTGTTCAAAAATGATTTGTTAGATTGCCCTTTTCACCTCTTTAAAATATTAAGACTCTACTCGTCGGTGACACGAGATGGGCAGTAGAAAGCCAATACACGAAGAAAACTGCGTGTACCAAAAATCGAGCTTCTTCGGCTCAGAATATTCTCTTGGAAAAGATCTATGTGTCAATGATGATCATGAGCGTCGAAACACAACTTTTTACATTGCCCTTTTCACCTTTTCAAAATATTAGGACTACTCGTCGGTGACACGAGATGGGCAGTAGAAAGCCAACACACGAAGAAAACCGCGTGTACCAAAAATCGAGCTTCTTCGTTTCAGAATATCCTTTTGGAAAAGGTCTATGTGTCCATGATGATCACGAGCGTCGAAACACAACTTTTTACATTGCCCTTTTCACCTCTTTAAAATATTAGAACCTTACTCGTCGGTGACACGAGACGGTCAGTAGAAAGCCAACGCACGAAGAAAACCGCGTGTACCAAGAATTGAGCGCACTGTCCAGAGAAAATATGCTCGCTCCCTCGTTCCAGGATATTCTCCGGGTACCCCCTGCTAGTTAGGTACGCCCGAGACCAAAAACGAAAGTACCGCGAGAGCGGAACAATTCGAGGTATGCAAAGAAGCGAGAAGTCGTTTGGCCGAGAGCGCGGCCCGGGGTGGAAAAAAGGGCAAAGATACATTCGCCTGGCAGCCCAGCCGACGACGTAACAATAACTGTTCACCTACGCCACTGCGTGCGGACACATAGGCGCGCGCGAGCGTGCATTAGCATAAGCCCGGTATGCGCGAGATAGTCTCGAGCGTAGGCGTCCGTAGATACGAGAGCGAGGGGATATTATACCGTGAGAGCAAAACGAATCGCGCGATGTGCAAGTGGAAAGTAAGAAGCGGTGGAAGAGAGAAGAGGAATGTGAAGAAAAATCAAAAGAGGATGAGAAATGAAGAATGAAAAAAGGTGAAGCGAAGAAACGGAGCAGGGTTGTGAGAAGACGCGAAAAAATGCAGAGGATGAAGAAGCAGACCGAATAGGAGAAGCGGAGAAAGGGAGAAACACGTGAGAAGACACGGGAAAAATTGCAAGACGATGGAAAAGAAAATAGACGCGAAAAAGAAGAAAAATACCCCAAGAAAAGCCAAGGAATGAAGAATGAAAATGTTTCCGCGTTTCAAGAGAAAAACATAAGAAGATACATGAAAAGATCCTAGAAGATGTAAGCACGCGGGTGCATAGAAATCGACGATTCTTCCACGTGGCTACCAAATAATAAATAAGAAAATAAGAAGCAACGAGAATAATAAAAAAAAAACCAAAAGAGACCGAACTATGAAAAAAGGCAGCAGAAGAACAGAAAAACATATACGAAGAAACATAAAAAAGACCCTAGAGGGTGTAAGACACGGGTGCATAGAAATCGACGATTCTTCCACGCGGCTACCAAATAATGAAAAAGAAAGTAAGAAACAACGAGAGAAAGAAAAAAGAAACCAAAAGAGATCGCAGAGTGAAAAGAGGAAGCGGTAAAAGAGAAAAGCAAGAAGATACATGAAAAAGATCCTAGAGGGTGTAAGACACGGGTCCATAGAAATCGACGATTCTTCCACGCGGCTACCCGATAAGCGCGCACTTCTATTTCTGCTTCGCGAGTTCGCTAGGTGTCCTCGCGGCGCTCCAGCGTGGAAATGTAAAACATCCTCTTCTCGCGTAGGCTCCTTAAGCCTTCGTCGCGGTGGGTAGGGTGGTGAGAAGAGGACGAAGGAGGAGGAGAGAGGCAGACGGTGGTGGAGGTGGCGATAAAACCGAGAACCGTAGCCGCGTAAAGATAAGGCGCGACCGATAAGGCGAGAGCAACGCGATTTAAGCACTCCTTTCTTTTCTTTTCCTACTCCTGATCTCTCTTTCGCTCCTTACTTCTCTACTCTCGCGCGCATCCCGTCGACGACTGACTGGTCCACGCGCGCGAAGTTTCTCGGCCTCGGGTGCGAGAAGTTAACGTCACGGCTCATTTACATTTTCATCGTGAGGCTACCCTTAATGATACGCGATAAAGGCGCGAGCCACGGTACAGGCGAGCACACACGTCTCAAGCTTCGCCGAGAGCTTCCTCCTTTCCCGTTGTTATCCTTTATTTTTATCATTCTTCTTTTTTAAAAGTCGCCCCGCTTCGCTCCGATTTATTATCCGTCGATCGAATTCCGCGCACGGCTCTCCTCTCCTTTATGAATCCGAGATTGGACCCGTGAGATTTCGTTATCGAGATCGTCGTCTTTCGTGGCCATTCGCTGCAAAATTCTGAACGACGAAGACGAGATTATTCGGCTGGCGTATTTGGGTCGCGACAAGAAAACCAGAACGTTTTATGTGAAACCTGTGATCGAAGGATTCTTGAGATCGATTTAAATCTCCGTGATTAATTAATTGATTGGGTTCCTTCTCGATGGTGAGAGATACATCTTTATGATATTCTTTCATAGAGCTTCTTATATTGTATAAACTCGAGGTTTTCCAGGTGGCACCTTGGTGCACCAGTGAAAGTATAAGCAGGTAGCTTCTAAAATTCGAGGCTCCTCATTGTATCATAAATAACAATTTACAATTAAATAGCTTGTTCTTCAAACCTAATCTCGACATAAATTACGCTCTTTTCTCCGAGATTCTTGCAATTTTTCATGCATCTACCGTACATAATAAAAAGAAGCATAATACACCACCCTTGAAAATTAATAACTCGATTTTTCTGTGATATCGAATAATGTTCCTTCGGATCGAATAAGAAATAGAAAGGACGAGGAATTCCTTTCCATGTCCGGTATTGTGTCGCGCGTATTCAGCTGTTACCTCATCCTAGGATCAGCGAAATCCTCGGAACTCGCGGAGGTCAGATGTTACAACGTGTTCTCCCTCTCGTGCGAATCGCTCGCCCGCGCGTCGATTTCGTTGATAGCCCTTGGTGGCTCTCAAGCGCGACTTACGTAACTTCTCTACCGCGCGGAGAGCAAGGACCAATCCTCCACGGTTGTCGAGCGGATGGAAAGAGATTCGTGCGGATAGCCACGCGGAAGGTGGATGCACGAGGTGCTTCTCAAAAAGTTCATCATCCTCTCGTACCCTCGTCCCCGTCCTCTCGAGCACGAGCGATAAATAAATTTCGAGGAACACGACGCGCGAGCCGCTTCGATAGGATCTATTCGAAGGTTGAAATTCCGCGCGGCGAAGTCCGAGCAAGCAATGTAACGATTCTTGACCCCCGGCTACGCGTTGTAAATTTCGCGGTTAGGACGAGCCGCTTCGAGGTAGGAGGTGAGATTCGAGTAAGGAGCTTGGTGGTTTTCACGAGTCACGAGCACTCGTGAGTGCAAGAAAGAGAGAAGAGATGGCTTTCGATCAGTTTTAATTACTGCTGTTTGGGGTTACTGGCTAGAGGGTAAATTTTCCGCTCACTTTCGCAACCTGGTGGCTTCTTCGAGTCACGAACACTCGCGAGTGTAAGAAAGAGAGAAATGGCTTTCGATCAGTTTTAATTACTGCTGTTTGGGGTTACTGGCTAGAGGGTAAATTTTCCGCTCACTTTCGCAACCTGGTGGCTTCTTCGAGTCACGAACATTCGCGAGTGTAAGAAAGAGAGAAGAGATGGCTTTCGATCAGTTTTAATTACTGCTGTTTGGGGTTACTGGCTGGCTAGAGGGTAAATTGTCCGCTCGCTTTCGCAACCTGGTGGCTTCTACGAGTCACGAGAATTCGCGAGTGTAAGAAAGAGGAAAGCTCTTCTTCGATGTGTTTTAATTATATCTGTTCGGGGTTGCTGGGTAGACGATAAATATCCCGCTCGCTTTCGCAACCTGGTGGCTTCTTCGAGTTACGTGAATTCACGCGTGTAAGAAAGAGAAAAAGAGCTGGTTTTCGATGAGTTTTAATTATACGTGTTCGAGGTTTCTGTGTAGAGGGTAAATTTTCCGCTTACTTTCGCAGCTTGGTGGTTTCTTCGAGTCACGAGAATTCACGAGTATAGGAAAGAGAACAGCTCTCCTTCAATGCGTTTCAATTACACCTGTTCGGGGCTGATTACTAGAGGGTAAATTTTCCGCTCGATTTCGCAGCCTGGTGGCTTCTTCGAGTCACGAGAATGTATCAGTGCAAAAAGAGAGAAAAGCTGGCTTTCGACGAGCTTCAATTACACGTCGCACACCTGCTCAAGGACACTGACCAGAGGCTAAATTTTCCGCTCGCTTTCACGGTCCGCTGATTTTCACGAATCACGAAGATTCACGATGAGGTTTAATTAGACGTGCCACGAGTATTCGAGGAAACTGGGTAGAGGGTAAATTTTCCGCTCGCTTTCTAAGTGTCACTAAGTTTTGCAAGTGAAAGAAAGAGAAGAGCTCTCCTTCGATGTCTTTCAATGAAACGTGACGCACCTGTTCAAGGATGCTGGATAGAGGTTAAATTTCACGCTCACTTTCACAGCCTCGTGCTATTTCGCCTAAAGAGCGCGATAATCGTGTCGCGCGAAGCCTCGTTGAATTCCCTAAGCAAAGTTCAAAGAAAGGTCAAGGTCAACTCACCGAGGCAGGTGATCGCATGATCGGCCGGTGGCCGCAGGACATTTCGAGCCCAGGCTGCCCTCAAGACCTCCAGAGCACAGGGTGGTCCTCCTACCATTAGAACTCCTGGAGACACGTGACCCTTGTACCTTAGTTGTCGAGTTGCGTCCACGAGTGCAGCGTTCCACCAGCATTTCGAATTCGCCTCCAAGAAGCTCTGCAATAGAGAAATTTAATTTTCTGTTAGTTAAATTCCTTTTACATGCAATTTTAAGATGGCTTCGGTTGAAACGATCTTAAGCATTAGGTGCAAAGAATTGTCCGATGGAAGTATAGCGAATTTTAAAATTATTGGCACGGAGATATGTTTGATCCTTTTAATCATACATCGTCGTTGGCAACATTTTCAATGCACATCGTTGGAAGTGTTACATTTTCTATAAAATTTTCGCTTAGACACGATTTTTCGTTCAACTCTAAGAGGACTTGAAACATTCGTCGCTCTGCACAATTAATTTCGAGACTCTGTGTATTAGGTTTAGATAACTTTAAAGAATAATGCAGAGAATTTAAAACTGAGAATTTGGTAAGACGAAAGTTTGTTTGTGTTACTATGTTGTTTACTGCGTATTTCTTACGCAGTTTTTTCTACGTCGGCATCTCATCCTTCGAGAAAATAAAGAAGAAACGAGACTCTGTTTATCGTGATGTAAGAGGATCACGGTGATTACGCGAAGCGATGGAATCTTTGGATTCGCTCGGTGATATACGGCGGAGTCACTAAGTGTTTACCGCCAAGGGGCTGTTTAACGTTTCACCCTCTACCTCTCGATCCCGTTCGCGACTTCAGGAAAAATTGCCTTTCACCCTCACTGCTTTCAGTCCACCCCTACAACTGGCGACTTATGTCCCTTACACCGGGTGTCGAAAACTTTTCACGTCAGATCGTGGCGCGTGGCTTTATAGAAAATTTATGGAGAATTTAATTCGTAGAACAATCGTGGAAAAATTCAAGCTACAATGATTTTCTTCGTGCTCTCTTCTCTGTTACTTGCAACTTTGAACGTATACATTCGAATTCATTCTCAACACAGTAACATTTTATAGGTAATGTGTAACAGGTCCGATTTAATTTTACCTACTCGACTAAATGTCATTAATTATTCAATTCCGTCGAATCTGTTCTCGAGCATCTCAGAATTGAGTAAAAAACATACAATCGATCTGACTTAATTTTACCTATTCAACTAAATTTCACTACTTATCCAATCCTGTCGGATCAATTCTCGACCACCACAGCATTGTGTAGAAATAATCTACAATCAGTCTGATTTAATTTTACCTACTCGACTAAATTTCCAATTCCGTCGAATCCGACCCCCCAACCTTGTTGCAAATAATCTACAATCGGTCCGATTTGATTTTAACCTACTCGACTGAATTTCACTCATCAAATTCCATCGAATTCCTTCTCCAACATAGCAGAGACTCGCGCTTCACGGCCCACTCGCGGTCTCCTCGAAAACTCAACAATATACCACCATAAATACCTAGCGCTAAAAAAGCAGCTGGATTTACGACTTCCGCTCGAACCGGTTTCCTCCCGCGGAGCGTGGACGTCCACGTCGTTACACCCTGGCCAGTTCAACGTGTGGCCGATCGCGGAAAGATTTTTTCATCTCGCGCTCACGGCACCGCTCGCGCATTCTCCGGTCTCGTTAATTTAATAAAATACGAGCCGTGAGGGCGCACGGGTAAGCACGAGTAATTCTCCAACACCCCGTAGACCGTGGACTCGCCACGGACGGAGGGTTCCTACGGGTTGACCAATGGTCATAAACGAGGGGAAGCTCTCGCAGGATTTTCGTTGCTCGACCGACGGACGGCAATCCCTTCGCCATCCTCCGTGGACGTTAAACCATGAAATTAGCGAGAAGAGGGGCGATCGATTGCACGAGTTAACGTGACTCGTGAGTATCGCGCGCTCAAAGAGAGAAAGAGGGGACCAGATGGGACGGTGAATTATTTTTCTCGTCGACGCGACGTTGCGAAGCCGTGGGGAGAGAACATTCGAAGGGCTGCACACCACGCTCTAGGGAGAAATCGATTTGGAAGCATTCTCCCACTGGGATTTACGTACTAGGTTTTGTAATAATAATATTAATGGTACTACGTGGTACGGGGGTGAAGAAGAATCCAATTTGAAAGGAACCGAGTGACTGAAGAAAGTAAGGGAATAAGAAAATTGGAAAAATTTTACTTTTGGGAAATTGATCTGGAAGAATTCTGTTGTTGTCAGTGGGAAGTAGCTATTAGAATTTGTAATAAGAATATTAATGATAGTACGTGTTAGTGAAGTGAAGAAAAATCCAATTTGAAGGCAATCCAGTGACAACAAAAAATAAAGAAAGAAAGAAGAAAATTTGGGAAATTTAAGTTTGATAGTGATGATTATGTATGATTATTAATACATTAGCGACGTATAGGAAAATCGAATGTGGCGAGAATTGCATTCGGGAAAAATGAGGAGTCCATTGGAGCGCGGAGTAAATGAGAAAAATCCACGCGAACGTTCATCGTCGATTTCAATTATTTCCTCGTGATGGTGTTCGCGAACTCCCACGTTATAAGCGTTAAAGCCAATCGCTAGGTAATTCCGCAAACGAACGGAGGGCGAGCGAAGAAAACGAAGAAAACCTATCGATCGCCGTTGAGAGAATCGAGACTCGTCCGCGCATGCTCGATTGGCTCCGAGCCGTGCGGAATTTATACTCCCCCGCGTTGATTGAATTTTTGTTTAATTAACCCCTACACGTGGACGATTCCATAAGCTTCCCCGGAAGGAGTTTCCATCAGGACGATCGATTCGCCGCACACGTGCCGTCGCTTAATAGACGAATACGCTAACCCGATGACTCTCGTAGGTTGCCTGCTAAATCACAGGTGATTCGAATTACGCGTCCCGTTCATCGAGAGGGAGAGAGCATACATTTTACAGAAAGATCCCAGGTCTTTATAGATTTTGTAAAATCAGAAATTTTTATTTGAGCTACGTATTTAAGAAATTCAAAGCAGAATTCAAGTGACCTATTCAAGCAAATTTCCATTGTACCACGATTTCGTTTGCTAAATCACGTCTGATCCGAATTTCGCGCCTCGTTCATCTCTCTCGAGAGAGAATAAATTTCACAGAAATATCCCAGGTCTCTATAGATCTTGCAAAATTTGAAACTTTTGTGTGAGCCACGTATCCGAGAAATTCAAGGCAGAAATTCAAGTGACCTTCTATTAAAGCAAATTTCCATCGTATCGCGATTTCGTCTGCTAAATCACGTTTGATTCTTCCACCTTCTTATCTCTCTCTGTCGTGAGTAATTTTAAAAATAGGGTTCAGGTCCTTATCGATGATAAAAATGTATAATTTTCACTTCAGCCACGTATCCGAGAAATTCAAGACAGAAATTCAAGCGATCCTTTATCAAAGCAAATTTTAATCATACTACCATTTCGTCTGCTAAATAAAAAACTACCTCGAATTTCACGCCCCGTTCATTTCTCTCTCGACAATAAATATGACAAAAACTCTCCAGCTCCTTATCAATTCCACCACAAAATTTCAAACTCTCGTCTCCCTCACCCTCGACTGATTCGACCGTGAAACATTCAAATGACCGCGCGCAAAGCTAATTCTCGTACCTTCTCGCGATTAGCCTCGCGCGCACGCGGAAATCGGCCGACAAAATAAAAACACTCTCGGGACAATGTTACGAGCACCTCCAGTGCTCGCGAGTAGAACATGAAAGTCAAGCGCGAAGGTGCACTATTCACGAGAAGTGGAGACCCCGCGGTGGCAAGATTTTGTTATGCTTGAAATATTTCCACATCAAGATCCTCGCTTCTGTGTACAACGACACGACGACGATCGAAGGCATCGTTCATTATTCATGCACACGCGGATGTAAATACACGGTATGACCAGCTTGTCCGAGAGATCTTAGAGAGACGTGTTTCCTGCAGTGGGAGCAGGTTGAAACGTGGAAAGGACCGTTATCCTGACGGCAGTCCTTCCTTCTCTTCTTCATCCTCGTCCTTTTGCTCTCTCACTCTCTTCCTCGTTCTCCATCTCTCTTCTTCGTCCATTCCATGTTCGATCTCCTCTTCTCAATCTCTCTCTCTCTCTTTCTCTCTCTCTCTCTCTCTCACTCTTTCTCTCTTTCTCTCTCCACCTCCTCTCACTCTCGTTCCTTTTTCCACCATCCTTCGCACACAAGCATCGTACGCCTCTCTTCCAGCTTCTCTTCCTTCTCGCGTTTCCCATCGAGACCGAGCTCAAGGACCCTCGCGCGCGCCGTTCAGAGTCTGGCTCGGCACGGTGCACCTGACAGGACATTTTTCACCCGCGCCGCTGAAACTCGCGGCTGAAAACGTCCTTCGACCTTCCTTACCTCCCTCCGTGGAACGTCTCGAGGAATTCGAATGGGTATCCGGTTTAATAGCACGAGACGTGCTCACGATGCATGACCGTTCGCGCTCTCCTCAATGGGATCGAGTTTAAGGCAAAAGCTATTTCACGCGTGGCACGAGCTAAATGGTGGGGTGTGAGTCAGAGGGTGGGAGGGATAAGAGACACTAGGTGTTTGTCTCGATATGGATAAATTACCACTTCCGGTTTTGAGTACTGCGAAGGAGAGGGTGTGATGTTAAAGAGAAAGGTGGAAGGATTAGGTTTGACACGTTGGTCACGTCACTCGAATTTTGGTGACGGTCTCAGTGCCTAATTATAAATGATCCAAACAGGTATTTGAAAGTATAATGAACGTTTTGAATAGTTGACCAAACAGTCACCAAAATTCAAGGTGACGTGGCGATCAACGTGTTAAGAATGTGAGACTTTCCGCAGAATCTGAGATGAATGTTTATATTGGATATTATACTTTTATGAACGAGTTTAGTATATTTTTTGTATCCTTGTTAATTCAGAATTTTTTGTTTGGGTGAAATTCGAGGATTAAATTTAAATTCATCTATAAAAAGAACTTCCGTAAACCTATAGTCAAGTACGAGGATAAGTTTGATGGTATAGTTGCGAGTGGATAAATCGTCGCACGAAAAAAAAAGGAAAATAATCCCCGGAATTTCTAAGCTAACGGAGAAGCGAATATTAAAGATCCATAAATTGAACGTCCGCGTTCTAGAAAATTTTCGTGGAAGAAGAATGCCCTGGAGTGTTTCGCGTCGCGCGTTCTCTCACACATGCTCGTGTACCAGTAGAATCTCCCTTCTCTGCAAAACTTTCTCCCTTTTCTAATCTCCCGCGGGTGTCCCTTCTCCTCTGGCATCGTCGTTAATTAAAAGTTCGCGCGGAGCTCTAGCTCGTATGCAAATTCTCGAGCACTCTCGTCTCCATTGGTCGCGCGAAAAAGTCAATATCATTGCCTCGTGTAAATTACTACGATAAAATCCTAGGTTTTGTACCTAGCGTCGTTGGTTTCGCGCTAATCCCGCGGGGCGCTGTAAGTGTGCCGCTTAAATCACACGATAGTCGCGGGCCAGTTTCATCTCACCGCTGGAAGGAAGATTTATAAATTGCCGACCGCGAAGGGGCCCATTTCGCACGATCATCCACCACGGCTAAGGATTAATCACCGTTTAGCTTCCATCCTTCCATTCCGGACATTAACACCTTCAATGGCGCCGCCACGACCTTGGCGAGCGTTCTCCACGCGACGTAATCGCGTCCTCTGCTTTCGAATTTGTCGCGAGCACCTTCGAGATTTTCGGCGAGGGTCGAATGACGCGTAGCTCTGATGTAACATATCATTCGCGAATGAATCATCGAATTGGCGTAAGATCGTGATGTAAGTGAAAAGCGCGCGCTTGATATTAGGTCGTGCGACGTGAAATGTCGGACAGTGTTCCACTTTTAGGCACGAGGGCCAAAGGAGTGAGTTGTTATTGGAATGGAATAGTTGGTTCTTATTACACGATGTGATTCTTCTTCGGTGGTGAAGAAGAGGAAGGGGTCTGCTGAATTTTTAGACGGTCCGTGAATACGAAATTAATTCGATATTGAATCCGATGTTTCTTATTACACGATTTTATTCTTCCACGGTGGTGAAGAAGAGAAGAGATTTTTTTTCATTTTTGGCGGCCAGTGATTATGAAATGTTGCATTATTCCGTGAGAAATAGAACCACGGTCCGACATTTCATATTGCATGTACGAATCTTTCTTCGGTCGCGAAGAAGAGATTCTTCTGAATTTTTAGCGGCCCCGTGCGATCTTGAATTGTTTTCTGACCCTCCTGGGAATTCTTTCGCGTCCGAGATTCCGTGCCTCCTATTGTTTTACGTACAACGGCAATCCAGGTACACAGGTTCACTAAACTCGCTTCTATCGCAAATCATCTTCCTCCTTCTCTCGTCCTCACCTCTACCCCCTACTACCGTTGCATTTTTAATCTACGTCGGAATACAATCGCAACAAGTCCCCTCTTCCACGTTCGCTAATCATTTCCATCGCAACACGTACGGGACACGATTAATCTCCATTCATAATCTATTCCTACGAGCGCCGCGCCGTATGCACGAGTCGCGCTTTCCATTGTGCCGATGATCTTCGCACAGGTGCACGTAGTACTTGAGCATTGAAATTCCACCCTGCCGAAAATTCAACGGACCTTATCTCCTTACCGCGAGAATTTTTGTCGTTTGAAAATTAGCATCGTTATTGGAAGGTAGTCCCTTAACCCTGGAGTGGTTGGGCTGCGGATACCGGTTGGAAGACAAGGAACAAGTTCCTCGTTGGATCTATTCCTTGGATTTGCTCATTTGATTTGCTCGTTGGATTTGCTCGTTGGATTTGCTCGTTGGATTTGTTCATTGGATTTGCTAATGAGATTTGCTAATGAGATTTGCATTGATCTGTTCGTTGGATTTGCTCATTGGATCTGTTCGTTGGATTTGCTCGTTGGATTTGCTCGTTGGATTTGCTCGTTGGATTTGTTAATGAGATTTGCATTGATCTGTTCGTTGGATTTGCTCATTGGATCTGTTCGTTGGATTTGCTCGTTAGATCTGTTCGTTGGATTCGCTCGTTGGATCTTGTCGTTGGATTTGCTCGTTCCATCGCGTCCACTCGGTGCCGATGATCTTCGCACAAGTGCACACCGACTTACACATTTAAATTCCCTTCTGCCAAAAATTCAACGGATCTTATCCCCTTACTGCGAAAATTGTTGTCCTTTGAAAATGATCATCGTCGTTGAATTTAGTCCCTTAATCTTGGAATGGCCAAAGGCTGTGCCGCGGGTACCGATTCGAAGAGAGGAAACAAGTTCCTCGTTGGATCTGCTCGTTGGATCTGCTCGTTGGATCTGCTCGTTGGATCTGCTCGTTTCATCGCGTCCGCTCGGTTACGCGATTCCACCGCGCGCGGAGTGAAAGCACCGCTAAACATCCGGACGGCTACTTAAGCGGTGCGCCATTGTGCCAACAGATATTTATTAGCCCCGGATGCCGATTCTTATTCATAACCCGAGTGAATTCGCGCGCGCCGGCCCTCGCTTTTATCTCGACTGTGAGAGAGTGGCATGATTTACGGCCGGTTTCTCCGCGCGCGCGCGAATGCCTACGACACCGTGTAAGATAAGGGGAGAGGGACCTTTCAAGGTCGAGAAAATGCCGAAACATTCCTACCACCACGAGTTTGGAGAATGCATTCGGCTAATCGGGCAGAGATGAATTAAAGATCGCAAGGATAGAGGGTTCGGTTGATCAAGGAGGGAGGAATAGAGCATCCGACGCGAACGTCGAAGAAATTTTAAAACAATTCTCTCACTCTCTCTCTCTTTCTTTTTGTTGTCTCGTATGGCAATTAAGAAAGTGTAAAACAAATGGACGTTTCCAGCACCGAAGATTTTTCAAGCTCGAGAAAAATGACGAAACATTTCTATAATCGCGGAGCTCGAAGAATGCACATGACGACAGGGCTAATCGGGCAGAGATGAATTGAAGCTTGCGAGGAGAGAGGGTTCGATTTATCGAGGTGCTTGGAAAAGAGTGTTCGTCGTGAACATCGAAGAAATCTTCGAACATTCCTCCTTTCGTTCTCTTTATTCTTGCCTCTGGCAATTAAGAAAGTGCGAAAGCAAATAGACGTTTTCAGCATCGAAGACATATTTCAAGGTCGAGAAAATGCCGAAACATTCTTACCACCGAGAGTCCGAAGAATGCAGATGTATACCTAATCGGGCAGAGATGGATTGAAGATCGCGCGGAGAGAAGGTTCGATTGATTGTCGCAGGAACTTGAAAGAAATTTCGAAAACATTCCTCTCTCACTCTTTCGCCACGAAGCAAAGCCTCCACCATTGGTGGACTTTACATGTTTTCTTGAATTTTGGCGACTGTCTAGTTAACTATCTAAAGAGTTAATTAAACTAAGGAGTTTCCCAAAGAGCTAATTAAAGTCCAAATACCCATTTAGATTATTTATAATCAATCCCTAAAACAATAATTATAGCAGTCAAAGTGTTAAGAACACTATCTCTTCTTCATCTTTACTTCAGTCCCAGTTAAATTGATTCTCTTCACTTTCTCGTCGTTTCCATTGCACTCTCACACTTTTCTTCTTTATTTAATTCTTATTTCTAATCACTTATAATATATGACCTGAAGCTCAATACATATTAATTAATTCATTCATTCTTTGCTCTGACAATTACAAAAGAAAACGTCACGTTTCCAGCATCGGCGATCTTCCAAAGGTCGAGAGAGTTCCTCCGCAGGAATTAAGGACGACGAAGAGGAATCGATCCCTCGTATCTCGGCGCGCGATCAGTTCGCCTTGCGAGTACTCTCGGTATCCAAATGTAAAGGTCGCTGATCGACGGTAAGTAGGCCGGTGGGTTTTAGCGCGAGACGCTTTAGCGGTCCCCAGGACATATCCATCCGTCTGTCTGTCGGTGGCGTTATTTCAAGGCGACGCCGACGCGCGACGGATGAGGTGCCGCTCGCCATTCGCGGGACGCGATCTAGATAGCTCAAATACTCGCGCCGAGGCGGCCAGGTAACATCGAAATGGGCGAGCGAACCGGCGCGTAAAGAGTAATGGTTACAGGCCGCATTATATCTCCTGGATATATTATCCCGCTAGATACGCCCAGTAGTTT
The DNA here is from genome assembly GCA_944319695.1 of Tiphia femorata. Classification (NCBI taxonomy): domain Eukaryota; kingdom Metazoa; phylum Arthropoda; class Insecta; order Hymenoptera; family Tiphiidae; genus Tiphia; species Tiphia femorata. Next base: position 7,402,304 of record OX090896.1, on the reverse strand, counting down.
CGTCTCGCGCACGCGCGCTTTCCGATCTCCCTCCAAAGAGAGAGAGCCGGTGCGAAATAATGTCGTCACCCTGGAGGAGCCGTGGTTTCTTTCGCGCCTCTCGAGGAAGTTAGATGCACGCGAGCACACTGGATAGATTGTAGGAAATATGGAATGCAGGCATATTTCATTGATATTTTGGTTCGATCAATGCCTTCGTATTTAGTAGGAATTGGATAAGGTACTTTGTAGACGTCTATGAAAGGCTAAAAATGAAATTTTAAATATGAATGTACTTTAGTGTAATAAAAGGAAAATTGATAAGATCATTTTTGTTTTGCGTTTAAGTCCAATTTTTTTAATCGTTGTTTACGTTTTTGGTTTTCAGAAATTAATACAAGTAGTTGCACGTACTTGCAATTATGCAAAATGGTCTTCAGTTGTTTAGATGCTACGTATCGTATAGGTTTTGTTACATTTTGAAAATTCGAATTATTTATCAGGTATTAATGTACAGAAATTCAAAAATAATGTAAATATCTTGATAATCGAATAAAGTGGATATTAAATTGAAGGGGCTTACTCATACAGTTTTCATGCAAAAGTGGTTAGGGCCTGCGATCATTTTAAAACGATCCTAGATTCGACTCGGTGGTAAAAAAGAAATTCGCTACCCTGTGAGACGTTCGAGGGTCGCGTTTCGATTTTCTCGGATAAGGTCAACGTCAAGTTAATTGACCAGCGATACCCGGTGAATTTATATCGGAGCGTGATGCACGCGAGCAGATTCGATCGGCCGAAGTATGTAGATCGATTTCTCGAGATGCTCGCTTCCGCGATTTCTTGCCGCCACACGTCGAGCGAATCGGCTCCTCCAGTTATCGAATCGTCGAGAAGGGGCGCCTTGTTTTTTTCTGCTCCGATGGCCAAGCTCGACGAGAGGAAAGTATCATTTTTGCAATCGGGAGAATCGCGCGCGTCGAGAACGTTGCACGGTTGATGTTACGTGGCGCGCCGGTGTGTAACGCACGACGAAACGTTCAATGGAAATTCTACTTGGTTAACGAATTTTCTGAATTCCTTCCAACAGTTTTCTTCTTAATGAGAATATTTCTTTTACGAATTTAGAGAAGTCTTCAAGAGCATTCGCAAAGGACCCACGGGTAGAGAAACGCGGGATACTGAGAAAGAATTTATAATTTAAATAATTTCATTGTTTAAAAATACCAATCGATTCGTTCCTTCCTCTCTCCTACCTAAAATAAACCTTCTCTCTTTTTTTTTCCTAGGAGCACTTACGTTCATATTAACTTTCTCTCGTTGGCCATGAACTCTTGCGCACGAGGCCATGGTCCCGAATTTCTCAATTCATCTTTACTCAACAATTTTCTTTTTTAAAAAGATCCTTCGACCTAAACCAAGAGGACGCGTGGACGAGTTCTCGAGAGACTATCGCCGAGAATACACGAGGAGAGGACTTGCTGGAAAAGAAACAAGGGGGCTCGAGATGGAGAAACGTGGAGAAGAACTAACTAAGCAGGAGAACCAACAGGACCAAGAATAGCGTTGCTAATCGACCTCTCTCCTCCTCCCTCTCTCCCAAGAGCACGTAACGTTCATATTGCCATTTCCTCGTCGGCAATGAACTTGCGCTCAACGGCGCGGTCCGCGAGGGGGTCTACGGCCGTTGGCTGGCCGCTAATTATTATGCAATATGCTCGCCGTGCTCTGGCGAGCATGCTTATCCTTTTAAAGTCCCCGACTCCGAGCGACCGGCGCGTTCGCTCGAGGAGGCGCAGGAAAGAAGGGAGAGCCTCGCGAAGGAGTCGATGAAACGAACGACGATGACGGCCATACGAGTAACCCTCTTACCGTGAGCGAAGCTTTATTGCTTGCAAATTAACTGCACGGTAGAAGAAATTGGTACTGGAGCAGAACACCTGGACGTGCTCGTTGAATGAGCGAAATTCGATTCGGAATAAAGAAGCTTTCTTGTTTTTCAAATTAATATCCTGGGGTGGAATACTTGGACGTGCTGGTTGAATGAGCGAAATTTGATTCGAAATAAAGGAGAAGGTTTCTCGTTTTTCAAATTAACACTCTGGAGTAAAATACCTAGATGTGTTTTTTGAACGAAGGAAATTCGATTCGAAATAAACAAGCTTTCTCGGTTTTCAAATTAACCCTTTGCATTCGAGAGGTGACTATCGCTCAACACTTGCTTTGTTGCCGCAACTCGAACAGTGACACCGATCACCATTTGGGTTGACGCAATACGTCGAGTGACGGTGATAGTTATCTGCGTTTGATATATTTTGTAACTGGATGCGTTGTACAATATATATGTATAACCTTTCGAAGTTTAAAATTATATATTTTATATATTTCACATACAAATCCCATTTTAAATAATAAGATACTCGAATATCGCCGAAATGGTGTGTTAAATAAAAAAATGTTTCATACAAAAGCTATATGGCCTGGAAGGGAGTATCAACTGGTGGCAATGACTTGATCTTAGAGAGTCATTTGAATGTCACGTGAAGGACACCGTCAATTTTTTAAATACAACTCCCTATTTTTTATAGCACATTCTTATAACTTATTTCCAGTGTTTTCCAAAACACTGTAATCAAATATTTTTCCCTCACAAATACATTTTGAAATCGAAAGGAATTTTCGAAACAGGTCTCGAGTGCAAAGGGTTAACACTATGGAGTAGAATATCTGGACGTGTTTATCGAACAAACGAAATTCGAGATAAAGAAGCTTTCTCGATTTTCAAATAAACATATTAAGGGGATACGTTTCCCTTTTCTTTACAAAGACACCGAGAAAAACGAGGCGCTCTTTCCTTTCACGCTCGAGGACTCTTTCGAGACAATCGAAGTACTCCTAACGGTAGTTCGGATTATTCCCAGAGGAAGTGAGACAATGCGGGAGGGCGAGACTCCACATTGTCGTCCAGTCACTCTCTCAATGATCAAGCTAACACGGAATGAATTCCGTTGACTCGACAAATTTCTCCGTGTCCAGAGAATAATTACGAGCGAATAAACGCGCAAGGAGAATTACGCGGTAGAGTGACTACGGAGATAATTTAATTACCACGGACGAAGGACGCTTGCCCAGTGATTCTAAAGTTTTCCACTGCAAGTAGCTGTTTCATTGACCTTTCAACCAACTTATCCTACACCTCGTAATATCCGAAACCGGTACACGACCAACGGACTCCGAGTCGCGTGAGAGATAACGACAAAAAGTTTCGCGGGTTTACAACTGGATATTTTTTGAAGGATTTTCACTCGTGCGAATCGGCAAACGAGAATCGTCTTTTACCTTCGTGTATCTCTCGGGTTTGCCGGCTCGAAAGCTTATACATGTATATACCGCTCGTAAACCCTCTTAAGATGGCACCCTATTTACCGGTCATCGTTCACGGTCGACCACTAATTACTAATACTTCCACCGTCTAATGCCATTACGCCATTTCCGCGCCGTTCAAACGAATATCCTCGCGGACCGTTAAGACCTTCTTCTTCTCATCCTCGACCTCCTAAAAAAAAGCGTTAATACCCATTCAAGGGTATTTCTGCGCACTAAAAGAGAGAGAGAAAGAGCTTGCTAACCAGAAATAGAAATGAGTCACGTCACACGCGGTAGTCTAGCAGCTTCCGATCGGCTCAAGCCGAGTGGAGAACGAGATCCTTTTGTTTTTTTACTTCAGTACCTCGCAGCATCGCTTAATTACCCAATTCGACTTGCGAACCCTCCTTACTGCTTCGATTTGCCAACCGAGGCTGATTACGTAAGGAGCCACTGGACGATTTAGAATTCCACTGGGCGCTGGCTTCGTCTAGTCTCGAAGAGAGTCGTTCCCTCTCGCTCGTCCTCCACTGGTTTTAGTGAACTTTCTACCGCGCGATTAATTATTATGCGCAAGGAAGAGGAGGAAATGGAAGGAGGACGGAGCGTAATACGAGAGTTGTAACGTCGCTCTGTTTGGTAATAATTATGCAAGCGTGAATCGCTTGAGAGAGTAGAGAGAAATGTTGAAAAACTGTGTCCGGTTGTAAATAGATACGATTGAATTTGAAGAGGGGAGAAAAAAGTGATGCTTTTGAGAAAAAAGCACTTTAGTCAAACGTAGTTTTATTCTTGAGCTCACTGTGAACTGTTACGACTATTCTTCGAAGTGGCGCAAGATAATCTTTAATTACGAGCATCGAACCACTCCCATAGTTTTAGCAAAAAATTTTGTCCAAATTCTGTGTCGAGTTGCAAGTAGATATGATTAAATTTCGAGAAGAGAGAAGAACCTTACACTTTTGAAAAAAAAAACACTTTACTCAAAAGTAGTTTCGTACTTTAGTCCACTGTGAAATGTGCAGACTATTTTTTGAGGTGCAGCACGACGACCTTGAATTACGAACCGCCCCTACACTTTCACTCCACCCTAACCCTCCAGCACCGCGCCATGCAGTACCCCCTGTGTTCGCACAGGCCAGGAACATAAATCACGATAGGATAATTTATATGCTAATATCGTTGCTATACGACCGCATACGGCCAGCAGCCAATAATATTTAACTGAAAATGAGCGTGACTAAATTATGGAATATCTGGGGTGTATAAAGACGGAAAACTCTACATCAATTCGCAATGTGGCACACTCGAGGAAACACGTGCGTCTGACGATTGCCGAGGGGAAGGTAATGTCCCGTTTGGTGTTTCGTAAAAAAAAAACCATGACTACGAATATCGTCCTCGTAAACAAAAGGGTCTCCTTCATACCTACAATTCACATGAAAAAAAAAAAAAACTCCATCCAAGAACAGAAGTGTGGAAAAAACATTGCGAAAATACTACCCAACAATAGAACCGTCAAAAAATCAATAAATTGAACAATATTCTCAAATCTACCCTCTACGTAAAATTCTGCGGTAAGCACGAGATCCAACGATAAAGAAAAAAACCAAAAATAACTCATTAAAAATACCCGACTCATTACACATCTTTCTCTTTTGCGACACAAGGCTCTTAGACTAGAGGTAACTGAACTCGTACGATCCTGCGGGACCTCGGGAAGGGTGGTGGCACTCGAAGTGGAATCGAAGACTGCAAAGGACGATATAGAGAATAAGAGAGAGAGAGAGAGAGAGAGAGAGAGAGAGAGAGAGAGAGAGAGAGAGAGAGAGAGAGAGAGAGAGAGAGAGAGAGAGAGAGAGAGAGAGAGAGAGAGAGAGAGAGAGAGAGAGAGAGAGAGAGAGAGAGAGAGAGAGAGAAAGACTGACTGAGAATGCAGGACGGACGATGTTCGCGTGACAAGCGGCTGCGCACTTGCGCACCTAGCTCGAAAGAAAACGTTATTACCCGAAAGGTATGCGGCGCGCCAGTCGTGGCGCAGGAGGCGTGAAAAGGGACGCACACGCGCGTGCAAACTCCCACACGCATGTGTCTCTCTCTCTCTTTCTCACTTGCTACTCGACGAGAAGACGTTTACGAGATCGTCTATTAACCCTGGACGCCATATTTAAATCCGCCTATAGATTTTCCTCTTCTCCTTGCCACCCTCTCCTCGCTCGCGTCGACCGCGGGCGTAATATTCCTGCGATCGGCACCCACGATAGCGCGGAATTTCTACGGCCGCGCCGCCGTTGAGCGATATCGGCGCTCGAAGGCTGAGAAGAGAAAGGGAGTGAGTGAGATGAGAGCGCGAGGGTGGCTGATTGCGAGATGTGCCCTACCCTGGTGAGTCCTGCTGTGAGCGAATGGCCAGATGGGCAAGTAGAGACGCGCCCGCGTTGAAAGCGAGCGCGCGCTATCCACGCGGGATCTCCGTTTCTGCGTTTCATAGCATTTCCTGTTTTTCCTTTTGTTTTTCTTTTTTCTTACGTCGTTGAATGTTCTCTATTTTCTCTGGGTTTTACTGTTAGCTCGGTAGGTCTGTGGATTTTTAAAATTTTTTTATTAGTATTATTGTTCTCGAGTGTATTGGTTTTTACGCGGTTTTTTACGTCGTTGAATGTTTTCTATTCTCTCTGCGCTTTACCGTTAGCTCGGTAAGTCTGTGGGTTTTTTTCTTTATTAGTATTATTGTTCTTGTGTGTATTGGTTTTTGCACGATTTTTCAATTATGCGAGATACTCGAGATTATGCTTGAAAGTTGGAGGCTTGATTCTTGGGTGTGATAGATACGATTTTTGAAGCTTGATTCTCCTTCGAGCGACTTTTCATAGGTGGAATGTTATATCGCTTAAAGGAAGAGCTGGGGTGTAATTAATTCTTCTATGACCAAGCGCACCTCGGCATAAATCGAATAATAAAGCTTCTGGTGGGAAACGAAGCCGCCACCATCTATATATAAAGATGTTAATCGATATGCCTGCCATTCTTCTGATTATCGATTAATAATGCATAAGACTACACGAGTATGACACCGGCGCTCATCCCTATGAATAAACATCGAATTATTTATAAAAGTCTCAATGCCACCGAATGACAATCGCCTCGACTAACGAGAATGCAGTTTGGGAATGCACAGATCCTTCGAAGGCCTCGATTAAGCATCGACTAGTTATTAGACGCGAGTTCTCACGTACTCGTTGACTCGATGAAGCATTCGATTGAGAAATTGGAATTTTGAAATCTTCTTCACGCCTGTTCGAACGCGACTAAACTCCGGGAATTTATAGACGAGGGTGCATCCTTTCATCCGAGATTTTACGACTCAATCGTGCAAACCGTTTCCTATACGTATTCTGGGGAGGACAAGAAGGGCGCCAAGAGACCTTTCTCCACTTTAGGGCGTAAATTCGTCGTAAACGAGAGTCTCGTCCTCGCTCATCCCTTTAAGGCCACGAGCTCTTACATTTATGCATTATTTCACGAGTATTTCGCTGGAGATCGTCTTCGCAGGACGCGGCGCCATTTGGTCCGCGACTTTTGCTCTCCTTCCTTTTATCCAACGTCAATTTCAGCCTTACAAGTTCCCTGCCAGCTTTTCCGTGATCGCCAAACTTCTGGCTTATCCGCCGTCGACGAGGGTTCTCGATGACGAGGAGGAGACGCTGGCAACTTGAGAGGAGATTAACCTTCCATTTGGGAGTTTTACGTAGGGCGGCGATGAGCTGCCAGGGGTCGTCATGGTTTCGAGAGACTCTCTTCGTGCAAAAGGGTTCGCGTTTATTCAGATTTGCGAAAAAGCTCGCGAGAAGAGGAATTAATTGCGATTTTTTTCGCGTTTCTCCACTAATTACAATGTTGAGTAAAAATTGTGTAGGATTGTTCTTTAAGAATTGCAGGTTTAAGTTAGAGGCGATGCTCTCAACGAGAGATATTATGAGATTGCGATGAGGATAGTAAAGGAAACACTAGCAAGGGACTGGTCGTCGATCACTAAGAATACTAACTTTACTGAAAGAGTGTGCGAGAAGAACCTGCAGATGAGGAATTAATCGGGTTTTTTTTTTAAATTTCTCGATTACTCATAACGTTGAGAAAACATCGCGCACGATTGTTCTTCAAGAGCTACAGATTCAAGTTACACGCGATGTTCTCGATGAGAGATCTTATAATATCGCGATGAGTGTACTCGAGGAAACACCAGAAAAGAACTCGTCGACGATCACTAAGAATACTGACTTTACTGAATCAATTTACGAGAAGAACCTGCACATGAGGAATTAATTGGGAATTTTTTAAATTTCTCAATTACTGTTAACGTTGAGAAAAAATCGCGCACGATTGTTCTTTAAGAGCTACAAATGCCAGTTACACGCGATGTTCTCGACGAGAGATCTTACAATATCGCGATGAGTGTACTCGAGGAAATACCAGGAAAGGACTCGTCGTCGATCAAAAGCCCATTAGCCATTCCGTTCCCGCATTACGCTCACGATTCGTTCACTTGGAGATTGATCTAAACAGTTGTCTAGTTTCAGTCTCCGAGTGAGTGTTTAATATGCCAGGCATACCGAGAACGCGCTGATCCACGTACGCTTTGTATTTATGGCGCGTTACGCCGTGGCATTTGCGCCCGCGCACACACACACACACACTCGCAGACACCCTCAACACACACGGATTTATGCGCACGCGAGTAAGCACGCGTCAACGTTTAGACAAATTACCGGACACATCGTAGATTCTACTCTTACCGAGGCAAGGCGCTCGTAATTAAGTCCTTTCGATTTTATCCTCACCCCTTGTGTCCGACTGATTCTTTTCCAGCGTGACCGTAACGAAAGATTCTCGTATCTCGTGACAGGCGAGAGATTTCAAGCGCGATTACGCTACTCGCGAAGTTCTCTCGACACCTCGCGTCGTACTTCATCGACGACGTTTCTCACTGCATTGCGATTCGTCGATGATGGATTTCGAAATGGACGATCGACGCGCTTATTTCTTAATTCTCTCTTGATTTTTTTTTCCGATTTTTTTTCGAGAGAGTTTCTTTTTTTTTACGCGAACAAAGAAGACTTCATTCTTCCTTCCTTTCTGCAATGCGGTGAATTCCACCTCCTCGTTACGCGCGCATCCGCGTCCACTTTGCATGTAAAAGCGCAACGGTAAGCGCGCGGTGAACACGTTCCTATCGCGAAAGCAATGGCCCCTTTATTCGTTTCCAGGAATACTATCTTAGCATCAATTGGTGATTTCTGTGGGCAGCGCAGCAAGCCGAGAGCCCACTTCCTGAGACGGCGCGTATCCTGTTGGCCCGAGGTAATGCGGTAGCGAGTAATCTAGTGCCACCGATGGCCCCGGGCCATTCTTGCCTCACGATTACGTCGTACTCTTCGGCAAATAATGCTCGCCGGTGGCTCGTACCCATGCCTTGGGATTCGAACGTTTCTTCGATTTAATTTCATCGAGTCGATGCGTCGCGTTTTTCAAGTGGGAAATTGAGAATGGAAATGGGTCGATTTCTCGATGAAAATATTGATTGGACAGTGACGATGCGTTTTATTACTCACAATCAGTAAATAATGAATGCTCGTGGCTCGTGCTCGTTTCCTTTCTAATCAAACGTGCCTTTGATTTGACTTCTTCAAGGTGGCGCGTCGCGTTTTGAATTGGAAAATTGAAAAGAATGGAAGTGGTTGATTTCTCGATGAAAATATTGATTGGAGAGTGACGATGCGTTTTATTACTGAGTAAACAATGAACGTTGGTAATTCGTACTCGTTTCCTTTATATTCAAACGTGTCTTCAATTTGATTTCTTCGAGTTGGACGTGCCTTCGATTTCATTCTCTCGAAATGGCACGTCGCTTTTTTCAATCAGAAAATTCAGGAGACACAAGGAATGTTAATTTCTCAATGAAAATTCTTCAATAAATAGTGCGCAATAGTGCCTCGTATCCACGTTTCAAAATCAAAACGTTTTTTCGTTGTAATATCATCGAGTGACCACATCTTCTAATCTTAAACACTATGAAATCGGATAAGATTAATGTCCTGATGAAAATACGTATTGATACCTCAGAGACGCTGTTTCTCGATTCTCGAGGGAAAATATCCATAGAGGAAGACGAGCGGAGAAACTGGTTTGGAGGTTAGGGAGCCGTGCGTTTCATTAATATACGATATCGATCGCCGGATGGTATCTTAATTACAGACGCCCCCCTGGGAGAATTTCCCTTTGAGCGAGCATGAGTTTCCCTCGCAGATGCCATAAACCGATCTCCACGCCACGCGAACGCTTTATTAAGAGCCATTGATGTTAAAATGTTGCCGGATGAAGAGAAAAGGGAGGATCTATCGATCCGGGGAGGAGGTACAATGTTAAGGGACGAGACGGACAAATAAAATCATCAACCATCTAATTGATTGATTAAGGGAAGAGTAATTGAATTTATCATCCATTACAAATCATCATCCTACTCTAAAGCACCGTTCTTGAGTAGTTTTAATTTGCAAACGCGGATTTACGCAGAACATGGAAAATTACAATAAAATACGAGCGCTTTATTAAAAGCCATGAATGTTCAAATCTTGCTGAGATAAAAGAAAAGAGGGAATCTCTCGATCCGAGGAAGTGGTTCAATATTAAGAGACACGAAGGACAAATAAAATCATCAACTACCTAATTGATTGATTAAGGGCAGAGTAATTGAATTTATCATCCATTACAAGTCATTATCCTACCCTAAAGCACCGTTCTTGAGAAGTTTTAATTTGCAAACGTGCATTTACGCAGAACATTGAAAATTACAATAAAATACGAGCGCTTTAATAAAAGCCATTAATGTTCAAATCTTGCTGAATTAAATTTTGCTGGGATAATCTCTCGATCCGAGAAGGTCGTACAATATTAAAGGACGTGACGGACAAATAAAATCGTCAACTATCTAATTGATTGATTAAGGGCACGAGAGTGACTCGCGTATCCGCGAATAACGCTACTCCAAGAGAGCCTAGATAACATCTAGGCGAGTAATTGAATTTGCTTTCCATTACAAATCATCATCCGACCGTAAAGCACCGTGTCGAGGCTCGCGAGTAATTTTACACTCGCGAACGCGCATTTACGCAGGACATGCAAAAACCTAATAAAATACGACGTGCGCCAGCCACGAACGCCCGTTACCGCATTGCTCTCCCGATGAAGACCGCCTTTAACTCCGACCACATTTACCTCCTCCTCCTCTCGTCACGATCGGCGTTAACGCGTCGAACCTCCAAGACACCTTTTCCCAATTACGATAACGGACGTTTCTCTCGCGCGTTCGGATAGCGAAAATCGAAGAGAGCGGAAAAAAAGGGGAAAAAGAGAGAGAAACGAAGAAGAAGAACAGAAAAATCCTTCCTCGTCAGATGTTTATCCGAAAGGCCGCGCGTGCCTATCGTCGCGCTTTATCTCGGAAGGAAAGTGTGGCGCGCAAAATTGCCGACCGAGGGACACAATGTGCTTTTACCGAAGCGATTGAAACGTCGTTGCTGCTTCGGGGCATCTCTCTCTCCTCCCGCGAGAAAGATAATATCTCATCGCGCTATCTCTCGCCCGCCCGAGAGACGGATAATTAAGCGTGCCAATAAATAAACCGGTTCGTTTCGTTGGGAGATCGTAAAATGCGCACCCCACGCCGCGCTGTCGGTAAACGCGAATTGGTTTCCTTCTTCCACGTTGGCGGCAAGCGTACCGAGGGTGGCGACGCTAATTGGTGGTAGACCGCCGATTATCTGGGCGTCACCTTCGATTCTCTCTTTAGATCCCTAAATTACACGCTTTACGACGAGGGCGAACGGTTTAACGCGCCTTTAATAATCAGACGGAATACGCGAGAGTCTATTTCAATCGAGCTTTCACCGCGCGGATTTTACTACGTCCTCGTTTATAATTCGTTTGGATTTGTTGGGTGAACAGGTCGCCAAGTTGAATTGGACGAGTAAGTCAATGGTTTAAGGACTCGGCTATGTCAGGTGCACAGAGTATTTTTCGTCTTTTCCGTTCTTCTTTTTCTATTAATTTCGGAGCCTCTCATCTCAGAATGAATGTCACTGTTTGAGAAAATGCGAATTCGAATGATACGTGACGATTGAATTTATTGCTTGAATAGTGCGTCAGGTAGACTTGGACGAGTGGGTCACTGGGGGTATGTTTAACCCTTTCGTCCCGAGTGGTACATATATGCACCAAGGAAATGTTATTTTTTTAATAAAAAATCTTTTATTCCATTCAAAAGCAATTGTTTTTGACCTTCTCTTTAATTCAGCAAAAAAAAGTATTCAGGGACGAAAGGGTTAAGGATTCGACGATGTCAGGTGCAAAAAGATCACACAGAGTATTTTTCGTCTTCTCCGCTTTTCTTTTTCAATTAATTTCAGAGCCTCTAATCCTAGTATGCATGCCACTGTTTGAAAAATGCGAATTCGAATGATACGTGTATCACGACACGATGATCGAGACGATTGAATTTACTGCTTGAATAGGGCGTCGCGTCGGGTAGAATTGGTCGAGTGGGTCAGTTGGGTACCAGAATACTCCACTTCGTCGAATATTTAACGATTCAGCGATCCTAGGTGCAAAGAGCACCTAGAACCTCTTCCTTCTTCTCCGTCCTCCTATTAATTTCGGGGCTTCTCCTCACCCTAGGGTATGTGTGTCACAGTTTGACTTTTCCATCAAGAGAGGCTTCCTCCTTCTCTTTCGATCTCCCCAGGGAAGAGGAGCCCGTCGAAACTCGAGAGCCACTCAGGCTCTGAAAGGCGCGCTCCAATTTTATTCCCTTTGCCGTGATCGCGCGCCGCGCGCGTACCTCCGCAAGAAGCCGAATACGGAGAGAGAGAGAGAGAGAGAGAGAGAGACAGAGAGAGAGAGAGAGAGAGATGAAAGACGAGAGACAAGAGGAACAAGAAAAAAGACACGCGAGAAATTCTCCAGGGTGTAGGGCTCAATAAAATTACCAGTTTCCACGTGTACCTCGTGCGCTCTTTCCCGCATTCTTCCGGACAATTCGAAGAAACTGGGGAGAGTGGACCAGTATCACGTTGGGACTCATTATTCGAGACGAAATTCGCGAAATTTACTACCACCAAGAGGTCAAAGAAACGGACGATAAACCTATATTTAAAAATTCATTAACTCCACGTGGCCTCTGTGCAAATAACACGCTCGATCGCACTTATAATAATTCATTCGGAAATGAGAGAACTGTAATCGACCGGTAACATTTTATCGCCGTGCAATTGCCACGTTCCTCTTTTTTTTTCTCTTTTCTCGCGGCACGTCGAGCAAGTCAGTAGTTAAACCACTGATGGATTTCAACTACTGCCTCGGTAGATTATCTTGAAACCGTGGCGCGCCGTGTACCCATCGAGCTCGTTTCTTGCTGGCGCCTCGGTATTTATGAATCGCTAGGCGCTCAGCACTTTTTTACCCACACCTCGGGAGCGCGCGCGGCCACTCAAGTGCGTTTCGGAGAATTCACACAGACCGCTCATTCTACTGCTCCCCATTCAACGGGAGCGCCTTAGCTCGAGGAACCAGTCCTGGGACGCGCGAGAGATGATAGACAACTTCCAAGATACTTAGGTCTGGGCGCCGGCGCTGCCTCAGACAGGAATGTTTTGACAATCTCAATTATTCGACGTGCGAAAGGATCGTCGATTTCTGCGTGAAAACGAAGTTCCACGAAGAGCTGAGGATTTTCCAAGGATTCGAGAAAACTTGGGAATTTCCACGAATCTACCCCTCTTAACCTAATCGTGCTAAATGAGAAAGTGGCGACTCACTTTTTTCTTCTCAAAAGAACCTCACTACCTGCCGTAAAGTCAATATTTGGCTAATCGAAAATACGTATACTTATATTTGCGTTTAAAATGCGTATTAAGAAAAAGTAATAATCTCGGATTAAAGAAAAAAAAGAAAAATAACCTAGTAAATCCTATGACAACATGCACGAGAACCAGTTGCCAATATTTATCACTCCAATAAAAATGTATTCATGCACAATCAAACAAAATTCTCAAATACGTCCATCTAAAAAATTCTCCGTTCATCTTTTTACATTTTGCACAGCTCAATCCACGTAGATGCAATGAGACGCAAAGTATGCTGGCACAGGAGAGCTAACACTCTCAGGGAACTACCGTTCTCTCGCCCTCCTTTTACCGCCGCGGAGAATCCGCGCGATTACACGGACCGAGAGTGTCGATAACATCCTGTCCGTACATCAAAACGTTCGCGGTTCTCGCGTTAGAGAGAACTCTCGCGAAAAAGCGCGACGAGCACACGCGTGCGTAACGCGTGAGGAAGACGAGCAGAGAGGCGGAGAGGCATTAGAAGGCCTCGAGAAAGACTGTGGCATTAGAAGGCCTCCAGGGCAACTGAGCTTCCGCCGTTTAACTCGCGGCTGGTCCGTCGTTCTCCTGTTACGCTTTTGCCTTTTCGCAAAATTGCTTATAATTCAGTGTCTCGTTGCATCGGGCGCATAACGGTGCCGGTCAATCGGCGACCGGTTCGCTTTGAAACGCACGTGGTACCGCGTCGAATGTGCTCTACTAGATCTAAAGTATCCGCGATAATATGATTTAATTGGTACGTTTGGCTCGTTAGTGCCGCGGTATTAGGATCCTTATTAGTGATAAAGTAGAATGGGGCCTTTTAATGGTAGATTGGGTGACGAGGTACGATCGTGACGATTTCTCAGATTAAATGTCACGGTAAACTTGCTCGTTTATTTTCTCATTGAACTTGTTCGTCACCGTTTATGGTAAGGTTGTATGAGAGTAAATTAATGGGAAAAATCGGGCTGATCTCTCGTGTCTGATTGTGAGCTGTTTGTGCGTGTAGTCACACGCGATACAAGAGAGATCAAAGATATAGGACGTGTGCGACCTTTTCTTTTTTGTAAAGCAAAAACACGTGTTATTTCGTATTAATGCAAAATTAACCAAGGCATTGTTAATATTTAATTACACGTATCTCGAAATACAACACAAGTACACGCTTGGTGTATTCTACACAGGACTATTAAAATATCAACGTTCAAAATAATTTCGAATAGAACACTAAATTGAATTATCTATTGATTTATTTTTGAGAGAAAATCATCAAAAACTCATTAAAATAGTACAAAAAGAAGCAAATGTATTTTTGTGAAGGGTCGTTCGCTTGTTTGCTGCGCGTGGTGTATAAAGTAGAGCTCCCGGTCAGAACCGTGTTTTAAACTACACGGGTACACGTGACACGTGTTGTCGTGCTACACGTTATATCTAACACGGATATCCGTAGATACACGTGTACACGAATAACTATAATAAATTTTTATCACAGCATCTTACATCTTGTGCCAAATTGTATGTATTTGCATATATAGATATTTCTTCTATCTCTACGACACTTTTTTTATACTTCTTAGAAAAAAAATGTTCTCATAATTCTTGAAGTGTTCGTGAAATAAATACACGTGTAATACGTGTATTCGTGTATTACACGAGGGTACCCGATACACGTGTTTAAAAAAGAAAGAATTAAATACACGTGCACACGTGTATTCGTGTACACGTGTAATAGAGGGCACTAGTATAAAGTAAACCAGCGCGGGTAGTTAAAGGTTAAAATTATTGTAAAATATTCTTTGTTTTTCTTAACTCACCTGAAACAAATTGTAACCCTTGTCGTACATCCACATCTCGTCTGCTGGATGTTCCTTCGGGCTGTCGCGTTGGCTTGCATTGAGCACTTGGGGAGGCGGGCCTCTGGTGAGTTGAATGGCCAGAGACCTTTGAAGAAGCAAGAGGCACCTCGAGGGCCCTGGGCCCCCGGGGCCTGTTCCGTCTCCCAGGATGGAGGCCATATTTTGAGGGCCCCACTGCTAACGACACTCGCGATCCGGAGGTGGCATCACGAAATCTGCGCAAAGGAAAAACAAAACGGACTCGAATTAGAGAAAATCTTTGAGACGGGGTAGCAATTTTTTCGCAAAAATTCTCACGCACCGAAAGTTCACAAGAAAAGATCCAACTGTGCCACTAATATAGGGATTGTCACACGAGTGCACACGAATTAGGGAAATTTTTTTGCAAATATTCTTAAGTAATTAATGGCCACGCGAAAAATTCAACTGTACTACTGTGCTATAAATATAGGGATTATTCTTATCACGCGAGTGCACTCAAATTAGAGAAAATATTTCAGATGGCGTAGCAATTTTTTCGCAATAATTCTCGCTCATCGAAAGTCCACAAGAAAAAATTCAACTGTACCACCAATATAGGGATTATTCTTTTCACGCGAGTGCACTCGAATTAGGGAGAATTTTTAAGACGGCATAGCATTTTTTTCGCAAAAATTCTCACGTGCCGAAAGTCCACAAAAAAAGATTCAACTGTGCCACCAATATACAGATTATTCTTATCACGCGGGTGCACTCGAATGAGAGAGAACCTTTAAAACAGCTCAGCAATTTTGTGCGCAAAAATTCTCACGTATCGAAAAAAATTCACGAGAAAGAAATCACGAGCACCACTGAGTCACATATACCACGAATATTCTTATCACACGAGTCTTGTCTCTATAACACAGAGATAACCGAGTTCAACGTACCACCGTTATCCAGCTCGGTAATAAAAATCCTTTAAGCACGGAAGAGTTTCGCGAAGGTCGGCGCGCAGATCACAACTGACAAAGGAACGAAAAATTTTCCTTGCCCTCGGGATTCGTTGCTTTCCTTCGGTCTCTCCCTCTCCCTTCTTTCTCCCACTCTTGCGCTTTTCCATCCAGTGACAGCGACCCGGCAACGTCACGTCGCCCTTTATTGTATCAACACCTAACCCCAGGCCTGAACTCCTAATTGATTTACGCCCACCCTACACGCGGCGCGTCTCGAGAAAGGACCCAACTAACAAGGATGCTCCAGCTTCGCGAAAGATACACGTGGCAGTTTTCCTTGCTGAGTAGGAGAAAAATGTTGAATGAAAGAGAGAGAGAGAGAGATATAACAAGAGCGCACGAATTACAGGATATCATACGGATACACTGGTAAAATTCTTTCTTCCAAAAAGTAAAGAGAAATATCATTCGTTCATGATCAATCTCTTGATGTTATTCCAGAAGAGGAGAGTCTCGTCAAAAATTGATCCAAATAATTTTTGGCGAATTGGCCAAGACGATGCGAGTGGCCCCGGAAGAAGGAATAACAGCGGTGCGAGCAATCACGGAGAAAGATTGAAAAGCCTCGAGGGAGGGAGAAACTTCGTGAGAATTTACTTGCTCACAGTGAAAAGGAAGGTTCCTCCTGGGACCGGAATAAAGAAGGGATTCGACTGAGGCGCGGGTTATTTGCCAATGAGGAGAACCACAGTGAACGTTTGGAGTGGCGCCAGGGCGCGAGATTACTTTTTAGAAGGTCTTTCAACTCTCCTAACTCCGTGCGACGTTAATCGACCAGCTTTGTCGTCCAAGCTGGCGAATGCTCCTCCTCGGAGGGATTTAAAGTGATTCGACGTGAGCCCCGTCGTTGGTTCTCTCTTGTCTTTTACTTTATCGTCTTTGAGAAGAGAGAGACAGAGAGAGAGAGAGAGAGAGAGAGAGAGAGAGAGAGAGACGTGGAATGAGAGAAAATAAGCAGGATTTGCCGAGATTTCCAGCTAGATTATTTCACGCAATTAAATATTTATCCTCGGTCTTCCGCGTTTGCCGTCACGGCGAATTTGAATCTTATCGCAGTCTTCTCCTCCTGTCGGCGTCGTTTTATTTGCAGCCTGACCATCCGACACGACGACGTGATTTCACCTTGTGCCAGTTAGGAGGAGAGCGGAAGGTGTCCGGCCGTAAGCCTCGCGGAAAAAGGACTTCCTGTCGCGTGAGTCATCATCGGCCACGCGTCGACTTCGTCATTCTGGCATCGACGAATCTCCTTCTTCTTTTCTTCGTCGTCCTCCTTCACTTAGGCATCCTCTTTATTCTCTTCCACCTCCTCCAACTACAATTCCTCATTCTCATTTTTCGTCCGCATTCGCATTTTTCTTCCGTTGCTGGATCGATGCTTCCCTTCGAATTTTTGATGGATTTCGTTTCTCGTGTCTAGTGCCTTGAGTGTGTCTATTATCTTTCTTCGTGTAGTCTTTCATTCGTAGGTTATGCTTTTTTGGTTTTGTATTTGTTAATGTTATACGTTATGACCCAGTATCTTTTGGTTCGAAGGGCAAGAAATCTTTTTCTGAAGGCGTTCCTCGGACAATTAGAGCCACGTGCATTTCTTGTCGGACGTGCTTAAAGGACGTGTAGTCCTAGGATGGCATTAAATACCATTTTTCTTTTTGTCTTTCATTTTTTATCCTTGTCGACTTTCTTTCCTCCCCATCTTTTCTTTTCTCTTCATAACTCACCACCTCCACTCGTGTCCCTATAACGACGCCACTGACCACCAGGCGTCTTCTCTACGGGCTGTTTCTCCATCTATCCCTCAAGCTGACAAAGTCGAGTAGGATAAAATCTAATTACTAGGGGTAGTTTCGCGCCTCCATCGGCAATCCCTCGATAATTTCATTCGCCTTATCCAAGACCCTATCGTGGGAGTAAGAAATCCCACATCCTCCTACGCGATCCTCAGTGAATACGAGCGAGTGAGGAAAGTGGAAAAGAAAAGTTCTTCGGTTCGTTCTCGTATCTTTCCGGCCTTTCGTCTTCGACCTAAATTTCATTAACACGATGCTTCAATCAATACAAGTTCGATCGGACAACGCATCTTCTCGTATATCCTGCTCGGAAAAAGTGAGTAAAATGAGAAGAGAGAAAATAAAGTGAAAATAATTCTTCGGTGTATTTTCCTTCTTCTTCTTCGATCGAGATTTTATTGAACGGATGCTTCAACCAACATCCCTTGGATCAGACAACACGTCTCTTCCTAGACGATGATTCTCTCCATCGACATTTTACTTAAGCCAATGCTTCAATCAACACACCCGCTCGAGCACCAGACACGTTTGTTCCGCTTTTCTCTCGTGCACGCCAATCTTGGCCCCGAGCGATGCATCAGGTTTTTCAATTTTTCTTCTCTCCTTCTCTTTATCTCACACTCACTCATTCTCTCTCACCATGTTACCAGACGCCGATAGCTGTGCCACCCAGAGAGTCGCGCGCACGAGACACCCGGACGAAGTCATTCATTCGAATCGCCGGCTCTCCCAATGTATTTTCTCACAATGGGACGATTTAAATGCATTGCGTATGTCGCCCGTGCAAGAAAATAGCTTCGGTCCCGCATCGAATCCGCGCCTACATCATCCTCTTCGATTATCCCTTCCTACCGCACGCGAGCCACCCTTCTTCTTCTCGTCCTTATCGGAGCGCAGAGAATTTCTTCTCCTCGGTGGCCGCGAGAGAGCTTCCGCTCACAGTTCTCGTCCATTCGTTTCAGACGAAGACCAGAGGATGAATTTATCTCGGATAACTGTCCATTTAGCTGTCGAGTGAGTCTCGAGCGCGATTCGAAGACGATATAACGTTGACGAGAGCGCGTTTAGGCGCTTCCACGTCGAGAGTTCCTGTTACGATTTCACCGGGAAATAAATAAATAGTAGCCGGGCCGACGTAATTTCTAGGATGTCTCGGTAGTGAGGATTATTTTAATATTCCAACGATTACGATGACCCGATTCGCGCTCGATTGGAGACGATCCTAGAGAACACGTGAGTACGCTCCGAAACGCTTCGACGAGTTAACGGGCCATTCTGTCGAAGCTTTAAGAGAAGCAACATTTTTTTCTGTCGCTCTTAAAGAACATAAAACGCGAAGGAATACTCTGTAGTATCTTTTTGCTACTTTCATCTTAAGCTGCATCGGAATTTAAAGGAACGAGAGATAAAAAGAAAATTGATAATTATAATCGAAGATACCTAGGCTAATCCTGATGTTCTGACTGTGAATGATACACTAACAATAAGAGAAAAGTATATGATATATCTAACTATAATGGCATAGTAACAAAATTATAATGTCGGTAATAATTACGATAGAGGCATAGTATAAGGAACTATATTATTTTTTTACCCAAAACTATGGTTATTTCAATCAAAAATATAGTACGGTTGAAAATATATAATGGTAAGAAAAGTAACTATTTTATATAGTTAATATTACCAAAATATTTCAAACATACTGATAGAACTAACTATATTCACGTATCACATTTTACTATACATATGGTAACAAGAACAAACATAATAGTTAACAATACAACTATTTGTATAAATCGTTGATTCTACTATATTTTGTATGGTCAAATGAACTATAAAAATATGTTTGATGCCAAATTTAACTATAAAATATAGTGTGATTATAGTAAACCCAACCATTCTCTCAGTGTAGTCGCAGCCTCTTTCTTGCGAGAAGGAGAGATCCTTTAAAATACCTCGGCGCATTTTACCCTCGTGGAATTGTCGGAATACCTGCTTAAAAGCTCGTGAGTCGAGATGAGAAATGGGTGGCGTGATGAGAAATGATTTTTTCGTGCGTCCACTCTCTCTTTCTCTCTGTCCGTGTCTGAGCTGGATCGCAAGACGAGCGTGCATCGTAACGGCCTGCGGATAAACACAGAGAGCTCTGCGAGGACATTCGAGGGACCACGCAAGATAAATTCTATCCCGGTGAAGGCGTGGGTGGACTCTGCCGCTGCCACGCCAGAATGAAAAAGTGGGCCGCGCGCGACTCTGCCTTCGAGGGAGCGTGCGAGCGCCCGAGCGAGCAACAAACTGCGCGCGAATGTGTGCGCTGGAAAGGGGCAAGATCGCGAGCGAAGGCATCGATCGATCATCGACTCGACGTTCCTTCTCCACGGGCCGATAATGCCTTTCATCGAATCTCGCTTTATCGCCGAGTTTACGACTAATTATTGAGCGTCTCGAGCGTGGATAATTAATTAATGCTCGGACTATGGGTCGTGTTAGCGACGATCTTTCTTTTTTCCCTAAGTATGTCGTGCCTGGGAAGCGAGCAAGAAATACAGCGAAAATTCTCTGCAACTAGGTTGCAACTGATCCTTCCGACACCTGTAATCTGGCGATTCCATTTTCAACGCGATTTTCCTAGACGTTGTTGAAGCACTGCGGAGGATAATTTTTCTTTTTAGTTTGTTGGTCTTTTAGAAAAGAAGATATTCAGAAATTCGACCTGGCGCACTACACTTTGGTGAATAAAGAGAAAAAAGGGATGATGAATGAACGTCGTTGAACCACTAGGGACGATAATTCTTCTTTTTAGTTTGTTGGTCTTTTAGAAAAGAACATATTCAGAAATTCGACCTGGTGCACTAAACTTTGGCGAATAAAGAGAAAAAAGGGATGAAGAATGAACGTCGTTGAATCACTGTGCACGATAATCTTTCTCTTTTCTTCGTTCGACTTTTGGCGAGAAAAGAAATTCAAAACTGTCACACTGCACTTAGGGTGAATAAAAGGAAAAGGGATCGGGACCTCATCGTGGACGACAATTTGTTCTCCTTTCTCCGTTCGGTTTTTATAAAAGAAGAAGTTCAGAAATTCGAACTGATCCACTGCACTTCGGCGAATAAAGCGAAAAGGAAGAGCGAATTTAGCAGTTGAATCTCATCTCAGTACTCGTTTCCGGAATTACACGTGTATTCGGCGCCGCCTTTGAAGTCACGTCGCGACGCCGCCGTGGCGGCAGCGTCCGTTTGCCGTCGTAGAAAGCAGTTTCAAGGGGGCTGGAAGAGGCCGGCGTTCTCGTAAAACCGAATAACGGGGACGATCGAGCAAGGCGCCTAATGGAACTCCAAATAAAGTCAAACGACACGTTAAGATCGGAGGAATAACGTTCGCCATGCGCGGAAGGGGACGCTCGCGCTCTCGCGCGCGAGAGTCACGAGAAGCAGGAGAAATTGTATAATTAAAAGCCGATGGAAAGAGAAAGAAAGAAAGAGAGACAGGAGGCGACAAAGACGAGAGAGGGACAGAAAGAGAGAGAAAGAGAGAGAGCTAATTAACAGGTAATTCTTAAGTGGTTAATGATTAGGAAGCATTGTCGAATTTATCAAATCTCACAATTTGCGACTTGTCAAAGATACTTCAAATCTCCCGAATCCTCCACACAAACGAGTCTCTTCCATGCCAAATAAAATACCAATCGGTGTGATCGTCACCAGTTATCGAAGAACTTTCGATTCTCCTGAAACCTCCACGCGAATAAGCTTCTTCAATGCCAAATAAAATATCAATTAGACCATCACCAGTTATCTAAGTAACTTCGAATCTCCTGAATCCTACGCACAAATGAGAGTTGTTTCTTCGATGCCAAATAAAATATCAATCGGGTGATCGTCACCTAAAGTGAGAGTGTTTCGGATTTGCATAGAGATGGAAGAAAAAAATTTCCATCGGTTCTCTCGATTAACCCACAGCTTTTCCGAAAGGAGCCCGCGGGGCGTCGAATAAATTCCAGGGTTCACCACCGACGCGCGCGAACGGAAGAATCGGCAAAGAGAGCTCACCGGTAGAATGAGGAAGCGCGCTCAGGATTCTCACTTACGTTTACACGAGAGCGCGCGTGGCAGGAAGCTAATGGCCGAGGATGGTGGGCATGCGCCGTGTTGTTGTAAATAGTATTGTAGCCGATCAGAGCGCGGCGCGAGGTAGGGTTAACTTTCTATCGCGACAGTATTCAATGGAAAGTTCAAGATCCCGGAATCGCGCGGAGGACGAATTCAAGCAAACGACTTTGCGCAGTCGGTGAACACGAGACGAGGCGCGATCGTAAAATCGCGCGCGAATGAATCCTGGCAAAATAGAAGAGCGCGCGCCGAAAGAGGCTCGAGAGGGGTTAAAATTCCACCCGGTCAACGACCAATAGGTCTCTCGTAAACCTCAAACCAATTTCGAATGTCCACTGTGATCGTTTCGCGCGTGGTAGCGTTAAATGGACAGATTCGTAACGACTCGTTTGAATCGACGGTCGAGCGAAGCGATGGTCGATCGATTAACACTTTGATTGCCATGATGGTCATATGTGACCAGTCACGATTTTTGCTGTGGCGCCTCCGATGGTCATCGGCGCCCTCCAGAAAAATCATTAAAAAAATTATTATACCAACCGCAATTTAAAACACTTTAAAAAAATCATATGTTAACAGAAAGAAAGCACACGAAAATGCAAAGTGTGGCGTCACGGTGGTCATCGGTGACTTCCACGAAAATCATTAAGAAAATTATTATACCAAACGCAATTTAAAACACTTTAAAAAAATCATATGTTAATAGAAAAAAGCACACGAAAATGCAAAATGTGGCGCCATGGACCATTGATGCAAAATTAACATGATAGTCAAAGTGTTAATCCTGTCGAGATGGAGAAAGATGCAGAAAGAGAGGTGGACGCGGTGGATTCGTCACGGGCGAAACGCACGCTGTCGCGTGATGGAGAAATGGTCGCGCGCAATGCGCAGCAGCGAACGTGCTAATGCACGAGAGGCAAAAGCTTGTCACGCGAGTGACGACTGAAATGAGCGCGGAGTGCTCGCGTTTGTGGTACTTTAGAGAGGAACGAGGCGGCCCTTTGTGAGCTAGTTGTAGGTAAAAGAGGGCACTGGATAGTGGGTGGGAGAAAGAGAGCGATAGAAAAGAGGAAGAGAGAGAGAAGGTACTGAGGCTAAGGTAACGGGCGTATATGATGTAGTGCTAACACGCTTCGATATGTAAATAACATAATAACTCATGCGATACATATCTAACTACTCGGCATTGACGGACTTTACGCGCGCGCGCGCGGCTAAGAACACGGGGAGTAGCCCACGGCGATGAATGGCGGGAAATTTAACTGTACCGCTCGAGCGCACCGTCTAACCGAGGTTGAGTTGTCGTACGTGCGAGACACGCTGCCGTTGAGCATTGGAAGTTAATTGGAAATCATCTACGCTCGATCAGAGTGGACTGGTTTATGCGCTTGGTCTTGTCTTCGCGATAGTGAATTGCTTTCGTTTTTGAATAAAAAAAAATCCTAAGATCTTTCTTCGTCGATACAACAATCGATCGGACACGAATATCGTGTTTCGATACATTTGGAAAAATGGCGGGAAATTCAACTGTACTGCACGAGCACACCGTCTAACCGAGGTTGAGTTGTCGTACGTGCGAGACACGCTGCCGTTGAACACTGGAAGTTAATTGGAAATCATCTACGCTCGATCGGAGTGAACTGGTTTGGTTTATGCGTTTGGACTTGTCTTCGCGATAGTGAATTACTTTCGTTTTTCTTCATCCATATAACAATGGTCGGACACGAATATCGTGTCTCGACGTACATATTTGGAATAATGGCAGGGAAATTCAACTGTATCCTAAGCGCGTAAGATCTCTCCTCGCTCGATATAACAATCGAGGAGACACAAATCTCGTGCCTCGGCACATTTGAAAAAAACGGCGGGTGATTTAACTGCTCCAAAGGTGCACGACTCTCGGTTCTCGAGCCATGTTCGCCACGCTTCCTAGCGCGTGCGCCCGCGAGAGAGTTAATTAATGATTATTAGAAAATCGACTGTTGGTTATGTCTCGATAGTCGCTTTGCCGGATCGCGACGCGTATAATAATTTTCGCCGATATCTATCTGTGCGCGTTGATGGACTTTTCAAGGGGGCAAGGAGACACGTGGAGTAGCTCGGGGCGAGCTGCGGAGAGAAATTCAAGGCGCGCGCGTTCTGCCTAACCGAGCTTTACAATTTACAACGATTAATTTGGCGCGCGAGCGCATTACGCGAAACGGTGTCCACTTTGAGATACACTTAACGACGCGTGGTTGGACTACACGTCGCGCGTATTGTAGAAAAAGAATCGGTCCTGCGAAATAATACGGCTCGATATGTAATAATTCAAGGGGAGATCTGGCTGTCTGTCTATCTTAATTGCGCGCGTCGACTTTTCGCGGAAGAGGCCGTCGGATGACCCCGGGCGATGAATGGAAGGAAATTTAATTGCGCGGCAAATACACGGCCGCGCACCACGATCGACGTTGTCTCAAGCACTCGAACCTGTCGCTTTAAATACTCCGTTGTAATTAACTGCCGCGGCACGTGCATCGCGCTCGAAGTCCGCTTTCGGATACGTGAACGTGTCGAAGTGTAATCTCAACCCCGCGTTTCTCCGCGATCCTACATTGTTTTACATTCATTGGAAAATCGAGTGGTGCTGACGCTCACGATGACATCATAAATCGTTCGACGCCTGGGTAAATCGCACCTGCACTCTCGGTTCTCCCAATCAATTTGATTCAGCAAGCGTCACGTGCTTCCGCTCTTGCACGTTCGCAAGCGAATAGACGGACGATCGATAAATTTTATGCACGTGCGCGGTTGGTAGGTAAGTTTTTTAAAAAAACAACTGGAGAAATCAATCGACCTTTGCTTCGTGCAAGCAGAAGCTGGAGAGAAAAATGTGGAGAGAAAAATGTGAAGGAGACTCGTGGCTCACGCACCGCACGCGTGCACGGGCCTCATCTTCTCGCACAAACATAATGGATAGGGCCCGTCGTATTATTTTGCTGCGCTCCGTGGATAAGGTTATGAATACGTGCCGCCGCGAGCGTGCACAGGCAAAGCCCTACGTGAATATCGTATCTTACTCTGTGCCTGGGTGGACCACCCAGGACCAACGCGAGCTACGACGTTACATCTTTGCCGGCAGCTTGCCATTGGTCCATTACAGTGCACGCGTGCTCGTGTCCGTGCGTTTGTCAGACGCGCTGGACAAGCGTGGAACACCGGTGAAGGCCACCGCGGCTTGTCTCTTTTTCTGTTTCCACTTGATCTTCTTCTACCCTGTCCTCCTTTTCGTCCGGAGCTCCTCGTGGATCATTGTTCTCCCACGCCTCCTGCTCTCTTCTTTCTAATGTCGATTGCTGATGGTTTTCTTTGCATCGAATTTTAGAATTGATTTTTCGGCAAAGTCGAGAAGCAAAGGTTATTCTTCGATCGAAGGAATCATGATTTTAAATAAAAGTCAAAATTCAATCGGTTGAATTAGTGTGTTCAGTTGAAAATTAATCGTTAACATTTGACTTCTATTTTCTTTAAGCTACACGTCAAGATTTTCTTTGGTTTAGGTTCCGTGATTCTCGATATCAAAATTATTAATGGAACTTTCGAAATATTGCAATTACTTTTCTAGCGTATATATACGCGTATCTCGGATTTTCTTTGGTTTCGGAATTTTCTTTTCAATTCACATGTCTGATCCATGACTGCGCCCTCTAAAACCTTTTCACTTCTTTACTTTTTTCTAATCTCCATTTGTCCGTCTTCCACAATACGCAGTACCATTACGCATCGACAAATAATCTCATCGAATCAATCTAGTCTTCTTCCTTTCGATGTTCAACCTTCTCTCACGAACGATATCAAAATTATTACGCTTGGCACAAGGGCTTCGATCCAGCAGGCTGGTGCGCGGTGCGACCGCCTAAAGACACTCGGTCGAGGGGTCACCCGTGGGGGTTCACCGTGGTACCCCGAGGTCCTTATCTCCGTAATGACAAGCAACGGTAAAACCTCGTGGCCGAGGACGACGGCGACGTTAGACGA
The DNA here is from genome assembly GCA_944319695.1 of Tiphia femorata. Taxonomy (NCBI): domain Eukaryota; kingdom Metazoa; phylum Arthropoda; class Insecta; order Hymenoptera; family Tiphiidae; genus Tiphia; species Tiphia femorata. The sequence continues at coordinate 7,376,296 of OX090896.1, read as the reverse complement.
GAACCTACGGTGGATGACGAGCTGCAGCACTCTCGACTAAAGGATGTCAATTGCGCGCGGCTGCGCGAGGCAGGGAGAGCGGCGGGTCATCCAGGGCTATAATGCGCCTCGACAGGATAAATTGCATCGTACGTGAACATTATTGAAATAACGATGGAGAAAGGCTCGCGCTGACTCTCCCTCCGAGTTTCCTCCTCGTCTTCGTTCACCGCGCGTTCTTCTCCTCGACCGGTGGTTCCTTCGTCCAAGCGGACAAGCGTCTGGTTGGGACCGTGTAACGAAGGCGTCGGAGTCAAACGATTCTCACGCGTGCGTATCGCTACCGAGAAACTACTATCCATTCTCTTATTCGTTTCTTATCGTGAGACTCGAAGAGAAGGTATTCACGAAATTTTCCGGACCTCGAAACCGAGACGGTGACAAAGATTGCCGGTGCAATTCTGGTAATGGTAAACTTCGTATTTGGTTTTTGCTTCAGGGCTGATGCGCATTGGCGACGATGGTGTCGTAGAAACTCAATATAGATGAATTTTTTTCTTAGGTATCTATCGGTACAAGGTTATTTTGAGAGCATACTTTCTGCTGAATTTTTTTCTTACACTTTGGCAGAAGTTTGATGCGAATGCTGAATCGGTGCTCTGAATTCATCCAACGCTGTTACTTCTATTATTATTATTTTCATTTCCACTTTTTTTTCTTTATTATTATTATTTGTTGTTTTTTTGTGCTTTTGTTTGTCGTGCTCGAGGGTCTGAAGGACCAGGCCTAATTTAACAAATTCTAATACTAGTTCAAATTTCCCATCAAGTCAAGAGCGTCGCGAAATTACGACCTCGTAATCTCTGTTTCATTCCAAGCTAAATCTCCCGATAAATCCCCCGCTCTTTATTACCAGACAATTTCACGTAACCTCACGTTCCAAATAGGACTGCGCCTTACTTCGCGCAAAAGAAACCCAATCACCTAATCCCAGAAGAACCGCAAAAGTTAAAGTGCGTCTCCGCGGAGTGGCAACGCGTGTAATTATCAATTCAGTCCGGTGAAGTGGAACCGCGCGCGTGCGTGACCCTTGATGTTTGACTTCGCTCGCAGAACTAACGTCGCGAATGGCTCGAGGACGCAAGGCGACGGTGTATTAGAGTTAAACGATTCTGGTCGCGCGCGCGTGTCGTTCCGTTATGTAAAATCGAAGTGGAAAAATTCTCGACGGAGTAATTCGAGACTTTGGAGTTTAACTTTACTCGGTCGGGTCGTCGACCAAACCGGACACCGAGAGTTCAAGCTGTCCGGAGGTCCTGGTGCACCCGATAGAATAATACCTTAAGAAACGATCCAAATGGATATCGAGCCAAACGAAATTATTCTCTAGGAAGTGTCACGAAAGTGGTCACTAGTCGAAGAACCGGATTCTCACGAATTTCGACGCTCGTGCGAGCTCTGAAATTATCTCAGAGGAAACTTCATCGTACTTCATTACCATAAATGCCGTATCGATCGGTCGCTTACACCACCACCGCATTGCACTTTCTCCTTCGCCGGTGCTCCACGCGAGTTCTTTAACGCGTGGCATCGATCGATCGAGCGCGAATACCTTCCAACGTGGCGAGCTTTTACCACGGCTCTCCCACGAATCATCCATTTTTAGCGAATTCTTATAGATTCTCTCTCGAGACAAGACCTCCGTGCAAACGTTTCACATTTATGCGAAGAGCAAAGTGCATGTAAATCGGACCGTAGTCTCTGCACCGAGCGTAGAAGCTCATATGCATTTCAATGAATCGAATATCTGCGCGTCGCCCGTTGATTTTGCGATATATGAAGTTAGCCACTTGTAAGCAGCCACACTCGATGTACCACATCCTGCATCGAGCGAAATTTACCTTGCTAAAAGGCGCAGGAGCCTACTTAAGTCGAACGACACGACTTCATTCGCCGATCGCCTTCGATCGCTCACTCTCGATCGAGCCGAGGACCACTCGCGTGCGAACTTTTGCCAGGACGGAGGATAGAACGCGTGTAAATCGAGAATTGTCCTGCGAGATCTCTCGGACTAATTAAAATGCATCACGGTCAAAACCGCTTCGCTCTACCGTGTTCGCTCCACTGTTCCAACGCACATGTAGAGTGAACCGTATAAGGCAAACGGGGTGAAAGGATTCCTCGCTTAGGTCTCTGGCAAGCTACTAAACTCTGAAACGAGGCTTGACTTTATTCGCCGATTGTTCTACCAGCCAGTCCAATGCCAACGAATTTGGGCCAGACGATTTTCACGTGCCGATTCCTCTCTGGCAACAGTCCGTGTGCCGCACCGATTGAAGGAAGCCACACGTTCTGGGCTCTTCTCCACGCGCGAAAACCTCGTGCATCAAATGCGATGAATTCAGGTCAAACGATTCTACCATGAATGATCTACGCGTTATTACAGCCCCAGTCCGATTTTTCGAGCACCTTATCTTCATCCTTAGTGGAGAATTGTTTATTGTTTGTTTCGTCGGGTTCTCTCGACGGATCGGACCGACGTAACGCGAATGCATCTCGGTCGAAGGATTCTCACGAGAACTCGTAGTAGTAGTAGTAGGGTTTGCTTACGAGTGCGTGCAGATCTCCGTGTTTTTCCTTGCAGCACCGCGCAAAGCGACGGAGAAAGGTGCGAGAGTGTAAAATAAATAATTTACACCCGTGACAGGCTTGCATTCGCGAATAACTGGCCTATCTCGCGAGGCTATTACGAATGTGAAGTGTCTCGCGAAGCCGCGTAACTATGAATAAATTTTCAACTGTGCAGTTCGGAGGTGATCACCGGCCTCGAAGGAAGTTCGAAGTACGTTGGTCAATTGGAAAATTTTCCAAGGACGAAATATCCTGGAATCTTTCTATAAATACCTTTTGGTTTCGTCGAGCATGAAATTGGCCGAGGAAGTAAATCTGGAAAACTGTCGAATTATTCGTTTTGGTCGTTTACGCGGGACCTGGTAGGTATAACGGTAACGTATACACTTAGTGTCAGAGTGCAACGTTAGCTGAGAATGCGCGGTAGGTAAAACGGCTCTGAGTTCGTTACCGTTGAAGAGAATTCCGCCATTGATCCGGATTCGATTCGTGACTCGTATGCAACGCGCGGATTCTACGAGAAAAGAAACAAATTATTAAGAAAGAACGGACCGTTAGATGAACCGCTGAAGTATCCGGCGAACGAAGTCTACGAGCGTCGAGTTAATCGGCGAGGATAAGCGAATGGTCGTCGGACGCGGTACGATATCGAGATAAGAGGAGGAAAATTACGATGGGATCTTTCGCGAGTAGAATCCGCGAGACGATCAGAACGAAATATGACTCTGGATCGCATTGCAGAAGTACGAGATCTCGTATAAAGTATTACTTTATTTCACTTGTCGGCATCGTTTTCATTATCGTAATTATCGTGAGACTCAAATGGAAAATCACTTCCTCGTATTTGACTACGGTAAAAAAGTTCGCGAATGTCGATGAAGAGAATTCTATTTTTTTTCTCCTTTACAAGAAAAAAATAATCCGCGTAATTTATCTCCGGGGCACATTCGTCTTGACGACTACGTAAAACTACTATTCTTTGCTCTATCTTCTGAGCGTAAATTATATCGTAGTGCAAATCAGGTTTTGCAATATGCTAACGGACGTGTTCGCAAGGAACACTTAACTTAAACAGAAGATCACTTCCCCGTAATTATCTACGGTAAAAAAAACTCGCGAACATCGATGAAGAGAATTCTCATTTTTTCTTCTTCTAAAAGATAAAAAATTCCGCCTAATTCTTCTCCTAGACACACCCGTCTTGACGACTACATAAAAAAGACACCACTATTCTTTGCTCTATCTTCTGGGCGTGAATTATATCGTAGTGAAAATCAGGTTTTGCAATATGCTAACGGGCGAGTTCGCAAGGAACACTTAACTTAAACAGAAGATCATTTCCCCGTAATTATCTACGGTAAAAAAAAATCACGAACGCCGATGAAGAGAATTCTAATTTCTTCTGCTTTTAAAAGAAAAAAAATTCCGCCTAATTCTTCTTCTAGACATACTCGTCTTGACGTACTGCGTAAAAGAGACACCACTATTCTCTGCTCCCTCTTTTAGACGTAAATTATATCTCAGTGAAAATCAGGTTTTGCAACGTGCTAACGAGTGGGCTCACAGGTAAATCGAAGCGCTCTCCCGTTGCTGGTGGCGTGTACCACGACTAAAGGATGTCAACTGCAGTCGAGTGTGACTACTGGTTGTCATGGGGGTAATTCAACCCGGCTGGGATAAATTGCACCGGACATAACAGTAGACGAAAGGTTCTCTCTCTCTCTCTCACTCTATTTCTCTCATTCTTTCCACAAGTGTATTAACGCCGCAACGGATTTGACGATCTCATGTGGGCGGAAGTGAAAAAAATTCACGGAAAAAGATCGACCATCTGTCTCGGAGCAACGACAGAAAAAAAGAAAAAAAACACGAATCACACGCGTACGTCCACGAGACGAGTTGCGTCACAAGCTATAATTGCGGGCGAGCAACTTTTTTTTTTCCTCCCTCTCATTACGCATATATCACAGGTGAGTCAGAGTGTTTATCGACATGAAACTGGAAAAGCTGGCATTGAATTTACACGCAGACGCAGTGCACGATGCCACCGTCGTCTCCATACTGTCCGCCATCTTTAAAATACGTCACGCAAAAAGGCACCTGTCGCACGTAACGCGTGCTTTCCATGGAATATAAAACAAAAGAGCAAGATATACGCATAAACTGTGAAGAAAGTGCGAGTCTCCTTCGAACGAATCGCATTTGCACCAAGATTTACGCGCGAATCCACGCCTAGGCGTTAATAATCGCAGGTGTACACGGACCGAGAAGAGAGCTCAGTGTGCATATTTTCTTTTCTCGCAAAAAGATCATCAATTATCGTCGTTGTGTTTTATCGTCGCGAGGGCAACGAAAGAAACGAGAAAAGAGAAGAAAAGAAAAAAAACGAAAAATGAAAGAAAAAGGAACGAACGTTTAAAACGACCCCAAGGATGTTGTCGATTCGCGCGCGAGCCGTGTACGGCACGCGCGTTGGAATTAATCGTGTGAGCGCGCGCGCATGCGCGCTCGATCATTACCGGCGCCCAATCGTTTTGTCCCTTCCTCCTCGTACCTCTCGTCCACCGCTTCCTTCTCGAGGAACGGCGTGTAATGAGGATCCCAGCGCGAATGTACGAGCTAATTGCAGACGCGTGGATCATTATCCATCGATCGAGGATCTCTCGACGACGCGGTGTCCCGCGCGAGTATGACAGACACCCCGTCTTGCGTGCAGCGCGGAGAGCGGGCAGAAACAGAAGTCGTTGCTTTTCACTTTCCAGCGGGGCCACGGGAGAACGGCAACGAACTCTTGCACGAGACACCTCGAGGATTAATTTATTATTATTATTTATGTCCGGTGATCGTCGCACCGGCTACAGATTTTTCGTCCGATAGTGAACGCGAGTTTATCGATTTCTTTCCTGCGATTCTCACGAGATCGTTAATCATTATCAGTGTCGTTTGTTATTCTTATTGTTCTCGAATTGTATGTTTTATATCGATCAGGTGGGTATTTAACGGGAGGCCAAACATGGTCTTTAATTTGCTTGAGAGTTTAGCGATTTTCGTACGAGCCTCTCGTGGTGTTTAATACGCACCGTAGATTTTCGTTAGATTTATTTGATATTACTTTTCATTATTCTTATTCTCGTTGTTCTCGATTATTCTCATTCTCACGTGCTTCTGGCGTTGTGTTCGAGCCACCTAACCCGAGGACCACCGAGGTTTTTAATTTGCCTCCGACTCTACCAATTTTCACACGAGTCTTTCGTGGTGCTTAATACGATCCGTAAATTTTTGTTAGATTTATTTGATATTGCTTTGCGTTATTTTTATTTTCATTCTTCTCGATTATTTTCATTCTTCCGTGCTTCTGGTGTCGTGCTCGAGCCACCTAATTCGACGACAATCGCGGTTCTTAATTTGCCTCCGAGTCTACCGATTTTCACGCGACCATCTACCGCGATTATTAATACACCGTAGGTTTCGCCAATGGGCGGTGCGATCGTTAAATCACCGTTCCAATTATTATTGCAGGCTAGACCGAGGAACGAGGAGCTCCCCCCGCGCGAGAGATTAGAACGCGAGGAGGAGCAAAGTCGCTCGTACGGAATGGAATTTATCTACCGTAACATTGATACTTCTGGTTCCTTATTGGCCCACACCTCTAGCAGTTCTTTCACCTATCCATTCTTTCCTTCTGCTTCTCCGTTCATTCGCAACTGCATGATACTCCACGACGAAAAGGACGATCGAGAAACATTGTGAAACATCACAATCGTAAAGATTTTTTCAATACAAAAATTCACCCTTATTCTACAAACTGCAATAAGTAAGATAAAAAAAGAACTGATCTCGATATCTTCAACAGTTCCTTCGAAATAATTATACAAGATCATTTTTTTCATCGCCGCAAAGAAGATTGTACCCTTTAATTCGCGAATTATTTTTCGCGCTTGCACGCGCTCTCTGAAACAGCCTGTTTTAATATCATCTATTAATCGTCGATGAGAACAGGTTTCAGTTCCTCTGGTACGTGCGCCTTAAGTTCGACGAGCACTCGTCAAGGTAATAAAATGTACGAGGAAATCTATTTTTCCGTGGTGTCCGTCCCTGGGATGTCGTCGCCATTTCGTCTCGACTTTATTGCCATTCAATAGCCGTAACTCCTACTCGAATTAATAACAGGAATAATGTCTACATCGTAAGCGAGTGTAATTCGCCGACGATAAATCGCCATTTGAAATTGGCGCGAGAGTTCGAGCATTAACGTAGGACGACGAGAATGAAATTGAACGGTGGAAATTATCACGCGGCTCGAGTGCGACGCGTTGAATGGAAGCACGTAAATTCGATTGAATCTCGGGTGAGTATCTAATTTCAAACACAAATAACTTCGAATTCTGTTTTCGTACGTGGATGAAAGACACGGAGAATTCCAAGTATTACCTTGTCCTCGAGGTCGCCTTATTCGAAATGTTCAATAATGCTAGACCTACTTTGAGACCATCTCTCAGGTGGAAAACCTTATTTAAAATCACTTAAAAATCAATTTTTACATTAAGGTAACTTTAGAAGGTAACTTTAAAATGTTTACATTTACGTAAGCTAACTTTCAGAAGCTCCTAGGCACACACTTTTTGCGCCTGTGCGATGATCCATCTTCGCGCACACGATACACGAGCACGCGCACGTCCAAATCAGCTGCAATTTCTTTCCGATCACAGTCGAGCAGAAAGAAAGGAAACACACACGCGAGAATAATCTTAAATCGAAACGATCGCAATATTCTCACGAGACTCCGTCGTTTGGAGTATTTTTTTTACGAAACCACGAAGAACCGAGCGAAATTCGCGGGTGGATACGTGTGTCACGTAAGAATCGAAAGTTAATTTTTTTCGGCCCGCGGGCCAGGAGCTCTTGGAAAGTGGCTGCTGCTGGCTACACTCGATAAAGAAGAAGGAAGCCGAGGTAGAGGCCGACGCGACGAGGAAAACAATCAAGTCTCCGTGCCGAATTATCCGCACGCTCCTCGAGCTAAACAACGAGCAGTCGGGCTCCTATCCACGCCACACGTCCATATCCCGTGGGTCATTAATATAACTGCTTCTAGAGTATAAACTATATTTGCGCGCGTGTTCGTCTACGTGTGCACGTGCGATGCCGATGCAGTAGAGGAACCAATTACCGTTATGGGAGCAGAGAAGCACAGAGTTCGTTGGTTGGGCGCGCAATGCGCGAGCGCGGCAAATGATTTATCGCGAGGCCACCACCCTTTTGCCACGAGATTTATTGGAGCACCTCGATATTCTTTGACCGAGAGTCCCCACATGGGTTCTCGCTTTTCTCTAGGATCTCTGGAAGCAGGTGAGAGACCGTGGCGAGGGCGGAGGTGAGGACTGTAATAGACTTTTCGCACAATGGGAGAGGTAGTGAGATAGCGAGTGGTACTGTGATAGGAGGAGGGTAATAGGAGTTTCGTTCGATGAGAGGGACGAGGAGAGAAGGAGAAAAGGGTGATATATTTTTCAGGTAGTAAGAGAGAGAAAGAGAGGATGTGTGTGTGTGAGGTTAGGGGGAGCACTGTAATAGACTTTGCGCTCAACAAGAGAGACAAGGAACGAAAGAGAGCACTGTAATACACTTTTCACGCAGTAAGAGAAAGAAAGATAGAGAGTGTGTGTATGTGTGAGGTAAGAGGGAGCACTGTAATAGACTTTGCGCTCAACAAGAGAGACAAGGAACGAAAGAGAGTACTGTAATACCCTTTTCACGCAGTAAGAGACAGTGAGAGAGAGTAGAGTGAGAGAGCACTATAATAGACTTTTGGCTCAACGACAGAGACAACGAAGGAAGGAGAGCACTGCAATGGACTCTGGGCTCAATGAAAGAGAGACAAGGAACGAAAGAGAGCACTGTAATACACTTTTCACGCGGTAAGAGACAGAGAGAGTGAGAGTGAGAGAGCACTGTAATAGACTTTTCGCTCAATGTGAGACAGCGAGAGATCGAGCGGGGCCGTATTTGTCGGAGCTAATGAGGCCCATTCTTTACGAGGCGAAATTAAGAGAGCCGTTCCTAACACTTTCGAACAGAAGGGGCGGCCGTGAGCCACGAGTGAATTATCGCGCGAGCGACAACTCGTGCTCGCGCTCGCCAAAGCGCAGGAGAATTGCAAAGTTTCCTCGTGGAATCGATCGACGCTCTCTCGTTGTCGTCTCCACTCTGATTTTATTATTTTACGTGGCCCAATGCGTTTTCACCGACGCAGTGAGCACACGCACGCGTGGGTTCGCGAGTTTCGCACCCCAGGTGAAATTCGATGGCGAATCCATGTGCGCGAGTTTTAACGAGGACACGCGTGTAGAAAAACGATCGTAATTTTTTTCATTATACATTAATACGTTCGTTAATTTATTTGATACTCCCTTTCAAATATCTCATCTCAGCAACGACAATTTTTCTGGAACTGGTGTTCCTAGATAATTTAATTTCTTTCTCTTAAGTAAAGTCAAATGATTCAGATCGATTGCATTCTATTATATTTATAAACAAATCGTGAAACTAGTGGAACATGCAAAAATGTGACTGCGTTTGTTAAATGTTCCCTAATTATAAAATACACTTTTCTCATGCAGAGCTGCCTATTATATCTTATCCTTTAGCTTCATCCCCTAAACGATAAGAAATCAACTGTATTTACCCTATCTATGTAAAAGTTCTTCGACAAGACGAATTATTCGCTCAATATCTACGCTCGACGACAATTTTCAAACCCTTCGACTTAAATCGAGACCGTGGCTTCAACCGTAAGGAAAATTCACGTTCATCCTTCGTCAACTCGTCTCCATTCGTCCACTCGCGTACGTTCTAGCGCGGCTTCCGTAACCTTCAATACCTATCGTCTAAACTCCTCGCCTATCTCAATTTATTCGTGCTCGGCTCGAGCAACGAATAAATCCGCAACCGGTCTCCTCCCGCCGCTCGTGTAACATCAGCGCTCGTAAACAACGCGTCGAAGCGGCCGGCCCGTTATACACCGCGGCGTCGCGGTGCTGACCGCGCACCCGCAGATTTCTCGGTTGGAATCACTCTTCCTTTTCTCTTCTATCGCTCGCAATCTCGCAAGGACAGCCGAGAAGCCTTTCTCCGGCGCCGTGGCGGTGAGACCGGTGCGAAGCTAATCAAAAAAAGAACCCCCAAGTCGTCGTCGTCGTTGTCTCGTTCCTCATCCTGGGCTGTTGCTCCCAAGGGCGAAGGATTTTCGTCTCGTGCATAAACACCAAACCGAGAACGACCGAAGAATCCAACGTTTAAGTAGAAAGTGGACACAAACAGATAATTACTCCTTCTCGAACACGCGCATGGAAAGGAACCTCTAACCCTTTGACTGCGGCGCGCTCTCGTACAAATCCATCAATATGGACGCCAGTCGCTGCGACTGGTTGTCCACTGACTAGTAACCAAAATAGTACCCGGAAATTTGATACCATTCTTAGGGTTTAAAAAAATAATAATGGCAAATAAATTAAAAATATCCATTTTTTTGTTTATCTTAAGTAACTTTTTAAGCTACTTTAATGTACTCAACTTAATTTGTACATTCCTTCAATAATAATCGGTAATTAAATATAAAGGTGTGATACTTTTATTTTTTACTTATATTTTTATTTTTTTACTATAACACCTTTATTACTTACAGTTACAGTAAAAAAATACAGAGGTTGTATATTTACGTCTTTCGTATATGTTGATAGATTTGTGAAGGCATATATATACACCTTTAGCAGTTAAAGGGTTAAAGTAGAAAGTGGGCACAAACAGAAAATTACTCTTTCCTGAACACGTGCATGAAAAGGAACCTCTAATCAAAACGAAATTAGATTCACGCGAATAGAGAGAGAGAGAGATGGAAGAAAGAAGGATGAAAACCGAGAGAGAGAGAGAGAGAGAGAGAGAGAGAAAAAACAAAAACCGAGAAAACTTCTTCACTACCGACAGAAGTGAAACCAACGAGAAGAGAGTGATCAGTCGGATTGATTCGCGGCCGGTAGATCTCCTTGCTCAAAACGTTCCTGCTTCACGCCCGTCGCCTACGATTAGCCGTCCGCTCGGCGCCGTAACATTCGTCGATGAGAGATTTCTACCAGTAGTCCTCCGCGTTCTTCTTATCCGCCGCGTGCGGCTCGCCTTACTCTCTTCTCCGAGCGCGTGTAACATTATAGGCACGGTGCGTCCGCACGCACGCTCGCTTCGCGGGTACCACCACTGGATCCTGGACCACGTAGTCAAGGATCGAAGAGGTTGGTAAGAGTGAGACGAGTCGAGGACGAGGAGAGGTTGAAAAGAAGAAGAAAGGTGCGAGCGAGAGAATTGGTCGAGGAGAAAGACACTCGTTGAAGGAGAGCTCACAGAGTAGAAAGAGAGAGAGAGAGAGAGAGAGAGAGAGAGAGAGAGAGAGAGAGAGAGAAGAGAAGGTTCTTGATCAGGGATCAGGAGAGAGGAAGGAAAAGCTCGACTCCAAGTGAAAACGACGCGCGGCGCCGGGTTCCAGAGTCGTCGTGCGTCCTTCTCCCGCGTCCTTCTCACACGCTCGTCCTCGTCACTCTCAGCTTGGTAGAGAGAGGGCAGATATCTCTCGTTAAGAGAGCCTAGAAAAATCATCCGGACGTGTCCCGACGGGCCCAAGGAAAGAGTCCTCCGCGCGGCCGGTTGTATGAATACGTCCAGCACGGACACATCAAAGTAATTATGCTATAACACGTGCAACATAGGCAACGGCTCGGAAGATCGGGGACTCTCGTGACTCTACTACCGGCTCGCGCTTTACTCCTCGCGATTCCACCTACCGATATGCCCACACGGACAAGCTGCTATAGGAGAAGGCCCAACGTTAACGCGCCACCAGCTGCGTTCGCATTTTAGTCGCTTACCTGCCTACCTGCCTTATTAGCTCGCGGACGAGCGCACTCGTGTTTTCAGATTTTCACTCGGTGGAGATGGAAGACCGGGAGAGCCACCGAGGATTTTTAAGGTCGCGTTACTCGCAGGAGGAACTATTACTGGGTAATTGTGAACGGTGAGGATGGGGAGGAGAGTGGTTATGTTTGGTTGCTAAGTTGATAACGCGCGTGTCTTACAAGCTACTCTCTTCCAGGGTTTCGACGAGCATCGGTGGTTCGTAATGTACACAGAGATGATTGATGAGCAAGCTGTACTTACGATTAGTTCGTAAGTGTTGAAAAAGAAGAGAAGCACAAATTGAAAGGCATTCGGTTGAGTGAAAGGTAATTTTAGTCAACGTTGCAGGGTGCTGAGAACGTTTCGAATGAGGGAGAAGAAAGAGATCAGTTTTGTAGGAGTGATGCGTAGAATACTCTCCTACTCGGCTCTTATTTTCCTTTAATTTACAAGTGAAATAGGAAATTCTTTTTTACTCCAGTTAAGATTTCAATAAATGCTCGCGCTCGCCTGAACCCATTTGTGGCAATCTTGCTTCGTAGAAAATCTTGGCGCACCTTTGCTTGCTTCGATTTTTTCAATTGTGAGTCTTGATAAGGCGCGCGACGACGTATCGACTGTAACTAGGTATAAATTGCGCGTGGTTGTAAATTGAAAGGCCAAGTGCTTTGGACGGATAGGTGGTCGGGAAGGAAGGCGGCGGCGGCGCCCGCGGGAAGATTGTCAGTCTTCCGGGAAGAGGAAAGTCGGAAAGGCCGCAACAACGAGCTCGAGAGGGAATCCCAAGGGAGGTGGTGAGGGTGGAGAGGGAGGATGCGAGAAGCGCGTGGATATTACGGTGCCCGGCGGGTCTGGGGTGTGGCCGATCATAGGATAATGGCCGTGAGAAGTTAAACGAGAAGAAGAGCCAACTGGAAGAGTATTGTGTGCTTCAGTCTTGGCAAGATGTTTTTATTTGTTAATATGTAGAATGTTATCTCACGTAAAAATTAACAGTAGACACGAGCTCAGAGAGTGGTCTATAATAGGAGAATAGCTGTGAGAAGTACAATGAGAAGAGGAGTCAGTTGGAAGAGTATTGTGTGCTTCAGCCTTGTCAAGATGTTTTTATTTGTTAATATGTAGAATGTTATCTTATGTAAAAATTAACAGTAGACACGAGTTCAGAGAGTGGTCTATAATAGAATAATAGCTGTGAGAAGTTCAAAGAGATGAAGAGCCAATTGGAAGAGTATTGTGTGCTTCAGTCTTGGCAAGATGTTTTTATTTGTTAATATGTAGAATGTTATCTCACGTAAAAATTAACAGTAGACACGAGCTCAGTGAGTGGTCTATAATAGGAGAATAGCTGTGAGAAGTACAATGAGAAGAGGAGTCAGTTGGAAGAGTATTGTGTGCTTCAGCCTTGTCAAGATGTTTTTATTTGTTAATATGTAGAATGTTATCTTATGTAAAAATTAACAGTAGACACGAGTTCAGAGAGTGGTCTATAATAGAATAATAGCTGTGAGAAGTTCAAAGAGATGAAGAGCCAATTGGAAGAGTATTGTGTGCTTCAGTCTTGTCAAGATGTTTTTATTTGTTAATATGTAGAATGTTATCTTATGTAAAAATTAACAATAGACACGAGTTCAGATCGTGGTCTATAATAGGATAATAGCTGTGAGAAATTAAACGATAAGAAGAGCCAAATGAAAGAATATTGCATGCTTCAGCCTTATCAACACAATCCTAATCCTGGGTGGATTAGAAATTATAATTTCTTTGTCGATTTATTCTCTTTCACTCGAAACGTCCTCAGTACACATTCTTTAGTTCCTTCTATCTCTCGCAATCTCAAAAACAAGCTCTTCAATTTCCTTCAAACGACTCGCTGAGAAACATCGAAGCACAAAGGAGGCTCGGTTATCTTCAAAGGAAGACACGCGCCAGGGTACCACCCATTCCACCAAGAAACGGGGCAGAACTTCCCCGAGGAAATCTTCAAGCTGCTGGCGCGTTATCTTCGCAAGGAAGACACGCGCCAGCTTTCCACCCTTAGCTCGCGCATGCACCAGGAAGAACTAGCAGAGTCCTGCGCCATGTGGCAACGATAAATATAAACAAATTACAGTGTCCCTCTCGCATCGCGGACTCGCTCGTGTAATCGACTTTTTCCATCGAGACCCGCGCGCTTCGTCGAGCTACCTAACCAAAGAGTATCCCTTTATCCGGCTCGCATGCTTATCTCTCACTGTCCCCTCGAGGATGAGGACGTATGGAGCCGGCAATCTGCCGATAGACATTTCCTTCTAAAGGACTTCATTCTCGATCGCGAATCACTTCTCGACTCTCCTCTCTCCGGTCGTGCATCCTCCGATTCGTCGCGCTCGAGGTTCTCGCGAACACGAGAAAGAGATCCGAAAGCGAATTCCGGAGGAAGATGTACCGCCCTGTACGATTCCACGATTTCGCCTCGAGGCTTCGGGTGTGGTCGATGGTGGGATAACGCGAGAGAAGAGGAGGAGGAGAGCTTCGAGACGAGAAGAAGAAGACGAGGAAGAAGAGAGAAGGCTCCTTTTCTTCGCGAGAGATCGATGCCCAAGGGCGAGACGCGCGTTCGCCTCCTATGGAGACCGATGCGCGTTCCTAGTGGGAGCTATCTTAAAGTGGAACTTCCTTCTCTTCGACTCGTTCGTTCTTGAAACTCCGATTGCATTTGCATACATGGAGAGACGTGCCAACGGAAAGTCGTGTGTAAGCGAACGTTCTGTTCGGAGCTTTGAAAAATGTTCACAGGACTTTTTTTTCGTATATACGAAAAGTCGAGTAGGATATTACAAAGTACGAGATGAAGGTTTACTAACGTACGGTGGAATTTGTTGTTAACAGAAGGTAGAATTGTAACTGAGTAAATTCTTGGAGAGTACTCAGGGTTCATTTTTACGCTGTGGAACTTTTTTCTACTGGGTAAGAGGGTTCTGTTTCACCGTGATTAATAAGAAAATTCATTCTCCATGGAGGAAAAAAGCGGAACTCCGTAGGTAGCTCGTGACCGAGGATTTTTCCTCGCTTTAGAAATCCACGGCGAAGGTCAGGCGAGAAGAGGGCCGCGCGTGCGAGGAACCAGAAACCGGAGCAGATTCTCGCGTCTGGGTGTTTGAGATAAACGCACCTTGAATTATTCATCGGTTAGATCTAATCGCTCGCGGTCGCTTTAGTTTACCGGCTCGCCTATCGGAAGGTACACGTTAAACCGTTTGAACGTTTACCGTGCGCCCGCTAAATGGTGGCCGGACAGGATATGATTTATTAATGAGAACAATGCAGCGAGCGTGGCCGAGTCTGAGGTAACGCGAGTGAAACCGCGCGCACTTTCCGCGACGCTCTGCCCGCGCTCGCGTGTAATTCAGGCGTTTTCTAGGTGCGAGGCGCATGGTACACTTTCGTTGTCGACACAGAACGTGCCCTCATCCCGAGGAAAGAATGCTCTTTAAGAGAAACGAAGAGTAGAGTTCGGTGAAAATTTCCAAAGACCCCATCGATTAGAAGCTTCGACGCGTTAACTGCCAGAGGAATTTCGTCATTTTCACTACGAGATAAAATCTCCACGATTATAAGCGCACGATTATATCTTATTAGTATCATCTACCTTATCTGTCGTATCTTGTAGAGATTTCATTTCCATCGAGCGAGTAATCGTGTGAAAATACTCATAAGATCAACAATCATGGCACTTCTTAACACTTTAATTACCACACTGATTTTCCATGGATTACCCGTGGCGCTACACTTTGCATTTTTTTGTGTATGTTTTTTTTTGTCGATATACGATCTTTTAATCCATTAAGTACCAATGTTCCCATTTGGGACTACTCAGATTTTATCGATTTTTTATGTGTTTATTATTGCGTATATTTTGTGAAAAATATATTTAACCCTATAGAAAAAAGTTGATACTTAATGGGTTAAGTGCTGTAAGTTGCGGTTAGTGTAATCATTTTTTTTAATGATTCTTCTGGAGATCACCAGGGATCACCGTGGTACCACAGAAAAAAACAATTTGCAGTCACATATGACCATCGTGGTAAGTCAAAGAGTTAACCTACTCTCAAATTTTTTTCTCATGCCCCCGTTCGACTACGAGACAATAAATATTCGTCCTTTATCCTCGTTCCACGCGTCGATCACCTGTTCTCTCCCTACTTTCTACCAAATTTGCAAATCGGCACCGCGTTCGTTCGGGTTCCTCAATTAAACGAATCTCATCTTACTCGACCCCACGCAACGAACTCAAAGCTGAACTTCGCTTACCGTTCGACAGTGTCGGAGGTCTCTGACAATCCGTCACGTCAACCACGTCCCTCACCTCTGACAGCTTCCACACACTTCCAACTACCCCGTCCACCTCACCGAAACACCGCCAACTCGCAATTCTCCGATCAATCAAAAACATAATTAATTCCACAATTTCTACCGCACTTCTCGCGAGCCATCATCATCATCAAGCCAGGAAGTTCTCCGGCGCGGGTGAGCGCAACTAGCAGCCAGAACAACACGCACCTTGTACTCGCGCGCGCGCCTCTCCTCTCGCTTCTAATCACTTCGTAATTAATTTCATCGCCGATTTCACCGTTTCCACGTCGAGAAACCACCACCACCATTCGACACGAGCTCACGCGCCTGCGAGTTCTCCATTGATGCACGAGAGAGACGCGCCACGTCGAGGTCAATCGATTCTCTCGGAGGTAAAAGAGGCGCAACCCGGAAAGACGAGGACTTCTCCTCTCCTTGGAAGAGGAGAAGATAGAACGAGAAGGTGGATAGAGATGGAGGTTTGGTGAAGCGCGGAGAAAGAAGGAAAGAGAGTGAGAAAAAAGGCAATCGTGCGGAAAAATCGACGGCGTGCTCTCTGTAAATGCGACCGTTTAGAGGAAGGAAGAACGAGGACAAGAAGGTTCCGGCAGGAGGGGAAGAAAGAAGGGTGGAAACTGGCCTTGTTACCGTTTCTTTGAACGGCCGCGTTAAACGGACGGCGCGGTACATAATTGAATGGCCCCGAGTCTATTCAGCAGCACGGTGAAGGTGGAAGAGGACGGAAGAAAGAGGAAGGAGAGAAGGTGATCATAGGCGTGCTCGAGCGAGGATGCTTTTTGTCGTGGATCCACCGAGTGAAAGAGATCCTAGGCACGAGGGGGTGGATTTCTCGCGGCGGTGTAATCCTGTGTGTCGGCTCAGGACGATTTCTTCGACGTGGCCCTTTGTCGACCACGCTTCTCCTTTGTCAGCGTCGAGGTGGACGCGTGACGCGGAAAATTCTCTCAAGGCGAATCGCGATCGAAGGATAATCGAAGGATCACCGACTGACGCGTGAGAAAGGTCGAGGACAAAGGTTAAAGCATTGTTACCTAAAAACAAATTAAAAGGCGTGTTTAATCCTTCGAAATGGGAACGATTGAAGATATTTTATCGCGAGTAAAGATTCGTTTGATTTTAACAATGATATCGAAGAGCGTGGCAACGTGGTATTATCAGTGGTAATAATGTTATACTCAAACTCAGTTGGTAAATCGGTTCTCGCGCACACCTTCTCGTAAATTTAACGAACGAGCTTAACGAGATACTAAACGAGCGCAAGGGTTAATCTCATTTCGCGGCCGCTCGAGAGATTCATGGAATATTAATAAAAGCAACGTTGGGAAATCGTCGGTCGTTTCCACTTTATTCCACATCGTACACGCGGTCACAGATACGCTTCCACACCCACGCGTGATATTTCAAATCACGCGAGCCGCACCACAGAATCCATCAGGCGCACAGATCACCTTTAACTTTCTAAATTCAATCCCACGGATAATTCTTTCCGCGCGTTGTCGGCCAACCGACGAGGAGCTACAAGTTCAGTTGAAAAAATTCAATCTTCGAGCCTAACTGGGCGATATTCGAAACGCCATTATGTTCGAGCTCTCGATTTGCAAATATTACGCTCGGTGCGCAGTGCTCGAGCGGCGCGGGAAGAACAAAGGAGTAACAAATTGCCGTTTAATGGTGCGCTCCAACAAATCGTCGGAGCGAGGTTTGTATACTTTGAGGCGGTTAATTACTGTCAGGGCACTGCGTTCCCGTGGCATGTCCGAGACACGAAAATTTTCAAGCGGGTGGAGCAAGATTAATGGACATCCGTGGCTTCCACCTTCGGGAAACCGAGGTACCCAAGCTCTTACCTTCTCCGTAAGTACCGACGTCTTCTGTCCATGATTGCGCAATCGGTTGCTCTCAGGCAAGAGAGAAGAGAGACAGGAGAGAAAAATATATCATCCTCGTAGGCGCGGTGGGTAGGCTCGCGAAGAACGCATCGAGTAGGACGGTAAGTGGCGCATAAATATGCAAATCGCCTGAGACGTCGTACTTCAGGGTGGCCATTAGAAAAATGCGAGTTGTGTCTTCTCGAGAATGAAGCTGTCGCGATGAGTAATCTAATCGTATGCTGCTAATGTGGACGTGTGATGTGGTCATTTCAGTTGGTGGTACTTGTGTAACGAATCGGTGCCGACGTGAGCGCGAAATAATTCACTGCTAAACGAATTGAGCAGAAGAACGTTGGGAATAATCGAAGAAATGGCACGCGTAGGGTGCAATAATACCTTTGAAATATGTATTAAAAAAATCTGGGATTTTTTTCAAACCTACCCAATTGTATTTGAGTAAAAAAGAATTCGATGCTTAAAACGTGCACGCAAATTTAACTCCACAAATCTGGTAATCCATTAAAAAAATGGAAGTAGTACCTTCTTCGAACCCTGAATAAAGAACAATTCAATGTTCGAACCTTACACACGAGTATAAACGCAAACTTCATCAATTCCAACGTGTCGTACTCATAGTACATACTTCACAACAAATCACTGGGAACGCGAGCACGAGATAATCCCATCGTCTCTCCGAAAAGAAAATACAAAGAAAAAATCAAGTCCAATCGAAAAAGAAACCATCTAAAAAACTATCGAGGCAATCAATACGCACGTATGTACGCCATAATCCCGTGGCGCGTAACTATCGAACGGTTCTCGACGAATGAGAGCAACGCGAGGATGGAGATAAGCAATATACAAACCGAGCGTAACGTCGGACGGCACACGTCGTTAAATAAATTAGAGAGCAATGGCGAGCGGTGCGGAGCGGGAAGAGCAAGGGTATCTAGTGCGATATCGTGACGGCACTGGCGGCAAGTGGCGTTTGGTTAAATGGGATTGGAAAAGTGGGCAGGAGACGCGAGACTCTCTTTGGCTCGGGTCTGGTGTCGACATTGGTGTTGGTCGTCGTGGTAATAACCGGTGGTGGTGGTAAGGTCGTTTCGAGAGGCTGCCTTCGAGGTTGCGCGCGCGCCTCGACTACATTAGGCACCTGCTCCGGTATGTTTTAGCGGAGCCGGGAGCCCTGTTAGAATGACGAGAAAGTAGGCACAAAGAGTTCCTTTTGCTCGAGCACGAGATAATTGCTCTATTGGATTTCACGGATCGCGCCAGAGTCCAACGCATTGGTCACTATTTATAGGCACGGTGGACGTGGCCGTTTTAGCCTTACCCCGATTTCTACGCTGATCGAGTAATGGAAGGGTGAGAGGAAGAGAATGAAAAAGAGAGAGACACTCTGCATAAATAATGACTGGTTATGGAAAAATTCGTGGCCAAGATAAGAACGATGTTACGTGCATTTTCGCGTCCTCGTCTTCCGGACGCAATGAATCGTCGCGCGAGCGCACGCACCGACACCATCGCCCGGCACACGTGCGTGTGCTCGCGTGCACGCGTGAAACTCGTTTAAGATGTAGTAGGAGAAATTCGGTTAGTTCCGGGATATTAAAATAGTTTGCCTTTCTATGCTAATCCCGTGGGCAACGTGAATGTATAATTGATATAAATACCGGAGTCCTCCCCACGCCCCTGTTGATTCTATTTCACGGACCGCACAGAATGCTGGCTCATTTTTTTCCCCAAGTGCTTCGATAACGTAGGTTTCGCGGTTTCAAGAAAGTCGCGGAGAAACGGCTCGAGCACCGATGAATGGCTTGCAATCGAGTCGATTCAAGATGGTAGCGATCGAATAAACTGTGGCAGTTAAATCTACACGCGAAGATAGCGTTATCGGGAAGCACGTATTCGTGGGCATTACATTTTATCCAAGTGTCAATTATAATCACTGTAGATCGGATAATACGTTGCACGCGTACAGTCTAAGGCGCACGCACACTTTGTGGTAGCCACCCTAGTGGCAGACTGGATTTTGCATGTTATTCTTACGGACTTGCAGTAAACACACGGAGTTCGAATAGCTCGTGTGAGCTTGTGTGTGGATCGAATAATCGCACAAGTAATCATGTGTACACCCAGTCTAAAAAATATATGTTATAAAGTGAAGGTAAGAGAGAAAAAACAGAACCAAACGTGTAAAACACACCGAAATCTGCACCTAATCCGTTAGCAATGTGGAACAAAATTTAATAAAAAAAATGACGCAGAAACGAAGTCATAGTTTTACACAATTATTTCTCTACAACTCCAACGACTTAACAATCGTCGAGCACATTCTACGAAAGCAGGGAAGAAAGAAAATATCTCGAAGATCAAAATAAAACAATCGCCTTCACTCGAAAATTCTATTAATTCTTAATGATCGAGGCGAGCGGTTTTCCGCGCGATTCTCATCTAAGGATAACCGAACGATATTCTAATTATAATCGCACCAAACCGTGCGCAACGACTATCGAAGAAACCTCGACTCATATATCACCGGCAAACGCAGGCACACCACACGTCGCTCATACGTGCTCGTAACTGGCAACTAATTAACTCGAGCTCGCTTTCCCGCATAAAAAAAATAAAAAATAAAAAAAGGGACACCTACATATGTGCATCCAATCTGACGCGTTTCATCGCGCCAAGCGATCGAATCGATTCGGCCGATCGATTCTCCGGAACGACCGATCGCGCCAGACGCCATTAGGCACCACCACCTGCTCCTCCTACTCCTTCTGCTATCGGAGCGGCATAATTCGATTTGTATCTCGATTCAAATCGGCACGCGAAGTTTCTCATTGAGTTGATTACGGGACGGCGCCGTAAAGCCGCGACGAACGAGCGTGCGAGCGAATCGGCGGGTGTAATAGGTATCGTAAATGCGAGAGAAGGAGAGAGAATCGTCGGGTAAAAGAACTTGCACAAGCGAGAGAAAGATTAAGAAGTGACGAGTGAAAGATGTCGCAAGCACAAGAGAAATGTCAAGAATTGGACCGTTTATTTTGAAAGTGGTATAAGTCCATTTAAAAAAAAAAACAAAAAATAAACTAGTTGTAAACATAAAGTTTACACTAAATTAACCACAAATTATGTGATATCTCATTTTTCTTAAAAAATGGACTTACATCACGTTCAATATAAACGGTCCAATTGTCGAGTAAAAGATCTCACGCGAGAAAGAGAGAGAGAGAACCGTCGAGTAAAAGATGTCGCAAGCACAAACAGAAAGATCGAGTATCGTCTAGTTAAATATCTTTCAAGCACAAAAGAAAGATCGAGAATCGTTCAGTAAAACACCTCCCACGTGGGAGAAAAAGAGACAGAGAAAACCGTCGAGTAAAAGATCACACAAGTGCAACGGAAGAAGAGAGAAATCGTCGAGCAACATATCTCGCAAGCAGAAGAGAAAGATCGAGAATCGTCGAGCGAATGAACCGTCCCAGCTACGTGAGGATCGCGCAAGCGGCACGTTTGACTGCCGCGCGGATCGATTGATCGAATGATCGATCCACGGCGCGATTCCGTGCGCGCCGTCGAGAGATCGATATCGATCGGGCGCCGATATCGGTGAGGTTATTTCCTCGTGAGACTCGTTCGTCACGATCTCCCGGCGAGATCGGAAGCTCCGTGCTCGTGAGAAGTTCCGTGGAAGATAAACGGTCGTGTGTCTTTTCCGGAGTCGAGACGCGTGGGCGCGACATGCCGATATTCAATTCGAGGCCTCGAATCTCGTTTCGATCGCGTCCAGTTCCCACGCTCGAATTTCCGTAGTGTTCGCCGAAGAATCTTCTATATGAAAATATTGTCGGAAGAGACTCATCGTGGCACGATAAAATGTCGTCTTGGTACTAACTGAGAGGACAGAAGAGAATTAAAAAAAAAAAAAATAGAAAAAGAAACGACGGCATGGAACTTTTAGGACGATCTGCGTATTTATCGTTTGCGGATTTAATTCTCCCAACTCTCTGGCTCTTTCTCGGTTTATAAAGTATCGCTTATCTCCCCACAATCCTTTCATTTTAAAAATGTCTACTCTTAACAAATTCGAGAAGCGGGACGAGTTATATAAAATTCGCGATGATTTTACTCCACGCTGAAATGCAATCCAACTAACGGCGCGGTTCGAGTGAAATGTCGAAAGCAAACGTGCCACCCGGTTCCAAGCGACGGCTCACGACGAAATAATTAAATAAGGAGACAGACCGCGCGCAACTATTTCCCATAAAGTCCATGGAACTCTCGGCGTGCTCCCGGAGCGAAACGAAAAGAGACGAAAAATCCGTGAAAGTATCTTTACCCGGTCGCATGGACTATCGTTGAGAAAAAGGAGAAGCTTGGAGAAAAAGCTCGAAGGAAAGAGGCACGCGAGTGCCGAAAGGTCAGGTAAGATAAGGAAACACCTATCGCCATCGTCGATTTCTAATTTCTAATTTTGCTCGTCGTGGCTGAATAATAATGCGCGTAGAGATAATCTGGAAAATTTTCACCGCGAGGTTCTCTTTACTAATTTCTTCACAGGTGACAGGCTCACGTGCCGTGGCAATGTCGATGGTTCCAATAGGTGGGTTCAGAAGCTAGACGTAACTTTCGCGCGTTTGCGAGGCGGGGCGCACGAAACGCGCTCGCATTCCTGTCGCCATCCAGATATTACCATTTGGAGCGTGAGCCCACGTGCTCATGGCGTACGCGTTTCTTCACGTCTGGTAAAGCATGCCGAGATGTCTCGGCTGCGAATTTAAAAGCCCATTAGCATAGGCGGCCCGCCGGATTATACGTGCCGGAAGAGAGTGGGAGAGTCTGAGAAATTGAAGAGTGGGCGAAATTGACCTAAGATCGAAGTCAAGTTCAAATTTTCCAATAAGTTTCCAAGGCCTCTCTCTCTCTCTCTTTCCTTTGTAACGTAAATAGAAACGATCGCCCTGCAAATTTACTGAAAAATTTATGAGTATTGTGTGTGTCACAAGAGAGTGAGAGAGATCAAAGTGCATGAAATTAAAAACTGGGCGAAATTAACCTAAGCTCGAAATCACCTCAAAATTTTCCAATAAGCTTCAAAGGCCTCTATCTCTCTTTCTCCTTTATCTCGCGAATATAAAAATTATTGCTCTTCAAAATTTACTAAACAATTTAGCAGACTGTCGCGTGTGTCACGAGAGAGTGGAAAACGTCAAGGTGCATGAAATTAACCTAAGCTCGAAATCACCTTCAAATTTTCCAATAAGCTTCAAAGGCCTCTACTTACTCTCTTTCTCCTTTATCTCATAAATATAAAAATGATCGCTCTTCAAAATTTACTAATAATTCTAGCAGACTGTTGTGGCAGTGGCGCGGTGAGCCGTGCGCAGATTGCCCGCACTGTGATGTCGTGAGTTCGTCGGCGCCGTCGTCGTCGTCGTCGGTGCCGTCGTCGGTGCCGTCATCGGCGCCGTCATTGGCACCGTCATCGGCACCGTCATTGGCACCGTCATTGGCACCGTCATTGGCACCGTCATTGGCACCGTCATTGGCACCGTCGTCAGAGAGATCGTCGGTAAAGTCCTCGGAGGCGCCGTCATCGTCACGACCAGCGTCCCCGTGGACGATATCGGTGCGCCGATTCCTTCCAATATTCAAGGCATCAAAGAGGAACGAGAATTCCTGCCAGTGCTGTAACACTTGCTACTGCGCGGACTACGGCGCCGCTTGTCCTCGAGGTAAAGAAACCAAAGTGAGCCACAGGCAGACGGGCCCGCTCGTCTTTCTAACTCTCTTGTCGCGAGCGTCCTCGCTTGACCCTGTTCCTCCGACGAGATGAATGGAACGAGGATTTAGAGTTTCACGTTTCTCGAGTTGCGCGCTTGAATAGGGTCGTGGGTGGTTTTAGGCCGTTGCGGTATTCGTGTGACACGGTAATATATCTATCCTTCCGAACGTCAGACCCGCTTCGTCGCATTGCATTTTACTTTTAAATTTCCATCTTTTCCATTTCTGTTTTTTTATCTTTATTTGTCCACGGCCAAACTTCTTTCTTCCACGACAAATTAAAATTACATATAAGGTTCCAGAAGGTTAATAAAAATCGTCGTTCCTCGCTTGCATTCACGCGTCCTCCCATCGAGCATAAATATCGCATTAAATTTATTTAGACAATTTAGAAAAACCAAGGATTATTAAGAATCGAAGGAAGTCTCCTCGAATTCGATTCCGCTCCAGTCCAAAGTCCGATCGAAAGAAGTAATTCGAGTGTATTGACTACCGAATATGGGTGAACTGGAGAGTAGACGATTCGAGTAAGAAGACCGCGTTAGAGCTGACGTTGTCCAGACATCGGTGGCATTGTTCCATCCGACACGGCGTCGGATGTGCAGGAGAGGAGTGGACAGGAGTACAGCAGAGAAGTGGAGAAGAGTGGAGAGAATGGAAGATCGGTAACGAAGCCGCTGCTACTTTCTATCTCTCGTGATGGACACGCGACCGTATCGTCCGTCCGGCTGTCCGTTCGCGAGGACGTAGGAAGAGACGCGTGCCTCTCGTAGATGCAGGAAGGAAAGTCTCGTGCAAAGTCACAAGTCGAGTGTCCGTGATCCGTGGACCTGGTCGATCGTGAAAAGGAAATCTAATGGTATTCGAAGAATTAGAAGAAGATCGCACGGGGATTGGCGTGAAGGCATAAACGATAGAAATGAAAGATTAGGATCAGGACGCAGTAGTAGGATCGTTGGATGTAGCTCTGAGTAAACTCACTTTTGGATACCGTATTATCGTTTGCTTCGTTATTTCCTGTGTTTTGGTATCATTTCTTAATACTGGGTCTACGGAACTTTTTTTATAAGCTCAATTTTTTTTTTGTCAGTGTTTCAAATTGATCCGTTTTTATAAATCGAGAGTTTTTATTAAGGTATTGATTTCTGAGAAGAGTTGAAAACGAAAAGGTCAGAACGAGAATTTTTTTCCTTTAGCAGGTCGGTTCTTAAGTACAATTTCCATCATTTCTTCATCCTATTGTCCTTCCACCCAATGAGATTGAGTTTTTTAATTTCGTTAACCTTTGCCCAACACGCTTTCTCAGGACGAGCTTGTTGCTCTCGAGGGTAAACAGTAATTTTTTAGCAGATTTCGTAGAGACTAAAGACCAAAGCCAATCGCGCGAATTAATCGCCTGGTCCGTTAATGGGTCGTTGATTCCACGACACGTCTGGCTTGACCTCGCCTCGTGTCAGCTTTGAGTCATTCCTATTCTAAGAAGGCCAATATTCCGGCAAAAAGAAGCGAGTGCCCGAAACGGCACCCCGGGAGGGATAATTAATCGCGGGGCACGGCGTGGCATCGCCAAAAATGGCCGTGTGCCGTAATGTTTCGTTGTTACATAAAGCGTTGCCCATCCGTAGAAGGACCGTAATAATTTGAATGAAAAGGATTCGCGGGCAGAGGCGAGAGATGAACGGAGAGAAAGAGAGGTAGAGAGAAAGAGGGAGAGAGAGAGAGAGAGAGCAGAGAAGAAATATACCGCGCTAAAATTACACTGGCGAGGCAACGCGGCAGGCAGAAGGAAACATTGCCGTAACAATGAACTCCTTCTCGGGCGGTAAATGTAAAACGTGAAAGCAGGGGTATACGTCATTCGCCGTTGTATTACTCTTGAAAATCTTCCCCTCTTAGCGGTACGCGTCTTGTAATTTACGCGCCGCGCGTTATGCTCGCGACTCTCTTAGGAAGACGAGGGAGAAAGAAGGAAGTAAGAGAAGAGTGAAAGACTGTGGGAAGGTATCGCGCGCGAGATTCAGAAAAAGCAACATTAGGGTATTAACGATTAATTAACTCGATAAAACTGCGGTATCTCTATTAGTGCCTACTTGGAAATCTAGGAAACACGGAAAATTTCTCATTCTCTCGTATTATCTTATTCTCTCAATTTCTCATTCGACAATATCGGACTACTACGAAGTCGGCTAATCCCTTCGAATTCCAACCAGCATTCTCCTAACATCTTCCATCTCTCCATCTCTAAATTCCAGACTTTACTGTATCTCGATCCTCATCAAAGAACCTCTTTGACGATCCATTGTACTTTATTCATAAAAGCGAAACGAGAATTAGACTATTTAAAAATTCACGAAACATTCAAATTTGTTTGCTGCTCTCGCCCATTCAACAATACCAAGCTTCCATACACTCGGCTACTCCCTTCGAATTCCAACCAGCATTCCCCCAACATCCTCCATCTCTCCATCTAAAAATTCCAGACTTTACAATATCTCGATCCTCTCCGAAGAACCTCTCCTCACTACTCCTTGGACAACTCATTCTACTTCATTCACAAAACCAAAACGAGAATTAGACTATTGAAAAATCCACGAAACATCCAAAATATCCACAATCGTCTGCGCTCACGATGATACAACACCAGTCTTCCACAACCTCAGCTACTCCCTTCGAATTCCAACCAGCATTCCCCCAACATCTTCCATCTCTCCATCTCCAAATTCCAGACTTCACTACATCTCGATCCTCTTGGAAGAACCTCCTCTCACTGATCCTTCGACAACCCATTCTACTTCATTCACAAAACGAAAACGAGAATTAGGGTACGGTACGCGCTAGCCTAGAAGCGGCGCATTAGCTGCACAGGATAGGACAACGACAACTCGCTTGTACGAAGAGATCGGAATGGAGACTGGAGGAAGTGGACGTGAGAGTGGAGCGGGTTGAGAACCCTCGAGATTCAGGTTCTACCCGGAGCGACCCGACCGCGGAGAGTCTTGGGTGGCACGAGAAGAGTGCGGTGGTCGCGCCCTATGCTATCCCAACCTAACATAACCTAAGGATCGACTCCTCTCTCGGTTGGGTTCTCACCGGCTCGAAACCGCATTGGCTCCACGGACCTGTTTCCATAAGATCGTCGTATATATGTGAGGCCCCTTAAGTAGCCCCCTGCTGAACACCCGTGCAGGCTACCAGCGCGCGAGACAAGCGCGAGAGCTTCTCACGAGAGAGCACAGGGACCCGAGAGAGTCACTTCTTCGTATACCTGGAGAGAATCTCCTCCCTCTCATCCCGACGATCCTTAGAATAGGTTCGCCGGTGGTGATGCTTGTTTACTCCGAGGCAAACTTTTGGGTCAGTCTTCTCCGCGGGGACGAGGCTAAAGGCGAACAGGAGAGGGCCGAGAATGTTTCGGCCTCTTTCGCGCAAGAGAATTCTCGGAAGAGTCTCCGGATGAAATAAATCTTCGAAGACTAAAGGAGAGTGCGCTCTTGGTAAAAGGATACTGCGAAAGATGCGATTTCTGGCCTAGGCTGGGTTAGAATGGGTTTCGGAGTCAGTTTTAGGCGTCCTTCGGAATTTTCGTGGAATTTCTTCTTACGCAGAGGGTCCTAGGGTGACGTTTGAGTAAAGTGTGGAAATCATTTCAGACTCACCATAACGCAGTCCACGAGGATCCACGGTGGAGGCTGATGGAGGTCGCTCAGGAGTCTCGGATCTCGATCATCACCTCTGAAATGCAAAAGATGGAGATTGTGAAGTTTTGTAAGTCGATCTTTTAATCGTGTGACTTGTAATTTGTTTATGGCGTTGGTTTAATACGATGTCAAGAGTAATCGTGGTGGAGACAAAGGGACTCACTGTAAAGTCGGAGTGGAGGGAAGATTGTAAGCTGGCGGAGTTCTCGATTCGGTTCCGTACACCCACGCGTGAAAACGGTCCACCAATTGTGTGTACTCATCACAAAGGATCGCGCGAGTGCCGAACAATTAAAGATACCACGCGGCGCATTAACATTCACTCGCTCTAAGCAAGGGCCGGCACGGAACTGGTCGCGCGTGCTCGATCGTGCGTTTCAACTGTGTCTGAGAGGGGTATGGAGGGGCACCGATGTCCTAGAAGTGTAAACAACGAGCACCGACATAGCGGCAGTCGCACCGGAGACTCGTAGGTCACTACATCGGTGGTACACTAATACCAGAAGGATCGTGACGTAGAAGGATTACGAGAGCGAGAGCGGATTTCGATGAAATTCGAAGGACGTGTTTACCTGTGTGTCGATTTACTTATGCGAAGTTCACTGATGAAGTAATCCGTTAGAATCAATGGATATCTACATTTTCTTACACCCGATACAAAATAATATATTTAAATTACATTGCAGGAATCTTTTTGGTAAAAAGAAATTTCCTCAATTGCAAGTGCATACAACAGAAATTCGAAGGACAGGTTTACCCGTGTGTCGATTCGTTTATACGAAGCTAGATGATAAAGTAATTCGTTCGAATCAATGGAGAACTATATTTTTTTACACCTGATATAAGATAATATATGTAAATCAAATGATACGAATCTTTGCTCAAGCGAAAAGAAGCATAGGATTCTACGATAACATTATATGTCATGACGCCGTGCAATTGCCTGTGGATACCAAAGAAATTCGAAGGATCCTTTCAGGCGCGTTTCATTGAAATAGTACCGAAAGTCGTTAACAGAGCAATTCGGTTTTACAAGAACTTTCACATCTTCGAGCTGGATCGCGTACACCACATTTCTTATTCTTCCCTCTTTCTCACCTCGATGCAAATACTATCGCGAAACGATCTCACGCGCGTTCTCGTCGCGTTCCATCGACCCCAAGAATTTTGGCACACACGAGTGCTCGACCCAATTAGTCGTGGCCACCGCGTCGGGCCCGTTCGTC
This sequence comes from Tiphia femorata, assembly GCA_944319695.1. Taxonomy (NCBI): domain Eukaryota; kingdom Metazoa; phylum Arthropoda; class Insecta; order Hymenoptera; family Tiphiidae; genus Tiphia; species Tiphia femorata. The sequence goes on along the minus strand of OX090896.1, from coordinate 7,347,802 downwards.
TCTCGCAATGATAATTATTGGCGCGCTCCCAATTTCTCGTTATCGATCTTCTCCTTCTCCGTGGACCGATCGAGGCCGCGTCGATCGATCGATATTATTACCATCGATCCATCCCACCGCGACTCGACCGCGAGACGTTTCGCACCGGCTGCTGTGCATCGACGAGAGAAAAGAAGCGCGCGAGATCTTCCTACCCTCTCGAAGATCAAAGATAAACTCGTCGCGGATACGCCATGGGTAACGAGTTATGAAATGCAATTTGCATACGACCGAGATTCGACGCCGAGCGAAGAAGGGTGGGGACGATGGCATACGTAGAGGACTCATTCGTTGCGAACGCGTCTTCGAGAGTGCCGATTCCTTCTCGCGGGCGATCTCGTACCCGAGGCGGATCTTTCTCCTCTCCGATTCGCTTGCTCTGGCCTGACCATTTAAATCATGTTATTATTATTGTTTTCTAACAAGGATAATGGTGATCTCGTACCGTGTTACCCAAAATTTCAAGGTTGCAAGCAAATGTTGGTAGATTCGTAGTAGATAGTAAAGCTAGGAGATTGACTTATCTTGTGGTAGATAAGTCAGTATGAGTCTAGAATATTTAGTGTACGTTTTACGAATATTGTTCTGCTGTATCTTTTCAAGTAAGCAATTGCAGGAAATTATACGTTGTTTTTAGTAGCAATTAATACGAATTGCTAGAAACACTTATCATCAGTGAGCATGAAGACACGTGTTTTGGTAAAGGTAACAGTAAAATTCACCATCCAATTGACTAATTGATTAGTGACTAATCAAGATGACGGAAGAATTTTAAAGAGCGTCTAAAGAAATCGGTGATCCATAGGACTGATTCTAAGTAGGAGGCTGATTAGTTTGCTTTCAAAGTACATTCATTTCATTAGCATGAAATTATTAATTGGTCACTGTAAAACGACGAAGTTGTACGAGTCCATTACGAGTTCCCACCGATGATAAATTCACCGCATCATCCCATTCTCATCTCACCCTGTCGATCTTCCACTTGGAGCCACTCAAATTACCGCGCGACCACTAAGAGTATCCTTAATAACGCATCCGGAAAGTGCACCATTATTATATACTATTATATAACGGTAGACGCAATTTTCCTTTCATTCTCTTTCTCCTCTTCCCTCCTCGTCTGGGTCTCGTGATCACCGAAGATTCTTCCCCTCTTCGTGAAAAATTACAGAATAATGACGAAACGCCTTTGCCAAATGAAGAGAGGACTCTGGAGTCTCTATGATTCTGAAGTTGTAGATGCTCGATGGGAAGGGCCGAGTACTGTGACTCAATTACCTCGAGTGGCTATCCATTCACTGGAAACTACAAGATACCTCGTAGTAAATGTATGTAGCAAACTGGTTAAATGAAATCTTGGCACCAAGAGCAAAACGTTCCAAATTTGCTTGAAAGTGAATGAGTTAAAAGATAAACCAACTTGTAAATAACTAGAAGGACAAATAACGAGCGAGAAGAAAAGTGCACGGTGGTGGTCCACGTGATTTTGTCTGGAAGTTTGAGCGCGCTTCTACCATTTTTTCTCCTCTGAGAAGAAATTGGTGAGAGATTGCGAGGAGAAAGGTAGACTCATGGATGCGTTCGAGTAAAAAGCAGAACGAGATAAGGCGCGGTCGTTATAAATAATATGAATGTCTAATAAGTGATCGTCTTTCCATTTTAGTCCGTACGAAATTCGTGAGAGCGCTAATTTTCCCCAAAAGGAAAACAGAAACAAAATATCTCGAACCTTCTCCTTGTCTTATCCGTGTAAAGATCACTTAAGAGTCTCATTCGCCGGAGATCGTCGACTCTTGTTAATACAATCTACGCGATCTCCTCGCTCAACACGCGCGGAGGACAAACAAACGCATTCACCGAACTCGATCATTCGCGATATTCTCTCAACGCGTCTTCTCCCTCGGTAACGAAGCATTGAAGGTACCGTGGTGCACGCGGAGACGTCCGACTCGCAATTAATCAGAGAACGTGAGCATGAGCGAATCAGGAAGAACAAGAAGAAGAAGTGGATGAGGACGAGGAATAAGAAAAGAGGATGAGAGCAGCGGATCTCCTTTGTCTCTTGCTCGCGGATCATAATGGATCTTCGTAACGGAGGAGTCCCGCGTTCCCACGACGAGATTTACACGGTGGACTCGCCTCGGCTCTGAGCAAACCTGGGACCGCGACTTTCGAAATGTGGCCTCTTACACACGAGAGAATGGCACCTACCCCGTGCACGGAAGATCGGGACGCGTGACGCCTAAGTTGTCGCTAAAGGTTAAACACTTATTGGTTGTTAGAACGTGCGAAGAGTGGTGGTCGATCGTAGGAACAAGGGACTCCCTCTTCCAGGTATTATTCGTGTTCGTTGGAACGATGCTACTCACCGAGAGCATGCCTTCTCGAAGGCATTTGCAACGTGGGGTGAGAAAGAAAGAGAGAGAGAGAGAGAAAGAGAAAGAGTTACCGACGCGTTAAATCGAAAGTACCGTTTAATACGCCGTGACAAAGGGAAATACGCGAAATACTAAGCAGAGACGAATGCACGATTGGCGAGAACTTTACCGTTTTAATGCACGCGCGAGTGCATGGTGAAAGGCGCCAATCGGCAGAACGCGCTTCGAATTTTACGGCAGCCACCACGGGATGACTCCGTAGGATCGGCGCGGGTGATTCTCCGAAGTGCCATAGAAATTTAATTCTCTCCACTGGCGATCGATCGCCTATTCATCCCTCCGGATACCACGAATCGTTAATCGAATTCTCCTGCCGCGGAAACTAATCGGTGGTGTTTCTGCGAACCGACAGTAAGAAAGTATCTTCCTGTCTTGACTTCCGGGTTTTCCGATTACAGATCGAATTTGTGGTGCAGAGAGAACTAAGGAAGCCATCCTCAGGCTCCACTTTTGTGTTTATCGATACAGTTTCGAATTTTGTGCCACAGAAAAAAAATCGGCTGAATTTCTGCGAATTGCCTATAAGAAACCAACCCTCTATCCTCACTTCCTAGTTGTCGATTCACTTTTGAATCTCGCATCATAGAAAAAAAATCGGTGGAGTTTCTGTGAATCATCAATACGAAACCAACCCTCTGTCCTTATTTCTGGGGTGTCGATTCACGTTTGAGTCTCGCGCCAGGGAAAAAACCACCAAGAAGAAACTACCCCTATCGTACACTTCCGATTTTCCGATTCCTCCGACTCCTTGGAACCTGTCCAACTCTCCTCTACATCCCTTTCGTCCAACCCATCCCTTTCTCTCGTCATCGATAAACAATTTCCATCGACGAGCTTATCGACACGTTCCGCGAATCGAAACGAAACCTGGTGAAACGTTTCCTCCACGCTCTACCGATCACCGGCACGTTGACAATCCTAGTGCAGGCGGGCGCAGGTGACACGCTAAGAAACATAAATGGATCGGGCGATCTACGATCGAGATACAGTCCGCCGATAATTTCCCATCGGCCACCCAAGCATCGACTCACTTCCGACGTCTTGCGTCCACCGTCATAAATCCACCTTCGTTTCTCACACGTGCGCACGAGTAGGATGGACCGAAGAGAATAACGATATCTCAGATATCCGTCTTAATTCGCGACTACGAGACGCGCGTTATCCTTTCGTCAAAACACGCGCCGAGAGCGAGTGGACCGGTCCAGGTGATAGATAATATTCGTGGGACGTTATCTGGAATCTCGAGATCGCGTGAGTCTTCGTGGCGTAGAGTTACCGGTTCGATTCGATCGATCGAACGCGCGTGATGTTTTCTTTCTCTCTCGCTCTCTCTCTTCTCCCTCTCTCTCTCTCTCTCTCTCTCTCTCTCTCTCTCTGGTAGCAACCGTAGCGGATGATCTAACGAAATGATAAATCATATTCGTGGGACGAGAGATCGCTGGTAGGTACTGTGGCGGTGGTAGATGCGCTCTGTTTCATCTGTCGATGTGAGAAGGAAGGAAGGAGGATACGGGACGTCCGGTTCGAAGGTAAATGTAAATACGAGAGGATTGCACCAATGCGGTGATAAGAATCGATCTACGTGGGCGTGTTTTGTCGCTTGATTTGCACCATTTGCTTTGCGAGAGATTGCAATGAACAGGTGTTTGAAAGCGAGTTCACACGTGCCGAGGACGAGGGTAGTCGGTACAATCTTAAAAAACGTTCTTGTCGCGATGAACTGAAATTAGCATGAAGCTTTTAAGGTCTCGTTAGTCCGACGAAGTATCTTCGCAATGTGAGAGCCAATCCTGCGAGTTTAGTCGGTCTATATTTATTTTTTTCATTTAAATTAAGTTCTCGATTTTTTATAAAACGTCGAGACCACGAGGACCAACCCTTAGAAAACTATATTTCACTATCCTTTTCTGTCTACATCCTTCATTATTATTATCATACGTATTTTCTTACTACTACACGATGCTCTTGATTTTGCATAAGACCTCGAAACTAAGAGACCAACCCTTATGAAACAATCTTTCACCACCCTTTTCAACCTACACCCTAAAATTACTTCTACCCTCACTTCGTAACTTCCACCAAACGCCTCTCGTACCTCTAAACACCTACCCTCCACGATTATCCCTAAAAAAAAGTACCCTAAACACGGACAACACCCTTTGCACCCTCTGACAAGTTAAACCTACCAAGAACCATCAAACCAAAACTAACCTTCCCCCGACCCCTTACGTTCTCTCCAAGCAAAGTTTAACCTGGCGCGTTACCCTTTCTCTCGGACTATCCCACCGCTCATCGTCCCTGTTCGCCGATCCTACAACCGCGCGCGCGCGTCGAACTAAAAGCAACACTCGACCCCGACACGACCTCTCCTCCCTTTCTTCACGAGGCCGACAAAGGATATCGTTGTTCGCGTATCAGTGGACGCGACTCTCCTCGCGCCGTAGGACACGGAGCGACACACGAAATTCAAGAAGAAGGAGCACGAGGAGAGTACCACATGGGAACGAGAATGGGAGTAACGGCACGACGTCCACGTGTACACGCGTGGTACACACTGTGAAACGTGCACGTTCACTCGCGCACGTGTGGCCACGCGTGTGTACGCACGCGTGTGGGAAAACGCCGTCGAGGGGGTTCCCCTGGCAGAGACGGGCTCTTGCTCGGTCTCGGCCAGGACCGTTAGGAGGCTTCAAGGATATCCTGTGTCGCGTGCAAGTGAGCTGTGTGAATTACCTTACGGACACCTAAGGAGAATCGGTGGGATGGTAAGAGGACGCGAAAGGATCGTCAAGGATTACCGGTAGTCGACGTGAGCGAGCGCGCGCGTGCAAGGGACTACTCCGAGCCGTGTATCATTGCGATCGTTGCTTTGAAAGGAGTGAGAGAGAGTGAGAGAGAGAGAGAGAGAGAATGAGAGAGAAGGAAAGGATCACTAGCACGTGGGTTATCGTAAGGCGATACCAGCCTCTGGATACCAACGAGTCCTTGGGAACCTATGGGCTCTTCCGTTACGCTCGCGCGCCTTCTCATCGATGAAAACTCAGTTGCGTAATCATGCGGGACCACCACGATAAGACACTGCGTTTCGGTTTTAACGAGGCTGATTTACTCGCGCTGTCCACAAACGATAAGGACCCTACACGCTTTTTCACCGTGATAACCATTTTACGTTAAGCGCCTCGCGTATATTGTAGAAAAGGATCGTCTTATCGGACGATTAGGAGTAACGAGACCGATAGGCGAGCGAACATTGAAGTACCTCGTGGAGAATGGTTCAACGAGGATTGGTAGTTTGAGACGATTTCATTCGAAATTCTCAATTTTCACGTGAATTCATACATCAACCGCGGTACAAAACGGTTCCGATAACCGATAATGCCAGAGTGATTTACCGCGCCCGGCTATTCGATGCTAATTGACGTCCAAGTACCTCGGAGCCGAGATAACAGCTAGTGTGGAAGAAATGGCCCGTGCTTACGAACGAAACGAGAAACTCTTTGGAACGACCCCAGACACGGTACCAGATCTCTTTGGAAAGGTTTCCAATGGTTGTATCCTCACTGGCCCGCAAGTTTTCGCGTCGATGATTCTCTTGCGCAACGATACGTCGCGCGTGATAACGGAAACTCGGTGATTTAAGCTGAGCTGATTTACGAGCTCGCAACTGTTCGAGCCTGTTACGGTTTTGTTCCTTTTTTCTTTGGGCTTCGTAGAGAATTTCCAGAGTGATGATCAAATAGTTAGGGTTATTTTCCACCCTGGAAGATCTTTCGGGGATAGGTGTACCGTTTGGTGCACACTCCTTGGGAAACGCGATACCCGCTCGTGTTAAATCTCTTTCCATGTCGACGATTCTTTTGTGCAACGATTCGTTACGCGTGATAACGCGCGTCCAGGTGGTTCTGCGCGAGGGCGATTTATGCAGCCGCTAGATGAGATTTCGTGCACGATAAAACGGCTGGGCCGCGGTGTATGAAAATACGGAAAAGTGCGAATACGTGGGTAAATGCGTCAGTGGGACTTTTATTCTGTTTTAGAGACTATGGAAAAGCGCGCCGCGGTTGTTGAGATCGGAGTAAGGAGAAATAAATGCGGAAAGTAAATATCGATTTTTTAAAACGAACTCGATATTAGAATATCGCGCGTGGAGAAAGTCGCTTTGAAAATTTGCTGCTACCAGGCTCTAACAATTTACTTCTACGCATTGGTAGAAATAAAGGTACGATCTTATTACACATCGAGAAAATAAATTTCAGATCACCGAAAAGTATTTTCTATTCTGGCCTCGATAGATTGTAAGGATTCACGTGCATCCGTCGATGGAGATAACGAGTTCACGAGATTACGCATGGAGAAAATCAATTTCAGATCAGCAAGGAACATGTTTCATTCTCGCCTTACCAGATTCTAAGGATTTACGCGCACCCAATGCTAGGAATGAAGAGATAGAGGGACTCGGGCGCGTGGCACGTCACAGTCGATTAACGAACTGGCCCGTGTCCGCGGCGAAACACGTGTAAGTACCTGTGTACCTCGAAAACGCGAGTTACGCGGGACGAGCGTCGGCGTCTCGCCGATAATTTCACAAAGCCGATGACGACGCCGCAAAGCAGTTGCACGCGCATTTCTCACGCGACTTGCACGTCGGCCAAAACGCAGTTTAACCTGGGACCGATAAATCAAGTCCGCTGTCCCGGAAGCCGCATGATAAATAGAGTCCACGGGTTATCGAGCAATTTAGGAAGGAGCCTGTTCGAGATATTACGACACGGTATACTCCTGATAACCGCCTTAGAGATACTCACAAGTTTCTCGTGTATGAGAGAGAGAGAGAGAGAGAGAGAGAAAGAGAGGCAGAGAGGAGATTACGAACCCCGTTACGTTTTATGGGACCCATGGGTTTAGTTATCCGCTTATCTTAATAACGGGTCAATATTTGTTAGGCGAGTTATCAGTCTGCTCCGCGCGGCCTTGACTAATGAGTAGACGAAGAAGAAACTGGCCGTTAGAAGTCAGAGCCTGGGCACGAACAGGGACGCGTTAACGTTCCGTGGAGGAATGGAGAAGACGACGGAGAGGACGATGACACGTGTCGATGAATAATTTATGAGTTAGATCGAAAAAAATTCGGGAAAGCGAATTTTTCCCATCTACACGGGATTACCTTCATTTAGAAAGAAGTGACTTACGAATAGTATAAATCTTAACCTATCTTCTTCTTCGAATAATGTATTCAAAGAAGCATTACTTCGCATCCCAATTCTTTCTTTTTTTTACTCATTATTACCTTCCTTTACGAACATTCAAATACGAAACGATTCTCGTCCAATAGGGGCGATATTAAAAAGATAATGGGATATCCAATTCGGTTGGCACCGAATACTCCACATCCCAATTCTTTTTTTTCCTTTCTTTCTGTTTCACGAAGCACCCGCAACTTTCATCTCAACCTCACCCACGTCTGGCACCCATTGGCACGCACACGGTGTGCCGCAAGTATCCAGGAAGAGTTTCCGCATCAGCGAAACACCGTCCCAATTCCCATCATCGTGGAATCAATTGCGAGGCTTGGCATCCACTCCGTGAGGGAATGAGCAAAAAAACGGGACAATGACGCCCCGTTCTCGATACCCCGAGGCGGCGGTTCCGTCGCCCGGGGTTTCGAATTCCGTTTTGCGTAGGAGAAAGCATGAAATTCGAGAGCCCTCGAAAGTCCGTCGGAAACTGTGGGTGGCTCCGCTTGCTCGCTCGTTCGCTCGCTTCCGTCACCCGGTGCGACGACACGTATGAAATAAATCACACAACAGGCCGATAACGTAAATCGGGGGAAGACGCGGTTGAAACATCGTTTTGATACCTATCGGAAACAGCTTCCTTTTAATTCTCGAAGAATTGCACTGGAGAAATGGTATGATGAGAAATGGGGCGGGTAGCTCTTCAATTCGTAATTATGAAGTACAAATGAAGCACGAGCGACACAGGTTTCTTCTAATTCTCGTAAATCGGGGGAAGACGCGGTTGAAACGTCGTTTTGACACCTATCGGAAACAGCTTCCTTTTAATTCTCGAAGAATTGCACTGGAGAAATGGTATTATGAGAAATGGGGCGCGTAGCTCTTCAATTCGTAATTATGAAGTACAAATGAAGCACGAGCGATACAGGTTTCTTCTAATTCTCGTAAATCGGGGGAAGACGCGGTTGAAACGTCGTTTTGACACCTATCGGAAACAGCTTCCTTTTAATTCTCGAAGAATTGCACTGGAGAAATGGTATTATGAGAAATGGGGCGCGTAGCTCTTCAATTCGTAATTATGAAGTACGAATGAAGCACCAGCGACACAGGTTTCTTCTAATTCTCATAAATCGGGGGAAGACGCGGTTAACCCATTTGCATCATTCGGAAAACTGGGAAACTGGTCCGTATCACCAAACATTCGCGCATCGGTAATAATGACCAGGGAAATACCACGCATATATGCGTTTCGGTGATAAGGGCCAGGAAAAATCCGCGCATATATGAGCTTATGATGCAAATGGGTTAAAACATCGTTTTGCCACAGATTGGAAAAAGCTTCCTTTTAATTCTCGAAGAATTTCATGGGTGAAATGGTATTATGAGAAATGGAACGCGTGGCTCTTCAATTCGTAATTATGAAGTACCAATGACGCACGAGCGACACAGGTTTTTTCTAATTCTTGAAGAATTGCACGGGTGAAATTGAATTATGAGAAATGGAGTGCGTCCTCTTCAATTGCTAAATACGAATGTAGCACTAGTAAGACAGGTTTCTTTTAATTCATGAAGAATTACATGGAGAAATGGAGAAATGGAATTCTAAGAAATGGAGCGCGTACTCCTCAATTGCCAAATGCAAACGCTGCACACGCGAGACAGGTTCCCTGTAATTCTCGAAGCATTGCGCCACAGAAATACAGCGTGTGACTCTTTAATCGCGAAGCGCGAATGAAGTACTCACGAGGCAGGTTTCTTCTAAATCTCGAAGAATTGCACGGGTGAAATGGAATTCTGAGAAGTGAAGCGCGCGGCTCTTCAATCCCGAGGTACGAATGAAGCACCCGCGAGACAAGTTCCTACTAATTCTCAAAGAATTGTACTAGAGAAATGCAACCTGTGATTCTTCAATCCCGAAGTACGAATGAAGCACTGGCGAGACAGGTTCCTTCTAACTCTCGAAGAATTGTACCAAAGAAATGCAGCGTGCGACTCTTCAATCGCGAAGTATGAATGAAGCACACGCGAGACAAGTTCCTGCTAATTCTCGAAGAATTGTACCAGAGAAATGCAAACTGTGACTCTTCAATCTTGAAGTATGAATGAAGCACTGGCAGGACAGTTTCCTTCTAACTGTCGAAGAATTGCACCAAAGAAATGCAGCATGTGACTCTTCAATCCCGAAGTACGAATGAATCATTCACAAGACAGGTTCCTTCTAATTCACGAAGACTTGCACAGGTGAAATGGCAAAATGGAATTCTACGAAATGGAACACGTACTCGTCAATTGCCAAACGCGAATACAGCACTCCCGAGACAGGCTCCTTCCAATTCACGAAGAATCGCACCAGAGAGATGCAAGCGCGCGACTCTTCAATCGCGAAGCACGAACGAAGCGAACGCGCACGAGAAATTTCGTATCGAAGTATTCCACCGGATATATTATAACGCGCATATAAGATCCCAGAGAAGTGGACCAGTCCGCCTAAAGAGTGAAAGACGAAAATCTAATATCGGTAGAATTTCTCTGCAGTATTTGCCTCGTGTCTCGAAATGGTGTTCGAGATCCTCGGGAGATTGAAGTGAAATTTTCTTTTTTTTTCTCTCTCTCTCTCTCTCTCTCTCTTCCTCTTCGCACCGTTTCACGGTAAGTGGAACGTTCCACGGAAAAACAAAGTTCGTAGTGTGAACGCACGTAACCGATTCACATCCACTCGGTCGCTCTTTCTAAAACGACGAGTGACGAGGCGCGAACTGAAAGGTGAGGACGGCTTTCGGTAAATTTGCTCGCTGCTCAACGACGCGTGATGAACGTCCATTTCTTACATCACTTTACACGAGTCTTCTCTTTCCCTCTCTTCTATCGTCTTGCCTCTCGGTGTTTTCAGTGGTCAAACGCAGGAGCCGTCTATGCTCGCGACGCGTCGATCTGCGTCGTTACAACACACGACCGCGACGCAACTGCGATGTACCCGGTATTGAATCTCCATCGACGGACGTCTATCTTTATTTTACCTCACTTAAATCGACCAACGGTGAAGCGTCTCACCGCAACCAGAACTACGAAGGCCAGTTGAATATGAGACTTATCGAAGACGTTCGAGACGAGAAGTGGCGAACGTCGAATATTTTTTTCCACGCACAAAACAACGGAGAATAATTCTCTTTCCTTTAACTCTTTGGAGCACGGTGGTATTAAAAGTGTCCAACCTTTTTGATGCGCGACTTACATTTTTTGACCCACCTCGAAATATTGCAATAGTTACGTGCGCATAGGTTTATATTTAGTCTTACTTACATAAAGCAGTTGGTAATACCACCAACAAATGTTATAAATGTGTTCACTTGGGTTGGCAAGTTTCAACATACCAGTACAGGTACATCGAGCGGAAGTTTTTATTGCGACAATCTTTCTTTCCTGCTTTTAGCGAAACATGGGTCTATTTTATTTTCTAAAATTCCGTGCTCCAAAGAGTTAAAACATGTCAGCCTAAAGTGTTTATCCATTACTGAAGAAGAAAAAAAAAAAATGTAGAACCGACGTGGATGACTCTCTAGTTTACGTTTTCAATCTCAGTGGTGTTAGAGACCCGTCGCGTAGAATTAGAAATCGAGGGTGAAGTCATTGATAATGGCGCCTATCGCGGAGCTCGCCTGGAGAGGCTGACCAGGAAACAATCAAGGAAACGCGCGTAAATCCATCACCGGACACTAAATCTTTCCACCGCTTAGGAAAGAGACTCGTGATTTGCAGGTATTCTTAACCTCCTCCTCCTTGGTCCTCCTCTTTTCCGAGTAAAAGTTACAACGGATTTACAACTTTGTTCGGAACAAGCGTGCGTTGACGTTTACAGGCTGTGGACCTTTGGGTAGATTAAACGACCTCCGAGTCGCCACCATCCTCGGAATTAACGTCGACGTTCGCGCGATTTATGAAATTGTGAAACGCACGCGCGCGCACGACTCTTCTCGCGAAGTAGTTCTTCACCGAGAAGACGAAGCGAATTCTCGTGAGAGTGAAGAAAACTTCTTTTTCTCGTTTTATCGAGTAATTGAAAAATGAAGGGAGAGTCGGTGAATTTCTTGAAAATCATCGTGCAACGAACGAAACGATTATTAGATGTGACGCGACGACATTCGAATTCTAATCCATTGAGTGCGCTAAAGAGGATTACACGAAGGGAAGAAGTAAGCGGGTGTTTTTCCGCATTTTCATTTTTCTCGAAGAGAAGTCACACGTATCGTGAACACGTGTACTAGACTCTTTCCATGAAGTAGTTCTTCATCGAGAAGACGAAGTGAATTGTGGCGAGAGCAACGACAATTTTTCTTTTCTCGTTTTACCGAGTAATTGAAAAATCAGTCACCCCCTTTACGGTCGTGCCTAACGAAGGAAGAGTCAGTGAATTTCTTGAAAATCATCATGCAACGAATGAAACGATTATTAAGCGCGAAGCAACGACGTTCGAATTCTAATCTGTGGAGTGCGCAAAAAATAAGCAGGCGTTTTTCCGCCTTTTCATTTTCCTCGAAGAGAAATCACATGTATCGTGAGCACGTGTATACGACTCCTCTCCTGAAGTACTTCTTCACCAAGAAGACGAAGTGCATTCTCGTGAGAGCAAAGACAATTTTTCTTTCTCATTTTACCGAGTAATTGAAAAATGAAAGGGGTGTCAGTGAGTGCCTCGAAAATCATCGTGCAACGAATGAAACGATTATTAAATGCAACGCGACGACGTTCGCATTCTAATCCGTCGAGCACGCCAAAGAGGATTATACGAAGGAAAGAAATAACCGTGCGTTTTTCGCGCCTTTTCATTTTCCTCGAAGAAGTCACACGCATCGTGAGCGCGCGCACACGCATTCCATAAATCCTCGGCGTAATCTCAGTAGAACGCCGGTGGAACTAAATGGGCGAGAATCTCGCGATATTCCACGGAAGATTTCCTGTCTAAAAAGATACATGGTTCGCCACTTAAGCGAGCCCCTTATGGAAAGTCGGTGGAATTAAGGCTGATTTACAGTGTGATAAAATACAGGATTCTTTTCACCGTTCCTCTCTCTCCCTCTCATTCTTTCTCCCCTTTTTCCTCTTTCTTTTCTCCAGTCCAGCTTCAAGGACTATTGGTACCGAACGCGTCGCACCGAACACGAGAACGTTTTCAAGCGAACGCGTGTTGTTCGTACACGTTCGCGCATTGAAATCATCCGGTCCGCTCACTACGTTTTATTATCGTGTGACCTACTCGCACACGCGTGAGCAAAAGGCAATCGTAATTCACGAGTAACGCGGACCCTGGGTTCGGAAGTGCATCGAGTCAGCGAGTACTCATCGGTATATTTAGAATTCTCCAATTTGCATAATTTACACGCGTTGTGTACTCGTAACGAGTAGAAAAATGTTTCATTCAACGGCATCTGAGAATATTGGATTTGAAAAGTCGGACGATTAAAAGCGTAAACCCGAGGAGAATCATCGAGCTCCTTAAAGCCTCGTGCGCGGTTGGAAACAATGAGAAGTGGGCGTAATAAAGCCGCAGTGTAGCTCGAATCGCTCGCGAGTCCACTTGTAGGTGGAGAAACGTCACGTAAATGGCTCACGTGTCATCGCGAAGACGCAGAAGCCTCGTTCCACTTGGCGAACGATTCCGCAACCGGAGATTCCACGCTCTAAGGTAAGTACGGGCCGACGAAGAGGAGAGCACGCGTGTGTCCCGTTCCTTTAAATCGAGGAGCCCTCGTCTACCTGGGAGCGTTCGGCACGTAAATTATAATGAAATACGTGATCCATCACGATGGTACCTATCGTTCGAGTGTTCGCGTGCTCGAGGTCCTATTAATTGAAACTTTCAAATACGCCGAATCACGTGCCCATTGATTTTTCGTGAGAGGCCTCGATTCGTGAGAGACGTGCGCGGAGAAGAGAAGAAAGGGACAGTTAGAGAGCAGGAGATAGAGAGAGAGAGGAAGATTGAATGAGAGAGAGTGATAGACAAAGGTGATAATGAACGGTAGGGAGTCGAAACGGCCCGCTTTCAATGGTCAATAGAAAATTACAACCCTTAGGCTGGAAACAATTCAAGCTCTATGTTCGATGATAGCATCGGTTCATCAATTAGAGACTAAAATATCCTAAACATAACGTGAATGTACAGACAAAAAAAAATATAATAAAAACGTAACAAACGGATCGTTAAAATAAAAACAATGAAGTTCGTAATTCAAGGATCGCTTTAAATTTAAACCCTCGTTCGGACTATCCAATTCAACGCGTCCCACTAACAATAAAAGAAACCTCGTATCTCGGTACCTACCTCCGCGATAAACCGGTAATAAACGGTTGTAAAATCTCGACGATGAGAAAAAAAAGAATGGCATATCAAATATGTATAATTAAACGGAGTTTCCTCGACGTAAGGCGGAGAAACCGACGAGGACTTTCAGGCGCCGCGAGCCGTCATCATCGGGATCAGAAGCCGCTCTTCCACGCCGACCTGGATGTTACAATCGAAACTCTTAATGTTCCGACATTGATTACCGAGCGGATGCGTTAATTGGGACAATGCACACCGGTTTTCCATCGTCTGCCAATCAAGGGTGGATCGTTAATAAAAGCTCGTGGTATCCGAGGCATGGAAGAGGACCAGCTTGGAACCAGATGGACCTGGAGGGAGTGGAATCGTAAACGGTCACTGGGATCCACGAGAAGGAGGAGAAGGAACGGCGTCGAGTATCCTCACTTTTCCGCAGTTTCACCCTCTCTCTCTCTCTCTTTCTTTTCTTTCTCCCTCTTTCTCTCTCGACGATGCAATTACTTCTAATCGCTTTAGAAAATCCATCGGCCGGACGAGTGACTAAGCCGAGCCCCTCCGTTACTCTTCTTCTTCCTCTCTCTCTCTCTCTCTCTCTCTCTCTCTCTCTCCACCTCTGCTTTCTGCTACGTGCACCTTTTCTTCGCACACGTCCACCTTGACCATATCTGGCCAAAGTCTTTTACCGGTTTATGCGTGAAGAGAGAGGATCGCGAAACCTCCGTCGTCTCCTTTTTTCCCTCTTCTCTCTCTGTCTCTCTCTAACCTTCTCGTCTCTCCTCTGCATTAGAGCTCCCGAACACCTTCTTTCGTGGATAGCCAAGCAGCAGCAGCAGCCTCAAGTGCTCTTAAGCACCGTCGCTCGAGGAGCACAGTCTTGGTCATCGATCGATCGTTCCTCTTCCTACGTGGCCCGGTCTTGTTTTTTCTCAGCTCTGGCGCGGAATCGAGCGTAGGAGAAATTACCGCGAGCGAGTAGCGCGTGTGGTGGAGCGCGCCGGCATCGTCGGCTTCTCCCATTAGCCTCGTTACTCGGCGAGAATGGGTACGGTCCCGGTACTCTCTCCCTCTCGCTGGCCACTCCACCGATGTCCCTCTCGCTTCGCGTCTCCTCGCGTGGTTCGTTTTAAAATTAATACGCCAATTAGGGCCGCCGACGACGACGACTATCGACGACCACCGCGTGCTACAGGCGACCGCGAGATTTTCCACGAGCGTGCGCGAGCGAGAGCGGATCCACGGCATCCCCGCGAGTGAAACGGTTCCTCGATACTATTGCGATCGTCTGATTCATGGGTGGCACGTGTCGAATCGACGAGAGATTTGCGAGTCCGTCGTCCAGCCACGAGGACGAGAATCTTTTCGCAGGTGAGCGCACGCGGAAAAAGGAGATGAAAGTTATTAACGAGGGACTCTCTGCTTCGAGAAATGTTTAAGGTAGTTACGGTACAATGTGGTGGGATAGTTTGCGTCGAGGTGGGTTCGTGCGTGGTTCTTTTGGGCTTTAGGTTGTGCAAGTGAAATATGGTGGATTGGGTCGTCGAGTAGGATATTTGTAGAAATTGTAGTTGATCATGTGACGAATTTCGAATTTATTAACAGAGTACCCCTCATTTCGCGTTAACTTGCGTTTATGCGTTCCTTTGGGTTTTACTTTCTAGAAGTAAAATATGGTACATTCGATCGTCAAGTACGAAATTAGCAAAAATTCTCATAGTTGACAATACGAGTGACTACAAATTTCACCCTTTCCAATTCAATTTATATATTCTCCCTGCGTTTAGTCGAGCGCAGGACTCGTCTAGGCCTGAAGTATCAACGGTAAATTCTTTCCGTACTATTTTTCTAACCGACATAAAAAAACACGTCCCTCGAAGAATCATGCAAACGACAATTCCGTGCACAACAAATCATGCAAAACTTTCCGCTTAAACGTCCACTTCCAGGATATACCTCGATCTCGCCATTCGATTCGCGCGATTCGAGTCGCGTGAACCGAGGCGAGTTACGCGCGGGGTAGAAAATTTTTTATTACTAAGCTGCGTACAATGACGCGGCCTGCTGCAGCGAGACAGCCGTAGAAAGATCATAATTACACATAACCCGTTCTCGCTGTCGAGACTGGAGCGACCTTTCGCAACGTGGCCGACAAATGAGCATAGACCATTTCCGGCACCCTGTCTCCCTCCTCTTCTCTCCACAAACCTCTCCCCGTGAATCGTGCAAATCACTCGATTTCACACTCCACTTATACCTAGTATCCACAAGGTTAACGTCGATCGTAGGGCAGAGGTGGTACCATTGCGTTAATAAATCGCGATAAATCTCGAAATTACCTTGGCGCGCGACAATCAGCGAGTATCCGAGTTACTCGAGGAGAGAGACTGCAAATCTCTTGGGCTAATCTCAATTCTTGGATCTCTGCGGATAGGTATATCGCACGGAGCAGTGCCTGGTTTCGACAGAGCTAATGATAGTCTCTCTTCCAGGTCCGTAATTCAATAGCGAACTAATCGCCTTAATATTTTCCGCTTTGTTATTATTCGAGTAAGAGCGCTTGCAGGCCTGGCGTGGCCAATCGAGGAGTAACGGCCGGGTGGATTTTCTCAGAGGGAAACACTTGGTGGTTGCGAGCTCGCATTGGTCCACGAGTTATGCCTTAGAGGTTGCAAAGGTGTAGTCTAGTTGGGTGGAGTGCGTCTCGCTCGAGAATGTGATTTGACCTTTTTGCCACGCTGTTTGTTCATGCGTATGTGTCCTACGGGTAATGCGGTTTATAGTCGAGAATAGATATTATCTTGGTATAAGATAGAATCGGTGGACAGCCTTGTTGTTGATGTGGTGAACGCGCGCCGACGACAGTTCCATGTCAACGGGTTTATATTGCCGCTGCCATCCGTGGCCGCAGTTTATGCGAGGCCGATCGAGTCAAGCCTGACCGGACGATGTGTTCGTAAGGAGATACTTCTTTTAGTTTTAGTTGGCCTTTTCAACGACGCAGAAACTCTGAGGAATTATTGTGTACGCCGTGGAACTAGCGAAATGATGGAAATTATACCGGGTGCCAGTGTTCGTTGATTATTTTTAATTTGGCAAAAGTCTCGCCCTTGTCTTCAGTATCGAAGGAAAGTTTAGAAGCAACCTTCCACTTGTGTTTCTGAATTTTTCCAAGGCTTTGACTCGTTCTTCTGAATTCTCCAATAGAAACAGGTAGTTCCACAATTAAAGACCAACAAGAAGGTTCCTTGATTTTTCTTAATTTAGCAAAATCTCATATTTATCTTGAGTGGACGACACCGAAGGAAACTTCGAAAGAAAAAACAAAGAGACGTCTCTTCACTTGTAATGCCCAATTCTTTCAAAACATCGATTCATTAATCCAAATTCTCCAATAGAAACAGGCAGTTCCACAGTCAAAGACCAAGAAGACAGTGAGCCATGAAAATCGAGGATATTCAATTTCACACTTAAGACTCCGTCTCTCGTTAATTCCCCTGGAAGAACTACCCGAAGAAGTTTAGTCTTCTAGTAAACGCAAAGAAATCGTTTCTCGACGAAGTAAGACATCCTTCCGGAGGTAAGGCTCAGCTCTCTATCCACCCTATAGCAACGCTCGAGCAAACTCTTCCCAAAGGATCACAAGAGTAGCGCGCGCGCACGGGTAGCAAAAAGGTTGGAGCTAGGGCTCTCAATGCTGGACATAGTAGCTGGGACTATTAAAATCCAAGACTGGTGCAACCTTCAGCCACCGGTGAGGAACTTCACGCGCGAGTTGACGCGAGTTTTTGTCCCAGCGCGAACGCGTCAGCCTTCTTCGAGCGCATCTGCGGCTCGGCCAACATCAATTTACTTTCCTAGGTAGATCCTTGTACTTCCGAGTCTCTGAAGCCTGGGGCCGAATTGTTAGCGCGCTCGCGGCCCTTTTAAATCTCGCGCGCTCCGCTCGTAGACTTCGGTGCGGGTCGTATCGTTGTAAACAGGACCTAAACGGTGATTCGAGACGGGCGTAAAAGGCGGCTCTGGCTCGTAACGACGCCGACGTTGCGCTGGTTCTACTCTCGCGGTGCTAGGCCCGTAATTTTCTTTCTCTTCTTCTCCGCTTCTGGCCAACCTCCTTCTCTCTTCTTCACCACTTCTGGCCAACCTCCTTCTCTCGTCTTCTTCGCTTCTGGTCAACCTCGTGTTCCCATCTTCTTCTTTCGCTTCTT
Source organism: Tiphia femorata (assembly GCA_944319695.1). NCBI lineage: Eukaryota > Metazoa > Arthropoda > Insecta > Hymenoptera > Tiphiidae > Tiphia > Tiphia femorata. The sequence goes on along the minus strand of OX090896.1, from coordinate 7,329,567 downwards.
CTCCAGTGGGTTCCGCACAATCTCGCCGGTTTAGCTACCGCTAATCTTTACGGCGGGTTTGTCTATCGCTAACAATGAGACCCTCGCGTGCGCGAGCCCGCCCGCCACCGATCGTTTCCCTCTGCGGAGGTAGCTGGGCCCGCCTTGCGAGCTTTGCCCTCGGTGAGCGAAGAAACGGCCAGGGACTAATGACCGGAACCGCTGATTTGTATGCGTGCAAGAGCTGTTTTGACGTTGCCCACGGTAGTGGGACCTGCGGAACGTGAGCCTGCCGATTTAACGTTTCGCGTTACGCGCACTTTAATTTAAGGCGTATGCTCGCGTCGAGCTTATCGCGCGGTTTAAGGGATCGTATAAATCGATCCTGGCTAGTGGATTAACTTCTGGGGAATGATCGTGGAGAAGGGTGGATCGTGCGTTTGTAATTTGAAACAATGCATCTGTTAAATCGTGTTCTTTACATATGCCGCGTACGAAGTACAATTTTAGAAAAGTAAAATTGAGGCGTTCTTATCAGGGATACTTTTTGTGGAGAATAAGTGCGCGCTGAATTTAACGCGTTACTTTAATTTAAAACGTTCACTTTAAGGGATCGTATAACTTGATCTTGGCTAGTGAAATAATTTCAGGGGAAAGATCGTTTGTTCGTCGAGGGTCGCGTATAATTTGAAACAACGCATCTGCTAAATCGTTTTCTTTTCATATGCCGCGTACGAAGTCCAATTTCATAAAAATAAAATCGGGGCCTTCTTATCAGGGATACTATCTGTGGACAATAAGTACGCGCATGCACGCTAAATTTAACGCATTACTTTAATTTAAACCGTTCACTTGTGACGAGCTTATCGTACGTTTAAAGGGATCGTATAAATCGATCCTGGCTCGTTGATTAACTTCGCGCGAAAGATCATGGAGAAATGCGGATCATCAATTTTATCACAACACGCTCATAATATAAAACAATCCAAGTACTAAAATTGTTCGTTCTCACACGGCACGTTCGAGGTTACCTTTGAAAACAATAATCAAATCCACACGCTTTTATCGCGAAGACCTTTCGCGGCACGTAACCGATACCTACCGATTTCTTTCCCGAGAGCCCGATCGAAACTTAATTTTCTCGAGGCACATTACGAACTTTACGATCCTCGTACACCGCCAACTTCATTCGCGTTCATTCAAATGCGACAGACCGAGAATATTAATACCCTATTTATAAGTACCAGTCCTCTTGGCCTGTTACGCAAACTCTACGTACAATCGCGCGCCCCGTGCGCTCGTAAAAAGAGACCGCGATGAAAGGAAAAAAAAAGTGTTTGCGTCACGCAACTCGCAGTCGCTTGGGAACGAAGTAAAAATAGTTTGGTGAAGGAAAACACCTAAAACGAGGTTATCTCCTCTATTCACGATTCCACGTGACAGACGGTAGTAGCACCATGCGACTTCGCTTCACTTACAGTCCATTCTAATGCTATCTGTTATGTTTGTGTGCGCGTGTTCGCACAGGTGCCGCGTTATTCTCTCCAGACTCTTCTTCTTATCTCCGGGCTTGCGCCACGCGAGGTGAACGCGCGTGGCGGGCTTAGAAAGCGGACTTTTCTTTCTAAGCTCTAATGAAATATCGAGTGGACAGGCGTTAAGAGCGACGAAGCGACGGGATAATTGCCAAGCGCGCTTCGTCAGCTTTCGAGACGCGTGACCAACACACCGCTCCGAACCGTTTAGCACGCGGGTGACTCGGTTTACGCGTGATTTTAGAAGCGCTTTGGAGCCGAGATTTTGATTGCAACGGATTACAGAAGAGAAGAGAGGAAATATCTATTCCGAAGCGACCGGAAAACGCAATCGTCACGAGCCACGTGCGAAATTAAGTGGCCGTATCCCGGAGCCTTGAAATTAGAATACGAATGTTTCCCTCATTCTGTGCGAGTGCGCTCGAGCGGACCCGTGGCCGGTTAGCGTGAAACTAACGAGACCCACGAATCTCCGTTATCGCGTAGCTTCGAAATATCGATTCGTGCATCTTGACTGTTAAACGAAACGTTGCCTTTCGTCGTGTTCGATGTTACAAGGAAATTAAGAGGCACCGAGGGATGATATAAGGAGAAACTAGATTCGCGTAATCTTCATTCGAATCTTTGGAAGGAAGAATAATGATCGACCGATTAGACGCGCTTCCCTTACTTCGTAATCAAGCTCCGGACAATTAAATAAGATGGTCGCTCGCAAAACTTTCCTTCCAATTCCGCAAACACCGTCGGTAGCCACGTATCAAGCGTAGTCGAGGAAATCGGCACGAAAATCCGATCGGCCGTGTTTCTTCTGCAAAAGGAAGCAGAATCGTGAGGTCTTAATTACCGTCATTACGGAATTTAATGACTGTCCACGGTCCTCCTCCTCTCTCCTTATAAATTCTCCTTTCCTCTTTCTCTCGATCTTTTAAAGGCGAACTCCTATCCCCGTTAATCTCAGCCTCTCGGCAAGCACCAGTTTCAGTACCGGATTACGCGGTAGTCTCTTCCACTCGGTGGTCCTTCTTTCCCCAGAACAAGAAACTTTTACGACGCGTCGCACGCGTGCCTGCCGTCCATTACGCAATTCGATTATTACGACAACTCCCTCCTTGCTCGTCTCAATCCCCTCAGCTTGCTCTCCGTCTACGCTTCCACGCGGAGAAGGAGTTCTCCAGCGCGACGAGAATTTTGCAATTACCGTGTCGACGTCTTTGCTCTCTGCTGCTTTTCTCTTCTCTTCTCTCTCTCTCTCTCTTTCTCTCTTCTAGCGTCTCTCTCTTTCTCTCGAGCCATTGTTTATGGCACGATCACCTCGACGCCGCGCCGTGGTCCTCCCTCCTTGCCCTTCTCCGGAGGAGACCTTCTGCCGCATTATGCCGCCGCGCCGCCGGCCTCTCTTTCAGGCCTCGTCTCGGATGGTAATTCCGCGTTATTTCCCGAGGTCGAGGTCGGAAGAGCCCCCCCGTGACGACGATTCTTCCGCGGTTCTCGCAGAAAATGGTCCTGGGTCCTCTGGAGAGAGAGGAGGAGAGGCCGTAGAATCGCTGCCGATTCGTGTAATTTTCCTTGCGGCCGGAAACTCGTGAGCACGGCGAATGAGATCGCTCAATTCGCCGCGCGAGGAAGAGGGTAGAAGGGTGAGAGTGTAAATGTCGAGACGTGACCGAGAGGGAGAGAGGATTCGATTTTTAGGGGAATGGATAAGTGGACTTTCAGCCACTCTCTCTTTCGATGTTGCGAGTGAGTGGTGGTGATCGAGTACGTGCTGTAGGAAATTCGAGTTTTTCAGACATTCGTAAGTGATGAGTATTGTGATACTTTGACGTGGTATGGTAAGAGATAATGGTAAGATTTTTGAGGTAATGTTGACTGAAGTCACTTGAGAATTTTAGTTGTGATATTTGTCGTTCAATTGTGGCACTCTCTCTTTCGTTGCTTTGAGTGAGTAGTGGTAGTCGAGTACGTGCTGTAGGAAATCCGAGTTTTTCAGATATTCGTAAGTGATGAAGATACTTTGCCGTGGTATTGTAAGTGATAATGGTAAGATTTTTGAGGTAATGTTGACTGAAGTCACTTGAGAATTTTAGTTGTGATATTTGTCGTTCAATTGTGGCACTCTCTCTTTCGTTGCTTTGACTGATTGTGAGTAGTGGTAGTCGAGTACGTGCTGTTGGAAATTCTAGTTCTTCAGATATTCGTACGTGATGAGGATACTTTGATGTGGCAGGGTGTAAGTGATAATGATAAGATTTGTGGGGTAATGTTGACTGAAGCCACGTGAGAATTTTGGTTAGTATTTGTAGTTTAACTGTGGCACTCTCTCTTTCGTTGCTTTGAGTGAGTAGTGGTAGTCGAGTACGTGGTGTAGGAAATTCGAGTTTTTCAGATATTCGTACGCGAGGAAAGTACTTTCATATGGTAGGGCAAGTGATAATGGTCAAGAATTGTGAGGTTTAGTGAAGTCACTGGAAAATTTTAGTTGTGTTTGTAGTTCAACTGTGGCACTCTCTCTTTCACTGCTTTGAGTGAGTAGTGGTAGTCGAGTACGTGCTGTAGGAAATTCGAGTTTTTCAGATATCTGTACGTGAGGTGGATCGTGGTACGTTGACGTTATGCGGTAAGTGATAATGGTGAGATTCTTGAGGCGCTAACTGAAGCCACTTGAAAAGTTCAGTTGTAGTATTTGTAGCTCCTTTTCGGTGCAAACGAGACGTCGACTTGACGCGTTGCAGTAATTCAAATTCCTCGAGCTTCTTATTAAACGAGAAGAGCAATCGACCCGCAATAATGGACTAGACAAATTTTTAAAATGATATCAAGATTCAATTTTTTTCAATTAACGCAGACGAGAAGAATATTTCGATCTTCGAGCGCACGAAGATCAAATTGATCGACGATCCGTTTATCTGGAGCGATAGGCAATAACAGGCAAGAAAACTCACATTACGGTAACGACTCTTGAAATCTCGTGCGAATTTCAAATCGTCAGTGAAAGCGGATAGATGCCAATCAGGCCGAAGAAAACAGCGAGAGGCAATTGGATCTCGATGTACCTAACCTAAGGAAAGAACGGCCGAGATCGCAGGATCCTGTTGTTACGCAAATTTTCAAAGACCATCGTATCACTCGCCGTCACCGTTCGCCAGCCAATCGCAAAGCGTCGACCTTCGTTCGCGTAACTTCTTATACGAACCGGTGAACAGTGACGTAACGAGAGATCGTCGAGAGAGGCTCGTAGTTGTGAGTTTGCATAAAACGGCGATTCACGAGTTTCGATCGTCGTCACGCGCGGTGCGATCTGCTTTCAATTATAAAATAGGAGCGAGCCTTGGTGGGCGTAAGGAGCGAGGAAACGTGCAATTATCACCGGCACGGCGGACGAACGGACGCGTACGATCCACGGCGCACTTTCTAGAAAATAGAAATCGAATTTCAATTGATTCTTAATTGAACGGCCTCGTTACCTCTCGCGAGACTACCCCCAGACCATCGACACATTCCGCAATTCACCGAATTAATATCACGTTTAACATCGGTACTAATCGTGCCCGTTCAATTGCGGACAATTAAAGTTCTTCCCTGGTCTGAAGATGATCTCGCCGCGAAAACAAAAGGAAAGGACGAAAAAAAAGGAGGAAAGTTCTTAGGCGTATCTAAACCTTGACTCCATCAATTACTACGCTCGGCAGCGACGTGAGTTCCAGGCGCCAGACTAACGGCATGCTTCTGGAAGCCATCGATTCAATCGTCCACCCCTTCTCGCGCGAGACTGAGCAGGAAGGAGACAAGTGTGGAAGGGAAGGAGGAAGAGGGAGGTCTGGGACCCGAGAGCTGCACCAGCGAGGAATATATAAACGTGGAACGGTAATGTAAAGGATGGCAACTGGCCGTAATGTATGCGTTCGGAGCACGGGACCCGTCCGCGGGTTTATTTACTATTTCCTATGATTAATTTCATCCGAGAAGTTCGTGACGCTTCCCATTCTCGTATCTTCCGCTAATCTGCTCCGACGTATCTTCCGCGAGGGCAAGGGAAAGAAGGGCTGGGTACGGTAGTTATCGGAATAGGTATCCGTTTCCTGGATAACCTGGAATAAGCATTTTTTCGAGGTAGATAGAGACGCGGGACCGTGCGTGTAGAATTTGTAAACGCGCTGTTACACGAATAAAAAAGAAAAGTTTGATAACTTCTTGGATAATCTGGAAGAAGTATGTTTCGAGGTAGATAGTAGACGCCACTTTTTGCGTGTTGAATTTGTAAACGCGCTGTTACACGAATAAAAAAGAAAAGTTTGATAACTTCTTGGATAATATGGAAGAAGTATCTTTCGAGGTAGATAGTAGACGCCAGTTTTTGAGTGTTGAATTTGTAAACGCGCTGTTACACGAATAAAAAAGAAAGTTTGATAACTTCCTGGATAATCTGGAAGAAGGATATTTTCAGGTAGATAGCAGACGTCAGATTTTGCAAGTAAAATTTGCAAACGCGCTGCTACACGAGTAACAAAGAAAGCACGATTGATAACATCCTCCGTGATTTTGCGGAAGAGCTTGAACTCTCCTCGCTAAATTTCCCGCGATCCCGTTATCCACTTTTGTCCTTGCGAGAGCCTTCGAATCGCGGCGTATCGCTGAGAGCGCAATTTCTTCCTTCTATCCTTCTTTCTCCAAGAATCGTGCACCGTCGTTCTCAGTCGTCTCGATTCGATTCCGCCACCCACGTAACGAGGTTCCGGACGGACTCGAAACCGCGGCACTTTACCGTAATAAGAAAATGAAGAGGATAATTCGTTTCACTCGCCTACAGCTCCAACTGCGCGATGAGATCACCCCAAAGTTTTGTCATCAGGTTCGGAACCGCTCAATTACTATGATCGTTTGGATTTACAGGGGAATGTCTCTTTACGGATAGACGGATCATCCGCGTAATCCTCGGCCCAAATGGAATTATCTCGTTGGAAAGTCTACGTTGCTATTGCGCATCGTCGATTCAACATCGCCTAATTTCCTCCGTTACAAACAGACTCGAGATTCGAGACTCCTCGTTTAATTCGATCCCTCGATTCTTTTTACGAGAATCGTTTCTCCTTGTATCCAGACAGTTTTACCAAGCACGGAAAAAACCGACAGGTTTAGGAAGTGCCTGCAACGAGTAGAAAGGAGCATTTTTCACGTTCCTTTGCAAATTTCACGCGCGAGCCCCTGTGCCAAAACGGGGGTGGGTTCGAGCGTGGAAAATTCGCTTCGGGGCCATCCATCACGTTCCACCACCGTGCCCACGTAACGAGAGTGCCTAAATAATCCTGCAGCTCCCCACGTGCAGGATAATGGAAGAGCGAGGGGGTCGTCGTGTCAATAATGTCTACCGCGCGGTGGAAAAAAAAATGCGAACAAAAGGACACTTGGAAACAGCCTATCGATCGGCCGGTTATTTCTTGCCGAATGACAAAAACCAAAACGACATCCAAACGGAGCACGAATTCATTCAAGCAGTTTTATCTCGCGTATCTACTCTCCACGCACTTGGAGCACACATTCGTATCGATCTCTCAAAAGATCATCCTGCAACTGGAAAAAGCACTCTCTCTTCTGGCCCGAGGAGGTCGAGCGATCGCCTCGCGATCTTCGGCGGCACGTAGAAGAAAGATCGAAGGCTTTCGAAGCCTGCGAAGGATCGCGGAGGTTCGCGCGGGGTGCGATAATAGGAAGATGAAAGATCGCGGCGGTAATTTGCCCAGTCAACGAAGGAACGAGCGCGGTCGGCAATGATTTATCGGCGTGGATCGTGAAGGGGTGGAAAGGAAGGAAGAGGAAGCGGAGGAAGTAGAGAAAGGGTGAGAATCGAAAACTAAAAAAAATGAAACTAAAACAGAGACGAGAAAATGCAAGAAGGAAGACGATCGAGAAATAGATAGAGAGAGACGAGGTAAAGAAATCGGCGCGAGTGAAAGATCGAGCGAAAGATCGTGCGAAAGAAGATGGAAGAGAGGAAGAGGACTGTGGAAGGTGGAGAGTGTAAGAGAGAGGGATGGCAGAGAAAAGGAGAGGGTCGAAGGAGCGTGGAAGGAGGAAGGAGAGAGTCCTTAGAAGACGAGAAACCAGTCTACACGTCGCGTCGCGTCGTCGCGCGAGAGGTCTGACCGCTCTTGACCCTCCTCGGGGCCGCCTCGGAGGAGGCTGGAATTCATCGTCGAAGGACTCACCGGAGGCTCACGGATCCAAGAAGCACCCAATGACGATTCTCTTCTCTTCCTCTGCCCAGCACACTTCTCCTTTATCCAAGTGCACCCCGCGCTCTTATTATCCCGAACAGTGGCCGCGAGAGATCACAACCAGGCAAGCATCTCTCTCTCTCTCTTCCTTAATTAACTGTTCCTGCTCCGAGACCGGAAGCACCCCAAATCGTGGCCGGAGAGTGACGGAGAACAGGCGCCGTTTCCGTCCCCGACGACGACGACGCCGTCCGGCAGGTCGACTCGGTAGAGTAGAGGTACCGGGCGAACGAGTTTTCACTTTTACGGAGAGTCCCGGGCACGCGCGATCGGCGCCTCCGCCTCCTTCTTCTCCTCACGGTTCCCTGGTGTCCACCTCGAAGTCAGAAGGACGATCCGGCACTGACGTGAAGAACCGACCCCGGTTTAGTTAGACAACCACAGGAAAATCGTCGACAGAGAGAGAGAGAGAGAAAGATCAAAGGACGAAGATCAGAGGGGCTCCCACCGGATATATCGAAGCCCAATTCTCCTGCACCTAATGGATCGTTAGCTCGATCAGCGAGGAACGAACGAAAAACCAGAATTATCCTTCCTCCTTTTACAAGCTAGACTGCTACCTTTCTGTTAAACGAACACGAATCTGTCCACGCAAAAAGAGGCACACGTTGGGCCACACGAGGCCAGAGATTGCACGGCTTGCAAAGAAAGAGGGTTCACCCACGATCGTCCGGACGATCGCGTTGCGGCGCGTTGATGTCGCGGATGCGCGGGACGACAGGTGCAGCGGCTGCAGCTGGCCCGGTCGTCGGCTTCATACTGAAGGGGCGCCTCGGTGCCGCCGGCACGGCGGCGCGATGGTACGAGAAACTGGCTCTACCACTGGTGACGGCACCGAAAACCTACCGTGCTCCATGCGCCCAGCCAGACCAGCCGGCCGCCTCTCCTCCGCCGCCGCTGCTGTCGCCGTTCCCGTATAGCAGCCCACCGCATCGCACAACTCCCTATGCTGGGGTGGTGGGGTGCCAAGCTAGCGTGGAACCTTGGTGGGGGTCCGTGGAGGCAGTGGGGACAGCGTGGTGGGGCACCTCGTCCCCGCTCTTTTAGTTTCTCGAGCCGGCGAGTCGCACGCATACGAACTCACGCTCCGAGAGGAAGGAAGGAGAAGGTTTCCCTTCTTCTCTTTCTTTCTCCGCCAAAGAGGGTCTCTCGGCTCTACCTTCTCGAACCAGATCGCTTTCTCACTTCGATCCACGGAAGGTATCTCATCGTCCTTCTCGCGCCTTCGCACCCCTTCCGTCCCACGCAAGCTCGAGTTTATGGCGTCCGATCGTCTCTTTTTGGAGATCTTGTTTACGGAGTAGGCTCTTCTTTCCGGTCTTGATCCTTTTCTCGGATTTTTCCTAATTTTTCGCCGTCGTCCTCGTTCAGTGAATGGATTATCAGGGATGATGATTTATCTCGCGCGTCTTCTTCTTGCATCTGGTCTTCCTCGTTCTTCGTTCGTGGTCCTGCGTGGTGTGCGGACTCGATGATTTTCCAGGGACTTCGTACGAAGATCCTCACGATGGATGCTGCTGGGCCCGGTTCTTCGCGCGGCGCGGCGTTCCGGTAGGTCGGTGCCGGGCGCAGAACCGGACCGGTTGCAAAAACGATTGCGTTTCGAGAGGAGAGTGAGCACGAGGGAGGAGGATGAAAGGAGAGGTGGGAGGGAAGAATGAGCGAGGGCGAGAGGTAGGGGAGGTGGTGGCTGGTAGAAAGAAATGCTGGAGGATTACGGACGGGTCCTTGACGGCGCGGTCGTAAAAATTTTTCGATGCATCATTACACCGTCCTACCCGACATTTTCAGCTTCCTCTTACAATGGAAGATCGTTATAAGGCCCTAGTCGAACTTTGCGGCTTCCTTTCGCAGTAGAGGCACGATGTCCAATATCGCTTTAAATGTTCTTAGTTTTACAGGAAACTCGATCCATCGAATTTATCCGGTGCTCTATTCGGCTTATTTGAATGGCGATCTGAGAAAAAGTCCTGTCATCCAGCTTACTTATTTAGGATAAAGAATCACGGCTATTCTGGGAGACGTGTCATTTAGTGTCGTTGACACTCTCATCTCGATTTTTGCTTCCTTATGAACAATATTCAAATATGCGCAAGCGTTGTGTGGCTCTACCTGGAATGTAATTGACAAAGACGATAACTATTCGCTGTTTTATTTAAAAAAAAAGAAAGTGTATGACCTGGAAATTTAGGAGTATCATCGCAGTCCTAATTTCTATTATTATCGGCTTTCTTTCGTCCATCAACTCCAAACAGAATTAATTTTTCGTGTTGTCTCGACTGACGAGGAGGAAAGTGTAAACAAGAAGAAACGAACGATCGAACGATGCGTTCTACGCGGCCTGCCGACAGCTGGTCCCGACGAGAAGGAAAACACAGGCTGGACCGTTACCATGGCGAGAGTTCCCGCTCGCTTGTAAGCTATGCTCGTGCGTGCAATCGGTGTCCGTGTGTGGGTGGGATTTTCGCGGAGAAATACGAGGGGGACACACGATCGTCACGGAGAATATAAGACCCCTCGAGATACGAGGGTTCGCTCTACCCCGCGATCGTCGTCGAATCAAAGGCTCGCCCCCGAAATTTAAGGTCGTGCCGGCCTCACCCCCTCGGGCAGTTTCACCGTGCCTCGTGATGGCTGAAAATCTGTTACTACTCTAGCAGGGGTCGAGAATGAAAGTGGCGAATGGGTCGATGAAGCGCTCGTTCGATGAAACACGCGCAATTCGGATTGAGATGAAACTGGGTATGCACTGTCACTTGGTATTGAAGTGAGAATAATAATAATTTCACGTGGATGTCAAACTCAAGAGATTTCCAATCTGTAAGTTAAGATTCATCGCGTGAAAAAGGCGGACTTGGAATTAATAAACGATCGTCTGAACTAGAACTATTCGTTAACCCCTTGAGTACTGAATTATTTGAAGATTTTTATGCCTAAAGAACGGATTTAATGTGATGGTATATGCAAAACTTAACGCCTGCTTCTTAAATTCAGATGACGAGTCAGACTCGTCCATCGTAACTTCGCCAAAGTGAGCAGATGACCAGTCTCACTCGTCAAATGTACCCAAAGGGTTAATTTAGAAAATTATTACAAAAGAGCGAATCGAATATTTGTATCGAACTATTGCAAATTTTAACCCTTTCAGCGCTATGAACGCATATATGCGTTCTCACACAACCATTCAATTTAGGCTATGAACGTATATATGCGTTCTCACATAACCATTAAATGTAGGTAATGAATGGATATAGGTGATTGATGCTTGTAAGCCTAGAGATATAAAAAGATAATGCGTTTAAGTATGCTTTTGTGCAATGAAATTTTAAAATTGTCCAGCGCAGCATGGGCTTTGTTGTAAAAAGTGGGCAGTCCGCAGCGCACGCTTACTCTTCAGACAACTCAGTGCTGAAAGGGTTAGTCTGTACAAGAGAATACGAGGTTCACGTCTAAAATGACACGTAATCACGCGCACCTTTTCTACGAGATAAATTTGCGCGAGTACCGACTAAAATCCGCGAATCGACATTTCCAAGACACGCAACCTCGCACCGCGTGTTCTCTTGCCGCGACTTTCAAAGCGAGATCTCGATCTCGACGCGATAGTCAACGCACCGAGATCAAGATCTCTTAATAAAGAGAACCTACGTGATGTAAGCGTTACGAGCGCTGTCCTCGCGGTAAAAGCACGCGCGCGAATCGATTGAGTAACAGTATTGATTATCACGGCAGAAAGTACGATTCGTTTGTCGTCACCGCAAAAGTGCGCGCAATTTTTCACAGACAAACAACTAACTGTCTCCAGGGCGTCTTTATGCGCAAACTTTCGCAATGCAAAATACCCTTACTCGCGGAACGCATTTAAAAAAAAAGTAAATAAAAAAGAGCGCCGGATAACAAGTCGAAGCACGATAGAACGTTCCCTCTCACGAGAAAATAAGAGAATCTCGCGGCAACGAAAGTGCACGAGCACCTCTTCCCTCTTCGAGTTTACAGTTTCTCCGCTCGTGGGGGGAAAAGTTCGAAATTTTTCCTCACCCCGTGGCACTCCGGCGCGTTTCCTCGTAACGATTTCAATTTATCGTCCGCTCGCTCGCACCTGCGAGAACTCAAAGATCGAATGTTACGTGTCCTAGCCGATGGTTCGACAATGAGCAGCACGCAAGCGCGTTAATAAAAACACGCGATAAAGATCGTCACCGCGCAACATCCTCTCTCGAAGCTGCGGCTTCGCACGCGCGCGCTCGCGCGAACGACTTTCCTTCAAATGGGCGAGACGACGCTTCACGTGCGCCGGTCGGGTGACATTTACAGTGAAATCCTGAGCGAAGTCAGGCGCAGGCTGCTTACCATTCGCCTCGATGATGTCTTAAGGATCTACGGACGCCGCGCACTGTCGCAAACCTGTTTCCTCCGTGTGTTCCTGCTTCGAGCTCACCTCGAGCGTATGCATATGAGCTCGATCACGATTACACACGAGCGCGCGCGTGTCCGTGTAAGCGTGTATCTTTATGGTCCTGCGATTGAGTGCCATGAAGATAGGAGCGCGCGCGATTAGGATCGACTACGCGAAGGTGTGTGGGTGTCGGTCGTATAGTCCTGCGATTAATACGAGACGCACGATACGAGCGAGCGTGAGGATCCTGCTAAAAGAGACGGTGCTGTAGTTGTGTGTGTGAGTTCGTACGCGAGCGCGTGCGCGTTACGCTTGATTACGGCTAATTACAGTTTGATTACTTATTACTCCGTGCTCGCTTTTGTCGGTGATCCTTTCATTTCGATTTCTTTGCGCTTACACGACGTGTCGCGCGAACGGACACTTTACTCGGGGACCCGAGGACCTTCGGGCTCTTCTTCGAGCGGGCGTTTCTAAAGGTTTTTTTATTCGTCCGTGATGTTTCAAGAGAGCCGTGACACGAGGACTTGGTATTTTTAAACTGGCACCTGGTATCGTTGCCTCGCGGACGTGGACCGTAATAAGATTAAGCATACCGATACCCACGAGTCTTCTTTCTATCCTTGGTAAAGTTTTCTGGTTATCTCAGTGGAGATTTCTCTCTGGCATGTGTATTAAAATATTTCGAATTTACAGATTATTGTTTTGTTTAAATTTTGAACTATGCTTCGTGCACGGAAGTTTGTTATCTGCTGCTCGAGTAAATTCGATATTATCTAGAAACATCTAGGACAGCAGAAGAAGATTAATTTCCTTCTACACCTGGTGCATTCTTCGTTGCAGAAATAAAAGTGGATGAGATATTGAAGGACTTCAATAAAGTGACACGCTAATCTGACGTTTCCAATCTTCTGCTCAAATAAATTCCACAATATCTAGAAACACCTAGGACACCAGAACAAGATTAATTTCGTTCTACACCTGGTGCATTCTTCGTCGCAGGAATAAAAGTGGATGGAAGAAAAGATTCGAGAACTTTAGCAAACCGACAGACTACCACAATGCAACTCCTTGGCAATTGCGTTTCGCGTCCAAATGACAAAGTCGCGCAAACTGCCTCTACAGGAGCCTGCCAACTAATTTCCTTCCGCTTCGCACCCACCCCACCCACGCTGCTCGTAATCGTCACCACGTACCTGACGTACATCCTCGCGCTAATTACTCGCGCGAGTGCCAAGCCGCGGAGAGTCGTTGCGTTGAGAATTTCCTCACGCTTCGTTTCCTCGACGATGGGCACGAGTCACCCTCGCTCCAATGGCGGAAGCTCGGAAGAAACGAAACGAGAGGATTAATTTAAAAAAAGTGTAAAAGAGAATATTAGATAAAGAAAAGAAAAAAAAAATTAGATCGGATGAAATTCGAATTCGTCCCATTAACGTCCGCGCCGCGTCCACTTCCTCTTTCCATCTTCGAGTGATAGTCGTCCACCTATTCTACCTTCTCTCACTCCGCGCGGCAACGATAGCGTAAGCAGGAAACGACGGCGGCAAGTAATGATAGGTTTACTTCGCTCTTGCTGCTACATTAACCGCGGTAATGACGGTAGGCCAAGTGTGGCGACGATCGCACGGATCTCCTTATTCCTCGCTTCACCCTGTTGTTTTCCGAAGACAAGACTGGACAGCTACAACGAGCACCTCGACGAAGTAGTTGCGAAGTTGTGGAGTGAGTCCTTCGCATGCTCGACGATTCGCGTCGTACGTTTTCCCAATGGACGAAGTACAGTACGAGAAGAAGCACGTGTGACTTTCTAAGCGCGCAAGAAGTCGAGTTGCTGCAAAATTAACCCCTTTGGGACCGTGAGCGAGCATGCTCCAACGAAGAGGACAAGCTCGTGGAGCCGAGCAAAGTGGAAAAAACGAGGATCGGTGAAAAGAAGTCGAGTTGCTTGAGTTCAGCTAGATGGACTTTCTACGAATTGATAATAATTAGGAGGATTCGCTTTTTGGCAGATGGATCTTCTGCGAGTTTGATGGAGAAATGCATCTTTTAGTCCATCAGATCCAAACCCATCAGTTGTCCAAACCCACTTCAGACTCCTCGCTCGTAATTGCTACCTGACCCAGTAATCCGGCGCACGCGTAAACCAAACTTAAGCTTGGATTTCGCCGAGACGCCTATAGAAATAGACCGCAGGGAGGCATCGTAAAAAGGAGCGTTAGAGGCTCTGCTCCGGTGAGTGTGGAAACACGTGTAAGAGGCTGTGACGCATTGCGGCATCCCGTCATACCAGGAATGCCACGAAATTAAAAGCCGGTTTCTCGACGCGCTGAAAAGTTCAACGACGCCTGCGGAAGGGATGCTTAAAAAGCGCGATGGAACGTCGAATGTGCGGTAAGCACGACGAGTGGTAAGCTTCGCTCCGACACTCACGGCACTTGGAAACGCTCTGGATTCCTTCGATATTCATTAAAGAGGCAAAGGTCTCTAACATGCGTAAAAGAACGTGCGTAACACCGCCAAATGTCAAGCTTGGCATTATTAATCGGCACGATAAAAGCGCGCATTCGTTGTCGACTGAGAATTTAGGGCGCGTCGATCGTAATTACGAGGGTGGCCGTAAATCATCGTGATGTATATTGTACACGAAGCCAAATCGAAGGACGGTGGCCACCTTGGATGATTTTGCCACTCGCTTCCGTTCCGCGCTTCGAGCCGTCTCGATTGTGAGTTTGTCCACGGAACGGACGATAAATTTTCCGCGTTGCTTCTTTTCTCTCTCTCTCTCTCTCTTTCTTTCTCTCTCTCTTTCTTTCTCATTGTCAGTTTTATCGCGCGCGGTGGTGGAGAACGCGAGCTTCTCGATGGAAAATGTGGGCTACGTTAACACGGCTGCGCCAGTTCGTACGAAATTCGGGCCGCACGGGTGAGACCACCTGAACAAATACGACCGAGCCTGGTCTAATAATCAGGGGAAGGGCCTTCTGCGAGAGAGCGAGACGATGCAAGTGCTGCCGGAGGGTAAATATTGAAATATACCGTGAGATGGTGGATGAGGCATCGAGTCGCCGTTACTAAATAATATACACATACGTCGCGCGCGTCGAGTGCAAACGAACGGTGGCCCAGAAAGTTTTCACGGGATCGGCCTGCAACTGGAAATCAAGAGGTATTGTTTCGGCTGATTATTCCAGTGGGATCTTTTTATCGCGGCATATCGACGACGCTCCTGAATTTCTGGGTGGAACACGCAAGATGCATCGAATTGGGTAGAGAGTAAGTATCAAGTGTGTTTCGGGGCCTTCTAAATATTTTCTTTGCCCAGTGATGGAAGGTTTGATGTGCATTACGAGAGTTGCGAAGGATAGTTGGTGAAGTTCCTACTTCCACGGTTTAGGAAAGTGACGATCGATGGTGGTATCGTCTCATAAAGCAATCACGGGCGCTATAACCGGCGCTCGTAGTAAATTGGAGCATCTTTTTGGTGCGAACCAACGGTGGGCTAAAAAATGTAGGCTGAATCATGCGCCCTGTGATAATGAGGAGGTATCGCTTAAGTTAAGAAAATGTTTTAGAGCTTTGTAAATATTTTGTTCGCCCAGTGATGTATCGGAATAATACATTACTCTAGCCTCCACGATTTTCGAGTCTAACGATCAATCGAAGTGTATCATTCTGTAAAGAAATCCTGCATGTCATTATGGAAGCCTAAAAAAATTTGCACTCAATCGACCGCCTTGCTAATGAAAAAGCGATGTCTATTCAGTTCTTAAGTAAATAAAATATTACAGAGCTTCCTAAATATTTTCTTCCTCCAATGATGAACACGTGAACGATGTGCATTACTCTAACCACGAGAGACAGCTTCCAACCTTCACGATTTTCGAGTCTAACGATCAATGGAGGTGTATCACTCCCTAAAGAAAGCTTGCATATCATTATGGTAGTCTAAAAAAATTTGCACTCAATCGTACGCCCTGCTAATGAAAAAGCAATGTCTATTCAGCCCCTAAGTAAATAAAATATTTCAGAGCTTCCTAAATATTTTCTTCGTCCAATGATGGACACGTGAACGATGTGCATTACTCCAACCACGAGAGACAGCTTCCTACCTCCACAATTTTCAAAGCATGGATCCTTACCGCGTAGCGGCGCCGATGGTGGTATCATCTCGTAAAACAATCACGCGCGCCATAACCGACGCGCCGGAGTAAATTAGAGCCTCTCCTATCTCCTCAAATCGGCGCGGAGCTCGTAATGGGTCCCGGCCTTCTTCGGAAGTTAAGGCCGAACGATCGGCCGCGGCGAGTTTCATAAATTAGACGAGAAAGGCGCGCGAGCGCGCACTCTGATCAAGGAAACGCGCATTTTCACCGGCCGCAACGTCGATGCCTTCCCTCGCTCGTCCAGGAGCGCTTAAACAGCGCGACGTCACCGCGCGATTTCCCCGTTTAACACCATATCGGAGCACCCACAACCCACTTCGTTTCACGCGCCCGTTTTATCGCCGTGAAATTTCACGCGAGCAGTTGTCGAGAGCTTTGCTTCTTAAAAAACGAGGGCGCATTTTCAACAAAATTATGAAGAACTGTCACCAATGAACAGATATGAGCCGTTCAGTGCACAAATCGATTAACTCCATAAATTATGTTCGAAGTTATGTTACAAATATAAAACGTAGGGACTTACTCGAGTGCTTCGATGCATAAATTTATGAAAAATACAAAAAGTGGAGTTGATCGATTTGTCAAGTGAGCGGTTCATATATCGGAACGTCTTTATCGATCCCCTAGGCACTCAAACTTTTAAATAAACGTTCGTAAAATAAAGCTGGATTTATAAACTTTCGCCACCGTTCCACCACCGTTGCCGTTCGCAGCTAACGTAGTTACCGTTGTTGATTATCATAGTAATTGTATACATACATCTATGAGAATCAACAACGGCAACTACGTTACCTGCAAAAGGCGACGGTGGTGAAACGGTGACGAAAGTTTATAATTTCAAAGTTTATAACACATTATTCACATCTACCGCCACATCTCTCACCGACACTTTTCCGTTTAAGCATTCCCCTTTATCAAAATTTAACCTGTGCTTGTTATTAATACCAATGAGAAAAAAATCTAAAGGAACACCACGTGGTGTTCTATCGAGCGGATACGTTTCGAGGCAATCGTCTAAAATTGGCACGCCCACCGTCTACCACTCGTTCTTAGGTCGTTCGCCGATAAATACGAGGGACAATCGGCGAACGATATCGCAGCGAGTGACTCGAGGGAAGGAGAAAAGTGGCGGGAAAAAATTGGAGTGCGGCCATAATCGCGAGTCCAGCGAGGATAGGGCGGCACAAAGGCGCACGAGGAAAGAAAAATTTGCGCATAATGCACGCCACCGTCGGTACGGTGCTAGCGTGCGCGCACCGGAGGCGGTGGCCAGGAATGGGATCGCTTGCGTAAATATTACCTGTCTAACGGCGCATACGTGCCGTTGGCTCAGCCAATTAGCCGTGTCGATCGGCGAACGTTGCGTTGCATCCATTCCGTTTTTTCTCCCCTCTCTTTCATTCTTTCCTTTTTTCTTCTTCTTTTTTCTCTTTCTCTCTCCACCTGGGGCCGCCTCACCGCCCGCGGTTGCGTTTCGTCACACCTGGTGGCCGTCCCAGACCGCGGATAACGAGCATTAATTGGCGTTAATGATCGTCCGATCCAAAAGTGAGAACACTTTTCGGAAGACGCGAGGACAATCCGTTAGTCGACGGAGTTGAAGATTGTGGAATAGAAGTGACCAGGACTGGAGCTCTTCTCTTCTCTTTTTAAGTTTCTTCGGTATCTGTGAGAAGGGTCTCGAGGCGAATTAAGTGATGGAAAAGTCAATGGATTTAACGAAGATTCCACAAGGTTATTTCAATCGTTTCAATTTTTCCAGGTGTCTTAACCTTAAGTTTAAATGAGACAAAGTTAATCTTAAAATGCACGAAGTATTAATCTCGATACCACTCGTATTAAAACCCTTTACAAACAATCTATCTTTTTACTTTGGCTCTATGTTTTTGTTTTTATTTTTATATAGAAATTCGCGCATTTAAGGGTTAGGCGGAAAATCGAGTACGTTCGTCAACGGAGAGGCGCATAAATATCGACGAGAGAAAATAGATTTTTTTTCGTCGCATTCTCTCGAAACGATTCAATGAAGCCCTATCGCATCCAACCTTCTCTCCTCGCCATTTATTTCCACGCGCAGCATCGCGCACCGTCCTGACCGGTATCGAAACTCGTTTCACGAGAAGGAGGAGACGCGAGAAAGGAATATTCTAATGAAGAATGTCGATAGTTAAGAGCCAGACGCCCGCGTCGTTGGCGGAGGTGGAGGGCAGCAGCCGCACGCGGAACCGCCAAGGAGCCTCGAACGTAGCTCGAGTCTTACAAATTAAGGTGGAAATAGCGAACGTTGGAATGCAGTCGCCAGTACACGTGCCGCGCGTAGTACCGTTATCGCTAACTGCAAAACTGGTCGTGTATTATCATTAACGATTCGACAATCGATCTCAACGGGGGTGAGAAAACGATGCGCGTTAAATCTCGTGTTAAAAAAGTGATAGAAGAAAAATCCAAGAGGAAAGAAAATCACCTTTTTCAAATAAATACAGCTGGGTCTTTTTTCACGCGGTGGACGCGCGCCGTGAGAAATAAAACCGAGAAATAAAAGTAGATCGCGCGAAAAGAAGGAAACCGTGGAAAAAGACCGTGGTAAAAGAAGAATCTGTGGAAAAGAACCGCGTGAAATGAAGAAACCGTGTAATGATAAGTAGAACGTATGAAAATGATTCTCAGTGTGAATTTGGTAAATCGTGTAAAAAGAGACTTACAATTAGGTGTACCTCGTTCTATGTAACGAAAATAAAAGGAGTACACGAGGATCGTCGATTATTAGCGTCGGACTCGCGAGAGCAATATCCTTTAAATCCTAATAAACAACGAAACCGCTTGCCCACCTTCGTTCGGATACAATCGCAATATAACTCATCCAGTCTCATTATCCAATTATTATCATTAATCCTTGCGAGCGGGCTCGCGCGTGCTCCGATAACTCTCTCGGTGCCTCGCGCGCTCTCGCGCCTCCCATCATTACGTAACAATCATTCTCACCGAGTACCGTTTCTCCTACCAGTCGAAATCACCCGGAGGCAATTCGTCCAATGACAATTTCCGATCGGATCTCCTCCACCCATGCATCGTCGAGGATCGCGAACTGTCGAGCATACCAGGAGGCCGTGTGCTGCGAGCGGACATTGTAAATTAACGGTCCACCGCTGAAGGAAAGAAGAAAACGTGGAAAGAAGAGACGTAGGAATATATCGCGTGGATTAATCAGTTGCTGAGGTCGGCGTGGGTAAATGTACGAATACGTTGGATTACTTGATTTGCAGCAAGAGAGACACTCGTAGTCAGTGTTATACCAGATGTAAACGAATTTTATGAGTGATAGATGATCCTGAGGATTCTTCGAGATTTTTAAATCGTCTCATAAATGGCAAATAAATTCACTAATGAAATCCCAAATGACCAAAGTAGCACTTATTTACGTAAAAGCTTTTTGCGGAAAATTGCTAAATGGAATGAAATCGAATTCGTAAGATCTATTGGATTCTCTAGTGTTGACATTTTAGAGGACGAATGTTTCTAAATCTATTTTTTAATATGAATGCACCGACACCGACAGCTTGTTCTTCACTCGCATGTGGCTTTGCGTTATCCGTGTAGTCGCGCACGCTGCAACGAACGAGGAGAAAGAGGAAGAGGAGGTGGAAGAGGGAGGTGGATGCCTGTTTCCGTTCGTGGATGCCTGCACCGTACGCCGCAATGCGTACACTCGTCACCGGCATTAACGTCTGAGGTAACCTTCCGCGGCGCATTCATTCGAAAGCAAATATTGGTCCTGCCTCGTCGACGAATCCATTCCGACGAATCACTTTTATCCTTTCACCTTCGTGCTTCGATCGCTGCGGACGATGCAGTTGCACCGGTTTTGCGCAATTGGCTTTCGTGGAAGCGACGCTCGATGCCGAGCATCTCCTTCATTATTCTTGCAATTATCGTTCTTCAAATTGACCGACGGTTTATTAATTTTCAAATAAGCACAGTGTTACTTTGGTCGCTCGTTCCACCACACAACCTTAACAATAAATTCATGAATCGATAGCTAAACTGGAACAGATTCTTAAATTGCAAATTACTTGAATCTACGAAGTTCGAGCGAGGCATGAAAAATAAAGGATTAAGATTCTAGTCTGGAATCGATTAATATAATGCAATGTGTACGTGGCTTCTGCTGGTAGCTCATTCCTTCACACACCTTAATAATAAATTCATGAATCGATAGCTAAGTTGGAACAGATTCTTAGATTACAAATTACTCGAATCTACGAAGTTCGAGCGAGGCATGAAAAATAAAGGATCAAGATTCTAGTCTGGAATCGGTTAATATACTGCAATACGTACATAGCTTCTGCTGGTCGCTCGTTCCTCCACACACCTTAATAAAAAATTCACGAATCGATATCTAAACTGGAACAGATTCTGAGATTACAAATTACTCGAATCTACGAAGTTCGAGCGAGGCATGAAAAATAAAAGATTAAGATTCTAGTCTGGAATCGGTTAATATACCGCAATGCGTACGTGGCTTCTGCCTCCTTCGCTTAAAAGGTGCCGAACGAATGGAGACGCTCGCTCGACCGTGGAGACACGAGCCCGAGGCCTAGTCAACGCACTCGCGTGTCCAATGCAGCTGGAGATGGAAGGTTCGAAGGAAGCGGATGGACGCGTAGTACGGCTCTGATGCTGCTGCAGTCTGTGCAACCCGCATCCAGCAGAACGAACATTATTACATCGGTCGTGGTGCTCGAGGGAGTTGTTTCTGCGATTCGATGCGGGCCACGGAACGAGAGCGTTTTCCGTTTCGCAGGGGCCGCACGTTCCGCGGAGAAATGAAAGAACGAGCAAATAAGAGAGATCCTCGGAGATATTCTCTCCGGTGGGTTCTAGCAACCGGTGAAGAATCACCTTCTCGTTTTTACCTAGAAAGATAAGTCGTGACGTTGCTTTGGTGTCACGGCTCGTGTCACGATGCACTCTCGCCTCTCTTTGGCGACGCACTGTCGGACGACGTTCACGAGGGACAATCCGCATCGTGGAGGTTATTCAACGATGACAATAGAATTTAGGTCGTAGACATTATACGGGATAGAGGAGACTCGATTCCACTGGAGATACGCGCCACTTAAATATGAAAGCTTTCGGACGGCTCCAAGGCGCGGGTCGAGGAGAGTTTGGCTCTATCCGTCGATGGAGACTTTAAACGGTTTTACGAGCTTCCGCGAGAGGAGAAGGATGAAGAAGATAGTGGAAATGGCTCGGCCGGAAGGTCGGTGACCTCCTTGCCAGTGAGACGCGTGCGTCACGAGGGGTTGCGCAACCACTCGGTGACGATCACTAGCTCCGAATATCTTCGTTTGCTCGCACGAGGAGCGTGAAGTTTGAGGAAAAAGGAGAAAAACTGAGAAGAGCCTGACGCGCTTTTTCGGCTTTCTGCACCCGTGACGAGCACCAAACGCTCGCGTAAGGTCGCATGTGTCGAGTGAAAGTCACACGACGAAAGACACTCCGGAACTACGACGAAATCATCATTCGAGATTACTCTCGAGAGCGTTCTACGCAGTTGTGGAATTATCGAAGTGTTCTCGAATGTTTCCGCGAGAGTGGAGACAGAAGAAGATAGTTGGAAGAAGAAGAGAGATAGATAGATAAGATAATCATATTTCATTGTATCACGGAAACGCGGTTCCATTCAGGCACCGAACGAAAAACAAAGTAATACATCTGACAACATGTCAGACTTTATAAATCCGTACGAACTTAAAGTGATTAAAATGAAAGACAAGCAAAAGCAAGAAAACAAAAAGGACGCGCAATTTCCACTTTGTAACTGAAATTTCAAAAACAAAAATATGCATATGTGGATCAAAAACCAATATAAAAACTCCTAAGAACATCCGATTCCCTGTTTCATTAGGTAGTGCTCGAATAATTTCGGTCCAATAAGTCTGTGCATCCTAGTACCTCTTATCGAGAGGACAAAGAAGAAGATAGTAGAAATGGCCCACCCAGAAGGACAATCACCTTTTACGAGCCTCACCAGGAGTTAAGCACCTGCTCGATGACGATCACTCGCTCCAAGTCTCTCCGCTTGCTTTCACGAGGAACATGAAAATTAATGAAAAAATAAGAAAAACGGAGAGAAGCCTTGCCACTTTGTTAAGCTCGCATTTTGTGCACCCGTGACGAGTACCAAACGTAAGGTCGCGCGAGCCAAGTGAAAGTAACACGGTGAAAGACAGTCGAGAACGACGACGAAATCATCATCATCATTCGAAATTGCTCTCGTGCGCGTCCTACGTACTCGTCGAATTACCGAAGAGTTCTCGAATGTTTCGAGGCGAGTAGGGCGAGCCGCGACCGTGACGCGACGCGAATCGCACGGCGCGAGAAGCATCGAGCATATTTATCGACTCGTCGACGATCCCTCCTCGTGCTGTCTTAATTGGCGAAATTGCGTAAGCGGCTGCCCGAGAGTGGAATAATTTTATGAGTGGCGTAAAAAATCTTTTTTAATGGCGCGCGCGAAGGAGAAGCTCGAGCGGAGGAGAATCAGAGGTCGATAATCGTTCCCAGCCGCGAATGATTTGCGAGATGATTCGACGTTCTCGCGACAGCCTTGGGCTATTTATTTAATCGCGGTGCGCGCGCACTTATTTTTCTACCCTTCGAATAAATGTCCCTCCGCGGCCCAATCATCAATCTTAATATTTAAGATGCGCGGATTAATACTCGCGACAGCAACGCGCTCACCAATGAGCGTTCACCGTTTTTTTCTTCTTCTACATCGACGCTCTTCCCATTAATTATCGAATTAAAGCTCTTAATCGCGAATTCGAAGGTCGTGCCTAAAAACCATCCGTCTTGGAAGGAAGGTGAACGATTTTCAGGATAGTTCCGCATCGTCGTGCCAGTTCTACGGTACGACGATTACTCGGAGGAACGAGGGTTTTATTAACATTCGATATCCTGTCGCGGGGCGTTATATTGTCCGCCGTGAGGTCGCATAATGCGAGACATTCCTCAAGGTGCTCTTGCAAAGTGCTTTACGATTCCATTCATGCGCAGGAGCAACGCGAGGGAGACGGCTAACGCGGGCATTAAACTTCTGGCGTGACCGTGGCGCGCGCGCGCGCGCGCGAAGATAGAGTAAAATAATTAAAATAAAGTGGACGGTGGGGATCGTTGGATTGGAAGTTCCAAGACATTACGCTGCGAGCGCTTAAAGACGTAATGGAATCGTAAATTACGGTGAGAGGACGGCGGGGCACATTTTACAGGCGGCGTGGGATTAGATATACCTAGTGCCGCGCGTACCTCGCTTGCCGCTTCATGCCTATTTACCTGACGGTAATTTCGCGTTTACATCGTCCCCACCTCCGCGTCCTTCCAGTGTTGAGCGAGTAAACTTCCCATTTCGAGCATGGAAATTCGATTGCGAGGAGGCGATACGCGCGAGCGATTCATTACTGCGAGCGTACACGGGCGACGGTGTAAACAGGACTCTTAATGAGATTATCTGTGCGCAAGTGTAATTACATTCGCGATACCAATATGCCGCATCGGTCTGGCATCGAATTTCCCGAACAAGAACCATATTAATTCGAAGTAAGATTCACGAAAGTAAAAAAGGGGAAGAGCAATTGCAGATTTAGTCGTTGGACGTTTGTATTATGTGGTCCATCGGATTGTCGATTAACAGGAATCTTATTGAGATTATTCAAGGGTAGATATAATAATGATCGCGATACCAATATGCAGCGACGGTCTAGCATCGAATTTTCTGAACAAGTACCAAATTAAATTCGATGTAAGGTTCACGAAAGTAAAAAAAAAGAGCACTTACGAATTCAATCTTTGGACACGTGCATTATGTAGTTCATCGAACTCTCGATCGACAAGAATCCTAATGAAATTATCCAAGCACAAACATAATAACGATCATTCTACGCGTTCCAACAACCTAGCATCGACTTTTTCAACTGCCATATGTAGTTCGAAGAAACGTTCAATAAAACTAACAAAAAAAGAGAGAGAAGATTACTTGCGAATTCATCATGCCGACACGTGCACTACGGGGTCCATCAAACTCTCGACTGCAGTAACCAAAGAGGAGGCTCACGAGCGAGCCGGTGTTTACACGCAGCGCGTGTAAACAGAAGTCTTAATGGGATTATCCTGGCGGGGGTGGAATAACGATCGCATGCCACACGAGCTTCTCAGCATTGAATTTTCCACCGTGCTAGCGCACGAAGCCTTAAGCACTTCGACGAACTTAAAACAAGAGCAAGTAAAAAAGGAGTAACACATGCGGAGCTCATCGTCCATCAATCTTTACACTCCGCCAAGTAAGCGCAGAAAGAATCTCTCTCGAGTTGCGTGGTCTCCTGGGGGCCTTGCGACCGCACGAAATAAATAAAGCCTCATTAAAGCTATCGTAATTCAAGACTCGCCTTCGCGGCTTCCACCATCTCTTGCCGCGGGGATGACGCATGCATCACGCCCGTCGCGTCCTCGTCGTCGTCGTCGGGCCAGAACGAGCGTGCCCTCTTCCGCGGTTGCTTTTACAACCTAACAGGACTTCTTATGCCATTCGTGGCATAATTACTTTTTAAGGCTCGACTACCAGCGAGCCACACCACTGGAGGACTCTACGTGCGAGCGAGCTACAAGAGGCCCGCACGAGCGTGAGAATCCGCCCACGGATTTAATCGGAATTTAAACTCGCTTCGCGCGACTCATTCCTCCATCTTTTCACTTCGACGCCTCCGTTCTCTCGCTTTTCCGGTGCAGCCACCGATGGAAACAATGTTCGCGGTTTACGCCTGAAAATGAGATGGTACACCGTAGAGGAAGAGGAGATTCGAAACGTTTAAATCTTACGGAAGATAAAGCGCGCAGATTGGTGCGGTGAGATAGTCGCGGAAGTTTTTTAAGCGCTAATTTCTTGTTCGTTCGAGCGGAAATTTTTCGTGAAAAAAGAATGAGGATAGCTTTAGTTTGTCATAGGCTTGTAGCCTTAAGGATATGTGCGTTATAATTATGGTGATTCGATACTATAATATCTAGGCAAAAACAAAACTCTTTCATTGTCAGAGTAAGCAACTGTTAATCTTTGGACTGCTATGGGCGCACATATGCGTCCGGTGAACGTTTCCAGCATGCGTGCGTTTGCCAATCTAATAAAATAATATCAATGATAAAGAAAGACTTTTTTGCATCGTTCAACTTAGCGCGAAAAAATACAATTATATCTCAATCGCGTGTTGCATAATTAATCAACGGAATTCAGATTAGCTGAAAGGTATTTCGTGTCCTACGATTTACAATCGCTAAGATCGTCGTTCGGGCGGAGTGCTTTGGCCGAGAGTATTCAGCAGTCAAAGGATTAAAAGAGAGATGCATTCTGAGTTATTTTATTTTCATTTTACGTGGAATTTTGCGGTATGCGTGATTTTTTTTTTATACTTTACTATTGACGTAATTCGCATTAGAGAGCATGTTGTTTTCCGGTGGCATCCCAAACTTTCATAACAACGACAATGACCACACCGAAGTGCCCGTGTTACGCGCACATCGTGGGCCAACTTTCTAAACCCGCGCCCAGCTACTACTAATCCTAGGCGCTAATGAAGCTATCTCTACTGGTAGCCACGGTAGCGGAGGATCCTTGTAAAAGTTAGTTAAATTGACTGGGCTCTTCGCATCGAGGCCCGGTAGTCGGCGAGGCCCATGTTAATTAAGAGACGAGGTCACCTACATTGACGGACCACGCGGGCGAGAAATGTCGGGCAGCCGCGCTTCGACTTTTCCCTCGTCCACGAGGATCTCAGGAGGAAGGTACTTCGTGAGATCGACTTTGGCTTGGAAGATCGATTGACGATGCGCGTGTGCCTGGACCGGTTGCACCTTGATATCCGCTAGAAGTCGGAGAGAAATTTTAAGGATGCGTCCTTATTTCGTCTCGGACTTCAAGGTACGAACCTCTCGTTGGTATTCGCAATTTCGCAAGAGTCAATTGTTTAATGGGACGACTCAAATGATTTAACAAAGTTGCGGATAAGGTTCGAAGGATCGACTGTAAGTCGAAATATCGATTCACTATGTGTGGGTACCACCTGTATCAGTTGCACCTTGACATCCAATAAAAATCAGAGAAATTTTAAGGATGTGTCCTTAGTTCGTATCGGACCGCAAGAGCGAATCTCTCGTTGGTATTTGAAATGTCGCAAGAGTTAATCGTTTAATGGGATGACTCAAAAGATTTAACAAAGTTGCGGACAAGGTTTGAAGGATCGGCTGTGGGTCGAAATATCGATTCACTATGTGCCGGTGTCTGAATTGGTTGCACCTTGACATCCAATAAAAATCAAAGAAATTTTAAAAATGCGTCCATATCTCGTCTCATACCTCAAGAGCGAATCTCTCACTAACATTCGCAATTACCTAGAAGCTGATCGTTTAACGAAACGAGTAAAAAGATTTGACAAAATTCACAACAAACTAGTTTGAACTTTATTACGGAAGTTCATTGTATAGCGCACCGAAATACATAATGCCCGGTGTAAAAAAATTCGTAAGACTCCGACCAAACTGGCAACGCCACTACCGAAGCATCACGTCTAATTAACTTTCTCATAACGCACGACGAAAGAGAAAGATCTTACGCTCGACGTCGACGCAACCGCGCGTTGACCGTCTCCTTACGTACCGTGAAATCTCAAATTACAGAGCGTTATTAAGCGCGCCACGTACAATAAACATTACCATAACACCTCTAAATCCCACTCAAGCACCGAGAACAACGCGCCTCTTCTCTCGTAACCGCAAACTACGAATGCGCCCGCGATCAAGCCCTGTTAAACACAAACGTACAACAAACTCAATCACGCCCCTATCCTCTTCACCACCAAACAACCATCATTACGCAATCGCCCACTTGATATTTCGTGAGGCCGCGCATCCACGCTTATCCGCGAGCCATCATCGGCGAGATTTCTGCGAAATGGAAATACTCTTTTGCTGGTTGTGCAATCCTCACGCGCGATGGCCTCTCTCGGAAAGTGAGAGTTCCGCGTGATAATGACATAATAAACAGTGACGAAATTTCGTGTCCAGCCACCCTGAAGAGGGACCACGAAACGACAGGGAAATCTTTGCAAAGGACAACATTAGGAAAAGCGTTTAAGTAAAATCGACACTCTTTGCCCCTTTGTCGTTCGAGGGTTTTTTTTATGCGATTAATCGTCTAGAGTCCTAGAGCAACGTGTCAATAGTTACTTGGAAATAGATACTGATCCATATAGTATTACCAACTGTAAATGTAATTGATCGTATACTATCTAGAGTAGTCTCTGTACATACAAATCTTTATCTTATTGTTAGTGTCTCGACTCACTATAATTTAAGAAATAAATAAAATATCCCGGTACTTATAAGTATCATTGGACAACTAATTTTTAAATTCCAGATCAAAAAATCATATCTTAAAATTTAATCTCTCCAAATATCTCTACCCCTGAAAATATGCCGCACGTAAAGCGCACCAGGATCTTTCTTAAATTTAAGACTTAAGCATTCCACGATGCGATCTCCACTCTCGCGTGGAATATTCCATTCTAAAGAGCACACACCGAAATCCTAGCGAAGAGAGAAGACCCTACACACGTCGTAATTCCTTAAGGATGCAGAACACGGGAAGGAACTCACGATCTGGCGGCGGGTGCGCGGCATCCGCGAAAGGAAAAACGCGTTTTGTCTCGTCTTCTGGTTTGGCCGCGTCGCGACGCTCTTGCCATCCAGGACGTCACGACGGTGCGCGAGAGGCACGGTCCGTTTAATCGTGGAAATAATAAACGAGGGGAAAGTCCGTACGAGTTATCCCTCCGGCACGATTATTCGCCTTAGAAGTGACTCCCACGTTTCGCCGCGGTTCCGACTGGGTGGTGGTGAGGACGAGGGAGGGAGAGGACACGGAAAGAGGGAGGATTTCTTCGCCGTAATTTACGGCCGTTTGACATTATCCCGTGGCCCGTGGCGGCAGGCGTGACCCGTGTGTGTTATGCGCACTGTCACCGGGCCAACCCGGCGACGCTCGACGTTGGCCTCCTCGTCACGACGCCGACGACGAGGACCAACACCAGGAGAACCGATCTCCCTTGCCTCGTGGAGCGGTTAATATCGTTTCACGATTACCGCAGGCTTTCTCTATGGGCTGGCTTCCTCCTGATTTTCATCATCAAAGGACCGAGCGCGCCGTGTATAAAGACTTTGTATACAGCTTTCTTTCTGTTTTTTTAATTCTGTGAAATTTTGTTTTTTTTTGGGGGATTGTTGTAGGATGTTAAGGGTAGTATTTGGTGGGTATGGTGCAACTAAAAGTTCTCGCTTTTAATTGTCGATCGATTAAAAGTGGAATTAATAGAGATATAGAGTTTGTATTCAGCTTTGTTTTTGTTTTTTTTTTTTAATTCTGTGGAATTTTGTTTCTTTCTTAGGATTGTTGGAAGATGTTAAGGGTAGTATTTGGTGGGTATGGTGCAATTAAAATTTCTCACTTTTAATTGACGGTCCATGAAAAGTGGAATTAATAGAGATATAGGTAGTCTTCGTATTCAGCTTCGTTGCTCTTTTTTAATTCTGTGGAATTTTGTTTTTTTGGGGGGTTATTGTAGGATGTTAAGGGTAGTATTCGGTGGGTATGGTGCAACTAAATTTGTCCACTTTTAATTGACGATCGATTAAAAGTGGAATTAGTAGAGATATAGTCCATGCGAAAATGGCGTCGTTTAAAATTAGAACTGTGAATTCGAGGTCTAGAATTTAAAAAGAATACCAGTGGGATTCGTGACTTTTCTCGTTTTATGGCCCGTGATAATCGATTAATGCGAATCACGATCTCTGTCGATGACCCGTCGTAGTGGTCGCGACGCGTCTTCTTCCGACAAAGGTCAATCGTCGTGATTTTCATGGTTTCCGTGGAAAACGAGGATCGAATAAAACGACACCGCCGAGAAGGAGAGGCCGCTCTGCTCGTTGGCTATTACGAGGCGAGCGCGGATGCGACGTGAATGGAAACTCGACCAGCCATCCCGTCGCGTCGCTCGCGCAGGAAATCTGCGAGGCTCGTGCCGCGCATCCGTGATTTCGCCATCGGAGAAGACCGGCCAGACTGCAGTCCGCTAATCATCCATTCCAGAATGCGCTGATAACGTGCGCGCGAGCTTGCGTCACCTCCGGCGCGTGTCGCGCGATGCGCTTCGTCGCATTAAGGAGATTAAGTTATTTAAGATTACCGCCCAGAGATGCGTCTCTTAAACGCGTTAAGAAGTGAGAAGCGATATTTTACGGAGAAGGAAGCGTGGAAAAAAACTACCAAGAGCAAATTATACGCAAATGCTAACTGTTTATTAACACGCAGATGCAAAGCGAATTTCGTTCTCTCCAATAATCTCTAATAATGTTGGCACTAATATGTTTCTTTTGCCCTCTTATTTATTCTTCTTTTATTTCTTTATACTTGCGTTTGATTGTTAGTTTGATGTTTAGTTTGTTGTTATATTTTATTTGGACTGTTATTTTATGCTGTTGCTACAGTTATAGTTATAATTATAGACTTCTTTCGCGTTTAATCTTCGAAATTTCTATTCTCGTCTTTACTTTCTTTTGACTTCATTTCAATCTACTTTACGTTACTCTAAGTTTTTGATTTTGGTTTTTTGTTAATCAATTCTATTCACTGACCGCGGTGTATCCTTTGCAAACTTGCTCCGGGCGCTCTAAAGGAACTAAGTTCCAGAATACAAAAATATGTACCCTAACTCATTCTTATTTTTTCGTCTTTTCTACGTTCTCCATCCTAATTCTCACCGTCTCTCCAAAATCTCTCTCCGCCATAACTCCTTCTCCGCAGGCAACAATGGCAACAGTCCCGCGGAGAGAATCCCAGAGTCGGGGCACGTCGTCCTCGAGGGAGACAGGCGAATTAAATCGCAGGATGGGCGAAAAGCTAAATATGCATTCGTAAGAGAGCGAATATAGGCGCGGCGCGAGGACCTAGGCGTCGTGGCATACGTCCTCTGATAACATTCCTTTCTCCTCCTTCTGCCTTCCACCTCCCCATTCTGCCTCCTTGCCCGGAGCGGATCGCTGACGTACGTGAGAATGGCTTCTGTCATGCCGCAGCCAGGAATGCATTTCAGACACCGTCGTTGTCGTCGCGGTGCCTCGTCGTGCCGAGAAGCGCGGTGCTCGCAGACGATGAACGAGGGGTGGAGGTGGTGTAGGTTGAGGTAAACCGTCGTCGCCCTCCGAGGAATGCCTGAACCCCAGGCATCGAGTAATGCCGGATCGCGATTATACTCTGGCACACATTTTCCGCGGAGAGCGCGCCAGATAACCGCCCGCATTCTCTCAGAGGATGGCCCACCCTCATCCTACTCTCCTTCCAATCTGGCATGCGTCAGTTTAAATGTCTCTCTTTGCGACGTGATCTCGTCGTCGCGTAGAGAAGGACGAAGAAGAGCCTCGAAAGATGAGAGGGTGCCGATAACAAGTGGCATGTAGACCGATTTAGTCGAATCGTCTCTAAAGGAGAGTATTTTTCTCCGTTAGAATGGAGGGTTTAGATTAGGTCGAAGGAAAATCTTTGGTCACGTGTGCTCGATGCAAGGACTCGAATCTTCTTTCTTCTCGATTATTATCGCGGAACGAGATAGAAATTGTTTTCTGTGGGTATTTTGCTTCTTTTTGGTTTAGGGAGTAGGATAGTGTATAGATTGAAAAAGCGTTGGGTGAGAATCGGTGGTACAGAGTGAGCGAGGGTGTTCTGTGTGTGTGTGTGAGAAAAGTTCTTCAGAAGATAACGGTAGCGTAACCATTCGATTCGACGCTGGAACGACGATAGAACTAATGGCGAATTAAGTTTTTGCAATGAGCGCCTTTCAGCCTTGATTATTATTCGAGTTGAACGGGATCGGGATATGCTGGTGTCGATGTCGAGGGACCTCCCGTGTAATGAGATTCGTTTAGCGGAACGGGAGACGCGGTGAGCAAATAAAGAATTCGCTTTTTTCTTTTATTAAGAAAATTCATCGACCCTGACACTCTACCCGTGGACCGACGCGCTTACGTAATGCGAAATCTAAAGTATCAGTGCTCTTCCAGCGTCTACAAATAAATGTCAGTTATTTAATTTACAAAATTATAAAACACATTCAATTATACGCATTTTATGCATTTAATTATACGAGGTTAAATTAATCTTGGGAAAACCGAGAATTATTTATGGATCCTTAAGAATTGCCAATGATAAGAAACCGTGCGATAAAATGGACAGTAAGAAAATCGAAGCTTCCGCAAAAATCTCCTTTTCATCTTGCGGCCCTCGCAGCCCAGAAGAGACGGCGGAAGAAGAACCCTGTAATTCTCGAGCGGGTAAACGTTGTCGAGTGAAATGAAAGCGATCGGTCCACGGGAACGGGCAACAGCCAATGACCATACGGAAGATACTGCAAAACCAGAAGATCGGTTGCAGGTAGAAGCGATCTGAGAAGGAAGCGCTGAATGAAATGCCCTCTTACCTCGTCGTGGACTCTCTCATGGCCGAAGGAGAAGAGAGAAAGCGAAGGGATAAGAGAGAGAAGGAAGGAGAAAGAGAGAGAAGAGACGATCGCTTTTTCCAGGAGCGTCGAACTAAGGCGCACGCCGGTCGAGTACCCCTTTTTGTCTTACACGCGCCAACTGGACGATGCCGTGCACGCCTCGTTACTCCGAGACGATCGGTCAATCGAAGGGGACGAGCCTGTCGATATTTGCGCGCCCGCGCGCACGTCCACGGCCTCCTAGCACAATTCTCCTATTACGCTTTCACTCATTAAGAGCAAATGCAGGGTACGATATCGTCATTGACTAGAGAACGATGTCGCAGGGTGAGGATAGGCCCTTGAATGGAAATGATGAAGTATGATTCGAGAAGGACGACGATAAAATTTGAAAATTTCAAGAGACTTGAATATTAACTGGAATCGCAAAAAGAAATAATCTTGCCATGGTATGTTTAATATATTAAAGGATTTGAATAACTAAGATGTGCAAGTAAATTTCCAACGAGGATATACGATTCGAGAAGGACGCCGGTAAAATTCGAAAATTTCAAAGAAGACGTATCCTCGTCGGAAAAAATCCTAGAACAATTCTCATACTACACTTTCATTAATTACACGCAAATGCAGATAAGTGTCATTGTATCGTGAGAAAGCCTGGATATTTCCTCGAATCTTAAAAAAATACACGTATATCTAATTCATTATCGAACAACTTCGAGAAGAAAAACAAGAACTCGAATAAATTCACCAAAGTAGACGACACATAATTCGAGAAGGACACTGGGTTAAAATGGCGAGGCATAGAGTATCCTCGTCGAGGAACTGCCATTTAATTCGTTCAACGTTGCAACGTCCTCGGATAAATTTGAGCCGCGGCTGCGCACGTCAGTGGGCGTGGAGGAATTAAATTGGCGCTGCCTTAAGAAGAGAAAACGGTTAATTTATCGCACGCATCAAAAGGCGAGCCGACGTAATCCACCGACGATTCCATCGATGCGATCGACGAAATCAAGCGCGTCGTATCCGCGAGACCAAGGGTGGAATGGTTAATTCGGTTAAACGGTAAAGGCACCACCACTCTCATTGCCAATTTATCAATTGGCATCCACTCCACACGAGCGTCGAACGAAGTGGTGCACGAAGCTGCGCTAAGGTCACGAGACTAATAGTTTCGGCCAATTTGGTGCTCGTTAATTGAACCGACTACGGTTGAATCGATACGCATCGTTCTAATATCCATCGGTGAGAGAATCCGCGATGAGAATCGAACGATGATAATTTACCATAATTTAACAATCCCCTAGTCGCGCACACGGTATAAATGTACCGCTCATCGTCGTGACACGGCCACGCGGTCGCTATTCTTTGAAGTATCCGACTCTCCTCTAACGATTTCGATAAAATCGACTGTTTACTTCGAACTTCCCCTAGCCTCGAGGCTACGATCATTTTCATCGCGATGGGGCCAGCGGGCTGAGGTAAAGTGATACGTGGGAAAAGGTGCCATACGTGGTACTCGCGCGTATCTACGTATACGTTGGTAGAACCGCGTGTCTTAAAGTGTGCCTGCACCCGCTATCACGGTTACGCGCGTGACGTTGGGAGGAAGGAATTACACGTATTTGCAAACAACGCCGACGCGCTATGATTGGCTCCTACATTTCCCACAGGGTCGACTAAGGCGCGAAGAGAGCAGCGAGAGAGGAAGGGAAGGAAGTCGGGATGCTCTATGGTTTCGCATATTGTTCTACAAATGCGAAAATAATGGGACCACACAACCGTGCCCGCACCCAACCACCGCCACGGATACGTAACGAAGCGAACGAAATCTTCGCTCTTGATCGAGAAGCCACCAGAGAGATGCGAATCGCGAATGGCATAAGCTACCGGATCCTTCGGGCTCACCAGATAGGTATTGTGAGAGATTGGAAGATTCTTTACGACGAAGCATCGCAAAAACAATGAGTAGGTATTAGCATATCGCGCGAACAATTGTCGCGGAACGAGGTCGACCGTTTGCTTGAGGTCGAGGATTTTTTTTTTGTAGCGTTCGATAGTCACTGCGTGGTAGAGATCGTTTGTAATATTAATAAAGCGAGATTGTTCCATGGTAAATAATTATTAAAAGTGCATTTGTGGAGGAGGGATATTTAATACTAAGTTTACGGCATTTTTTTTATAAGCACGATTTTCCATTTAAACGTTAAATTTCCGTAAGCGGAGTGTTAAAAAGTCCTTGCAAACTTAAATCACACTTTTTCACTTGCAGAAGTTTCTTCTCTATGTCATAAAAAATGATTATTACTCGAAAAGAACGTACACCTTTTCGATCGAATTTATTAATCGAGCTTATTAGCCGAGGCCGCTTTCCATTCGACGAACTTGAGAAACTAAG
The DNA here is from genome assembly GCA_944319695.1 of Tiphia femorata. Taxonomy (NCBI): domain Eukaryota; kingdom Metazoa; phylum Arthropoda; class Insecta; order Hymenoptera; family Tiphiidae; genus Tiphia; species Tiphia femorata. Next base: position 7,295,228 of record OX090896.1, on the reverse strand, counting down.
AGTTATTCGTTATACACGCCAGACCGCGAATAAATCTAGAAGATTCGCCATTGTTCCTAAGAGGCGTACGATTTTGGAGAAAGTTCGTAAAAAAGAAGAAAAACGCGAGGCAAAGTTCCCACTTAGGTGCGAGGTGAAGCACTTACCCCATTACTCACTCGCGTTAAGCACCGTCGTTTAATCGGGGCCTTTCTCAGATCGGTTATCATCCGATCCCTATCAACGCATCCACGCACGATCTTAATAAGTTAAATTCAGGGCAGGCGATTTCCGTGGAAGCGTTTCACGAGCGAGAGGGCCGCCCATTGTTGTTGCAGGAATTTGGCACACGGATTAACCGGAGGTGGTGCGAGGAGAGGCGCGCGCATTCGGGCACGAATCTCAAAAAGTAGTTTAGACTTTCTCTACGCACATCGAAGCCCCGAATAGGATCGAATTCTATTCTCCTACTTGCGAGTAGTAGCCCCGAGACATTTCTCCGTGATGGAGACGATGCCCGCCACTTGACACGCGTATCCGCGTTCCATCGATCAAAAATCTGTTCCGTCGGTGCGACCGAAAAGGAAACGAGAAAGGGACGGGCGCAAAAGGTGGAAGGACGGGACGAAGAAAAAGGAAAGGAGAACGGAGAGGAACGAGCGTGTACGAGAGTTTTGTGGACTCGTGTTACACGCCGAGGCCATTAGTCGTTTGACTGGGCAAGAAATCCGTGGAGCTTCCGCGATGGAAGAACAGGGGGAGGGAGGAAAAAAAAAGAGTGAGGAACGACAGAAAGGAGAAAGCTAATTAGCGAAAATCTAATTAGTCGCGGAGCGGATACTTCGAGCTCGATGAAATCTCGCGTGTCGTGTTACAGGCGTCCACATTTTCCAGGAGACTTTTGTGTTTCGGACAATAATGGATATTCGAACGGGCCGAAGGAGATATGGAGATGAAAAGAAGTAACTCCTGACCCGAATATCGTGGCAATGACCGGGATGGCGAAACGGGTCCATGGCTGGTGGGATAGACTGTCAGTTGCGGTAGTGCGTGGTGGCGATAATTAGCGTTCTAGCGCGGGAGAGCCCAAGCATATTAGTCTATTATCCATCCGGCTAATTTGCCTCAGCGGCAGCGGTGCCACTTAAGCCGAGGACTTTCTCCCTCGTTGAATACGTACCGTTCGTTCACGGGCGGCACATACGCCGACGCTCTTTTTGCGTCTCTCGTTCGTGCACGCGCGAGCACGAGCTATCTCCGAGCTTTTTACGCAGGCGGTAGGCTCTTTCGTCAAAAGTCGCTAAGGCACTGTACGTCCGACGCGAGGTCTCGTAGATACTTCTAGGAAACCGAGGAAAAGCAGGATTTTTGTCGCAATTATCACGTCGAAACGTGCTCAGTTAGCAATTATGAAATTCAAAGATCCTCCACGTAGCAAAATGTCATGATAACCCCTCTGAATAAGACTAAAAAAAAATATGAAACGCAAAGATCCTCTACGTGACAAAATGTCATGACAACCGAATGAGACTAAAAAAAAGTTTATGAGATTGGAAAAACCTCCAGGTGGCAAAATTTCACAAAAACCTTTCCGAATAAAACCCACAAAAAAAAATTCTTACACATCACTGCAACTACACTCACTCCAACGTATCAATCGTGAAAATGCGAAATTACCTTAAAACAGAATTCAACCTTTTTGTTACCATCCCTGGAAGAATAGCCAATTCCGATCCGAGCTCATTATCCTTCCTGTTACTTCCTCTTACCTTCTTCCTTCCACTTGCCTATCCTTTCATCCTTCTTCAGGAGAGTCTTGTCCACGAGACAAATCTTGCTGATTGTTCCTGATTGAGGATCCTCGAGAGAGAAAGAGACAGAGAAAGCTGAGCTCTGACTGGATAGGACAGCAGGTAACCACCGCGAGTTGGCATATGCCCTCGTGCGAACCACGAGCTCGCCAGATTTTCTGGTTTAACCTGGACGTTACGTGCGTCACGTGTCCCTCACGTGTTTACCTCCGTCCGCGGCTTCGAGAATGAAATGTTTCTTCCGCGTGTCCCGCGCGCGAGGCACACCGCGGTAACGGTAATCGGTCTTTGTCGTCGGCTTGCGTAACCGCGAGACAATGTTTTGTTTGAGGAACGACGTGCTTGATTGATTAATTGAGTGATTAGCTCGACTCTTGTAAACGCTTGGCACGCCGTGTTTTATCGTCACAGAGGACGTGCGCACGCGATGATGTATGCTTACGAACCTACTTAAGGCGCGTAATATTCTGTCGTAATATGCAAATAAAACGGGGGTGGCGTACTCCAGAAATGTATTCGGTCGTGTAATATGGAGAAATTATCGTACGAGCATGATATAAAGAAAAGGAATCCTCGATTCTTACTGCAATCGAACCACCAAAATATCTCTCAAATATTTCGAATCGTTTTAGAAGACTTGACCGAAGGGTAAGGATAAATAATTTATACGCTAAACAGGATGAACGTATCGCTCGCAATCGACGACCCCGATCTTCGCTTTTTCCACATCCCACTTTAATACCCGGTAATTCGGCCCCGCAATTCCCATAGAAAACATACAATGTAAGCGTGGCGAATTCTACGCGGATAGTTCGTGCGGCGCATTTGCATTAACAAACTGGAACGAATGAATTCGGCCCACCTACGGGGGGGCTTGACATTAGGAAAAGCGTGAGTACGCGTTGCTACGAGAGGACACGGTGGGATCGGGTCGGTCTGCTATTTAGAGCCACTGCGCGCGAGGGGTTAAAATATTTGCGTGACATTAGATATTAAGCACGTCGCAGCCTATTAGGCGGCATTGCCGAGGAGAACGCGAACGATCGCGAGAGCGCGAGATGCTATCGCGGCAGACAGTTTACGCAAGAAAATGCGCCGTAAAATGTTGTGAATGGCGCGCGAGCTAACGGGGAGGATCAGAGGCGCCGCTCACCCACGTAATTTGCAAGATTATGTGGGGCACACGGTCTCCTCGAAATCCTCGCGGATCTTCTTGCATTAAAAATCGAAGAAACCAAAAACTGTGTGTGCTCGTGAGAGGAACGACATTGAAACGACGAAAGCTATACTCTTATATCACTCACCACCCGGTACTGTTAAATTTGTAGGACACGTACCTCTTATGTGCATTACGCGTCGCCTAATCGCCCGAGGATATCCCGTGGTTTCTCACAGTGGCGAGTTATCAAGATTTTCGACACCCCGTCTCGTCGTACTCGGTGTATATAATTAGATTAAATCGCGTGGGTGAAGGGACGCCGAGAGAAGATCTCTTGTCGCGCGGTAGCAATCCCCGCGCGAACAATGCCAACGTTGAGCAAATGAATGAGTCGCGCGTATTTAGTGCATTAACGAGAGTATTCTGCATGTGAAGTTTCGCGATTGTCCGTCAACGAGGGTGCTCACGTGGGTGCTTCGTCGGCTCGTGAGGAGAACTCGACGATTTTGAAACCGTCCGTTTATCACCCTCTCACGACTCGTGAGCTCCGTGTCCTGGAATTGTTTAACTCTTTGAGGTACGGGATTTTAGACAATAAAATAGTTGCATAGAAATTTATATAATACGATTTTTCACATAAAACCAGGAAATGGTTGATGAACTTGTAAGGATATATTGAAACGTGCCAATGCAAGCTAATAGGTTTATACACGGAGAAAAAAAATTGTTGATTTAAAAAAATATTAGTTCGTTCAATTAAATGCGGTGATCACGGGTCATCAAGCAAATATTAGTGTATCTAAAGAAATGTCGTGTTAAGGCAAGAAAATAATTTTGTAATAACTACTGCGCCTTTGACTCAAATATATTTAATATTTGAACTAATTAATTCATAACTAACTAAACGCATTTTGTTGAGTTAACAGTTTTTTTTCTCAGTGTAACATTTGTTGATGGTGTTATTGCTTTACGTAAATAACACTAAATATAAACCTATGCGCATGTAACTATTACAATATTTCGTGGTGGCTCAAAAAACGTCCCACCATGCATATCCGCGCATGAAAAAGGTGGGACACTTTTGATACAACAGTGGCCCAAAGAGTGAAACTAACGCGCATCGTCGGCTAGGCAAACCCCCGCGTGCAACCACCTGTGCCGGCCGGATAAGGCAATAACGAAGAGCGCCGCGCGGACGTAATAAGGGAGAGGCCCTCTCGATGCACGGTGCGGTGAATACGAAACTTCCGGTGAGTCGAGTTCCCACACAATAAGACTCGAGGCCTCCTCCTCTCGTCCGGCAGTCCCATGGTGAGGTCGACTAATTAGACGCTGCTTTAATCTACCGGTCGAAGTCAAGGTCGTTGGATACTTCCGGTTGGCCGAAGGGGTCGCTCGGTGTAAACACGCGTGATGCAAAGTGTCGTTGAAACGATGTTTACACCACGACACGACACTATTCTCGGCTCAATAGAATCCGTTTTATATTGTGTAATTGGTATTGTCTTTCCTAGGATCGTAAATTGAGAAGAGAGGGAGAGAGACAGAGAGATTAATGGAAGTTTGCAGAGACAATGAGCCTTAAATTACGTAAATGTCATCGCGCGTTATGCGATACTCGAATTGCAATTAAAATGCAATGTGGATGGGATGAAGTGAGACGGAGCACGAAGCCTGAGCAACAATGGGGTTTACGGGATTCTCGGCAGTCCTATCGAGAACTGTGAAAGCTGCGGCTCCGCGGTGTTTACGAGGGGTCACGATTAGCTCCGAGTCATTTACGTAATCCCTGTGTTTCCTAGTAATTATGATATCAATGTAAAATCGCGAGAAGACGGGACTCGCAGTTGCGTAAATCTTATGTGCCTCGGTACATTACACGAGGGTAAAGGTATTCGAGTGATAATTCGTGAATACACCGGTATGATGTGAGAGGTTCTACGGACGTTCGTCGTACTTTGGACAAATAAATGAAGAACTCTTCGAGAATAGGACGTAGGTTGGAAAGGTACGCAATTTCTTGCATGCTTAATTAATTACTCCTCGTAAAAAGGAGTCCTGATAATACACTACTAAGAGTACCGCCTTATTTGAAACGTATCCTGACCCGGTTTCTATCCCGAGCAAACGTACGAACAACCGAATTGGCCGACAGGGACTAAAATCACGAAATGGAAAAGCCGAAATCACGCGAGCCAATCTCACGTGGAGAAACGTGCCACTTTTCTCGGCGGTGCGCGCACCAACGACGAGGCACAGCGCTCATCTAATGTCCATGATATTGGCAGAGAGGCAAGGCGTATATGCCTACGAGAGTGAAACGCGCAAGGAGCTGAGATCCGGGCGCAACGTTCAATTGGACCAATCCGTTCGATGACGGTGGAGTTGCAGGTTGCATTTGGTAAAAGAGCGGTTGGTAAACGGAAAAGAGATCCTTTATGGGTAGAGGCGCGTCCGTTGTTGCCCTGTTGCGTGAGCGTAATTGCGGACAACCTTGGCATTCGAGGGCCTCCACCGTGCCTCTCTCACTGGTGCGCCCTCGCACCTCGACTAGTGCCGTACGCCTTCGCTATTTATTCCATCGTGCCATTCGTTTACCTACCGTTTCGCGTACGAGCGCCAGACACGCCGGGGAAAGGGGAAATATTTTGCCGGAGGCCGATGGCCCCCGCGCTATTAACGACAAAGAGAGACTTTACGAGTGAGCCTTTACGACTTTGGGACTTTATGGCATGGAAATAGAATACGAGGACATTCGGAAGTCTACCCTTGCGATTGCGACTGCCGCGAAGACGGTGACCTTTGTGAAGAGGGAGAGGACGAGAGGAAGAGAGAGAAAGAGCGAAAATGGAATTCAGAATGAAACGGATTACTTTGGTATTGTATAATGCGTTCGAATAATGCGTACAGGCGTAACGAAAGGAGCCCGAGTACTTCATTTCGGTTCGAATCCAATCTCACCAGGAGAGGTCTAATATTAAACCATCTTGCAAAGTTGTCCTAGAATATTTATTCACCAATCAACGAAAGTAAATTGAATAAAATAAAATAGAATAAATTTCGCAACACGTGCCATATTCTCCAAAACCGTATGCTTCCTAGAGTACAACATTTTTTTCCTACATCCACCAATGTACTCATCCTAACACCGTTCAAACCTCTTCTTTCGGCGAACTTGATCAGAATCAATCGAAGCTCGAGCGACCTCTCGTCGTTTTCGGGGCTCGTCCAATTAACGGCCATTCCACTCGACGAGGTGGCCTCGCGCAAGCAATAAATTTCGAACATTATTAAACATTCGATTTGACCCACTCGGGTCTCACCGCAAATCTCTATCCCCGAGGCGGAGGCGAGGATTGCAGAGGGGAGAAGTAGCAGCATCGGGAACATCGAGGAGCGCGCAAGATTCGTTCCCACGTGTCAGTGGGTCATCGAGATGTAATAACGGTGTCCAACCGTGAGATTTCGTTTCCACGCGAGTTGGCGGCAACGGCTCGCGCGCGATTCGCCCGCCGGGATTGGAGAAGAAGGACAGATAAATGGATAGACGGCGAGAGAAGAAAGAAGAACAGTGGCGAGAGGGTACGCGGTGGAAACTGCCGGTCGAAATGTCGTTTTGAATAACGAGACGATATCGAAGAAGCGGCCGGAGCGCGCCGGAGGCACCCGCGCAACCAACGAAACGATTGCACGCCCGATAAATCCCACTAATGCCGACGATTAATCTCGGTGGACGACCCAGCCACGGAATGGCCTTCCGGAATGGATACCAACGTCACGAAGCGCGCGCGCCCGTTTCTTCTTCCACGGAGACGAAAGAAGCTTAGGCCGACTTTCCACACTCTCGCGCATATGCAAACCTCGATGACGAGAGGAGAAGGTAGAGTAGGATGCGCTGGTGGTTGGAAGATGAGAACGGAGAGGAGAGACGAGAGAGAATAGTAAGCGCCGCGGGCAGCGGAGCTCGAAGTGGAAAAAAATCACGGAGTACCGCAAACGGCTGATCTCGCCGAGAAGCGCTCCGTGGATTCTCTTGAAGGATCATCGACGAGCCGATGGTATTAGCGCGGTGGTCTCTTCCGAGTTCAGGAGTGACGGAGAGGAAAAAGAGAGAGGATAGCTGATTCGTTAGAGAAAGAGATCCGAACTGGTAGCTCCAGGGCGCGTCTGGTTAAGGAGATTAATGAGCGTTCCTTGACCCGGCGCGTGAAAATTTCAAGTTCGATACCTCCGGTGCTAATAGCAGAGGGAAAGAGAGAGAGATCGCGTGACTCTCGTGAGACCACTCGTATGGATAATTTTTTTTTTACTCGTGAACCTTTCGTTTCGATTAGGTACTCCACATAGAAAAAGCGTGTTCTGGATTCGTTAGTGACAAACGACACCACAAACTAAACAATTTTCGTTCTAACACGCTCGGATAATAGGTAATTATTCCGAAAGAATTATTTCCGAAGTACTTCGATTGTACGCCGCTTACTCCCAAGGGATCCTCGAGATTTGCATCACGTAAGCGCGCACCTTAGTTAATAATTTCCATGGCGGTTCTTGCCTCACCTCCTAATGGCATCGTACAAGTCAGCCCGAGCACAAAAGCCCGCGCTCGCTCGCCTAGGCCCGCGAGTTAATTGGCAACACGCCCCCGAATTTATCTCCATTGCGAGAGACGAGCGGGCGCGAAGAAATTAAAAGCCGACGGCCAGGGTGGCCGCGTTCCTCGATAGGTTATTTATAGGTGTCGTTATTTTCGCCGATAGACGGAGCCCGGGCGCAGAATTTGCCGCAAATTACGTGCGATAGGAAGAGGGGACGATATTAATTGTAAAGTGCGATTACCATCGGACACGTGGTACCTAGGAGATTATTTCGCGTTAATCGATGTAAGAGGAGCGCGAGTCAAGCGGTAAAAAGATTTTTCAATTTACATTTTTTCAATGGCCATTCTTGATGGAAAACTTTTAACTTCTTGGCACGTGGTGTTTTCGTCCGGTAGAATGAATATACGAATAAACGAAGACCTAAGTGGATGAAGATGTTACGGCACGATTTTTGAGGAGAATTATTTTACTTGGTGCTTACATCTCTCCGGGTTCTAATTTAACACTTCATAACTGTAAGTATAGTGAAATTAAAAAATTCAAGAAACTCTCGGTTAAAAATGGTTCACTGTAATTTATTCGACAGTTTAGTTCTCTGACCCAACATCTTCATCTCCGATTTTTCGAACATTTTCAATTTGCGTTGAAAGGTTGCTCTACCGTGTAAAGTTTCAGTTTCATTATCAAACTGTCACTCTAATTTCCTTGCTTCCGAATTCCACGCGCATCCACATCCGACCAATTATTTTTACCGCATTGGAAACAAAGCCGATCGTTCTCCCTTTCAAAGAAGTCATTACGAGAATTGATCTACTCTCGCGCGAGCCCTTTCGAAATCTGTCGGCATTTGGAAGGAAAGTGGAGATCGATAACCGGCGGCATAAAGAGGCCAATAACTGTACGTGCAGGCTCTTTACCCTACCGTACATACGTGCATACGTGCGGCCCGCACCCGGGCGAGAGAGAAGAGTCTCGTTTATCGCCCGAGACGTGATGCGACCTTTTGCGCGAGTAGTCGGAGAAACCGAGCCAGACCCAGATAAGACGGCGATGTAACAATTTCATTCGCACGGAGAAAAACGATCCTTCGTGCGCGGTGAAAGGTCCATCGTGGAGTTTCTGCGCGAACGCGCGACGATGCTCCGCGAGTTTTCATCGCGGTGGAAGGCATCGACGGTAAAAGAGAATAAGGACTCTCGTGGGCAACCCTGGAGCACGCGCGGTGAGATCTTTAAGAGGAGAAGAAACTTGTAAATTGAGAATTATATCGAAGGGGATTCTAAAGGACAATGACGACGACGACTGATGCCCGTATTCATAGTCGTTCCTTATCTTAAGTACGAAGGAAGCCTCCATGAAGGCTCAAGGAAGCTCGTGACCACCCTTGAAACAAGGAAGCCAATAAGGCTCCTTGTTCGGTCAAGGAAGGTTTATGAAATGTGGAATAAGGAATAAGGGATCCTTATTCCTCAAGAAACGACTATGAATACGGGTATAAGATCCTTCGTCACTTTTCCTCTTCCTCCTTCTTCAAATACGCCTTCTAGAGAAAACACGTCGCGAGAAATAAAAATTGATAACCCACAAAAATACGCGAATCAAGACAGAGAGCTCATATACAAAAGAAGTCGACAATGCACCGAACCACTTCCAACGACCACGATGATGATTAACGCGATCCTTTCTTTGGTCCCTCCTTCCTTCCTTCCTGCGCGCCAAGCTCCGGTCGCGGTGCATTTACGTAATTACTTTCACTGGCTGCGTACAAGAGACTCCCCGGGCGCGTTGTAAATCAAATCAGTGGTGTGGCGAGAGCAGCGAGCGCGTCGAGTTTCCTTCGGGACTTCTCTCCACATGGAAGTTTCTGGATGCAAAAAGAGACGAACGTGGACAAAAAAAAACAAACACGAGGGCCGTGGACGGATGATGAACGATGATCGAAAGGAGGTGAAACGAGAGAGAAAAAGAGAGAGAGAGCAAAGTCTCATAAGACACCGATGCGACTTCGTGTCGCGCACCAAAGTAGACACTTATTAAGCACACTCCTAGCAAGAGCGCCAACAACTCGAGAAAGTCTCGTCACCCGAGGATCCTATTTACCTTACGTTTAAAACTATCCTGTGAAAAGAACGCATCGAGAAATTGGTTCGCAGAGAGCGATCTTAGTTACACGCGCCATCGGACACGATCCTTTCTCGCGTCTCACCACGAGCACCTACCGTTCCACATATCTGGACCGTAGGTAGCCTCGAGAGAGGTGGTCGCACGCCACTGGGAACAAAGGCCACTAATGAAACCTCATATTTCGCCCGATAAAATTGAAAATGCGCGCGCACCGGCGCGAATTATGCACGAGACGCGAAACGCATTAAACCCTTTTCCGTCCACGGTCCTCGAATAACAACACCGTTCACCGGTCCGCGCTGTAAGAGCGGGTTTATAGGTTCACGGCGAACGATCGCGTTTATGTGGCCGACCGAGACGTTCTCAGGGACGTAGCCACCGCTCACGGGGTCCACAACCGATAGGAAGCGAGAGGAAGAGAAGCTTCAAACACAACGGGGCCTCCGCGTGGCATCCGAAGGCGATCGTGGGCATAAACTATCTCTCTTGAACGGCTACGTCCGCTCGAGTGCGACGACGACGCTCTTATCTCGTCGTAATCGGCCCGCCACTTTCACTAATGCGCCGTTTCCAACGGACAAGTCGGCGAGCGACGGACGTCGAGCTTTACCCTCGTTTTGCACCTAGTAGGAGTTTAACACTCCTTGAGACTGCTCAGAGGACGTTGGCTCAAGTTGCTTTAATAACATCATGAGATGCGACGTAAGCCCTAAATAAGTTCGGACAAGAGTCTAAGGATGGAAAAAGAAAATTGACTCTGAAAAGATGGATGTTAATTTCGAACTATGAACCTACAAGAGAGCATAGATATTGTTGGAATTAGTATTGGGTAAAATCGAATGGAATAAAATTATAATAGTCGAGGATAATGGAATTGAGAAGAAGAAGAGAAGAGATGAAAATTGGCATGGAAATGATTTCTCATCAGATTGCTAGACTTCTGATGAAATAATGATCGAGTAATGTGGCTTGGCTCTCATACTGATCGAGTTTATTATTCGTGTGACGAACTTGTGCAAGTAAATTCGCGGTAGTCTTCGAGGTCCTCCTCCTTGCAGGAAACTGTACCGGTACACGGAGATTACGTAATGGCCGCACGGGCGCAAGAAGCAAGAATGAAACATCACGTGCGATCCGTTCCTCGCGTTAAGGTCAGAGGAAGGCGATCGTATTAAGAGAGTAGTAAAAACGGGGCTCGTGTGAAAAAGGATCGACCGACGAGGGACGTTCGCGAAAAAATTTACTACGCTTCGGTGAAATCGTTTGCACGTAGGAGATTGAACGCTCTCGATGCTCGTGGTGATTGAAAGTCGAAGGTAAACATGTGCGTCGATTGATTTTGAGATGTTCAAGGAGAGGCGAACGAGTGTTTGAAGTGTGGAATTGTAATTCGATTGATTTAAAAGAGTTTTCCAAGTGTGGCCATCGAGCATTCTTAGATGTGAAATTATAAATTGGCCAAAATGGGCAATAGCCCGAGGACTCGACTAATCTTGTATAAATTCCTTAATTACTGTGCGCAAGGCCTTCTAATTGCAATTTGCCGACGGCTCCTGGAAGCTGTAGCACCTAGAGCACCCTTGCTCCAATGCGAAAAACATTATACGTCGATTAATTTCAAAATGTTCGAAGTTCTGAATTCTCATTACCAAACAACGAACGGATCAAATGGCAGGTTATCCTTTGGGCAAAATGAGCAATTGCCCGAGGACTCGACTAATCTCTTACAAGCTCATTAATTACCGTATGTAATCGCAATTTGCCAAGGGCTCCCGGAACTAGAAGGCATCACGCTACAAAAAACATTATACGCCATTAATATGAAAACGTTCAAAGTTCGTCGATTTCACGTGGTCCAAGTGACAAACAACGATCTCGTCGTCCTTATTCCTCCAGATAAATATTCTCAAATCTTGATCGATCTAAAAATGTTCGAAGTTTGGAATTTTCACTATCGACCAACGAATTGATCGAATAGCGCGTTACCCTATAAACAAAATGAGCAATTGCCCAATGACGTACCAGAAGGCACCACGCTACAAAGAACATTACACCCCATTAATTTAAAAATCTTCAAAGTTCCCCAATCTCACGTAATCCAAGTACCAAACATCTTAACTCGTCTATACTCCTCAACAAAAAGTTTCTCGTCGCGCGAAGCGCTCGCTCTTTCAACCTCGGCGTATTATCCACGCGCGATTTGTCACAACCCACATAATCGACAATGAATATTACGAATATTACGGTATCAATAATTCGCGCCGCTTGTAAGGAGCGCGTGAAATTCAGCGTGACAGCTGGACGCGGCCGATTCGCCTCGTGCGCCGGCGTCGTCACCGTCGCGACGTCGGCGCAGCTTTTGCGTCTCGCGTCGTGGCAAAAGGAGGAAGGACGACATGGCTAACAGGATTATGAGGAGTTAACAATGGCCCGTACTGTTTCGCGCTCGGCAAGCGGAATGGGAGTGGAGGGAGGGTTTTATGCGAACCGTGCGCCGGTAGTTTTATGCGACCGCCTCGCGACCAAGCGGCGCCGTGTGGTCCCGAGATGGTGGTGCTCGTGAGTTTACGTCGTGTAGATACCTAATGCTCGCAGATCGCTCGATGCTTTTCGGTAAACGCGTACACTCACCAAAAAGAAGAATCTTCGATGGACAAATATATAGAGAATGATACGTAAAACTTACGTTTGACCAACTTGCATCCATTAGTCGAATATTTCGTGCTAATGCAATAGGTTAACACTTTGATTGCTACACTGATTTTCCATGGATAGCCCGTGGCGCCACATTTTGCATTTTTTGAGGATTTTTTTGATTGTTAATATATGATCTTTTAAATGTTCTAAATTGCAGTTTAGTATAATTATTTTTTTTAATGACTTTTCTGGAGGTCATCGTAGTGCCACAGGAAAAAACAAGTTACGGTCACGTATGACCATCACGTCAGTCAAAGTGTTAAACTTAGGTTCAGGATATTGCACTAGCATAGAATATTTGGTTCACGGATGAAAGTGGGTCGAACCATCGCAAGAGACTTTTCAACAAATTCCATCGGTCCCCGCATAAACCAGATTCTATCTTGGAGTGACACGAAACGCGTTTCATCCTTCAGTGATCCGTGCAAACTCATATCTTCGCGTGTCCACCTCCGCGAGGGAAGCTCGGGCCCAGGAAAGAGCGTTTCGCCAAGTAACCTCCTTCACGTGTACTCTCCCAACGCGCTTACTCGTCCACCTTCAATTAATGCTCACCCATAATCTCGACTTAACGCGAATTCTAATTGGCATCAATTGCGCGGCCTGCATTCCACTAATCGTCCCTCGGTACAGCGAGGAGGAGAGTACGCCTGGATTTTAATTGCCGTCCGAACACGTCTCAGCCGACTCCCTCGTCCCTGGTCCGAGAACGGAAATCGCGTGCAACTTTGTGACAAAATATGGAGCAAGAGTGGAGAAGGCGGCGCGCGGCGGAGACGTGCAATCAAAGCGTACGCTCGCTTTTCTCCCGACCTTTTGACATCCGCGGAGAGATATGCGCCGCCTCGCGTAATGAAATCTCTCGACGGTGGTGGCTCGAGCAAAAGTGGGCCGCAGGAACGAGGGTACACCAATTAATGTTTAATAACCGTGTATGGGGATGCAGGACGCGTTCGTAAATTTAAAAAATCGATGCGCGCCAGGTCGAGCGAGCTCTCCGCGCTCGTGCTTCGTGGGAGTTCCGCGAGGAGATCGATGATATCGATGAAAGGGACAAGTGAAAACACGGGAGAACTCGGTACGAGAGACAAAGGTGGTGTTCCCGAGTTCCTCGACGTTGCAAAAATTCCATTTAGCCCAACGAGAGAGGAAACGAGCGAGAGAAATGTTATTCAAGGACGTCGACGACGCTAAGAAGCGAAACGCGACGTTTAATGCACGCCGCATCTCATTATCGTCTCCATTGAAGCGACGAGGGACGCCAACGGCATTATGGAAGCTTCTTTAGTCACCCAAGAGGGGCCCTCTCCAAGTTAAGCGCGACAGGAATGATGGAACGAGGAGGATAAACGGAGGAAGTAAGATCTACGAGAGAATGGAAGCGTTAAATCCCACCGGAACGTTCCTTCGTCTGTTTACGATCGTTTTCATTCTTCTTCGTGCGTGCTTTCTTTCTTCTCTCTCGTCGAGCTCGCGCACCGCATAGCGAATCCTAGATTCTTCTGTTTCGTTACAGTGGTGTTGATCGCTTCGAGGGAGAAACGACCCGTCTTCGTGAATCGAATACGAGGCTATTACAGAGCCTAAGGAAATAACGTACAATTAGTTTTCCACGTGGCCATTCGGCTGTTGTCTCCGCGGGAAACGAGTCCATTGTGCGATGAAATGTGGAACCGTCGTGAGTAAGGCGGAGGACGTGTCGTCGTTTCCGGTGGTGTTCGCGAAATTGCAGGAGACTGCGTCATAGGTGGAAATACGACGGTACAACACTTCTTTTTTGGTTTTTTTTCATGTAGAAATTTCGTTGTCGCTCCTTCTCGACCGTGACATTCTCGAAAGCTCGAAACCAATTAGATGCACGCGAATGTTTTTTGGGGATGATGCATAACCGTCCTTGGACAATTTCGTGACGTTAACTGAAAATATAGCAAGAGGTCTGAGTTCCGGTTATTCGCGAAGAAGACCGTCGAAAGGTATCATGATGGATAACGATATCAAAGAGCAGGGTTGAGACGATAAAATTAATGAAAATTAATAAACAGCCGGAGTCGTAAATGGTTTATATTCATTGTCGATTGTTCGAAATTCAAAGACAATTAAGTATGAATACTTTTCGCGGATCATCGATAACTATTCTTGAACAATACCGTGACATTACTCAACAAAATATTGGGTTGTCGGAAAAGTCATGACGGATTTTTGCAACAGATGACGTTATACATATTTATAGGTCAGAAGCGATGTCGCAATCGGCATAAGTGTTATATATTTTGATAGATAACAGTTTAAGCTTCATTTGAAAAAAAATTAATTTGATTTGATTACGTAGGTACTTCAGTTTTTGCATTAATTTGAAAATGGAAGACCAGACTGTGCATTTTCGGCATATTTTGCTTTTTTACTTCCACAAAGGAAAGAACGCAAGACAGGCTTGTGAAAAATGGCGTAAAGTTTACGGGGACAATGCTCTGCAAGAGCGTCAGTGTCAGAGATGGTTCCTTAAAATTTCGTGCTGGTGATTTTAACGTAAACGATGCTCCTCGCAGCGGAAGGCCCGTTGAAGCTGATGAGGATAAAATAAAGGCACTGCTTGAAGCAAACCCAGATTCGACCACTCGCGACATAGCAGAGATGCTTAACATTCATCATTCAACCGTGTCTGCAACTTCGTCGTAGTATTAATAAATGAGTCTCGAAAATTACGCAAAAATGCGTCATGACTTTTCCGACAACCCAATATATTATAAAGAACTAAGTTCCGATTACTAATTTATCCGAGAAGAACCGAGTATCGAAAGGTACCGCGACGATGGTGATACCAGAAAGGCTCGTTTCTAATCTTCCGTGGCGACAAGCTGCACCCGCGCGCACCTGACCGTCCACATCGAGCGAGCAATTACGAGGCAAACGAGAAACGATGGGCGGGAAAGTTGTTGGTCGAGCGCGGCTGTCCTCGTCTGGAAATGTGATTTCATTTTTTCCGAGGGATCCTCCGCGTCAATATCACCGCGTTCGTCGAGCCCGATCAAACGCAAAACGCCGAGTGCTATCGAAATGGCATTCCAACTCGATTTTTCGCCGTGCAATTATTCTCGGTCGAGTGGAAAATCGCAATTGGGACGGTAAAATCTTTGAAATTCAACCACGAGAAGGGCTTTGGAGATTAACGTGGGCGTACTATGCCGAGGATACTAATTAGCATGGAAACAACACATTGTCCCGATGCGATACAATAGTGAATAACAAGCTGTTTCGTACGTTATGTTTTATTGATAACCGTCAAGGATATTGTCGTTACTACAATTCCTACGCTCCGTAGTAATCACGCAGACGGCGATAACAACTTCAAATTCGACTTCCGGTCAAGGAGTTCCGAGGCGTAGAAGTGAGGCGAATTCGTTACCGAACTCCTTCCCCGTTGCTACTTTCTAGTATATAAAGTTTCTTTTTGGAGACACGCCGACTATCGAGTGCGCCTGACGGTATGCAAATATTTAATCAACTTTATTGCTTTCTACAGGCGTCGAACTTGTTCCAATATAGATACTGGGTGTCATTAGAGACAAGGTGTGCCTGTAAACGAACGTCTCGGACACACTGGTGGTGATTATCATTTTGCTATCCGCGAAGGATAGTTTCTTACGAGGATAGTCGAAAAATTAGGCGTTTCAATCGTCGATAAACGTTCACGAGAAAGAAGGAAGGAAACAACTGTCTTACGTTGCATTTTCTTCGTTAAGAAAAAACGAAGAAAAAGAGAGGCTCCGAGCGAACCTGTACAATCATAACGAACCGAAGTACACCGCGACTCTTTCTCGGACCTTCTACCTCGTTGTCGCGCCTCAATTACACGCTCGTTCTTAAGAAATCCACGGTGGAATTGAAATGAAAGTGAGACGAGACGAGCTCGGACTCGGTGGTGAGTGCGTCGGAGGAAAAATCTGAGCTTTGCAATAATAATCGCAGGAGGAGAGACGGGGCAGGGATTGCACAAGTGAAATTACGCAAATGGATGAGAGCGCGGAGAAGATGAAGAAGGCGGGGCACAGGGATATTGCGACGCGAGACGACGTTTAAGAAGTTAACCGTTTCTTTCTCTCTTTCGTCGACGACTACGCGAACGAAGAGGAGAGATGAAGAAGCGTGCGACGAGGCCGCGCGCGAGGACCGTGTGACCGAGAAACCCGAAGAAGCCTGAAAAAGGAGAGCCTCCACGTTGGTTGGACGCGCGAGAAAATACTCGAGGTATCGAGCACGTTACGCCATTGAGAAAATAATCCGCGCGCAGAGAGGCGAAGCGCACGAGTAGTTCGCAAACACGCCTTCGACGAACGTCAGGGACGCGTTTCCGATCGCATGGGACTTTCGACGAGAGAATAGAGAATGAAAAGAGCGTTTAAAAATTTCTCGTCGACATGGACCTCCATGAGAGAGACAGAGAGAAAAAAGAAGAGAAGGGAGTTTAAACTTGACTCTCGATGACACGGACTCTCGATGAGAGAGAAAAACAAAAATGAAAAGGGCGTTTCAACATTTATCACCGATGACATGGACCTCGATGAGAGAAAGGGAGGAAAAAAGAAAAGGACGTTTAAAGTTCATTCTCGATGACATGGACTCTCGTTGACAGAAAAAGAAAAGAAAAGGGCGTCTAAACTTTCTTCACCGACGACATGGACACTCGATGAGAGAGAGAAAAAAAAAGAAAAGGGCACTTAAACGTTTATTCGCCGATCTTACATTACTGGCCGGCGCCGAGACGCAACAATGAAATTTCTCAGGCACAAATCACAAAGGGTTAGCAACCCCTGCGCGCTTCTCGACTCCCTAAAGGGATAGCTCTCTCGCGATACTCGATTCTTCGCCTCTTCTACTGCCCATGTCTTGCTTCGCTCTTCGGTTTCCTGGGAACGGAATCGTATTCTCAGATCGTGCGAACAAGAGAGAGACGAACGAACGCGCGTCAGAGACGAGGAGGAACGGAGAAGGGAGAACAAACGGGGGTGTTCTCCTTGAACTTGACTCTCTTACCTTTCTCCACCTAGACTCGTTTGAGCGCCCGGATGGAACCGTCCGTCTGTCCGTCTGTTCGCTTGCAAATCGTGTAAAAGAGACAGAAAGAGAGAAATGAAATGAAATATAAATTGACTAACCCTGCGCGAACATCCTTAAGATACCAACAGGTAGAAAAAAAGAAATAATTGAATGTCTCTTCAAAATTGATGCAACACGTATTGCAGAAATGAAGTATCGGATAAATAAAAATGTATGTATTGTGAAAAGTTAAAGGTAATGATACAGGTGTTATCTAATAGTGAACAAAAAGAGAGAGGAACCCGTGAATGCTTTCGTAAGGTCACCACCTATCGAAGAGAAGAAAGAGGAATCATCGTGAAATAGAGGTTGATATTAGGAGGGAAGGTTCGATTGAGAAAGTAAGAAGTGACAAGAAACTCAAAAAGATCATCTTGAGAACCACATAATTGCAGTAAGAATAACGCGAAGATAATTGAGCACATATACTACAAATTTAAAAATTTCCATCATGGCGCTTTTAACTCCTCGAAGCACAGAATTTGAGAGAAAAGAAAAGGTGATTTTGTAATCTTAAAAATTACAGATAAGTGGGTTGAACAACGTTCCACAGTGTTAACTGGGTATAAAAATAAAGGTTGGGACATTTTCCATACCGTCATGCCGCAAAAAGATAAACAAAAATCTCTCGTGTGACATTTTGGTCTCCACTTGGTCTCCGGGGCTTGTTGAGAGAGAGAGAAAAAAAAAAGTGAATGGCATACGGGTTACTTCGAACCACGCACGCAGAGAGGCGATGGCCCTCGTGGAATGTGCCCGAAGTGGGCGCTTACGCAAGCAGATTCTACGGAAACGAGCCCGCGTGAATAATTATTCCCTAATGATGATTCGCCAAACAGAAACTCGTCGCGGAAGACGTCTACACGATTATTTCATTATTACGATAGACGGATTCGCGCCTGTACCAACACGGGCGAGTCAACAAGCCGGACTCGTCTTCTCGCCGGAAACTATACTCGTCGAACATCGATAGATTCTGACGTAATCGAGCGTGCGATCATTAGAAAACCCGCCTATGCCAATGAAAACTCGTTGCTTTCCTGGGGCAAGGGCGTGTGCTTTGAAGCTAATTGCCGCGCCGATGGACGACGTGAAAACGGCCTTCTCTAGCCGACGACGCTTATCGCGTGAGTAACGCGGCGCCCGAGAGAAGAGGAAAGAGAGGCGAAATGTACCCTCCGGCAGGATAATATTTATCGAAGGTGACGCGTTTAGAGAGACACCGCTCCGATACTCCGGGGGCATTGCACGCAAAGAGAGTGCCCTGATTACCCTGGAGAGTCGATGATTTTCTCGTGGCGTTCGACAAGAACCATAAGGAAGAGGAGAACGTGGCGCGACAACGTGAAGACTTTCCAAACGCGTGTCGAGGAATCGCGCGGAGGCTGGTGAGCGATGAACAGTGTTACCCGGTGGATTTGTTTTGTGTATAAGGGAATTCTTTATTTATTAGTTATTGGTGTTTTATAATAATGTGGGTTGATCGTAATAAATTGTTTGTTAAATATTGTTAACAGCAAAAAGAATTCTCTCGTCAAATTCAGTAGCTAAAGTACTGAATGTAGATAAGTGAGTTGTATGTCGCAAAAGATGAGATTGAATGGAATATAAATTATTTTGAAAGACAATACAGTTTTGCATTTCGTCCTAAATAGGGATAAAAATTCTCTGGTCGAATTTAGTAGCTAAAGTACCGAACGTGGATAAGCATGTTGTACGTCGGAAACGATGCGATTGAATGGAACATGAACTGTTTTGAAACATGGCTCATATCCAGTGCCAATTTTTCCATAAATCAGCAATATTCGACAAACGTACTGAAGATTTTGCAAGATTCAGTCGATGGACCAATAAAATATAAATTTTTAGCAAACCAGAATGAACCTACCAACACCGGCAATACCAACAACGGACAGTGCATGCTGCCGCGGAACTAGCCTTTTCTTCGACCCGCTCGCGAACGTAAAGCGATTATCTCGTTCCACCCCGCTCTCCTCACCCAGACGCCGTAATAGTCGTAATGATCATAGCCTCGGGTAATACACTTGCCACTATTATCATTTCAATTGACTCGCGGGGCCTCCAATTAGTTAGTGTACGCAAGCGGACCCTGGAAACGTTTGTTTCGTGCGTACCGAATGTTTACGGTCTTAGCTCGTAAGCTATCATTTTCGTTTGTACATTACAGGAATTGGTTTAGAAGGCGACGCAACTGGCGCGCGCGCGCAACTATTACCGAAAGATTTACGACAGAAACCCTTCGTAAGTGATACCGAGAGGTCGCAAATTTCAAGTATCCCCACGAAAACTGAAAGACGATATTAGACATGACGATACAAATGTCGAAAAAAAAAAAAAAAATAATTCCCTTCTCACTTCTGCGCATGTGAGAATTTCATTATGAGCAAACGTACTCATTTTCTAAATTCGCACTAATTATAATCATACTTCCATGGCAATTAATTCTCCACGAATTTACTTCCTTGAATCGAAAGACACTCGGTACTTAGAAATCTCGTAAATATCGTGCCTGTCCGTCATTATTTCGGCACAACACGCGCGAGCTGTGTAAGGTATCTATATCCTTCCCAACACCCCTCTTACTAATATCCTTACTCGAGATTATCTTCTGGTCGAGCGTCCTGTCACGCAACGTTTCGCCAATCCGTTATTACGAGGAAGGGAGCGGGCGACGTAACGCACCACCACCGGCAATCCAATATTACAATTTAAATGTACCACGGCCGTGGTGGCATTCAGGCCGCCGACTACGCGTGCGATCGTACGCCCGCGGACGTATTCATTTCCACGCGGAAGCGAAATAGTACGTCCTGGGGGATGATTTTTTGAAGTGGTCTGCGCGACGCGCCGTCCACGAACCCACCTATGAGATGGATTTTATCGTGCCGCGCGATCTTCTCGGTTGTTGTTTCGATTGATGCTGCAGCAAAGCGCTCGAGGCGTGCCAGCAGCGTGTGCAGTATGCAAGGACCCTGGCATCGAGTATGCAACACTCTGGAGCTGGACTTGGTTGTAGGAGTGTGGACGACGTACCAACATACACCCGGAGAGTGCGTGAGAATCGTCGGATACGACATGAGCCACGAGATCCCATAACAAAGGGAACATCGTGGCGCGTCGCGCCCGGGTGAAAGTCTCTCCTCGTCGTGAAAATGATACGGGGCGGCAAGCGATGTGCCGTTGAGGAGGACGAAGGAGAAAGAATGAATGGGAGAGAGAGAGAGGGAGAGAAACGGCAAGAGTAAGGATCCAGACAGCACAGGCCGTATGGGAGAGCGGGACATTAATTCTGGGGGATTCGCAACAACGGAGAGACCCCGGAGGGGTCTAAAAGTTCGCCGTGCACTTCTGGGTACGAGGCTGAGGAACGACAACGTTTCCATTTGCATAAGTCTCCTGGCTAAAAGAACCGCGCATGCCAGCCGGGACAATGAGGACGGCGAGCGCGCAATCCTCGTCGGGTAATTGTTTAATTGCGGAGTAAACGCGAGTTGGGCTTGGGCTGCCCAATTTGGGGTGGTGGTAGAGGAAGAATAGAATAGAATGGAATGATCTTCATTTGCTCTCTGGGTTAGTCAGACTCTTAGGAGGCAAACGAGTGTGCATAATGATCCGATGTAAAAAATACAATTAGAAGGCACCCTGTGTTCTTTCAATGCTGCATGCAAGAGAATGTGGAAAAAAGTAATTAAGAAAAAGCATAAAGTAAAGAGAAATTAAATTTACGAACGAGCAAAGTAAATGAAAGAAGAGAAGAAAAAAGGAATAGGAAGCTGAATCGACACTTTTCACGATGTTTCTTTCCTTCGTGGAAAAGTGTCAAATAATTTCAAAAAGTTCACGATAAGAAATACAAAGTCACAAAGCATTCGAGAAACAATTCCTCCTTCCTATGTAACGTGAATGAAAGGAAAGACGAGAGGAAGAATCGTTCCTAAAGTGATGACGATTAAGGAAGTTCGCGCCAATTGTACATTCGCGGAAGACACCCTGGCAACGAGATTTCTCTAATTTCTCGTTTGACAAATTCCCTGGATTGTCTCTAGCCTTTTCCCGTTACTCCATTGTCTTCAGTTAGGGGTCACTTTCTTTGGCCCCTCTTCTGACGCGCACACAATTTTCCCCTACTTTTTATCCACCGCGCACCTTCTTCATCACGCTCGATTTCACCTCCAACGAAACCGAGCGGACATGCTTCTACTTTAATACGCTCCACTTATGGCGCATCTGCGAGCCTGACCAAAAATCGCGAGGTCCACGCTCAATCGTCAGAGCAAAAAAGGACGCACGCGCCTTAAGCGAACTCTTTATTTCCCATTCACATTCCTAATTAGTTCTCACCAGTTTCCACATTTCTTTCGTCCCGTGTCTTCCGTCGAGCCTCTTACGCGTCTAAGCTGCGGGTTCTCGCGTACTAAGGCCAGAAGCAAAACCGGATACACCGACACGCTAATGCGCAACTGCGTTCTAAGGCAGACGGGGCCCACACGGTGGTGCTTAGAAATCCGAGAGCGGCCTTCGAGGAGAGAAGCATCCGAGAAGGCAAATCGACTACCAATTTTCCATCCAAGTGCAAGACGAGAAGGTGTTTTCACGCTTCTGTTAGCCTCTTCCAGAAGCGCGAGCGCGTCGTGCCCCTTGCTCGTCAGTTCGGAACACCGAGCGGAGACGCAGCGCGACGGCTGGTATTACGTTTTGCGGTTTCCCATTGTCACGCTTATTTATATACACCGCTCGTGTGTAAGTGCGAAGACGCACATGCGCAACGAGATCTTTTATGCGGTGGCACGCGTGGGTTAACACTTGTTGCGTCGCCCGGTGCGCGAGAGAGCCTCCACTATTGTTGCCCAGGGCTGCCTTCACCCATTTCAGTGCCACCCACACGATATTACGCACCCGTGCGTCTGTGAGCCACGTATACCCGCGAATTGCAACGAGAGGAGACTCGGCCGGACCTTCGATCGATCCCACCTCACCCACTACCTGCCGGTCCACCGCGTGACTCACTGGGTCTGAATCTTTTCCGTGGACCCACGATCTCTACCCGTATACGTACTATTAGGAGAGTTCTCTTTCGCTCCGGGTACATTGAACCTGCTCCAACGAAAAAGCACACGCGTCATGCAGACTGCCAGAGGAGCCAATCGTAATTTTTCATTCGCGCCTGTGTGTAAATTTCAATCATCGTTAAGGGCACGAGGGTCGATCTTACGAGGGCGAAAAGCACTTTGTGCTACGAGACGGACTCCTACGTGTGATAGTTTTGAGAATAGGTATATGTAATGACTTGTGCTCGCTTCCGGTCTATGCTATAAATTTATTCGTGACGTTAAATTCGTTGAAAATGCGCGAATAGGTATTTTTCTCTTTTTCTTTTTAGTGCCACCGGTTGCAGGTGGGCTTCGCATGGGCGAGAACATTCGGTCTGCTTGCGAAACTCCTTCGTTTAATACCTCGTCTTTGGCCAAGCAACAGACGAGGCACGCACGCGAGATACCCAGTTTGCATTATGGAGATAGCATTAAGAGACGATAAATCTTGTGCGCGCGTATAACGTAGGTAGCCGAGTGAATTGTGGGTAACAATCGATGTTATTATCCGGTAATGATCACTGTTATTCGCTCGGTATTTCTCGCGCGAGGGTCGCGAGTGCTTTTTCGACGCGGAAGAACAGCCATTCCACGACAGATTCAGTGGAAAAATGAGAATGAAAACATCGATGAATGAATTCGAATCTCTCTTCGTAATTTAATTAGTGCGATGCACTTGTTGCTCGATTCTCTTAGACCGACAAGTTGGTTGCATATGGATGCCGCCAGTAACAAAAGGACGAAATTATTTCTCGAATGGTTTCATGAACAAGCAATAAAAACATCGACGAATGAAATGTTGCATTCCACGATATAATTACTTAATCCCTCTCCGTAAATTAATGATTTCAATGTACTTATTGTTCTCTTTTCTTGGTGACATGGATAAGTTCGTTGCACTTGGACGCAGCCGGTAACGAGAGGGCAAAGTCCAGGCCCCGGCGCACCTCGGATCGGTAACTGGCGCCAAATCGCGCAAAAAGCCGCAGACGGGACGGCGACGGCGTATAGGCGGTTTGGTAAAGTATTTTTAAAACTCGTTCGACCGCCCGACGCCCATGTTGGGTCATCCGGCAATGCCGATTCCTCGAAGGATCTGGACACGCTGCATTTCCATCGAGGAACGAGTTTCGAGAGCTCGCGCGAATTTCAAGCAACAGTGAAATTCTCTAACGAAATATCAAGACGAAGAGTGCTGGATTTTACGGGCCACGTTTCAATTGCACCTTGATCGGTCTATTCAGGCTTTAACACGTTGACTACTATGAGACCTTGAATTTTGATGTCTCTTTAGTTAACTATCTGAAGCGTTAATTATACATCTAATAAGTTTGTATTTAGATCATTTATAATCAGGCACTAAAACCGAATTCGAGAGAATATTGGCCGTTAAAGTGTTAATGTTACTGAAGATACTTTTGCCACGATAATAACCATTGACTAGTTTCCGTCACTCTCAGTGGAACTCGTGGATTCTCTATCAAGCGTACAACCACGTGCTTCCAAGGAAAGAGCCTTTACTTCAAGCCCACATACAGTTCCCACGAGATGATCTCCACAAGCCGCGCTTGGAAGCCCTAAAGATAAGAGGCCCTAAGGAATCTTTAAACATTCGTGCGAAAGGGCCACGAAGTCGAAGGCATGAAACTTTCATCGGAATCGATGATCGCTCTCTTTCACGAGCAGCACGTTTCGTGCGCCTTCGTCTCGTACCTCGTAAAAAGGCATTTACGATCGCTCTTAAATATGCGCCACTCGAGCTCTCGTACCCATCCTCAAGGTTACCTAACGAGAGACCGTGTCTTTATCGGACTTTATCGTCCCGGTGAGAATTTGTGATTTCGCGAGCAACGCGCGTATGTGACCGAAACCGAGTGGACGAGCATCGTGGAGCGTGCCGAGACGAATAAACAAGCAGGCCGAAGAGAAGTTTGACGGTGTTAAAAAGGAAAGGAAATCGTATAACCAGAAACACAGGACAATCTGTAACACGCGCGACTTACAATATTCGCGCCGATTTGCAAAAGTAAGTACGTGCAAAATACACCAAAATATACTTAATTTCTTTCCATATATGTAGATAGAAAATCATAAAAAAAAATGAAGCATAGTTTTAATTAATTATCCTTACGCGCAGTTGACTAATTCAATGTACAATACCTACCTACTTACATTGAGTAAGGAACAACGAGCATCTGTGGTTCACCATCGACCTTCTCCATTTCAGATTTAATTCTCGAGATTCGTGGATCGCCCAGTCACGCAGGGAATTTTCGATAAATCGAGCCACCAACTATCCACGTCAGCCTAATCTGGTTATCTCGTGTCTATCGTCACCGTGATTTACCTCGACCAATCATTCTCCGAAGCGCCGAGAGGAGCAGGCGTATTACATTTACACTAGTCGATTTGTCTGGATCGTCGATGTTCCAAGACGATGCCGCAATGCATCATTCCGCAGCGGGTGGCCAAGAGAGTTTCTTCCGTCGAACGAGAGATAGCAGAGGAAGGAGAAAGGGTCGTCCAGCGACGCAGACGTGCCGTGCCATTCACCGGGGTGTCTAGCCAGAATCAATAATAAGGAACTTCCAGAACCAGCTCCAAAATTCTCGGGGATTCACCTAAACTTGCTGCGTATTTGTTCGGCCCCAACTCTCCGGTCTCCATCTCAACTCGTGTCTTAGCTTTGCCCTCTGCCACCCACCCTATCGTCCTCCATTCTTGGTTCCTTCCTCTCGAGAAGCTTCCCACTAATCTTAAGATTCCGAAGGTGATAGAGAAGCAGGAGGAAAAGTTTTCGAGTCGCAATTTCGATGAGTTACGTCGCCACCCTTCTCGTTGAAGGAAGGGTGAAAGAGAAATGCGAAGGGTGTTCGAGTGCTCAAACGGAGTTTCGCCATTCTTTTAGAAAAGAATTCCGGGTGGTATGATTCTTAGAAATTTGTTTGTCGCGAAAGTTTGATGCTAGGTTGGAGAATGTGATGTCTCGAATGAAGGCATTTCAGTTTTCGTGTTAGCGAAGCGGAGATGATTAAGGAATTCCTGTAGCTGCTTTATCGTCTTGCATTCTTGGTTTTCTCGTCTTGAGAAGCTTCTCGCCAATCAAAAGAATTTTAAAGACGGTAGAGAAGAAGGAAAAGTTTCGAGTCTCCATTTCGATAAGTTACGTCCCTACCCATATTGCCGAAGAAAGGATGAATGAAAAATATGAAGGGTGTTCCACCGGAGTTACTTTTCGAAACACAAATTCTTAAGAATTTGTTTGTCGCAAATATCGAAGGTACTTTGGAGAGTGCGACGCCTCGGATGAAAACATTTCAATTCTCCTGTTAGCGAAATGGAGTTGAAGGAATTTCAGCAGCTGCTTTATCATCTTTCATTCTTGTTTTCTTCGTCTTCAGAAGCTTTTCGCGAATCGAAAGAATTTTAAAAACGGTGGAGAAGATGGAAAAGTTTTCGAGTCGCCATTTCGATAAGTTACGTCCCTACCCATATTGCCGAAGAAAGGATGAATGAAAAATATGAAGGGTGTTCCACCGGATTTTCGACATACTTTTCGAAACACAAATTCTTAAGAATTTGTTTTGTCGCAAATATCGAAGGTACTTTGGAGAGTGCGACGTCTCGGATGAAAACATTTCAATTCTCCTGTTAGCGAAATGGAGTTGAAGGAATTTGAGCAGCTGCTTTATCATCTTTCATTCTTGTTTTCTTCGTCTTCAGAAGCTTCTCGCGAATCGCAAGAATTTTAAAAGCAATCGAGAGGAAGGAACAAATTTTTCGAGTTGCAATTTCGATGATTTACGTCGGCACCCCTATCCTCGAGGAAGTTGTGAAAGTGAAATACGAAATGTTCGAGTATTCAACCAGACTTTTCCCATTATTTTCCAAGAAAAAATTCTCGGAGATATCATTCTTCGCAATTCGCTCACGGAAAAAATGCAAAAGTAGTTTCAAGAATCCGACGTCTCAGATAAAAATACCTACCAATTTTCCCCCTCGCAATAAACAGTTGCACGACTACGCGATGATACAAGCGAATAGGACGATTTGCCGACGATCACCCTGAACTCAAGATCCTGTTCCGAATTCCGAATCGATCCCTGACCTACTCCCCAATCTCGCTATTACCCAAAGTACCACGCGACAAGGCGACAATACTCGTGCACGAGCCTCTCTTTCATTATCCCATTACATACGTTCGCGCGCACGTTGTCCAAATTTTCGAAATCATTTCGTCAGATTTCTCGAGCGCAAGAGTCCACGGTTCTCGCGAGGCGATTATTTATTTTAGTCAGCCTACTCGATCATCGTCCGTACGAATCTACACTATTGTATCGTCAAAACACACCACGAACACGTGTTCGTCGCATCCAATGGACAACCTCGTGGGGAAGAAGTTACGTGCGTATCGAAAATCAGCTGCGCTCAGCGCGCGGAACACTCGCGGAGACATTGCGCGATCGCTTCGCACGCACACGAGTGCGGTGGTCACGTAGCATCGTTGTCGGAGAAGTCTTGCAAAATCGGTGAGAAATTCCGAGAGGTGGCGTCGAGTGCTCATTGCGAGAGTCGCTGGAAGAAATTAGGCTAAATCCCTATATGGCCCGAAACGAGCAACGCGCGCGCACGTTTCCCTTTTCCACTTGAGACTACGACGCGGAGCACGGCACAACAACGAGGAGAAGTTCGTTAGCGGGATACGCCGTTTTCGACTCGAAACTGTTTGATGTGTGTTTACGCGAACGAGCGACCAAACTGGGACAAGGCTTCGAAAAATTCGCCGGTGCTTTTAACCGCTCCCAAGGTCACTCGCCTCGAGGTGCACGACACGCCGACAAAGGGGTCAGGCTCGTTGCCAAAAACGAAGATGGATACTTTTAGGTACCGCGGCAAAAAAAATCGGTCAGGGATACGAGGATTTAGACACCATCGGATAAAGAGGGAGGAACCAAATTGGATGTTTCTCTTTACCGATGATCCGCTAAAGGAAATGACGGACGAAGGAATATTCGACCTAGAAACGATTCGTTCTACGGCGCCAAATTGTTTCTTCGGCAATGAAACACCGTTGATCGATCATATTCTAAAAGTGACGATGAATAGTTGGGTATCGTGGAGAGAAAATCGATCAGTGATTTAAAGACGGATACTTTTAGGTATCGTGGGGAAATAATCGAGTAGAGATTCGAAGATGAATACTTTTAGATATCGTGGAAAATAATCGATCGGAGATTCGAAGACGGATACTTTTAAATATCGTGAAGAAAAATATCAGTCAACGATGCGACGATTTAGACGCTTTCTCATTAGAGAGGTATCAACCTGGACAACAAGACCCATCCATTTTTCCTTACCAAGATTCCGTTAAACGAAACGAAGAAATATTCGACCTAGAAAGCATACTTTCTACAGCGCGAAATGCTTTCTTCGTCAACGGGACACCGTCGAGGGACCATCCCCCAAACGCGACAACAATGAGACACATTAGGTCACTGGTGCACCACCACGATCGCTCTCCTACGATAACTTCGCTCAAGATCTCTATCATAGGCCAGGATATGATTCACGACGCCGACCTTTCACCCCGATTACAGAACCAGCGATTAAAGGAGCTTAAGGTAACGGCCGACAAAGCAATCTCATCCGACCTTCTCAAGCGACCGCATTGTAACGGAGGTTTCGCGGGTCAATGAGAATATTAGACGCGAATTTCCATCGAGCCCTTTTATCCTCGCCTACTTTACTTTAAAAAACTTCCATAGGAAAAATTCGACATCAATCTTTTGCGCATGGAGAAAATGAATCATAAATTAATTCTCACTTTATTTTCAATTATTTTCCATTTCTCCAAAGACTTCCATTATAGCGTTCCATTTTCTACTCGTGCGAAAAAAAAATTTCATCCGACCTTCTCCGAGTGATCGCATTGTAACAGAAATCTAGCGGGTCAATGAGAATTAGACGCGAATTTCCATCGAGCCCTTTTATCCTCGCCTACTTTACTTCGAAAAACATTCACAGGAAAAATTCGACATCAATCGTCTGCCCATGGAGAAAACGTATCATAAATTAATTCTCACTCTATTTTCAATTATTTTCCACTCCGCCAAAGACTTCCATTATAGCCTTCCATTTTCTACTCGCGCGAATAAAAAATCTCATCCAAATTGGAAAGTACTACGAGGAAGTGAAGCACATGTGCCGCTCGCCATTACGATTTCGTTCCAGGTGTTCGATTTTACTCGAAGAAGTGTTACTCGACAAGTAATTGAGACAGATGTAATCGCGGAATCGCGGTATAAGCCGTAAAGGGGGTAACCCGTTCGTCGCAATAGAATTTCCCGGAAAGATAGGAGAAGAAGAAAAAAAAAAAGTCGCTCTCCTTGTCCCCGGGCGATCAATTACGCGCGACTTGGCAGTTTGCTTTCGCGTGGCGTGCGTTCGCGCATGCGCGCTACGCTCGTAGAATGGCGCGCTGCTACGAAAGCTCGGCAAAACGACGCGGGTATGAAATTTGCAAAGGAATTCGAACGTGCGCGCGCTCGTCTCAAGAGCGACCAGTTTTTCTTTCCAACGCTGCTAGACGAGAAATCGTTAGAATCTAAAGATTGTGCAAAAGCGTGGAAGAAAAAACAAACAAACTAACAATGGTGAAACATTACTACGATTACTTTGAATCTTTATCCCATTGACGCACACTTTTTTTCGAAGATCGCTCCCAGAAACACTTTTTTTTATCAAAAATTGTTTATTACTGCAATAGGGTATTTTTTCCAGGAAAACTCCAGATGACTCGTAATTTGTTTACCATGACTTTTTTTTTTTATTGAGAAAGACTATCGCCTATAGCCGCAATTTATCCACATATCACCAATAATTCAACAGGTATAGCTGTTCTGAGCGTCAATGGGTTATCTACGTATAAGACTTTGCTTTCTTTTCTCCTCTTTCGTCGACCTCCAACGAAATTTCGTAGTACCGTAAACGAAACGTCTGCGCCGGAACGTCTGGCCCGGATAACTCGAGTGAAAGAGGCCGACGCGACACGGTCACGAATCGAAGGAGGAAAAATTCAGTGGAAGGATGAGACGAGATACGGAGAAGAGTCACTAAAGAGGAGACAAAATCTCCAAAGTTCAAAGTTGGATTAGGTCGGGACGGATTACGGGGCGGATAATAAAAAACAAAAAACAACGACAAAAGCAACGAACGGTACCTTCTTCCTCCACGCCTTTCCCCAGTTACGGCGAATTAACTCACTCTTTTTCCATGGTCACGACCTTAACCTCGGAACGACGATGTTACACGAGAGCAGCAAGCAGGCTGCATCCGGGCCACGTTTCGTAATAAAGCGCAGCGAGAGAGGCAAGAGGAGGGAAGGAAGAAAGAGAAAAACGTACGGGCACAGTTGTCCTAGCTCCGTAAAGGTACGGAGAACGCGAGAGAGCATGTGCGAACAAAAAGGCACGTCCTCACGGATGCTGCGAAATAGGCAAGATCAATGACGAAGTCACTTGCCTTCTCGGATGAAGAAGGAGAACGAGGAATAAGATAAACACGCGCGCGTAAATACATACGAACGGTTTTTTGTTTGTACTTGGACGAACTGTACAAGTCTCTTTGTGCTCGTGCCTAAAAATGACGATTGAGTGGATTGATTCTAGTTGTGCCGAATTTAGAGTGGCATTTATCTGTCGATAAAAAAAAAATAGAATTCAGGTCACAGTAGAATTCGACGCTTGGCTAAAAAAAAAGCACGTAAATCGAAGTGCAAACTAAAATATACGGTGAAAGGAGATTCTGTGCATCGTCCTGCGCAGATTCATCTCTCTCCTTCTCCTTCTTACTTTTCTTCTTCCGTATTCTCTAGTTTTTCTTTTTCTTTATGGTTTTCTTTCTGTTTTGACAGTTTAAGTACGCCACAATTTTTCAATGTTTTTCTGTTATACACAGGGCGGTTGTGATCTTAATACCATTACGCCTCTTCCGTATTGCTTTCATCCTCGTCACCGTGCTTTCTTCCCGCTTCCTTCCACTCTTTCCACACGAACCGAATGGGCACCGGAGAGATATTCTTCTCTCATCGCGGTTACTAGGCTCGGAGAACGCGCGGCAAGGTCGGGACACGGAATGAATCGCCCCGATCCCACGGCCTTGATTCCACGCGCGCGTGCCCGTAACGAGAGTAATAAGCTCCCGATAACGTGCGAAAGTCACCTCGCCTGGTAAGGATCGGCCACCACCGCCGCCGGTCCCGTCTACATCTGCTCGTTATATCGGGAAGAGCGGAGACCGCGAACCGGAAATCTAAATAATGTTGGAGATCATGCGGAGAAATGCATTGAATTCGTTTGGCCACGAGGCTCCAGTTTTATGACCACTAGTGTCGTAGCAAAAACGTGCGAGATTAATAACAAAGAAAAGATCATTCGTGGACTCTGAAGATTTTGATTGTAAAAAAATTATATTGTTTCTATCATATTTTCGTATGCAAACCCAGCTAAGGTGCAGCCTTAATAATTTGTAAAAAAACGAAGACTTATAGAGGCAAATGTTTGATAAATCAAAAAGAAAAAATAGCCCTAACCTAGCCGAGATGAAACGTTAATAGTTTAGAAAGGATGAAGATTCGTAGATTCAAAAAATTCAACACAAAAAAGAAAAAATAAAATCTCATTACTGTTCTACTCTTTTGTGCAAATCGTACTAAAATGCAATCTTAACAGCTTACAAACGACCAGGACTCTTATACTATACAGTTCTTCGCGAAAGAAATACGTGCGTCGACTATTTTCTACGTCAAGTTTTCGCAGAGATAAAGATATCTTCGCACGCGAACCGTTCATCGATGCTCATCCTCGCGATAAAAGTCCCAGCGTCGAGTAAATTTACAACAGTGTCTTGAAATTATTCGAGAAAGCAATAGCGAGTGGCTATACATCTTACGAAGTCAGGTGGGCCCCGCGGATAGAAGGCATTTTGTCGGAAAATCATGGAAAATCCACGAAGACGAACTTCCAACTCCAGGCGCCTTGCGGCCAATGGAGAAAATTACGAGGCTGTCGTTGAGCGCATTATCCATCGCGTATATTGAACTCGGACAATCTTCTCGGCGCGATGGAGACGCAACGATAAATTTATACGGTTCTCCTATTTGCATTGACGTTAATATTCGTGCGCGGGTCACGGAGCCGTGGCGCAACGACGAATAATTTATTTGAAAATTGATTTCCTCGTGCGCGGTTATTAAATTAAACGTATACTTTCCCCCGTGCGCATGTCCTCTAGTCGGGAACGTCGAAACGATTGACGAGGCCCCTTGCATTTCCGTCATTCGAGCGGAACAAGACACGTGAGCCACGTCTAATAAATGCAAATAGCGCATAGTGAGGACCGATCGAATTCAAGTTAAATCGCGCGCGCATTTCTGGAAGCACTTATGTCGAAAGGAAAAGGACGATGTCTGGACGAGAGAGCGGAAGAGTTCGTGACAGATGCACGGGTTGCGGAAATAAACAATGAACAAAAAAGAAACTTTCTCCTTTCTCGTTAACACGATATGATTGTGACGTGGACTAATTCGAAAATTTGTCGTGAGATGACGAATTTTTTGTTTCATTGAACTTCACGCAACGTCCGTGTGCGTACCTTGTGCACGTCTATAACACTTAATTTTCATTTTGTCTCATATTTAAAGTTGGATTCGTTATTTCGGTTAATATTAATAAAATTCGGTAGCACAGATAGTTTTCTTAGAAATAATGACGGTATGTAAAGTGTTAATACGCATGCAAACTTGTGGATTTTCTAGGGCTACACTTCGATGGACGAATATGGGAACGATTATAAAGAGAACACAATAAATCTACACTTACGTAATTTCTCCATCCGTCTAACGTTTCCGCCGCAAGGATATCAACCCTCTTCGGAGATTGCGAAACACAAAACTGCATCTAGAAGATTGAGAAAGGACATGTTACCGAGTGAAGTAAAATGTACGAAAGGTTATGATCATTCATAACCTTAAGAAGTGCTGAAACGAAACATGAATGAGAAATTTACTTATTCTCGATTAAAATTACACTTACAGATACATGTGTGTAATAAGAGTGCCATAAAGACATTTCAAAAGGCTTGAATCGAGTATAAAACCAGAGTTGAATTAAGAAAAGCACCAAACGAAACTACTATGCACGACGTACAGTGCCCAACCATTACGTAATGGGGACATAGCTAAAAAATATCAAGCAAATTTTTCTAGACCCAACGACCATTTTGTAGGAGTAAAACAACATTGACCATAACAAATCCAAAGCAACCAATAGAACTAATATTTTCACAACAACAAGATTTGTTTAAGGCCCAATCTGCAAAAACAAACTCTCGTGGCATTGTACTAATCACCTGCATTAAATACAACGTCCGTGTGACAAAAAAAAAAAAGAAAAACAGGAAGAAAACACACAACAGAACCGAGCAACGAGTATCGAGCAATGCACTACACGGTGAGTGGATAAATACCAAATGGTGCAGTATAAAAAAGAAAAATAATATTCTTTAAGAAAGTGTTTAATTTGACGAGAACAAAAATTCTGCTTCTCTTGCAGGCTTTTCATCTCCGATATAATGAGCTCGTAAATAGATGCGGACAACAATGTTCGATCCACGAATAGGACGAGAGGGAAAAGAAACGCTCGGATGAAAGACGTGGAGGAGGGGCTTTGCTCGGACGTAAAGGCACCGAAGGAAACGCGTCGGTTGGCTTGAGAGGCCGGCGAAGGCGCTTCGGGTCATACCGCAGTCAAAAGGTTAACGCGGCACGATGATCCACACAATAGATCGGCGATCGAGAAGATCGGGCTACACGTTGTGCGATCGACACGACTCCGGGGCATCGACTTTCGCAATGTAATATTCCACGAGCGTCGTCGCGGCCTCGACAGTTTACACCCTCTCGATGCATTTACATGTTAAAGCGCGCGCGCGAACAACGCGCTCGAATTTAGTTGGGTATAATCGGAACGTTGAAAGAGTTTGTATTTTTAATTGAAAAATATAAAATTTTTAATAATTTAATTTTTTTTTATTTAATCGCGCCCGGAACTGCTCGACCGAACTGACAAAATATTCAATTTTGTTCTTTTATAATTCCATTATTACATGGGAAAGATATTATTTTAAGTTTTAAGTACACGCCTTCTGAAATATAACAAGATACACGCATGGTGTATTTTATAGAAGGGTGTTACATATAAACGTTTAAAGTAATTTAGAATAAAACACTAAATTAAATTATTTACCGATTCATTTTTGAAATGTGCTTTTATAAAAGATATATAAATGTGTAAAGATTCATTCACGCGTTTGCTGCACGTGGATTATAAAGTACACACCAGCGCGTGTAGTTAAATGCTACAGAATAAGTGCTCGAATATTTGAGCACCAACAAGTTCGCTCATCCCGTATTATTTAAACACACATAATAAGCCTGGCAGCTTAAAACATAAGCTACAATTACCCTTAACTCAAACACACAATCAATATTTCACTTAAATTCGAGATCACAAATCGATCGTACCATTGCAAAAATCTCCTTTCACCTACGAAGCCAATTAACTAAATTCACAACAAAGGTACCAATCTTGAAAATTATTCAACAAAAAGTGGACCGTCACTGTCCGACTTACGGTACCAAAAAAAAAAAAAAAAAAAAAAAAAAGAGAGAATCCTTCGCCACTCACTGAATTGTTAACCAGAAGAACCTGTCACAGCGAATAAACGTCCTCCCTTCACCTGACTAATCTCAGACGACCAAATTACCGGAGGCCCCCGTACATCATCGGTGAAATCGAGCATCCTTCCTCTCACCCTTCACCCTTTCCAGGCCCATTCTCTTTCTCCAGATACCTCGGAGCCGTCTTCTCCGATGATCGGCAAAGTGTACCATCGCGTGTGGACATAAAATACGCTTTACACCGGACCCGGCGAAAGAACTCCTCGAGAGGAGGGGTGGGTCAGGGGTCGCAACGTTCGTTAGGCACTAGGCTCGTCGCGCTACGACAATCGACGTCCGCGAGAGGTCCGCGTGAGGGCAACGGGGACGACGTGGCTCCAGTGGAAGGATGACGGCGCCGTTCTCTTTAGAACAGAGAGATCCGTTCGTGCCATTCGCGGTGAGCGAAGAAGGAGTGGAGAACGATCGTGGAAGAAGCGTTCGATGAAAGGAGAGTGGGTGAAGAGGGTGAGAAAGGGGAGACGATCTGCGACGCTCATTAAGAGCAAACTCTCGGGGTAATGAGTTAATGGCGAGCGGATAACCACGACGAAGCCAATGACGAGCTTCGTTTTAGACACTTTTCTTCTTCTCTATCTCTCTGTCCTCTCTCTTTCGTTCTAGATCGTTAGAGAGCGCTAGAGCGAATTTGATTTCTTTTCTTTCTTAGCGCGTCAGCTGAGAAACATTTCTAGTAGAGATGTGCGAATTATTCCAATCCGAATAGACGTAGTTCTAATTCGAAAGATTCGATAAGGTCAATTTACTGTAATTCGAATTCGAAGCAAAGAAGCGTGTAAGAAGACTTCAAGCCTGGTGAATTCTGGCGCCTCTGTGGGCAGAAAGTTCTTGTAAAGAATTTGAGGCGGTCACATAGCGCTCTATCAGTGGGTTCGCGAAATACCGCGGATTAATTCGATTGGAATTCGAAATGTGGATGATTCGTTTCGATTCGTGCAGCTATATTTTTGTTAATTCGATTCGATTCGCTATGAATTTTATTTTACAAATTCCATTCGGTTCAATTCAATTTATAAAATCTTGATTCGCATATCTGCGATTTCTAGGTGCGAAATTTTCGAGATAAGAATTGGTTTCTTTTAACGAGGATTCCGACGTGTCTGTTAATTATTCACAGAGGCGGGCGTGAGATCGTGCCGAACATGGAGTGATATCGCTGCACCGTGAATTTCCACGTTCCAGAAACCGCGCGCGTCTCGTGCCTCCGTGCGATAATTTACAAGGGACAGGAGAAGTCAACGGTCGCGTCGATATTTAACCTTCGAACCGCACAGCGGCCCGTAAAGCATCGATACGCCATCGACGACGGATTAAGTTAAAAGATTCGGCGCCGACGACTCTACGAAGCTTGCCCATTTAATTTACGAGGCACCTCGTTACTCCGCGCCACAAAGTTTATCTCGAAGACTTGGTGGATACTTTGCTTGGAAAGATCCTCTCGTCGCGCGTGCCTCCTCCACTCGACTCGTTTCGCACCGAATAGCAAGGCACTACTCGCATTCTTGAAACTTTAGGAGGTAGATTGTAATATTAGACGTGTAAGCACCACGAGGAGTTTCAGCATTTAGAGAATCCACGGTTCTTGAAGTTGTCAAGGTAAGCAGGACCAATCTGAAGTAACCGTTCTTTTAATTGTTTATTCTTATACCTTATTATCCATTTCTCAAATGGAGGACTTCAAGAAACAATGTGTGTGCGTGTGTGTTTGTGTGTTTTCTGTATTATATGAGTTAGCTTCGAAGATATAAATTGAGAAAGGATAAGAACAGTAACTATCTTCAAGAAACAATGTGTGTGTGTGTTTTCTGTATTATATGAGTTAGCTTCGAAGATATAAATTGAGAAAAGATAAGAAGAGTACCGATCTTTGTTCGCAGAGGAGACCGGCAATTTTATCAGAGGAAAAAGTTGTTCTCTATGCGAAGACGCGTCGAATGCACCTATTTTGTAGGTCGTCGGAAGAGGAGGCGCTCTTTATGCATAATTACCCTCATTTTATAGTGCTTCTTCCGAATTTATTGTTCCAATTCTTTAAAACTTGCTAATATGCTCTGTGCTAATAAATTATCTCTGCTAAGAACAGACACCGCAGGCGGATTCTGAAAGTGAAGTACCTGGAAGATTGATAAAAAGTCGTATGATAATGATAAGGCAAGAAATTGGGTACAAGGGTGCCCATTACGAATCCAGATCGTAATGGGCGCCCTTACCCCCATTTCTCGGCCACGGAGCTTGCCAACGGCTAAGATTAATTAGCATCTAATTATCGAGGGCGAAACGCGTGGTTTATTAGCACCGTTGCGGTGTGGTGCGGTGATCGTTAGCGAAGCACCGAGAAAACCGCAGGATATCGCAGATGGGGTGTCGAGTAGGATGCTTGTACGTAGTGATGACCTTCCACGAAAGAAACGGGGATGGTACGGGAGGCCACGAAGAACGCGAGCGATAATTGGTTTATTACCAAGCGCAAAGAAAAGAGCGGAAGGGCGCGTGCTTTCAACGTCAATTTCATTGAGTTTACGGTTCACCGCAGGAAGGAAAGGAAAATAAAGAAAGAGGGGAGAAATAAAACGGTGCTCTAAAAGCGCAGATTTAATCCGGAAGAATTAAATGTGTGTTCTTAGGAACGATTTAATTCTCGCGCCATGTGACAACGTGAATTTTAAAGGCTCGAATAAATAATGCAGTAAGATTAGGGGTAAAAATAAGAGAAGCAAAAAAAAAAACAGACGAAAGTATCGAAATGATGAATGCAAGTAGCTTGGAACATTTTTACCGAAGTCTCCAGATAAAAAATTCTATGCGTTTAAAAATTAATGTTAATGTATCACACCCCTTGGAAAAGAAAAAGCCTCTTTCGAGCATCCAAGTAAATAAAAGGAACTGACGGACATATTTGAGAGGACGAATGAAAATACCTCGAAAAATTTTCCAGAGTCGGCACATATAAATTCAATGTCTCCAAGAGTCGAAGAGACCGTCCCCTTCCATCCACCCTCGTGCGACCCAATATCCATCGGCGACGGTTCACCGATCGTGAGAAACCGTCTCCACGACGAAGATGACGGAGGATAATCTCGGCCGAAGAAAGAGGAGACTGCTCCTTGGTCACTTGGGCCTTCGGCTTTCGATAGAAATCGTCCTGGATCCACCTCTTACTCGACGCGCGTTCGTATGCGCATTTATGTTTCATCGCCTTGCGCCTAAATACACTTTACGTGTTTATATAAGAATGGAAAAATGGAAGAAAAATTAAGACCGGAGTACTGGACAATTTTGCGATTTTTGATGCTTAATTCGTGTACTCGAAAAAGATTAGATAACTTACGTTCTTCGATTAATGTCGATATCGTCACTCTCCTTCCATCTTGTCCTTCCTTTCTTCTTTACGCATTTCCAATCAATGTCCTTTTCCGTTCGTTCTCGCAATACTAAGGAAACAGAAAGAGGAAGTGATACCCCACTACCCGTGTGCCACTTTATACTGTTTTAATGTTATTTTCTTAAGAACTTGATACCTTATTTTCATTCTCATTATACAAAACGTGCGTATGGTATGCGATGCCATTGATTACTATTAATACGGTATTGTATGTAAACACGAAATAAACTGAAGAGTTTGACGACGGAAAATCGTTTGACTTACGACACTTTAACTGAAGTTAACTGGACGGTGCTGTCCTCTATTACTTCGCGGTACTACTGACCTCTGCTTTAAAATCGTCGTTCTGCAATATCGACTAGTTGGTATAATTTCGCGGAATAGATTGAGTTTATATTTAATTACGAAATGTATTTATTTTTAACACGCGTAAAGAATTTTAAGGATTCTGTTGAATTAGTAAAAACGAATATAATTTCAATCAAGAGAATGACACTTTGGATCGTCGGAAATAGCGGGACTTTTTTATTTAAATCGGGAAATTTACACTTTTCTCAGTGGCAGCACTGCAGGTAGCACTGAAGCAGTAACTATGGATATTATAAGACTCTCCATCCTTATGAAATTTATTAACCTTCCTATTTCGCACGGGAAAACACGCCGCCTGGGAGGGCCGGGAAATTTCACTGCGTTGAGCGCCACTTTGACGTAACTACATAGCAAGCAACATAATTTAGGTTAGGTTAGGGTTAACAATTTCTTCTCGGTATACGTTAGAATTGAATTTACCGCGCTGTATTATATCTGGGTTTGGTGTCGGCAGTGCCAACAGGGACATCAGGTGTCAACTACTCTCTCGACAGTCACAAAACTTAATATTGAGTTACCTATCTTTAGTGTACCCTATCATATGTATAGCTTGCTCCATTTGTTCCACGAATGCACACGAATGCGATGAACCTGTAAGTACACTGTACACGTACACGCACACGAATCTGGTATCTTAATTGGCACGTTGTATCCGGTATAAGATTAATTTGGCCACTACTTGCTCATTGCATAAATCAAATAGTCGTTCAAGGAAATCAAGGTATAGTTATTGCAATTTTAAATAGTAATTATACATTTCTACAGCATTTTCTATTATTCGCCGTATTTTAGGGTATATAGTACCGTTACTAGTAACGAACCTGACAGAAATCGATAACGCACATGGTGAATTTTAAATAATTCTTATCTGTGAAAATGATCAAATAATTGTGTAAAACTGAGAAATTATGAAACCTGCAAAGATTAAACATATTCTCATTATTGTTAATAGCGCGTTGAATATTGGCTACACTTTAATTATAACCTAAAACACTTAATTCGGTTCTATAGTTCGACAAGCAGCTGTTTCGGACAGCCAATCTTTGCTTTAACTTGTAATCACTGAACGTGTATATGTAATTACTTTATACTTATAAATGTATATTGGAGAAGGCTACTAATGTATATCAGTTATTTTTGTCTACACCATTTGGCGAAGCTGAAGCTTGCTTTCTGGATTACAGGAAGCGCATATTAAATGCAGAAATGTCAACGTTTCTTGGGCATATTGAGGAGATACCAGACATCTCGGTGGATCGTTTTAATGAGGATAACTTAAACTCTTCCGCATTTTTTCTTAGTCATTGTCACAGCGATCATATGATTGGCTTGAATAATGCATTTTTCGACTATTTAAAACAATATATGAAATTTCTTTACTGTAGTTCAATTAGCAAATCGATTTTAGAGATTAAATTTAATTTAGAGAATTACTCTCAAATAAAACAAATAGACATTGACGTACCCACTTTAATAGAATATAACAGACAGAAGAATGATACTAATATTATTTCAGTCACATGCATATCCGCAGGACATTGTCCTGGTTCTGTAATGTTTCTTTTTGAGGCAGATGGTAAAAGAATATTGTACACTGGAGACTTTCGAATAAATCCAAAGGATTTTCCAAAGTTAAAATCCCTACACTTTCGTGAAAGTTCTAGAATAGTTTCTAAAACACTGGACAAAGTTTACTTGGATACAACCTTCTTAACGCCTGATTTTTATTATTTGCCAAGCAGACAAGAAAGCTTAGTAAAAATTTGTGAGGCTACCAAGCAGTGGCTTAATGAAGACCCAAGAAATGTTGTCGTTTTAGAATGCTCAGCTTTATATGGTTCCGAGTTTCTTTATATGGAGTTATCTAAATACTTCAATTGCAAAGTTCATGTTAAAGATCCTGTTTACCATCTTTATTCTCGCATTATTGAGTTAGCTTCTTCTATTACGAATGATGGTCAGAGTACGCGTGTGCATGCATGCAAGAATAAAATCTCTCAAACAAAGCTACCATGTCGATCTGATGTTGATGTCAAAAATATAATGACTATTGTAGCGTCTGTTTTAAAGTGGAGAACAAGTGATGCTGCTAAAGTTATAGAATGTGACCAGCTTAGGAAACAAACATTAAATGTAT
The DNA here is from genome assembly GCA_944319695.1 of Tiphia femorata. Taxonomy (NCBI): domain Eukaryota; kingdom Metazoa; phylum Arthropoda; class Insecta; order Hymenoptera; family Tiphiidae; genus Tiphia; species Tiphia femorata. Next base: position 7,254,970 of record OX090896.1, on the reverse strand, counting down.
GTTATTCTACCCATTCTTCTTTAGAAGAGCTTACAGCATTTCTTCATTATTTTACACCGGCGGAAGTATTCCCTTGTGTATGTCCAGCTGAGTCTGAAAATGAGATTTTCGCATTGTTAAGCAAAATAAAAAAGAATTCTACAGATGAAATACCTAACAGAAATACAATATACAAATTGAATCTTTTGGAAAATAAACGTTTATCAGCACCTAAATTTAAGTCTGAATACGTCAGTGACGATGATGATCTTTAGGTTTAACCCAATAAGAGGTTGTGGCTTACGCAAATCTTTACCAAAAGTATTACTACGTGTATATATATATATTTGTCAATTCAGATGGCTGAACATATACATGAGTGTGATATGTATATTAATAGATATTACAATATATGCAGAAATCATTAGAACAATGATAAATTAAAATTGAAAATTATTCAAAGCATATATGAAATTAATGCAAAACTGGGGAAAAAGTACAAAGAAAGAATATTGGTATCATATAATGTAAGGTTTTCTATGACTGTATGATATACATGTGTGATCCTAGCAGTAGTACATAGTTTAATATGTTTGTGCCTACTGTAAGTAGAAAGTATGAGCACTGTGCAAGCCAAGGGATTTTGACAAGTTTATATATTATACTTTATTTTCTTTTCATTGTTTAACGAAGACTATGTATGCATACCATTTATAATGTTAATGATTGTTACTTCATCAATGGTGACTTATAGTGCGTGGTTATTTATAAACATTTACCCATCTATATACATATAGATATATAAATACTGAAATATGCGTATGTTACAATTATGCAATATTGAAGTTATTTTTCGAGGTTTATATAATAAGTTTTATATATTAACAAAGTTAAATATTTTTAATGAAGAATATTAATAAACTTTTTATTTTGAACTTTTTATGTAATATTTTAACAAAGAATTACACATAAAGATAATACAATAATGTTCTACAATTTATTATTTCTCATATATGCATAACACATGATTGACCTCTTATAAATTATATGAGGGATATTTTGTTACAGACATTAGTATACGTCCTTTATCAATAAACCAAATACAACATGAGTGCAACCGCTGCGTTAAAGCATGAACATGTGTGGACTGAAAAACCAGTCTATGACAAAGCAGAAAGGCTGTATTTTGAACGAATGGCCAAGGTAAGAAATTACCATTGTAACTATCGACTGAATTATCAAATGGTTAATAATCTACAACAATAGTTTTTAAACATACAAGTATGTATAGTGCATTCTGCACTATAAACAGTTAAATTAATGTTAAATTAGGACATTTTGTAGAAGGTGTGAGTATGTTTATAAACACAGGAGTTGAGTTTGATCCGATACCCATGTCCTCGCTTCCCTACCTTACTTCAATTTCTTATTTATGCATTTTATATACATGTTGGCTTATACTACTAACATTTGTAACACACTTGAGGGAATATCTGGTGATAGGAGAATTGTATATGTGTATCTGCTGCATATCTAATTGCATTTCTATTTTTACAAAATATTTATTTTCCTACATGTATGTATCAAGCAACAAGGATTTGTTGTAGCAAAACTGTTTTCTTTTGAAAAGCTTATGAAGGAACAAATTAAGGGAAAAATGAGTAAAACTTAGACTTTTAAAAACCTATTAATGCAATGTATATCTGAAAGGTACTATTAAGAAATACATATATATTATGTATATTTCCTAGTTGTGTATCTGAAATAATTAGCTTTAGAATAATGCATGCGTGCTGCGTGGAATTGTGATACAAAAGATATTTGTAAATATCGTATAATATAGAATATACGTACGATATTAATTTAGTAGGATCATAAGCATATCTTTATGGTTCATACATTATTAATAAGAATGAAGCATTCTTTTAAAATTGCGTAGTATGAAACATGTTTCAAGGTGATGTCTCATAAAATTATGGAAAGCTGTTCACTTAATTCTGAGTGTTCGATAACCGACAATCATCAGGATATAATAATTACCAATACTTTGCTGAAAGTAAAATCTAAAGAAAAAAACACAAAGTCATCTAAAAAAGAGAATGATTGTAATGTACCAGAAAGGGAAAACTCTATGGAAAACGAAAAGCATGTGCACTTTGATATGAAAGAGGAAAACAATGTAAATCATACGAATAAGAAATGTAATGCAAAAGAAGTTAAAGAAAAGAAAAATAAAGCAGATACAAGGCACAGAAATCGAGGAAAAGATAAAACTGATATCAAGAAACAAAAAGAACAATTGCCAAAACAGGTATAAATACCTCTGTGCATTATTGTTCTGTGTGCATTTAATGCAGTAGTTACCTAGACAATAATTGTTTTCTTTCATTTTTTGTTATTACATTATGATTTGCACAGTGAAATTAATGAATTTGAAAGATTTTAGGTTTTTTTTTGTAGACGTTCTATGAAAATATATCATTCAACAGTGCGTAGTATAAAATTACTATGTATGCTAATATATAATCCTTGTCTGCTTTTTGTTTTATTGCAAATACTATACATTTCCTGTTCAGATTTAACACCCTGTTAAATTATGTTGCACATTGTGGTGTCTATTTTTGTATTTGTTTACCTTCTAGAATTATACATTATTGTTGATACATGAATGGGATGTAAAAGTATATGTGCAATTTCTATATAATGGTTAATTTTGCATGTTCGTAAAAAGAGTGACTCGTGCTTATTTGCATGCTTTCAGGGGTGTGCATAGAAAATATTACTTTAATATTTTTGTACATAAAGATTACTTGTTTTGCATGTTGAATATGTCTTGCCTTTTCATTAGCTTCTCTTAATTATCTTTATTGTGACCTTATGATTGTCTCCACTTGAGTATAAAACATTAATAACAAATTAAACATATTCTTTTTTTTTTTAATAGCTTTTTAATATCTACAAATTATTTTCTTGTAAAAATAATTAATCAAATTCTGCAATTTAAACTTTTTATATTTGGCCAACATTATCTTACATTTTTATTACTTTACACAAAAAGAGTATTATTGAACGAAATCTAATGTGTGTCAAAATCTCAAAACACAATAATAGTGAGGTATTGTAGAGGCAATATGTAGTCAGAGCTTCTATAAAATAAGCTTAAGTGGATGCGAGACATCAGGTTGTTTTTAAAAATGATCCTGGTGTGAGTTGATCTTTAATATCGGTGGATACAGGCAACCCAACCGTCCACTTGTCCAATATTACCTGCTGGTGGAAGTTTGGCCAAAGAAGTCGCCAAGGCTCGTCAACATATTAAAGAGTCTTTACAATGTGTGAGTACTGCACTCTTTGCTCACTCCTTATATAACATATGGACACACCTGTTTACTAATTAAAATTTATATTAATGCAAATTTGTTTACATGTGGCTTCACTTGTGTTGACAAAATAAATCCTATGAAAAAAGTATCATATTTTTATGTATTAGTATATGTAATTACTTATTTTTAACGTTAAACAGAATTAAGTATTAATAGGACTAATGCTTCACTAAAGATATTAATGTACAAAAAGGGAGATTGCTATTAAGATATTAACTGATTACTGTACTTAAAATTGTGCTTTATAGTATAAACATGCTCTTATCAGCTCAAAATGCAACTAATTGTAATATGTTTTTCAGATGGACGGTATTACTGCTCTTACAAGTGTTTCTAATCAAGATGTTGTATCTCGCATTGCTACTCTTGAAAAGGAAAATCAAGATCTACGAAATGGTGTGTATGATAGCACTTTGTATGCCATTCTTGTCTGCTTATGTATTTTGTGCACCTAAGGTACATATGCATAAACACGTAGAAAAAGACCTTAATTACCATTTCATTGAATTGTAAACGATTATTTGTTTTTAATTCCTAAAATTATTTTTATCAGAAAATAGTAAAGTTGCTTACAAGTTATTATTAATCAGGTTACATTGGATTCTATACAGTTCTTACGCATATTGTAACATTGAATCGTGTCAGTCACATAAGCTAAGTGTTGTATTAACATTTATTATTAGTTGTCCAAGAGTTGAGGAACATTATTGGAAAATTGGATGATCGTGTGCAAGTTCTCGAACAAGGGAAATCCTATGAAGTTTGTCCTATGATAGCAATTTGTCCTCCTCGGCCTGATGTATGCGAACAAGAACGAGTTGTTGCTCAGAATGACGAAGATGTTGACTTATTTGCTTCAGATTCAGAGGCAAGTGAGCAGTAATAGTGGAACGAGCAAATTATTTAAAATATTTTGGACATATCCAATATAAAGATAGTGAATTTATGTTATTTTTACACACACACTATTTATGACACAGTTCTTTTACATCTCAACTATTACTACAGTTGATTTTAAGTCACTCAAAGTTATAAGATTTTCTAACATAATTAATCGGTAATGCGCCAGATATTCCCAGAGTATCATATCCAACTGCTTTTCATATGGATATAGTACAATAAATGTGATTATTAAAAGTGATACAAACTTTATTAGAATTTGAATTGTAAATTTGTATCACATTTCACTTACCAGGGGGATGATACAGAAGCTGCAAAAGTAAGAGAGGAAAGACTTGCTGCCTATGCAGCCAAGAAGTCCAAAAGTGAGTAGTTAACACACCCCTTCATTAGTTACCACAAATCATATTAAACATTGTCGTTTCTACAGAACCAGCTGTAATCGCAAAATCTAACATCATATTAGACGTAAAACCATGGGATGATGAAACTGATATGAAACTTATGGAAACTGAAGTTCGTAAAGTTAAAATAGATGGCCTTCTTTGGGGAGCTGGTAAGTGTTATAGGTACTTTTCTATCGTTTTCCATACGAATGAATACTAATTATAGTTCTTATTGCAGCTAAGCTAGTACCACTCGCGTTTGGCATTCATAAATTGCAAATATCTTGCGTCGTAGAAGACGATAAGGTTTCCGTCGATTGGCTTACAGAGCAAATTCAGGCAATAGAAGATTTCGTGCAAAGTGTCGATATTGCTGCTTTCAATAAAGTCTAAAAACATAAAATTATCATAAAATTATTCCGTATGAGTAATAGTTGCCAAGTATGGATCTGCTGTGCCATTTCTCCATTCCATTAGTAATATCTATGTATATATCATATTGTAGATCAAAATTGGTTTATTCGTGGCACTTTTGTTTCATAGACTTTAAGAAAGAAACAAATTTAAATTATACTTTAATCAATTATAGCAATTAGTAAATCTGGCACAGATCAACTGCTTAATTGCGAAACTACAGTAGATTAATTCCAAGTGAATATAACTATTACATGGAGGCCTATGGAGCTCATTCTTTTTCACATTGAAATTGAAATATACATTACAATTATATAATACAAAGAATACACGGACTTACCATCTTATATTACACCTTTCGCAGAACATGCTATGCGCACTGCGTACATATACTTACTGTATGGTTAAAGCTGACATAAGACACGTGTATCTCCTGCGAGGATCTGCACGTCACTAATTACAGAAGCGCTCAACTTCCCGCAAATAACATAACGAACGAACTTTCATACGCCACATTTCAGAGCGGTTGGGTTTGACTCAATGAAAAAAGAACAATTAGACGCGGTGCGCACGAGTGCACGGTCTTCAGCAGACTGATAATCTAAATGTACGATCAATTTTATTTCTCGATAAATATAGATAAACTGTTTACAAACATTAACGTGCATAAACAACACATACGCCACCCGTATATACCTGCGACGTCCACGTGTGCATCCTCGATCATTGCGTCGCACTCGTGTCCATGGGAGGGACACGTTCCAAGGATATAAAATAAAAAAAAAAAAAAACGAAAGAAACCAATAGGAAGAAATAGAACGTAATTAGGAGCACGTAAGGAGCGATGTCGAAAGGAGGAAGGATTAGGTCGAGAAGAGCAATACATAATAGACGGTACGCTCGTTACGCTTTAGAAAAAGAAGACTCTCGTTTCACCTCTGAAACATATAATCGTTAAAGTAACACAACCTGCTATTATAGTCTCACTACTGTTGCGGCTTAAAGTTCCTCGAGGGCCCACGCCTCGACGAGTGCGCGCGGAATCCTTCCAATGACCCATTCACGATTCGAGAGAAAAAGTCAAAGAGAAATTGGCATCGTTACGCGACCCCTCGCGCGCACTCACCGAGCCGGTGTGCCTACTCGACGTAATAATTATTCGTAAGGAAGATATTACATAATATAGCATCTCTATGTCACGACACAGTCGTCGGCTCGTAAGGATCTGTTTACATGGTTCCTGCTTAATATATTAATAGTTTTGTTTTCTTTACTCGTGGGGTCACGAGTTGCGACGCTGAGAACCCAGAAGAGGGGACCACTAGGAGGAAGAGCGCGAGAGAGTAATAAAATAATCAAACCACACTCAATTCTGCTTTTACACGATAGATACGTACGATGTATCCATGTACAAACATATTTCTCTTAAAATTATTTGAAATTGAAAGTTTTTGGACCGCGTTGAATGAAATTCGGTGTGAAAAGCGTTCGTGTAAAAACAGGATTAGGCGTGCGCGGAAGCTTTCTCTAGGACGATTCTTAATTCTTTCATCGTGTAAAAGGAGTTGGGACGGGGAATAAAAAAAAAGAGAGAGACAGTCCTCTGGATTCAACCGCTGTGCGACGTCGTTAAGGCACGCCTCTGCGTCAAGGACCGCGCAACGTCCTTAAGCGGTGAGAGTGTCGTCCTGGCTCTTGGGGATCTCGTTGTCGAAGTCCTCGACGGTCTCGACGCTGCGGGCCGGCGTGGTGTTCTCACCACTCCTTTCGTCGGGTGGTAATACGGTGGTGGTTACGTCCGCTTCGGCGGTGGCCTCGGTCGCTGCTGGGATCGTTTCGTTCTGGGGCTTGATGTCGATCACGCGAACGCGAATCACAGTGCCGTGCTCGTCGTCGCCGTCGGTGTAGGTCGTCTCGTTAATGGTCACCACGTGTCCGTCTATGACCTGCAAGAAGAACCAATCCCATGAATTTTATACGATAAGAAGGAAATGGGAGCAGAGCAGCTTGAATCTTACACACTTTGAGTTAAAATTCGATGTCATCTGCATGCTCGCGCAGACTCGGTTACAGTCAAGCATGTTTTTGTGCAATGGATTGGGACCGGGTAAAAAAAATATCCTATAACTTCGTAAGTTGTTGTTTCTAACGCATTTTTAAAAAAGAAACTTTTTTTATGCGGTAAATGACAAAATCGCACGAAAAGAATCGTTTAAGAACAGGTTTGACTGTGTATCTAGCTTTGTTTACGGTTTATTTTCTAAAGATTTTTCTGTTCAGTATGGGGTTTGAAGTGTGGCTTTTAACCCTTTCACGGTGAACAGCGCCTTTAGGCGCTCAACTATAGACGCTCACTCTGAGCGGACAGCGCCTTTAGGCGCTCGGTTATAGACGCTCACTCTGACCGGACAGTACCTATAGGCGCTCATCTAGAGTCGCTCTCTTCGAGCGAACAGTGCCTTTTGGCACCGTTCATTTGTTATCTACTATTTGTTATCTGGTAACTGTCCAATAATGTCCATTAAGTCGTCCGCGCGGTCGACCTTTCACCGTCACGCCGACTGCCTAGAGCGCAATTCATTTCTGAGCGCTCCGCCGCGAAAGGGTTAAGCCATGGTATTTGTGGCGAAGGTTGCAAGAGAATATAAAGAATAAAAAAGAAACTGATGGTGTAGATCGAGAAACATTCATGATGTTGCACTGACGAGTCTGTACTAAATAGAGGATCAGAGCTGTTATATAATAATCCACGTTAAGATACGCGCACGTTTAATCCTCACAGTCACTTATTCCGATGTGTTAACCAACGTAGGAGATTACAGACCCAATAGATTTGTAAACGTCCGTCTCACAATCGGCAAAATCTCTCTTCCTTAATTTTCACGATTTTTATCCCTTCTCTTCTCCCTATCTCGTATACAAAAGGTAGTACATAACCGCGCGAGACTAAAGATTAAATACTCTTGAAATGATTTAACACATTGTTGCACACGACGGCTATAGCTAACCATTTTTTGGCATTATGTAGGCAAATTACGTTTATTGTCAGTTTTTTTGAGTACAAAAAAACTAATGATAAACAGTTAGAGTCAGTTACAGTAACAAACCATTTAAAAAAGAAATGCCTTTCTGGACACGATTTTGAAATTAAAAGCGTGCGGCTACGGATTAAACACAAATAACTCTCGCGAACTCTGATTTTCTTGCAAAAAACCGAATTAACTGTTAAAATTTTGCGTTAACGCCCACAGATAGCCCGAGTAATTCGTCGTGAAAGACTCGTCCTGAACTTATACTCGGAAGACATCGAGTAATATCTTAATTAGTAGAAAGATATCATTGGAATTATCATTTTGACATTTGAGCTGGTCCGACGTCCCGAGTTAACCAAGCGGCTTAAGGAGTTGAACTCGTAAGAAGACCCACAGGATTTATACAGCCCGTGACGCACTCTATTACCGGGACGATGCCGGCTCGCGCGCTCTATTACACGCTCGATCGCGTCACACGTCAAATTCTCCAGGATCCGAGTGCACACGGCGAAACTTCAACTAATTCCGCGGTAGCTTAAACAAAGCCGACTCACCGACAGTAGGAGAATCTACGAAACCAGAATCTGTCCCGAAAGATACATAAGTGGCAGAAGTTACACCCCAACCTGTGATCTCGCGTTTCCTTACGTTCGGATTAGACGTCATTGATGTCCGTCGATTTCTAACGGAATAAAATATAACTCGATGGAAAACTCATGGAACACGCTGACGAGAGATTATTTATAAGGGAGAGGGGTGAAAAGATGTAGTCCAAGTTTCTCAATGTAAGTGGCAAACTCTCGATGTAAATATCACGATAGGATGGATAGAGTTGAGAAGATTAAATAAAGATCGAGAGAATCTCCTCTCCTCTTTCCCTTTTTTCCATCAAGGCAATTGGATGGAAGTGGAGGGTGGTCCCCTGAGCGAAGCTAAAATTCGAGAGGCTCGCGCGTCAGAGTTTCATGGCCCGGCTTTACCCAGACGAAGCAAAAAAAAAGAAAAATGTTCGGTGAACCGAACTTTATCCTGCTTCGTCCTCTCGCCTCTAACCTTGAAGCCGCGTGAATTCAGGCACGGTTTCATTTATTTATTTATTTGCCAATCACCTGCATTTCTATAGGACTCGTAAAGCTATTCTGTCTGTCTCAAAGTTTTCGTGTCGCTGGCTCTAGGAGACGCGAAGTTGATCTCAAGGGGCGCAAAATTGGGGAGAAGTAATTTTTTTTTTTTTTAAGCTGTGTGTATATAAAACGAAAATCTAAACAGATAAGAAATTGAGAAGGTAAATGAGAGCGAAACCAACAAGTGTAAGTAACACGTACATGGTGTGAAAAATGTAATGTTCTTGAAAGAATGTAAGGAAACAACGAACACGCGAGAACGCCGGTGCTTTGTTAACTCTTCCCTGTACGATTTAATTATGATAAAATGTGCATAAAACGAGCATTTAATTTTTATAAAAAAAAAAAAAAAAAAAAAAAAAAACACGTTTCATTTTATAATTTATAAACTCGTTATTTTACTGGAAAGGGTTAACAATATGGACCGTTTATTTCGAAAGTGGTGTAAGTCCATTTTTTTTTTAAATGAGATCACATAATTCGTGATTAACTTAGTATAACTTTTTATTTATAAGAAGTTAATTTTTTTATTAAAATGGACTTACATCACTTTGAAAATAAACGGTCCATATAATATTAAAGCTTCGGTCTGGGGCACCGGTCCAGGACGCCAATCAGTCAATCCAGTCCGGTCGTGGACAACTCGTTAATCCACCGAGAGACATTTCACAATTCTGTCCTCAACATCTCGTACAAATTCGCCAGTGTAAATCGTTTAATTATCGTACGCACGACGAAAAAGGAGAGCTAAACGAATTACAGTAAGACCTGTTTTTATGCGATCCTTTTTTGTGCGGTTTTCTTTTATGCGATTTTTTTTGTGCGATTTTTCCATTTACCGCATAAAAAAAGTTTTTTTAAAATGTGTTGCAAACGAAAACCTTATGAATTTACGCGATATTTTTTTTGTATGCGATTTCTTTTATGCGGTCCCTATCCCCCGTACAAAAACAGATTTTACTGTACAGTAGAAATATTCCATGGAGTTTAAAATAAAATAATACCGCGACCCAAAGGGAAACCGAAATAAAATACATCCGATTGTAAATATCTGCTGCAGATGATTCTCAATATCCACTTATTAAGTGAAACAAATTACTAGGACTCGAAAATTCGAACACAAAGGAATTAAAGCAGCATTCCAATTTGTACGCGCGACTGCGGCACGATATGGCCGACTCTTTTTGTTTCTCCACAATTTCAATAACGCCCACGAACGTCGCTCCCAATAACCATATATCGTGGAAACGTCGTCGTGAGCCTTTCGAAGAAACTCGCGCAATTTTTGCGCGCGGCCGAGACTAATCGAATAAAGATTAATACAAGTTCTCACTTTTCTGGTGGAGGTGGTGTTCGCTCCTTCCGGAATCTTGCCCCAGGACATTATGCCCTGCTCGGGAAGTGTCGAGAGAATGCCAGCCATCTGTTCTCTGAGCCTTTGCATCATGTCTGAAAAAGAGGTCGAAGATTAGAAACGGAGATTTACCGTCTGGCTTGACGCGCAGACGTACAGACGTTGGCGCGTTACTTGTCGCATGCTCGTTATCACACTTCAATTGCAGGAACGTTTAACAAGGAGGATATTCTTAAGCAAAGAACCCACGTAGAGAAATAAGCTTCTTCAATTATTCACAAGTGGTCCGACAATTTATTTCTTCGATCGATCGTTCAACGAAAAACAACCGTTAGACGATAAATTGTCCATTCTCCTGTCCACGATAACAATTTACAAGGCAAAACTTACGCGTCGAACGTTCGATGAAACGTAACATCGCACACATCGGGTCGAGGGAAATTCTCGCTCGAGAGTGCAGGCGGGGCAACGACTGTATATGAAATCTATTCGAAATTGTTTTTATCTTCGTTTGTATTCAATCGATGAAGCCAGAGGGGTTTACGCCCGGGGGCGCGCGGGAGATAGACGCTGTGTTAATTGGCAAAGTCGATTTTGTGTCGACGGTGAGTTCATCGAGTCGCGAGAACGTATACAATAATTATTTGCGCGCCACCGTGGCGGTAAACAGTTGTAATATCGCGCGCAATTATTTATATTACACCTGATCGATGCCGGCTAGCATGGTAATTTAAGCTTGTGATTATCGCGCACCTTCGATTAACATTCGCGGCGTCTCTCGTACGGTTTCAAAGCCGCGCGGAGAATGGTGAGCAATTTTATTGTTAATGACTCGCTCCGGGTGTGCTAAACCGTGCACTCGAATTTACACTTCCCACTCCGAGCTTCACGAGATCGAACGATCGGTCGAATTTCGAAACGATTATTTCGTGAAATAATAACTACGAATATGGTAGCGGGACATTAAGAAGAATAAAATTTTCGTTTGCCTCTTGCTTCGATGCATATATTCCCGACTGCCATTTTCACGATCGAACATGAAGAATTTAAGAAATTTGTAGCGACGGTCGTTGCATATTTCAAACGTTCAAATTGATCGCACGAGCTCGTCCATGGTTCGGTCGACGAATATTAAAATTGCTTAACGACCAATGGCGCCTCGTGGCCCGACGCACGCCTCTTTAACGTGTAATTAAGGCAACGTCGTTTGCTCCGATCTCGTCATGACTAATTCGGATAATCCGACGCTAATTTCTCCACGTTCATTTGTCACGTATTAACGAGCAGTCTGGCCACGTGAATATTTCTGATAAGCAGTTGCGCAACTGGCGACGAATGGCATTAAGCTCTTAGGCGCCGAAATTAAGGGCAATGGGATATTGCACTTTTCTCCAAGCCTAGAGCATTACGTTGACGACTGAGAGCGTAAGGAAATGTAAAAAGAAATGGATTTCGTGTAACAAGTTTCACGAGACCCCCGACCCTTTAAGGTCGACACAAATTGCGCCACGCAACGGCTTGAATCGTACATGAATGCACTTCTTTGCATCTATTTGAATAACGTCGTGGACATTATTAACACGAAGCACGGTGACAGTGTGATTTCGCGTGAGTCAGAAATTTTAGAATTGCAAAAAAGCCTCGTTCCTTCTAACGATTTAACCGCGGGAATCCCATTGAATTCTATCGAACACGGGAGACTACGTTTCGAACATAGAATGATAATCTGAAAAACAAACAATCTCACCAATTTCTTTACGACACCACACTTCCTTTCGTATAATTCTTCGCGATACGTCGACAATTCTCCACTGGCTTCAAACTCGATTGTACATTTCGCGCGTCGAGTAACAGGGCTCTTCTTACTGAAGGAGAAAGTGGCGGAAAGAGAAACGGAGAGTGTAATGGGAAAGGTATAGCGAACGACTGGGAAAAGCGAGAAGGGCGAGGAAGAGAAAATGAGAGAGAGAGGAGAGAGGGAGAGAACGTGAGAGTAGCTGGACGAGAGAGTGGAAAAGGGAAAAATGAAAGGATGAAAGAGGGAAAACAGAGGGAAAAGGCTGTGCTCTGGCAACAGGTACATTACGCGAGCATAACGGGGAAATATAAAAGGGTGCCTTTGCAATTTCATGCGCTACGCACGCGGTGGCGTAAGAAGAAGCCCTCGTTGCGATGCCAACACTTCTAATGCTCGTGAAAATTACGAGCCACTCGTTTCTTTCACGATCGACACGGTACGCAATATCGAACTCGTTAAAGCCACCGGCATAAAGCGAAATGCGTGCCAGTTGTAAGTAACCTTTTCGTTATCGACGCGTTCCGTGCGGTTTGCGAGCCGATTGTGCGCGTTCTGGGTACTCTTAGTGCTCTTACTGCGATATAACCAGTGCTCTTTTCGCCTCACCTTCTTTTTTTCTTTAATCTTAATGCGGAAACCAAGAAGACGTTCGATAAGCAAATACGAATGGACCTCGTGCGTAGTAACAAGTTATAATTACAAATTTTATTCGGAATAAAAGTATCGATACGAAATTGGAAATACTGAGGAAACTACTTAACCTGAGATCTCGCTTTTGTCGCGTGTTCTTTTTATCGTCCACGTCGCAACTCGACTATCGTTCATTGGATCTATCGATCACGTTACATCGCATGCTGTCCAGATCGTCGAACATCGTCAAACACGCCACTCCGGAACGTTAATTGCAAGCTTGTCAAATTGTCGTGTTTTCCTAAGCTACCACACGTGTTCCGTACTATTATCGCAAAGTTTCCGAGAGGTAGAAATAAGGAGGATTGAGAAAAGAGCTACGTTTATTCGCTTGACCAGGAAAGTTGGCGCACGTGGATGCTTTCACGATTGTGGGGAAAAAATAATATCGTTGGAAATTTCGCACGGTGGAAGCTCGTGTAGCACGCCGCGACGCACAAGATTAAACGGGCAAATCTGGGAAATTCGCGAAATTACGTCGCGCGGCGTAAGAAATTCGGTATGAAAGATGGGAAGCCCGTGGAGATCAGACGCGGATGGATGAGGCAGCCGAGTTTTCTTAAGGTCCTACATATGTCGCCCCGGAGTTTTGACTTCGGTAAAGTACGCGCGATAAGACACGAGATTTAAAGTTCACCGAGTGCGCGCGTCCCCTCGCGAGTTTCGCATTTCACTGGCTCCCGCGTAACTTGCGGATTTAATCCTTAGATGCATAAAGTATCAATTTTGATGCCAATCGTGTTAACCCAATCGACTGGAGTGTGTTCAGAAACTAGACGTACTTATCGTGCAGTGCTCTGGCAGACAGTGGGCGATTAATTAAAAGTTAGCATGCAAATTCGTTTATTTTATTAAGTTTGGTTGCAAAAATAGGTGTTATTCGTAGTCAAATGGTTAATTCTTTGATTGCCACGCTGGTTTTTCATGGATGATTCGTGGCGGCACATTTTGCATTTTTTAGGATTTTTTTCTGTTAATATATGATTTTCCAAATGCTGTAAATTGAGGTTTAGTATAATTAGTTTTTTAATGATTTTTCTGGAGATCATCGTGGCGCCACAGGAAAAACAAGTTGTGGTCACATATGAACATCGTGGTAGTCAAAGTGTTAAAGGCTATCAAGAGACGTATTAAGCCTCTTCTAGCAACACGAGCAAATCTTATATATTTGGAAATTGAAGTTCATATATTTAAGGGTTAATCGACGACAGCTGGTTCGTGATTTGGTATTACGACAAACCCGCGAGAATATTCGCGAGAGAATAACGAGCTCTTCACGATCATCTCTACGAGCGCGTACACAAATGATTTGCTTTTTATTCTTTTTGCGTACGACAGCTCTCAATTGCGCGTCCTTTGCAAACAATTCAAACGATTCACGCCCTCTGCATCGAGTGGAAACGTATTAAACACCCGTCACGCCGATTCTACATCCCGCGAATAATCGTTAAACGTAATAATGTCAATTCCGAGTAAACATCATTTTCCATATTCTCACGCGTCTATGACCCCCCCCGTCAAATCCACCACTCGTTTATCACTACCATTAAGCGGTGAAACTAGCATTTCGGCGGATCGTTAACAAAACAACACCTTTTTCCGTCGTTTACGAAATCCACGCGATTGCACCGACCTACCGGTCCTCTCTACTCTCTATCAAATCTTTCGCCTTCTTCCAGCTTGGCGAAAACGTAATAACAATTTCGCGCGAAGAGCGTGTACATCGACCGCGATGAATTTCGCATATTTTATTGCATTTATAATGCGGCCCGTCCTGCCAATAAAATAGTCGACTGTGTTGGAGCGATTATTGCCACGCGGAATGTCAATGAGGGTAGACGTGGCGCGGCGTTCGCCGCGCGCATTATGCGCGAACGACGAGCCTCGTTTGCAATTGAAAAATTGCGGAAAAATCCGCCGGCTCTGTCGATGGGCCAGGAGGTCGGGGCGGATGACGAGAGGGACCAGAGGGACGAGAAGGCAGAGGAAAATCGTCGATACCGTAACGCCGATTCGCAATTTCGCTCCATCTCGCGCGCTTCCACGTTGGTGGTGGATCGTTAGTCGAGAGAGGAGAGATCTCGTTATCCTTCCGAGCAGGTTGTACCTACTCTCGGAGCCCAGGTGTAGAATGTAGATCGCGCGAGGGCCCGTGGAAAAATTTCTCCACCGTCTCTTCTCTTCCGATCTTTCACCCCACGTGGATCTGACCCGATGAAATTCTATCACTGACGTTTGCCCATCCTTTGAATTCTTCTCGCGAGTCAATGTCTCTGCGTTTCTTTGCTCACGTGATTATTATCAGCTGTGCTGGAATTCGTGGCACAATTCGCGTGTTGGGAAATTTTTAAGAGCTTTTGTGGAGAATTTGTTCGTCACGAGTTTAACTTCTTCGAGGAGTTAGGTATAGTAGTTTAGTTTGTATGTTACTAGTGTATTGTGTTTGGTTTCTCTTTAATCTATGCGTTTTTACTGGTATACATAATTAGCTTCTATTCTTCCTTTGGTCTTCGATCATTGTAAAAGTATTCACGAATCGTCATTGTAAAGAATATCACGAAGAATCCAAGGAACAAGATGAAATATTAACGTTGAGTTAAGTAAGATCTTTCTGTTCTCGAAGAGATAAGAATCGAGTACAAATGTATAATTAGCCAATGTACCGAGCGTGCACTTTCAAGGCTCCTGCCAATATTTCTCATGCAACGTAATGAACTTCACGTAGTGGTTAAGAGTTTTGTAAATTACGATGCGCGACTTCTCGTCGATACATTTTAAATAAGCTTCAGTGGCAGTGAAGGATTGTGTCGTTACCGAGCTTCCTCACGTGAGCACCGATGAGTCACCAGTACCCAAGTAAATTTTAGTAAATGCAAGCCAAATATGTCGAATACTTAACATTAACAATCGTTCTCAAATTATTACAGAATCCATTGAACAGTTCCACGTGCAACGTGAATTTTTGTACAATCGATTTGATTTCCTGGTCGTTCCCCTCACTTTCGAGTCAAGTCGAGTCGAGTTCTTGTTCGACCTATTCGCTCGCGAGCACGCAATTCCTGCAAGAGGCCAAGCTGCTCCTTTCTTTCTCCCTCTCGATTAATCGCGGCTCGACAAACTTGCGATCGTGGAGCGACAAGATCAGGCCGCGAAACCAGTATGCGCGGGTAGATCGCGGAGAAGGTCGACGGGTACGTCAAAAGCGACTGGTTCGAGAGAGAGACTGCGAGATGATCGCATTGACTTTTGGTACGGCGAAAGTCATCACGAATTTCAAGCCTTTGTTTTTCTTCTCCGCTTTCGTCCTCGTCCTCGATAAATTAGGTGTGCAAGCAAGTTTCTTACGGCCGGACGTATTCACAAAGATTATAGGTAGACATGTGCCGATAATTAAGAGGGTAAATTGAACTAACAATTTTTCGTTTGGTAATCATTTCCTAATTTAATTATAAAAAAAAGATAACTGATAAAATTAATGAATTTAGATTCTTAACCCCTTGTCGTACTATTTAGCTACACGAAATTCAGTCCAAATCGTAATGTCCATACTTAACCCGATCTTTATTCCACGAGTTCACCCTCGTAACGTTCGTGTTTGGCTTAAATTTGATTCCACGAATCCGATTCGCGATGCTCGTGTTCTGCCCGCATTTGATTCTACGAGTTCATCCTCGTAATGCTCAAAATTGTCATCACAGTGAAATTCGTCGAAGTACGAAAAGGGAATTAAATTTCACAACTTCTCTAATTACCAGCGCGCGTACAAACTGCGAGAATTCATTTGCACAGTCGATCATTTCTTTTGGCAAATATTGAAAATATATTCCTTCGCCTCTTGCTGATGTCTCGTCGCGATAAACCTCGCAAGATTTACCTCTAATCCGACAATGCGGGGCATTTGGATCTCCTTGAGATAATCTCGGAGTTGGCGGAGAGGTTAATGCGACGGAGTCGCGCAAAGCGGAAGAGAGCCATTCGTTGTAACGGTACCAATTAATTAACGGCGCTCTGGATGCTCGTCTCCTTTCTTAGCTCGCTTCGCGCTGTAACATTCTGAAACACGGTGCAGTAACGCCACGGCGCTGTAACAACCATTGGATTTTCTCTCGTAATCTGCGAAGAGCGACGAATCGCTTCCGCCTGTAGTTCGCAAAACTGGAGCGCGAAAAGCGGGCCGGGATTTTGTCGGTTGCTTTAAAAAACCATTTTTCAAAATTACAACGGAGATACGTTGTAGCGGGCGCGTGCACAGTGTCGCACAGTAGATTTACCAAACTTCGAACTCTTGACCGCTCGAAACGCAGGCACGTCGAGCGCTCTCGCAATTTTATTGCTCCATTTTTTTTTTGTATCCCCCCACTATGCGCATTTACGCACCAAGCCCGCTTTTATTCGAGGCCACTCGACACGCTTTAATCGTCGCACTTCTCTAACACACTTGAATCCTCGCGCCACTTCCTACTCGCCGATTAAAATTCTTTACAACGAATTTGCGAATCGCAGTTTAACGCGTTAAACATACACCGGCTTCCGAGGGCTCTTCAATTTCATTACCCGAGCAGTTCTCAATTCTCCGTTTAAATAATCCCATTGGTGAAACGCGAGGCATGCAGAATCCACCGGCAAAGGGTCGTACAGCAATAATTCGTGAAAGTTCGACAGTCGACTTTACGGAGAATTGGAAACCTTGTGGAAAATTCGCTACCCCGCGCGAAAGGACGAAGGTACCGTAAAAGGACGCGAATCGCGTAAATTTCGAACGCTCACCCCCTCCGAATCCCATTGTCCGTCCCGCGTAGAATATGTTTTCCGCGTCCGCGACTCTCGCCCGATTCGTTTCATAACTGGGAGGAATAATGATTACTCCGTCATGGATTTCGTTCGATTGCTTCGTAATTATTCGCGCGGACGAGTTCCACGGGTGGAAGAAAGAGAGAGAGAGAAAAAAATATAGGTACAACGGCGTATCGAGAGGAGGATAAAATAAAATGTAGGATCGCGCGCGCGCGACCGTGGGTGACCGGTGAAAATTCGCTGATTGTAAAACTGTTCCCGGCGAGCGCTCCTCGCAGCTTTATTGGAATAAAACACGATACGGCGACCTTTTGCGTTTGGGCCGATCTTACGAGGACGAATCGACGCGCTGGAAAAATATTCATCGGCCAATTCGCGGGAGGAATACAGGACACGAAATAATAAAAATGCGAAAGCTTACGACGACGGCGACATTAAACTCGGAGGGCAAAATTGCCTGTCGTCCACGAGAGCGGAGAGACCTAGACGGAATTGTTTTTCCCTCCCACTTTCAATAATTCCGTCCAACTGTCGCTCGGCTTCGATTAAGATCGATCGCGCAATCTCTTCCCAGGCTAATCCCGTTTCGTCGCTCGCTCGCACGTCATTCTTCCACTCATTCGGCTCTCCTTGATTGTCGTGTCTTCGTTACCGACTCGAGTATTTGAGAATTTCGGAAGGACTATTTCGGTGCAGCTCTCGCAAATTGAGAGACGACGAGGAGCCTGTCAAGGACGTATCGAGGGGACGTGGAGACGAAGTCAAAGGCTGCCGGAGTGGAAGCTGCGAGAGAAATATAGGAAGACAATGCGTCGTACCTAATACTCTGTAATGCTTTATGCGGAATCGTTATTTCGAGAAGGAGAATGAAGAAACGGAGAAGGGAATTTCGAGGCATATTCACGTATCTTATTTGGGCCCTTACGAATTGATCCTGAGGATACACTTGGAGTACTGTGCTCTTCGACGATCTTCTTACTTGTCTGGTATAATGAGAGACCGGATTATATGCAAATGGCAGATAGACCATTAACTAGCGCTTTTCTTCTTCTGATTTTTCTTATATATTGCAAACGTAATAGTATTTCATATTCTGCATATTTTTGACTTTCTTACATTTTATTTTAGAAGCCGAGATTGCGTATTACTCGATCTGATTATTCTCGGCGCTCCAAATAGTAATTATCGTTATCCATTACGGATGTTATTAAGAAGTTTAATTAACAAACTGTAATGAATATCTGAGTATCCTTGCATTTCTTTCTTGTGTCTACTTGACGATACAATTTCCTCCTTGCTTCTTCGTTCACTTTACCGAGACAATTTCGATCCCAGCTTTATCGTGTCTCTCGCGCGCGCGTGTGTGCGCGAGGAGGAGAGTGAAGAAGTGAAGAGGAAGGGAGCAAACCGGTATCGGCCGATTATGATGGAAAATTGCCGTCCATTCTTTCGTTGCCTCATACCGCCGTGCAACCGATTACAAGCGTCCGCAATTATCGTCCTCCTCTTCCTCTCCTCTCCTCACCTCCTCTCATCGACAGGAGTGGATTCTTCATCCGCTTTCTTGCGATCGTACGGAACGAGCGAAGCTACCCTTCGCGACCTCGCGCGGGCCTTTCGGCTTCTCTTGCGACAACCGAAAGACTACTGCGACGAACAAACCTTTCGGTCCTTCCATTCTCCGTCTTCCTCCTACCACCGTGCAAGGACCCTGAGGCGTTTCGACCTTTGCGCTTACGAAACGTTCATTACCTTCGTTATTTTCGTGACGGGGACACTCTCAGTAGGTCAATCGAGATTTTTTGTTTGTAAAATCATAATATTACAGAACGTCTGACAGTGTACGATTATTCGACGTAGAGAACATTTCTTAAGAAGGTTTGTGCTCGATTAAAAATGAATAAAAGCGACGTTCTGTTCTATTTCTGCAATTCGAATTGGATTCTCAAGGAAGATTTAAAAACAACAATTGTTCGATCATTACTCAATGATCTTTATCGACCAGTCGACAGTGCAAAAACGTATCTAGTGAGTGAAATGAACGATCGACGTTCAAGAAACAAATAAACTTTAAGCTCGAAGAGAATAATTTACGCACCGATTAAATATTCTCAGTTAAGTTTTAAGGATTACTCCCTACTGCAGTGCGGGACGATAATTCGGAGCGTGCCGCTCGATTTTAAGCCACGCGCGCCTTCGTGGAGCGGATACCAAGATGGAACGGCGGCCGCGAAGTTGTCCCTTAAATATTCAACGGGCCGCTGTTCTTTTCCGCAACGTCGGCGTGCAAGCACGTAAACACGAACGGATGGATGGATCATTTATTCAATAGGGGGCTCCTACGAAGTCCTTTAAAGATGCCAGGTGACGCGCGCCCGTGTCAGAGGCATGTGGCTTGTTGTGCCCGTGACACTTGAATTTGCAAAGGGCGGGTTCGGCCTTTTCTTCGAAATCTCGTGGCCAGAGAAGAAAGAAAGGAGAAGAAATTTTCCCGAGAAAGAAGTAGATCGGAGTGAAAATTAAACAAAGCTCTCTGGAGTTCGTAGGAAGATTCCAAAGGGATAAACTCGAAAAAAGAACATGCAGAAAGATAGCAAAGGGACGGAGAGATATCCGCGATGGAGTCTGAAAATTGTGGTAACGAGGGCCCCACGGAATGGGTCCATCCTGGGGCGAACGAGATTTCATTAGAACCCCTGTAATTGGAAGGTCGACACGAGAGAGAGAGAGAGAGAGAGAGAGAGAGAGAGAGAGAGAGAGAGAGAGAACGAGAGAGTGAGAGAGGAGGATGAAGCATAAGCGAGGCATCGCATATGCGCCGTAGATAATATCCATGTAATGATATGTAGCTGCTACCGCACGCATCCACACAACTACCGCGCGTATTTATATATCCATATATAATGTACCTATCCAGCTGCACGGCACGGTATATATTATATATATTATTCAGTCGGACATGCACGCATCCTGGAGGTTGGTGCGCGCGCGGTTTGCGGATCGTAACTTCCGCCTCTCTGCGTTTAGAATGATCGACAGTCCGCTGTAAACCATTTTCCTAGCCCAGCACACGTATGTACACACGGGCACACAAGCCCTCGGTACATACTCGTTTCACATATATCCGTATATTACGCGAGCCAGGGATTTGGGACTGGGACATGGGAGGACGACAGGGTGAAGCGATATGAGAGAAACGGAGCGAGAGAGAGGGAGAGAGAAAGTGAGAACACACACGCGTGCATATGCATGGGGCAGGTGGCAGCTACTCCGGTTGCGCAACGTCCGAGCAAGATCTATCACGAAAACGTGTAATTCGTCCATCGGATAATTTCGTTGCAAGCCCCGGCGTCCATTGCATTATCATCCGCCCATCGATCCTTTTCGTCTGGACGGACGTGGGGTGCTGTTAACGGATCATCCTTGTAATTGTGAACGTTCACGAAGCCTTTCCGGGCATCACGGTTATTAATTATCTCTCCCTTCGGTAATTCTACCTTTCTTCTTTTTATCATACTTCTTCTCTTTCCCTCTCTCTCTCTCTCTTTCCTTTCATTCCATGTAATTTTAAAAACGTTGCACTTCTCCTCGAACAAACGATTGCTCATCGTTTATCGTTCATTCCTCACCTCACTTTCTTCTCACTCTCCATTTGCGCGCGTCGCTGATCGTGCGCGCGCTCTCTCGCTCCACTCGAACGCGGGACATTGACTTACCACTCTGGCCCGCCGCGCCGTTGTAAAACTTTATTCCGCTAGTGTAAACCGGGGAGAGCTTCGCGAAATTACGAGGAGAGGATAAACCAGCGCGGATAAAGTTTATCCGTTCTCTTGGCGGAAGTTAAACTAACGGTACGACGCACTCGTGCGAAGAACTGGAGGAGAGGGGAGAGCGTTTAACGTTCTACCACACACACGAGGACGCGCACACGTTGAAAGCTAGCTGTCGTGTTCGTATTCGCAGTTCCACGCCTCGTTCGCGATAGTTCCATGCTGATTTTACGACCACCGGTGGGAAATTATTTCGTCCGGATGTCGTTCTCCCTCGTGGAGCATCCAAAGACGAGACTCGACGAAGACACCAAACAGGCTCGTCGATTATCCAATATCGCGAACGGCCTTCCATTTCTCGCCGAATCTTTGATCACCGGGATAAACGCGCCATTGTGTAGCTCGCGAGCCACGTCGGCGGTGAAATGATATCTCGAAGGCGAGGCTCAGTTGTCGGAGGTGGCAAAACGAAGGTAAGATAAATAAAAGCTCGTTTCACCCTGAACGGGGTCAGGAGCTTTCGAAAACCCATTTTGCCGGGAAAGTTTCATCCGCTGCGAATAAAACCTCCTAAAGAGCATCAGATTTACGCGCGTCTCTGATTTCGGTGAAAAATATAAACAGCCTCTCGGTTTTCGGTAAATTTTTGCTAATACCGTGGCCGCGCGCGCTTCGAAATATCCGCGACGTCGTAATGTTCGTCGGATTGAAATAACGCGGGTAAATTCGTTCACTCTCGCGGGCACGCGCGGGGCAAAGAAATGTACAGAAATTGGAAGGAGGGCTGATACGGAAAATGGGAGCTGTTAAAAAAGTTCTGGTGAGAGTGCGCTCGAGAGCTGCTGCGAAAAGGAGGGGCGTGAAAAACGAAAAATTAAATACGAGAAGCTCTTTCTCTCTCTTGCGAGCCCTTTACTCTACCTTATCAACACTTCTCGCGATGATTAGCGGTTTATCCGACAGGAACAACAACTTCATTCTCAAAGCCACCACCCACCCCGCGGGCGCTCGTTCGGTGCCCTGTAATTATTGCGCTTGGCCAGAGATAGGCGGTCCGTTAATCGACACAATTATGAAATTGCAGCGCGCGATAAAGAAGCGCGGGGCCAAACCTCCACATAATCCGCCCGGGCTTTTCTCATACTAATGAAACCGATTAACGAAAATTATCGTCCTAATTAGAGAGTCGATTGCGCACGCGCACCACCACCAGCCCGCGCTAGAGCCAGCCGATTTTTTTTCCTTTCTCCCTTTCCCTTCGTCCTTCCGGCTCTCGTGAAACATTTTTTATCCCTTCTCTCCACCGTCTCCCGTGTGTTCGCTTGCTTCATTTCTCTCCCTTTTCTCCGGCGTGCCACGGCTGTCCTTCTCCTCCGTCAGGCGAAATTGATTTCGTTGGCGAGCTAGGACGCGCTTTCCTAGCCACCCTGGCGGGATGAAAAAGTGAAAGGGGAGGAGCGAAGGAGAGGTGAAAAAAATGTAAAAAAACGAAAGGCGAAACGGAAAAGGGAGGGGGAACGAGTTTCTTACAGTGTTTCGACGTAGTTACGGTGAGCCGTGGCCAATGAATATTTCTGCATAGTATTAAAGGTGAGCACGGTAGCTCGGCGGGGGGTAGCTCGTAAGGGTTGAAGCATTTTGACTGAGGAGAAAAGGTAGTGTAGACGGTAGGGTGCGATAAAAAAAAGGAGACGATCGATGGTGGAAAGATTGACGGCATTATTGCGTGGAAATTCGCGCGAACGCTGCTTCGTCGCTGTCGACGCGTTTTTAAACGCGGGGACCTTGCGCGCTTAGTTGCGAGGAACGTTTTTGCATAGGTTCTCGCTGAGGAATGGAAGAGAGTGTGTAAATGCAGAAGAAGACTGAGGAGGAGGGATAGTGACGCTCGTGGAAGAAAAGTCAATGAGAATGCAGAAGAAAGGAAATTGCAGAGGAAGAGTGAAAGAATGTAAAAGAGGAGGACAATCGGAAGGATCGCTGAAGAAAGTCATGAAGAAGAATGGAAGAATGTGAAGAAGAAAAACAGTCCAGAAATCTCCAAAGAAAATCGTGAGAAAGAACGAAGAAATGGGAAGAAGAAAAATAGCCCAAAAATCTCTAAAGAAAATCGTGAGGAAGAGTGAAGAAATCCAAAGAAGGAAAACCCTCCCAAAGTCTCTAAGGAAAATCGTAGGAAAGAATCAAGAAATGGGAAGGAGAAAAACATTTTAAGAATCTCTAAAGAAAATCGCAAGGAAGAATGAGGAATTGCGAAGAAGCGGAACACTCGAAAAATCTGTAAAGAAAATCGAAATGCGGATTGAAGGAATGCGAACAAGAGAACAGATCGAAGATATCAGCGAAGAAACATCGAGAAGAAGGACGATGGAGGGGCGCGGAGGCGAATGTTACGTGGCTCGTCGGAAAGATTCGAGTTGCATCGGGGCCAATGGTCCTACGCTTCTCGAGGCGAAGAAAGTCCGCTTGGATTTCTCCGCTCTGGGATGAAGTAACCCGGTCTCGTTTCGTGTAACGACCAGCGCGCGGAGAGCATCGGGAGGACGCGAGGGGAGAATCAATTTCGGGGCACTCAATGAGGTGAGGCCCTCTCCCTCCACTTCTGCATACGGTTGAGCCGAAATTTCGCAAGTTGCCTCCTCGCGTCGGCGTGCGTGCAAACGATTCGCTTTTGCATACGCTCGCTAATAAGGTCACTCGCGTTACTTTTCCTCTTACGTGGATGTCAGCAAAAAGCAAAAAAAAATCCTGAGAATTAAGGACCTTAACGCAGAGCGAATTTTATTATGGATCCAGTTTAACAAGACGCGAATGGAACAAATCTGATTATTCGGTATAAATTCTCGAGCTCCGTTATCCTCGAAATATCGAATCGTCCGTCGATCTTCGTTCACTTCGTTTCCTTCGCTTTATATGACCGATTGTCAGTAGGATGATAAAGAAAGGAAAAACCCGATGCAGTCGTTTCAACGAGAGTATTCGACAGCTACTCACACGCGGAGAATCGAGAGACTGCCTTTACTGTGCCATCCGATTCTTCGTCCTTCGAAAATGTCAGGTGGCGCGGGGAGAAGAGAAGCTACGAGGAGGGATAGGCGGAAAGGTGAAAAGGATAATTGAATTGAGCAACGCGCCGTGGGGGAGAGGATGGTAAAAATTCGAGAGCTGCTACAATCTAGAATTGTGCGCATACCCAGGGCCAATTAGTACAGTGGAAATTATGGCAGGATCGACCATTGAGAATAACTTTATCGAACCTGATACTTTAATGATAATTTTCACTTTCCCGATTATATTGGAATCTACTGTTACGTCGTCGGTCAACATTTAACAATATATACACGAGATACGTTGCGCATGCTGCCTCGTGAGATTACTTCGCTGGTCGGTTAAAGGATTCAAAGTAGGTCGAAGAAAGGGTACGGTACGGTATGAAATTACAGCAATCGCCAATACATGAAACATGTGCCGTATACACCCTACACGTTACCGTCCAATGACGCATTAAAGCGACATTTAGCAGTTATTTTCGCATTAACGGCGTCTATTGGTGTGCCAAACGGTGGCATTTGTACCTAGTCCACCTGACATTTCATAACTTGCACACAGACGAATTGGCTGAAATGCGGGCACTGATAAAAATAACAATCTCTATATAAAGTGTGGTAACCAAGTGCAAATATTGGAACACGATCTTAATGCTATCCAGACATTGTAGCTTGTCCCACGGAGAAGTATCCGAACGACGAATAAACCGATACCTACGAAACATTCTTTAAAGAAATATCCGTATGTACCATTATGCGAATAAATCAATTTCATTGCATTACACAACCCGTGCCTCTTAAGACCACACCTACCGTACCACGATCTATATTTACTTCCACTAACCAATTCAGCATATAATAGGTCCTTTAAATATCTCTCTGGTAATTTTATCTTCGTCGAATGTCGAAAGGTAAGCGCGAAATCGACGAGATAATAAACAAATAGTTTCACGCGTGTGATTTCGATCACTTTGGTGGTCCTAATATGAAGTCGGTGGAACTCGCGTAGAAATGAATAAAGTTCAATGACGAAATAAACGTGCGACAGATCGGCCCAAGGGCTTGTGTACTCACGATTGAAGAAGCCGTCGAAAACATTCGTTCTGAAGGCGTTGAAATATCCGGGACCGAAGACGCCGTCCATAGAGTCGTCATCGATGTCAGAGGAATCGGAAAAGTCTGGGATCATTCCACCCATCTGATTCCTCGTGCCCGATGGCAGGACCAAAAGGGTGTCCACATTCCTCTCGTCGCTATCGGACGAGTCCGACGCTTGGCGCCTCCTATCTGTAAAACGAGAACAAACGTGAAATTTTTCATGGGCTTCGGACGTAGTAGCTCGACGTGACATCAACTCGAAGCGATTGATTAAAAAATCCCGCTCACGCGTAAAGTTAGAAGAAGAAAAAACAGGCGCTTCAATTTATTCTAATGTCCATCCATTTTCATTTCCACGGAAAACTCTGTCGAGTTTCTAGCGAGGTTTTTCGCAATTCCAAAGCGGTGTCGTTTAAAGGATTTTCATTAGTTCGATTTCGTTAAAGAGGAATGAAGTACGGTAGCATTTGGCTGCCAGGCGAGCAGGTGAGCGGATTGAAACGCTTTTATAAAATTAACGAAGGACGGAAATCTCACCAGGGCCGAGTGGCGAGGCGAAGGCGGGCGTGTACGAAAATTGATCGACGTACTGATACACCTACTCCTACAATATGTAATTTTTTCTCCACGCGAGACACGGTGTTCTCCCGCTATCGTTGATTTAATTCGCATCGCGTCACGTCACGGGGTTTGAAAATCCGCGTTATCGTAATTTATTTATTCGATTTACTCAATCCACCCACCGTCGCGTGTCCACATTATTTTTTATTAAATTCCAGTCGAGCTAATCATCGCCGAAAACATTAAAATCCATTTCAAAGACAATGAACTTTATCATCTCGAGCATTCCACTCGCAGAATTGAGGAAAGTAGAACGAAGTCTACGATCGTAATTCCGCAGTACATATCTAACCATCGTTAAATATACTTTCCCTATGATCCATTTCAAACACAAACAACATCATCACGCGTAACACACTTCTGGAAAAAATCAACGGTGCAGAACGGAGCTTAGAATTTCGTGCCTAATGTCTCACGCGTATTGAAAATTCCGATACAACGAGCGATATCGTGGAGCACCAGCTATCGTCGCGTTCATTGGCGTGCCGCGGCACGCATCGGCGTCACGACATACCCCCATTGAAAAAATCAGGAAGGTGTCACGAGCTGGATAGAGCAGAATCACGGTAGCACGTAGAATTTCTCGCGCTCTTTCAGCTCTCTCTCTCTCTCTCTCTCTATCCTTTACCTCCCCTCTCTTTCGTGGTTCGACGAGCATGCCGGAAGTTGAATCGTCGAATCGACAGATGCGTCTGGGTCGGAATAAAACCGCGACGTTCGCGATGGCGCGGGCGCGCGCGAGGGCAACGTTCTCGATTTGCAAAGCCCAGGGTGGCGCGGGACATGGCTGGCCGCCCACTGACTGCCTGCTGGCCGGAAAGTCCTCGAGGCACTCGCATTGTTTTCCCACCCCGGAGTGATGGATAGGCTGGTCTCGTCGAAAGGAGAGCATGTGTTTTAAAACCGTGCGAGTCTGGATAGCTGGATCTCGTGCCGATACGTTCCCGAATGTTCTCGTCCGTCTGCCAATGAAACGTTTCGGAAGCGCGTTAAAGGTCCGAAGATTTTCGAGGATTTCCACGGGATTGCTTTCTGTCGCGCGTCGCCCAGCCAGTTACGCATGGAAAATGATGACACGAGTACGCGCGAGGTTAAAAGCTTTTCCATCCGGAGATTCCGAGGCTCAAGTGGCCCGGGGTACTGCAGTGCGTTTACAAAGTTACCGCTTCAACCTTGTTGCATCTAATTACTGCCCATTACAACGACCACGACGCGCCATCGTCGTCGGGAATAGATTAAAGCCGAGCATACGTTAAGCTCGTGTTGTACGTCGCGACGAGAGGAGTCTGTTAATTTACAGGATTTTTCACTCTATGTGAAAACTGTACGAGTTTTATTCGAAGTGTCGAGAATGCTCGTGAGTTTCTTAGGTAGCTTCGACCTTCACCTCGATTCGTTAATTTGTGATCGATCGAATCGAGCTACTCGAGAATTCGTACGAGAATTCAAGAATCTTTCCACCTCGTGGACGGTGCTCGTGAAAATGCGCGGCGCAGAGTGCAATTTCGACGGCGCGCACACGTCGACGGATTTTCCCATAAGCGTTTCTAAGCGATTATCCAATTCCTCGTCGTCAATGCGAATTAACGCTCGAGAGACGTAGGAGTCAATTTAGGTCAATCTATTCACCCTTCGCGGTGGAAGAAGTGCGTGACATCGCGGTACTGCGAGCAAATTTCGCGGAGCAGGAGCGCGACCTTCCACTAGGGTCGCGGAAAAGTTGGTTGATTAACGGGTCACTCGAACGTGCGCCGGATGAAAGACATATTTTAGGAAAGAAAATTTCATTCGGAGGGTTCACTGTGTTCACGATGCCTTTCGATAGAGAGGATACTTAAAAGGACTAAGCGTGAAAAGAATTTAATCAAAGATTTTCTCCTTTCTTGTTGCATTATTATTTTCGGTGTAAAAGTAGAGTTTTGTTAATTGGTAGAAACGAAGGGTTTTTAGCAGTCCTCGTGTGTGACAAGACGAACTTTTCTTGGGTTATTCGATTTAAATTAAACGATTTCTGGATGCGCCCTTACACGCGTTTCCTTTCAAATTGGAAATCTACTTCCTACCAGTGATGGAAATGAAACCGCATAAAGAAAGCCATAAATCATTCGATCGTGTGACGTGAAAGGAGCATACCAACGGTAAATCTCCTTAGCAAATTTACTCTTTCAACATTTCAACATTTGTTTAACAGGCATGCATTTTCCAAGAGATCGTGTCGACGGACCCACTCGTGATTGCTAAACTCGAGAGCGAGTGTAGTCGATTGCGAGCGGACTCGAGATCATTATCAGTAATTTTCAAGCGTCCCGTCACCTCACCGACACGCATCGGCACAGGGGTGAGCTGCGAAATTGATACGTTATTTGAATTATCTGTGTGTTAATTGTGCGCTTCGGTCCCTTCCACGCGCAAGTGGTCCTAATTAACGAACGAGGTCACCGTAAAATATTAATAATGTTGAGTATCCCTCTCCGAATCGGTGCGTAGTATCCTTCCTTCTTGCCCAACGTCGACCATTCTATTTCTCTCCCCTTCGCGATGCTTACAACGAAACCGGAGAATTATTGTTCCATCGATTATCATTTCAGCTCCTCCCTTTATAGTACCAGTATCGCGTATTCACCGATGGCTTCGAATTTCATTACGTTTCATAATTTCCTAGTGATTCTCGTTACATCTGCACGATAGAATTACGTTATCCGGAGCAACATAATCATTCGTCCGCACTTTCTTGTCCTCCCTCATTACCGTGCACTTCGTTTAATCTCGCTTTATCGATCCGACGATCGATTCTCACCCAACACCGTTCGAGTTCGAGGTCTGCCGTGGGACATCCGTGCTTCGATGACACTTCACAAGCGCATTCCGTTCGCGCTGCGCTACTACGTGAGAGGCGTCGACCCAGGATAGCTGGTGAACATGCGCCTGGGTACGCAGCAGAGTTTATACCCTTGAGAAATTTGAGCCCGATCGATTTATCGGGCTCTGCCTCGCTTGCTTTTTTTCTCCCTTTTCAACCCCACTTCTACATCTCCACTTTTTCATCCCTCTCTCACCCTTCCTCCCATTTCTTCATACCCAGCTCGCTCACCGCCCTTCACCACCACTCTCTCACGAGTGGCATTAGGCAGGCTTAATGCGATACCAGCGAAAAAAGGGAAACACGGCACGGAATCGCACGGGGTGAGAGCAAAAGTAGTGCAGCAGTTGCGACGGTGATGGTAGTAGGGATGATGTTACTGGTAGTGATGGCAAGAGAAGCATTGGCGTGGATATCGGTGGCTGGTAGAAGGTACGCTTGGTACCAGTAATGGAGACTCGAAACATTGCTGCTCAGGGGTGGCAATACTCTCGAATTTCTCTTTAAACCCTTCAGCAGCGAATTTAATTAAGGCAACGTCGACTATTGACATTGTCGATACTGTTTGCAACAGTGATTTTGCTCACGATTTTTACGATAATTAAAGAACAGTACAAAACTTAAGAGATTACGAAAAGAGGAATTTAACCCTGTCTTATCGTTAGAAATATATTATACATAAATTCGTACCCTCATCTTGCGACTTTAGACGCGCTCGATAGACATGTGAATACACGAGGATGCAAATTTATACATATGTATCGAGCACATTTAAAATTGCAAACGGCTCCAAAATCGCGGTAAGAGTACGGATCATAATTAATAGGAAATTATATAGACAAATCTGTGCCAGACTTCTTGAAGAGGTTAACGAACTTCTTATGTGAACTGCGTGAAAGAATAATGTTTCCAAGATGGAAGAAGACGGAATAATTCCGGCACACTTTTCTCACGCGTAAATCTCATTGTGATAACGCGCACGTGAAAATTGGCGCATGCCTGGGAGAATCGGGGGGCCCGATCAAGGTCGTTAGGCATTGTTCACGTTCGATCGTAAATCCCACTATCGATATCAATCGCCCAAATAATTACCGGCCCGTAGGAGGCAAGGTCCAGCGCCTGGGGAGCGATATCTCGTTCGCTTAGGCGTTAATTGTCGCGCTTATGAAGCTTCGATCGTTCCCTCCTCTTCTCTTCGCCTCTCCTCGCGGTATCTTCGACGTCGAGCTTCCATACCTCGTCGTAAGGTGTAATCGCAGTAATTAGAGGCAAGGTATCGTCCACGGACAAGGGTCCTGGCAAAGGCCCCCGGCACACCTTCAAGGGTCGTGCGGAGGAATCAAGTGCAAGGAAATTATCGTGGCCTTAGATTTTAAAGGAGAGATCCAAACGTCCGAGCAGATTTTTTAAATTACACCGAAGATTATCCAAATATTTTTTTTTATAGGAATTCTTAGAAATTTTGACTTTAAAAAATTTCATCGACTTTAAACGATGTAAGGGTTCACTTGTCTCTCGAATAAGGTCAATGTCCCAGTTTCTACTCACTACGAACTATTCTTCTTAACATTAATATTCGGTTGATAAAATAAGTTACAGAAAGATTCAGTATTAATTATTTAGATACTCTGCCATAAGTTGCATAGGCTCGTTGCTTGCTAGGTAACAGCTCGTTGTTAAAAATAAATTTCATAATCTGAGGAGTCGTTGTAGTCTTAAATGAGTTGAAATAGGGATATCGACCTTATTGATATCAATAAACCGAAACTGAATCTGTTACACTTGTATGCGCAGAAATAGGGACACGTTGTGAGTAGATATACGGACACCATGATTTTTGCCGAGTACAATACGTTCTTGCATTGCATTTAATTAACAATTATTCATAATAAAAGTCTTTAAATTGATATTTTTAAAATTTTATATGTAGTGCGACTCCTGACGTGATAAGTGACCAATTTGTTCGCTAATTGTCACTTAAAATAATAATTTAACCTACTGTTTTTGGAATCATTTGTCTTAAATTACTAGAAATAAGTACATTGACCTTACAGAAGAATTAAAATGAAGAATAAGCGTCTGTGATCGAGATTTCGCTATTCCGGGCTTCGACAAAAGCACCGCGAAAACCAATTCTACCACGAAACGATTCGGTCGACAATTGAACGAACGAGACGTGAGCTACGCGTGGCCCGCACGTGTCCACTTAACGAAAGTTCCCTTTCCGCTCGATACAAAACTCCTCTCCTCTTTCGACCCTACGAGCGCAACTTCATCCCCCTCGTTCGTTCTCTCAGCCCCCGTGACACGCGAGATCCTCCACGGCGCTCAATCCCAACATTGACAGTGCTATCTTAGCCAGCCATTCTTAAGGCCGCAATCTTTATGAATCTTTCTCCGTCGCCCGCAGGGAGGAGTGAGGCTCGCGCAAAGGCGCCGCACCCCCCGAGAAGAATAAATATTTGTGTTGCCGTGAAAGATCGACGAAGCTCGGCCACTATTAAAGCTTCAGCCTGAAGGACAAGACGATTCTCAGATTTTCCTTCTATTTTTTTCTCTTCTGCCTTTTTCTTTAATTAGCGTAATCGCGAGTAATTTTGATCGATTCGTCGATCGTTTTCGCGTAACGTTTATTTATAAGAACAATATTCCGGTTTGAATATTTAATAATGAAAAATATTTAATATTGATCGTTCCAGGGGCTGCGCCGGTAATATCGCGTATAAAACAAACGAATGGTTTGCTCTGCTCCTGACGCTGTATTCACGGTCGTAAAGAAGGTCCGCGTGCGCCAGAAACAGGACGATCATTAATTTATCTTACACGCAACCTTGTGGATTGTCCGCAGCACGGTTCTTCGATTCGATTGCTCATTGAAACGCCGTCGTTCGCAGCGGATGGAAACAATTCGCGAAACTCGCTTTTCCGCTCCACGACAATTGGACACGTTTCGTTCAGTTTTATGTGGACTTTGTCCAATTGCATTCTCAAACACTGTTACAAAAAATATTACGCTGTTTGTTACCCTTATAACGAGTAGAAAAGTAGCGTTATCGATTCACAATTCTTTTAAATATTACTATTCCAAAAAAATTCTCTCGGAGCGAATCTTCCAATAATTCTGTAGCTTCAAAAATCATTGATTCTGATCACGAGTCAATCATCCGGATTCTCATTCAAGATTCTACGATTGACCATCGAGAAAAAAAAGAATACTCGTCTATTGTCCTCGCGACATTTTTCCTCTCGCAAGCTCGTCATAAGCGAGGAATGAGAAGAGGTGTTGCGCAATTATCGAACTTTCAGTTGAAATGACAAGACAGGTGGATGAGTGGCGTGAGCTGGATCGACGGATTCGAATAGGGATAAAATTAACCGGCTGCTGTATGTGCTCAACGGTGTATAGGCGTTAACCTATCGGATCCGTTGTTGCTCTCGGTCGCGACCTTTCGATAACTTCATCGACACGAGGGAAGATAAAAAAAAACAACGAAAAAATGCGTTGTAAATATGAAAAGGGCATCGCGCCCTTTAAAGAGGGATCGATTCCTTTGACCGAGTCTCTCGTTACTGGTTCGATTCCTCGAGAAACAAGGAGAGAACTTCGTAAGTTGAACCCTCGAGTGAATTTTTTTCCCCTTTAGAAGAACACGTGTGTGCGGCACGAGCGTAAGTACGTACCACCTACGGTCCACGCTAATGGTTACAGAAGACTGTTAAGTAAAAGGGTAGGTTGGATACTCGAGTAAGCATGTAAGCACAGTAAACGGGGTTGTCTTGACACAACCCGAAGTGCAAATCGTGACCTCTAAAAATCGAAATTCGAAGGTTACTTTAATTCCGTCGTGCTCCGTCCTTCCAAATAAATTCATACAAATTTGTCAATCTAAAGAAAGAACAATTACGTTTTCCTAGCGAATAGAACGCGACTTTAATCTGTCTACTGAAAACTGGCTTGTGGCTTACAAGGAAACTGCCAGAGGTGTTCAATGCCGGCGAAATATGTTGTAATCTAGGCCAAAATAAGAGACACGTTTTTTTTTTATACGTGCCCAATTGCATATAAAAGTGCCGAGGGGAACACCTCCGGCAGTTTCCTTGTTAGATCGACAAGCTAGAATTTACACAATGAAAAATCATTGTAAAAAAGAGTCAAGGTTGAATGGATTCGAAAAAAGAAACGAGAACGTTTGATCGAATATTCTAGCTGGTAATAATAATGCTAGGACGCGATCTCCTCGACTGGCAAACATAACTACGATTGCTATAGGAGCCACTCGCGCGCTTTACAGCTCCCTCTTATTGAGTCGGCTTTAATTCGCGGGAAATTGAACGACGAATAAAGACATAGAGCGCCAATGAAATATGAATCGGGCGCGATTGGATTTACGCCCATTGCTGGCGAATGTGCCGCGCGAAAGCACGTAACTGAACGCAGTATAAGGCTACGACCCATGACAGCTGCGGAAAATTGCAACGGCCTGTCGAATGAAGTTAACTAAGTCTTTATTCGACATCTGTGGATCGATGGACGAGTGTGACCGTGCAGGAGGTAAGAATGGAAATAAGACACAGAATCTGAATATTCGCGCACAGACACTCCGTTATTACGTCTCCGTCTGTACACAAAGTCCATAAGGTGCATTGACCGTTGAGAATGGTACGTGTTAGAACGAGGTCAAATTGGACGTATACTCCGCGCTAAAGGAATCTCGAAGTGATATTCCAATTGTCTCCTTCTAACGTGGCACATTTAGGTCGAAGTAGTATGGAAATTTCCAAGGACTAAACTACATTTAGAGAGTACGTTTATATTGGAAACATTTGAAATTACTTTTTGTGAATATTAAAAAGGACGTCATAAGTCTAGCAAAGATTACACCTTGAGTTTTATTCTACAAATACGTCACAAATGATGCCAAAAACGTTTCTCAAACATTAGCTACGTTCTTAAAGTAAGTATATCGATTATTCCATTTGAAATGTCACAGATTCTCGATACTCCATGAAAAAATATCTTCCACGTATTTCTGAGTGGACTATAAAAGCATGCCCAGTTCGAAGGTAAGATAATTTTAAACCACTGAAATTGACTCGCCGAAGAAACTCGAGATACGTGTAACATCGATTGGAGCCAAAAAATCGAGGGGTTGCTTACGAACCAACAGCCCCTTCCTAAAACCACCCCTTGCAAGTGCATACGAGAGTATTGCGCAACTCGGAGTCTTTCGATGGGATTTGAAATTCGTTACGGATCGATAGTTGGCCCCGGTCTATCTCCTCCCGGCAACTCGTGATACCCTCCGAATCGACTTTTCCACTTTCGCGAAACGCTCGCACTATCCTCCCTCTCGGTGTTGGCCACCAGCAGGCGGCGGGCGGCCTAACGGGCCAGCAGTGAATTGCACTTTAATTACGGAACCTCTCGATTCGCCAGCGAGAAAATTCCTCGGGCGCTTTTACGTAAGAGGCCGTAGCGCGAGCCCATGGCGAGCGAATGAGGATTACCTTCGTTTATTATGTAACGCCATCCTAATGGGTACGTGTAATCAACCGAGACCGTGAATGTTATGTACGCCACGCCGTTTAATGAAGATGCCGGTTGAATTACTCCTCGTGCGAGCTCGAGAGGAGCTGAAGAGGGAGGGGTGAAGGAGACTCCGTGGAAAAGAGAGACTGAAAGGGAGGAGCTCGTATATTTTCACGCGGAGTAACGGCGCGCCAACGCGACGCGACGCTGCGCCTGACGCTTCGGCTTAAGTGGATTCGGATGTTTCGTATGGTCAGACCGTACAAGAAAGTGACATCTACTCACAAGCGTTTGAATTCTTAGCATCGTCCAGGCGTGAGCATTATTTTTACACCTGTCGTATACCTCGAGTTCTTGTAAAACTTCGTCTGCAAAATTTAATATCGTAAGGTCGATGTTCATATTTCAATTCATTTAAGACTACAACGACTGCTCGGATTATGAAATTTATGTTTAACAACGAGCTGTTACCTAGCAAGCAACGAGCCTATGCAACTTATGGCAGAGTATCTAAATAATTAATACTGAATCTTTCTGCAACTTATTTTATCAACCGAATATTAATGTTAAGAAGAATAGTTCATGGTGAGTAGAAATCAGGACTTGAGTGGACTCTGGGACATTGACCTTATATCCGGGCACAACGAAAAACGGAATATCAATTTTAAATTCCGTGAGATGAGTTCACTATATCTCGCAATAATTTTTCCTGGTAATTTTTTGGTCCTGGGATTTTGACAAAAGTTGTCTTTGTTACAGAAGCTGTTGCAACAGTCAATCTTCTTAAACGAGATTGGCAGAGTCCCGCGGAAGATTTTTTAACCGCAGGCGCTAGTTCTACGTCCTTTTCCCTAAACTACCCCTTTCTGACCTTACTGCCCCGCGCGCATTGTTTCGTACCAAGGCCGGCCTACCAGACTCTCTTCAGCATTTTATGCACACAGCGTGCGCACGCCGCTCGCCTCTGACCCCGTGCCACGACGACTGCACCGGGCGTTTCTAAAATTGTTTGTCGCCCCTCGTCCCGTGGGGTGCACCAAGAGCCGTTTTCCCAAGTTCCGGTGAAAAAATGAGAAAAAGAAAAAATGGAGCGCGAGTGCCCCTTCCCTCGCGTGCGGAACGAGGTTACGCAAATTCGGCCAGGCTCTCCCTCTCCTTCTTCGAGCGATAATTTCCGAGAGGCCGCGCTCGTTCGTCGCGCAATTATTCCTCGTCTTCCCTTTTCTTTATCTCATCGTCACTCCTTCTCTTCCAACATTGCAAGCCCACCTGCATCACTCGAAAAAGATTCTTCGAAAGCCACCGTATCGTTCAAATTTTCCATGAAAAAATTGCAGTACAATCGCTGCAGAATTTCTGTCTAAAATATTCCACGACAATGATCCGAAAAAGAACGTCGAACGACCTATTTCGAGAAAAGGTTAAAAACCACCTGTATCTCTTCTTAAACCTGAATCCGTCCAAGAAAATTCTCCGAAAGTCACCGCGTCGTTTGAATTTTCTATGAAAAAAAAATTACAGTACAATATCCGCAGGAGTTTCTCTCTAAAATATCCCACGACAATGATCCCGAAAGAGAGCCACGAACGACCTATTTCGCGAAAATTCTAAACCACCTGGATCTACTTAATCCGAATTGAGCCGAACGTTTAAAGTGCGATGTACTGTTGCGGTACTGCGGATAGGAGAAATGAGGAGGGGATATTTAGGCACTTGGTTTCCTTCCGACGAACGGTAGAAGGAGACGGTGGAAAGCTGTGAGCGGGGTGTGCGTGTGCGAGAGAAAGAGAAATGTGGGACGACGAATGGACCACAGAAATGCGGTGTCCGTCACCACGTTAGCAAGCACTTACATCGTTTCCTACTCGTTCTACGTATCTGTACAATACACGCGTCTGGCTGCGCGCTCGCGCTTGTTACGTGTGTTCTCCATGTGCCGTGGCTGCTCGGCCAGCCAAAGTTTTACCTCCAGACGCGTAGAGAAACAGCGAAGCAGTACTCTCACCGCCACTGGACGCTTCTCCGGAGGTCGCCAAGTATTATTCTAATGCCGTGCTAATTTGACCTAATTCCAGGTCCCGCCCGCGGGACTTCTGCTTCCGTTGTTGGCGCGTTCAACCGTTTGCGTCCTACCAGTTATTTCTGCTGCACCATCTCCGTCTCCTTCTATCTTCCTATTTACCCTTTTACGAGCCACGTCCTTCTCCTCTCTCCTCTCCCCCCTCAATCCTCTTTCACTTTAATCTGCCACGTAATCCTCGCTCAAGCATCTCACGCACGGCTTTATTAAAATTCGTCCCGCCTCGCCGAATTCCGCTTGCCGGCCCCACGTTTAAAAAGAACTCTCCCGAGATCGGACAAGGAATTATTTCTGTAACGCGACTATCATCGAGATATCTCCGAGTTTCCCCTCTTTGGCTCGCGGATTCGCGCGCTCACCCGACTATAAATCCTACGGCCCGCTTTTACAAGCGTCCTTCGTCTTTTCTATCCTTCCTTCGCTGTTTGCGCGGGCACGGCTCGAACGAGCGTTTTGTGAAACCGTCTCCACTGGCTTTTCTTTAGCACCGGCTTCGTTCTCCATCGTGCCAGACACCCACGACCGATCTACTGCTGCTGTTGTGCCAGGACAAACAAAGGACGTCCAGGAGCAACGAGAAAGAAAGTGAACACTGGAGAAGGATATACTGAGCACGGCTGGTACAGAACGTCCTTAGAGTTTGCAGAGTGTTCGGTGCGTTACAGTACCCGGGTATCAGCCTGTCCATTCGATGCGCAATGCCCCGGAACAATATCTGAATTTTGGTGAATGTACCGCTGCGAACTTATCTCAACCGATCAGATAAGGCTCGTTGTTTCGCACGGCCACAACGTTCTTACATTGTTAAGCTCCCCGTTGTTCCAAGCGCCATTCTGCTTATTTAATTAATTTTTGCATCTACCCACGGTGTCCTCGTTTCGAGAAAATTCCGGGAGTAGATGCGTTGAATTAACAGTTTCCAGGATCTCGAATGTTTTCAACGAATGAAACAGTCTACTATAAATTATCACGATTCTCGAGTTTTTTTCTTTCAAAAACAAAACTTGACCCACTTTCGAAATAAAGAATTCCTTCATCTTACCAAAGATCAACTGTCACGATTGTCACCTCGTATCTCGATAAACATCAATAACAGCAGAGTTCACCTTCGATTCGTCATTACACTTAGACACTTCCCTTCCCGGTCGCGTGCTCGACGAGAGAACGAGGTAAGGGGAACGAGGCATAAGAAATTCACCCGGATCGAGAGAGGTCGTCGCCGCGGTCAGTGTATTTCTGTGACAACGTTTACGCTCGAGCGGTGTTCGCGCCGAATGGGGAAACCTACTTGTTGTCGGCGCACCAGCAGCATCACCAGCAGCCTCAACCTCAGCCTACGAGTTCTTTGGCGCGGAAGTGACGCACGACGAGCTGCGGCCCGTAGCTCCGTCGATGGGTGTCCGTGACGTAATCGTCGATGCGACGTGCTTACAGGGCGGACGCGCGATCGGGGCATTAAATGGTGCGGGACGCGGTGAGGTGAGAGAGTGTGAGAGAGAGAGAGAAAAAAAAGGAATTAAAACGTCGCCGAGAGGAAGAGAGATTGAAGCGATGCGTTCGACGTGTCGTTCGCGGTGAGCGTCAATTTCGAAATCGTCGGCCGGTTCGTTGTACCGGAGTGAGAGAGGAAAAGCGATTGTTGCGCGTACGCGTGATTGCCGCCCAGAGAGAATTGTTGATTGTGCTAATTGGGCTGCGTCAGCGCGACGAGCACACGCCACCGGTACGGCTAATTCTTTTTTTTTTTTTCTTTCTTTTTTTGGTTTCCCTTTTCTTCCTGCCAAGAGAAACCTCGCATCGACCATCGGAATTCCTACCCGAGTAGAATTTGAACATCGTTGCTGTCTAGTTCAGATATAGAAAAAACGAGATATACATCGGAATTGTCTATTTTTTGTGTGTAGTAGTGGGCTTGAAATGTAACGGTCACTTCTACCAGTGGCTGCATCAAAAAAACTGGCTACTACTTAGATAGAAAATTTAAGATATGTAAATGTAGTAGTAACCTAGCCTGGGCTGGACAGGAAGTAGCAAAATAAAATAAACTTCTGGATAATTGTTATTTTTTGCCAACGTATCGTTGTTCCTGAAACGCCGGTAAGTAGGTGTTCAATTTGCTTAACGATTACTTGTATTTTTATTGAATTGAAAAATCCACTTTTATATACCTTCTTGGGTGAGGAGATTCGAACCTGAGACCTCTAGCTCACGGAGCCTGTTCCCTTACACATAGACCACAACTCGGATTGTTGTGTGAGAGAGAAAAGAGTGAGATGATCCACAAAATTAAGGAGTTTCTTTATAAGTGTACGGCACTCGAAGAGTATTTATTTATTTAAAAATAATTCGACATTGCTAGTGCCTCGAACTCTTTGGAATATGTTGTAGTATGTCTACAGCTATCCAGAAAACATTTTATTTCGACATGAACTCCCTAATTTTGCGCAGCATCTTACTTTGCGATGATAAACTATTTTTGTTATAGTTTTTTCGCCTGAACTCTTAACATTTCATGCCCAGGACGTTGAACTCTTCGAAATATCACTCCTGTACGTTGAAAGATCGAAATTCGGTGAGATGCAATCAAG
Organism: Tiphia femorata; assembly: GCA_944319695.1. NCBI lineage: Eukaryota > Metazoa > Arthropoda > Insecta > Hymenoptera > Tiphiidae > Tiphia > Tiphia femorata. Next base: position 7,215,522 of record OX090896.1, on the reverse strand, counting down.
CCATACGCGAAGTTCGCATCTCGTTTTTTAAAACGAGATTTTTGGTGTAAATCATTTGAACTATTGTTAAAACTTGTAAGAATTCCTTGAACTTTGCTGGATGCAAGTAAATTTTAAATTTTTTCATGAGATGCTGACAGTTGAGATGTTAGGTTCACACCGGTGTCGTCAAGCTCGTGAGAGATTCGCTGACTAATTTAAAAGTGCTAGTGGCGATCTAGTAATTGGATTATATTTTCTGGGAAAGACAGCACCATCTAGTATCATATTTTCTATGTATTACTACACAACCGCTACGTCAGTAAAACTGTCTATAAATTCTTATCTAGTACTGACCTAGCTGCTAGCAAGAAAATGTAATCTAGTCAATACTATCTACCTACTAGGTTTCACATCGGACGTACTAGATTCATTTCTACTCGGGTAAATTCGCGTGAGAAACCGAGGGAAGGAAAAATGCGCGCGGAAAATTTGTAAATCGCGGATCAGCGGCGCCGATCAGCACCGGCTTATTGTCCTGGAACAATAATCATTCTGCCGGTGTAGGTTACGCGATATTATGCAATCCGTATAGGAAAATCCGCCTACGTGGAATTGCACCTGTTATTCCGATACGAATATCAAATTGTCCAATCGATCGAAGCGTCCAAATTGTTATTCAAATTTTGCAATGTACGCGTGACCGATGGTGGGGATATTTTGTGGGCGCGATGACGAGAATGGCGCGCGCCGGATAATCGTTTAATAAATTCTGCCCAAGAGCCGTTAAGAAATTTTTGCGATCGACGAGCCGAGATATGTTCGCCCGGTGAGCCGAGCGGAACTTTTGGCTTGGTACAAGCGGGAGGACGATTGCGAAAGCTTCCGTAGGTACGGTCCCCTGGGTGAGCGCGGGGGCCCGCAGCTGCGGTTACGCTACGGTGAACGAATGAAAATTGCCTGATCACAAGGCCGATAGAATATTACACGGACAATAGTCCGGAGCTGAGTCGTGAGGCCTGTTGACAAGTCTGCGCGCACGCGCGATGCGCATCGAGCATATAAAGTTTTCGTTCGAGCTTCTGTGACTCATTGTTCCTTGGAATGAAAGAGAGAGAGGGGGAGAGAGAGATAGAGTGCATTTTTTGATGACTACTCATAAATTGAGACGTGCTAATTAAAACTCGATGTCAATGACCCCTGATGCTTTGCGGTCGCTTCTTCCGATGTACACAGAATGTTGACAATTTTTTTTCTTTCTGATTTTCCATAATTCTTGTCTCGATACTCGCGTATAATATTGAAGTATTTTATAATAATAATTTGGACGTTAATTATGAGACATGAGAATAATCTATATTTTGTTAAATAGGCGTATGTGCATTTGTATTATGAATACCAGTTTTCGCAATTCTACATAGGTCTCTGAGTGTTGTTGAGTATTACGGAAAAGTAAATGCTTCCTTCGCCGACAGAAGTGATTCGGAAATATGGCTACGTTATAGAATCGTTATCGTTTTACGGGCCGATGGGCGAGTAAGTGAGGATGGGAAGAGCAAATAAATGGAAATGTGCGAAACGCAAGTGCGCGCGTTGCTGCTTCGCGCACTCCTCGACGGACGGCTGTGTGTGCCTTCCATTAGGCGAACTGAAAGGAGCTAGACGAAGGCGAATCGCAAATGAGCCCCGAGGCGTTAATGCACTTTTGCGTAATTTCGAAGGAAGATGATGAAAGTCACGTATTTCTCCCTCGACCGACCAAAGATGAGAAACACGGCTGAGGAAAGGAGGGCGAATTTCATTTTTCCGTAAATTTACCTTTTCCCTGCTTAACGCGCCGAGAATTCCAATGAGTTCCGTAACTCCGTTATCGCGTCCAACAATCTACTCGCAGGGAGAACAAATATTTTTTCGAGGGACAGCTATTAAGTTTCTCCCTTCCTAGCGACGCTTCCCAATATCCCCGTGTACCGATTGTTCGCTCGAGAATTACTTTACTTGTTATTTCTCCGAAACGAACGATCGATCATCAAAAATTGGCAAATATTCCCTTTAATTCGAACTGTCGTCGTGGTTAACCAGCCACCACTGTCGCGTCGCTGAAAAATCGAATCTGGCCCCTCCTTCCGGCTCTCACCCGCTTTTTTCCGCTACCTTCCTCCTAAAAGCGAGGTACGGAATAGTAAAAATTCACGTTGCGCGTTACGTTTCTCGAAAATACACGCGAGTCTTGTTGAATTTACAACCGCGCGGGCGTGTGTGCCGCATAAGAAAGTGCAGTAAAAAATTTCTTCATATCCGATACCCGTGATTCGTTCGCGACGAAGAAGATTTACGTCAGAACGCAATTCCAGGATGAACAACGGATTTGTGCAAACACACGTGCCGTCTCTCTTTGGACGACGATCCACGATCCTCGCTCGTCAACGATTCGCGAGCTCTCTTGAGCGCAAACGGTCCACGAACAACGTAAATATTTCCGTAGCAAAAGCTGGGAATTCGCGGCAAAAATATTTACGTCGAATTCTTGATTCAACGCACAACGTGAATCTTTCCTAGTACGTACCTGGCTTAAAGGCAATGAATATGCATCGAGAGCGTGCCGAGCAGACGGACGTTTCAAGAGCAAGGGACGAGTCGAGGTAGTTACGACGCGAGCGTACGCCTTCTTGCACGTTTCTCAGCGTGCACGCGGAAAAACAAGTTTTTTCTTTCGATATTACGAATCGTTCGTCGCTTTATAATTTGGTCGCACCTCTCGAGCACTTCGACGTTGCGCAGCAGAGTTCAACTGGGTAAAGGAAATCGAGACGAGCGAGGCGCGACGCTTTAATGTGCATTTTTTATATACGTCCCCATTTTTGCTTTTAACGTTGCATTGCAAATCCGCGTTAGCATATTGAAGCGAAATTTTAAATTCTTCCTCTTTACCCTCCGCGCATCCTTCACGTCAGATATCGTCTGCTCATCTGGAGTGTGGCAAAAAAAAAAAAAAAATGGTTTCTCTTCGTCTCCGTCTCCTCTATCTCACTCTCTCTCGTGTTCTCCAGGCTGTACCTACTACGAGCCCGCTCATTTCTCCCATCTCTCGTGCCTTCCTTTCTCCGAGGACGACGCCTCATTATGACGTAACAATGGCGCACAATCGATCGTACACAATATCCTTCGGCTGGTATTGCAAAATGAGGATATCACGAGGATGGTGGCGGTGGGTGCTGGTGGTCCCGCACCCGTCCGATTTTCCCGTGTAATCCAGGAAGTTCGACTCTTTCCATATTTATCGTCACACGGTTACTTCGAAAGAGTTTTTGCGCAATTTAACTTTCGACTCGCCAATGGCAACCTTCCATTATGCACAGTGGCTTAAACATCGATGCTTCTGCGCGTCGAACTCGACGAATCTCCCAGGGTATCGAATATTACAATGAAAGCGAGAAAACGATGCCATTGTAAGTTTACAATACTTCAGGTCACAGCAGAGAGAGCTTGGAGCGAAGATGAGGGTACGAGAGGGATGGAATATACAAAGAAGGATTTACGAGGCACCGGTGGAAGAAAGAGCAGGGGATGACGGTGAAAGAATTAATGCGAATATATCGGCAAAAACGGGGGTTGAGGTACTCGTACAAAATAGAAAGCGGAGAAACGTGGGGCCGCGCGGGTCGAGGAGAACGAGGGAGAAGCAGAAAATGTGGAGGACAACGAAGGAACTAATGCGGATATCAGTATTTTACGAAGGGCGAAATGGAAAATACGGGAGAAGTGGAGAACATTGGGATGCCAGCGAGAGACAGAAAGAAAGAGAGAATGAGAAAATATGAGGAAGGAAGAGAAAGGGTTGACGACACACGGTGAGGAAGGAGGTGGAGGAGGGTAGCATCAGCGTACGCTGCGGGCATTATGAAACTTGAAATCGAAATAGCGCGCGTGTGCACGTAGCGCGAGTACCTACTTGACGTCAAAGGCATAATAACTTGGAGGTACTCGTCTGCCACGCGGATTCGCGAGTGCACACGCGCATTCGTTATGCGGGCACACCAGCACGCCGACAACTTCCACCATAATGCAAGCCTCGCATCGCCCCTGTGCAACCTTCGCGATTCGCAGCAACGCGCACACGCGAGAGATACACGAACGAATATTAAATCCGTGTGCACCTACTCGTAGCACACGAATGTAGAAACTACCGTGTTGCACGCGAGCATCGTGAGTTTTACAGTGAGGGACAATAACGGCCTGTCTTTCGGAACTCCTGGGATATTCTCGAAAATGCAGTTATCGGTTCTCGCTTATGCGCGAATTAACGATCAGCTTTTTTTCACTGACACCGACGTTCGCTATCCGCGAAATCACCGGGACTGGAATTATTCGCGTATTTACTTGGAATTTCTGATGTCAGCAATTTTGCACACGGTGGCCTGTGATCGATCGACAAGTCGAATTACCACGAGTTAATTATTATTCTCGTTTATAAGTATCTTTGGAGGGAAATTATACGCTTACGTAGACATACCGTGGACAAACACGATTACGTGTCGTTAGTATAAAATTTAATCCTCACTCCGAGCAAAAAATACAAAATTTCACGTTGCAGTGAACGCGCGTTGGACTGTCTTTCGGTAGATTTTAACGACACAAACTTCCGCTTCTTGCCTAAAAGGAGTAAAATCAATACCTGATAATTGCGTCGCTCGATAAGCGCAATGCACCGGGTACTTGCGAAGGCTTCTTTAGAGAGGGGCCATTAATGCCACTCAAGCGCACATATTGGCGTGCACTAAAACGTTACACGCTATTATAAACGCTCGTATCCTTGCTCATATATGTCACGATGTTACGATGTGAAGTTACGCACACGTATGCAATAGCTGTCGCACAGGTGCACCGTTGTAAGTATGCATCTGTCTATACGCCCTGATATTCGCGTTTGTCGTGTTGCACGCGTGTGCACGCGTTACCCCCATACACGTGTCACGTGCGAATTCGTTCGTTTGGCGCGTACACGCGTGAGCACGCGCGTCCGCACGGGTGCTCAGGTGGCGAATGAACCTGCCGTATTAACTGCAGTACAAAATGCCCGAGCGTGCGAATGAGCGTGCGAATTCCATGAATATCGCATGCCATCGAACACTCGGGGTGGTGTAGAGCTCGTGAAATATACACCTGTGAAGATATAATAAGTACGGCTTAACGTAAGAGGCTCGAAGACACGTGGCGGACGTTTGTTTCTTATGCCCTGGTAAGTCGCGTGCATCACCCCACGCCACAGTCTTCTCGACAACGATCAATATCCACATACTGGCACACGGTAAGTGTGTCTACCGAAAGATACTTTCGGATCCTCCTTCGGAAGTTCTTTTTTTGAGGGTACGAGGAAACGGTGGCGAGTGTGGAAAAATTCTCCAAAAAAGGAACGTTAATAGGAACGAAAGAAATAAGAATAATTTCTTTTCGTCCGTCCTCCGTTTTGCTCGTCTAAGTGTGTGTTTAGTAATTGTGCAAGTGTAATACGCAACACGTAACGGTAGACGAATTGACTTTACATCTACCGTGTGCGTTACCTCACCGCGTGAGTGTACGTAGTAAGCTCGATTGAAAGCCCGTAAATAAATGAAAACAAGCAGACCTACGCATTCGTATCGTAAAAAGCTTACCCTAGTTCCAAGCAATAGAAACTTACACGACTGAACGGCGAGGACGAGGCAGAAAGAAAACTCCAAATGAGAATGCTGACTGTAAAGTAGACCCAGGATCGTCCTGAGAGAGCTTCCGCGCGTCTTTCCTCTCGTTACGCTCGTTATCTTTGCCAAGTCTCTCGTACATAAAGCATTATCGGCCGGTGGCCAAGGAATAGAGACCCTATCAACGGCACTGCGACACCTTCCACGCGAGGCAAGGATACTCGCACGAGGACGATCCTCTTTTCGTTTATCGAGGACGATCGTCGTTCTGCGAATCGGAGAAGAGAGAAGTGGAAAAGAGATAGGAACGTGCATTCGTTCGTCAGGGTGGTCCACGACTACGACAACCAAGTCCTTCAAAGTCCTTCCGGCACCTGTTCGTCGATAATTGGAAGTCGTTCCACCACTTCCAGGCCGCTCCGACCAAGTCTCATCATGGAATGTGCAAGTGGTGGAAGGTTCGCGGAGGTGGACCCTTCAACAACGGTGCACTCTCTCTCACTCGAACACGTTTCTTGCTTGCCCAGCGAAAGGTGTAATGCCACTATCCGCCGATATTCCACCGTCGAGCATTCACGAATGGCGAATCGGGATTGAATTCCAGTTAGAGCGCACCACTTCTTTATATTGGGGGTGTCCGAGAAGGAGAGTCGAGCGTTGAGGAGCAACGGGATTCAAGAGAACTAGGCAACCGATAGGAATCGTGGAAATTACAGAAATTTTTGACCATGCACCAGTTTCTTGCATTAGGTTTTTATTACGAGTCGTGTGCGTATCGAAAGCTCGAAGCTTTTCATGCGACAGATTAGGGTGAAAATGTTTTTTCGGAAAAGAAAGAAAAAAAGAAGCTGTATCCTTGATTAGTTTCTAATACGGTGGAAAATATTTTAGGGTAAAGCCGTAAAATCTATTAAAGTGCATTCTCCTAAAAAAATCCCTTACGTATCTGTTTGACGGAGAAAAATTTTTCTTTCGAGAAAGGGAAAAGAAAATTGTGTCATTAATTTTTAATAGGCTGCAGAGAGAATTTCTATACTCTTCTAAGGCAAGACAGCGAAGAAGGTGAACCGTCAAATTCATTAAACCGCATTCTCCTAAAAAATTCCCCTGCATTTTTGCTTGGCCGAAAAAGATTCTCGAGAAAGGAAAGATAAATTGCATTCGAGAGCGAGAGAGAGAGAGAGAGAGAGAGAGGGAGAGAGAGAGAGAGAGAGAAAGAATGTGAGAAACGGAGAGAGAGTGGCAGAGAGAAAGAGAGAGAATGGAAGACAGATGGCGGTGCCTTTCCGTGAGAAATAAAATCGGCCGGAACAAAGAGACAAATTATTAGTCGCGTGCCGCGCGTACCCGATGCGTTACAGGATCGATAGTCACCACGAAGAAATACGAGGCTGAATCGAGAGCGTGCTCGAGCGATTCGTACATTCCACCTGTCAATCTGCATTCATGGAACTCGCGCACACCGAGCCACGGTGGTTCCGACCGATAATTTCAATTCAAGGCAAACGAGCGCGCGCGAGCGTTCGAGCAAAGCGCACGCAGGTGAAAAACGAAGAGACAAAAACGATAGACGGATCGGTAATCGTGTGGATTCTACTTCGCGAGAGCAAGCCTCCCCTCCCATCATCGATTTGCTTTTTCCGCTTCTCTTTTTCCTCCTTGTTTTCCTCTTTCTTCTCCACGGCCGTCATTCCCTGTCAGGCAAAGGTGACGCGTGGGCAGCGCGTCACGAGTCAGAGTCCTTGTCGGATGATTTCACGTGTCCACATAGCCTTCCCAGAAACGTTGGGCACACAATCGGCCGGTATGCTAATCGAATACCGTTAAAGCAGTGACGGTTCCTCACACGTCGAGTCAAACAGGCGTGGAGTTGTTTGTCGATACGAATTTCGTGCCAAGGATGCTTCCATTTAACAGTGTCGTTCGATTTCGCTCGTAATTGCAATCGCACAAATGTTTCTACGGAATATCTTAAATTATCGCGACGTTATCAGAGTCGATAGTCGATCGAGTTCGCATTCTAACAAGGAAGCATTCGAAAGAGAGACTGGAGTCGTAGGGAGTGGGAAATTGGGGGTGGAATTCCCGAAAGGAGTATAAAGGGGTGGTCGAGAGGGGTGGCGTTAATGACTGGTCTCAAACGAATTTCCACCTCGCCGGCTCGATTCCGATTTCGACGCGCGATATGCGCTCCGACTATTCATAATTACTCGATAGTCGGAGACCACAGGGGTCGAAGTTTATGGCTTCGCGACTCGCCGGTAATTGGATTGTCTGCCGACTGGCCGAACGCTTCCATAATTCTTTATACGACGGGACGGGACGGTAATGACGAAGAGGTGCTTTTGCTACGTTAAAGTCGTCAACCGTGGAGAGTTCACTAGACAGTGCTGGTTCTCCACGCACTTTGTACACCTTCGTTTTTTAAAGCTCTCGATCCAGTCCCCGTTTTAGCATGGTAAATTTCGCTCATTATTTGCAACGGAACGATGCACCTCCAGCGTCTCGTTTTAATTGACCATTTGACACTTCAGTCGAGAGTACAGGTGTGCCAAGTCGCGGTAATTATTAAGTATTAGAAGCGACGAAGATATTTTCATCGGTACATTAATTATTTTCAGCTTCGCGGACGGTGGAACGATATCGAGAGCTCACGAGGTAGATACGCACCTATTTGTATAATGAGAGATTCATTTGGAGTAACCGGTTAAAAAGCATCGAGACCTATCTTGGCGCGTTCGAGACTAGTCCGAATGCGTCACGCGTATAAAGGTTCGTTGACCTAGGCGGTCCGAAGTAATCAGTGCTAACCGTCCAGGCAATAATAATTTATCGCTGTGCGACAATTTATCTGAATTATATTGGAAGTACGTTGACTAACTCGTGTTTCCATACCCGCGAATAAACACAACGGCTTGCCATTTTACGATATCGCGGATCTTTCGTGATTTCTAGGCAACACACGATCCTCCCACGTTTCTCTCCCTACCTGCGCCTCGAACGAGGACGAAGGTGAACGCGTCCGGGGTCTAGAGGGCTTCGACGTAAATATCGTAAATAGAAGTTTATCGCGTGCTAAGCAGCGCCTGAGAAAAATACTGCGCACTTATGGGTTCGACTTTTACGCCTGTCCTTTACCGGCGCGCGCCCTTCTTCTCTCACTTCTTCTTCTTCTTCGCTCGAGAAGAAACTTCAGGCGAAGAAGTTTTCGATTTCTACTATCCATCGTGACACGTGTAAAATTGCTCGACCACCACTCATGCGAGCTTCTCCTTGAAACGTACGAACCTTACAAGATATACAGTTCTTATCGCCCCGGAGTGATGTCCATCACTTCCAGTGACGTTGCTAATGAAATGCAAAATATGGAAAATTGTTAGACCAGGCGCCTTTTCGTCGCTGGCTAAAGTAACACCGATATATTTTTAGAAACAGGAATAAGTCGAGTTTACCGAGGCATTGGTCGAATATTTGGAAAATTATTCGACAGCCTGTAATTCTATGTGGATTGACCATTAAAATTACGCAAATAAAAAGGAGTGAGCAACGTCATGAGCAAGCGGTGCTGGAAGATATGATCTGGCAGACTTGTGGCACGTGAAGCCGTCGAGTCGAAGATTAAAATTAAATTGCCCACTTTTCACGGAGAACCAATGATTACGAGGTTGAAAGGTTAACCCCCTCTTCCGACGCAGGTCTGAAGGTTAATCGCTTATTCCCTCGTGAGCTGGCAACAGGAGGGAGAGCACCGAGAGTGTAAATGAATCACGATGATTAACCTTAGCTGACGGATACGCAACGCGCGTCGACTCGACTGGTATCAGCAGCTTCGTACGGTCAAACTGAAGGTGAAGGAAATCATTTTCATGAAACTATCAACGCGCATAAAAACGCATTCAACTTTTCCATTTGACTATCCAATGGTACATTTCACCTTATGAATTTACGAATGTAAATACACTTCCACTAAACTTGAAAGGAAGGAATCATATCACAGTAAGACTCGAAAAGGCAACAAGCAGTTTGCCGATACTTAGAAACCTCTTGGATATCCTTAAACGGCATTCCGAAGGTGAAGTGAGTTTACACGCTCGCGTACCTACGTTCCGTAAATGTAAGCAAGTAAGACTGTTACGCAATTACGGTGTTCTTCCGCGTATCAAGAGATTGCAAAACGCTTGCGAGTTCGAGGATCAAGTGCAATGGGACGTCGTAAAGTAAAGATTCCATTGATCGTCTCGTACGACCGTGTCTCTTCTAAAATCTCACAATTGATAAAATGATGTAACACCACGGTACGCGTATTTATTATCCTACTGTCTTCCGTCCATATTTTTTTTCTGCTTCCTTTCTATTCTCTCGTCTGACGTAGAAACGTCTGAGTGCGTACGGAATCTGCCGCTGCTCCCTTCTCGCCCATCCCTCCTACTTTTTTCATTTAAATTACTTTAAGGCGGTGGGAGCGGGGCGACACAGCCGGCATACTTAATGGCCGCATATTGCAGGCTGCCACTGCCACTCAAGACGAGGACACGCGGTGCGAGCGAGCGAACTGCTCGCGACAGGAAAATAATACGAGTCGACCATAATCCGTGGGTGGTGGGATTCGTGCACGATGGTGAACGACTTTGGTGGGGAGGAAGTCGATGGAGAAGCTCGAGGGTGGTGGGGAAAGAAGAAAGGAGAAGAAAAAAGCAGGAAGGTGGGAGGAGCAGGAAAGACGAACGTAACGGGCCCAGGCAGCGCGAGAAGCGTTTGTCCTCTGTACGTGATGATCCTACAAAGGTGCATTTTAGTGTGCGCGTGTACGGGTGCGCAGTAAGTACCTGGTGCGCAGATGTACTCTTAAGTAGACGTACCAGAGGGATCAAACAGGGCATCCGCGTAATTATTTATTTATTCAGTCATTAGAGAATTTTTATTTACTCTTGACTCACATTCGACGAGCTTAAAGGAGAGATAACGAAATATTCACCTTGCTAAGAATTCTGTGTTTTTTGAGGGATTTTATTCTGAATTTTCTAATAGAAAAACGTGAACATCGAGTAGTATTACGACGAGGACACTTCACTCTGGAAGCTTGAGAAATTTAATTTCTCGTTCGCGTATTTTTGAAATTAATTCTTTCATAAATATACATATATGGAAAGTATTATGTACTAATTTATAAAGTTGACGAAGTTACGCGTGCTCTACAACACGCAACATTCAATTACGCTGACGCACGGAAACAAACAAGTAAAAACCCATTTATCTCGAAACTACATTTTTCAAGCTTGAGCTCCGATATCGGAGTAAGTTTGTTTGTGAACATTGTTGAATTTAGAGAGAGAATACAGGTCGGGGTGAAAGGACAAAGATAGGCGTATCGTAAAAAGAAAATGGTGTCGCGGATGGTGGAGCAACGGTGCTGAGCGCGATGAATCAACTAATTAAATATCGAATGACGTCGGAAGTAATTAGTCACGTGTCCTTTTCAACGACGTAATTAAATCCCTGGCCCGCTCATGCGGAGGACAATTCTGTTTATATGCGCGCGGGTGGGTGCGTTCGTTCGTCCAATTGGGAGACAAGCGCATCGAGAAACGAATGCTCGTCGACGCGCGTAGGAAATGATCTGTAAAGATTATTTCGATTGGCAAGTGGCACTGCAAACGAATAGTAGGCCTATTGAATCGATAATAATTTTCCTGTCGTTCTATGAAAACGGAAGGAGAACACGAAGAATTTTTCATTCGTGAAAACACGGCCTCTATACCACGGAAAAAAAATTAAAGAAAATTACGAACCGCGATTAAATGCAGCATTGTTCGCGCAAATAATTGCAAAGCAGTAATTCTCTCTGTAGTACTTCCTGCTCTGAACTCGACAAGGCGGATAGGAATGGCAAAGACGAAGATGAGCTTCGCAAGTTGTTGGAACGTCTACTGCGCGCGTATCCGCGCTATGCTACAACGATTCGTAATTCACATTCATGTCTAGGCGTGCGTCGGAGGAAGAGTCGCGAAATTCTCGTCGTTGGCAACGTGAGGAGGCGTCGATCGGAAGCGAGGAATAGTTGAATTCTGTGATTAGGTGAGGATAAAGGGAAAATTGTTAGAGACGAAATCTACAGAGAGAGAGAGAGAGGGAGAGAGAGAGAGAGAGAGAGGAGAGGAGAAGAAAACGGAGAAGCTTACTGAAATAGTAGAGGCAAATTCGAAATCTGCTCACGTTGTTGCTGCTTTCTACTTCTCCATTGGATTTCAGTTTCCACCAGGATCAAGAAAATTAAAGACAAGAAGAACAACCTTCGACAACAAATAACAAGTCACTCCATTTACGGTCGTGCCTAAAAATCAGTAAACTTTCCTCGTGGATACAAAACGTCCTCATGGTGAACGAGACGCGCGTTGTTTTTGTAGACAAAGAGTAGGAAGCACGACATTCGCGGAATCCTTGGAGCGTGGAGTCAGCAGCCAATAGGAAATCATTTCGAAGGGGGTGGACCGCGGAGTCCGCTAATTAATAGCATCCGACGCTCCCCCTTTGCGCACGCTTGCCGCGACCAAGGGGCGGAGGGTAGGACGGCGCGGTGGCGAAACTCACGTAATTGGAATTATTTCGTTCTGAGGATAATTAGTGAGCGCCGATCGAGTCCCAATTTACTTTCGATTTACGAGTCGGATCCCACCACTGTGAAGCGAGGAAAGTCCAATGGATCGCTCCCTAATAAGACTCGCGAAAGTCTATGCGATAACTCGCGCGCGATAAGTTCGCGATAACGCTCGCTCTTTCTCGATGAAGGTGGTTGTACGCGGAAGAGAAGAGAGAGAGAGAAGAGAGAAGAGAGGAGAGTGGAACTCGAAGGATTCCAAGAGCGCGCGTGACGTGCCGGTGAAATTCTCTCGTGCTCCAAATGAAATTCGCAACCCCTTCGTGTTCACGCTTCCTTCCTCGTGCTTTCTCGAAGGTGCTCGTTACGATAGTTTTTAAGAGGTCCCGTTTATTACCTCTTACTCCCGCGTTCCTCGTTCTCCTCTTACCCCACCTCTCCTACCTTAACCGAGTTGCGCATCGCAAACTATTTACCGTCGCTAACTCAATTTCGTTTGAAGGAAGCTGCACCCCCTACCACGATCCTGGTTTTGCATTTAAATAACGTACGTACGTTAGGTGGATGGCGGCGCGTTGTTCGGAGGGATCTACCACAGTGAGACGGACGAGCCACTTGCACAACCACGACGCACACCGATACGACCACCCACACCCGTTCAACGGTCGCGCACAAAGTTTTCCTCTCGCCTGTTCGGAATTCGGCGCGGCGTGAAACGCAAACGTGGCCCGACTGGTGGCGTACCGCGCAATTCGCGAGGGGTGGCCCAACCTCGGCACTGAGAATGCGTAGTGGTGAGGTCCTCGGGATTGGAAGAGGGCCCCCCTCGTCATTTTCAGATTGCCTTTATGCGGAAGCTCGCGGTCAACTCGTTACGTTGATAACTAACGGTGGCACTCGTAGGTGTTGCGAAGGTCGGAAAGAACGACGAAGGGCTGGATAGAAGTAGACGAGAAGCTCAACTGAATTAGTCTGGTTAGAAGGTAGATGGTGTGAAAATTCAGAGGATCGATTATTCTTATACAAGTTGGACAGTAGCAAGAGGAGAGATTAATCAAAATATTAATCGCAAATGTCACTTGGTACTCGTGGTATCTTCTTAAATTTTCATCCTAGACGAAGCCACGTGTATGCGTGCAAATGTATAATAGCTTCCGAATTTTATCGTTAAAGAATAGGAGAGTATTCATCTTGGACACCTCTTTCACGAAGTCTTTCACGGTAACTTCCTTTTTACGAGATCCGCCCATCCTCTTCGGTGCTCCGTAATTACATGCAACGCTTGTAAGGCGATTTTAACCGAGTGCTTGTGTATACGAGCACGACTACGAAAGGAGAGGCGGAAATAAAAAAGCTCGACTCGTGCCAATTGGCAATACTCCCGTCGTAGTCGCGCGTCTAACGTCACTCATGAGACGACGAGAGAAGCTCATGAAAATCCGTGCCCGTCGTCCGCTTCCGCCCTTTTCGTGCCTGCAACTTCCTCCATAAAATAACACATGAGGTAGGCGGGTGAGCTGGAACGCTCTTGATTTGCAAAGTCGCCCGTAGCAAGACTCGGGCAGGTCGTTCTGGCACGGCGAAACAGCTCGTATGAGAAAAGTTTTGAATCTGTTTACAAAATACACCCTGCAAGCATGGGAGCGCCAGGTATATCATACTCCGCGGACTTTTCTCTTTCTCCCTCTTTGTCCCTCTCGCACGATCCACGCGCGCACACGCGCATTCGCAGTCGTACGACGCAAGATTAATGGGATCCAAGAGGTTCGCGTGATCAAATTGAAGGTGAACTTTGCGAATTTATTTTAAGGAAACTAATAAATGGAGAAAGTTCGTCCTACGTCGAGATGTTATTTACTGATACGACTGAGGGTGTAAGTATACCTTTGTCTCGCCGGAATCGTTGGAACTGACACACCGAAGGAGCTTTCAATTCACGGCTGCAAGGAAGTATCATTTTTTAGAATTATTGCTCGGACGATATCAAATGTTCTAGCTCTCGAATATAGTAAAGAGGAAATTCGATTTATTTAAAGCCTCTAAATTGTATTTTTGTACGTAACAATCTTTACGATGAATGAATTCTGGCGATGGCAATGGGAGGGTGTTAATTTTCTGATAAATACTGTTAAAGCTGTTGTGTCTATTTTGCTAATCCTTCACCACCACCTTCCTCGTCTCTTCTGCATCCAGCATCGATCGGTATAAATTAAATAACGAACGTCGATTTAATTAGCACCGTTCCTTCGTAATTCAATATCGCGAAATTCGCGTCGGATATTTGCGGCAAGCGGCTGCTAATAATTCGAATGTTCGTATTGAAAGATCTGTCGTTTATCGGAATCCATTTGGCGCGCATTAGAACACCGAGATCGTCTAGACGTGTCCAAGCGACAAAAGGGTCCGAGAACCGAGGATCTCGCACAGGTTAGGCACGGATTAAGTATGAATTAGGCATGGATTAGACGGGTCTGAATTAATGCTGTGGTAAGTCTGACTTAGATCCTGGTCTCTCCTTCGCATGGCCACGAGTTTAGATCCTCGTTAGGCGACGATTAGAAGCTCCGATAGAATCGCAGAATTTTTTTTTATCGTATCACTTCGCTCGTCATAAACTACCCTCTCGCGAATTCCGCTTGGTTATCTCGAAACGCTCGATACGTTCCCGTTATCCGATCCGGATACTGGAGGCCCACTACTCGCGTAACGATGTCGAACCCAAGGCATGACGAATATCGGATACGTTCGCTTAATTAATTTACGCCCTCGCAAATTGATTTGCCTGTCCCGTTGCCGCTGTCGCGGGAACCACGAGGGTGAAGAGGGTATTCGATGACGAAAGTTACGCGCGCGACACACGTTTTGCCATTCGTGCCGAATCGCGACGTACTCACTCTGTATGCCGCGCCCGACACTCGCACGTACAGGGTGTTGCGAAGACATACACGGCAGTATGTCGGGTTGCCTATCCAAAAATCTGCAGGCGCTCGCTCTGCTGACCGACAAGAGAGCGTGGAGGGGAGCAGCCTGCCGATCTACTAATGCTAGGTGGCACTGGACGAGGCTGAGAGGTTGACGCTCTCGATTCGTGCCTCGTCCTTATATTAACCGCACTTCAATTATATTGAATGCACTTTACCGACCGGTAAACTATTAATCGGCTTTTTGTCCCCAACGCTTACCGACCGGCCTATTAATTTGCTTAACAAAAAAGCAGTTCAAAAAGTTTACCGGTCGGTAAAGTGCATTCAATATAATTGAAGTGCGGTTAATATAAGGACGAGGCACGAATCGAGAGCGTCAACCTCTCAGCCTCGTCCAGTGCCACCTAGCATTAGTAGATCGGCAGGCTGCTCCCCTCCACGCTCTCTTGTCGGTCAGCAGAGCGAGCGCCTGCAGATTTTTGGATAGGCAACCCGACATACTGCCGTGTATGTCTTCGCAACACCCTGTACGTTTTTTAAATGTATTTACGACGGTCCGCGCCGGAAACGATAAACACGATATTATTTTTGCGTTCGGCATGCGCGTCGTGGTTAACGGGACTCTCCTTTTCTCGTTGGCCAACGGGTATAACCTAACAGGAGGTTACTATCGAATTTTTCTCCATCGATAACAATTATCGAGCCTTCGTGCCTGAAGCTTCTTTTTCCTTTTCCAAGCGTATCCGGTAGCTCTTTCGATTTTCGACACTCGAAGATCCATCTGACCGAATAAACGTCTTGTTCTGTTTTTTTTTTTTTTTTCATTTTTCCGTTAACACGCCTCGCTGTTTTTCTTCCAAGTACACCGTTTACTCGTGTCCGGTTCAAGCGAGCCGATATTGCCGCTTGCATTCGAGGAGTTGAGTAATACAGGAAATGCGTTGTTAAAAATATTATCATTGTCCAAGGATCCAAGTAAATCGGAGAGTCGCACAGGCGACTTCTGGACCACCCTGTAAACTCGAGCTCGCCCCCGCGCTCTTACCAAATGGCATACACGCATGCTCCTTTCGCTCGATTCACTTCTCTCTCCCTCTCCATTCCTTCTGCTCTTTTCGTCACTCCTTGCTTCCGTTCCACGGCGGATTTATAAATCTGCGAGTGAAACGGCACCAGCCGTACCCACGAATCTACGAGAGCCTCGAACGAAAATCTTTACGAGTCTTTCTCTGTAATCGACCATTGTACCCTTTTACCTTTTTACCTCGACCTGATCCGGTATCGACCGACTCGTTCACGAAAGGAAGCAAATCGATCGTGCACGAGGCGTGGTTCGACGCACGCAATCGAACGGGACTTGAGAAGCTGGCGGGCGCTTTGATTCGTTTAAACATCCTCTTACATTCACCGATGGACATGGAATTGATTTCTTTTTCCGATTCGTCCTGCTTTGTTTTCAATGCTCTCCACGTCTCTCCGTGCGCACAGCTCGACGCACCTCTCTTATAAACGCGCCTTTGTACCGACTCATTCTTACTATCGCTTATGTTGTCTTAGGTACTGTAAGCAACTCGTGCCAATGACGAAGTAAAAAGCAAAGAGGCTTTGTTTGATTCGAGCCGCAAAAGGAAAACCGCGATATAAAGCCCAACCTCCTCTTAGTTTTCCTTCCTTCCGTCGCGTCATTCGATCCAGAATATTTCATTTTCCTTATGGATATCTTAAGACAGTCATTATTTTACTTCGACATTCACTTTTTCGCTAATTAACACGCAACCTAGCAACCTGCTCAAAATCGCGAATGCAGATTTCTATATCTCCTCGTAGGCGACGCTTTCTAATTACACGTTCAAAATTGCATTCGACGAGATTACAAGAAACACGAAGAAAACGTGCACTTCTATCCTTTTCAAAAGACATCATACCGGAATGTTCTACCAGATAGTGAAACCGGAGAGTTCCGCTGTCAACCAATCTCACTGCGATAATGTTTTTGCAGAGTTGAGAAAGCGTTCGGAGAATTCATTTTGAGATTAGAACTAAATTACGTTATCTATCTTCCTCTCTCCTCTCTCTCTCCTCTCTCACTCACGCGTTCTTCGTCCTCACCACTTCC
Organism: Tiphia femorata; assembly: GCA_944319695.1. Taxonomy (NCBI): domain Eukaryota; kingdom Metazoa; phylum Arthropoda; class Insecta; order Hymenoptera; family Tiphiidae; genus Tiphia; species Tiphia femorata. Next base: position 7,198,227 of record OX090896.1, on the reverse strand, counting down.
TCGCCCCATCTCCTTCATTCTTTCTCCCTCAAAACCTTCTCTCTCCACCGAATTCTACACCCCCGCGACCTGGTGGTCGACCCAGCGACCTACCCGCCTCGCATCCACCCGCGTCGATACCGTGGCGGGTTCCACTCGCGATCTCCCTCGCGCACACTCCACTTCTCGGCATCAGTCGCGCGCAATGGTGGACACACACCATCTCCCTGTCGCCACATCGTGCAACCACTCTCGCAAGCCATCTGCCAAATCACCAAATACATTCTTACTCACCGGGGTAAGCTTGGGTGCAAGCGAGCAGGCACGCCGCCACGAAGAATACTCCAAACTGTTGTGCCCTCATTTCTCTTCCTATTATCCTCTTCTCGCACTCTCTAACCCTCTCTCCAAGTGGAAAACACCGAACGGATGATCCTCTTGCTCGTGTCTAAACCTCTCTATACGACGGTGTCTCCTTTAATAATCGGAGATCGTGGTCCTGCTCTTCCTCGTGTCGTTCGATCTCGTAATACGCACTTCGATCCTCGCGAGACAAAGTCAACGGGGTAAGGGACTATGTGCGTGCTGACGGATAGTGGTGGTGCACCGTGTTTGACTGCTGACTCTCGACTGCTGACTGCTCACTGCTCACCGCTGACTCTGGCCCCGGCGGCGCTCTGTCACACAGTAAACTCGCGAGAAACGGGGATCAAGGTCACTCACTGAACCGGCTCACGGAAAACACGCTCTTTCGCACTACGACTTTTGCCTGGCTCGCGCCGCGCTATATGCACTCGCTCGACCGAGCGCTCGACCAATCGGCGCGCTCGCTTATCGGCCACCACGTGACTCCCTTACCTCTTCGGGTACGTGACACCCCGTTGGGCGGGAGGTTTGAGTCATCGACAGAGACGATGAGTTTCGTCGAATCTCTGCGATGCATCGGAGTAAGCTCGATATCGGTGGGCTGAAGAGTTTCAAATAAAAGTTGAAAGGACGAATTGCGCCTGGACATATTAAGCTTCGTTCTCGGAGCACGTTTTTCGTTCGGATGCTGTGAGCCAGGGGCACCTGTTGTGCGACCCTGGTGCGCGCGCGCGGATTGGATTGAGTAACGTGGTATTTTTTCTGATGGATTTTTTTAGAACTTTTTTCTTGTAGCTTTTAGTAAAAGATCCCTAATTATTTCGTTAATTGATAATTAGTGGCGTTAATGCCTTAAATTGTTGGAGTCAAATTTTGAAGGATATTTGTAATGGAGAAATTAAATTCCAACGAATCGAAGTCGAAGAAATAATCTGATTTGTAGGTCACGATGCACCTTGGTGGCACGATTTCCGTTTGTTATCATTTTTCTACTCCCTACTACTGTATTTGATTTTCGTGGAAGAGTCGGAGGACGGGTAGGAAGATTCTCGTGAATCCAAATGCGCCAGTTACATAAACAGCGTATCGTGGTAGGTGCGCCGGAACATAGAAGCGTCAAGATCGTCTGTAGTTGCGGTTTCGGTGTCGCGAGACAGACGGTACGTGTCGCATGTGACGTGTTAATGTGGTCTCGATGCACGTGTTATTTTATGTTATTTCACGTGTAATATCGCAGCGGCACGCGTTACGACGTCCCGTTATTGTTGTCTCGCGACCGAGCGAGTAACAATGGGTGTATTAAGCGCGCCCACGAAGTTAGACAGAGAGAGAGGGAGAGAGAGAGAAGGTGCCACCAGAGACGACTTGAGGAGCGACAGACATTAATTAACGGTGCACAATCACTGGCCAGAATGCACCACCGCAAGAGGAATTGATTAACACTTCATGGCTTCCTGTTCTCGCGCCAATGCAAAACGTTCGCACGGTCAGGTTAAAAGCAAAGACTGTAAATCTGTTTTGAGGAGATATAATAAGTGGACACGGCTGTTCGTCAACGTCTTACGTAATGGTAGAATGGAAAAAATAAATCTTTTTTTTTTTTTTTTTTTTTTTTCGTAAAATTTCAACGTCGTAACCTGCTAACCAGTGACACTTGGTACCTTGAAATTTTGAAGGTCCGGTTATTTTTGAAATATGTATACATGCACGCCGTAAATATAACGGAGTTTTACTGTCCTTTTTTTAGTACGCAAGGTAAAAGAATGGTTACGGGATTGTTAACGAGAAAATTGAATATTACAAGTAAATGGAGTAATAAATAAAGTCTGTTATCAAGGGGTCACGATAGAATAATTAATATCCGCAACAATCGATAATAATCTAATATCGTTTATTCGAACCGCGCCAATTTCCTGGACCCTCTTAACATTTTGACCATCACACGTCACCCACATTTGGGTGACGGTTTTAGCACCTGATCTCGTGCATGATCTAAATTCGAAAGGGTACTCTACCGACAGTTAAACAAACCATCACCAAAATTCAGATGACGTGACAGTCAAACTGCTAAAATATTTCCGTCGACTGCGCAGCAAGCGTGCACAAATCTCGGTGCAGTGACAGTCTTTACGACGACTACGAAAATTCAACGAGGTCTCCTTAACCGAGCGATGAAAACGATCGCGTGACATGGACATTAATAAAAGACGTGATATATGAATAACTGTGCGACGGAGGAACGGATGGTTCCCACTCGTTGGCTTCAAAGTGCTCGAGACATTGTGGCGCCAGTAAAATGACTCTTTCTCACTCTCACTATCTGCCTTTCTCTCTCTCCTCGATAGGAAAGAAGTCATTCACGAGTGCATTAGCATATGCTTGCCGGTAAAGTCACCGCTTATGAGCCAACTTTCCGTTTACAGTGTAGGACAGGCCGGTTTTAAGCCACTTTTTCCTTACACGCCGTGGCACGTCGGTTCCCACGGCCAGGTCTGACGCTTCTTTCTTATTCTCGCCCACACAGGTCATTCCACCTTTGGTCTTCGCACTCGTTCTTCGCGTTCCGCTATCGGTCGTGGCGCTACTGACGTGTTACGCATACCCTGCCGTAACAAGATTGGCGCGCACGATTTTCCACCACTCTTTCGTAAATAGCGCTCAATGAAGGATTCACAGGATTCGCGGGCGTAATTCGTTTTACGGGTATGAGAGTAGAACAGAGAGAGAGAAAGCAAACAATGAGGATTAGAACAAAAGAGAACATTCATGCGCAACCGGGGCAGTTTTTGTTTTCAAATTCGCGTCCACTACTCCTCTACACGTATCGCGTATCGATTTGCAAAAGACTCGCAAAAGGTTATACTACGTGCCGCGGACGCGTGAAAAGTTTCCAATGCTATGGCGGATGCTGTGCGCTGCTCTGTTTCTTTTTTTTCCTTTCCTTTTTTTTTTTTCATCGTCATCCCCGGCCACAGTGTTGCACATGCACCGTGCAGGGACTTTTTTTTTTGCGCGCGCATGAGAAACAAGTGTATGCAGATGTGTGCTTGTGCGGCGTAGCCTTTGACAATCGAGGGTGCCGCGCCGAGAGTGAGGGCGCATTTTTCTGAAGGGAGATAAATGAAAAAAAAAACACACACACACACACACATACGCGACAACGGCACTTCCGCCGGAAAGGTAAAACCTCGCGGATGGTCATCTATTATTTGTTAGCTCGCACGTTGCTGTTTTTCCCCGCGTGTGCGCTTTATTAATCGGACGAATGGTTCGCGATGCGCGTGCCAAATCCCAATTTTGTCCTTGGGATTTGTAACATTTGTGAAAATTCTTTTTCGCGCGCACGACTACCGGATCGGTGTCGGTTGGAAAAATTGTCGAACGGATCTTCGGGATCGACTGGCGAATGTCCGATGTGACGTGACATTTAAAACTTAATCGTAGCGAACTTTTCTCTTGCGTCAGGTATATGGAACAAAACTTCTCGGAAGATCAAAGCACACGTTGCACCTTACGCCTTGAGTAACTCGAGTGACGCTTCTCTTTACGTATTCGATGACAGAAGAGATAACTTTCACGTTTGTTGATTCTACGACACGTGTGAACGACGCAGTAAGAGTCACCAAGCGAGCTTCGTATCTTGTGTGTACATTCGTCGATCGATTAGATAATTTGTAACCCTAGCGTGCGATTTAAATTACGCCGCGATAACAGAGTCCTGGTGCTTGATCCCGTTGGAAGGTGTGACTCGGTATGCGCGTTGAAACACGACGTGCAAATATTTAAATGCGTATTCTCTTGATGATTCAATCAAGTGATTTCAATTCTTTTAATCTCTGAAAGAAAAAAATTCTTAAAGCAAGACTAACAATTTCTTTCGATTTTCCTTAACACTTTGACTACCACCCTGATTTTCCATGGACGACTCTTTGCATTTTTTTTGGTAACATATGATCTTTTAAAGTCCTGTAAATTGCGATTAGTATAATCATTTGTTAATAATTTTTCTGAAGCTCACCGGTGACCACCGTGACGCCACACTTTGCATTTTTTTTTTGTTAACATATGATCTTTTAAACTTCTGTAAATTGCGATTAGTATAATCATTTTTTTAATCATTTTTCCGAAGGTCACCGGTGACCACCGTGGCGCCACAGGAAAAACAAGTTGCGGTCACATATGACCATCGTGGCAATCAAAGTGTTAACGGAGCAACTTTACTGAAAGGTCCTTGAAAAGTATTCGCATTGCAAATATTTCCGGGGTAGAATTTTGAGTTTCTTGTTTGGTAAGAACCTTGGTCGCGTACTTCCGCGTGGCACTTTTGTGAAGTCGATTGCATCGTCGACCGCACTCCGTTGTTATATGCTACCGATGCTCATTTCCTGAACTCTCCTGCCACTTCCTCGTCCCTACCCTTATCCTCTTGGTACCAAGGAAGTTGTTGTTGTTGCTGCTGCCATCGTTGCCGTTACCGTCGCCAACGGGTGCGTACGTGCAGCCTGCTCTTACTTATGAGAGGCGATGGGACACGTGAGATGATCGAGGAGACACCCGCCAGGCACACGAGGGATGCCGGAGGAACGAAATGAGGGAGAGGAGTCTGGAACGGAGAAAAGATTTTGCAGACGATGGAAGAAGCAGGAGAATCCTCGTGGAGATTCAAGGAGAAAGTGCCCCTGGCGGAGACTGTTCTATTCCTTCGGATAAAAATATTTGCGGTACGTGAGGTTGGTCCGTATTGACGTGACGTGGTCCGCAAAGAAAACACATCAGGAAATCAACTGGTTTTTTCAAGAAACACTCATTAGATGACGGACGAGGAAAATTTTCGCTCTAAAATCTCCTAGAATATTCCTGATTAGTTCTGAATCGACGGTAGGTGCGCGTGAGTAATCGCCCAGTAAGACTCGAGTCGGCAAACTTTTTTATCACCTCCGTTAATAATTACATTTTACGTGGCGCGAGCAAATGTCTCGTTTTCCGCGGATAATTTGTAGTTGGTCGTATTTTTAGCCTGAAAACTGTGCGCTCCTCTGCCTTGGGCCATAGCCTTTGAAAACGCGAGTGAACGAGAAAAAAGGTATTAAAAAAGCTGACAAATAAAAAACTCTTGCTTTATTCCAGCGCTAAATTCATTCTCTCGTCCCGTAGTTCGCAGTTACCATCCCACATGACATCGCAATGCGGAACGAATAACGTTCGCCACGTAGTTAAATGTTTTTCACCTATAGAGAAATCCGCGCTTTTTAAATCTCTTTAAACCTCTTTATACATCGAATTCGCACCGTTCGCTTGCCGCGGGTATGCGGACGATTTTCTGCCACGCGGTGCGATACGGTTTTACGGAAAATCTAGGCCACCGTAGATAAGTTTTTAAGTCCGTGGTATTTTTACACCGGAAGCTCTTAATCTCTCGTTATCTGCCACGGTCCTTGAAAGGAGTGACTGAGGGGAAGCAGAAAAAAAAAAGGAAACAGGAAAGAATCAATCGACGAAATAAGGAACTCTCACTTTACCCCTCGCGCCAATCCTTTTCTCCGTTGATCTCCTGCCGCGTGAGTATCGCACTTCCGTGCGAAATCGGCATTTCGCCATTGCAAAACGCAACAGCTTCCGCAAACGGATTTCCCAGATCGCGATCTCATCATAAATTAACAGAGTGTCGACGAGCAAGCGGCCCGCAAACGCGACGCACACCGCGCGAGCGTGAAATCACGTCGCGTATGCGTGACCACCACCGGAGCCAGCACTGAAAGGGAGAGGTGGAGGAGGGTACGAGTGCAACAATGCAGGACAAAGCCGCATATTTTACGACGTACGCTCGAATGTGCAACACGACCTGGACACTGCGAGACAATGGAAGAGGCGTAGTTGCATTCCTCGTAACATCGCGATGCGATCGAATAATCATCGCCTCGTAGTTCAATATTCTCCATCTACCAAGAGGACTGGCGCACTTTTTGTAAAGGTAAAAGGAATGTAACAAGACAGTGACGGAATAATGAATTATAATTTTAAGTTGATTTTGTATTTCAATGATAGAATGCATCGATACAAGTCTCTGCTGAACTGATCGTCCTTTTGGACCCTAGCATCATCAGAACCATCGTCTCAATTGTTGCAAAATACATGTCCCTTGTCCTTTATGATCAGCTTTCCATACGCAAATGTCGAAGAATGGTCTTTATACCTTACATTTTAACCTCGGTCATAGTCCTCGCGCTTTTGGTCCTTCAAACCTGACACGAGTGTTTCTTCGACCTGTTGATAAACTTCTTTTTCTCTCAACGAAACGAGCGATCAACCTTCCTGAATGCATAATTATTCGCGAACATTCTGAAATTCTCGTTCCTCGAGCGTCGCGACGTGCTCGCGCGCGGAAACCGGTGCGTCGTCGATGATTCACGTTGTCCTTGGCGGGTGTCACCTGAAGCCTCGCCGCGCAGTCGGCGCGTCACGACGTTTCGAGCGCTCCAAATACGCTTCTATAAATCACCTGACGTGCTCGCCGAGCGCAGATTTCGCGGAAAATGGATCTTGCGAGCTTGGAGAATAATAGCCACGTAGGAAGAAAAGGGAAATCAGGAGGAACTTACGCATGCGATTAGCGGTAAACGAAGTCAGGCTCTCGTGTTAGTGTCCTATAAATTAAGAGGAAAGAAACGATTGCGGTCGGAGGTTGGGATTGCGCATGCGCCGCATGCGACCACATTAGTCAGAGATAAGGTTACTTGTAATAATAGTGATTCGAAGAACGCGGAGCAGTGAGTTGTCGACTGCACATTTTTACGGGATTACTTGGCGCGCGCCACCTCTGACCCTCCAGAGGGTTCGCGAGTTTATTCGAGGACCTGTGGAGATCCTGGAGACCTGATTCCTCCTTCGAGAGCCCGTATGCTGTATATTCTTCTAGCTGAAGGGAGAAGCTCAGAAGGTGGAAGCGAGGAGGTTGGATTAGGGGTTGGAATTAGAAAGATGGTGGGACGATGGTCTCGAGACGTCCACCGCTTCTTGGCTCACCTCGTGCGTACGCAGGAGCTCTCCGCTCCTCTTTCTCTCTTCACGTTCGTTCTTTCTCCGTTTTATTTACTCATTTCTCTTATTTTTCATCCCGTCGGCGAGAGGAGAGGATTACCGCGGTGGGAAAGTTCGAATCCTCGGTTAAACTCGGCCCGCGCAGAGCGTTGTGGGAATTAAGTCGTAAAAGGCGAAGTTTACTTTTGAATGGCTCCGTCGAAATCGGTTAAATGCTCGTAGATTTAAGAAAGGGCTCTTGGTCGTCCTCCATATCTCGCGATCTCACGAGCGTTGGTGAATGTGCGGGAGAAACGTTTCGAGTATCAGAGAAGGCGATCCGTGAGTCCGATTATTTTGTTAAATCGCTTCTTCTCGCTTGCGCGTTCTTTTGTAAGTTTAAGGCTTTCGATAGTATCGATGGCTGTAGTCACTCATCGTCACACGTTCGTCGTGTTCTACCGGTGACTATATTGGCTCACTGATATTTTGCATTGTTGCAAGTTTAGGTGAATACAAGACAGCTCCTTCATCACCATTTTTGATGTTATCTTCCGTCTCGTGATTACGTGTGTATTATATTTTTAAGTTTGCCACATTTTTTAACATTTGAATAGTTATAATGTACCACATTATATTCTATCCTTTATCTACTTCGTGATCAAATTCGGTAGAATTATATTTGTGAAAGACGTTTTCGTATCGACGGAGTTGGAGTAGACCTAGATTCTTAAAAATGATTCAAGGTAATTTAAGGTCTCTTCATATTCTCATTCCACTTTTTCGCATTTTAATGTCTAAGAATTATAGTAGTAGTAAAAGTCCGGGTGAAACGTTTGGTCTATGAATGCTGTTCGAGGGTCCAGTTGTTTCTCAGTGCTTGCAACAAGTTTCTCTAACATGAAACTATTGCAGCGTTAAAATTAACAGATAAGTCGACGGTAGAGCTAGTAGGAACTTCCACTCGTAAAAATGATTTAAGGTACGTCCCTTGACGTTCCGATCCTACTTCTTTCGCATTTCAAGACGTATCTCTCCACAACGAAAGCGTTTCTCGCGTGGAATTTCCTCTCCTGGTGCTCGAAAATGCGAGTACCCGGTTCTACAAAGGTGCTCGTGTGTAAAACGTAATTTTCGCATCCCTGGAAGGAAACGAGGAGGAGCGCCGCGATATATCGAATTTCATACTCGCGCTACTTCACCGCTTCAACTTCTCCCTTAAGCAGAAAGGTAGCCCGTACCTGTAATCATTTTCTGCCCTATGGAGAATATTATCGAGTAATTTCTACCGCGTTTAACAAACTTTACAGTCAGCTTGTTAATGCATTATTTTTTTTAAATTAATCCGAGCAAAGAATAGCTTTGGACCGTTTAGAAAAATCACTTAATTTATTCCTAAAACTTATTGTTAAAGACCTTCAAAGATTTCAAGATTCCTTACTTTCACCAAACGATGTTTATCATTCGTCGTTGGAGATCGGATCGTATGCAAACAATACATGCGAATAATAAATTTAAACTGTAGCTCCTTTTTCTGATAATTTTCGTTGTATACTGCGAACAATTTATCTATATACTTCGGCGTATTTTGCATATTGGGGGAAACATTTCAGTTTACCTTCTCGCGTTTTCCACAAACCACGACAAAAAGGAAGCTTAGAATCACATTATCTTCACGTGCATTATCTTCTAATTCGCGGTTAAACGAAACGTGACAGGAAGATAGTGTCGACAATGCATGTCACCGCAAACTCAAACCCTCTTTTCCGAGTAATCGACGTGTCTCATCGGTTAGCTCGCAGTCGATTATCAAATAACGGAGCAATGACAGTGACACTGTCTCGTACTCCTTCGAGACTGGTACCAGCTGCAGGATTACAGACGTTGAGTCATCGCGTCTCCGAGGAGTCATCGCGAAATTACTTCGCGTGCTCGCTCGCTCTTGTTACTTTCTTCGGAACACTTATAACACTCTCGGTTTATGACTCTCTTGGAGGATGCATGGTGGATGGCAAGAACGACCAAAACTTAAGCCAAGTATTTCTCGGTAATCCATACGTCCCAGTTGACTGTACATATCTGTCCCAACAGTCTCGAAAGTATTAAGGGACTAATTTATTTAAGGCTTAAGGATTGAGGGACTGATTTATTTAAGGCACTTGACTCCGTCGATATTCTTCACAATGGCAATTCGTCGATAATGTTTACAATGATTAAAGAACATTTATAAAATGGATAAAATGCACGGATTTTGTAGGAAAAAAACGTGTATAGGTCACCAGAAAGTTAAAACTGCTTGTATCCTTTCTACGTACTCATAATGAACTCAACAGTGATTGATAATAGTGGAAGAAGAGAATTTTCGATAATAATGACTCATATCTTTAGCTTCATAATGCTTGCTAAAATAAGCGCGTCGTTTAGATAACGAAGTACGGGTGCTCAAAATTACAACCTCGAAAATGCAAATTCTTGGAACCATTTAACAGCCGAGGAACGCACCCGTTCATTACATTACATGGAAATTGCATATTCCCTCGATAAATGCAGCGCGTGCAATTCTCGAAACGAAGGATCAGGAGAGGACGAGACGAAGACGTTCGCGATAATTACGTGGATGGTTGTGAGTACGAGTGCGCCTTTAATAACGTCTACGAAACAAAACACGGAAGTCGTACCGTTTCTGCGCACGGGTGTGCGATAAAATCTGGCGGTAATTCATGGGTTCACGGAAAAACGTTGGGAAACTTGTTTTTCATCCACGCTAATGAAAGTAAACCGACGGTAAGTCCGCGTAAACGCACGACCGGCAACGAATGATCGGCCACTCGATTGCAGGGTGAAAGATATTAAATTATGCAGATGTATTCAACGGCCTTCGAGGTTCCCTCGAAGGCTTTCATTAGTTGGAAGAAATTAATATTTAAGTGACTTCTCGGAAAGAGAGAGAAACCGAGGAACTGAATGTTCAATTGAGTATTAGGACCGAGTAATGGTGCTGTCGTCTGGCAAGCTCACGAGGAAACCAGAGACTGGATAAATAACGAAATCGTCGGTATGATTTAAAGAATTCGACGGAAAGCGAGCCTGCGAATTATTCCATGGAATAACGGTACCACTAGAATTCCATGGTTCAGGACGATCGGAAGAATGTTATTACCATCTGCGATCGATGAATTATTTTCGTGAGCGAGGTAAGAATATGCATCGAATCCTACTGCCATCGATACCTACGATTACAAAGGGAACGTGCACGCGAGCTGAAACTATCGCACAGTCTAATCGACTTTCTTCCACGAAGAGGACGGCCTTCTTGATGCCAAGCAACAAGGACTCGCGAGTCTACCCTCCTCGACGATGATAAAGCTCCGTAGCAAAGGGTTCGTTTGTAGCGTTTAAGCGAAAGGAGTGTAGGGCCGAGTCGCGGTCCCCGCTCATACCGTAAAATCCACAATGACGAAATGAGTAAATGTTTATTTTCTTCTTCGCGCAATGTACCCACTTTTACGTTGCGGACTGGGGCCGCCCGCATGGGAGGCAGCGCACTCACGCTCACCCTCCTGCTCTTCGCTAAATCACGCGCGTCCATAGGCCACCCACCTGCTCCCGCAGCAGCCCTCTGTTTGCGTTTGTACGCGGTCAGACGGCACGGCTACTCTTTCCCTCTTTGTCTTCCTCTTTCACGATTCCAGTCCACTCTCGCGCGCACTCGAACGCGAGAGAGAGAGAAATCGATCGAGCCGATGAAAAGTCGATCCGTCAGAGCACTTTTTCTTTCCTAGATCCGCCACGCTTCCGGTCTTGTCAACGAGCTTCGAACCGTATTTACTTTTTTCCTCGATATATTCGACTGCGTGCGTTATCGCGGAACTCGCACCGGAGAACGGCGCACGGTCGAGGCCCCTACGTGACGATTTATAAGAGCCCGGAACGAGCTTGAAAGATTTACAGAACGACGATGAACACGTGAGCCGAAAATTGCGCTTTGTACCGCGCGCCGATGAAACCGAAAGCTTTTATCTTCGATTGGCGCGGTGCGGTATTATCGTATATAGTCCAGAAAAATAACAGCGCTTTGCGGGTTTGAATGCTACGGTTTTCGGATATTTCCCTGTCTCGTTTCATGGACTAAATCGAATTCCATCGAGTTTGGATGGGTGGATCCAAAAGAGCGTGTACAAATATTGTTCGAAGCTCGGTTAATACTGTTAAAATGGAAAACAAAAATTGCAAGGGCATCGCAAAGTCCCTGAGACGTCATTGTTACACCCCACAGGGATGCGAGACCCGAACGATAAGAACTAGCAGGGAGTTTCGCGTCTGAATATTCACCGAAGAAAATCGGAATTTCGCGAGCACCTCTAGAACGGAAGGACACTTTGGTGAGGTGGTAAAAGAAGGGGACGAGGAAAACGTAGCCATCACCTAGTGACCTTACCGTGACTAGCGGTGCCTGGTACGGCTTATAGATTGGCGTGTGCCGGCACACGGTTGCTATAGAGGACGATACTCGTGCGCCCTTCCACTCTAGGAGCTCGAGTCTGGCCCAATCCTCCAGTGTTGTACCAGAGGGTAAGTCGATTCCGCGTGGCCATCCTGGGTGCACAAGTGCCCTCGCCCGTTAGCCTGGGGACACGAAGATGGCGAGGAGACACTCGACCTTGAGGATACCCCAAGGCACTCGAGAGAGATTCAACCTGGATGAGAGCCGATATAATCGACGTTCGCGATAGAGGAAGGAATCTATGGTCCTATCTGGGCTCACCCGTCTGCTGCACGGTCCACGTGCACTTCTTTCCATCGCGGACTAAGGTGCTTGGACCAAGCGTGTCGAGCGATGCTTCTTTACTCAGTGTTCTCGAAAGTGTCTCGTAGGATTATCCAAGCTGAAGTGCTAACCTATACTCCACGATTCTTACCAGAGAACGCGTGATTGTGAATATTCTTGGGAATTAGTTTCGCGACATGGACGTTTCCTTAACGTTCTCCTTGCCACCGAGTGATCCGTGATTTCGCGAAGGTTAAGAACCTTTGGGCGCCGAGGTTGGCTAAGGATCGAGAAGGGAGCGAGCCGGCGTGCAAGGGCATGTCTGAATGGGTGGCGTGTGCTCCCTGCGAGGTCGCGACAGTCAGATCAACGCCGGCTCGATTCTGGATCGTGTGATCAGTCAGGCGAGCGGCGAGGATCAGTGCCTGCTCTATCGTCTGGCCAATTACAAGAAGGGCGGGGAGCTCGTAGAGTCCTACAACTTAGGCGGTCAGGCCGAGGTCGAGAAGCTGATCAGAGAGCAGTTCGGTGTCCTGATGTACGCCGATGGTAAAGGTCAGACGATCAATCGTGCGGAGTACCTGCGCTGGAAGTTTCGTGATCTCGAGCAAGTGGTCCTACCGATTGAGGCCTCTCTCACCCGCTTCGATCCACTCGCCAAATGGCGGGACCACGAGGCCTGCTGGCAGATGCAGTACAGAGGCTCATTAGGCGAGAGCCTACTTCACGTTCTCATAATATGCGACACGAGAAGTCACACGCGAATCGCTCGCATTCTTCTCAAGTGCTTTCCCCGATTGGCCATCGACGTGGTCGAGGGCGAGGAGTACCTTGGAGCAAGTGCGCTTCACTTGGCGATTGCTTATAATAATAACGAGCTGGTGCAGGACTTGGTCGAGGCTGGCGCGATCATCACGCAACGTGCCATTGGTAGTTTCTTCTTGCCGAGAGATCAGCAGCGCATGAATCCAGCGAGGAACACCGACTACGAGGGCCTAGCGTACCTCGGGGAGTATCCTTTGGCCTGGGCAGCCTGCTGCGCAAACGAGAGTGTCTACAATCTTTTGTTGGACTCCGGAGCTGATCCCGACGAACAGGACTCCTTCGGGAACATGATACTACACATGGTGGTGGTTGGAGACAAACTGGTGCGTAGTTAGTGGGGAAAGGGAATTGTTAAAATGAAGTAGGGTGTACCTTGTTTAGTTTCGAGCAGCGTTTCTCAGGTTTCTTCTAGCGTGGGTGAATGTATTGCTTGTAATGTAATAGGAGATAATTGTTTGTAGTGCAGTGAACCGTTTTATGGTACGGTATTTCGATAGCATTGTTTTGATTAATTATGATAGAGGAGGGTTCAAGGTGAAAAAATATTAAGTACTTGATAAACGGGAGTCACTGTACGAACGAGATTATATTTGCATGGTTATCAGCTATCATTTTGTGTCCTTTATGTTGCGAAACGCTACTTTAGATGTCGATGAAAAAAAAGAAATATTGCAGCAGGCAAAAATTCTTTTTAACTTTGTAAAAAGGGTTCGCAAAGGTGTTTGTATCTTTCGAATTGTTTCATTGAAATCCACAGTGCCTTTTCTACATAAATTATTATCAAATATTGGCAATTATTAATAGCATTTACACGATATTAACTATTCGTATACATTAATATGTAACGTTCTGCACGATATTATAATTTTACTTATCCACATTACAATATACGCCAAAATATACTGTACTGAAACTAAATGAGCACGCTAATATATTATATGTTAATTTCTTTCGGGAGAAATAAACTTACAAAGGATAACAAATCAATAAGCTTTGTCTTTGCATTTCAGTAGTGCATATTTCAGCGAATACTGTAAGTGGGAGCACGAATACTTTTGCAATGCTAAGTTTGCAGAAGTTACGCTTGAAAAAATTTTCTTAAATTAAATCGGAAGAAAATCCATTATTTTACTGTAGAACCTTATGTAAAATAACGCCTTTCGTGCTGGTACTCTAAAATATAGTTACTACGAAAGATTCTAATAAACCTCATAAAGATTCCAGAAAAACAATCGATTGATAAAATTGAGAGAATCTTACGAATACTTTTGCGACTCTCTCCTGTACATAAAGAATATAACAAACAAATAGCAGGAAGCCAGAAGGAGAATAAGAGAAAGATCGTCTGACGTAGGATATGTTCGGGTATGCTCTACGACATCCTAAGCTACCCGCTAGGAATGGTATCGTGAACGAGGCTGGTATGACTCCGTTGGCACTCGCCTGCCAGCTGGGACGCGCCGAGGTCTTTCGAGAGATGCTGGAACTCTCGGCCCGAGAGTTCTGGCGGTACAGTAATATCACCTGCTCGGCGTATCCTCTCAATGCCCTCGACACGCTGCTACCCGACGGCAGAACAAGTACGTCGTAAGGTTAATCGAATCACACGCCTTCCGGTGAATCGTCATCCGTGTTGCCACACAGCCCGTGAACACGCTCAGGAGGATCCACTTCTCCCTAACTCTTCTTCTACTCTTCCCAATCTTCTTCCACCTTCTCCTCGTCCGATCCTCGCGACTCCTCTTTCATCTTTAGATCATTATTCCATGCGCGCGTATACCTCGAATTTCTCCTTTTACAGTTACTTTGTTGCCCGCTCGTTGCTTGCGCTCTTCTTCGTTTCCATTGTCACTGATTTTTTATAATATCAGCAGATTTCTTTCCCAATTGCTTGACACTCGCACGTTCTGTTACCACAGGATGATTTTTAGAAGAAGAAGGCTGTTTTTAGTCTGCATGATTTTAGATGCTCTTTAATTAACGTGGCCGATTAATTTGTCACGTCAGTAGGTCGCGGCTTGTCTCCTTCGACCTTTATTTGTTCTTCATCCCCTTAGTAGCACACTCACCGATATAATTGCTAGAACGTAGTCACGAGTCATCCGCCCTTAGTCTCGACAAGCATCAAATCCACAAGAGCGAAAGGTTCTTTTCCTCTCTTCCACGAGGCTCGAGTGCTCGCTGGGTGTGCGCCGGCACTACGCGCGAGCTTTGCCCCCTCGAGAGCCCCTCGCCCCTGCGTTTTGAAAGACACTCTACATTATTCGCCTCTCTTGGCGAAAGGATTCGCGCGAGGCTCGAGCAAGGATCGAGTATCGTGACCGACAAAGGCAACGAGACACTTTAGCGGGCTGTGACTTTGTTAATATTCAACTTTCTCTCGTAGGACGCGAAAGATGTCATTTAAATGTCGAAATGTGTACATTTTGCCAAAAATTTGCCAAGGTAAACGTAACATAGTACGACGAGAAATTCGAAAACGAATCGTATGGATCACAATTGAACTCTTATTATTTCACGCCGTGTATTGTCTCGCGCCTATTAATATTCAACTTTTTTTTACCAACACACGATTGATTCTATTTACTGTAAATTTTGCCAAAAAATTTTCCACGATAAAAGGAACGAAAGTACTACGAAAGATCTAAAACGAATCAAGAATAATCGTATCGTTTCTCGCGATAATAATTGCCTCGCATTTGTCCCTCGATCCGCTTCTTCCATTCCTTACGATTCACTCGCACGCATATCTTTAAATCAGCGCCACGTGCACAATTAAAAGCAATCACACGAGTCGAGGGAGCGACGAACGGTTTCGTACCCCGATTTTCTACGACGTCCTCTCGTGACCTTCCTTTTCGCGAACGAGCACCAAAAGGATACTTTTCACACCCGTAGAAATAATATCGAGGGCCCGACTTTACCGGATTTATCGAGGAGGGCTTCGTGGAAACTTCCTTCCGCACGGAGGCGGTACATGTGCTCGAATTTTTAAGAGAAGAAATACCCAGGCTGAATGTGGGACGAATGTTAGGAGGAATCCACGTACCGGAAAAAGGTCGAGGAACGCGGAAGGATCTCAGCAGGCGTGTGCGAGGGTTAACTGGACGCCCTAGAGGGAATGAAAATGTGCCGTCGAAGATCAGCATAACGAGGTCGCGCGCGGGTCTCGCCAACCGAAAATATTTCATTCCACGTTAACTCACCCCCACCACCTTATTTCTTCTACCCTTCATGCCATTCCACATATCTCCACTCTCCGTCTGCCCCACCTACTCCACCACAGAAATTCTCGCGTGAAATTCGTGGAAAGACAACGCCCATGCGGCCCTCTTCCCATGCGATCTGCATTTTAACGGGGATCCGATCGAACGACTCTCCCAAAGTGCATCGAAGTTTCTTGCGCCTCGCATTCTGCTCCTTGTATTCGCCCCGCGGGTGTGTGTAACGGCCGCTGCTCTCCACCCTCCGCCGCGCATAGTTTTCTACGAAGAGGTCGCGGTGGTGGCCGTCACGCCACACGCCGGAGAGAGAGAAGAAGAAGCACGGAGAGAGGATTTTGCCGAGTGGCGGAGGCAGAACGGGATGGGCATGGACGGAAGATCGGAGAAGGTGACGGCGGTGGCGATAGCGAGAGTAGCAGGGGGATGCGCGCTGGCTTGGAATAGTGGTAGTAGCGGGTGTAGTAGTAGTACCGAGAGACGCAGGAAGGGGAAACGGGGGCTGAGGTCGTTGCAGGATGCAATTACGGGCATTTAACGAAGTTTCGAGATTAGCCGCGGACGCGGAGTCGGGACCTCGCGTTTCATTTAGTTTCGGAATCCATTATCCCTCTCTGTCCTCCTTCGTCCTTCCTTCGAGCCTCTCCGCTCTCTCCTCCTTTCCTTCTTGGCCTGGGTCCCACCCTTCGTTCCACCCTGAGTCCCGAAGGTTTCGTCCCTCCCGTCGGGACGCGGATGTCATCCGTTGGGGCTCGCTTCTACGGAAAGTTCCGTCCAAAGTGGGAAGGGTTGAAGGAGGTGGAGGTTGCGAGGTGGAAGGGACTCGAAGGCTGAGGTAAAGGAAGTAACCGTGGCGCGCTCGGTACACCCGCCGTCCTCCACCTCCTCCACCTCATCCTCGTCGGGGTGAACTTTCGGCTGGCTCCTTCCTACGGGCACGCTTAATTACTCAGAGCCAAGGCCAGTCAGCCAGCCAGACTGCCAGCCAAGTCGTAGGACGGAGGGTAGAGGGGAAGTAAATTGAGACAGAGGAGGCGGGTGGAGGGAGAACCCGAGCTTTGAGCGCCGGAGCAATTCCTTTCGCAAAATCTTTTGACGTTTTTCGACCGTGCTTCAACGTTTTCTCGTCGACCTTCTCCGCTCTTCTTTTCTTCCTCCTCTTCCACGTCGTCTTCTGCTTCTGGCTCACCCACGGTGGGGTTCTCGTAGTCGTCGTCGGTCCTACCCCGCTTTCACGTTTCATTCTTTCGCGGAGAACGGATTCCTCGCGATGCCAAATTCTTAGGATACTCGCCTCCACCTCCTCGTCGCTTCTCTCTTTCGATTCTTCGCATTCCCTTTCAATCTGTCTGTCCGCGCTGAAGGTACCTTCGCAGTTATTATTGACAGGATCTCGTGACTCGCCTTTTGGCGTAGGTCGTCGATTAAGATCCGCGGGAGTTACCTGTACCGATTGTTCATTATTGTGTCTCGAGGTATTCGACTTCGTTCGAAGTTTCCAATGGTTGGTTGAAAGGTTACAAATGATCGGTGTACGCTCGAACGCTTCCAGCGGCATTCCTAAAAGGCACAATGGTACTCGTGAGTTTCGGTAGAGCGATCTTCGCGCGTCCGCTCGAAAACCCAGACGAATCTCAAGGGCCGTGAAACGGCACGTGTGGTCCAAAGAATTATTTACGGGCTCGTGCAAACTGCTCACTGACTCGTGAGGCGAGGGGGTGTAAGCGATGGAGGAGCAAAGGCGTGGAGATTATTATTAATCGTCTTCCATTAACTCATGTAGGGAGAGGGGAGATACTGGTGAAGTAATTATTAGCGCTCGTGAATGGAATGCAACGAGCGGAAGCGTTATTCCAGTTCGACTCTCTCCTCTCCCTTGCTCATTCGTGGCTCACCCCATTCGTCGACTCTGATGCTCGCGCTTCGAATGCGCTGGCCGATTCGACGGCAGTGGGAGGCTTCAGGATGCGCGGCGGTACGCGTCGGGTGAAAACTTCTCCACGGGCACTGTTCCCGGAGTCAGATATAATTACGAGCTGCGGTAACGGGCACGCGTTTAGCAACTTCGCCACCGGGTATAAAGTTCCAGCCGGTGCTGGGGTTCTACCGTGCCGCAGACCAGACGCTCCTGGAGTTTATCATTCCAAATTGAAGACGGTGTAGTTTCGATCGGCATCGCAGAGCACTGGGGACGGACCACTGATCAGAGGTTGGACGAATCTTGATAACGCGCGATCGACGTTTTTCTTCGATACTTCGAACGTCTAATGTGGAATTTTCGAGGATTACGAATAATGGAGGTACTCCGGTATTTCTAGAAAATTGACTATCCTGTACAGCATGCCGTACGATGTGTTCTTCATTCTAATGCGCGTTTCCAGTCAGTCGTGCCTAAGGCCTTAAGCAGATTACAAACGTTACGAGCTATTCGCGAAGATCGATTATTGCCAACCATCGATTTGCAAATCGTCGATGCTCGTGGATTATCGATCGTTTCTCCCACGTTCAGGATAATTGCGAGTGGTCACGGAAAATCGATGATTTCGAGATCAAAGGCTTCACGAGAAAGAGGGAATCGAGGAAGTAGGCGTGCAAGCAAAAGTGATGCCACAAAGGAAACGAAGTCGAAGAAAATTTTAAAGTACTCTCAAAGGATGAAACGTTTCAAATAAAAGAATTTGGTAAAAACTTTTCCGTTCGATAAAATCTCTATAGCTTACGAAATGAGTAGGCGCAATCGTTTTTATCTTCCTAAGCTCATCTATAATCAGCAAGGATCGATAATTTGCAATTTATGTTTCACCTCAGTGGGAAACATTTAAACGATCGACGAAATAAGGTTGCTCAGACCGAACCAACAATAGCAGCGATATTTCCATTAATTATGAGAGGATTTAACGCGTCTCTGTTGCGTAACTAACCGCGCCCACGCAGTCGCCTTCATGCGAAGGTCGAACGGTCGTTTGGAATACCAGAGAGGAGAGCGACCCACGCCTCGTGTCGTCAAGGGATCAGTCCCGTACTTACAGCAAGAAAAGCAAGTAATCCCCGACTTTTTTCTTCTTTTCAAATTCAACCATTCCAAACGAATTTCAATCCTGATGAGCGAAGGTATTGTTATACTTTCCATGAGATTTCGAGAAGTAGGACAAAGTGCCCATCTTTTATTGTGACGTTATAAGTGAGGTTACTTATTGTGTTTTAGAGTTTAACCTGGTTAATAATTCGTTCCAAAGCTCCTTCCTTATGTTCATTAGGCCGGTATTCAGGTATAGGGTGTTCTATCTATCGTGAGAGTGTGAAGTAGTAAATTTTCAAAGATAATCTAAAGAATTCTGTTCGAGGAGTTGTGAAGGTATAGAAAGCAGGAATAGAGAAATATCCAGGGCGAAGATTGAGCTATTTTTCGACACCCTCCAAAGTGATAGGCGTATCTTAGATCGTCGGAATAAATGGTGCACCCTGTATAGGAGGTTTTAGGTGGTCTCCGAACCACCCGAGGCGGTGGTATAACTTCACAAGGCGACGATAAAATTGCGGAAGTAACGATCTCGAGACTGGAACGGCCTGGCCTTCTAAGTAGTCCGAGTCTCTATCCACCAGAGCATCATAACCTCTTACACAACGTAGAGTCCTCTTGGACAATGTTGCAGGGTACTACCATATGCCCTACGGTGTTCCAAAATAATTTTGCAATTTTTTACACAACAATTGTACCGTGCACATATTTTTTTAAATCTGTTAATAATTATACAATTGCATAAACATTTTCGTGAACGATTATTTTAGCGATATCGCGCTGTATGTAAATTTTTGCAAAAGTTTACAAACTATACCGACCCTTTACAACGACCGCAGAGAATTTACAGGGCGCGAAACGAGCATCGGGTGTTTATCATTGAAAATTGAAGACCGGATATGATGGAAGGCAAAGCATTATACGCGAACGTGACTCGGCTGGATGCGGTGTCGGCTCGCGGTTCACCAACCCGTTACATCGCTACGTCCAGAGGCATTACATTTCCATGCCATAAATTATTTATGGGAAATTGTTCTCCTCCAAAATCGACGTACCTAACCTCTTGCGGAAAACCGCTATACGTGCATTCCTCACTGGCCTGTCCGTCGCAGAACGTACTCGAGAAATATGCTCCACACTCTCCGCTTCCTTGTAATTTATTTGCCGAATACTCTTATCCGGCACCTTCAAATAGAATCGTCAATATTTCACTGGTACTCCTACTCTTCCAAATTTTCGTCACACATCTTCGTCCGCGTTCTCCGATAAGTCTATCGTCGACCTTTACAACCACCTTCAACGACCTTCGCCAATCAATATCCTTGTTTACGTTCCATTAGACTGCACCTCGTTACTGCTCCAGAAGCGTGGTACACATTTTTCGAGCAATTTGGCTCTTGAAGAAATGGAAAAATGAAGGCGAGGTTACATAAGAGAACGTCCGCCTCCTTCCATCGAGATTTTCAAGGAAACGAAAGAAAAACTGTTACACACGCGATCTGGACGGCTGCTTTTGTCCTCGTAGTTTTCTTTGGCTCGGACGGAACACGGGGCAATCGAATTGGCCGCGCGATTTCAGCTTTATCTCGACGTTGCGACGTGAGTTACGAGACCTTCATTAGTCAATCTAAACGAGAAACATCGAGCGAATGCGCGAGAGGGTCAAGCATTCGGCGTCCGGCGAGAACGAATTCTCGCTGCCGATTAATTATTATTCACTCGGTGTGTCAGTCAATCACCCCAATCCCCGAATTCAGTGTTCCTCAAGGAACTAAATCCATTCTATCGTGAAATCGTATATGAACGGGACATGCGAATTAATTATCGAGGATTGTCGTTTATAAAATAGGAGAGACTGGATTCCGAGGCATTATTCGACGCGACGATCGATAATATTGAAACTGGGAAATAATTTCAATGCAATCGTTCTTCGTAATGCGTAATACCGAATGCGTATGGAAAATTTGCAATTCTCTTCGAAAATTCGAAATGCCTACTCAGGTGAATTAAGAATCTCCAAACGGAGTATTAGAGATTAGTTCGTCCTTCACTGATCGAGAAATTTAATACCAATGGCTCTGGTCGAAAATCTGATAATTCTCAACTGGATCCCAATCGAGGCAAACTCTAATCTCGATCTAATTAAGAATCTTAAAAACTGGACTCGTCCACGTTCACAAGCGTGTCGCTCGAGAGGACTCTTAATCGAGACCGTCAAGATTGACGGTAAAGGAACGTGAGCCGCGGGCCAATGTGGAGGATCACGAGTGGAGAAAAGGACGGTGGAAGGTGGCAGGAGGGATCGAAGAAGGACCCGGAGGGCGTAAGTTCACGCGAAAGTCTCTAATGCAACTGGAAACTTCCGCGACGGCTTAAGCTACCGTAAAAGCGGCTTTGCTTAGGACGACAGGTGATTAAGGACTCTAAGGACACGATCGACTAGGACCACGGAGGAGGCAAGGAGAAGAGAAGTTCGAGCGTGCTGCAGGGCCGTTAAACTGCTGCAGAAGCGGTCCCATCGGCCTCCTCCTAGTTCGTCGTCCTTCGTCCTTTGCCAAGACGTTCCACTATGGGGCCAATGACCAGGCAACTCCACGTCCAAATCCAAAAAAGCGAAATTCTATTTCTCAAAAGAGAAGCAAGAAGAAAGAGGCGCAGGCACGACGAGAACACGAATGATCAGGAAATCTGAACAAGATTCAAACACTGAAAATTCTCTACAGTGCCATGTCGGTATTAAAATTCCTCGCTATCCTTAAGAATTCGTAAAACCAACTGGAAAGTTGAGAATCCGTGATATTTGGGGCAAGCTAGAATCCACCCTAACCCCTCCAAAAAAAAGAACCATACGTAAAAACTTCGGTCAACAAAAAAATACATCCCGTGAAGTGAAATCACGAATTAATTCTACCAGTTGCCGAAAACTATTGCCAATGAATTCTCCGTCCACTTCCAACCCCCACCACGCATCACTCCGAATACGTAAAAGGAACGGAGGGGTAGATCGATAGGAGTTTGCGAGTAGAATTGGGGAACTGTCGGCGGGGTAGAATGCGATAGCGGAGAAGAAAGCGCCGAGAGGAAACAGGTAGAGAAGAAGAGTTAGAGAGGCCGTTACGGGGTCGATGAATATTCACGCCTTGTTTATTTATTTAAGAATTTCGTAGTACCAGCGATTCGAGAGTATTCGATCGCACGTGGACGACGAAATGAAAGGGGACGGAAGGGTGAGGGTAATAACGAATAAAGTTCTCGTGGGAAAGTTTCGACCGATCCGACAGTTTCTCGCTCGAGAATAGTTCGGTGCTGATCTTCCGCTGAAGTATCCGTGAGATTCGGCGCGAGACGGGGACCTTCCTTAATGAGCAAAACTTCCTCGCACATTAAAGATATATCGGATGTCGCGCGTCCTCTGCCTCTTCGCGCTCTCGCTCCTTCGCGCTCGTTCCTTAAACCTTGCTCGTGCCTTAGTGGCGCTCACCAACACCCTGACCAAACGAAAACTCGTTCACACGAGCACACACACGCACACCGACGATGCCGATGCGCATCTAATATTTTACTCACTAATGCAAAACCCATAATTATCGCGGCGCGGGTTCCGGATTCGGCGGGCCACCGCAAAGCGATGTTCCATTAACCGCAAATGGCACCCCACTCCCAATTTCTATTTCAGACTGGAACTCGGCCCTATTTATCATTCTGAACGGTACGAAGGAGGAGCACTTGGACATGCTGGACGGTGGTATTATTCAGCGATTACTCGAGGAAAAATGGAAGACCTTCGCGCGGGTAAGTACGGCCACGTCACGTGGCCCTCGCTCTTTCTCTCTTATTCGTGTACTCTCTGTCTGTTTGCTCTCTCTCTCTCTCTCTCTCTCTCTCTCTCTCTCTCTCAGTCGAGCTTCCGTCCATCCCTCACTCTTCCCGGTCTTCCGCGTTCGTCCCCGAAATTACGAAATCCTCCTGGTCCGTTGACGGCCGTGGCTTTACTCGCGCCATGGACTCCGTACGTTCTTCCATCTGACCCGCATTACGCGAACCGCCTTACGGAATTATTTCTGAAGTGCGACAGGACACCGGCTGGAAAAAGGAATTTTGGTCGACGCGTCTGGACGAAGTTAAAGCGGCTGGAAAATTCTCCTTCGTATCTTCGTGTTCGCCCTAACGTTCGATAACAGTACGCGCGCGCGCGCGCGCGCCCTTGATGGAATGCGGAATTATTCATAAGCGAGATTAGCGCTCTTCACGGGTTAACTTCGGGGGTCCGTCCGGTTATCGTTTACAATATCGTCAGCGGGCTTTCGCGAATTTCCTACTCGCTGTACGGGCGATATTGATCCTGGGATTTTTGCCCGACAGCGTTGCGCTCCCTCGTGCGCGAGCGAGCACACGCCCGAGGTAGCACCGTTCATTATTCCAACATTATTCGCCGATGCTCCAACTCCCTATCACAAGCGAAACCTCGAATTCGGGAATAAACTTCACGACTATCTCGTTAGGACAACCTCTACCATCACGACTCCGTCGTTGCGTTCACCTTTCGCGAACGTAAACACCACGAAGTGTCGTGCGAATGTGGAGTAAATTATTCCGTCTACCGATATTCACCCTGCGCATTTATCGTTCGCGGAAAATTAATATGCGACGTGTAACGATCGAGCGTTAATTTACCCTCCCGTCAATCTCATTGATATTCCGTTAATTCGGTCGTGATGTTTGTTGATTTTGTAAAATTGTATATCGTTTGAAAGTGAAATTTTTTAAGAGTCGCGGTGAGTTCTTTGGTGCTTTGATGTCTCGTTGTCACTCGGTACTGTGATACAGCTCGTAGGACTCGTCGGGTACGACGAGTACAAGAGGGAGAAGAGAGACGGTCACACGTCGATATTCTCACCCTGTCGATATACCTAATTCTCTCACGTTTGACGATCTCGATTTCCCGCGCGCAATTATCACGATTGACTCGCGCTTAAACGTCCTCTGTCTCTCCCTCACGCTGTCCACCGCCTCCTTCTCCTCGTCGTAGTCGGCGATCCACAACGAAGAGTGGAGGCTCGCCGCTATTATTTCGTCCCCACGGATTTCGAGTGACATGTAGGGTCGATCTCGAGTGACTGCGAACGATTACCAGCCCCGTCGAATCGTCGTGGTGGTCGTAGGGGTCTCGTCGAGTGACGAGGAAATCGGCGCACTCAGGCGGCTACGAATAATCGCGCGAATTATTTTCAAGGTACGGCGCACTCGCGGGCGCAAATGATCGAATTTATCGAACTGTCAAGGTTCTGGATTCGAGCACGGTTTACCAGGCCCGAAATGGGGCCAGCTGTAAATGATCTCGATTCGAAAAACATTTTCGCATTCCGATTTCGTTTTTCAACGCACACCTTTCTCACCGTTGTAAACAATAAATGTGTTTGTATGTAAAGTAGTTTCGACTGCTACAGTTTGTTTAACATTTTGACGTCGGGACACGTGGAAATACGCTTTTCGCGAATTGTATGTGGAATACGCGAAACAAATGTTTTCCTGCATACCATCGGTTTTCACTCACAAGGAAGGCTAGGGAAGTGTGAAATTCAGAAAATTTTGAAACTCTGTGAAAATGTAGAGTACCTCATCCTGAATACAATACTATTTTTTGTTGGGGCATAAAAACGGTTTGAAGGGGTGAAATCACCCCTTAAAGGAAGCTCGATTATTTATCTCGCGCTATTTATTTTCGAACTTGTAAGAGATATTGGAAAAAGTCAAACAATGTTTAAAACAATTTTTGCTGCTCGTCTATTAAGGAGGGAAATACATGTAAATCGAAATGTTTTCACGATTTTTTTTTTTTTGCTTAAAAAATTAGTTTATCATCTATAGAATATGCTCACGAAATGCGGAATTCAAATTTGAACTCTGTGTTTATATGTGTCATGCGTAGTGCATGTAAAACCGCGTCTACACTGGGCGAACGAACAGTGAACGAACACCGAACGCGATAGAGGCCAGGACAGCCAAAAAAAAGGAGATGGCAGCTTAAATGAACGAAATGGCTGAAGAAGAAGGTATAATGTACGGGCCCGGCATAAGAGACTAAGCATTATATTATGTTAGGCCGACTAAACACTATTTTTTCGTATCAAAAACTTTAAACGAGTTTTTCTCGAAACACGTATTTTCGCGCGCCGTGCAATGTAGCTCAGCGAGTTGTTCATGGATTTAAATCAAACTTGGCAGAAATACTCTTTAACTTATTGGCTATTGCATGACGTTCCGCTTTTTTTTTTTTGTAAATTTTAAACACTATTTTTTACCAATTCTTTATGGGGAAAAATGTTTTTTTTAAAATGCTCCCTAATTTTCACCAAAAAAAAAAAATTATTTTTCTCTCCGTCATGCAAAGCGTATTTACATATTTTAACCAAAAAAATTCGGTTTTTTAAGTTTAGACAAGATTTGAGACAGCTAGGCTGCACGGCGCAAAAAGTAAGTCCTGACTTCGAGCAGTTGTAACGCCGCCATTTGGAAATATTTTTTGATGAAAAAATTTGGGGAAATTTAATAAAACGTGTTCTATTAAATACACTTTAATTCATTTTTATACATCCCACGAGTTGTCTGCAATAAATTCTTGAAAAAACGTGCGTTTACATGTATTTCCCCCCTTAAGGTACGACGAATTTTCTGTCCAAAATTGTGATATTTGGAGGGTTGTGTGGAGTGGTGAGGAGAAGAGAAGAAGAGAGGAAGAATACATCGATGATGTAACGGCGGAGTGGAGCGAGTGATTCCGAAACGATGCCCATTGAAGTTATACGGCCGAGCTGATTGCAATTACGATCGTATGTACCGAACGACCTTTCCTATCGCGGGGCTGCTGCCGACGAGCGCGGCCGATCGTACGGATGTGTCGCGGAGATTACAACTGCCGGCCGTTTCCCTCGTATTCCATTTACGGTGACCATGCCCGTGTCCATGGCCGTGCACCTCGTCCATATACAGAGACCTGCCGATCCCATAGGCGTCGAAGCCTGGATTAGCTCGCTTGTAAAGGCTCTCCTTAATTAGGCGAGCAGGCAATAGCGATGTGATTCGAGGAGCGAAGAGCGGTAGGATTTGGGAGAAAATTGAAGAGTAGGTGAGAAAGAAAACGCATTTATGTGCGCACGACGGTCACTTAAGAAATTCGATAATTAAATCGGCAAGGATATATAACAATTTGATAAATATAGAAATTGATGCGTGGTTATTCAGGATTGAGTGAACGTACTTTTCATTGAGGAATTGTGAGCACTCGATGGACGAAGTTCCTTGTGTTACATTTAATCGCACTGTGTTCAGTCTATTCTTGTTCATTTTTCAACGACGTCTACCAATTATGCGAAAAGGACGACTTGACGCGAGAGAGGGAAAGGACGAAAATACCTGAATTTCGAAAATGAGAAAATGGTTCGGGTATATTCGTCTTTTAGCCAGTCCCAGGTGAGATCGTCCTTTTTGATTGTGTGACAATTGTCATTGCAGATTGGACACGAATAGAGTGCTCAAATAAGGATTCGTGTATCGAAAAGATGCAATCAGGTAATTTTAACATGAGGTTGTAACGTATATTCTCCCGGCAGAACTTATCGGCTCGACCATTTTTACACATTACATTGAATTATATTTCGACGGTATAGTATTCAAACGCTCTTTGCATTCTCGTGAATCTTGAATTGGAAAATGAAGACCTAACAAACAACGATCGAAACGCTACAAAAACGAAACAAACGTAGGTCACAATATAATCGTTAACAAAATAAAAATTATATATGCGCAAAAATCTCCATTGTGCGTCCAAGCTGTTCATTGTACTCTGAGAAAAGGGTATGCTCGGTGAAATTCACAATAAATTAACACACCCTCCTGCGTGTGCATTATTTAATCTTCTCCACTAAATCTTACCATCTTCTCTCCGTGCGGCGCGAAAGGTTTGAAAGTGTATTGACCCCATGCGCCGTAACACTCTACCGTCAGTTGCAGTTCCTCAAGCGACTCATCATCCTCGTGTTCCATTTGACGTCCCTGTCCCTGGCACTGTATATGAGGCCTGCGGACATCGACGCGGTGCTGCTCAAGTGGCCCGAGGAAATAACGGATGTCGCGCGGACGATGGCCGAGTGCGTCACCGTCCTGGGCGTGCTAAGCTACATTCTTGTTCAGCTGGGAGGGGAGGTCGTCAATATCGGCCTGCTGTCGTTTCTCAAGCAACTGGTACGTCAGGATTTCATCCACCCAGTCTCTTTAAGACCAATGCACACCGATTACGCCGAAGCACGATAAGCACGCAAAAATGATCGAACGACTTTGATCGATGATCATTATCGATTCGCTCACCCTCCTCTCATATCGATTATTCCTTTCATAGACCGTGATCAGTCATCTTTGTCGTCGAATCATTCCACGCGAATACTTATTTTAGAAGGAACGAAGGAATATTTTTCGGTCGAACCGACGAGCCCACGAGAAATAAGATGGATTTTTAAAATTTGTAAGTGAGGTTGAAAAGCGATTAGAATGAAAATTGATATTTACAAGATAAAAATACAGCGTTCACTTGTTGTCAATGTTCCGTCAAGAACTACATGTCGAATATGAGCCTTAAGGAAAGATCAAGGCACTAATTATACGTGAGTAGATGCACGTTGTAATTTTATTGAAACAAATGTTAGTTAAATGTCGACAGAATACTATCGAAGCATCTAAGGTGCAACGACCTTTACTACTCTCCACTCTCATCGTGCAATTTCTCTTTTTCCCTCTTTCTCTTGCTCTCCAAACGCCTCTGCTAATTTCTTCTCCGACAATTTCTTCTTCCCTTCGTTCCACTGCAGCTTCTTCTCTTTTCCATACCCGTTCCTCCTCATATTCCTCCTGCACTTCCTGCTCTCGCTTTGCTCTTGCACACGAAGTGCCGTTGCGCAC
Source organism: Tiphia femorata (assembly GCA_944319695.1). Lineage (NCBI taxonomy): Eukaryota > Metazoa > Arthropoda > Insecta > Hymenoptera > Tiphiidae > Tiphia > Tiphia femorata. The sequence continues at coordinate 7,170,080 of OX090896.1, read as the reverse complement.
GTTCTTCCGTCACGATTCGCCGAGCACGAGGATCGAAGGCTCTCTAAGCAGGACACAATTACGCGCAATGTAATCTCGGCGAGTCGATGAATCGAGAAGTCTCTCGGTCGCAGATTGACCGGTGAAGGTTATCGGCACGCGGACAAATCCGGAAAAATGGTCGTAGTAAGAAATCGAGCTACGATAATTTTATGCGACCTCGTGCACTCGCGAGCGAGCGAGTTCTTTCGCTTTCGCGCGAATTGTGTCGCTTTTAACGATAGAAATCTCTTTAATGGCCACGACTCGATGAATCCACCGCGAGAATTCTCCGAGCGGACCGCAACCGCCATGACATTGACCCTAAGCGTCTGCTCCCGTGCGACGACGAGGACGCATTTAATTATAAATACGCTTGATATGCACATACGTAAGTGAGCGCACGCCTCGGCCCATCGTGTCTCCACGGCGTAACTTCCACGTGTGAATCGTCAAAAGATCGATCAGAGATCATCTCGAAATGGACGTAAGACAATGCAGTAAATTACTATCAACCTGGGGCTAGATACGAAAAAATTCAAATTTTTATGTATTACTATTTTTCTAGACGTAATTCGTAAATGGAACTGTTACGTATGAAAAGTTTCTTCAATCTTTGTTAATTATTCTAAGATTTTATAAATTGTATTTGAACATTCGTGAAGAAAATAAGGAATATTCGGATGAATTATTTATAGGTTTAAAGTCTAACTAAATCGTGTGAAAATTCGAAGAATGCGATATGATTTAACACACGTGATAAAAGCTCCACTTGAGCTGCATCAAACTTAAATATCTCACAAACACACGCGCATAAGCACGTACTTAACCACTGTTATTTTATCAGACCATTAAATTTGAACAATCCTTTCAAAAGTGTGTGTGGCATCCCCCAAGTCTCTCGAACACTACCTCTCTCCGAAGATCGCATCTCGAGCCAGTATCAATTCCTGTATTACTGTTGAACGCATTACTCTCGGGAAAATAAAACTTTATTACACCGTGGCTCACGCAATGCTTCACGTTTGTCAGTGGAGCGTAAAACGAGACACGTAATCGTGATTACGCCTGGCATGGCCTTCGTGACTTTTTATCGCTCGTTTTAAAATTCCTTAACGATCGTGGAACGTTCCTCAATAACGAGGAAAACGGGCAAGAGAGGCCGGGACGAGGGCCGAAGAGACTGGCTAATTCGATGGACGATCACTTACAAGTGTAAACGTCTGGGAGAATGGCGCGTCGCGACGCCTCGCGTCACTTCCTCGTGAATGAGCGTCGACGTTCAATTATTAATAAACCCGATACTCTCTTGCCGCAAGCACAAGCGGAGGTTCGACGTCTCGCGTTACACGCTGAATTTACGCCATGTAAATCCGCTACCTTCACCTCCTCTCTCTCCCTCTTCCACGTCCCCTTCTTCCTCTTCGCTCCCGCGAGACGTCTGCGAGATTTACGGACGCGTCCCTCTCGATTCCTGATGCAATTGTAATCGCGAGTTGCAACCACTGGCGGCAACGTTTCGAGCAACGTTCCGCGACGTGCGCGCCGATGGGACGCCCCGCAATTAGGACGCGCATAATCTGCGCGGCGCATTATTAAGCGCGATCGCGCGTACACTCTCTCGTTCTGATGGTTGAATCGGTAATTAATATCCGATGCGCAGTTGAAAACGGCCACCAAGGCCAGAGAAAGGAAATTTCGGTGGAATTTAATGAATTTTGCAATTTTATCGTCGGCCATGCAGACACATTCTACCCCTTGCGTCATTACAAATTGAAGATTCTTATATCGAATGTTAATTTTGTCGCTTTATATTTGGCTTAATCCTTGAATGCATAAATAATACATTTTTACATCAATCATCTTAAATGCCATTAGAAACAGGTTATCTGTCTTTTAACTTTCGCTCTGTGGTTTTTTTTTTATTTGCAAATAGGAATTCGTGCATTTAAGGTTTAATAGGCTAATCTATTTATGTGTCTACTATATGTGGCGGTGATTGTGAAAGTGGTCTAAGTCAGAAAAGATTGGTTCATAAATCATATAGGTGACAATAACGCTACGTAACTAGAACTAGAAAAATTGATTTTTCGAGATTATTGACTTATTGTTAGACCACTTTCAGAATCACCGGCACATATATATTATGTAATACGCGAGCATTCCGTAAAACATCTGAACATTTTGCAAAATACCCGCACTTAAGCCTCACGAAACATTTATTTCTGTTACTTTACGAAGGTATCTGGAAATTCTACAAAATGCCCGATATTACACCTAGGACGTAATCAGTTCTCCGTTCGCCTAATTCGCCCTTATCGTCCTCCTTCTTTTTTTCTCACTCCGGCCATTTTACTCTTCGTTTCTCACCCGTCCACCCCCTCGCACACTCCGGCCACCGGCAACAAAGCAGTGGCACGGCGCGCGCGTAATTTATCGATTCCTATGCGGACGTGTTTATAAAATCGCGAGCACGCGGCACCGACCCCCGGAGCCTGCAGCACGAATATCCTTGTTCTTGACGTTCCGCCCCTACCTACCGCCCACCCTCGAAAGCTGCAGCAGCTTTTAGTAGTAGTACACTCCGCCAGCATCGTCGATTTGCATTTTCCAGAGCCACGAGCCCGCTAAGCTGATATTCGTCATCAGCAACCTTCTAATCCTCGCCTGCATTCCGTGCCGTATCGCCGGCAATCGACACGCCGAGGATGCGATACTGGTGATCGCTGTGCCGGGCTCCTGGTTTCTCCTCATGTTCTTCGCCGGGTAAGTCGAACGTTTAGATATTAGTACGTCTTATCGTGTCTGACAAATCTCAAATCAAATTGCGCCCGAATAATGCAATTTTCCAATGCTCGATATCAGCTCTCCAGTACTGACCCCCCGATATGCTCTTGGGAGCATAACGAAATTTAATTTCCCGACTGTTGTTTGCAACGAGGTAACACCACGCGCCGTTCATGCACATTCGTTCTCAGTGATACCTAAGGTACTTTTTTCCCGTTGAAACATTGCAATATGTACACATAAATATATACTTATTTAAATGACGCATAGCGCCGAGAAATGTTGTTTATCGGGGCGGTTGGAAAAATTACTGGTGTTTAAATATTTACCGTGTAAGCGGGTATATCGCAAGAATTAGTATGTCAGTACTGCTGAATAAGTGAGAATTAATGAAATATGAATTAGCGATGCAATGAGGTATAAATATGAAGAAAGTGAAAAGATCCGACGATGATCTTATATCACACAAAAATTATATAACGAGCGTATCGAGGATAGAGTATGTTTTTACCGTTTTAAACTTGAGATACTTTGATCTTTTAATAAAAGCGTGACGCAACTCGCGCTTTAAACGCCTTGAAATTCATCGGACTCGAAGACGCACTGTCACCTCGTAAGAATCATGCGGCATGCCATCGATCAAACTCAGGCAACGAAGACAAAGAGGAAATATGTCGTCGGGCGCGGACGCGAGGGAAAAACTTGCGCGTCCACTTATTTTTTGCCGCCCGTCCGCATCGAGCCACTGGAGAGGCGCTCGAGGCGTTACACGTCGCGACGTAACAGGAGCCCCTTCGCTGTGCACGAGAGACTTTGCAAAAGTGATCTCTATAAATCTCCTCTTCGTTTCGCGTGCGGCCACGTAACGCGACGGGATAAAAATTGGAACGCGTAGCATGCCTTTCTTGCCGGGCAAAGTAAGGATCTTGGGTAGGATCGATGGTATTTCGTAAGGCGGAATATCTCGTACGAATTTGTCCTTAAAGGATCGGTCTCCTTACATTTTTTCGAAAAAATCCGACTCCTTTCCGTCTTTTGAAATTTAACATCAAGAGAATTATTTTGCAAAAGCGCATTTCGAAGTTGGGATACTTGAGAAAGTATAAAAGCGCACTTAGTGGGAAATTGAATCATTCGTGTTTCGTTTTGACAAAATGGCAGACACCTCTTGTAAGACAAGAAGCAGAGTAAAGAATGAACGTTTGCGATTACGTTCATTTGTCGATTTGACGAGAATTTTCCTACGCGGAAGGTTATTATTTGATCTGATTTCATGCTCTACGGCATGCGTTTGATGCAAAAACCCTCCTGCTCGAGGCATTTATTTCTTGCGCCATTAGGAAGGATCGTAATCGGCTGGCCTCGCAAATCCCGAGTGCCCTAACTGGTTTGGTTTCAATTAAATTCATTTCCGCTAACGTCTCTATATTCCACTCGACGATGTTCTATCAAGCTTTAACGCAGAATCACGATTCAATTCTAAGGATGTGCGTAGAATCCATTTCTACTAGCGATAATTCCTGAATTCTTTGTTATCAACCGTTACATCTCATGCCGCGCGATTTTATCGATATTGCGGCTTTACCGTTGCGGCAAATAAATTTATAAAATCATCAGTGCGAATCGCGCGACAACGGGAGCTTGCGTTTTAAAAAGATTTATATTTTTTTATCTTTGCCTTTGTTCCTGACAAAAGCTACGACGAGGAGGAGCTAGGCGACGAAGGCGACGACCCTGGGAGTAACAATTTTCCACAATATTCCGCCCAGCGTTTTTCCACAGAACGCTAGCGCGAGAGATTTACCGGGTAGCAGCACGCGCCGCGTCTGTTTCGTACGCTTTAGCGTGTAACTCACGACAAGGCGCGGTAACGCGGCTTATCCTCGCTTGCTTCCTTTATTTCTTTTTCAGCTTGTCTCTCTCTCTCTCTCTCTCTCTCTCTCTCTCTCTCTCCTTGTCTCTCTTTATTCCTCGTCTCTCCTCTCGTTACACCCCGCTTTCCGCAAAGTCATCCTTTTTTTCTTTCCTTCCTATTTCCTCGTACCTTTCTTACTTTCCTCATTCACGTATTCTCCGAGCTGCTGCAGTCTTCTAATCTTCTCCCTGCATTCTTTAAAATCCTTCATTTATTATCATCCTTAGTGGTTTGCTTTATCCAAGATCAATCGTCCTTGTGAAAACCTGTGAATCAGTCCAAAACCTCTTAATTCAAGGCCTTGAGAAATTATCGTGAATGGAATAAAAGTTGACGTAGTAACGTGGAGACAATTTTCGTCTTGTTCTGTAACTACCAATTCTTTCATACAAAATCTATAGATTTTTGTATCGAAGGAGCGAGTATATGCTTACTACACATACGCCTATCTACATTCTTCTATCCTTTTACACGCCTCTGTCACTCTTCTCCACCGAGCGAGCACTTTTACGCAGCGGCCGGTCTCTCGCAAAAGATTTTTCCTCCCACCTTCGAGTCTTCCTTTTCATCGCAGCCGCCACCACCGTATCCACCTACCCACCGCCGAAGACCTTTCAACGAGCCTTCTTGTCGCTTTAACGACACTTTGACGAACGTCTTTACATCGTCGAGGACGCACTCCCCGTAGGAGAATGCAAGTGCAGTTCGGCAGAAAGTAAAGCATAGGTAAGGGGATGAGGCGGAGTCGTGGTGGAGAAAGTAAGCGGAGGTGAGTGAAGCGAGAAATGCAGACATTAAAGAAGAGAACGAAAGAGAAGAGGAAAAAAACGTGGAAGAAAAGCCATCGAAACTGCGCGCCGTCAAATTTAACGTAGATCCTCGAAAAAATAAATATACTCTCTCGAAAATTCTAAAACCCCGGCAAAATCAAAGACATGCAACACGCACGGCTCGTCCGCAAAATGAAGCTCGGAGAGGACAGGCGCAAGAATACATTTCCAAGGAGAACTATAATCTAAGAAGCCTCTAAGGGGTAGAGTAGCCTTGTGAGAGCGGCCTTCTGGGACGGTGGTTGTGGTACCGACGAATAAGAGGAATAGAAGGAAGGAAGGGACGAAACAAAGGAAGAAAGGCTATGAAAGGCTTCGAGAAAGCAGAAGGATCTGGGCGAGGAGAGAGGAGAGAGAAAAACCTGGAGGAAAAAATCGAGGGCACGAGCGCAACTGAAAATCCAGAGCGGAAAACACTCGTGGGACGGTGGCGGATGCGTGGTGCCCAGAAAAGAGGGACGATGGGGTGAGAGAGGATGGAAGGGGTAGGAGAGAAAGTGAGAAGCCTCGTGAATTCGTATCTATATTCGTTATACGTGACGTTATACGCAGAGGGGCGAGCGCACGTGATCGACATGTCGAACGACGTGTCGGGCAAACCTCATGGACGTCGCGACGCGTTTTGTCCTCACCAGGGGTGCCTGCGCGCGGGAGTGAGAAGAGGACGAATATCGTCTGACGCTCCCCACTGTGAAGAGGACACTGGCTCGGCTCTGCATACCCACGCTTTTCCACTCTCCACGCCAACTCACAGTCAGCCACAGTGACTAAAGCACGAACAAAAGTATTTTTCAGTGATCCCTTAAGCAGATTGACGTGCATTCTTTCCACGGTGGGATCCACTTATAAAGAGTTTCTTTCAGTTTATTCGGTGATCCTTTGAATAGATCGACGCACGAGTGTTTTTCTGAGCTGTGATATTATTTGAAAAGAGTTTGCATCGATTTTATTGTGATTGGGTCCAAAAGTTCTTTGGTTAAATTTAGGGTAGAGGACAATTTAAAGAATGGTACTAATTGTAGAAAGAACAAGGCGAATTTCTGTGTACCATGCAATATTAACACTAGGTTTACGGGACTTTTTTTATAAACGCAATTTCCCGTCAAATTGACGGGTTTCCGTAAACCTAGTGTTAATAGTAAGTATTGAATACTGTTGCTTAAAATTCGAATTTCTTGGATTTTGGCCAACTATCCTGGTCATTCCCCCCACGGAGTGCGCGGCGTCCAGTCACTGCGCAGTTTCCTCTTCCTTTATTCCTTTCCACCCACCTTCTTGCCCATGTTCCGCGTGCTCTTTCTCCCGGAGACGCTGACAAGCGGTAGTGTACATAATTTTCATTTCTCCGGAGGCAGGGAGTGAGGACCGGGTCCTGAAATACCGTGACAGTGAGGGTAGAAAAAGGTAGGAGATGGAGGGAACGAGTGTACGAGGCTGGCTTGGAAAAGAAACGGGAGAGGAAGAGAGGAGAAGGAGGAGGAGTAGGCCGAAATACGAGGAGAGGATGAAACGAGGAGGGACGGTGGAGGAAATGAAGACGACGGTGAAGATGGAGGGAGGGAAACGTTTTTGGGAGGTAGGAAGAGATAGAGGTACTAGAGAGGAGTTGGAGAAAAAGAGGGAACTGTAAGAAGAGGGAAGCGGTGGACGAAGAGAGGATGAGAGAGAAAAAAAGGAGGGAAGTAAACGAGTGGAAAGAGCAGCGAATGGAGGTGGTAAGGAGGACAGAAAGGAGGGAGAGAAAAAGTCCGGACTCATTTCCGAGGGCGAAATACTCGTCCCAGGGTAAGAGAGGACTGTCTAGTAGCACGATTCGCCCGCCCACGCCGCTGCGCCATTTTATTCTATTTTTTGGGAGGAAAATCTGTTCCGCCCGTTGAAAGAGAAAGAGAGAACTACGTGAATCCGCCTTTCTACCGGGTAAACCGTATACAACTGGATCGCAATAACCGCTTTATGTCACGCTGCGCGCGCGCTCAAGTGCGAAGCGGTGGTGACGCGAGCTCTCCTCGTGTCTGGACCAGTCCGCCCCACGCAGGACATTTCCGCGTGGCACTAACGTTTTATTTCCCCTCATTTTTATTTTATTCCTCAGGCGGGCGAGCGCGACGAGGCGCAAACCTCCTTTCCGCGCTCTTCTCCACTTCACGTTACATTCGTATGCAAGATCGCATATTACGAGCTGTCGAAAAGATTTTCGATATTCCAGGATACTTTGATGAATCGGCCAAGAAACTTGGTACAAAACTAGCTGAGTCTTTGATCAAATGCGCGACGGACGACGCGCATTAACACATTGTTGACCGGCGATTTTACTGAAAATATATCTCATGAAACCGGCTATTATTTCGTAATTGGATGTGAAAGTAAAACAATATGAATAAACTCTAATAAATTTTATTTATTATTCAACTTTTAATATCTCTTATACCCCCTCGTCTTATAAACGAGAGACACAGCTTGAGTTATGCTGACCAACAATTGCACTGTATGATCTGCAACAGAAAAAACAACGGCGATGCGAAAAAAAAGCGCATCACGAGGTTACTCGTGACCGGTCGACAATGTGCTACCATCCGACTGATTTTATTGTCCACTCGACAAAACCTGATAAAAGAAAAATCTCTACCCACATTCTAACATAATATATTCGTTAATTACTCAAGATCTAGAATGCTCTCGGAAAAAACCTACTAGATCCCACTACCTCACTCGACGTGCCGTTTCTCTTTTTAAAAACCGCGCGTACCAATGACTATAAAAGAGACAACGACGAAGGCCCCGCGCCAAATTATAATATAAATATAAACAGGCATTAAGCGCGTAGTTGTAAGCGCGATTGCTACAGGGTAAAGCACTCAGAGGAGGTGGGTGCTGGTCGGGCAAGGGGCGTCCCGAATTCTCCGAGAAATTAATTTCGGGCGTGACTGTGGCTTATTGCCAAGTCAACGACAGCTACGGCAGGACAAGAAACCCCTGGCGCACGGCGTCGCGACGCCGCGTGTTCCAGAGGGGGAGACCTTTGAGGCATTACGAACGTTGATGTACTTAAACGACAGGCAGGGGCACCGTGACTGAACAAAAGAGGATCCTGATGGACAGTAATTACGGGACGAGAATGTCGCCTCTCTCTGGCGCCCGCGCGACGCTAAATAAATAAAGTGCATATTCCTCTTCCACCCCTGTCCACCACTCTTGACACCATCGCTTACCCACTTGCGACGCGATCCTCACGGTGCTCCGAGGAAAATTGGCGAGCGAACGGAAAAAGAACGAGGGAGTGGAAAATGGTGGAACGAGGGTGAAAAAGTCGAGCGCCATACATTTCGAGGAATCAAGAAGACTCGCGAGAGGACGAGATATTTCAGTGGAACTTCTTGAACGGAAGCAGCTCTAGTTAGATGTGGATTATTTTTCCGCTCTCGCCCGCATCTCTCGCCGTTACGCGTGATCCGCTGCTGCTTTCACGAGTAAGGCTACTTCTCGATTTACTTGATTCAGATTCGTTCCGAATTCCTGCGCGTTAAAGCCGATCCCCATTTTTATCCGCGCGCGCGCGTGTTGCACGGGACAAACGACGCGCGAGAGAGTCACCGTCGATTTTATCCTGACTCCGCTCTCGACATCTGGGACCAGTTTTCTAATCCGCTCGAATAAACTGCGAGCGACGTGCGGGGGCGCGAGAAGGGGCAACGTTGAGCTTCGATGATAAATGAAATGGGGTATGGCGGTGGTGCCGAAAGCGAAAGGAACTTTTTCGATTTTATCGATTAGAGCTCCCTCTTTCTCTCTTTATTTATCTATCTCTCGATCTCTCTCGTCGCGACGCGTCCAGTTGCGTGGCAAAGCTTTTAATCGACGCTTTCCATCCGTGGATTTAGAGAAATCACTGTTGAATCTACATCCACGTTGAAATAGATCCTGTAAGCCTTCTCGGTGTTTTTTTTTGCTTTTCTGTTTTTTTGTTTTTTTCACCCGTGCACCGGGAGATTTTTCGAGGCTTTACAAGGCGACTATCCTCTGATAGCTGAGAATAGTATAGTTGCTATTTTCTTCTCTCTCTTTATTTTTTGTGTTTTATATGCAGCAGTCGGGATGATTGCAGGATCAAAATTTCAGAATTTTTTTATGGAACCGATAAATAGACGAAATTCCTCTAGTTTTGTTTGCGATTTATCGTTGAGAGTTGCGAATTTCATTTTGTGACATTACAATTTTCGAGGTAAGAGAATTGGATACGGAATAAGAGAATTGGAATTCCTTAGGGTCCGTGGACGAGTGACCTCGCTTAAACTACGAGAAATTAATCTTTACTGAAAGAAGAATCTCGGAGTGCTCCAATCTCCCCGCTATTCTTTGAATGCTTACGAAACAGTCTGCATTGGATATAGTTCTGGCAGATTACCGTCTGATCGGTACCACTCTGGCTTACGGATTCGGACAATTTTCGAAACGCGTAGCGAATTCGCGTTCCTACATCGTTATTTTTCCAACGTAGCGCCGTCGCACACGCTCGATTCGTCGACGTCCGGGAATCAACAGGTTCCGGTTCGGGAGGCTCATTTAAATAGCGGAAGCGAGTGATTTTATCGATCGTGTCGCGCGCGCGCGCATCTCCTCGATACGTCCGAGGGACTCTGCGAAGCTTCCGGGGACTGTTGGACACTTTCGTTGCACGTGCTCGTGGTCTGGTATCTTAGCACGCGACACTACTCAAGGATGAAGGGATGATTCCCAAGACTTTCTTTTTTCCACCACACCCTTCGTGTCCCATGGACTCGGCCGTCGGCAAGAAGAGAAGATTTATGACCATCGACGACCCTCTGACGAGATAAAGTCATCTACCGATTAGCGGAATAGACTTCGTGGAACGAAAAATCGTCTACTAACGACGGAGTGGATTGTTTTTGCTTACCGAGATTGTTTTTGCAGTTTCGCCGATTATTTTTACAAAGCTACGAGAGGGGCGGTCTCCTTAATCTTCATTTCGTGGCTGACAATTGCGCGCCGGTGATTGTGAGAAAGTGGGATGAGTGACCAAAAGAATCGATCTTTCGACTTGCAAAGTCCTATTATTGTCTACGTAGCTCAAACGTGGAGTCATTTTCGATTCTGTCGGACCACTCTTATAATCATCGCCATAACCGAGCGCGATACTCGTGTGTCTTTATAAAACCAGGATTAGAAACGAAGAGCATTCTGTCAACGATTATTCTTGTTACTCGCGACATTTTTTTCCACTCGCATAATTGTAAACGCGTCGAGAGATCGAATTCACCTGAAAAAATATACTTTGCACGAATTCAGTGAAAATTACTTTCAACCAAGTTTTACTATTTCCTGCTGAACCTAGCGACGACGTGACGTGATTACTTCTATAATCATCGCCACAACCGAGCGCGATACTCGTGTATCTTTATAAAACCAGGATTAGAAACGAAGAACATTCTCTCAACGATTATTCTTGTTACTCGGGACATTTTCTTCCACTCGCATAATTGTAAAGGCGTCGAGAGATCGAATTTCACTCGACAAAAAATACTTTGAACGAATCAGTGAAAATTACTTCCGACCAAGTTTTACTATTTCCTGCTCTACCTAGGGACGACGTGACGTGATTACCAATCGCTTGAAAGCGACAAAGGGACGACCGCATTTGCAAACGATCGCGAGTGACTCGCCGGAACGAGATTCGCAGGACGAGGGCGAGGAAGGGCCCGCGTTGAAGGGATAATGAAGCAGTTTATCTTTTTACGATCTCTCGTTTTCCGCTCGAAAGCGACGGCCGGCGGATGCCCTTTCGTAGAGAGAAATTGCCTTTCTTGTGCCTTCGTTCGTAACCGAGGGTTTTCAACGCTTTTTACGAGCTTCATCTTTGCACCTGGCCACGGTAGCTTTCGCGCGCGCGCCCCCGGGAATTAGAAGCGCGCGTAAAATGGGAAGAAATGAAATTCGTTTTGTCGCGAGGTTCGAAGTTGCTACGAGCAAATACGTAGTCGACGGGTGCTCGTTCGCGATTTACTCAAACCTGCAGCTGTTAAAACTTACATCGTTATTACAGTACTCCACTCACTGATTAATCGTTCGAATTACCAGAGCCATACGATTAACTGGACCCTTCGTCACGATGGTCTACAGCATGATAACCGGCGACATGTTAACCTTCGGCATAATCTACACGGTGGTGCTCTTCGGCTTCTCGCAGTCCTTCTTCTTCCTCTACAAGGGCTTCCCGGGAGTGAAGTCGTCTCTCTACAATTCCTACTACTCCACTTGGATGGCGCTCTTTCAAATAACCCTCGGCGATTATAACGTAAGTACTCGCATAAAACAACGACTATCATTCCACGCGAACAATATCGAAATGATTTGAATTTAACTCGTCACGATTAAGGAGGAAAAGACCACGAAGTTCTCGCGTTCGGCTGGCCTGGACGCGATATAAGCGGGAGCATAAAGAGACCCGATAAATCGATGGGACTTAATTCACACACGCTCGAACGAACGCTCTGTACGCGCGAGCCCACGTCTTAGGATTAAAGCCACCTTCACTCCGCGTTTACAGACTTTTATTAATCCGCAAATTTCCATGCGCATTCCCGTCCAAATTATACGAGCAATCAATGAATTAATCCAGGTGGGCACCGTAAAAATTCCCCTCGCAATCGTGTCCATCGCTCGTGAATATTTACCGCGATTATGAAAAAGAGAACTGCACGATGCGAAAACCGTGGAGCGCGCGCGCGCACCTTTCCATTCCCTCGATGCGGCATCGAATACGTCCGGCTCCCATGAATCTTGAATTTCAATCAAGGACGATTCCGCTTATACAGAGGCGCGCAACAATATTGTTTTTCCCGTGGAAATTAAAGATTTAGGGTCGTCCGTTGGACGCCTCGATGGACACACCGACGCGCGCGAGCACCCTATCACGTAAAATACTGCCTGTCCAGTAAAAATCATTGCTCGGTTTCGCGCTCGGTTCGCATAACGATTAACTCGCGCACCGTCGAATTAAAAGAGGGCCACCGCCCCCGAAATTGCGGATTTCCGTTGAAAAATGCGGCGAGCGCGTTACGTGGGACCACTCACCGCCCTTCTCTCTTCCACCTCCTTCCATCCTCCTATCCCGTTGTAATATTTAACGGCGACAATTGGCTGGCTTTCATTAACGGCATTGTAATCGGCCGGGACGCGAATTGGGCAATCGGTTATCACGTGGATACCCGAAAGCCTGCACCGGTCGGTGGAGCGAACGCGAATACCAACGAGTCGATCTCAATTTGGCCGTATGCTAATTTAATTCGCCGCTTAGTTCGTCGCTTTTTTTTCTCATTTCGGTCTATCCTTCGCGAGTAGTATTTAAACTGTTCTCTTTGCGACGATTTTCGTTGAGAACTTCCGGTAAGTACCGTTGCACGTATCGTTGGCAACGTGGATCGAGAGGATGACAGGAGGTAATAGTTCAGCTGCAGCTTACGGATTAGTGGAGGTCTAGGAGGCGATGAGAGGTCCGATTCGTGGCCTGCTCGAGGCGCAGTGCAGAAGAGTCTCTTCTGTATAATCAGTTTGTCATTGTGTAAATGTTCGATTAGGAAACTTTCTTCGACTGCAGATGTTGGTTACGAGGTCCTGTTCCATGTTTTGTTCGGGATAAATATCGTGTGATTGCTAAATTTTAAATGTTGAGGAGATACAGTTTTGTATAGACAGTTGTATCGAGATGTTGTTAGCTCTAATTTCGCGCACGTGATCGTTCGGTGCTTGACAATTTTAGAAAATCATGGCGAAGTTCAAATTGGCGCGACAGTGGAACGATCTCGCGAGGATGAATTTTGTTAATTCTATTTCAATCTGGTTGCGGCGAATTACCGATGCTTTTCGCATTCTCTCTCGTCGCGTCGTCCACCAACCGCAAATTCATTAGTTTTCATTAACGATATTGTAATCGGCCAATGGGTGGAATTTCCAATCGTTAATTATCGCGTGAATGCGTGCTACTTGGTTCTGGGCTTAGAACAATATCGACAAAGGTCCGGTTACCCGTACAATGCCAATATTACAGCCGAAGTTGATACGTTTAATCGACTTTCAGTATGCCGATCTCAGCAACACGACGTACCCCAACTTGAGCAAGGCCGTTTTCGCGATATTCATGGTATTGGTGCCAATATTGCTTCTAAACATGCTGATAGCCATGATGGGAAACACCTACGCCCACGTTATCGAGCAAAGCGAGAAAGAATGGGTGAAGCAAGTGAGTATCGTAAATTTTATATCCTTGTTCCATATTTGAAAGGTGAACATGCTCCTATCTGCACTAATATTATGCGCTTCGTGAGGACGCAATTAAACAAAGTGTCTTCTAATCTAAAAGTCACTAAAAACAATGTAGACTGCCTACTCGCATTCTAAAAATAAACATAAGCAATGGACAATCTCGTTAAAGTTTTACGATTGAAGGAAAGAAGTAAACGGTCGTGCGATTATTCATTATTTTCACGCGTGCTTGAGTAACGACTATTCGTAGAGACCAATGGATCATCTCGCATTATTTTCCTATCTTCCGTCTAATATCCTCGATCTTCCCGCATCCTGGACGCAGTGGGCAAAGATCGTGGTGTCCCTCGAGCGTGCCGTGTCCCAGAAGGACGCCCATAATTACCTTCAGGAGTATAGCATCAAGTTGGGTCCGGGTGACGATCCTAACAATCCCGCATCCGAGCAACGAGGCGTGCTGATCATCAAGAGCAAATCGAAGACGCGCGCCAAGCAACGTAAGGGCGCCGTAGCCAACTGGAAGGTACGTTCTCGTTTTCTCCTATCGAGTGATTAATATTTACTACCGCGCGATAAAGATGGCAGAACGAGCCAAAGGGGGAATAAAAAACACAAAACGGTCGAGTACGCGTTACACGCGCGCGCGTCCATAGATTTATTTTTATTCGTTTCGTGAGCTCGCGCTCGACGTTGTTGCGCTAAAAGATTTATTTACAATTTTACAACGCGACGACGCGCAGGGTGCCTGGCGCACGGCTGTCGTCATTCATTTATCGGTTTCCCATTCGATCCCGGAGGTGGAAGGGACGCCCACGCGTCCGCGACAACGATGGGTGTGCGTGCCCATGAATTACGAAGTGCCTTCCACTGCTGGTCACTACCAGCCGATTGTATGTTTAATCATAGATAGTAATATCGCGGATACTCGTTAACGCTCCACCCCCTACCACCTCCTCGTTCGATCGAAATCATTTCTGTTCGAATATTTGGCCCATGAATAAATTCGAAACGCTTTAAATCGAGAGGGTGGGGAAGTGCTCGCGGGGTGGTTCCGAGGTAGAGAGGGCGTATGCCATTTGCGCTTGTAACGGAACGATGCGAGTGAAGTTATCGCCAAATCCGATCCGTTCGATCGTTCGTAACCATACCCCTCTCCCGCGCACGCGCCTGTCACCGTTTCGGTCCAGGACGGAAGTCGTCCTTCGAAGTGAATTCTGCATTTCCGGTTTGAGCGAGCTGAGGCGAAGGAAGGAGGTGAAAATCACGGAGTGGCACTCTTTTCGTTTAACGCGAGATTCTTTGTGGACACTTCGTAGACACCTTCTTCAGAAAGCTCGGAGAGAAACTTTTGGTAGGGTCACTTTGATAGAAACTTATACTATCAATTGTAGAAATTATGTATTATAACAATCGCTGGTGTACTTTACTAGATTGACATTGATCAAAAAGAAGACAAGCAATGAAAATTGCTATGTATGGAAGGTTTCTTGTGAATTAAGATGCTTTGGTGTCTGAGCTTTAAAAGTATTCGTAAAATTTAGTCAACATCCTTGATCGTGCAACGTTATTAGTACACCCACCTAATATTAGAGCAGTCTGGAAAATTGCCAATAATTGTCGATGATAATAATGACAGTGATCGCTTTGACGAGCGTGGATAAAATTTTCAACTTTATCTACTTCCTCCAGCGCGTCGGCAAAGTGACGATTAACGAGCTGCGGAAGCGCGGGATGACCGGTGAGGAACTGCGACGCATCATGTGGGGACGAGCTTCCTTCTCTACGCCGGTGCGAGCGAGGTAATTATCGAATTCTTCGATCATTCGACACACGTCCGCCACGAGGGGCACAAACAGTTTACGCGCGTTTCGTGCGGCCGCGTGGACTATGCGAACTTCGCGTGGCCGCTCGACAGGCTGCATTATTGGTAATTAGTTCGGTAAACTACTCGCGTATTATTTGCAAATTATGTATCCTCGTCCTACGAACTGATGATAAACATAAAATCGACGGTGAAAAGGAAAATTTCGAAGGGATTGAAAATTCTCCATAATTTGTTTAAAAAAAAATTTAATGGCCCTTTTGACTTCATTATGGCGAAACGAAGTTCGTAAGTGAATTTTCAAAATATTACAAAAATGCAGAGGACTCTCTGCAAGTTCAAAAAGGTAATTGGATATGTTTTCAGTGGAACGAGAAAAAAAAAGACACAATGAAAATTCCTTTCCACTTTCACAGCCCGAACATAGACGAGCCTCCTGTATCGGTGGTGACTGCTGGTTTCGGGGACGCGCTCACAGCAGCGCTTGACGTAATGGCGTTTGCCCACGAGATCGACGTATCTACCGCCACTGAGGGAATACCCACCAACATGAACGCGAGCCAACAGGCCCAGAGAGCGTCGTCGAAAGCGGCCTTGAATGTTCAACAACAGAAGCAACAGACGACCACGACGATGGTCGCTACGACCGTTACAACAACAACGACAACGGTAACGAATAATCAGGCGAGAGCAACGATCGCGAAAGTTCAGCAGAAAGAAGGAACACAGCCTCAGGGGCAAAGCAAACTGTCCGGCCTCACGGAACTGATAGAGAGACCGATCGATACTTTAACCAACGTCGCTCATGTAAATAAGGAGAATATTAACGGTGAGTAAAGCGAGACTTTATTCGGCGTAGAGCCGATTACGCGCGGTCCTTTGACCCTTTTTTTTACGATTCTCGCCAGTCTCAAGGATGACTTGGTAATAAGGAAACTTGCAAAGTTTATCAAAATCGAAGTGGGGATAGTTTCCACAGTCGAGAGTAGAATGGAGTAAGTTTATCGAATGGCGGAAAGAGAAAGAGAAGCGTGGGTTCTCCTTTATGGCGAACCTCCGGAAACGAATGGCGGGCCCGGGACGAAGTTTGGGGGTAACATTCAAGAGGGGTAATTCGGAGAATGATAAGTCGCCATTTTAAGTTCCTCTTATGGAACAGTTCCATCGGAGTGGTTGCCGCCTTCTTACCATCAGTTTCTCACGGTGGACACGCGAATGGGACGAGGAAAAAGTAAGGAATAGCGGGTTACGATGTTCCTTCGAACGTTAATGTGTTTTCAGGATGCTTCGGTAGGACGTTTTACTCTTTTACGGCATTCGCGCGAGAAGGGCCTGATTTCGCTTGTCTCGTAAAGTATTCGAGGGACGAATAAAATCGTCCATTTTACGCCATTCTCTGCTCGAAGTCACTCGACGATTCCGCAAGTTCGCTTCATGTTTTTTTAACCAGTCTCGACCAAGTGCACGCCCGCCATTGCCCGCCGTTAGCAAATATTAACATAAATTACAAATATTTAAAGCACTTCCGAAAGCGACCGAGGACAATGGAGAAACTCGATTCCTTCCATTGCCATAATATCTGGGAACGAACGGAACTGCGGGAGAAGATTTGGCGAATTGCCTGGGTACTTGGGTGCAGGGTGCACTGAACTCGAGAAATAAAACGGCCGTGCCACTCGCAACCGTCACCTGCCTGATTTTTTTTTTCTCTTCGTGATTTCCATGGATTCGGAAAAACCAAATTTCAGGGAAAAACCAAAAAATTCATGGGACCTCTTGCTTGTCTTCCTTTCGACGAAATCGCATAATGAGTTTTTAACGAATTTTAATAATACATCGGATGTCAACCCACTAACTTCGATAATTTAATTATTTCTTCTATGATTTCTACTGATTCGAAAAATCCGAATATTAGGAGCTTTTCCTCGAAAGACCAAAGAATTCGAGGAACCTCTTTCTTGTTTTCCTTTCGACGAAATCGCATAATGGGTTTTTAATGAACTTTAATAATACCATCGCATGCCAATCGTCTAACTTCGGCAACCTGTCATCTGTTCACGCATACTCATCTCTCTTGTGCTCTGATGAATGTTCCCAAATGTCAATCCAGAAATAATCTCTTCATAGATAATCTCGTTTCGCACGCGTTAGTGCAGTCAAATGAAACAACGCCGGATCCATTCCTGGAGTTGGCTATTGCGGCCGAGAACACGGACAATTACGATGCGCTACTTGAAATCGCTAAATCCGCGCTCGCAACGAGCGAGGCATCGATGGCTATAAAAGTACACGATGTCAATCCTTTATTACTGGAACATTTCACGATGACGAAAGTGCCGATGGCCGATGATAAGGTCACCGTTGCGAAGAAGCAGTATTTCGTCGAGTCGAGCGATAACGATCTCTGCGGAGGTAAGACCATTATTGGAATGCTAATTAGACCGATTAAGCTAGAAAGGAATTCTTCCTCGCGTCCCGACAGAGTTTCGCTTCTACCCTATGTCTCTAACCAGAGCGGAATCCTCGTGCAAGACAAGAAATACGTTTCGCATAATACGATTCTCGAAATTCTACTGCAGTGAAGGGTTCCGCGTTAATTTAACTTCATTTAAACTCAATCTATAATTTGCTAATTTGGTCCCGACAATTGAAGATTTCATACTTATCTCGTCGACGGTCCATAAGATAATTTCCTATTATTGCGTTAACAGTCTAATTCTAACAAGTTTCTGTTATCAATGAGCTGTGCAAAAAAAAATTCCTCGCGTTATTTCCATCGTTCGGTCCTCGAAATGTTAACTTTCCATCAAACGATGGGACTAATTCCAAAGCACTGAATTTTACATGTGACAAAACAACATTTTGATAAGCGTCCATTTGAGAGGTAAAACTATCGAGAGTTACTCTCGAGAGAATCTCTCGCAAGTGGACCGTGTATAAAAAAACACTAACCACTTCGACTCTTCGGAACCTCCTCTACCATTCCTACAATCGACTGACACGAAAATCGACATACTCATCAAGCTTAATCCCACTCCTTGGCGCACCAACGTTCTCCGTGCCCTTCCTCGAATCTACAGACGGAAAATGATTCCCTTCCGCGAAACTTTCCTCGATCTAACTTATTAAAGCACTTAAGCGAGGCACTCACTTCGCGCTCCCGTACATATGAAAGTGGCCCGACCTCGTTGTATCAGGCGACAACTTGCTCGGCACGGAGGCGCGCCTACGTAGAATCCGATCGGCCAACAACAGATTCATCACGTCGTCGACGGGAGGGTCGGCGTCGACGAGACGGCGGCGTCGCGACGCCCACCACGACGAGGACACGACGTCGTCCGGTTCGACGGAAGGGAGCAGCAACAGCTCCGCGACTGCTACTACCACCACCACCACCGGTTATCGGCCCCTGTTGAACGGACCGGAAGGGAACCGTGGCGGCGCCGGTAGCCGAGAGGAAGCTCGGAAGAGATCAGTCGAGACGATAAAGTTCGGTGGGTCGGTGGGTGGAGAGAACTGCGTCGTCAATGGCGTCGCGGCGAGCAATAAACATCAGAAGCGCCGACCGAAAACTGCCAGAAACAGGTGAGGAAACGAGTGGATCCTCCCCAAGACTGTGGGAGGAGCCGCACGATATAGGCCCAAGATTCTCTCTCACGAGGAAAGAAGCTGCCCGAGCCAATATCGGGGATTCTCGCGAGAGCTAATATCGTCCCGCGCATCTTTTCAAAGCTATAGCTCCGCGAAGCAAAAAATCTACGCGCCCAGATAGAGCTCATCTTTATCTTCGATTACTTGAGAAATGAAGGTACGAAGTAAGATCGACGTTAATCCGCGTTACGGTAAAAATTCGTGGAAAGAATCTCGAAACAGGCGGCGGTGACCCCTCGACTCTTCCAATCTCGCGCAGAGTTAAATTCCACTCTTCGGAGTGTTCAGCCTCTCTTCAAGCCTTCATCCCCCACTTACGCTAATTTTCTCCGATAGTCCCCGCGTCCCTATCTCGTAATTCTTTCCGCGGTAAATCCTCTCGGAAAATCCGAATCGATTATTCTCAGATCGTCCCTAATTCCGGCTCCCTTCCGAGCCCGAGCGAAATATCGCGACGACGAGGGTGGAGGCGTCGACGTTCGACGTTCGACGCGAGAGCCTCGTCTTTCGATTTTCTTCCACGCGACTCCTAAGCCTGCCACCTCTCTTTCTACGCTTTCACTGGCGCGGTACGCCTCCTCGGAGAACCGCGACCCCGAGGATAATCCATCAACGGTACGCGCATCTCCGTAAAGGAGGCAGAGGACGAGGAGGCGCGCGGGATGCGCGCCGAGGTAGGAAAGTTAGACGGGAGCGATGCTTACACGATAAATCAATTATCATGGATGCAGACGTTACGGAGTAGGCGGAAACTCAATATGGACGGGACAATATCGACAAGTGGGTTGCGGTAGCATGTCGGCGGATCTCGAGAGTAGGCAAACACGCAACAGTCGATAGTTGTTGCGCGTCTCGATCGTCCTCGCTGCCTATGCTACTAGTCCAACCACCCCACCGAGCCACCTACCAACGACGCAGGCCTCTTCTTGTCTTCTCCGTTTCTCGTGTCACTGCCATCGACCATCCTCGATCTCCTTCCCACCTCGAAGTTCGCCACTTTTCCGACCTTAATTCTACGAGACTCGTTTCACTTTGTTCCCACGATCGGCACGGAGAAGGCGCGAGCCCCGTTAAAAGCAATTGTTCTCGCGCGCGTGAAAGACACTCGATGCGAGAATAAACGCCACGACTTCATTTAAATAATTTCACGGAGGACGACTGGCTCCTCGCGGAAACGTGTCTCGCGCAATCTCGCCCCAGGATAAAACAAGAGCGCGAAAGGGACGCCGCTTTGGAAGAACGGTGAAAATTGCAATTTTTCTCGGCGCTACGCTGAAATTGAAAACGAGTTCACCCGAGCAGCGTCGCGACGCATCCGACGCTCGATCTTTTGCATCCACCTCGCGGGTTATCAAACCTTCGCCTCTTCGTCTTTCAGTGCCTCTCGTTGCCATTTTCGAGCTCTTTTTTATTCTCGAAACTAATAAAAGAATAGTATTCGGTGGGTATACCTTAAACACTTCCACGTGCTCTTGAAATTTCGGTAGGTAATTGCTGGTAAACCGCGGCGGGTGCGCTCGCTCGCTCGCTCCATCATCGACTTACCGTTCGATTTTTATACTGAATATGACGGAAATGTCCGCGGGAGGTGGCGAGGAAGGTGATGAATGGTGCACGCCCACGGGCAACGTAAATCAGCGTACAAGGATTTTAAATTTTCACGGAACGCTAAACCGCTCCTGTCCTTATTGCCCGCGCCATTGGCCGTCGATAAATCAAAGCTCTCCTGGAAGAGTTCACAGTCGCGGTATGCTACTCGGGGACACTTTTGCTCGTGCACTTTTTCTTCAAGGGATCCACGTAATAATTATTATTTAAGTGGATATGTTCTATTAAATGTTGTAATTGGTTTCTTCGAGTCAATCTATCTTGGTTCTGTTTGTAAAGTAACAAAGACAACACTCGACAATTATGCAAATTATCGAGAATCAAAATGAGCAGAAATATTGAAAGAATCGTAAAGAATATTTAATACTAAAAAAAGCTGCATAAATTATCTCTTCGAGCTTAAAATTACTCGCAGGTTAGTATCTAATTAATAATCTTCTGCAATCCAATATCTATTACGGTCGTCACGCATATCGATCATCGTGTCTTTTTATCATAATTACGAATGTACATTCTAGGAAAAATTGTTTCGAGGGTAGGATTGAATAGCGACTTTCAATTTTATCCCATTTCGCCCTGATCCTGCCCTCTCGCTTTTATATAGCAGTCGCTCTTCTGGATTCACCTCGACCTCTCCCCTCATTCATCAGTCCCCCACGCCACTCGACGAACTGGTCCACTGATCTCGCGACTTTATGCACGCAGAGTATCGCCTAAGGAGACGCAAGAGGCGTTGCGGCGAAGGGAATCGATCGAGCGGAATAAGGCGGTTATTTCCCCGCCGACGTCGCCCACGGCGGATCCCCTCGAGCCATGGAGCACGCGTGGCATTAAAGACATGAACGCGATATTGGCCTGGAGGGAAGAGAATCCAGCGGACAGTCCTTAAAGAATCCTGCTCATGGGTTGAGCAAGAAACGCGGGTAAAGCTAGGTATCGTTTGGTCGTGGAAATAAAATCCACTGGCCCAACAGCATTGATACACAGTTAGTAGTGAAAGTCTTGGTACACTCCAGAAAGACCTTCTACCTACAAAAATAAACACTAGCAATTTACAACTGACTAAAAATAGAAGCAATTTCTGCGAATGTACAAAGACATTCCTGACAGACTGTAAGCGCGCTACGGTAAAAAGAATTCTCTACAAAATAAATTCCGTCCCCCTTCGTGACCGACTGTAAGCTATTATAAAAATAATTTTCTACGAAATAAATTCTGACTCCTCGTAATTTTTTAAATTCCCGATAAGGAGAAAATTACACGTTTAAGAAGAATGTTCCGAGTATCGATCTACTCTGTTAAAGACGACTGACCCTTCGCTTTAAAAAAAAATAAATACATAAATAAAAAAAAAAAGAAGAACCAAAGAAATCCGCTAAGATTCAACCCTTAATATAACTTTGTGATATTCCAGTTCCTCTAGGCGAGTGTGTGCTACCCGTACGCGATTGCATTTCACCAGGATGGAGAAGGAAGTGGAGAACGTGGCGGAATAGAAAGGTGGAGGAGGGTAGCCAGTGGAAACAGGAAGTTGGACGAGGAGGGTGGAGAAGTAGGTAGTAGTAGGTAGACGACGAACGTCGCAATGTCGAAAGGATACACAATGCCGAGAGGGAGATTGGAATTTAAGGAGGGTCTGGAAAATGACCTGGAAGCGTCGTTCTCCTCTTGTTCTTCTCCTCCTCCTTCACCTCCACCTCCGCCTCTTTCTCCACTCGTCGGAGTCGTCGATATTCGCGGGATTCCAGGATACGAATAGGGGGGTAGTACTCGAATCTTCTTGTATCCCGGAGCTGCGGGAGTGGATCTGCAGGGTGTTGTCATCCGTTGGGACAAACGCGTATCGAGGGTTGGCCCGTGAGCTTGGGGGTGCGAGAATCGGGTCGTTAGAGATGTGACAAGGGAGTGGAAGGGAACAAAAAAAGAAGACTTCTGCTTTCGATGGAATCCCACGGGAGTATCGACTCGTGATAATCGAGTAGTCGTATTATTTTTTTCCACGAGCGCTACCCCGAAATCGCAGCTCGCTCTCCCGACTCCAAAGACAACGATTCGTGATATCGTCCTCGTGTTTTCCAGCGAGGTATCACGCGAGATGGACGATGGAAATTTCGCGAGGGCCCAACACCAATTCCGCGAAGGACGACGGCGCTGCCTCGTAAAGGAAACTGCGAGCGGAGCATCGCCAGGGACCAAAACAATCTTCGCGAGGGACGCGCGCTGCGCTCTTCAGCCACGACTTCCGGCCACGAAGGGACGGCTTCGAGGAGCAGAAGGACGAGCGATTTATCTTAAAGTTAATCATCTCGCGCTACTGCGAAACGCTTCTCGACCCGAGATGGAACGTCACACGCTGCCGCGGGGGATGAGAGAAGGAGGTGGATAGAGATAGTTGGTAATTCAAGGGAGTTCCGGGACGCTCCTTGGATCCTCGCAACTCGCGGAAGATCGTTTGGCCTTTACCGTCTACAGGGTTTGTCAATTAAGAGCTTAAAACACCCTGCGTTCCACCGTAAAAGGTAGACGGTGAGCTTCCCGATGCCACCACCATAAACCCCTCTCACCTTCTCTCACTCGTGGCCTGTAATAACATGCAACAGCAATTACCTACTTCCCCGGCAATTTACTTTGTACTCAGTTTTATTAATAAACCACCACCACCACCGCTCATCCTCCTCTTTTTGGAGATGCGCGGTTCCTTCTCGTCCTCTTTCTTCTTCTTCTTCTTCTCTGATAAAGGACTCGACCTCAAGCAAAAGGATCTCTCGAAGGAAAATGCGCAAGAATAGTCGAGTGCGAAGGAGTCGTTTGTATTGAGAATGCATTTGCATCGATCATCGAGCGACTGTGAAAATAAGTAGACTCCATTATGGCAGAGGCCGTCGATGGAACTTTCAACGATTCTGCCCGAACGTGCCACTTGTACGAAGATCTTCTTTTCAGATTGTCTCTAGCGCCGAAGATTAATACTATCGATGAAAGTGAACTAGGGATCCGTGGAAATCTGTTTGAGATCGGTAGATTTAACTGCGAGGTAACGAGGAGGATTAAAAAGATCGTGGAAAGGAGATTCGAAGGAAAGTATCGATCAACAGTAATAATTTATTTTCATTTGTCCTCCATTCGCGAACCATTCAATTATTTCTCATACGAAACGCGCCTCGAATTATATTTCTACTTAAAACGAAACCAAATGTATATGATCCCATGTTACTTTCCAAACCCGACAACGCATTTCCCACAGGACGAATAATTGCTCGCGTCTCTCCCTCTGGCAATTTCCCTTCCTTAATGAAAATTTCGAGTCTCCGCTTCTTCTCGAAGTTTCGGATAAAACGAGCCGAAGAACCTGCCACGGGACAGTCGTTTGGATGCGGCTTGCGCAGAGGAGGAAAAGCACGCCTCTTCGAGCGCTTTATCCAGACGTAGTGAAACGAGGGGATGCGGAAAGCATCTCGCTCCTCTACGTTAAGGAGAAAACTGGCGTTGGGAAAAGTTTTCGTATCCCCGCGCGTATTGAAACAGTAATGACGACTGCAAGAATGTCCGGGGGTGGATAGAGAAAAATGGCGGTGGGTTGGTTGCCGTTGGAGGGCGGAGGACGAAGGCTACATGGGAAAAAGGGAGAAGGTAGAGGGAGGTGCATAGGAAATGCAACGTGATTGCAGCGGCGAAAAGCGCAGGATCGTTTACGGTGCCGTTGCAGTCCCGACGGGGAAACGATCGAAACTCCAACGAGACGAGAGAGTCGCGCCAGTGGCGACCTCCCTTCTCCTCCTCCACCCCTACCGACCATCGATTTATCGTCGTGGGAGAGAGAAAGAGCCTCGCTTATATTCGTGTCCAACGCGAAAGGTTTGATGCGACAAAATCCAAGGCGGAAGTTGACCACAAGAGGAGAGAGCGAAGAAGAAAAATCCTCCTCGAGTGAAAAGTGTGTAATCAAGGTGCGGATTTGGGTGGAAAAAGTTTCGCTTGCCTGGAAGAACTTCTAAGGGCGCGAGTTGTTTTTCGCGCGTGGACGAAGGGTTCGAGGAGTGTTTTTACTACAAGTTGAAGACGAGAGTTTACGTTGAATTTGTACGATTTGCCGTGCTTGAATTGTCGGCTGACGTGACACGAAGTTTTGTCCATTTTGCGGTAGGAATTTTAATGATGGGTTTATCATGGACCCTCTTTCACTAGTAAGTCTTCTCTTTCGCTATTAGGGTAAATTTATTTTCGTGATGTATGTTGTTTCACGAGCAGTCTACGATTAATGTTTCACGTCTCCGATCAATCGTACAAATATAAATAATCAAGAGATTGGCTAAGATTGTAAGATAAATGTTCCAATAGACAAATGAAGTGTTCGTTAAATATCATCCTCTGAATATATTAAAAATAATTCATTTTCAATTAATAACGCAGCTTCGGTAACATTTTATTTCACACTCCACTCCCAGGCCAATAATAATTGCCTTCTCTTCCTTCTTTCTTATCTTTTCTTTCCGCTTTGAAATATGATCTCTCGTCAACTCTGGAGCTGTTTTATTACCCGGGACAACAGTTGCTTCTAGCACAGACAATGCCATCTTCACGTTTAAATGGAAAATTTCTCGACCAGGGTAAATGAAAAATTAAATATCCACGGAAGGATTTCGAGCTAGCGTCTGGTGCGAATTACTTCAAACGTGAGCGAGAATGGGGGTTCATTATTAATGAAAGCCTGACAGGTCCCATCGACTACTCGTTAGCTTTGCGTGAAATTAGTCACGGTTCACCGACATCGAAAGGTTCGTGTCGAACAGTTTTCGAGATAGCACCGAAGCTCCTGAAGTCCTGACAACGACGCAACGAGAAGAAGCGCGCCGTTGAGCGTCTAAATATGGTCTGAATTCAACGTGAAAGGACGAAATGATATGTCGGCCCTCTCGTTTCTCACCCCGTTCCTCTTGTTCTCGAGCGTAGGAATCGCGAGAGGTGGAGATAGCGCAAAGAGGACGATGAAATTGGCGTTGGACGGAGAGAACCTTCGTTACTGCAGGATTTGCCGTAATCACCCCATGTGCCTCTTTCCGGTAGGTTAGCATCCGTAGCGCGTTGCGTCAAAGAGACCGGAGAGAAAGTTGGGTTAAGTTGACTAATTGGGATTGGAGGACCGCTTTGAAGGCGCCGTAGAAGTAAATTGAACAATTGGAATTTCTACGGATGACATAAACATGCAATAAAAAAAACGGAATATTTAGTACCTCGTGACAGTTCACATTCGTTGAGTTCATGGAAGCTTCCTTTTATTTTATTCTTCTTTATAGTCTTCTCTTGAAGGGAAGCCGTAAATTATTACGAGTCGCGGACACGGTAATAAAGAGTTTGTCACTAGGAATTATTATGTTTAATTGCTTTAGAATGTCCCACGGATTAGTGGAAACTAACCGAGCCCCATTGTACGTACACTTTTCATAAGCTTACCGGACGGCAATTCAATCGGAGAATCTCTTCTCCGATTCTATTTGAAGCGTTCTCCTACCATTGCTACTGGCTCCGTTATAAACCACAAAAGGGAGCGGAGAACAAAGGGGAATTATCGTGGACCGACAAATATCCTCTGATTTCTATACATCGTGATCTTGTCGATAATGATGCGGATGAAAGAATTCTGAGAGACGTCGGAGGAGACAAAGGAAGGGAAAAAAGCACGAAGACGAGGAGTAAGCGTGGAGAAAGGAAAGGAATGGGGGATGAAGTGCGTGAATGAGAACGAAAAGAGAGAAAAAGAAAAGGACAAGGGCAAAGGAGAAAGAGGAGGTAGTAGCTGGGTAGGAAGGAAAAAGGATCGCAGCGGACTAAGGACCACCATTAAATCCGCTCCCGTCCTATCGCTAACGTTAATTTCCCTTTAATCCTCCTGCTAAGGATGTGAAAACTCTGATTTCCCGTAGATCGTGCCCCTTTTCTCCCTCGTCCCGTAGGATATCAAAGAGAAAATCCGTGCGACGCGAAAGCTCACTTCTCCGTGAGAGAGAGAGTCCAGTCAGGATGAAAGACCCGTTTGCCAAGCGCGTCTTTTTAAGAATATTTAAAATTCGTCGGAGCCGTAACGCGCCACTTCTAAAATATCAATCTCACTTTCTTCTTTTTAATACGACCGTAGGAAGCGAGCTTTAGACGGACTCTGGTCCAATAGCGCAGGCGTCAAGATTAAAAAATGTTAAAAATACGAATGTTCGTAGTCGAGTCGAATAGAAAAAAAAAAATAAGAAAAGTGCCGTACTAAACGAACGGAGAACTACCCGAGAACTTTTCTATTCCGGCCTCGAGGAAGCCGACGCTCTTGTAACTGTCGCCCTTCCAATCGCGCTTCCAGCTTCTCAATCCCTTCTCAATCCCTTCTAATCTCGCAGTTCGACCACGGGTCCGAGAAGTGCAATGACCTGGAGAGCAGAGAGTTCGCGGAGAACGAGATCGCGGGGATACTCAGGGAGCACAACTACCATCGCAACAGGGTGGCCCAGGGTCTCGAGATTCGAGGAAATCCGGGGCCCCAGCCTGCAGCCGTAGGCATGTTGGAACTGGTGCGTCCTAGTGTCGATATCTCGACCTTCTTGAGCGTGTGAAAGAGAAAAAAAAGAGTGAGAGAGAGAGAGAGAGAGAGAAAGAAAGAAACGAACGATACCAAGTAATTTATCCATGGGTAGCGCGGTAAAGTCTAAAGAGCGATTTGTCTCTCCCACCCGATAGATGTGGAGCGACGAGCTTGCCCGCGTTGCCCGTAGATGGGCGCTCCAGTGCAACCTTTTCCAGATGGATCAGTGCCGAGACATTGGCAAGTAACTCCTTCCGGATCCGCGCCGGCCCCATTTTTCATCCCCACTTTTCATCCCCATCATTTTTCAATCTCCAGCATACCCCTCTGCGCCTCGGTTGAACGTTGAAATTGTTCCGCCAATAACGCTCGAGACGATATATGTATACGTACACCCACACGCGCGTGTATATAAATTCACTTTTTTCCCCAGTCTATCTCGCTCGCACTCTTTTTTTTCCCCCCTCGGGTGCGTTTTCTCCCTTTTTTTTCTCCATCGAACACCCGTCTACCCCGGTAACCCCTTTCTTTCATTCCGTACCACCCCTCACTCGAGAAAACCATTTTTAATCTCGAGGGACGATGGGTTATTACGTCGTCGATCTGACGAGAAAATGACGTGCGAACGATTTAAGATGGAAGATCGCCTTAAGGCGACGCGAGAATAGTCCCAGATCTGCTTGATCGGGGATAGATACCACGACGAGAGATCTAATTGTGCAGTTCTTGTAGGGTGCATACTTTAACTTGTACTTTTACCAAAGAGCGGAAAGCCTGTGAGGAAGTGTCGACGCGACAAGCACGGGGCACGTCAGTCGGAGGGCGGAAATTGAAATTCGAAATATCCGGGAAAGTGAGAAATATAAAAGAGCGCCCGTTTCACCGAATATCCTTCCCGTCGAGCGCACAATTTAATTCATCCCCCACATCCGCGCGACATTGCTCACAAAAAATTCTAATCGTCGGCCACCTTTTACTCTTCTCTCTCTCTCTCTCTCTCTCTCTCTTACTTCTTTCGGAATGGAGAAGAGAGGCTCGGACGAGGAGATGGTGGAAGAGTCGAACGAAACCTCGGAGATGATCGGCGACGGTTGCCACTGAGGATTCTCGACGGTATCAACGCGGAAATTGAAATCCCAAATCCGCGGCACCTGTCGCTCCATCCACTGTCTACTTTCCCCGCGTGCGAGCCTTCCTCGAACTCTTCCACCCTCTCATCCACCCCACACCGCCCACCTTTCGGTCCCCGTCGACGGATCGATCGCGCACGGTGTATTTAATCTAACCGCATCGCGTATAAGGCCAACGTACGAACTGTCGGCCGTATGGCAATCAATTCAGAACGTGTGCAACCGTTTGTAGAACGATTCGGCGTATGGCAGAACGTAGACGTGCTAGATATGGACAGCGTGGGAAATGGTACAGCCATGTCGAGGATCCATCGTCACATCGCGACGTGGTGCGACGAGGTCGAGGACTTCGACTCTTCTGAAGTTGGGTAAAATTACGTGAGCTTAACGTTTACACAGATACGTAGTCGATATTTCTTTATGTTGTCAATTTCGTAAGTTTCTCTTTAATTCAAAAAGGACGACGTTCGTTTCTAGGGTAATTTCGGTCCCTGCGATATATCCTTGTAATTTACTTCCGAAGCTTTCTAAAATGAAAATCCATTTATCCCGACATTCCACGATTTTGTGTTTATGCCAGTTTACTGTCACGTTGATGGATATAGGTACTCTTGTAGTACGTTTTCTTTTATGGGCCGTGGGTATTTTTTTTTTTTTGTAATTGTCTGCTAAGGAGGTTCCGGTCGTTTGGATGTGTGTACCGACTTACGTGTACTTGTGTAGTGACGCGCACAGACGAGCGCGCGTGCGTCCCGTACGTAAATCACTATATACAAATGCACACATAGACAACCCGGTGTACACACTCGCGTGCACCTTACACATGCACGACCCACGATAATGTGTACACGAATGGTCGTTCTACCGGGTACAATACCCTGAGTTGATCGAAACTACTCCTTTGTGCTATGGGCTTTACGTTCTCTCTCTCTCTCTCTCTCGCTCTTCTCTGCTCTCCTCTTTGTCTCTTTCTCCTTCTCTCTTTCTCGTATCACTGCTTCCGTCTCGAGCTCTCTATATCTCATCCGCCACCCCGCAGAGTGCCGTCCCTGCTTTCCCTCCTACTCCTTCCGCAGTCTCCCTTTGTGAATGGCACTGTGTTCGATCCGTCGTGTAGACACTGCTAATCCCGGCACTGAATTTAGGAAACGTTTGCGGCCACGGTTTTTTTCCTTTCTCTCTCAATCGTTCTCTCTTCATTTAAATCTGAAATTGTGATCTGCATCTCACGATCTATCTATTAGTTCGTTTTCACGATTAACCGTTAATCCATTGCCCTACAATTTAACTCGGTGAAATATGGGCCAAACCGCGATGTTCGTGTTCAGCTCAGATTTTGTTCGTCGTGTCTGACACGTGATGCTCATATTCAGCCCAAATTTGATTCTAACATGTGATATTCATGTCTGCTCTAAAATTGTCATCGCGAGTCAGACTCGTCAGTGTACGCCAAAGGGATAAATGCTACCAGTAAATATCACCCTAAACTAGTTCGCTGCATTGATATTGAAGTATTAAAGAGAATCGACCCGTGTTTTGAAAACGTTGCTACTGTTAATAATTGAAATAGATGATCACATTAATTATCTATAATCGCTACCGCTGTTTAACATTATCGTTTAAACAAGTTTCTCACGGGGTTTTATTCATTGTGGTATTTAATAATTAATGAAACTTGATCGCATCAAATGGTAACAGTTTGACCTAAATGCGAAATGTACCCTTAAAACTCGTAAAAAAATTCGTGCGCAAATGAATGTAAGATGAACAGTTCGAATATAAACGGGGTTTTAGGCACAGTCACTCACATTCTTTCGTTATTCGTTCTCCTTCTTTTCTCCTCTCGTTCTCCCTTATTCTCTGTTCCTCAGCCTCACATATATTTCGGAGGTACGCCACGATTGCTCGACCGCACGACGAAATGACCGTGGAGAACGGAGAGAGAAAGAGAGAGAGAGAGAGAGAGAGAGAGAGAGAAAGGGAGATAGAGAATGATAAAAAGAAAGGGAGAAGAACGACGTCGTCGACGGGGACAATCGAAATCGCGTATTCTCCTGGCAAATTGGAAATCGAGAGTGCCATTGTGCCGTTCAAAATTACTGTCCGACTCGCGGAATATTCCTCAGGGATGGGACCGTGTGCGTGCGACATCGATGATCTCGGAAGGAGAACACTCTTGGTGTAAAGTTTTCGGTCTCGTCTTCAACGAGATCTGCACTGTGCTGCGAGAGAAAGAGACAAGTAGACCAGTAAATTTTCAAATCCCAGCTGCAAATTTCACCCGTGCCGCGTAAATTATTCGTTTGTCACGCTCGCGCAAATCAAAATTTACAATAACCCCGCGATGGATGATTTGCATATAAATACAGTAGCGCATACTAATTTCATTCGGGATGCTCGTCAAATGACTTTGCACTTTTCGCGGTATAAAATTTCTCTTCGCATCGTACAAGCGGCGCACACCGTGAGAATTCGTCAATCTAGAGGGAGAAAATCAAATTTTCAAAATTAACCAAAATCCTTGCTAACTATCAGTTTTATTTCTTAAAGAAATTATGGAAACCGCAAATGCATTCGTTAATATCAGCTGTCCGCCATAAATAATAAACGTTTTTTTTTTTCTGGCGAATTCTCACAGGGTGCGGTGGTGGTCTTTTTGTAGAATGCATTTTGCTCACGGAGAAGCAAAAAGCAAAGTTTGCTCTGAGGCAAAGAAAACGATAAACGCGCATCTCCGCGCCTCAGCTAGAATTAACGTTTTCTTTAGAAAGACACCAACTTCGCTTTCCGATAACAAGATGCTCGAGAAAGTTGCTACTGGAGAGAAAGGACAGTACCTTATCTCGGGACGTAGGAACCCCCTAAGTGCTTCCCGATCGCTCGAACTTCACAACTTTTCACATTAAGTGTCCTTTTCCTGTACCTTCCCCACCCCCCTCTGATTTTGCCTTTCCGGATTCACTTTAAACAATAATCAAGAGAAAGAAGAATAAGTAATATCTGGATCGTCTAATTTGCGTTCCTGTAATTGATTATTGTCGAAAGAAACATGCACTTCCGGAGTATAATGAAACGTGTTCTATGTATACTTTCGTCTGCCCGTCTCTCTTATTCCACGGAACCGGAACAATGCAACCGTGCATTGCTTCTAAACTTAACGAAAGTTTCAGCAAAGTTTTCCATCAATCAATCCCGTTCTTCGTTAGTATGCGAAACGCTCGGATGAAGTTTGTTACAAGCTTGCGTCAACCTGCAAACGTGCTCACTCTCCTGTGCACCTTTCTTCCTTAAAAAAGAAAAAAGAAGTAAAAAATTCGGATGCATGTTACTTCTTCTTCTTCTTCTTCAACTCGTTAGTAATTGTGATTCAACTCTTATTCCCCTCGTTTTTCAAACATTTTAGGTATACTACTTTCTAAAAAGAAAATGCTCGAGTGTCATTCTAAAATCTTCCCTCTTCTGCTGTTTAATAACTTTTGATTCGTCTCAGTGTCATATAATATTGATTTTAGGTACTTTGTTTATTGAAATATATTTATTTCCTATATTATATTATTTATTAATTTATGTTCGTTTAACGTTTTATTTGGTTGCTTATTTCACCTTAAGTACTTGTAAACGTACTCGTTCTCTTGTACAACTTCTTTCTTAAAAAAAGCAAACGGAAGAGTTCTTCTTTTCCCTTCATTCTTAATCCATCTGTAACCGAGATCCACATTTAATTCACTTCGTTCTACAAATAATGTCAGTGGTGCAATTCTATAGAAAAAAAATCAATGGCCTCAATTTCTAAAATCACGCTTACTTCACTTCCTCCACCAGTTCTTCTTTGCTAGATTTAGATTCTCACCAGTACCGTATCGTCACTTACACGGATAGTCCGCGAGTGCCATCGATCGACTGGAATCAACGTGCCACCCTACCCCACCCTTTCTCCACCCAACATTCTCCCTTAATTGGTGCTTCCAGGTTAATCGAAAAAACGTTCTCCACTTATAGACGCGAAGTCGCGTTTTATACTCAGCTTTCAAACCTCGATTTTATCTTCTCCGGCGAGGCTCACTCCGACTTTATACACTTTCCACGTTTACTTTAAACTCTCTCCTTCGGACTCGTCCCATCCCTTAACCAATCCCGATAAAAATGAGAGAGGAATAAAAAAAACACAAACAAGGGGAACGCGACGGGATGTTACGCGATGCTCGTGCGCGACAGACACATTTGGGGTAGGTATACCTACCTAGTTGACCAATGTACCGCTCCATTGTCGGGTGCCTGTAAGTGGCTTTTTGTTTCTCGTTTTCATTGGAGCGATGGGGAATCGTGTGCTCCCGGTTGGCGCGCGGCAACGGAAAGAGTGTAGCGTGTAGGGCACAAGTACACATACACAAAGCATCGTTTGACACAAAACGGACAACCGTGCACACCCTGGCGATCGCATTGCGTTATCCAACGTTGTACAACAACGCTCGGACAAGCGAAGTCGGAATTTCATATGGCCGTGGTTTCGTTCGTTTCGCCGTTCGCGTGCGCGTTCGGTTTCGCGTGACTATGCAAGTCTCGAGGATCGTCGGACGAGCCGTCGATTTTCCGCACGGAGGTTTACGCGAGGTGAAATGAGAGAAGTGCACTCGTAGATTTCGCGAGACACACGGAAAGAAATAATTCGAGTATCTCGTAGCGAGGAACTCGAGGTAAAAGCGAGCCATTACATTCTCGCGAATTTAAACCCCCTGGCAGAAGTTCACCCGAGTGTATTTCGTTTTCGATAATAACGTTAAAGAGCACGATGATTGTTCTACTTGTTTGTTTCTCGCGTTATTCGTAAGTGAGAACGTTATCGTAGAAGGGATCCGGTTGGTGTTTGAAAGTGGGTGAAGAACAGCTTACGATCTACGGAATGTTCCAAGAAAGTTTGATCTTCCCTCGCAGATATTCTACTCTTAGTTTCTTAATTGATTGCATTCCACTCGAGTCGACCGTGTTTCGAAAATCTTGAGATTTACTCATTTTCCACCTGGACGAGCCCACACGACGACGATATAGGGACTGTGCTTGGAAACGTGGGGTGCTTCCTTTACCCTTCACCGAAGCCCTTTCTCTTACGATCATTTAATTGGTGCTTCCAGGCTGGTGAACTTAGCCACCAGGAATCACACCTCGTACATTGCTTTCTCCTTGGCGACGCTCACTTACGTAGGCTGCGGACGTGCCATTTACACGGACACGTCGAACAGGAGCATCTACTGGGGTGGTCGTACGAACAGGAGCAGGACTGAATTCCAGGCAAGCAGATTTCGGAAACGAGTCGAGGTACTCGTCTGTAATTACGGGCCCGTCAATCGCTCTCGACCGCGCCATCTCTACCGTACCGGAGTGCCCGGAGTTTGTCCACCGGAAACGATTTCCAGCCCCAACTACAGATATCTTTGTAACAGTGAGTAACAGGAATTGGTTACATTGATTTAATTGTAAAAGGAGCATTGGGGTTGAAACGAGTAAGAGCCGGAAGTGTAATGATAATTTTCAGATGGAGAGATTAATGAATTAATTAATTGGATCTGCTGGACTTGGCGTAACGTCCATGCACTCTTTTTTTTTAATTTCGAAGCGAGTACATTGATACTCAGGGTGCTACGGTGTAATAGAATTATTCGCTGCAGTAATGCCTTTCTTCGTCTTTATTTTCTGTTATTGGTAGCACCTTTGGGGGAAAATGTATTCTCTTGAAAGTTTTACAGCCCGCTTCAGAATTAAGGGAGCTTGTGATGTTGAGAAACAGTTCTTTTATAATCTTCCAATGGAGAGAGAATCCCAAGTAGTTAAGATTCGTAAGCCTTCCCTGGATTGTTCGCCTCTAATCGGCCGGGTACCCCACTCGCGACGATCGATGCATATCGACGCTACGGTTCGCTTAATAAGAAAATCGAATTGCCTCTATCGTCTTGCATCGCAAATTGATGCAAATTGGAGCCACTCGTGCTTAAGAATATGCAAGCGGTCTACTTCAATGGAAAGTATCGGTTGGAAATTCTCGGAGATTTTGATTCGAGCGCTTCTCACTCGATACTTCATTAAACTTGATCCAACAGTGACGATACCGAGCTTCGATTAATCGGAACGATTCTCAAAGTTCGTCGAGAATTTCCTGCTACAGTGTGATGCACGAAGTTAGGTTCTAACTAAATCAGAGCTGTTCGACTCACTCGCGAACAAGGGGCCGTGCTCTACTCAACTTGATTATTCGAGCCAAAGCGCGTTATTGAATATTTCAAGCACTCGTCGAGTTCCTCGTACAATTCGTGCTCGGATCGAAGTTTTCTTTATTCCATCGTTGTTACGAGATCCATTCTATACGAGGTAACGAGAGTCTCGCAACGAGGAAAGTAACGTGTGAGAAATCGACGACACTGCGACCCGTGAACATGTCACGTGTGTCTACCTACTTAACGTCTATGCGGAAATTAAATATTTACGCGTAGTCAACACGTTACAAGCGCGGAACTGACACGTTCGCGTAACGGTATTTAATTTTTGGATGAATTTCGTAACCGGGGCGCACTGTCTGCGCTAGTAATAGCGTTGGAGCGGTCGGAACGGAAAAAAAAAAATGAAAAATAAAACCGACAGGCTGGTAGTAACGGAGAAATTTGGATCATATTGTTAGCACGTGAAATCTCGTGGAATTTTTCGTGGACTGTCAACCATGCACGTATACGTGGGCAAAAAAAAAAAAAAGAAAACAGAAAACATGTGCAATGTTTTTCATGGTATTATTAGCAGGTGGAAATTGCGTTAAACTCATCGCGCCTCGTATCCTCGTCCTCGGAGTAAGAAAATTCATGTCAAAGTCCAGAAAAAAACTTTTGTAATATGCCTCTCTTTCTCGATCCTTCTCATTATCCCGACAAATTAACTCGAAAATTATTAACATGTCGTAAATCGACAAGACGCTGAAATTGTGCTCATTAGAAGGACGTCCTAGCGATTATTGTAGAGAACAGATAACGGATTGAAAGAAATCTCGTGGAGAGGAAAAAAAGCTCAATCGCAACCAAAGCTCCGGAGCCTTCAGCGCGCGCGCCCGTTAATGCATTCTCATTGGGCCGGATATATTTATTTAGTTGGATATAGGGACCATTATACGTGCGATACCGGAAACGATTTGTATTGATCACCCATTGCGCGCCGAATGGACATCGCAGTCGTTCCTGTAATTGCCAATCTGCGAGAGTACATACTCATTCGGCCGTAACACGTTTCGAGTGGCGGCGGGAAGGACAGAGTAGACTAAGTTATTTTTGTCGATTATCATGCACAGTCTCTCCCTCTTTCCCTTCTCTACACTCGCACCGCCGGGTCCTCCACTTCCCATTTTCCACTCCCGCGGTAATCACATTTGGCGAATGGTAGGTGATAGAGGAGGAGCAGCCGACTGACGACGTAAAAGCATTTATTAAGCGGGTGTAACGACGACATCGTGAAAGGTGCCGGTGATTGGAGGAATGAGATAGAGAGAGAGAGAGAGAGAGAGAGAGAGAGAGAGAGAGAGAGAGAGAAGGGCAATCGACGGGAAACGAGCTTTACGGGGGTAAATTTAACGTTTCGTCGCGTGTTCGGTTCTGTAGGGTGCGTTTCATTTGAAGGAGAAATTCGGAGATCTGTTAAATCGTCTCAAAAATCGGTTCTCATTGATACGCGACGATACCTAATGGGATAGGAAAAGGATTAACCGAAGGATTGTTAATTAATCATTGTGGATTATTAATTAACCGTCCCGTTGTCGTCGGTGAATTCGTCAGTGGTATTGAGAGACGACTATCGAGTTATCTCACGTCAATCGATGCATCGACATCGCACGCGTAAGTCTCCTCTCGAGAACGCTCGAGAGAAGGACTTAAGGATGACGGATGAGTTAATTTCGCCGATAACCGTCTTATCGGCTTTCTCGCGAGGATTATCTCGCCTGGATGCTTCGAGAGGAAAGAGCTTCCACGTACCGTAAAAATTGATCGTCGCGTGTGTCCAGTAAATACTGTAATTCCGGAAAGGCGAATGGAATGAACGAATGAACGAACCCGATGAATTTATTGATAATTGTAAGTCTGGATAGAAGACGGTCGTAGACGATCACATTGTAAGATGCAAGGTGGAGTACGAGACAATGAGTCAGGATTAATAATATCAATGTGGATAGTATTCACGATTGAAGAAAGAAAAGTCGTAATTAATTTGGTAACCGAAGACAGAAAACACTTTTAGTTGTAGAAGAGAAAGGTGGAAAGGAGGCGAGAAGAACTCGGACAAATGTAGAAACGTCGTCTATCGGTAATAGAGAATTCTCCGAGGAATTTTCCTCGGGCAAAAACGGCGACAGATATTGAAGCAATTAGTCCGTGACTTAATTGGAGCTCGTTTTTCTGTTTTCGGTTTTAAACGTCCGCGCGCGCCACGAGTACGCGAATTTTCCTCGCGCTGCCTCGTTTGTCTCTCATTTTAGTTGCGAAGTGCCGCGTGCACTCAACCCGCCGATTCCCACGGCGCGCGGTGCTTCCTTGACGTTACTTCTGATTTTTTCCAACGCATCCCACCGCGTTGCTATTCGCCCCTGTTATTTCGTCCTCTCGTTCGATCTAATATGGGTCCCACGTGTTACCCAACTGGAAAATGCTCTCCACGTTTGGAGTGTCTTTCAGGTGAAAAAGTGCGCACAGGAAACACCTAGTTGAAATAATTTCGCGCACGATTGTCCATTACTTCGAATAATTTGCTTCACTGCGTTTCCACTGAATTTCGGATTATCTGTGACGTGGAAAGAAACTCTGAATTAATGCTGGTGAGTGTCGACATTCGAGAATCACAGTCTATTGTGTGCAACCGCATACGGGTAAATATTTTAACAGCACGATAATACTAATATTATTTCAAACTTTCACCGGCCCATTCGATGAATGTCGACATTCACAGTTGTTCGTTGACATTCACCAATTTCAGTCATTCACGGTAACATTTATACCGTTCGAATTTATGACAAAGTTAACCCATATTCGAAAAGCTTTGAGGCAACTTCTTGTGCTCTCAAAATTTCACGTTTCGACCCCTACCTCTTCTGCGCCCCTATATCTCTGAAAGTAAATACGAAATAAAGAATTTTTTTAGGAAAGTTTCTGCGATTGACTTATCCAGGAACACCCCACGCCTGGATGCCCGGAACAGAATACGAGGAGTACGATGAGGACGATGAAGCATCGTCGGCAAGAGCTGGAAGTTGCAGGTCATTTCCGTTTGCAGATGCGGTCTACCTCTGTCGGTTGGAGTTCCTCATATCGACGGTTCTCGTGTTACGCCTATCGATATGACCGCTGTTTGTTTCCACTTTCACGGTGAAATCACGTCACCCGCGCGTCGGACCACGGAAGAGGAGGAGTAGGACGAAGAGAAAGAGGATGTCAAGATGACAGTGCGGATAAACGTGATGCAAGGCTCTCGACTCGAATGAGAAACGCTTTTGTTACGATGCGGAGGATCGAAGAGGGACGATCAAATTTCGAGAAGGATAAAGCGCGCGATCCTTTGGTTGAATAAAAGGGAATAATAGAGGGACGTGTGAAGAAATAAAAAATAGAATAAGAGAGACGTATGTCGAATGAGATCTGTGAAAAGGTACGTTTAAGAACACTCGGAAGAATCGTGGCGATGGTTTCGTACCGGTGGAGTCGCGTGAAGAGCCAATGGGCCGTAAAAAAAATATGTTCTGTTTTCGACGGACGAAGGAATGGTTAACTGACGATGCGAGGACGCCTCGTTTCACCCGCGAGACCCGTTATTCACGAGCGCGCGAACGCGAGGCGCTAACGAATGGCCTGGAAGTGTGCGGGCGTGACATCGATTTCTATGTATTCGACCAATTTATCTCATCCCTCTCGGCTTCTCCTGAAGTTAGGTGAGCTGATAACCATATATAGTATACCTACGACATGTAGACGACGTTACAGCTGTAAATCGTAGGCATCGGAATAGGCATCCCTACAAGAATATTAATTAATGTTAAAGTATCTCCCTCTTTTCTATACTTTCGCGCTTTCGAGACTCTTTCGTCGATGTCTACGGTAAAATATTTTACGGTTGGATGAAACGAGAAGACGAAAAAAAAGGGAAATAAATGATGGAAAAACACTTTTCCAACGGTACCAGTGGGGGTGGAAAGAAAGGCGCGAGAAAAAGGAAGGCGCGGAAACGATTATAAACAAGACAAAGGGGAATAATCGAGGCGAGGTAAGGAGACAAGGAGAGAGCGAGCACTTTCGACGGAAAAAGGAACGAGATGAGACGAGGCGCGTGTTGGAAGGAAAAAAGGAGAACGCGGTGTCCGTATCGAGGCGCGTTACGTAGGAGCGAATTGACATTTTACAGAGTAAACAGCACAGTCGTGGCAAGAGGAAGAAGACGAGAAGGAGCACGAAGAGTAGAAGAGCTGGCTCGGTTATTGTTTGCGTAACATCGACAAGAAAGCGAAGCTTTCCTTTTGTCTCATCGTCGCTTCGTCGTCCGATCCTCCTGCTTCTCCTCCTCCTTTCCACATTATCCATCCACCCACCCATCGTTCACGCTTCCTACCGAGCGCGAGAACTTCAACAACAAAAATTTCCTGCGTCGGCTAATTAATGCCGTCTCGTCTTCTTCCCTTCTCTTCATTTTTTCGCCTCTCCATCTCTCTGGCCTATATTACTTGCAATTTCTGCACACGCGCGCCACGACTCCACGGAAAAACGAGAGTTCGATCACGAGAGGCACACATGTGTAATGATGCGGGTTTAATTGGTGCTGCAGAACGGTGGCTCGCGAAATTCAGACAGGTCGAAGAAATGAGGCGTGGAGAGGAAAGGAAATTTTTGACCAATTTCAGGATTACATAGAGAATGGTAGAAGAGATCTGTAGTCGTAAGCGAGACGAGAGTCTTTCTCGCATTTAATCGACACTGACGTCCTTCGCGCGTAGAACACGTTGTAAATCCGCTAAGGAGCTTACAGCAGTGACATCAGATCGCATGACGCGAGTGTCGGACAGGGGTTGTCGACTGTTTGTACGTGCGATTTGACGAAACAAAATATTCCACGGAAAAACAAACAAAAAAACGGAAATCTATGTATCAGCGTCCATAAAGATTTGCGCGGGACGTGAAATGATATTTGTTTGAAATTTCGTGTAATGATATTTATTTGAAAATGTATCCAACCGCTCGGAAAAAGGAAAGGAAGAAAAAGAGCAAGCAAATCGACAGTTACGTTAACCTGTGAAAATACAAAATGCTAAATGTCCATTCCCATTGGCACCTCGGCATTGCTCAAGCAGACTGTGCGAGGCTTTCTTCCATTTCGATCATCTTGGCGATACCATTGGTCATTTCCGCAACGATTTGAATCTCACTTATGCCCAATCGACGCTTGTTGCTGATATCGTAAACACCTCCTTCACCCTCTGTATGTTCACCTGCCGTGCCTCTCACCTGCAGTAGCACAAGAAATTTCAGAAAGTAAGGCGTCAAACGCCTCTTCGAAATCACTCAAATCAATGAACACGTTTATCATTCGCACTTATCGTTGCAGTGACGCACTTTGAAACTCGTGTTTTTCGAACAACACATTTTAAAAACAACCCTATTCCAATCACTCCCGCAGACTCGCATGCTCACCTGAAGTCCGTACGAACTGGCGATCTCCTCGAACTTGGCCATGTCCTGGTTCAAATTGGGCAATCGAATGTGCACCGAGCCCCTGATCCCCGTGCCGAGATTGGTCGGGCAGAACGAGAGGTATCCGAGCCTGGGATGTCGCGCGAATTTCAATTTTTTCGCGAGCCTGCGCTCCCCCTCGAGCAACCGGCCGTAAACGGATTGCACATCGCCTCCGCTCGCCATCGATATCAAACGCATGTGATCCTCCTCGTTGCACCAGACGAGAAAAGTTTTCGCCTCGTTAAAAAATATCCCCCTGCCTGCGGAAGGTTTTTCTCGTTAAACTTTACGCGAGCGGAGAGAAGCAGGAGATGGAGGAGGAGAAGGAGGATGGATCCTACGCGAAAGGATCTCGTAAGCTGCCATGGTGTCACGTTATTGTCATCCTCCGTTCTTCTTCGTCCTCCTCTCGTCTTGTTCGTCGACGTTCTCATCGTTCTCGACGTTCTCGTCCTCCTTCTCCACCCCCCGTTCCTCGCATCGTTGTAATAACGAGAAAGTTATTTGCATCGCGAAAAGTGCGATGGCCAGATTGCAGTCGCGCAGCCACGAGGAAGGGTTAACGCTGCCTTTAACCTATAAATAACTGGCGCCTTACCGCGCAATGGAAAAATGGTGAAGACTTCCGCCCAGGAAGTGCCAAGCGCGTTCCTGTCGCTTGCTCTTCCTCCTCTCTCTCTATTTCTCCCTTTTTTCTCTTCTTTCGTTCTCCACCCCTCGTCCTGTCCTCACTTCCTCACCCTTTGCTCTATTTCTCTCTCTCTCTCTCTCTCTCTCTCTCTCTCTCTCTCTCTTTCTCTTTCGTCCTTTTTCCCTTCGACTTCTGCGAACCTCCCCAATCCTCCCACGACTTCGTGCCCCTCCGCTCACCCTACGGATTTTCATATTCAATTATGCTAAACATTTACACGGCCTAGGCGGGGACAGGGCGGACTGGGTGGAGACGATGGAAGAGGCGACCAAAGACGTGGGCGATCTCCGGCAATTTCTTAACTTTCTCTCTCTCTCTCTCTCTCTCCCTCTCTCTTCCTTTCTTCGTCCTGTTTTCTTTCCCCTCTTCCAGTCCCAGTCTTTCGAAACTCGTAAAAGCGCCAAAGATAGCCTCCATCACGGCGAAAACATTAACGGCCCGTTATAGGGAATGGCCGAAATAAAAGTGGACATTTCGAATTCAGACGAAAATCGATACAAAGCGTGCACGTTGCAGAAAGAATCGTCAAGTATTCCTATCGGATCGTTCGTTAATATCACCGATATAATGCGAGGTAGCAAATTTTTTTTTTTTCGTCCGCGCCACGAATAACATTTCCAAACGTCGATCCTGCTTTCGTCGAGGTAGCATCCCTCTATCCATTCACCCGGCTATTTGATAGGAAAAATCGAAGAGAAACTAATGGGAGAACAAAATGTCCGATGAGCGAGGCGCGCGCGCGCGATCGGAGGACGAATATTTTGCTCTAAATAAAATGGCAAAAATAAACCCGGAGGAGAAACGAAAGTCCGAGGAAACTAAGACCCATTCTACGAGGCCATTGTGGCCTCCTCTCGAAGCAATTTCAGCCGGCCATTGAAGGATCAGCGGCGAATATTCAGCGCGGTCCTTCCGCACGGTCATTTTCTCCGACGATCGCAATATCCGTCAATACGTCCAGCCCCTTTCCCGAAATACCGTGGCTTTTTTTATCCGGGCGTGTCATCGCGCGGAACGTCCGACGCACTCCATTAAAACGAGAAATAGTTTCCTATCCGTGGGACGAGCGTCGCCGTGGTCGTCGACGATGTGACGCGCTGTCTTCCGATTATCCGCGAGCGAACGAGCGAATGAACGGGCCGAGGGTGAGAGGGGCGTAGACTTCACGTTGTAACAAAAGCCGTGGCGCAAATACCTCCGGGACGTATCAAAGGGGTGTGTGTGTGTGTGTGAGTGTGTGTGTGAATGTGTATGTGAGTAAGAGAGTGTGTGTGTGTGAGAGAGAGAGAGAGAGGAAGGGAGAGTGCGTCGAGGTCCTCCCATTGTAGGATGATCGAAACGCGACGCAAGACCCGTCACGGAAGACACAAAACGCAATTAAATCTCGCGAAACGCCGGCTAGGCGAGTGTAGAGTTGAAGAGGGGGGTGAGACGAGGCCGCGCGGGCGTCGAGAGGGTGGGCTTCAAAGAGGAGCGCGAGGGCAGAGGGTGAGAGGAGCGAGGAATGAGCAGGGGGTGGTGCTTGAGGCCTTGGCGAAAGGGAGGCGGACGTTGGTAGCCGAAAGGGAGAGAAAACGTGGGGTGCGCGCATTGCTACGCGAGAGAGTGAGAACGCGCGGGAGTACGAGGACGCGAACGGAAGCGAGAGAGGGAGGTTCGTTTTCCGGATCGGCCACCCGATAAATCGCGATAATGAAATCGAACGGGCATTAATGGCTTCGTTGTAGCGAGGCGTTTAAGTGATATCCGCCGAGCTTTTGTTCAGCCGGATTGTTTCGGGGGGCGCGCGCCACCCGCCCCGCCCGATTTGTGTTTCTTTCACGAGGAACGCGCCCGGACGAGAACGGGGAAAACTTGCCGATGCGACACACCATCCGTGGAAAACACGCGCGACATTAATTGTTCGCGATAGTTGCACCCTCGCGATTCTCCGTAGCCTACGATGGCCTCGACGAAACAACGAGATTTACGATACTCGTCCTCGATTGTGATACGAGGCTCTGTCGAGGGAGAATTTGTAGAGCCTTCGGTTTTTCCGTCTTCGCGTAGTAAGGTCAATGTCCCAGTTTCTACTCAAGTCCTGATTTCTACTCACTACGGACTATTCTTCTTAACATTAATATTCGATTGATAAAATAAGTTACAGAAAGATTGATTATTAATTATTTAGATACTCCGGCATAAGTTGCATAGGCTCATCGTTCGCTAGGTAACAGCTCGTTGTTAAAAATAAATCTCATAATCCGAGCAGTCGTTGTAGTCTTAAATGAGTAAATAAGGACATCGACCTTATTGATAAACCGAAACTGAA
The DNA here is from genome assembly GCA_944319695.1 of Tiphia femorata. Taxonomy (NCBI): domain Eukaryota; kingdom Metazoa; phylum Arthropoda; class Insecta; order Hymenoptera; family Tiphiidae; genus Tiphia; species Tiphia femorata. The sequence continues at coordinate 7,126,737 of OX090896.1, read as the reverse complement.
TCTGTTACACTTGTATGCGCAGAAGTAGGGACACGTTGTGAGTAGATATACGGACACCGCGATTTTTGTCGAGTAGAAATACGTTCGTTTCTTGCACTGCATTTAATTAAGAATTATTCATAATGAAAGGCTTTAAAATGATATTTTTTAAATTTTATATGTAGTACGACTTCTGACGTGATGAGCGACCAATTTGTTTGCTAATTGTTACTTAAAATAACAATTTAAACCACTGTTTTCAGTATTATTTGCTTAAATAAGTAGAAATAGGGACATCGATCTTATGCCGATCGGAAAAAATCGTCGATCGTGAGGCCCAGACGAATCCTCAAAGGATCCATTCGTTTTTCATCGTTAATGCGCGCAAAAGGTGACCGTCAAAAGATTCTCGTAAGGGTGCACGTGGATTAACTGGTGAAGCGGGGAAGTTAACGAGGCTCTGGCTCGCCGAACGAGTAGAGAGGCCAGCCTGCAAAAGAAATTGGGAGGGCCTGTATTACCGAACCGGGACTCGAAGCCACGATTTTTCACTCGGTGGGTTAGGAGGGGTCACTAAGGGGGCCCTTGTCTCAACCTGTCTAACCCCTAAATGCCTGTGTGGAGACCCTTAACTATTACACGCCTTCTCGAAGGAGGTCGCGCGTGAACCACCGGCCAATTTTTCTCAGTCACGCTTCGCCTAAACTCACAATTCCATCCGCACACGAGGACGACTTCGTTTTACGACCCCTCGCACATGTTTGGATATCAAAAATACATTCTACCTCGAGGCAAGCGTCATTGTCTTTTGCAAATTAACGCGACACGCAGGAGCGACGAGAGACTTGCATTATTCAATTTGGATGTGCAATTTTAATGGGACGGTGTTCTCGTTACGTTTGTTAATTGAATTTCAAAGGAGAATTGCAATGAAAAAATAGAAACGTGGTGAAGCCCGTTGGATACGCGTGCACGTCCAAGTACACCCCTTCGAGTAAAAATCCCTGACCTCCCTCGCGCATCGGCAAGTATCAACGACGAGATTTGGAACGTGGCCTAAAGTAACGAGAAAAAGGAACTGGATTCCGTGAGCCTCGCGAGGAGAAAGGAAATCTCTCCCCGAGCTCAACTTATCTCGAGCACGTTTCCACGTGTTCCCTCTCGATACGCTTTAACCCTTTTAACACTTTGACTGCCATGATGGTCATATGTGACCGGCCACAGTTTTTCCTGTGGCGCCACGATGGTCATCAGTGTCCTCCGGAAAAATCATTAAAGACATTTTTACACTAATTACAATTTTACAGCACTTCAAAAGATTATTTGTTAACAGAAAAAAAGGTACAAAGAAATGCAAAGTGTCGTGCCACGGGCAAATCCATGGAAAATCGTATTAACCGTTCTGATCTCAATCGTGGGTGAGAATTCTCATCTCCAATTCTGAGTACGATTTAATGCAAATTGATTTAATTATCGTCGATTAAAAGCACCGACAAAAAACTCCCTTTCTCCGCGTAGAATGTTTCGATGAAGGATGAGAAGCGATTGGACGAGCGTCAGGAATGAATCATTAGTTCGCACAGGTCTCTCCGCACGGTTCGACACCCTGTAAACGTCGCGCACAACCGCACACGCCCCCGCGCGTGCTTCTTTATTTAGAGTTCGTTTCACCCGGGACCCTCAATTTGGGGCATTAAGCTTACCGAGGATTAATGTCTTTGCGCGTTCCGCGATAAATGAGAGAGAAGGCGGAGACGACGAAGGAGAGATAAAACGACGCCGTAAACGATATTGACGAAAAGTGCACGAGCCACGGGGCTGGAATTTAATCCGTTTGCATTTAGCGGATTCTCAATGATCATCGGTTAAACCAGTTAACGTCTCTGCGCCGAGGAGAGAAAATGTTTTCGGTAGGACGTTGAAATACGCTCCCATTTAAAGGGTCCATAACTCGTAAAAATGAACTCGCGTAGGACGTTCAATAATGATTCTCGTCTATTCCTCTTTATCTTCTTAACCGTGCAATTGATCCATAGACGATTAAAATTCAAATTTGACAATCGTTTAGGTTGTCTTCGGTCAAAGTACGCAAACAGATTTTTCTTTGGTAATGCTCATATGCAGATTTCGTTTGGCAAAATTCTTCAAATGTCTGTGCGAACGGATAATGAATATCTACTTATAAATCAGCGTTCGATCTACTCACCGTCGACGAGGGTCGATGGTTGATCCAACTCACCTATTGGCCAAAATCTGTTGGCATTGGCCGCCTGCAAGAACCGATCCCCTTCTTTAAACAGATAGTGCTCGTCCACCAATCTGTCCTGCATCTCCTTATCCATCTCTCCGAGCGGGTAATAAGTTCCTGTCAGCTCGCCTTCCAAGGTGCTCAAAGCTTCTCGTATCTACACATTTATGCACGATTACAAATCCAAATGTCGTCCACCCGAATCTAAAATTTCTCTCGTGCGAATGAAACTTGAAAAAATCTGGAGAATAAAGATTACTGAATAAAAACTAAACAGTACAGATCGAAAAATTCTGTTCCGTTAACTTTATGTCAAAGAATATAGATTAAAGGAACTATTACCGAAATATAAATCAATAAACCTGAAAAAGAAGATCGTGAAAAAATCTACCCTGCAAAAAATCATTAATTATATTTACGTCCGCACGAGCGTCTGAAACTTTTACATTATAACTTCTCTCTTACTTGCGCCTCCAATTCTCGATAATGCTCCTCGGACATGGAAGGATTGAAGGGGAAACCGACGATCGATCTTGCGCATCGGATCCTCGTGGAGACCACATACTTTCCTTCGGGGTCCAGGTTCGCGAGGGATCCCGGGAAGCCCCAGTTGGGTTCTGGGTGCCAGTCTCTCTCCGTGAAGTTATAGTGATAATCCTTAATCACGGCATTGAACAATTCGGCGAACACGTCGTAAGCTTCAGTATCGGCGGCGTACAAGCCAACGTTCGAGTCCGGATTGGCCAGCACCGATTGAATCATGTCCTTAAGTGTCGATCCAAAACGGGTCTTTCGAGTTTTCAATCGATCGAACATCTCGCGATTAAGATGCTTCTTAACCAAGGATCTACCTTCGGTATTCATAAATTTTTCGTATTCCTCCTCGAGCACTCGAACCATCTCCGGATCAGCTCCCCGTTGTTCTCTTTCTTCACGACACGCACAAAACTTTCTCTCACACATTTCGCGCTTTCCTCTTCTTCTCGACGCTTCTCGCAAGATAGTTATTTATTCTTCTATTTCTCTTTGATCTGCCGTCCTCGGCAGACGTACGATACCCTTTTTTCGTTTTTACAGTGCTCTTCCTCTACTTTTTCCGTTCTCTAACCTCCTCTTTTTCCTCCACCTCGACCACCACCAATCGACTGGTTCGTTCTTTTCTTTTCTCCGTTTTTTTGCGTTTTACTTTAACCTCGTCACGGCATCGAACAATTCGGCGAATGCATTGGAAGATTCGATATCGACGGCATACAAGCCGATGTTATTGGATTAGCGATCGGCACCATCGGCACTGATCAGCAGCAGCAGCCATTGAATGGCGGCTCTCCGAATCGATATCTGATTGGTCTTTCGATTCTTCGATCGATAGAATATTGAGCGATCGAGATTTTTTTCGACCGGTGAGAAGTTCATCCCTCGTGAATTTTTCACAGGTACTTCGTTTCAAATCAATTTCACCCTTTTTCTCGCGACACACGTAAAGCCGCGTGTTCCACATTTCGTTTCTTCTTCTTGATGATGTCGGCAATTCATTTCTTCTTTCATTCTACTCCACCCTATCGTTCGACACGCGCGTTCGATACTTTCTATCTATCGAGTTCTATCTATTTTTTCTCCAGCCTCTACTTCTCTTGCCATACGATCACCAACAGCGGTAGCAGACACACTTTTTCGGTCCGCTTCTCGTCTCTCTTCCTTTCGTCATGACCAATGATTCGTCTCTGGGTGTTCTTCTCTCAGAGACTTCGAGTCCTCTTCAATCTATTTTTTTTCTTCTTTCATTCTCCGAACCCTATCATTCAATACACGCATGTTCGATTCTGTCTATATTTTCTCTAACCTCTTCTTTTCTTCCCCTACGATCACCAACAGCGATAGCAGACACACTTTTTCGGTCCGCTTCTCGTCTCTCTTCGTATCGTCATGACCAATGATTCGTCTCTCGGTGTCCCTGAATTTTTCGTTCTCTTCTCAGAGACTTCGAGTCCTCTTCAAATCCACCTCCTAATCTTTTCTTTCCTACGCGACATACACAAAACTACGTGGCACACATACAGCTTCTTCTTTTCAATGATTCCTCCAATCTATTTTTTCCTTCATTCATTCTCCGAACCCTATCGTTCGACACACGCGTGTTCGATACCTTTTTCCTCTCCACTTCTGTTCCTCCTCGACTCTGACTTTGCTTCTTCCGCAACCCTACCCTCTTCCTTCTCCTCTAACCCTACGACCACCCGCAACAGCAGCAGACTCCCTTCTTCCTTTCCTCTCTCGTCTCCCTTCGTTTCCTTATCTCTCCACCTCTTCTCTTCTTCATCTTCTCTTCTCTTCTCTATCCACCCCACGTACCACCCCTATCTCTCCAGGCTTTTCCGAGTCTGGTGGGTGCTGCTGGCGCCGCTCTTCTCTCGCTTTCCTCGCACGAGGAGCATCCCCCGAAGCGTCGGGTTTTAATTACACATTTTTTTTGCACGTTCCCCTCTCGACGTTCGCCGCGTCGCACGAGAGGGTCCTACACGACGACGATGACGACGGCGACGGCTACAGTCACGACAGTGACGACGACAAGCGTGACGGTGATGGTAACGACCACTACGAAGACACCGAGAACCGACGAGTGTGACGACTATGACGACGACGAGGATGACGAGAGCGAATATTCTAAATTTTGAGCGAGCCACTCGCTCGGGGCCATTGGGCGTCGCCAACTCGAGCTGTCACGAAATCTTCGCTCCTCCACGCTAACCCCGTGTCGCGAAGATATTCCACTTCACTCGTCTGGCTTTCCCTCGAATCTGCGAATTTGTGGGTAATCATTTGATTAACTTCCGAATGATTATCTCTTTAATCATCTCCGGTTCCCTGCACGTTGTAATTTTCATGAAAATTCGATCAGACTCGTACCTGTTTCGTTAATTACAAGTCAGTTTTCGGGGAATTTAAATATTGTACAAGGTAATCGCATTGTACGAGGTACGTCCGGTAGCATTGTACAAATTACACCTACCATCATCCAGCCGTAGTGCTATATGGATTTTCTACGTGTCGATAAATTCGTGCGATCTATGATCGATTCGACCGTCTCGGTTTCACCCGCATAATTTCATTCTACGTGTACCCTTAGAGAGTCTCTTGTTGAGCATGCACGTGTGAGTTCCTCGTAATCGGCGTTCAACTTCTAATTTTTGAATTACTGACACGTTGTCTTCGTGGAAAGGCGCATTTTATACCTCTTGACGAACGATATAATAAGTGAAAAGAAACACAACTTTCCTACCTTCTTTAGATTCACGCTTGAAAATGACATTTCTTTGATAAGTTAAGGGGTCCACTGCTGGTACAAAATGCGACGTCTAATGGGATTCGACACAGAATCGCAAAAGGATTAAAATATCATTGGACGCATAAATTCGAACGAGATTAAACGAGGTCTTTTTCCGCGACCCCGGAGAAACTTATTTATCAGGTTGATATCTGGAAAGCAAATTTCCAAAGTGAAAAATGTAGCGGAGAAAAGCTCATCGACGAAATGCACCAACCGAGGTCGCTGGGTTTGCTGAAAACATTCATCCGGAGTATTGCGTGAACTAAGAAAGCGAACCAATGCGCTTTTCAATGCGTTTTCTCGCTAGAGCGCGAATGCGAGCCGTGCGAAGAGATCCCGTCGGATGCGGATTGGTTCAATATGGATGGAATTCATCGTAGCAAATGCGGATCCAAAAGTCGCGCGGAATAATCGATACGAGCTGTGCCAGTCGGCGATTATATCGAACGTAAGGTGGAAATATTTTGGAGTAGGCGGTGAAAATAAACGCGTTTGAAATAGCAATCGATACTTCGCAACGTCAACGAGTTCCTCGATGACTATCGTTACCAACTAGGTGACGAGGAGAAGGTAAATATTCGAAAATAGCACGAAAAACGGTACGAAGGACCCCAACGCGGTGCCTATGACCGATTGCGAGGGTGAGATAACGTCTTTTCATCGGAAGGCTCCCCTTCTTAGCAGAAGACCTCGAATTACGGAGGAAGGCAGTCGCGAGCATGCTCGTTTGGTTAGGTCCGATCACTTTTCCACCCTCTACGGCTTGTTTTTCGTCTCGCGTCTGTCAATCGATCACGATGGAACGCGGATATGAGAGTGACGATGGAAATGGAAGGGTGGGAGAGGGGAAAAGAGGAGGGTGGACGGTGGCGCCGGAAGCCTTTCCCTATCAAATATTTCGTACGACCTGTCAATTCTCCCTTTCACGCGACCAGTTTCCGATTCGCGGTGGGCGCGCGGGCGTCCGTGACGGACCAAACGGTCGACAAATTATCGAGTTTTCCAGCAACGCCGACGGTACGCCATGGATGACGCCAGAATCAACATGCACTATCGTTCCTCCGGCTTCGGAATAAGTACTCTGGTCAGAGTCGAGAAGCGCGAGTATTTGAGGTTAACGTAGCTCCTCACCTCGCCAGAGTGTGCCTCAAAGGGATCGCGATGTTTCGGTTTCAGATATATCGA